>OV277866.1:67700327-68950327 GCA_922989275.2 Gari tellinella
TTGTTTGAAAACCTCGGCGCAAGAGGGTATTGTATTGTTCTGCCGAACGCTACTTGATTCCTGATTTAACTATCAGTCGGCCTAAATCCAGATTGGAAAGTATGTATATAAACTTTCTCAAACTGTCTGACACCCGGTCTCGTTAAGTTCAATTGGTATATACATATAATTGCTCATTTTTCACAGACAATTTTCTTACAAGCAAACTATATTATAAAACAATAAAGATTAATTTAGAATAAAACTCGCTGGGACTCGCTGTCATTTAAGGTCGACTTTTATTAAAACCGTCTAGCAATATGTATAAGGCGATTGTTGGCTATAGAAGGAGGAAATTTCCTAGACGGATTTCATAAAAATATCATCTTCAAATTAGCATAAGCTGATACATTATATTTTGGTACATGTAAGGGATCCAATAAACCGATACATGAGTATATTTTATTTTAAAGCCGGTTTATGTACTTGGAAAATCTGCATAAAACGGTTTTTGGATCCCATTTGAACTACTAAGGTCGTTATTCTTTCGATAAAAAGGTTTTATCTATGAAATCAATGTTTTAAATGTGTTCGGAATTTCTGAACCTTGCGTACAAATACATACTATAGTTTGTGTACTAATCACTATGAAAAGTTTTATAAGCTTCATTGTATATCATGGTAGCTCAATTGGTACAGCGATTTATTAGCATTCCAAATGCTACGGGTTCGAGTCCCAATCCATTCCAATCTTAATATTCCAATGTATTATCCGAATTAATGCCCGCTATATAGCGCGTAGTATTAAATTATGGTTTAATGACCCACAAATTAACAAAATCGTAAAATAACATTTGACCGAACTAAAATGCAAAAGGATATTTTACAATCAGGGCCTTTGGTTGTTTCACGCGGAAACTGAAGCGATGTAATGGTAAAAACAACAATAGTAATGGTCATACCAGCATTTTTACTTCCGATTTGGTATGGTTTTTAATTGCCCATTTTAGTGGTTAATGTCTGTTTTTCAACATTTACAACATCAGTATTGCTCACAATAATTTGAATTATAATGACTTCCCTTAGTTATTATTTCAAATATCTTAAAAACAATTACAAAATGGGACTGTAAAATGGCTACATTGTGTTAAACATGCGTGTAGGCTGAATGCAGAATGGAAACATATTCATTATAATCTGTTTGTTTTCCTTTCGCCCTGCTTTAACATTTTTTCCATCAATTGATTTTAGTAATAAAGAGAGATGGTTACTTAAAACAAGTTGAAAGTAAAGTAGAATAATCCCTAAGACGCGTATTAAACATGACTGTATGAAGTTGAACTATATTCCTGAGCGGATATATTAATTGAAGGCGTAGCGAGGTGCAAACATGGGAAAGCTTTAGTAGGCACGTTTATCTCCTCCATTTAAAACAAGCATAACTGTGGTAAATATTCGAGTGGGTTTGGGGTTTTTGGTTTACTACGATGTATGATAAATGACATAAATGGGTCCCATCGTCTTGGGTAATTCTGGTAGCCTGGGTAAGACGTGTGAATGGAATTTGAATCGTGTTGCGTGTACCCTTTTACTACCATGACGTCATCAGCTTTAAACAATTGTCGGTGGCCATTTCAGTAATGTTTAGGATTTTCAATTGAATTTCAAACAGTGTGATGCGGCGACTGATCAGGATCCAAACTGTCTGAAATTGACAGTTGTACTGAGAGCAAGGCAGTGAGGGACCAATACACATAATCCCCATGTACAATCAAAACATTAAAGTTTTAGTTGAAAATATCTTTATAAAAAGGCAGCTCAAATATATACTTAGCTGTATCCAAAACTGCCGTGAAATTAGACCGGTCTGATACAGTGAACAAGTTGTTATTCTTTCCCATTTAAACGAAACGGAAACGCATTGCAATGAAATGAAGAAAATTACGTTTCGTTGAAAACCCTGATAATATGTTTAAATCTGAGTGGCAAACGCCGGGTTTGCACTTGTACTTCTATTTGAAGCGTAAACGCGTTTATTGGGAACGAATGACGGTTTTTGTACCGTAATCTATGCAACATAGTCAAACTTGCCACTGAATAAAAGTAACCCATTCTTTTCAAAAGAATATCATTTTTGTTATGTATTGTGACACACGTGGTCATTTGGGGATAATGCTATAAGAAGAGTATTAAACAGATAAATCATACTGTCAGGAGGATGGAATATTGAGCCGTTCCTTTGTTATCGTGCCGAATGCGCCTGAACATTTATTGACGATTTATTGTCCTCAAGGAAGCGTTTATATTCTCCGACAACAAAAGGATAGACATCAAAAGATTAACCCTTTCACCGCAAACGTCTTGGTAAAACACCCTTTTCAACGTCATTGCCGTCTGCTTCAAAAGTGTTGTCCGCAATGTCGTTTCATAGTTAGATTTTAGGCAGTATGCGTGGCCAAATTTCGACACGTTACGAGGTGTCTGATTTGGATCCAAACTATTTGCAAAGTCGACTTAACTCGCCTACGGCAGTGAAAGGTTAAACCTTTACCATACGTATCATAACCTTGATTGTACAATGCAGTTCACATTATTATTTTGCAGGAAGTCCGCATGCGCTAAAACACTTCTTTCCATTGCAGACACTTTCGAACCATATCAGATGTCGGGTAACTCGGGTTCAGATCGAACTTTAAACTAGTTTCACTCGATTGAAACTATATAGTCATATATTTCAGTAAAAATGTTATTTCTACGCAAATTTTAACGCTCAACCAAACAAAAAACAACAACAAAAAACGTTGTCAAAAGACAAACAAATGGTGTTGCCCCCCAAAAGTCGCCAATATAGGTAAGAAGTTAGTGCCGCCATCCCAATTTGCTTCCTATGGACCTGACACTCAATATTCAAAGTGCTGTTAGAGTTAGGTTGATTTACCATTTATACACTTGAAACTTTAAGGGATGTAATGCAACATTTATAATTCCTGAATAACAACCTCGTACGCCTAATCTTCTTCACAAAGTCTTCTTCACAAATTGTACAACGATTTTGTGTCACGTGTTGTAGGCAGACATTATACTCTGGATCACATTTCCGTCATATGTTTGACTGTCCGTCTGTCTATCACGCATTTGCCGTCAACTTTTATCAATGAAAACTTTGTGAAAACACTACTGGCCCCATTCCAAAGATGAACAAAATTGTGGACTACGTCGTACTGCTGGTACATGGACAGTCGCAAACCATCACATGATGATGTTAACCTTTGAAAAACACAGCATATTGCATCACAATGTGGTAAACTTGACCTTCAACCTTGTTTTCTGTTACCAAGGCGACTTTTTTGCACTAAGGTAACTTTGAGCCCAGGTTAAGAAATTACGGTCAAGCAAACCGCAGGGTATCAGTGTCTTGATAGTTTGTCTTTGCAGGACTCTTGAGCCCTTTAAACATTCAGTATGGAACAGGCTACAGTTAGTAAGATAGTGTTCGTTATGTTTAACCGATGTTAAAGGCAAACAAAATGCGAACAGACAAAGTAAAATGTTAGATTTCTAAAAATATTATGGATTGGTAAAATTCTTAGTCAAACATAATATGAAACCTGATCATTCTGCGTCTGATATGCCTCCAAACTGTTTTCAATGGGAATATTTGTACTGTGTACGCGTATAGTGGGATAGACATTATTTAAACGCAAACGGAACGTATTTTAATAGGAACAATGACATTTTTGTTTACGTTTTGACGCTTCATTGTCAATCTTAGCAGCAAACAGTTGAAAGTCTGATCAGACGCTTAGTTACCCAGCGTCTAATCAGTATCCCAACCGGTTGCAATTGATATGATGCTTAGCATAAACGCGTTTGTCCACTGGTAACATCACCCCTGTAGGTAGTTTCGTGTTGGATGCATTTCTGTGTCGTTACATAAAATTCGACAGTACAAATTTTGTCCATTAGACAAGTTGTGAAAATGCAAAAGTTTTTTTTACTGCAAGTTCCATAAAAAATACAACTGTCTATGAACTGAATGATGTTACAGTGAAGTGAAACCTCTGAAAATTAACATCCCGACGAACAAACTTTTCGTTTTAGGGACACTAATGGATAAGAATTGATTCAAAATTGTTGAGCTATAAAACTTACTACAGTTTGCTATTTTATAGCGAAAACAACTTGTTCAAGAATTTAAAATCACTACGGTTTAAACTGCAATGACATTTCAACTGCATTGCCATGCGTAGTATCACAATGCACTATTACATGGCATATCTAATTTAATCAGACGATATGTGTTATTCATTTAGAAATTTATTTAGCCATGTCTTCCAATTATTTGTAATTTCGGTACCAATAACGTAATGGGTGGTCATATGTTGTTACATACAGTTCCAACATGATTTTGGTAATAGAAATGTAAGTCGATTATCTAGCGATCGGTTCTTAACTAACCTTTGCAAACAGTTCAACTCTTTCACTGCCGAGTTTTATCGTCTACTTTAAGCCTCCTACCGCAAACATATCGACTGTATTGGTCTGCAATATTTGTAAAGTCAGTTTTAAGGCTGTTTTGACTGAAGAAAAGGCGATACTAGTGTCAAACAGTTAGAATTCTGATCTATAGCTGCGTTACAGTGGAGAATCTGTTATTCTTTCCCAATAAACGCGTTTACGCTAAAACTATTATTTGCAGTGCAAACAGTTTAGAGCCAGATCAGACGCCGGGTAACCCGGCGTCTGATCAGGCTCCAAACTGTTTGCCACCAAGATAAACAAGAATTATCAGAATTGTCCAGTCCAAAAGTTGTTCTTTTCTACGTTTTAGTGCTTTGCGTTTGCGTACGTTTGCGTTTAAACGGGAAAGAATAACAGATTCTCCACTGTACATGGCGACTCATCAGCGTCCAAAGTGTTTGCAAAGATGTCTGTTGGCGCCCTTTACATGGATGCAAACATTTTACTCACTGTTTTCTCACCTTTTTATCTAAAATTGACATAATTTGCAGACACGAGCTTGAGAAGACAATGTTACAGCAGGAGAAGTACTCAAGATCGCACAATGTTCAGACAATCACTTTTCTTTCCCCGTAAGACGCCAAGCCTTCCAGACAACAATAATTCTCTAAAACATTTTAGTACGACGGAAGAAACGTGTTAAAAGCGGTTTTAGGAGACACCAAAATGGTACCACATGTGGGTCGCAGATGAATATTATCAAGATTTTCCTGTAAAAGTAAAAATAAAGTTGCACTAATTCCACCACTAAATCCTCATCAGTGGTGCTAAAGAAGTGGCTGATTACAGTTATATACCAGTAACACAGAAAATGCCACATGAGTCTTCTGTTTTTTTATTTATGTCTATGTCATAAATACATATAGTACCTTCAAGGACACTTCTCGTTTAGTGGTCGTAAACGTGTCAGCTTTAGTACTGTCGACTCCATTATCCTTGAAAGCATAATTTGTGTCCTTGATAAAGACATTTTAAGATAATAAAAGTTTACTATTATCATTCAGTAAGTTACATCTGACTTATCTGGGTTCAAACTAATCGAACTTTAATCAGGTTTACGCTAAAGTATACTTTTCAGGATGGTTTGACTTTGCAATGTGTTCGAATTATTACTACATGTTCTGTTCCCAGGTTGTAGAGACAGATGAACACGTAATACAAGTACACAGCATGCGACTTAAGGCTGATTCTGCTCTATTATTATCATTTTGCTATAATCTTCCATTCGCTAAGACAAAGGAACTATTTCCTATGGTGCATACGCATGCGCGTATAACTCTGAACTATTTTATTAAGTGGGAGGATGAACAGAAGGATACAAAATGCGCAACTATTGAATAATATGTACAACCTTGGACATGGGTCTACATGTTAATGCTGTACGCGTGTGTTATCAATACGAAGTCATCAATCTTCTGTAAACTTCAGGCGAAATTGTGATAACTATTGCTAATAGTGCTATTCCAAATGTGATGTCAAGGGACTCGCAGTCTCGGCTAGACTAAAGCTGTTAAATACTCTGATTTAAGTGTCAACCCTGGAAATTGTTACAGGCGACAAATTGCTTCGGGAGACAAATTGTTGCAGACGAGCATCACACAGCATGCTAAAGTCAAACCACTCACTGTCATGACGTCATCACTTTTAAACCATTATTGTCTGCTTTTATTTGTTATCTTGACTTTAGAACTACTAAAATGAGTGACAAACAGTTTGAATCCTGATCGGACGCCGCGTTACGCGGTGTCCGATCAGGATTCAAACTGTAAGCAAATAACTATTGTTCTCGGAGTAAGGTGAGCAGGGGTTAAATGCAATTGATACCCCTAGGCGAACAATCATTTGTTTCACTCAATGGGTTGTTATGCTAATGGTGTTTCGTTGTTTTTGCAGAATCAATTTTGGCAGTGCATTATATCAAGTAGATTTATATTAGCACTAATCAATTTCGCTGTGCGATTTTCACGAATGTGCTCTTATTACAAGGTCACAAAGGACAACTTAATACACAATGGAATCTATTGTCACATTTAGCATTTTGTTCATCATATGGAACACTTACAAGGTATGGGTAAATAACCTCTCTCGCGTTCACCAGCTTGCCGTCGTAATAACATTCGTTTGCAATATTAAATTGGCAAATTAAGTTTTTCACATCTTTAAATTGAGAAAGGAAACGTAACGACGAGTGTAAAACAGCTTGTATCCAGATCAGGCGATGCATCGCGCGTTGTGTAATTATTGTAACTGCTTATGACTGGTCTGGGTACTAACTCTTGAATAAAATTGAAGGAAATGCATAACATATATAGCTCAGACCAGTCAGCACAACTAGCTAATTGCCGGATCACACGGCGTCTGATCTGGTTAAAACTTTTTGCAATGTCTTTTGTTAGTTCACCTGGCACGAAGTGCCAAGGTGAGCTTTTAGGATCGCTGGATGTCCGTCGTCCGTCGTCTGTCTGTCCGTCCACAATTGGCTGTGAGCACTCTAGCGGCTACAAAGTTCATCCGATCTTCATGAAACTTCATGACAATGTTTGCCTTGGTGAAATCTAGGTCAAGTTTGAATGTGGGTTATGTCCGGTCAAAAACTAGGTCACTAGGTCAAATCATAGGAAAATCTTGTTACCACTCTAGAGGCTACAAATCTCATCCGATCTTCATGACACCTGGTCAAAATGTTTGCCTTCTTGATATCTAGGTCAAGTTTGAATGTGGGTTATGTCCGATCAAAAACTAGGTCACTAGGTTAAATTATAGACAAAACCTTGAGAATACTCTAGAGGCTACACATCTCATTAGATCTGAATGAAATATTGTCAGGATGTTTGCCTACATCAAATCTAGGTCAAAATCAAATGTGTATTGTGTCGGGTCAAAAGCTAGGTCTCTAGGTCAAATCATAGAAAAATATTGTTAACACTCTAGATGTTGGTTGTGAGCACTCTAGCGGCTACAAATTTCATCCGATCCTCATGAAACTTCATGACAATGTTTGTCTTGGTAAAATCTAGGTCAAGTTTGAATGTGGCCTATGTCCGGTCAAACACTAGGTCACTAGGTTAAATTATAGAAAAACCTTTTGAACATTCTAGCGGCTACAAATTTTATCTGATCTTCATGAAACTTCATGACCATATTTGTCATGATAAACTCTAGGTCAGGTTTGAATGTGGGTTATGTCCGGTCAAAAACTAGGTCACTAGCTCAAAACATAGAAAAACCTTGTGAACACTCTAGAGGCTACAAAAGCTCATTGGATTTTAATGCAACTTGGTCAGAATGTTTGCCTAATTGATATCTACGTCAAGTTCGAATATGAGTTATGTCGGGTCAAAAAATAGGTCACTAGGTCAAATCATAGGAAAATCTTGTTACCACTCTAGAGGCTACAAATCTCATCCGATCTTCATGACACCTGGTTAAAATGTTTGCCTTCTTGATATCTAGGTCAAGTTTGAATGTGGGTTATGTCCGGTCAAAAACTAGGTCACTAGGTTAAATTATAGACAAAACCTTGTGAATACTCTAGAGGCTACACATCTCATTAGATCTGAATGAAATATTGTCAGGATGTTTGCCTACATCAACTCTAGGTCAAAATCAAATGTGTATTGTGTCGGGTCAAAAGCTAGGTCTCTAGGTCAAATCATAGATAAATCTTGTTAACACTCTAGATGTTGATTGTGGGTCATGTCCAGTCTTAATCTAGGTCACTATAGGTCAAGTTTTACATGGTGTACCAGGTGAGCGATTTAGGGCCATGGTGGCCTTTGTTTTCTATCCGTATCGCAAACATGGTTTAAATGAGAACAATGTCATTTCCAATTTGGTACTATACCTATGCAGACGATTTGAATGGTCAGGCTTTTACAACATTTATATTCCAGACATATCGTTTAACAAAATGTTCGCAAACTCGTGTCTCAATATTAGATTCAGCATGTTTTCTTGAGTCCTACCTGATCGTTCCTAGTCTTTATCATTTTAATAATGTAATTGATATAAAAATATAACATCTAAAGCAGTTAACAATGGAATCACAAACATTGGAGTAAACGTTATTCTTTGCCGTTAGTTTTTTAAACCGAACGAAACGCAAACGTAATTGCAGATTTTTAATAGTTTTTTTAAAGACGAGATTTATAAATCTAATAAATTATGAACACGAAAGTAAGATTATATTTATAACGTAATAGCATGGTTATGTTGTTTTTACCATATTGATACTTATTTTATATTACTAGCTTGACTGTGTAAGTCAATGGATGACGCGTGAATGGAACGCCCAAATGAGTAAAATTATTAAAGTAGATCGAAGGTTAATACAGTGGAGAATGTGTTATTCTTTCCCAATAAACGCGTTTACGCTAAAACTATTATTTGCGGTGCAAACAGTTTGGAGCCAGATCAGACGCCGGGTAACCCGGCGTCTGATCAGGCTTCAAACTGTTTGCCACCACGATAAACATGAATTATCAGAATTGTCCAAACGTTGTACTTTTCTACGTTTTAGTGCTTTGCGTTTGCGTACGTGTGCGTTTAAACGGGAAAGAATAACAGATTCTCCACTGTATCAATTTATTCAGAAAAATCAAAGAAGCAAACATTTCTTGCCCTTTCGCATAAAAAACCATTCGATTGCCGACAGAAAAGTTGTTTGATGTCATATTACTACATGTATACGCATTTTGATACCGCGTAGGAATACATATTAAGTATGACAACATTATTTGCATAGTTACAATGTAAACCACTAGTAATATAAGAGAAATCAACAATGAGTGTTATTCAACGCTCGCACCATAGTTTATGTTAATAAAAATAATAATCTGTGATGTTTCTGACGAATAATGTTTTATGTAAGTAGGAAACAGTTTGGGACCAGATCCGACACCAGGTTACCCGGCATCTACAGTGGACATAAGGCTTTCAGCATAACGCCGTTATTAAAGAATAACGACCTTTTCAACTGAAAAGGTTTATCACGAAAACATTTCAATCAATTTTGATAAAAGCAATATTTGCCACTATAATCAAAATCAAACGTACCACAATATCATAAATTGTAGGTGATTTATTTTAATCCAAGTAGTCTCCTTATAAAGTTTATCGGCGTCACGTCTGGCTTCAATCTGTTTGCAATGGAAATGTTTGTTTAGGCATATAGACGCATTCTGTTAAAACATTTCACTACCAAATTATTCGGGAGATTTACCCCTTCACCGTTTTATTGTCGTCTGCTTTAATTTTGTTGTCTGCAATGTCGTTGCAAAGTTAAAAAATAAGGCAATGTGACTGAAGAAATTTAAGAACGAGTGTGAAACAGTTTGGATCTTGATCAGACGCCTCGTGACACGGCGTCTGCTTAGCATCCAAACTGTTGCAAATGCGTTTTTAAGCGCCATTTGAGAGTAAACGGGTTAAACAATAACGTCTTCCTTACAGTAAGTACAGTGGAGAAAACGTTATTCTTTCCCGTTTAAACGCAAACGAAACGCAAACGCAAAGCACTGACACGTAAAAAAGTACATTTTTTGACAATTCTGACAACTCATGTTAATATGAGTGGCAAACAGTTTGGAGCCTGATCAGACGCCGGGTTATCCGGCGTCTGATCAGGCTTCAAACTGTTTGTAATAGAAATAATAATTTTGAGCGTAAACGCGTTTATTGGGAAAGAATAACAAATTCTCCACAGTACTGTGCCTATAAAGTCACTTTGATTTCCCAATGCTTCTTTTAACCTTCTCATGATAACATTTATTGTGATTTAGTGTGAGGTCTTTACCCTTTCACCGCCATATTGTCGTCAGTTTCAATATTGTTGTCCGCAATATCGTTCAAAGTTAGAATTTGAGGCAGTGTAAATGACGTTATAACAGTAAAAATCGGCGTTAATCGGCGTCTGATCAGGATCGAAACTGTTTGCAAATGCGTTTCATTACGTCATTGAGAGTGAAAGGGTTAAATTTGTAATACAGATATATGGTGTAGACGAAACATAATTACGCTACTTGCATGTTGAAGTGTAGATATTATTCTTTCAAAAACATGTTTTTTGTGCTACAAGTAGTGATAAGCAGACGCCAGCTGCCCCTATTGCTGTGCGCTCTGGGGATATGCTCAAAACCCCGTATAACCGGGATCGCACATCCCCAGGGACCGGAAAGGACTACGACGGAACCGTCAGAGAATTGAGGGGGGAGGGGGGGGGGGGGGGGGGGTAATATCTCGCGCACGATTGACCTCGCAGACGTTTTCTGTATTGAATCGAATTTTATTTAAAAAATTTTGTCAAATTCCAAGCTCGTATACGGCGTGTATCGCCGCGTCTGTAGGTCTCTAGCTAGCGTCCAATCCTAGTCAAAAACAAAACTACCGACATACTAATGCTGGACAGGGTAGACCCCGTAACTGACAATTCTATACCATTCGCTATTTTCTTTCTAAGCCGACTACACTTTATGTAGAAAACCCGTATACATATTTTTTGAATACCTCACACCTGTGCCCTGTTGAATCTCATTAGTGATGTCATCTCTCAGGCATGACAACCTTTTTAT
The DNA here is from genome assembly GCA_922989275.2 of Gari tellinella. NCBI lineage: Eukaryota > Metazoa > Mollusca > Bivalvia > Cardiida > Psammobiidae > Gari > Gari tellinella. The sequence goes on from OV277866.1 coordinate 67,711,397, forward strand.
CATTTTAATTGAATTCTTTTCGTCCAAAAATTAAAGTCGGTGGGGCGCCTCGATAGTGTTTGTGCGTTTCAGTAAACAGAGGGGATAAGATCTAAATGAGATTTTGGGCGTACAAAAGAAACGTTTAAATAAATTCAGCGGGGTATGAATAAATTGAAAAGGGATTTCATCACGTTTAAAATTAAAGTGTCACTGGAGCGTCATAGGAATTTGGCCAACAAAAGAAAATGTAGATGTGATCGACCTACGATGATAATTGCATTCTCGCCCAAACACGTCGACGATGATGTCATTGTAAAAACCTGAACAAAGACTCGAACTCTATAGAGTAAACGACTTAACGATTGGTTAAGGAGACACTGATTCTTATTGATCGTCATACTTGGACCTGTATGCGTATCAATTCAATACGAGACTTAAAACATCGTTTCATCAAAAGCCTCGAAGTTTCCATCATGACTCAAAAACAGGTGGACGTAGTAAGTGGTGAAAAGGGATTCGAGGACTTTAGCTCTATTCAGTGGCATCAGAACCAAATCACTTGCCGATTCGACGATCGCTTTTCTCTCGTGCTGAAACGATGTAGTAACTCGGTTTATATTTTATTGGGCAGCGGCAACAAATTCATCAAACTACCAGTCGACGTATTTGATGCCATATGTCACTCGCATATCAGCGTTACCTACCTTAGACAGTGTTTTGAACAACAAAAATTAACTTGCTCTTGGTTGTGCTGTTACTGCGGGGCGCTATTCATGACAGAAGCGGCTTGTCTCGGACACGAAGAACAGGAACACCTCGAGGCCGATGACCTTTGCTTTCACGTCAATGTGATGGAATGTGTGGACTTGTGAGAAATCAGTCGCTCAAAAATAACCCTAGAACAGTCATGACGACGTTAATGGATTCTTATCTGTTTTTCTTTTATGCTAAAGAAGTGTTAAACCGTCTGCCGGAGGTGTTGAAACGCCAATGCGAAGGATGCCTAGTGGAGTCTTTATCACAGACTGATCATATGTGCCTACGGCTGACCAAGCGTCAACAGTTATCCCTCTGCTTCGAAGGCATTCTTGATGTTATAGACGAACGGGACATCGTACTTAAATGGAAAGAGGCCGTGGCTACCTTAGAGAACGGATCTCCGGAGTATCTCGTCCTGTACGAATTGAAATTGAATTGCTCGGACTGGTGGAACGCGATGAAAACCCCGAGTTGGAGGCGTCGTCTTCTTACAACAGCTACGCAACTTTTGCGCTTGGAGAAGTACTTTATATAAGACCAACGCTGCGAGAACCTTTATTCGCGAGAGTGATTTTCAAGTGACAACATGGATTCGACTAAGTTTATCTATCCAAACTATATCTTCTTTAAGAAACGGATTGAAAGCTATAACATGTGGCCGCCCCAATTGGCGCAAAAAAAGACGGAACTCGCGCAGGCGGGATTGTTTTACAGTAACGTGAGTGACAGAGTGACGTGTTTCGCTTGCGGCGTAATACTGTATGGATGGAAAACGAGAGACGATCCCTGGATTGAACATTACAACCACGCCAAAGACTGTATCTATCTTAAGATGATGGGAGGCGTGAGGCTGTTACCTGAGGACTATTTAAACAGATTCTCTACGCTCACCATAGATGATGAGATGTTGAACGCCGATTCTCCGCGGAAAAACAGAACCTTTCATTCTCAACGGGGGTGGGACGAATCGGACATGTGAGACAGTGATATAGGGACAGTGGTCTGTTACTAGTGAAACGTTGTATTACTTATTGACTGAGAGAAATAAGAACATGCGAACATGACACCCAAACTGTGCTGTTAGTCAACATTTGGACCCTTTCTATCATCGCTTAAGTGTTTAATTCAACAGTGTTTGCTATATTCGTTTACGTTTATGTATTAAAATAAAAAAGGTCTCCCACAGTGTTGTGTTGTTTCTTACATGCCGGTAGTAAAAAATATAATGGACAAGGTATGTCTCGATTATACACGTTTTATTATGATATGGGTATAATATGTCAATACATACAATGGCATTCAATATATACAAACAAAAGTCATGTATATGTTTAATTTATTTATTTGTTAGAAACGTGGGATACATGCAAACGGTATAGACCGTGATGAGAAAGTGTATACTTTCCTATCACAGTCTGCACGGTCTGTTAGTAATTCAAACACACCATTTACTTCATACAAATGATACAGTTGGAATTTCGATCTTTATAATAATTGTCGGTCTTTTTCCAGATGACCTAATCAGAGAACTTGTAATGGGAGCCGTCTGATTTGGGTCACTTAAAATTATTTTTGTTTTTGTTTTGTTTATAAAGCTTCTATCTCAAACAACAACGCATTCACGACTAAAATTGTTTGATATAATATAACACATTCTAAATATATACAAATCAAGATAGTGTAATAAAACACTCGCGGACACTGAACTTCTTCGATAAAAGAAAATGCGTAATCATTTTCTAATAACTTAGTTGTAACACAAGTAAACAGGTTTTTTGTTTTTTTGTTTTTTTTTCCTTCTTTTTTAAAATATTGAATGATAGATTGATCTTGAGACGTTTGAAGCTAAGCGTATAACGTCGCAAGAACCAATCCGTGTAATAGGGTAACGAATAAGTAAGTGTTCGGTCGATTGTTTTAATACGACATACATCTCGGGAGACACGCCTGATTGTATGCAAACTCATTCTCTACGCACTGAGGATAGACACGCGAGAACAAGTCCTGTATGTAACGATCATTCGTCTCCGTGTCTAAGCTACTAAATGTTCTAACAATGTTATCCATGCTCTCTCCTATGAATCGTTGGTGTAGAAAATAGATACAATAGAGTCCGCAGACATTCGATGTGTCACTCTGAAGACGCTTGTGGTTCACAAGTAAAGTCCTGGCATGGCGTCGAATCCATGAATTAAACATGGGGTTATAAACCCCAGGATGTTGTCCGTAACTGTCAAAACACTCTACAATACTGTCTCTAATGAAAAAGGCTAACCAATGACGTCCAGGCTGACTACTATTGTCAGTGTTAGAGATGAATCCACAAGGGTGAGTCGGAATGTCACGTGGCAATCGATCCGCCGCAAAGACGCCTAAAGTCCGATTCTGCAACACTGGGTCGCAGGAAAGTATACATTGTAGTTGCGACGTATTCATGATTGTATGATGATGTCTCTTTCTCGGTTTATTTCGAAGTATCCTGGTCCTTCGCTGTACACGATGCAGCTCATAGGTTCTGAAAAGATACATGACAAAAGATACATAAACATCGTTATCCTTGTATTTTCAAGTCATGTTACAAAGAATGGAGCACAATCAAAGGGCTGCGAACTCACGAAAGTTTTTTTCCGCGAATGAGTGAAGTTGTATAAAAAAGTAGGTATAATCAAAGCACTGCGATCTCATAACAAACAAAACAACAAAAATCAAACAATTATCCCCCACCCAAAACAAATAAAAAAACACACTACCGCGAATGAACAAAACATTAAATGAGCGATTTTAAACTAAAGTAAATCGAAAATAAATATGAAACTAACCTGAGAGTCCTGTGCTGAACTGCACCTCGAATCTGACGTTGCCGCTCTTCACCAGGGACAGGTACTCGCCGTGGTGCGTAAAGTCGGGATCCAACTGGAAGGCGAAGAGAGTGCTACCGCTTATAAAGTGTTCTCTGTCCAAACCATTGCCTTCATCCTGTCTCCACTTCCCGGCGCTCATCAGCAGATTGGTATAAGCCCGTGTAATAGACGTTCCATCAGCGGTGGTAAAGTCCATTTTCAAGGGATTCCCACCCACTGGCATCCCATCCACGTACAGGGCGATGTGTCTGATGCCGCAGTTCTCGAAGTTGAAGGGATTGGTGGTGTAATCGCCATTCAAGGCCTTGCTCTTGACGAATCCGATGATAACTTTTTCCGGTTTTCGTCCTTGAAACATGTTGTCCCAGTGAAAGGAAGTGCTTCCCGTAGCCACGCTCTGCGATCGACATTCCGTCTTTGTATAGGGATACAAGGCATTTTGCTTCTCCAAGATTTTTGAATGTCCGTAGAGCACTGCCGGGTTGACTTTAATTTTTCTAGCTAACACGTAGACGTCATCAAACTGGATTTTGTAGTTCGTGCTGGCATCTTTGGCGAGAAGGACGAAGTTGGCCGGACTTTTGAAGACCCTGATTTTCACATCCACTTGATTGAGCAAGTAACGATCTAGATCATAAAACAGATCGTGGAAAATGGGACCTTGTAGATCGAGTGTCTTGGACTCCTCAATCCAAGCGGCTCGTTTAAAAAGCCCGTTGTTACTCCCAAGAGGATCGGCGTCCCCCGGAGAATCAAAGTCATCCCTGATCCATCCTTGAGTAGTCACTTGAGACGATAGCGCGTCTTGGCTTTTGTTGAGCAACGTGCTAATGTAGGCACGATAGGGATTAAAATTACAGGTGATGCTGGCTTTACTCTGTAATGTCACCTCCGTCGCCGAGAATAGACTTTGTAAAAACAAATTGGCTGGGCCCACCTCATCCACGGTCGTTTTTCCGAGAGCGGAGCCGTCCGCTTTCAGAACCCTCAACTTAACGTACAACTGCGAATTCTTAAGGTCCAAGTAATCCGTCGAGTTCTGTCCATTAATTCGAAATTCGAAAGGCGCATCTCCCGATGCATGCGACAAGGGTCTAATTTCTTCGTAATAAATCTCGTTAACACTCGTCTGCGTGCTTGGCAAGTCAAATAGATCCAACTCTGACACGAGACCTTCTTTAAATTGTTCTTCGTTAAACACAGACATGCTTTTTCACTTGATTTCGAAAATGTCACGATGTTCCTTGGTATATAACAATCCCGAGCTTTTATTCCCGGAGCTTTTCTTATTGGTCCGCTTGTTTACTCCCGTTTTTGTACGTTTCGTGTAGACTGAAGACAGCTCAGACGACCTTCTTTTCCTGTTGCTCCTCGGAGGTCCAGAGATATTCTGAAACGCTTTCTCCACGCTCTTGGGATTTATATCTTCTCTCTCGAGGGCCGATTTGGCCTGAGCGGCCGCCTGTTCCGTAGGCAATACCGCTTTAATGGTGACTTGTTTCTCTTCCGAGGTAGGAGTTACTTCTATAACACGAGGTCTTCTGCCTCGACCCGACTGGTTCAAAGAAGCTTTGCCTCGACTCACGCGGTCAAAGAAATCCACCCATACTTGCGGATTCGGCACGTATAGTTTCATATTCACCAGAAAGGGTAGCGCTTCAAGTGAAGTGTCAAGTGCACTGGTTTCGTCAATTGTGTAGTCTCGTTTCCGTTTTCGCGTCTTATATAGATCTCGAAATCCCTCACCTCCCTTTTCGAGACACCGATGTAAAAGGGAGTAACGAGTAAATAATCCCACCGGTTTCTGCTATTCTTTTCCAATCGTCGCAACAAGGATTGTTCTTCGCCATGCACGATACTTTGCGTACACAAATCGCTGTAAATGTACAATCCTTCGTCCGTTTTTATGTTGGATTTGACTTTTTCGGTAGCGTGAAACTCGACCAATGCCACTTTCCACCTTCCATCTAAATTCAGGGGGAAATTGAGCTGTATCCTAAATTTAGACGTAGTATTGTCCTCAAAGAAGACGTTGCTCTCGTCACTTTGCACGTATAGGTAATGTTCCATGTTAGACTCACAGCGCTTTTGACACACCTAGTGACTACTCCTTGGATAAAAACTCGATCACGGGTTTTAACAAAAGAGGCAGAAGCATTCTGTGTTTGACTAAAAGACGTTGTTGCTGCTGACGAGTGAGGTCTTTGGACACCAGGCGACGAAGGATCCTTCGACTCTGGTACAGTTTCTTCTTCAGCTTGTCGTCGATAGGACAAGTGCCTCGCAACACGTTGTAAATCGCCTCTAACACCACTTTTAACTGCGACGGGTTTAACGTTTTTAAAATGGCCGATTTCTGCGCCTCCACGGACTCCACTAACAATGTCAGCAATGGTAGATGTTTGCGAATGGTCTCTGCCATGATTTATGATGATGTGGATTCGGAGACAGACGTATTTAAAGCGTCGACGTCTTCTTCGTTGACCCAAGAGTCGTACTTGGATGGCCAACCTCTCCAGCGTACCAACATTTGCTTTTTGCCGCGTCGCCTTCGGCTTTGAATCACTTTGTCGACCAAATAAGTAGCTTGTTCGTAGGCCTTTTTCAATTGCGATTGGTAAAATGTACCGCTGACGATTTCTCCGTCGTAATCTTTCAATCGATACTGAGGAAGAGTGTCACTCATAAAACGATCATTGATGACGAAAAGTTCTCGAGACCAGCGTTCGTCATACTCGCGTTGAAAGGCTCTCCTTAGAAAAGACACTCTGACCAGATCGCCCACTTTGTATTTAAATTTTCCAACCGGCGGTGACCGTTGTCTTGCGCTGACAGGCTTGGGTAAGGTGTCGTATTGACGTTTCCAAAGCTCCACAGAGTCTTTGGCAGTGACGCTCTTTGGGCTTCTTTTGATCGATCGATGATAGGTTTCGTTGTAGCTCTCAGTAACTTTCGAAAGGATGTCAATCCAGCGCCTGACTTGTTTATGCGTCATGTATCGCACGAGTCGCGATTTAATGGTTTTGATGGCTCTTTCGGCGTAGGACGCTTTCACCATATTATGAGTTACGAAGAACGTCACGTCTTCTTGTTTGAGGAAGGCTTTGACTTTTTGATTAACAAACTCAGTACCTTGGTCACTGCGGAGGTGAGTCGGTTTCCTTCCGGAGTCAAACATGCGTTTCAAAGCTCCGAGCATTTCCTGACCCGTGGTTGTTTTCAAAGGCACAGTCCACACGTACTTAGATAAAATATCGATGGCCAGCACGAAATAGGCGTACCCATCGTTGTCTTTCTTGTAGTCCGCTAGGTTGGCGGTGTCCACATCCCACTGATAATCGACGAAAGGGGCTACCACGCGGCGTCGTTTAAATTTGGATCTTGTTTCTCGATGAACGGCGTAGTCTTCCTGCTTTAACAGCCAGTTACGTATCTTTGTCCGACCAAGGACAAATTTGCCATCTTTTCTCACCGCTCTGTACAATTTGTCCACACCACCATAGGCTCCGGCGTGACTGGGATCGTAGTAAAGGCTGGCAAGATACTCCTCGTAGTTCATAGGCGAAGCCATTTGATTTTCTTTCTATCGGGTTCTTTCGAAGAAGCGCTTTTTTCGTTGCTGATAGACTGTCGTTTAACTGGAATGCCCGGAGGTGGGGGTATATTGCCCCTTCCTGTCTGCCGTCTGGTCCCAGCCGCCAATAAACTGATAGGAACGTTGAGGTCTGACAAAAGCTTGCCAAATGCTTCTCGGCCCTCAGGATGAAAGTCTTTATAATCTTTGACGTGCACCTTAATGAGATCGACGATATTGGAACCTGGGATCGCTATTTCCTCCAATGTCACCTCTCCTTTGTCATTCCAAGTAACGTGGGGACGAATGTAATATAACAAGCTTCGCACTCTGTTCTGCATGGTTTTAGGAAATTGCGGTATCAGTTCTTCCGAAACACTCATTTCTGTCGCAGGTGGTTTTTCTGAACTCGTTTCCATCCTATCCAGTGTAGTCTCTTCTAGCTCGGGTTCTAAGCTAGGTTCAGAAACAGTCGAAGAAGCGGTCCTTTGGCTGGCCGAAACTAAGCGCTGATATCGATCGTAAGGCAACAGTACCGATTTCTTCATACCGGAAGGTAGATAAAGGTATCTTCTCCACCAAACACCTTGGTCCGCACGCGATAAGCCTCTTCTGCTCCCGGTGAAAAGTCCAAAACCAAATAACCGTAAGGCTGTGAGGTGGCGTCTTTATAAGCCTCCATGAGAAAGGTACTTTTCCCCAAGAAGGCTTGCCTGGCCAAACACTGAAGCTGCGACATATCTCTCGGGTTTTTCATCAACACGTACACGTGCGTATTCAGGTTGATCGTCCGACTGTGCTTGCCTTTGCAGTATAGATTTTGGTTGATATACAGCACGCTCAAATGAAGATGATGCACCCCTTTCACAAACAGGCTTTCCATCTCTGATGATCCTGTCACGTCGCCCATCAAATCGTCCAAAATCACCAAGTTGCAGTGAGTCGGACTCGATAACTCTCTCAACATATCCTCGGTCGGCAATCCTTGATGGAAAGACACGAAAGGCAACTCCTTTTCCATCTCTTCAAACAGGGGTTGAAAGATGCCGTAGCAATACAGTACTTTTTCTGGAGGCTTGCCGAACATAAAATCTTTCTCACGTAGCAACCGAAACGTCCAACATGACTTGCCACTCATGGTGGTCCCCGAGACGGCGATGGACGTACATTCCGGAAATGGATACATCTTATTATGGTGTAGACTAGAAGCGTTTCTGTTTTTATACCACTAATCTTCGAAATTGTTGGCCAGCATGTCAATTAACTGTTGATCATTCACCTCAGGTACTTGCGGTTGAAGGGGACAGAGCGTAATGTCTAGAGGCTCGGTATGAATTCCGTCGTTCAGCACCTTTCTCTTACAGTACAAGTAAGAGAAACCCCGCCTTTCTTGGGTGTACGTAAAGATCGTGTTATTCCTCACACGAAAGCCTCGATTGAGTCCACTTTGAGCCTTTCGCGATGTCAGTACGCGACGAAACTGAGTCATCGGAGCCTTTACATGTCGCTTGCTTATGCCCTTGGAGCTGAATTTGAACTCATGGAGCTTTCTTGAGACATTGGGGTATCGCTTACGTTTGAGCTTCATATAACGCCGCAGCAAATGAAATGCCGCTATTCGGGTCGTAGAGGGTTGGTAGACCTTTGTTTTCCTGACAATGTAAGTCTTGCTACACAAGCCAATCATCTCGTCCCCCTGATACTCGAGCTTGAAAAGTCCAGGGGTTCGCTTGTCGTACTTGGTGTGTTTAGAGCAGCACGTGCGCGGAAACCAGTGTTGTTTAGCATCGGCCTCTATCTCAGTATCGTTGCAAAATCCCTCCAACCCTTGCTCATACTTTTGACGCATCTCGGGCTTGATGACGTCTTCCAGACTGGATCCCGAAATGGCCATATAGGCGCTGTCCGTATCCATCTCGCAGTATTCGAAATCTGCTCGATCGACGTACACATCCATAAAGTCGTAATAGAATTCGAGCATTCGAAGCTTCGCGTACTGCAAGATGAAATAGCCCAATTGAATAGGCAAATCCAGTTGAATTTTCTTCTTGGCCATCTGAATCTCGTAATACTGCTCTTCTTCGTCCAAGCAATCGAGACTTCGAAAGCGAGGATCATTTACTTTAAGGCAGGTCTCGTTTTCCCCTTGAAAGTATTCGATGTCTCGATGTTTGGTCTTGTCCATGATCATAGACCCGTAACCAGAATTGCCGATGACTTTCATCGTGTCTGCGATAATGGATGTCGCTGGGTCCCTGTCGCCTTCCCGACGTGCTTGGCTGACTTCAGTCACGAATTGGCGAAAGCATCGCTGAGCTTGAAACTCGACGACTTGGTAAATACGAGTGACTTGCAGTCCATGGTTCAAGTACCATCGGAGCAGAGGTGTGGCCAGTAAAATTTGTTGAGCCCTCATGGCCCCTACAAGCAGGCGTCTAGGTTTATCCGAGAGATGGTTTTCCCAAATATGAGTCTGCATATGTTCACCCATATCGTCAAAGGTCACTTCCGTGTTACAGAAAATCGGGGACATTTCCCGAAAGTAGTCGTAGGGGGACATCTCAGGCTGTTGATGACAATACCACGGCCATTCATCCGGAACGTGAATATCCACCTCGACCATGCCGAATAAGCTCTCTTCGACCACGCCTCGCAAGATCACGTCTTCACTTATCTTGCCTTTGTGCAGGCGAAAGAACGACGATTTCATAGCGTCAATGAAATCGTAGATCTCCGGGTTGCGGCGGCAGAATTGTCGAAACTCGCATTCCCACATTTCAATGAGATGTTGCTTGCTGCGGATGAAATTTGAAATCTCGAGCGTTTTTAGGTATTTGCCGGCTCTGGATGCTTTCCACTTGTCGTCTTTAATGCCTCGGGTGATCTCGCAGTCATGTCCGTGCCAGTAACACCCGTGAAATTGAAAAACCGTGGGTTTCTCCTCTGGGTGCGAAGCTTTCGCGTAGCCGTCCACTGGATATCGACCAACTCGAACTTCACGTCCCGTGTTCAATTTATGTTCAATTTGAATACCGTGAATATGGGCCATCCAATCCATCCAATAGTAGGCAGACATGTACTTATCTCTGACCTCGGGTCGAAAATCGTTTTCCGCCAGTCGACGAATGAACGAGCCCACAGGCATAGACTGACCGATAGACTGCAGGTAGAGAGCATTGGCATCAAACCCGAGAATAGATCGACAGAGCTTTTGACCGCGGATTAAGGTCTCTCCAGCGCAATGATGTCTGGTGAAGATAATGCTGGGACCCCCGACGATGTTTGACTTGACTGTGTGATAAAGATCGGCGTTGTTGCTGTCGAATAACGCGAAATTGGCCATTTCTTCTTTAGCCGTTCGAAACAGCAACTGTCTGGCGATGCCCGGGACGGATATGGCGGTTTTGAAAACGTCAATGTTTTTCTCAAAGTAGAACTGTTGGAACCGTTCGACCGCCTCTACGAATGGTTGGACATCGAGGTTGTTGTACCACACAAGAAAGTCTCGAAAGGTGGTCATCTCACGTTCTTGCCACACTGTCTGACATAATTCGTACTCGGCCTCTGAAATGTTGCTCCCTTTCAGCTGGCTATAGAAGCAGGCATGATCCGGTAAAGTCGGGTAGTCCAGTTTGTGGGCAGAATCGAACCATTCGTAACAGAAGAAACCCTTTTGCTCGGCGACTCCATAAGCTTTCAGAAAGCCTGCGTAGGATGAGCCAGCTGCCAAGTACTGGGACATGTCCAGGAACTTGAACTGTTCTGTGGCGATGCACGCGTACGCGTTGTCCTTCTTGACGACAAAGGCTTCCTTAGACTCATGCAACTCGAGGTATTTGGCCAAGCTCCGTTTTATCAGATTCAGGTCATACTTGGCTGAGTTGAATCCGAGTACGGGGACTTGAGACATGTAGGTCTCCATTTGGGCGTAAACTTTCTGAAGCGGGTGGGTATATTTGTTGGTTTCTTTATCGTCTCCCGCGGTCTCCTCAGCCATAGTCTCATTCTCAAATTGTAAAAGCTCATTCTCTATTGATCTATCTTGGTTGATCTTATCGTCGATGGCCTGCAATACCCATTCCCATTTAGCTTCGGCCAATTCGTAGACTGTATACGCGATAATACTCATAGCCGAGACCATCTGCTGAACCAAATGGTCGGGGTTAGAATTCACCAGGCAGTGGGGTTCGCGATGTCCCTCCACGTTGCTGCAGACCGAAACACTAATAGGGACGTGCTGCTGGGTCCATGCCAACGACTCCGTGGGCCTATCATCAACGTTTTGTAGGATAGCTTCAAAGTCATAGCAGATGAACCAGGGGAATGTGCGGTCTTCGCTGGGCACGTCGATCCCATATTGGTCCAACTGCTCGAAAATACTCTCCTTCAAGCGATGGAAGCCTCCAGGAAACACGTATTTCGTCTTGTTGGTGCATATTCGCTGGTGGGTATGGAGGTGACCAGCATGATCAAAGTGGCGATCACACGTCAAACACTGATATTTCTGGGCGTATTGGGCAAACTTTCGAATGTAAGACATGTGATTCTCAAACAAATTGACATACATCGTTGTCTCGTGTTGTCCTCTCGATTTGTAGACGGAGCGTGCGAATCCGTCTTCCTGCATGGAGTAGGCTTCGAGATTCACGCCGAACATGTTTTCAAATACGGGGATCTCGTCAAACGTCAACCCATCAAAGTTATTTTCTTCTTTGTCTTCCATCCATTGACGCCAATAGTCTTGAGCGGGTCCTTCGATAGCTTTGATATCGTACCCCCTGTGCAAAGCCAGACAACGAAAGGCACAGAGCTGGTCCTCATAGGGCTTGCCAGTGTGTCGATTTTTGACAAGTGGGTAGAGGCTGTCCTTTTTTAAAAGGAAGTCGGGCAACGGACCTTGACCAATGGGGTAGTGAGTGCTCCACACCGGAAATCGGACGTTAGTGACTAACACGGGAATCCATTTCGTATCGGGTCGGTTCCTCAATAACTCCGCCGTAATGTCTTTCAGTTCCAGTTGTCTGCGGAGGCGCTGGAGATCGGTTCTTCTGGAGACGTAGAGCGCTCGTTCAAGAATCCCACTGTTAGTGTAGGGGACGAAATATCTATACTGCCCCGTCTCTCGGTTGCGAAGAATGACTCCAAACACAAGGTTAAGGCGAAAGGCGTGATGTTGTTGTCTAAAAATAGTGTCGGCGTAGTCCATGATCTGGTTGATACTGACCTCGTTGTTTAACGGGAAGTTGTATACAGACTGGATGGGGCCTAGTCTGTGCGGTTGAAGAATAAGCGGGGTATTAGTCTCGTAGATTTCGCGCAAAGCTTCTTCCGACGTACCGTCTTCGTGCTGCCATGGTGCCAAAGCATACTGACCCCACGGACGTCGCTGCAGGGCTCCGCCAACTTGGTAGTGCGCTCGCATACCGTGGAGATAGAGGTCGTGTCGGTTAACAAAAGAGTCAGGACATCGACGACAACGGTACTGTTTACAGGGCGCTGTTGTGGTACTGGATTTAGAGGACTTTGATTTGCTAGTGGCCGGAGTGTGTGGAGGTGGATTCTTTCCTGTACGATCTCTTACGGCGTGATCTCGGGCGTGCCATTGTTGATGACTTCGAAGCCCCCGGGCAGACGAACACCTCTTCTGGTACTGGGCGCACACATGGTTGGCCTCGCCATCGCAGATTTTCTCGTGGCGGCAAGCGTCGCTAATGTACTTGAAGGCTTTCTTACATTTCCCGCAGCGAGGGGTGCGATTCTCATGTTCCCCTCGAATGTGCCTCAGCAAACTTCTTTTTACCGTGTAGACTTTGGAACAGTGGCGACACGCATGGCGGTCCGTTGACTGATCTCCGGGAGCATGCTGAAATGAAGAAGAAAGGTTGAACATTAACAAATCCACATTTAAGTGATATAATAGTATTTAATACAATTTTATATCAGTAATAATCCTATTGGTTAAAACATATTATGACGTAATCTTAATCTACTTACGAGAGCAGAACATCGGTCTTGATCACGGTGACTTTCCTCGTGTTGACGCAGTGCTTCGGTGTCTTTAAAGAATTCGCCACACCATTTGCAAGGTCGGGCCATCTGTAATGAATTAGTTGAAAACGTTTTATTCCATTTTACGATACGAAGAGTGAACAGACTTTGCCTATTTGTCAAAACAAACAAACAAAAGAAAAAAAAATCTAAGGTTTGTTTTTTGTTGTATTTCTTCAAACACACATGGCAATTAAGACCCCAAAAGACAGCTTTTTTATTTATTTATAAAACAAGAAAAAATTCGATAGACTAAATACACCTACAAAACATTCACAAGCAAAGGTATACCTTTTCATCTATGAGACACATAGCACTAGTTGCGTCGGTCACGCGATTTCATCCAACAGAATGAATTGCTTACGAAGATAAATGTGGCACTCTAATTATTCCACTTTCCACTGGACCAAGAAAACAAAAGGTAACATGCTGGAAAGTTTAATGTAAAAACTTTTTGAACGACCCTCACAGACTTAAAAACCATTATGATCAACCCTCTTTTGCAATTTTTCAAATTTAGGTAAATCAATCTTATTGTAAAAACTTTTTGAACGACCCTCACAGAATTAAAACATTATGATCAGCCCTCTTTATCTTTTATTATTTTTTTTTTATTTTTTATTTTTTACTTTATTTTATTTTTTTAAATTTTTTTTTATTATTTTTACGCGGGCGAAAGAGATCAGAAAAAAAACACTCAACTATAACACTCTCCCATATTTTAAAAACCGCAAATGTCTTCTTAAATGAGAAGACAACTTAAATAATAACTGGGGTGGGTTTTTTTTTTCTTCTTTTTAAACATTGCAGCGAGAATGATTTTAGGAAAATTGAATTAACGTTAAAAGTCGAAAAACATTTTTCATAATTTGTTCAATGACCATTGATGCGCTATGTTGAAAATAAGAAAAGTATTGTAAAACCAAATAATTACTTACCTTAGCTTGGTTTATATTCCCCAAAAGAAACAAAATGTAAACTTTTCAAAATGTTAGTACTCCTTTCTGTTATAAACGTGACTAGTCCAGTCGATGGTCTAAGTTTGTCTGCCTCTAAAATCCAAACTTCTCTAGTTATTTTAGGCAAAATACTTTTCATCAATTACAGTATAGTCTCTCTACACCGAGTATATCATGATGGGATAAAATGATTGGTCGTAAAACGCAGGTCCAAACTTGCACCCATGCTCTTTTGATGACCAAACAACATATTTGTTATCTGAATTCATCAGTCACCTTTGTTCAGTGGTCATTGCGTCATTAATTCTAAGTTCCGCTTAAAAGCGACTTCACTGTCTATGTATTATGACCATCATTTTTCGAAGAAGATTAATGTCGAATTTGTAACCATGATACGAAGCTGTCAAATGATATAATATATTCAAATTAAATCAGATTATTCTTTTCAAATTGTAAAGTATCCAATTTATTTTTTAATGAAAATAACAGTCAAAATGACCCCGTTTTCAGATCAAGGTAAACTTGGCAACAAATTGTACGCGAGCTTTTTATCCCCTCTGCCATCTGCTTTAAAAGTGTTGTCTGTAAGATCATTTCAAAGTTGGATTTAAGGTATGACTTCAGAAATAATAAAACGAGTGTCCAATAGTTTGGATCCTGGCTGTTTACGCGATCTGGATCCAAACTGTTTGCAAAGTTGACCTTAAACGAGCTGGCGATAAAAGGGCCGAAAATGAAGACATGTGTACCAGTCGGCTAAAGGGTAATTATATATATATATAACATTTATTTTACAACTTTCGCTATAAAATGACTATAGCTATTTACTTTTTTACTTGGTGGATACTAATAGTGACTGTCTATATGTGTGTATGTCTCTTATAGGTAGGAAATGATCAGATAACGTCGTCATTTTAGACGCACAGTCCTAGTTGTCTTGGCTTTTAAACCGGTACCACGTTAAATGAAGCAGGCGACACTTTGTAGTAACATTTCCCCCACTGAGAGGTGAATTCAACGCTTCAAAACACACGTTTATATACAGTACATCAAAGGAGTTATATATCGGATAGTCGACAAAACAGTGAATCCTTCACAAAAAAAACTATTACATTTACGCAGTCTATTGTTACTCTTAATGGTATACATCCATCTTTAGATTACAATAAAAGCTTCTCCGCGAGTAAAAGTCGCCTTCCTTTACAGGATGGGTTAAGTTATAGTGAAGGAGAGGGTCTGGCATTATACATGTAACGTAAGAATACGGGTCTAACTGTCGTTACTTTAACCGTGTTTAACATTTTACACTTTTAGCGGCGAATTTAAAACTATTAAACCCATGTGGCTAAATACGTGTTTTACTTGTTTTCTACACACGGCGTATATCGGTCTAAAACAGTTTATGCTATACTGTAGAGGTTTTGTCGGACTGCATCTCTGTTTGTTCGTCTGTCCGAATTTAATTAAACCCTTCTTTGTGCTCGCTTATCTCTTATTACGCTTCGGTGACAGTTTAATCTAAAACGTGAGGCAATAGACTTTAATGTCTAGGCATTTCGTAAAAATACTAATGAGGTCGTCACGCTCCGTTCCTATGGCCCGGGTGAACGCTGATCAACAAAATGCGTATATAAGTTTTCTTCATAAATTGTCGTCGGCTTAGAAAGAAAATCCGATTGGTATAGAATTGTCAGTTACGGGGTCTACCCTGTCCAGCATTAGTATGTCGGTAGTTTTGTTTTTGACTAGGATTGGACGCTAGCTAGAGACCTACAGACGCGGCGATACACGCCGTATACGAGCTTGGAATTTGACAAAAAATTTTAAATAAAATTCGATTCAATACAGAAAACGTCTGCGAGGTCAATCGTGCGCGAGATATTACCCCCCCCCTCCCCCCTCAATTCTCTGACGGTTCCGTCGTAGTCCTTTCCGGTCCCTGGGGATGTGCGATCCCGGTTATACGGGGTTTTGAGCATATCCCCAGAGCGCACAGCAATAGGGGCAGCTGGCGTCTGCTTATCACTACTGCTACATGTAAACCTTTAACCCTTTCCCCCATAGAAGCGACTTTTAGCATATTTAATTTATTCCTCCGCTGTAGAAAATAGTTCAAGTTTATACCCTCATGAACAATTACCATTACAACTATTTTGATATAGTATAGCAGATTTTAGCTTAAAGCAGGCTGAAAGTAAAGCAGAATGTGCCTTAAGGCACATTCTGCTTTACTTTCAACCTGCTTTAAGTGATCACCTGTCTTTAATATTAAAAAATAGTTTATTGGGTAAAGGGTTAATGTCAACTCCAAACAGTTTAAAGCCAAAGTAATGCAGCTATTGACCAGTTACCAGATTGTTTTCCACACTGATCAAAATGAATCGTTAAGACGTTTATATTTGTCATTTTCTACATAACCTGTGCATATTGGTTTGTGAGCACGCTAGAGAAATGGCGTTTTCTCCATTATTAGTAGTCACTATGATTTCCCAAGCTTCTGTCTCGTCTATAATCCTGATATATCTTTGAGAAATATTATGGCACACTGCTATCGATAATGAGGTAGTTACTAAAAGTAGTTTCGCCGGACTCCTAAAGTGGAGAAGGCGTTATTCTTTCTCATTTAAACGCACACGTAACACAAGGACATCGCAATTAAAGTACATCACATCGACAGATGTATAGCTAATTTTAATTAATCTAATGCAAACATATTATGTCGTTGTATCTTAGGCAGAAATGACAAAACCGTCCATTTATGATATACGGAATGGGTCCATGAAGTACATGTATATATATTTACATTCACCCTGTAAAGTCTTTATGTAATCCTATTAAAAATATGCGGTACATCTGCCGATGAACCTACACTTCGAATCTGGTTTTAGCCAGTTTGGATTTCGCCCGTGCTATTCATGGACTTCTTCAAATAGACTACATCGGGCAATTAACACTAAGCTCCCATTGGTCAACGGTCATATGACACTAGCGGAGTGATACAGACCCATAGGTCGTTACCATCGCGTTGCTATGTGTGTAAATGGGTTAAGAAAACAACCGCGACCTGTATTTTTAGAATGTGCTTTGGCAATAGATATTCAAGTTGCACTGTTATTTGTTTGCCTTGTAAGTCTTTTCCATTCACAGAGAGAAAGTTTACTGTAAAAAATTCTGAATTTTTAATACAGTTAGAGTACATGTAGTTGGGACTACTTTCTCACCATATTTAGAAACTGGAATGGCTATTAGTTTAGTTTAAACATAATTTATTTCAAACAGTACATATTTCATAATCATACATAAATATACTTTAGGATGAGAACGAAAGCAATGTTTGCTTATTAAGTTCTTCTCCTAGAAGAATGGAATGGCTATTACATCGACATTACATCTATCAAACCTCTTTGACCGGTATATGATAAATTCTTATACAGAAAAACAAATGTAAAAAATATGTTGTTTATTCCTATAATAAACAATGGTTTTAACTTTTGCAATGCTGTATAATTTCCAAATTAACATACGGTGGAGAAGATGTTATTCTTTCCCGTTCAAACATAAACAAAACGCAAACGCAAAACACTAAAATGTCAAAAATATATGTTTTTGAAAATTCTGACTTTTCATTTTAATCTGAGTGGCAAAGAGTTGGAGCCTAATTAGGTGCCAGCTTATCCCGGTGTCTGATCCGGCTTCAAACAGTAACAGTTTTACCGTATTCGTGTCTATTGGGAATAATATTGTCTTCTCCACCGTATGTGGACATGTGATAGGTTCGACAGTAACCAATTAAATATCATGGTATTGTCGTCTTAACAATTTATATCTTAGATACAGTTTAAGGTGGTTTGTTTATACCTTGGAAGAGGTTATTAACCCTTTCCCCCATAGAAACGCCTTTTAGCGAATATGATTTATTCCTCCGCTGAAGAAAATAGTTCCAATTTAATCAGTCATGAATATATATTATATGGAATATTTTCTACATTCTAGCACATGATAGCTTAAAGCAGGCTGAAAGTAAAGCAGAATGCGCCTTCAGGCGCATTCTGCTTTACTTTCAACCTGCTTTAAGTAGTCAACTATCTTCAATACTAGAAACAGGCTATCAGGTAAAGGGTTAAATCCCAATAGTGTGTGCTAAATTCATTATTTCCATTTCAAACCTATATGTCCATTCTGCATGAGTTTTATTCTACATTAACCCTTTTGCTTAAAAGCTTTATTACACTTGCATATGCAAATAATTTGGATACTAACCAAAATATTTGGACGCTCATATACATGTTAATGCTTTTAGAACAAAACTACCTAACATTTAAACTTAATAAACAAAAGCGGATGATATGTTTGCGATCTGACGGTAGCAACCGTATGTATTACATACAGCACACGGGTATTCTATAGTGCGATCGCTTAAAACAAACTTGATGATTGGTTTTTTATTATGAGCATGATTATCAAGAATGTACTTTTCGTACATTTATTTGCATTGTATCATTTAAACGAGAAGAATAGGGCCAACAATGAATCTGACGATTTCATTGTGAACTCGCATTATACAGCTAAGACAACACTATTATTTGGTGCTATAGTTTCAAAAACACGATTTCATTTGATGCAATTTAATTTACTCAGCTTAACTATTGCAATTAATTTTTGATCAGATCCCATTTATGTGTCAGAAATAACAGCAGTGCGTTTAATAATGACAGAAATTCACATACAATAGGAGAACACGTTGTCCTTTCCTGTTTAAACAAACCTATTTACATGTTATCACTGCTATATACAGATACGGTGGAGAATCTGTTATTCTTTCCCGTTTAAACGCAAACGTACGCAAACGCAAAGCACTAAAATGTAGAAAAGTAGAACTTTCGGACAATTCTGATAATTCATGTTTATCTTGGTGGCAAACAGTTTGGAGCCTGATCAGACGCCGGGTTACCCGGCTTCTGATCTGGCTCCAAACTGTTTGCAGTGAAAATAATAGTTTTAGCGTAAACACGTTTATTGGGAAAGAATAACACATTCTCCACTGTACGTAATTCTTTCCCGTTAAAAACGAAATGCAAACTCAGTACAATGAAGAAAGAAGAAGAAAAATGACAGTTTGGTTAATATGTAACCATTTACTTGAAATTCGAGTGGTAAGCTGTTTGGATCGATATCAGATGCCGGGTTACCCGGTGTCTAAATTGGTTTGAAACTGTTTGCAATGAAAGCAGTTTGTAAAATCACATACCGGTATGTTGATTGGCAGGGACTAGTTTCGTCTCCACTGTGTCATTAAGCAAAAAACATATTTTATAATGTTGACAATATAAGTTGCAAACTGATAAGATGGTGGTGTTTATTGCAATTCCTAGTATTTACAGTACAAAAGCGTTTGCTGAGAAAAAATACCGTTTATTCATAGAAAAAACACATGAAATTACACGTGATCTGATGCATTATTTCAAAGACGTGGGCTGATCGTACTTTTGGGAACACGTTAATGTCTCTCAATCATATTTCTAAATTAGGGCTAACACAAATTTCTGTTTCCATTGCAAACAAATTGAACTCATAGAAGAGACCAAATAGCACGTCGTATGAGCCCTAGACTTTTTGTAACCACTGGAATAATAACCAACCATCATCATGTTCAAATACTTATTTTCTGCAGTTGACTGCATCGCGCTTGTACGTTGTTAAGATTAAGCAAGAACGAATAACGCCCATTGTACCTCTATTTCTTACGGTTGTTTTCATTATGATCCGCTGTTGCACAGGGCTGTAATACTATTAAATGGAGTAACAAACAATTCTGATCAAAGTTCCCTTTTTGCGTTTAAAAACAACATTAAACTTTTTGCAGATGTTATTTCATCACATAGCTCCCCCTGTTTTCAATAGCAAACACCGATCACAAATATCATTGTCTCAACATGCAGGAATTCAAACTGATGACGTCACTAAACGTCACTATTATAAAGACGTATTCACGTCAGGGATTTAAAAAAAAAAAGGTCATTTGCTGTTAAAAATATATTAAAATCTTGGTAATTTGAGAGAAAGAATATGTCACTCGTCGATGGTAGAGAGCTGACCTCAACCTATTCTAGACTCGGTTGAGATAATCTTGGTTTTACCGTCCACTCTTGACAGATCCTATATGTTCCCAAATAATATATATCATGAGAATCGTCCTTCAGTGATATCTCCCATGAGTAATGACTGCAGTGAATTTTATTACTTACCCGGCGTTTGATCTGACTCCAAACTGTTTACAATGGGCGTCATTTATTTGCATACACGCTTTTATTATGACGATTCTTATTAGTAGGCCCAGCATGTGGTTTTATGGCAAATTACAGTCCAAATTCGAGTTAGTTCGTACATACCAATATTTCAAAGTTAAAACGTGGCTTTGCCACGTTTAAATATTGAAATACGAGTATGGTAGACGTAAGCGAGATCTACGAAATCCAACTTATAAAATACTGGTACGATCGATTTTAACGAGTTTCAAATGCACTTTTTAAAAGATTTGAAATGCATATCTAGAGCTAGGTTCTTCCCTCGTGAAGAATCATAATGCCCATTACAAACAGTTTGGAGCCTAATGATACACCGAGCTAGTCAGTGCCCGATCAAGTTCTAAACTGTTTGCTACTACTATTTAATAAATTGGTTTCATATTTAGACACCCTGCCATTTTCTATACTTTGTGTTTACATCTGTTTGATGGGAATAAAATAACATCTTTTCTGCATTAGAATGTTGTGGATTCATTACAGTGAAAATGGTATTAAGCGACCACTGAGATTACGATACATTGACTGTCTTTATGGCAGTTCACTGCAAGACTAACAGTATGCAGAAAACTCATTAATGGGTTTCTACAATACACATGTCCAGCATTAAAAAGTCAAATATTTTTAAATACGGCTGTTAGTTAACACATTAAACATAAGCGACGAGAATACTCTTCTTTTACAAACAGTGTATATTTAATGAGAACATTTGTTCTATGCAAGCAGTGGATACAGTGGAGAATATGTTATTCTTTCCCGTTTAAACGCAAACGTACGCAAACGCAAAGCACTAAAACGTAGAAAAGAACAACGTTTGGACAATTCTGATAATTCTTGTTTATCTTGGTGGCAAACAGTTTGGAGCCTGATCAGACGCCGGGTCTGATCTGGCTCCAAACTGTTTGCACTGCAAATAATAGTTTTAGCGTAAACGCGTTTATTGGGAAAGAATAACACATTCTCCACTGTACCCTAATCAAAGGATTCTTCAGCATTTCGATCATTTTCTTTACTATTTGTCATGTTTCGATTCATTGTTAAAACAACTCTAAATATTACGAAATTGACCAGACTTTATCAAAAGGTGGAAATGTCCATTTAAAGACTCAGTGGTGCATGAATATTTGATTGTTTACTGTGGAGAAGACGTTATATTTTCCCTTTAAAACGAGTTTACGCTAAAACGTTTTTTGACCTTACAAACAGTTTGTAGCCTGAGAAGACACCGTGTAACCCGGCGTCTGATCAGGCTCTGTCACTCAGATTAACATGAATTGTACGAATTGTTGAAATATTGTCATTCTACGTTTTATTGCAATGCACGTGCGTTTCGATAGCGCTTAAACGGAAACAAAAATAACGTCTTCTCCCCTGTATATTTTGCAATTAGCATCGATTGTGATCCACAAAATCTCAGAGTTATGCCATTCACTTTGACAGTGACTCGGATTAACCGAGACAAGCAAGACAGAGGAATAACACCTTGTTCTGACGTATATATAATAAAGCTCATGTAAATTATATTTATTATATATACGAGTTGTACTAATGAAGCGAAAACAGTTTTGTTGTTTCCTGGAATATTGTCTTGAAACACAGAGAATGAGAAACTCTTTCATGTTGACATATTTAAGCTTGACCTAACTTAATTTGCAATGGTAATGTTTGCTTATAAATAGTCATGGTTCACTTAATGAAATGTTATAATTTTACAGAACAGGGGCCCGTTCATAAAACTTCGTACATGTACGACAAAAAAGGTCGTAACTCAAAACTTTAAAATGTATATAATATCTGATTCCTATATCTAATCCTGTCTTGTGACATCTCTTTGGAATTGTCTATTCAAGACAATTCCAATGAAATGTCACAATACAGGAATAGATGGAGTAATAAATAATAAATGAGACTTTTATAACCTGACATACGACAACAATTGTCGTACGAAGTTTTATGAAACGGGCCCCTGAAAAGCATAGATCTACGCGTCAAACATATCGGATTACAATTATACACTAGGATATTCTTTGTCTGATCTTGTGTAAATTGTAAGCAATTTCCAGAGTAGTTGGGACACGCTGTTAATATGGTTACTACAGCCATAATGACGTGGCTATTATTTTCGACTAAACGAAACTATAATCAAACGATATTCACTGTATTTCTGAAAATTACAAATTGATTTTGAAAAAAAATACAGTATTTTTAAGATCTAAATAACCTTCAGTTTGGAACCTTTTCAGATACCGAGTTACCGAGCGTCTCATCTTGATCTAAACACTTTGCAATTATTATCATTGCTAAAGTACAGAAACGGTAGGAGCTAAAGCAGACAACGGGTAACCCGACGTCTGATCAAGCGCAAAACTTTTTGCCACTAAAATTAAACATTTGTTATTATCGGCAATGTATTGCACTTCGATTGCCTTTAGCAACGTTTAAAATGAGAAATAGTAACGTCTTATTCTCTTTATAACACATTCGTTTCCCTCAAATGCGTTTATACAAATTTATCTAATGTTCGTTGCAAACAGTTTGCAGCCAGATCAGAAGCCGGTTAACCAACCGTCTGATTAAGTTCCAAACTGTTTGCCGCTTATATTAAAGTATTGTACGTAAAGTTAAATGTACAGTGATCCCTCTCTACAACGACACCCAATGGGAGACACATATCGAGTGTGTTGTTCGGAGGGAGTCGTTATAGGGAGGAAAAATGAACACTTGGCTTACATTTGCAAACAGCTTGAATCCAGATTAAACGCCGCGTAACTCGGCGTCTGATCTGGATTCAAGCTGTTTGTCACTCGTCATTATATTTATTTTATCAAATTTTCCATTAAATGTAACTTTGAGAAAAAAAAACAGACGACAATTTTAAGAAGACGCTTTTGCAGCAATAACAGTGTTAGACATAAGTGTTCTCGTTGGGGAACGGTGGCAAAGGTCGTTGTTTGGAGTGCCTTTGTAGGGAGGGAGCACTGTACTGCGTTTGCGTTTTGTTTGCGTACATGTATATACGGGAATGAATAGCGCCGTCTCAATTGTAATACGATCGTATATTTACAGTGGAGAATGTGTTATTCTTTCCCAATAAACGCGTTTACGCTAAAACTATTATTTACAATACAAACAGTTTGGAGCCAGATCAGACGCCGGGTTACCCGGCGTCTGATCAGGCTCCAAACTGTTTGCCACCAAGATAAACATGAATTATCAGAATTGTCTAAAAGTTGTTATTTTCTACGTTTTAGTGCTTTGCGTTTGCGTACGTTTGCGTTTAAACGGGAAAGAATAACAGATTCTCTACTGTATCATTGCAGGTAAACTGATTCCACTGCTAGAGAACGGGATGCTGCATGTCTCGATCCTCACTATGCTGGCCATGACGGCTGAACGGTTCTACGCCATCATCTACCCTTTCAAAAAGAGAACCAGCTGCTCCAACACGTTCACATTGAAAGTGATCATTGGTCTGTGGATATTTGCATACGGGTGCACATCCCCGTTCCTCCTCATCACAAAGTTGGAAGACGCAACATTTTACGACGGCTCAAAAGTCAAGGTGTGCCGCACGCTAGTACATTTACCATGGCATAAAGTGTTCGTTTTAATCAACACTGTAGTATTTTTCGTCTTGCCATTTTTCGTTCTTGTCTATATGTATTCACAAATTATTCGCCAACTGATGTCGGACAGTGTTTTAATAATGACGAATAACGACCAAAAGTCGAGACTTCGACACCGGTCCCGGAAGCAAGTGGTGCGCATGCTTATCTTCATAATTGTTTTGTTCTTTGTGTCTATGTGCCCAATTCGCGTGGTAAGCCTTTGGCAAATTTACACACCGGTAGAGGATTTAGAAAGCCTTGGAATAGAAAGTTACTACAATATAATATGGTTTGCAAGGATACTAATGTACATGAACAGTGCTGGGAATCCAATTATATACTGCTTGACGTCATCAAAATTCAAATCAGCGTTCCAGCGCGTGTTGCAGAGGTTCGACCCATGCAAAAAGAGTGGCCAAAATAGGAGATCTTCAGCGACTACTCAAGTACTGTTCAGGCCGTCAAGGAAGCGATGTCTTGAATTTGGGGTGAACGGAGGCGCCACAACCGCTAGAACTAATGTAAATACACACCACCAACCAGAGGCTATTGTTATCCGTATACAATACGGGCCTGTGTCGTCACAGTAATGGTTGCTCAGACTAATATCAAAGAAACAATCGGTATTGCTCAAAGTACGTAAATACAGACAAATCTCGATACTCGGCTTCTTTATATACTATGGATAAAACGTTATTCTTTCCCGTTAAACGCATTCGAAACACAAACGCAAAACACTAAAACGTAGAAAATGTCAATTTTTTAATATTTTTTACAATTCATTTTTATCTGTGTGCCAAAAAGTTTGGAGCCTGATCAGACGCCGGGATCTGACTCCAAACTGTTTGCAGTTGACATTAAAGTTTTAGCCTAAACGTGTTTATTGGGAAAGAATAACACATTCTGCACTGTAACTACCTTGATAGTTTATACAAACTTAAGTCGACCTCACAATAGCGCGAGCTCGTTTCACTTTTTCACTGCCATAATTAGCGCCAAATGGCGACTTTGCAAACAGTTTTGATCCTGATCAGACGCCACGCAACGTGGTGTCTGATCCGGAACAAAACTGTTTAACACTCGAATCGACATTTCTTCAGTCAAAAAAGCCCTAAAGCTAAATTTTCAAAATATTGCAGACGACACTGACAATGCAGACGATATTTTGGCGATAGGATGGTTAAAGCAGTTCGAGCTATCGTGATTCAAACGTACAATCAAACTTCCATATCTCGATCACGCTTAGATCGATGTTATCATAAATCCGTATTGCTACAGTTAAATTGAACTATTTCAGCCTCGCTTAAGTTGGACATATCCTTTTTTCAAAGATAAAACGTGATTATAATCGACTTAAGTGAGTTCAACATATCGACGGTTGACTGTATTTAATTCGAACTCGCATAAGCCCTACATTCACCACGTTTTTAATTTTGATACGGGTAACCATTCGATAATTTGTTTTCGTTAGGGTTAAATTTGCATGTGTTTCCATGTTAAGATGTTTCCTGAACACGTTTAACCTTGAAATAAGGACCAAATTGAGTTCATAGTACCGAGGTTAAATGAAGTCCTAGCATCAAAGCTGGAATGGGGTTGTCTCATATGAACTATTCAACGTATACAGTCGAACTTCGATGTCTCGAACTCGCTTTACTCGAATTATCCAATATATCGAAACATGAATGTGCCTTATTTCAGGCTTGGTTTAGGTGAACATACCTGTGTTTCAAAGTTGAGCGCGGCTGAACGTTTTAACTTTGAAATACGGGTACGTTCGACTTAACCGAGTTCGAGATATCGAAGTTCGACTGTATTTCTAAATGTCGGACAAAACATCTTACATAGCAAACAACAAAGGAATTATTTGTTTTAATACAAAATGGTGTATAAGTACAGTGGAGAATCTGTAATTCTTTCCCGTTTAAACGCAAACGTACGCAAACGCAAAGCACTAACACGCAGAAAAGTACAACTTTTGGACAATTCTGATAATTCATGTTTATCGTGGTGGCAAACAGTTTAGAGCATGATCAGACGCCGGGTTACCCGGCGTCTGATCTGGCTCCAAACTGTTTGTAAAAGAAAACATAGTTTTAGCGTAAACGCGTTTATCGGGAAAGAATAACAGATTCTCCTCTGTACATGTTTCTCATTTCTAAGTATACGTCAGTCATAATGCCTTATTTTTTAACAGCTTAAACGCGTTAAAGGGGGATAACCAACGCCCACTCCACTTTACGAGCGAGGTCACTAATCAGATGGCTCCTTCTGTAATGCCAGTATTCATAAACGATCTAAGTCTTGTCACCAATATGCTAATTTCATTATTAACTCATTATACCCTGAACTTCCAATTGACAATTCCAGTTAAAGATAAAGGCTGTTCCATTTCAGACTTTTAAGGGTTGTTTTTTTTTACATAAAATATTGCAAAATGAGAAACACTGAAGTCCCTATTCAGGGACTTCGCTGTTTGCATTAGACCAATGTACTTTAACAGGTACCCTATTAATAAAGAACGCATATATACGTCACTAGGGTTCAGTGAGGTAAAGAATGAGTTTATCTAAAGTTGGTTTAAAGGGAAACAGAACGTTCCTGAAGGGGTATATTTCACTTTCAAACTGTTTTAAGAATCCATTCCCGTAGCTCTTTATCACAACATGGTATAAATATTAACACGAAATTCTGAGAGAAATATACATTAATATTTCAACTGAAACACTTACATTTTCAATAATCTGGATCCTGGTCAGAGGCCGCGTAAACATCTTAATAGAGTCCAAACTGTTGGACAATCAATATCAGCGGTTCTTAAAGAAAAACACACAACATTCAAAATTTCATAAATAAAAGTACATGAAAATTAAGAGCATACGAACATATGGAATCGACTGTGTAAGACGGGTTTTGCCGTCATGATTGCAAGGAGTCAATGCGTCAAAAAACGCGGTTAGAGAAAATAATTAAACAACAGGGGTCCGTTTCATAAAACTTCGTACGACAAATGTTTTCGTTAGTCAGATTATAAAAGTCTCAATTTTTATTTATTTCTCTAGCTAATCCTGTCTTGTAACATCTCTTTGGAATCGTCTTGAAAAAACGATTCCAAAAAGATGTCACAAGACAGGATTAGATCGAGAAATGAAAAATAAACGTATTTTAATATTTTGACTTACGACCGTTTTTGTCGTAAGAAGTTTGATGAAACGGGCCCTAGGGTCTTACGACACATTATATACAATAGTCAATGAGTGCATGTGACAGTCTAAGCGAGTGAAAACCGATAAGGCAGATAGATCATAGCTCGTACCAATCTTTTCTGTTCTACATTCATTCATATTGCTTTAAGCAGGTGTCTAACCGATAAAGATATGTTTGCAGGCTATAGGCATTTAACAACTCAGGATTGAATTTGGTGCAAAACTGTTTGATCGATCATATAGGCAAACTTATTCGAATAAGTATACATGTACTTCTTTAGTAGCGTTTTAAGCTTACGATTTCCATTAGTATCGAAGGGTCTCAATGGCGGAGTTAACTGTATTTTCTTATTTAGGTACAGAGATTTTACGTTATTTTTCCATTTAAACAAAAGTTTAACACAAATACATTTTAAAAATGTATAGAAAATGGCAACATTATTAAATATTGACGATATATTTAAATCTGAGAGGCACATATTTTGGAGCCTGATTGAAGCCGGATTACGCGGAGTCTGATTTGGCTGAAAACGTCAATAAAACTGCTCTATTATGACTACTAAACGAAGGACTATTGATTGTATAAAACACAGTTAACAGTAAAGCCAGGTACAATGGAGAATCTGTTATTCTTTCCCGTTTAAACGCAAACGTACGCAAACGCAAAGCGCTAAAACGTAGAAAAGAACAACTTTTGGACAATTCTGATATTTCATGTTTATCTTAGTGGCAAACAGTTTGGAGCCTGATCAGACGCCTAGTTACCCGGCGTCTGATCTGGCTCCATAATGTTTGCACGGCAAATAATAGTTTTAGCGTAAACGCGTTAATTGGGAAAGAATAATAGAATCAAGCACGGCTTCTGGTCAAGACGGACGAGTCTAGACCCGAGGTTTGTCTGTTCCCAGTCGGAATCGAGCTTTAGCGAGATTCCGACAGGAACAGACAAACCGAGGGTCTAGACTCGTCCGTATTGACCAGAAGCCGTACTTGATTATTTTTCTCGCTTAAAATACCTCTTAAAACGAGTATATTAAAGGATTTGTAAAGACCTACTTTTTCCCCGTATCACACATTCCATATCCAATAGCAACAAACAGCTGTTTGAAGGTCGCGCTATTTCAGCTTGGCTTTGACATCTATTTGTACACACGTTTTAAGAAGAAAACGTGTCCAACTTTAGATCATAACTCAGAAATACAAACGGTTTTTATTGAATCCAAGCGGTTTGAATAGTTTAAGTTATCGAAACGATCATTTCTTCCTTTATATACGTTCTACTTCCAAGCCATAACAACAACCGACGTCAATGACGTCACATAAGAACGTGACGTTACGCGGATACTCAATCATTTGAAACAATCAACAAAAACAACATAAATCACTGTTTAAACACCGGATCATTGAATTGTCGAAAGCCACAGCCAGTGTAGAGTTTACTGTAAAATTGTCGATTACATTTCTCTCTGTGAACGTAGCTTGAGGTCAAATTTTAGTTTTAGGGTATTTCTGTAAGAGTTACCTCCCGTTCCCTTGCTTAAACCCATTCGGGCGGAAGAATACCGTACCAGACAAGGTTTGCCGCACTGCTATTTATAGTAACAAAATGTAGTCTAGCACCCCCAAAAAGCGAGAATTACACATTCTCCACTGTAGCAGTAGACAAAAAAGTTCATAAAGGACCTTACTTGTTTTCTGTCATATTGCTTTAAGCAGTCACCTGTCGTCACCTTAAGATTAACACAATTTTGTGGTCGTAATAAAGAATTTTTTTCTGTATTTGCAACGGGTATAAATTGTTTCGCATAAACATCCTCATTGAGAAAACAAACTTCTTCTCCACGGTAAGAGAACTAGTATTTTATTTTAAATCCATACAGTTTGCTTATTCCTATGTACAGTGGAGAATCTGTTATTCTTTCCCGTTTAAACGCAAACGCAAAGCGCTAAAACATAGAAAAGAACAACTTTTTGACAATTCTGATAATTCATGTTTATTTAGGTGGCAAACAGTTTGGAGCCTAATCAGACGCCGGGTTACCCGGCGTCTGATCTGGCTCCAAACTGTTTGCAGTGAAAATAATAGTTTTAGCGTAAACGCGTTTATTGGGAAAGAATAACAGATTCTCCACTGTAGCAGTAGACAAAAAAGCTCATAAAGGACCTTACTTGTTTACTGTTATATTGCTTTAAGCAGTCACCTGTCGTCACCTTAAGATTAACACAATTTTGTGGTCGTAATAAAGAAGTTTTACTGTATTTGAAACGGGTATAAATTGTTTCGCATAAACATCCTCATTGAGAAAACAAACTTCTTCTCCACGGTAAGAGAACTAGTATTTTATCTTAAATCCATACAGTTTGCTTATTCCTATGTACAGTTGAGAAGGCGTTATTCTTTCATAATGAACGCGTTTATACAAAACAATGATTACATGTACCATTAGCGTCTAATCAGACTTTACATGTAAACTGTTTGCAACTCAGATTGATGTTAATCGTTTGAATTTTCAATATATTATAATTGTCTACATACATGTATATCTTGTTGCATTGTGTATGCGTTTCGTTTGACATTAACCTTTTCATTCTCAATGACGCTTAAAAGCGCATTTGCAAACAGTTTTGATCCTGATCAGACGCCGCGAAACGCGGCGGCTGATCAGGATCCAAACTGTTTGACACTCGTTTTGAAATTTTGTCAGTCATAATGCCTTATCTTTTAACTTTGAAACGACATTGCAGACAACAAAATTGAAGCAGACGACAATGAAACGGTGAAGGGCTATAAATCTCACGAAAACAGTTGGCAGTGGAAGGACTAACGCGTTCTCAATAACTTTATGTGTACTGAGTGTAAACTATATGACGTGTTATATTGTAACATGTGGAGTATTGACACATCCACTGGTATTAATATTTTGCAATATTTGGTCTATTTTCAATCTAATTGACAAATAAACTGTTGATGTCGATGTCTGTGTTCTATTATTTATTGACTTATAACCATAAAGATACAAATGTAGATCCTAGATTGTCAACCCCTCTATTTCCGTTATATCGTTTGCCTTGAAAAACGTTCGATGGAAAGTATATCTCACAGTTACAGCGGAGAAGAAATATTTCGACTGCAAACTGTTAAGTGCCAAGTCGGCCGCCTGATTTTGATCATGCTCCTAAACATCCCCCTTTCAAATTAACTCATTGTCCCCTGAAACTGCCAGAAAGGCTGGTCCATTTTAGACTATTTAGGGTTAATTATTATAATATTTTACAAAATTACAAACAGTGAAGACCCTGATCAGAGGGCTCATGTAGGAGTCATCTGATCAGGGACTTCACTTTTTGCATAAGACAGGTGTACTCTTCACAGGTACACTTTTGGTGAAAGACGCATATGCGTCACTAGGGCTCAATGAGTTATAACAGACTGTTAACATATTTCTAAAGCTGTATTTTGTACATTATACAGGTTGTTTTGCATTCCGTTTGAAACAGGAAATTGTAATGTCTCCCCCATTGTAGAACATGCCTGGTATTGTAGGAAGTAGGCGAAATATCAACACCAGAATTAGATAGTTTTGATGCTATTCAGACGTTAACTCGGCGTCTGATCTGGATCTAAATTATGTACCATTTCCGTGATTAATTCCAATTGCCTGCATAATGATTCAAAGTAATTGATTCTATAGTTAATGCATTGTAACTGCATACAAACATGTATGAGCCGTGTCATAAGCAAACCTACTTTATTGTATTACAAACAGTATAGATCAATGCTAGCAGCCGTGTCAAAGACGCGGCGACTGGCCTTGATCTACACTGTATTACAACCACATGCATATAAAGTATTTTACGTAGCAGTATTATATACGGCATTTGGTAGTGAAGACCAAACTTAGACACAATGCCTGGCATGACAACGGGGCATGGTCTGTACATTGTTGCACTGCAATAAGGCAGGTTTTGTCATGTCACGGCTAATATCAATACTAATTGCCCAATATCTGCGCCTGGTTAAAACATGTCTGCAAAGTTATTCTTTCCCAATAAACGCGTTTGCGCTAAAACTATTATTTGCAGTGCAAACAGTTTGAAGCCAGATCAGACGCCGGGTAACCCGGCGTCTGATCAGGCTCCAAACTGTTTGCCACCAAGATAAACATGAAATATCAGAATTATCAAAAAGTTGTTCTTTTCTACGTTTTAGTGCTTTACGTTTGCGTACGTTTGCGTTTAAACGGGAAAGAATAACAGATTCTCCACTGTACATGTACATGTACGGTGGGGAAAAGCTTATTACTAACTGTTAAAGGAACCTTAACGTCAATCCAATGGAATGGAATGTAGAAAATGACAGATTTTAAAGAAATGTAGACGATTTCAGAACTCCATATGCTGTGCAAGTGAGAACATGTGCATTTAGTCATTATTTCAAAATGTGTTCCATATAGTGGACTGTAACTTTATATAAGTGTGTAGAATTTGTATGTACCAAAAATCTTGTGTAAAAAACCATCTAGCTTCGTTTCATCCTTTCATGATCAAATTTATCGTGAGGAGTTTACCCCTTCACCGCCATATTATCGTCGGCTTCAATATTGTTGTCTGCAATATCGCTTCAAAATTAGAATAAAGGGAGTATAACTAATGAAATTTCAAAACAAGTGGCAAACAATTTTGATTTTAATTATACGCCGCGCATCAGAACTGTTTGTAAATGCGCATTATGACGCCATTGAGAGAGAAATGGTTAAGCTGTTTATCTACTTGAAGGTAACTTAAAGTAGACTAAACATAAAGCAGATTGGGGTTTGATACGATGCATTCTGTGTTACTTTCAACATTCTTTCAATTGTTACTTGCCTTCAAAACTTGGTACAGACAATTAGGTAATGTGTAAACTCACTATGAATGTCACGTTACACGTACAGTGGAGAATCTGTTATTCTTTCCCGTTTAAACGCAAACGTACGCAAACGCAAAGCACTAAAACGTAGAAAAGAACAACTTTTGGACAATTCTGATAATTCATGTTTATCTTGGTGGCAAACAGTTTGGAGCCTGATCAGACGCCGGGTTGCACAAATAATAGTTTTAGCGTAAACGCGTTTATTGGGAAAGAATAACAGATTCTCCACTGTAACAACAGTTTTAAACCAGATCGTAAGCCGAATTACATCACGATAATCAAGCATTAACACAGTATGAATTCTGATCAGCCGTATGGTTGCTCGGCGTCTATTTAGTGTTCAAACTGTTTAACCATTCCACCGCCTAAGTTATCGTGAGTATTACCTTTTCATTGCCAGTTTGGCTTCTGCTTTGAAATTGGTGTCTGCTATATCGTTTCAATTTGAGCTTTAAGGCAGTATGACTGTATTGGCAGTATTGTTAAGAGTTTCAAACAGTTTGGATCCAGATCAGACGCCGTGCTTGCAAAGTCACCTTTAGTCGCCTAACGGTGAAAGGGTTAATATTCTTTTGAATGTTTCCTCATTCAAATGTACACGAATATTTAAATTATTTGCGGCTGAGATATTTACACATGGTTCCATGAAACTTAAGATGAGCATTCTCTGTATCTTAATAAATATAGTGCAATATTTAAATGTTTAATTTTACAATAATTACATTACAAAATTCAAAGGGTTGCAGATACCTGATCAAATAACTCCGGCCTGGACTGTTTGATATGACAATTTAACTTCTTATAGGTATACTGTCTGAATAATGGAGAGTTTTATGTCACTTGGGTTATATTTATAAACAAGATTATTTAGGATCAGGGCTATGGTGTTCCCGTGTTAAGATGCTTTTGGACTTGACATGTGACGCAGAAATAACACCAATGTTTGCCTGAAATACTGCAACGTTGTTCAATTGAAACAGCCAAACTCATTCCAATAAGAGATTTCATGCATAATTTTAAGTTTGATCGGTGAATGAATAACACTGATTTCTTTTAAAGTCCCACGGGAATCCGAATGTACTTTGAAAAGAACCATTGTAATTCATGCACCGGTAGATTAGACTTGTCTTAATTTCTTTCATTTCCAAAAAAACACAAAGGTCCCAATCGTTGATTGATCTTTATTGAAGTTGCTATTTATGCGTTTGAGACACCAACATAAGAAAAACTTTAATCGAATAAAGAAATACATTTTTATTTGTTTACCACACGTAGTCCCATATAATTCTCCAAAAAGAACGAATCCTTGGTCAGGAATCATTGAAATTTGACGGAAATATTTTACGTACAACACTATTACACTTTATAAAATGTATATATTTATCAGTTTAAACATTGTTTAAACCCATTAAACGATCAATACGCCTTTTCAACCGTTTAATTTACTCATCCTTTTGTGAACATAGTTCTACTTTATAGTTATCATTATGTTAAATAAGCAAATAGTGTCTATACCTCCAGTAGATTGTAGTTTAAAACAGGCTGAATGTAAAGCAGAATGCGTCTTAATTGAAGGTGCGTCTAACTTTTTATTTTGAACCTGCTGCACGCACAGGTACTTGACACATACTTTATTATCTATTAACCCCCCCCCCCTTTTAAAAAAAAAAAAAAAAAAATTTTTTTTTTTTTACTATACTTCTATTATAGATACAAGGTAAACAGCGCAATTCAACACCTAGTCTTTACTATCGACTTAAGCTGATGCTAAAATAGACTCGATCGCCGATATTCTCTTGTGGTATCCTCGGGAAATGATTAATTTATCAATATCTACTTTTTATTTCATCAAATTCCGTCAAATAACGCCACAGTATGTGAATTATAAGGGGGGGGGGGTGTTAATAGATAATAAAGTATGTGTCAAGTACCTGTGGCTGCACGTGTTAAATTGATCACGTATCCTCAAAACTAGACACAGACTATGGAGTAATAGGTCCAAGAGTGATTAAAATACGAATACACTACGTATACATCAACAAATCGTCGAACAACAAACTATGATTTACTTGATATAACATTCCATCCGGCGATCCTTGGTTGGATGATATTGTTTTGGGTTTTATTCAATAACAGCAAGGTTATTCAAATAGATATGCACGATAATTAGCGCTATAGGCCTATGACCTATTCAATGTCGCAGTACCGTAAAATCCATCTTATCCATCCTTTGAATGCTGGGTAGCAACAATTGTCGTCTCAAACTATTCTAAAATGGAATTTTTAAAAATTATTTTCAAAACAAGGTAACGATTTCAGACAGTTTGGTTACGCGTCTTCTCCTCTGGTTCCAAACTGATGGTAAAGACACATGTAATCATTTCACAGTTTGAAAGTATTTTCATCAAACTCAGACGCAAAATAAATCGGCTCTAATCAGAATCAGCTCTAACGTAACAGTCATGTTGAATTTCCGTCGGATCTTAATACAACGTATTATTATACTTTCCAGGGGACAGGTTTAACATGTGCATACTTGATATGAGAGTGTGACGGACGAATGGGGCAACGGTTTTGGTCCGGATGAGTTCATGAGTTATATGGCGCCTTATATACAGTGCCCTTTTCCTACAACGGCCCTTCGAACAACGATTTCTCCTTTCAAAAACGCTTGCTGCTGTTCCCTCCAAACAAGGAAATTATGTCCAACCTTTTCCCGGCTGCAAAGTCGTCCGTTAAAATTGTCGTCTGCTGCTTTTCTCAAATATATTTTGACAGAAAAACATAACGACGAGTGACAAACAGCTTGAATCCAGTTTTAAAAGAAAATACATTCAGTTAATAGGTGATGATGATTTAGTAGGGAAGTTTTCAGTCAATACAAGTGTTTCTGCTAAAACATTTCGAGTCTTATAGATTCACAATATAGTAAGGCAGAAATGATTCCATATTGTTTTTAAAACAGATGTCATTTTCTATTTTACTGCATAAATATCTCGTCAACCCTTCAACCATCGGAATCGCATAAAATCGCCTTTGCAAAAAGCAGTTTTGATCCTGATTAGATGACGCGTAACGCGGCGTCTTTTCAAGATCAGATTTATTTGACACTCGTTTCGATATTTGTAGGTTAAACTCTCTTAAGGGTGTATCCAACCCATAAGCGATTTTTTCAAAGTATCAAACTTTTTTTCTATCATTGTTTTTTTGGAAGAGCTATTTATGATGAATGAAAAAATGGAAAACAATATATATGGTAGTGTCCTTTTTTTTTGAGCTACAGCGATTTGAAAAAGGTATGTCAAATTTGGACTTTTTCTCTCAAATTTTACCCATACAGAGTACAAGCTTCAGTAAAATCTATTTCAAAACAAAACAAACATGGTAATTTGGGTTTTCATTATTCATTTAATGTCTATGGTGGTATTTTCACATATAGAAACCAAATTTAGACAAAACAGGCACTAGGTTTGAACACTATGGATCCTCTAATATCAAAAATACGCTTTTTATAGGGCATGATTTTATTAGATTTTTTATTTTATGAAAAAAAAGTAAAAAAGTTTGAAAATGAAATAGTTCTAGTATTAAACTTTTTCTTATATTCTACCAAATGAAAGCCAATGCTAAGGCAGTTCAAAATATGAAAAGAAATTGAAAGGTCAGTGTTGAAAATTTTGAGTTATTAAAGTTAAAAGAGTTATCTCCCCTTACAAAATTTACAAAAAAGTACCATATCGTTGATATTTAGAGCTTTATAAATTTCACATTTGGTGCCTGTTTTCTCTTTAATTAGTTTTGTATGAAGAACTACTACCATAGAAAGGAAATAGATAACACAAAACCAAATTATCGTATTTGTTTTCATTTAAAATGAATTTTATTGAAGCTGGCTGTTTGAAAAGGACAAAATAAGAGAAAGTGGGTGGGGTAAATTTTACATGGCCATGGAGCCAACTGTTGTTCACCAAAATGTACACTTTTTCTATTTTTTCATTCATCTTAAATAGCTCTTCAATACAAAACCATCATAAAGTGTTTTCATATACTTTGATTTTTTTTTTAAATTCATGACATTGATACACCCTTAACCCTTTCCCTTATAGAAGCGACTTTTAGCACATTCATTTTATTCATCCGCTGAAGAAAATAGTTCCAAATTATACCGGAATGAATATGTGTCATATTAAATACCTTCCTTATTCTAGCAGTTAATAGCTTAAAGCAGGCTGAAAGTAAAGCAGAATGCGCCTTAGGGCGCATTCTGCTTTACTTTCAACCTGCTTTAAGTAGTCACATATCTTCAATACTAGAAACAATGCTATCAGGTAAAGGGTTAAGGTGGTTTGACAGCGGGCGGCCCGCATCTAGAGTTCCGGAAATGCTAAAGATTTTCCATGATCTTTTTAGCATTTGTTTATACTAGAAAGTTTACATAAAGCAAAGTTTGATAAGCTTCGGTGTCTTGTTTGTTAGCGCAATCGGTAGAGTGTTTGACAAGGAATCCAAAGGCTCCAGGTTCGAGTCCCATCCGAATCAATTCTTTTAAATTGTCCGATTTTATTAACTTGTCAGTCCATAACGCAGTGATAAAAGGACATGCTATGTTTAGTCACACATGTAATAATGAATAATATCAGATGCAAGTAAAGTCAAATAACAACTAAACTTTGTGAGGATGTATAGCCTATATGACCGATGGCACCTTAACATATGACTAAAGTAATGCTAAAAGGTAGATCCGAAAGGATTTTGTATGCATTTCCTTTGTCATGCATTAAGCAGTCACCTTTCTGTAAAGATCTACAGGCTACCTATTTCAATGGTCAATTATTACAGGTGTGACTAATGGAATTATTTACAGCTGGCGGCAATTTAAAGTTGAGCTCAATGGAGGTAACTCTGTTTGT
Organism: Gari tellinella; assembly: GCA_922989275.2. NCBI lineage: Eukaryota > Metazoa > Mollusca > Bivalvia > Cardiida > Psammobiidae > Gari > Gari tellinella. The sequence continues at coordinate 67,748,518 of OV277866.1, forward strand.
GTAAACAATTTGTCAGAATGTCTGGAAATAATGTATAAAATGTACAGTCTACTGTAGATTTTCATTAAATGTTTGTGACTAGTAGAATAATATTATAACTATATAACAAGTCTATATTCAGTGTATGTTAAACAGCTAGATTTTTTTAAATTGAATTTTAGTGACTTTTGCAGAATTGGACTTTTTTAAAATATTGATATTTCCAGAAAATATGTCATGAACTATTTTGGATTGCACAATATCTTATAGTATCTGTACCATTTACTTGAATGTATAGAAAATATTGAGTTATGTTATTTCATAATGAAAATATTCCTGTTTATTAATAAAGGAGCTTTACTCGACAAACGGTCCTGTCAGAAAAGAAACGGTGTAATTATTTTTAACGATTATTCACTCTCCTTATGATATATTTAAATTTAATCAAGGTTTCAAAGAAGTCTGACAGGGAATAATCAGACCCGCAAACCACCTTAAATCTTCCTTTGAAATGATTTTGCAGACACCACGACTAGTATTGAAACAGGTGACAAACTAATAGAGTAGGCGTAAACATCTTAAGATTAATAAGGCATCGAAAGGGGTTAAGGAGCGTTTAAATGACAATGAATTATGACGTTCATCTCAATAAGCACACTAACCAATAAGGCTAGCTTGTCGTCTCCCCTTATATCACATCATCGACAAAATCACAGCTAGAGTTTGTGTAATTGCGTTTCATTCTTCTTCTGTTTAATTAAAGCTAGTAAACCCTTCTGAATAAATCAAATAATTCGTATTCCATTAATTTACCTTCTGCATGCTACGAGCTAATTGATAATAATTGTTGCAAAAAGGTTAAATTTAAATAAGAAGCTGAAATAATCGGCATCTTATCTGGATCTTAGCTTATTGCACACCGATGAACAGTGGTGAAAGGAGTTATAGCTTAACCACAAGTGATAATTATTGCAAATTACAAAAGTTCGAGACGACAATTGCAAAGCGTGTTAAAGGTTAGAGCCTACTCTAAGGTTGGAATCTGTAGCATTTTTTCTGCATTAACGGAAATCTCAGACTTGCATCAATTTCAAAATAATTGGATTAGTTTGCAAATTTTCCACACACAATCCTTTTTCACCGATGCAACAATTAACATTGTAAAACAATAACGAGGTTTTGTTTAAATTGTCGTCTGCTTTTTTCTCAAAGTAACGCATTGGACATTTTCACAGACGGACTACAATTGCAAGTGACAAACATATTAAATTAAATCAAACGCCGCTAAACGGATCTGTATTCAAGCTGTTTTCTTAGCCAGTACATTTCTCTCCCTAAAGCAACTTCTTCCAAACAATACAGTAGTTGTCTCCCATTGGGTGTTGTTGTAGAGAGGGATCACTGTATGATAGGCCGACTATTTTATTCTAAGCAGACGTCCAATAGTTCGGCGGTATTTGATTGGGGTCCTAACTATCTGTAAAAGCCAGAGTGGCACTGACGGGGTTAACATGTACCAAACACCTGGTAGATTATAAAGCAGTATATTGTCTACTTTAAGCAATGGAACATGTCGCCGGGAGACATATTAGTTTTATGTAATCGCATTGGACATAAGTTAGTCGTGTTAGTTGTAGGTTATTGTATAAAATAAGATAGATAGTTACTGATGGGCAAGTTTCCCAACACTTATAAACCTCTTATTCTTAATCTATATTATAATCAATCCCTTCAGTGTCTTACCCTTACAAGAGTTATTTGAAAACATTTAGGATCCTGAAAAGACTGATCAGTATTCCGATAGTTCTACACTAATTTTAATATTCTATAAAGCATACTTAAAATTAAGATTTGATAAATAAAAGAAGATACGTTTTGTTTGAAATGAAGACGATCTGGGGCCCGTTTCATAAAACTTCTTACGACAAATGTTGTCGTAAGTCAAAACTTTAAAATCCATTTAATATCTGATTTCTCTATCTAATCCTGTATTGTGACACCTCTTTGGAATCGTCTTTTAAAGATAAATAAATAATAATTGAGACTTATATAATCTGACTTACGACAACATTTGTTGTAAGAAGTTTTATGAAACGGGTCACGAAGGGGTTAAATCAGAGTGTATACAAGTTGCCCTAAAAAAAAATATACATGGACGTGAAATACCTTAATAATTTCCGTAGCAAATTGCCACATTAAATATAAAATGAATACAAAGCATATTAATAAATCATTTTATCTGATCAATTTTCATTTTGATTACTCTGTATAAAAAGAAGATAAGTAAATGAAAACAAGATTGTGCTGAGAAAATAAGTAATAAGGCATCGGCTTACAGTTAATGAACTTTTATATGAACCATTATATGAAACAATTTCATAGAAATATAGGATATTACATGGATGGTCATAATTTATTTCATTTATTAACTGAGTCTTTTAGAAAACAGAATACAATCCGAGTTGTTATCGTTTTCTTAAATCGACAAGTTGATAAATCCAATAAATTATTAAAACAAATGCTATAGGTTTTGTATATCATAAGCTAAAGAAGATGTTTCCATGTTTTCGGAGCACATAAAGTCAAGTGAATGACTCATAAAAGCAAAGCGCAAAATCTAGATAGGAAACAAACGTCATTCTTTCAGTAAAAATATCTAGCAAAATGTTGGTTTTTTATAATTAGATAAAAAGCTACACAATGTCATATTATTTTAATAAATCATTTGATTGCACTTATCTATAGAATCACGGTGCTAATGTAATAATTTCATGTAAATTAAAGTCTTATATGTAGACATAAAACCAAAAATTCATAAACTAAATCAACATGAAGAATGGATGACATACGATATGGAACGCAGTGTACATACTGGCGTTATATAGGTACATTACGTCTACAAAACCCCAATTTGCATAGTTAAACCACTAATTCTATAGAAAGATTAACCACGACTGTTATTTTACGCTAGCGCCTTCTGTTATATTATATGTTATAAAATAACGAATGCTACAACGCCTGTGAATAACGTATTGAATAGTTTAGTCACACAGAACTCCCTCTCTATAGAAACAGTCGATGCGAAAAAAAGATTGTGTGTGTTCTTCCAAGGGAATTGTGAAAGGAAGGGAACTATGAATCCACTCAGCTAAATTGTGCAAACAATTTGAAACCAGATCAACCACTCATCTTTATGTTTCTTCTGTCAAAATTTCCAATACGTAACTGTGAGAAAAACGCGGTAACGACAAGTTAAAGAAGACACTATTGCACCCCAAATCAAGGGTTGAATTAATGATGAAACGCATGGTTCTCTCTGAGAGCAACATATCAATTTAACATCTGATCATAGAGTCGCTGTCTCGTAATTGTGGTTCAGTTTCCAATCAGGAGAATTGTTCACCTACCAGCACTTACAGACCCAGTAATACAAGTTAATACCAGGACCTTGTGTTCGAAGACTGCTGATATTAAACATGCCAACATAGTCTTCATCTTTAAACGTGAGTCTTCGAGTTGTATGGTTTAGACGCTTAACCCCTTCAATGCCTTAGCCTGAGTACGATCAATATATGCAAACAGTTGGCATCCTGATAAGACGTCACGTTATGCGATGTTTTTCAGGTTCGAAGCTGACTTCATTAAATATAAATGTAAAAAATATCTAGATTCAATTGCGGGGAATAACGTTTTATAGTTTATTACTGTATAATTAGGCCACCGGCCCATAAACAAATACATTCACACAGTATCAAACTACATATGTGCAAATAATATTACAGCTGTGTAGTAAGCAAACATATATATGTACATGAGATAGTCAAATATGATATTACATATATCATCTATAAAGTGTTTCCAATCAGAAAATATGTCCTTCTTTTAAATGCATACTACATGAACATTGCTTAGTTTTTAATATCATTCTCATTTTCAGAAATCATAATACATATTAAGTTGTTTAAACATCGCCGCCGTGCTAAATGTTCTGCAACATATATCGAACGTAGATCTTTGTACAAGGGACACACAATAAAAAAATGCAGCTCATCTTCTATTTCCGTTTCACAGAAATAGAAGCAGGCGACATTTTATTTAGGCAGAAGACGTCGGGGCAGTGAAGTGGTTAAACATAATGTTTAATGTCCTTGTCTATCAACAACGACCTAGGTTTACATGAAAAACAAACACAAATGTGAGATCTTCTTTTTATATATGTCAATATTTATAAAAGAATTTCGTACAATATTAAACTGATCACTGCTAGGTAATATCCACATTTACTAGACGGGTATATACGGCGCTTTAAGAGCGCCGCAGGTCGCCATAGAGAGCGCCTTGTTCGCCAGAAGCTCTACCTGATCTCAAATTGATCGCTATCTGATCTCCTTAAGCGCCAAGGTCGCCGTCGATAATATATCGCCTAAGTATCCATTGGAACGGTACTTGATCGCCTAGGTTGTTACTGGAGCGCTATTTGATCAACTTAGAGTGCCACCATGATCCAACAAAGCAGATCAGTAGATACTTCCCGCTCAGTGGCGATCTGATAGAGATTCTTTTTTTCTCTAAAATACCAGATAGTATTTTCTATCAAAAGATCCAATTTTCATAATATAACTCGGCGTCTCAGCCGGATCAAAACTGTTAAACACCCATACAGTGATGATACAAAAACGTGTGTTAAGGTAATGTGCGTTAGAACATATGTAGTAGATATTAGATGAAAAACACAGATTTCTGAAGTGTAACAGTACAAACGTAATGCAGAAAGATCTTTCAGGAATTGCTTGCATTACTATGCTGCCGCATTAAGTGTTCAAATGTCAAAAAGAAAGCAGCTAAAAGTATTGATGTTTGTCTTAACCTCTGCTGCCAAATCTTAAACGATTAAGCGTGGCAGAGCGCCACATTTCTTTATAGAATATTTTCCTAAACGGATCGCATAAAGTGAGAATGGCTCATCATCGGCCGACAACATCGCTGTCGGATCTTGCTTACTCCTTCATCGGAGCACCGATCGATCGTTTTGGATCGCATATAAGACGTCTTAGAGCGCAAGCTGATAATGCAAGGTCGTAACATTTTGGGGGAACATTGAAATCGCTATCGGATTTTATAGATCGTTAATGCTAGGTTCACACTGCCGATCAGATCAACTACATCATCCCTGACTGAGCAATTTTTTACCGCTCTGGTTCGCTCGCCATCAATACTCGGGACGGTCTACATGTACCTTGCTCGGTACCGCATCGGGTTTCTACTCGAATGTTTCTTGACATGTCAAAAATATTCGAGAAGCGATCGAGAAGCAAAGCGGTCGAGAATCGATCGTGTTTTGATCGAGTAGAGATCGAGTTGATCTGGAAACGATCGTATACAGATCAAGGTTGGTCGAGATTTTGAAAAATGTGCCGATCAATACCCAGATCTTTTCGACCGCTTTTTGAGATGTACCCAATCGATTAAGGATCAGCACGAACCTTTTTCGATGTGTCATCGCGATAAACTCGATCGCTACCCAATTTTTATCGATCAGTTCCCGCTCGCTTCTCGATCGCTTGTCGACTATACACGCTCTTACACGACTGCAACACGATTAAACTTGCGCGTAAATTCCCCTAAGTTGATTAGAAATCAAAGTCATCACAGTTTGCGTTTTCTTCAGCTCAAAGAATGCTACGTAAAGGCAGAAATATTAAAGCTACCGCTTCACTGGGTGATGATGAAGCCGTTACCTGTGCCATATTACCATTACTTTTATGTGTCGTGGTGCTTTCAACCAAAATATCAATCAATCAATCAACCAATCAATCAATCAATCAAAAGGAAAAAGAAAAATCCGAGACTCAGCAAATAGATTCAGATGTACCTTTTGACTGCTTTTTCTCCAGAGAAAGAGGTACTATTGTCAAATATAAACATATGATCTCACTTTATAATTCCAAGTTCATAACTTGACAGGAACAGACGCGTTGACGAAACAATTTCCCGTCACATTTAATTTCCAAATACAAGAACGCCTTTTCAGTGCTCATTCAAAATAAACTTGACCAGTGAAACCGATCGTCACTTTAAAGTAGTTACAAAACCCGGTTCTAGTATTTGCTTAAAAGGAGCTCCGTTTCTAAATATTATTTTCATAATTTTAACTATGTATTTCTCGATCAAAAATCTTGCAAACATACAGGTCGACCAGGTATGCATGAGTGTGATCGTTGCACATTTTCTACTCATTTAATTTAAGACTTAGATTGTCTGAAAGCAGTTTAAAGAATGGCAGGAAACTATCAAATATGTCTCTAAAATACGTTTTTGAGAGTAGGGACAATTCGTGAGGTCCGAGAGCAAAACCAAATCGAACTCTTGAACTTAATAGTAAATCCTTCAGTACACGGTTCAATTGACCTCGCCCCTGGACAAAACCGAGAATGTATATCCCACAATCACTTAGTATGAAGAAGATAAACTATTGCTGTAGCTGAGTAGTATATATTCCTGTACAATAAAATTAAAAACGCATTTTTTACGGAGAAGACGCATGACATGGTCGGCTAAGCGGCTAAGAAGACGGCATTTGGTCATTATCCAAGGGAATTGTCATCAAATAATTTAAGTCTTGAGCATTTAGCCTTGCGATATAGGGCGTTGACTTGTGCTCAAGGCGTTTGTTGATCGAAACATCCGATCTTACTAACAACTAGTCATGTTTTAACTATATGCATTTAATATACATCCACTCCAAATAAGTAGTTGTTTAAATCATTTGATATCCAGAAACAATTGACATTCGAAGCAGAACAAATTTTCTAGGTCAGAAAGAGCAACGCAGAACTTTTACATGTACGTTCAAATAACGAAGCGCATATCGATACACTACTTTTAAGTATATTACAGACAGTGAGATACAAAGAGATAGATACAGTGTCGTGTATCGTACTGTACAGATACACGTTGAAAAGCTGGATCTCACAGGAAATGTGTATCATGAAAATTGTTATTCTGTTTCAATTGGCTTTATTTCAGTCAACGGGCAGAGACGTTAGTGTTCTTTTCAGTCTCCTCCTGAGTCTAGTTCAATAATATTTATGGCAAAATACCTGAAATAACATTTGAGAAATAACAGCATACGAACTTGTTTGTAATTGATAACGCCAGGGCAGGGAATGGATTATTCTACTGCGTTACACCTGGCAAGCAATGACTGGAAAACGTGCGATATCATAGCAAGACACAGAAAATGAGGTCCGCTTCACATATATAAACCAAATACAATAAATGTTTGGAATATTCCTATAAATATGTTTACTTACACATGCATACTTCTTTGAAGGAAATTAAGTTTGATTTATTTTTTTCGTTTATATTATGATCCTTTTCCAGTGACAGTCGAACTTCGATAGCTCAAGTCGGTTAAAACGAACATACCCGTATTTCGAAGTTTAAACGTGGCTAGCCACGTTTTAACTTTGAAATATGGATATGTGCGACTGAATAAAACATGAAATAATGCAGTTCATTTGTCGAACTATCGGATAATTCGAGTTAAGCTAGTTCGAGATATCGAAGTTCGACTGTATATTCTCTATTTTACGTTCAAATTACATTAACATCAACATAAACATAGGTGTTAACAGCTTGGATTATTTTGTCTATGTCGTTGACTGTCTCGGAATCAAAGCTGTTTGCAGAAGCCAAACTATTTGGGTCAAGGCAATGAATCCATTAAATTATCAGAATACGAAATAAAACATCGCTTGTGCCAAAGGCAATTTTAATCACTACTATGATTACATGAGAAGGATTACGAATGATATCATCCGAACAAATTGATCAGAACCGGATTGAAAGTCGAAGGTTTTTTTCAAAATTAATGTACAAAACCAAATTGAAAGGGCTTCCATGACAATGGTGTTGTTTTGATAACTCAGAATTCCAGTTATTTAAAAAGGGAATACTTCAAAATAAAATCAGTTGTACTTTTCGTCAAATTCATTTGAAAATATTTCAAGTGCTAACAGTAAAGCAAACAGTGCATACCCTGATGAGACGCCCCGTAATGCGACGTGCCATCAGGAACTACACTGTTTGAAACGTACTCTTTAGTGAACTCTGGGTTTAAATGAGTTAATATGTCATAGGAACAGGTGAAAACGACAAAATAAAGGTATAAAACGTTGTCAGCATTAAGTTTCAAAACGCAACCAAACACGCACGACTAGTATTTTATAGATTTTAGGAATTTGACTCATAATTTAATTGAAACACATCACATGAGTAAACAAACACATTTGCGATAAAGTTGGTTAAAGCATCCTTATAATAAAGTTTTTACTATCAAAAGTGGTATGGTAATTTCAGGGACACTATTAGATAGGTTTAAAATTCACGCAAGATACATATATGTACAGGTATACGTGTCAAACTCAAATAAGTAGCAGGGGTCTTCTTACGAAACAGCATGCGACAAATAAGGTCGTAAGTCAACACCTTAAAATACATTTAATTTCTTAGTTCTCAATCTTATCTTGCCTGATTGCATCTCTTTGGAATCGTCTTAAAAGTACGATTACAAAGATGTGTCACAAGACAGGATAAGATTGAGAAATAAATAATAATTGAAACTTTTATAATATTACTAACGACACTATTTATCGTACAAAATTTCGTAAGGCGGGTCCCAGAGAGAGGGTTCAACATGACGTCATCGTACTCCCCGACAAAAGGTTTGCGGCCTGGTAGCAAACTTGTATAATCCTTAAGTAAATGAAGACCGTATTGAGGATTTTTTTAGGTTTTTTTTTATAGTTCCAAACCGTTTGGTGTTTCATCAAACGCTGGGTGACCCGGTGTCTGATCTGGCTTCAAACGTTTTAGCACTTTGATGTATTATTTAAACATAAACACGTTTATTTGGAAATAATAAAGTATTCTCTGCTGTTTAAATTGTGCAATTTATAACCCAATCTTCAAACAAGCTATTTCTCTGACCGCTTGAATAGAGCAATTTAACCCTTACTGCTGGATTCGCACAAAGTCGACTAAGCAAATAATTTTGATCCAGATCCATACTGGCTGACATTCGTTTCGATATTATTAAATCTTACTTTCTTAAATCTTACTTTGAAATGAATTTGCAGACAATACTATTGAAGCAGACGACAAAGTAATGGTTAAGGGGTAAATACCTCATTGGTAACTTGGCGCCGAAAGGGGACACCATCAAGGCTGTAGTTAACATCTACATTTGAATGTTGTTTAGTATTTAGTTGATTTTAATTGGATATGATATAAAAAAAATAATGGTACAAAATTTATATTTACAGTGGCATGTGCATAAAAACATTTTAGCACAGTTCCAAACTGTCCGTTTAGTCGATCTATGTTTGACACCCAGGATTATTTAAACAATATATATACTCGTATCAATGGCACACATCGTATACCTTGATCACACGTATTTTTCAGCAGTTTTCTTTAGGAACCATATGCCCAGGGTCTACACTGAGTTTCGAATACTCATGTATGATTTTCTAGCGTTGAAACCATCATAATGTTTCCACTGTGCACGATCGCAACAACATTTTTGCATTCCATAGGAAGGTCAATATCTGTTTAGAAGTATTAAACTCAGAATTGTAAGATAATAAACGGAAACGGAGGAAATGTGTCATCACCGGTAATATGTGGTATTTCACATTATCTGAATAATTAATGATCACATCGCATATCTCTGTATAAAGCTTTTTACATATTCATCAGACTTATTGGCTCCATTGTCTACACACCAAAAGCGTAGATATAGTTTAACTTTTGTTCAAGTTCAATTTAATAAAGAAACATACGTAAAATCTGTTTGTTTTAACCCTCTCACTGCCATGACGTCATCTGCTTTAACCCTTTCCCTTATAGAGGCGACTTTAGCACATTCATTTTATTCATCCGCTGAAGAAAATAGTTCCAAATTATACCGTAATGAATATGTGTCATATTTAATACTTTCCTTATTCTAGCAGTAATAGCTTAAAGCAGGCTGAAAGTAAAGCTGAATGCGCCTTAGGGCGCATTCTGCTTTACTTTCAACCTGCTTTAAGTAGTCACATATCTTCAATACTAGAAACAATGCTACATGTATCAGGTAAAGGGTTAAAACAAATGTATTCTGTTTTTATCTTTCAAATATAAATTTAGGATATTCTGACTTACAAATGGTTACAATTGGTGTTAAACAGTTGGGATTCTGATCTGATCAGGCACTAGGTGTTTGCAAATAACTATTGTACATGGGGTAAGGCAGTGAAAGGGTTGTTGCATATCGCAAATAATGCCGTACCGAAAGTTCCTTAATTACGCTTTGCATTATTACCTTCAGTAGCAAGCTTCAATGAGTGATAAGTTTATACGAGTACTGCGAAATTGCACCTGCATGAGTTTTACAACATTGTTGATGCTTTTGTAAATGTACGACTTAGTTATTTACTTTCAGTCAGTCTACTTTGTTTTCAAAAGTCGTTTTGTTACTACGACAAAGAAAGGGAAAACTACTCGATATCGTTCACATACTGCAAACTATGTTATGTGTGTATGCTCTATGTCAATTCTTTGAGTTAATTTACTTTCACTTTTTTAGAAAATATCAAGAAAATGTCTTGTATGTTGGTTACAGATGTGCAGAAACTACTACTCGATTTACATAACATGCATACAGCTTGATTATTGTTTAAATGCCAGCACGCATGAACTATGTTTCGTGTAAGTAAAATTCAATCGCACATGTTTACATCAACATACCAACCATTTAATGGTAAATGTCGGGACGATTCGTGCCTGCAAACAGTTCATATACATGATGTGATTAAGTGTTTAACCATTGAAGATTTTAATTGAAAATTCCAGTCACAAATTTAGTTTTGACTATTAAAAGTTGATTTCTAATAATGTACAATGTATAGCAGAGTGACAAACAGCATAGACTCAGAGGGATCCTATAGTGTTTGCTACAGTGGAGAATCTGTTATTCTTTCCCAATAAACGCGTTTACGCTAAAACTATTATTTTCACTGCAAACAGTTTGGAGCCAGATCAGACGCCGGGTAACCCGGCGTCTGATTATGCTCCAAACTGTTTGCCACCAAGATAAAGATGAATTATCAGAATTGTCCAAAAGTTGTACTTTTCTACGTTTTAGTGTTTTGCGTTTGCGTACGTTTGCGTACGTTTGCGTTTAAACGGGAACGAATAACAGATTCTCCACTGTAATACCGAGTATAGTTGTAGCTAGGATTTAATTTGTCGAAGATTTGTCTGAATAAGATCCACTAATATCACTAGGTATTTAGTAATATAATTAGAATGCGAAATTAAAACTGACGAATATTACGTAGGCAACATTCTAAACAAGGATGGTTTCGGTGACCAAGTAGCAAATGCGATAGCCATTTATCTACATGATAATAACAATTTGTTGAGATATTACGCCTTCAGAAAAGCAATAAAACATTTTCTCAGGGCATTTATAATATAACATACTTCTAAATTAATATATACATATTCATGCATACGTAAGCAAAACATTTAATTGAAATGATATGCTTAGTTTCTGTTTGACATTTCATACGAAACAACCACTAAGACATCTAGTAACACAAACGTTTGACTTGCTATACTGCAGCCACTAGCGACAAGGCTGACATATTAATTTCGAACATTATCATATTTTGATCAGACCAGAGTATATAGAACTAATCCAGACAATGATCTAAACTGTTTGACAATAGTCAAAGGTGTTTCCGTGAAAGGGCAGCGTAAATCACTTTTAAAAGAATGGCTGCATATGAATAGTTTAACTAGATGACAACAAAACTCTGCATTGTTTACCAAGTAGCTCATTGTATGATCATTGTTTAAGTCGTTGGTAAAAGGTTGTACAATCTAAATCATTAGATAGCGTGGGTGATGTACTTCTGCAGATTAGAGTAAACACAATTTATAGGTTTGATTTAACGATTATGTAAATAAGTATGGAATAACCGCAACTGATATATATATACTGCTATATTAACAACATAGAGGTTTGTAAAGATCCTCGGCTTTCTGCAAGCTAAATTTTGCATTCTCGAAAAGAGAATTTTGTGGATGTAAAGTACACTGGCTGCAAGGAAGTTTATGAGCAATATATATTGGAAACATTAATACTTGAGATTTAAGCCAAGCTTGGTGCATGAGTTACACGATAGGCCTGCTGTAAATATACAAGGGTGACAAGAAATTAATATCTCAAACGATATAGATCTACATAAACAATAAAAGATCTAAAAGTGTTGTTTTACAAATAGTTTTAATTAGTAATTTTCAAAACAAAATTAATAATAAATCAGGCTCATGTTGCTGTATTGCGGAAACAAGTATATCAACCATCAAACTAATATCATGAACTTTTTCTGTAAAAAAGCCGATATCACTTACATTTGTCAATACAGTACCCCCTCTCTACAAATACACCCAAATGGGAGACACTAATTATGTTCGTTGTTCGGAAGGAGTCGTTATAGGGAGGGAAATTGGCTTATACTTGCAAACAGCTGAATTTAAGATCAGACACCGCGTAACGCGGCGTATGATCTGGATTGAAGCTGTTTGTCATTGGTCATTATTTTGTTTCTGTCCAAATGTCCATTATGTAACCTTTAGAAAAACAGCAGAGGCCAATTTTAAGCAGACGACAATGCAGTCGTGAATAGGTTAATTGTCGTGTTTAGGGAACAGCGGAAAGGGTCGTTGTTAGGAGGGGGTCGTTGTCGGAATGACCATTGTAGAGAGAGAGCATTGTAGTTTAAAGCCCTTAAAATGCGCATGGTTTGATCAGGATCCAATCCTTTTGATAATCAAATCAGTATTTCTTACGTCAAAAATGCAAATATTTCCAAGTCTTATTAGTCAAACCCAAGACATAGAATATGAGTAAACAGTAAGCCTATATGGCAAATACTGTGCTATACAAAATTTTACGTCGACACGGCAGTGAAATACATGTAGTTAGTTTTACAATAGTGCAAATCTTTCACCGTTGATGCCGATAACACTGGCCGTAGCCAACATTTGTGATCCTGATCATGTAATGAATAATTTTCCGTCTGATCAAAACCATTGATTCTTCAGCCGAAATTCCAAATATTTCCAGATAATGAGAAAGCAGATTTTATTTTCTGTATTCAACGGCGTTACCACTTCTTGAAGCCGCCTTTACCCTTTCACTCTCAATGACAAAAACGCGTTGGATCCTGATCAGAATCCAAACTGTTTGACACTCGTTTTGAAATTTCTAAAGTCATACTGCCTTACATTGACGACAATGAAACGGTGAAGGGGTAAAACTTTTACGAAATAACTTGGCTGCGAAAGAGTAAAAGAAAACATGTATAGATCTTCTAAAGCAAATGATAATAAAGCAATCGACAGTGATACGTGTTTGGTTAAACGACAGGTTGGTCAAGAGGGTAACTGTGTTTAAATATTAGGCATACAAAAGAAGAACGAAAACAAGTGTTATTGATCTGAAAAATGGCCGAAGTATTATGCGATTTTTCTTACTTGTCCGAGTTATTTTTTGAACAGAAAAGTTTATTATGGTAAATAGATAACAGGGTAACATCGGATATATATATATTCGTACACTTTCCTACTTAAGATACCGGTAAGCATGATCTTCGTGCAGCACGAGGCCGCTGCACTAATTTTACTGAAATGTTATGCTTTCCCAATAAACGCATATATGCTATAACTATTAGTTCCATTGGAAACAGGTTGGAGCGAGATCAGACGCTGGGTTACCCGGCCTCTGACCACGCTCCCCTGTTTACCACTCAGAAAGAAAAGATACTTAGAAATTTCTTAAAGTAATTTTCTACAGTTTAGTGTATATCGTTCCTGTAAAACCGTCGTGTGAAAGCCTTTTTAGGATTCTACGAAGTATTGATACAGATACAGATACAGAAAACTATAATACTAAAGGCCTACATGTACTAGGAAACTCATAGCACGGTAATATTCCAAATTAGGCAAGCAAATCATTCAGTTATTTCGCCTTTGATAAACGTAGTTGTACAGCATTCTCAATACATACCAGTGCTTAGGCAAATTGGTGGTATTAGCGGCGAAAATACGAATATACCTAAGGGGAACTTTTTGTCACATAAGCAGCTAAATGATTCATTGAACTGTCTTGTTATTGGAAAACAAGAAGATGCCTGGAAGCATCGTCTGTTTTAAATAGTATTTACAAAACAAGATAATTTGTCACGAAACCTGTGCGAGTTGTTCAGTTATTTCATTATGAATGACACATTACCAGAACTTTTTTTAAATCAATACTTTGATATATTTGTTGTTTCTTTTCTATTCCTCTTAACCTGTTTTTAAATCGTCGCAGACATCTTTTTGGATTATGGCTAGATCGTGATAATGTGTTTTTTGTTTAATCATTCATCGTGTCAAAGTGAGAAATAGCTATGTTATTTCAGATCTCCATAGCATCATATATATAACTTCACTACCGACCCAACGATGACATTTACCGATACGTAGATATTTACGCAACTTGTCTAGAAAATCAAGACATCAAATACCAAATATAACAACAAGGGGCCCGTTTTACTAAACTACTTACGCAAAAGTTTTGCGTAAGTCAAAATTTTAAATTTAAATTTATAATTTTTATTATTAATTACTACAAACAGCAAATAGCCAGATCAGAGGACGCGCTTTAAGCGCGTCCTCTGATCTGGCTATTTGCTGTTTGCAAACGTTTATGATCGAAAATTAAGAGTTAAACGATTTTGACTTACGCAAAAAGTTTGCGTAAGTTGTTTAGTAAAACGGGCCCAAGGTGTATAGACATTCAAAGAATTTGCCATATACTTTTGACAGGGTAGTATACTTTCCTGTAGAAACTAGTTAGCATCTTTTTAACCTCGTACAGTGGAGAATCTGTTATTCTTTCCCGTTTAAACGCAAACGTACGCAAACGCAAAACACTAAAACGTAGAAAAGTACAACGTTTGGACAATTCTGATAATTCATGTTTATCTTGGTAGCAAACAGTTTGGAGCCTGATCAGACTGTTACCCGGCGTCTGATCTGGCTCCAAACTGTTTGCACTGCAAATAATAGTTTTAGCGTAAACGCGTTTATTGGGAAATAATAACACATTCTCCACTGTATACTCATGCTTTTATATTACATATACTATTGAAGATACCACTTGTCCTATGCAAACACTGCATACCCTAATCAGAGATAGCCTGCCAAAAGTGGGTTATATTCAGTTAGAATAAGGAATGACCCATTTGAAATTTCGAGGATAAAATTAATGAGTTAAAGCTTGATCAGACGCCGAGCTACTCGTCCTCTAATCACGCTACAAACTACTTTCAACGGACGTCAATGCTTCAGCACAAGCACGTTTCAGGGGGAAAGAAATACGTCTTCTCTACTATAAAACAGTACATGTATGTACAATGGTATTTCAGTCTTCACTAACAGCTAAACCAATGTGTCGCGCACACTTCGATTGGAATAGATTGGCATTCTTATACAACAAAGAGTCAAAATGGGCCCTGTGGCCCTCCCAGATTACACAGTTCCCATATTTAACTAGACTTAACACTAACGGCAATAAATACCTCCGCTAGTGCCTTGTCACAAGAAGCAAATGTGTCAGGACAATGGTGGTGTGTTTTCTCAATATGAACTAGAGGGTTCAAAAGCCTTTTCTACGCTTTGACCTTATCACCTACGTTTTGACCTGATATTACTCATATTCATACATTGCCTAGATTTTATCTAGGTGATAATTCTAAGGAAGTTGTGTGAAATGATGGCTAAAATTAAGGCCCCTAAAGTGATTTGTCTTATACTGTAATGTGCTGTTGATGATTCCTGCGGTCAGTCAACTAAGTGGACCCAATTGTATTGTCTGAATGTGAAACGTGTGAAACAGACTGTGTTTGACACCTACCTAGGCCAGCAGTAGATATTGCTTATTGCCTGTCCTATATTGCGCGTTCGTGTTCCAAAGAATGGGATATTTATTGCAAACAGTTTATTGAAACATAATTAGTATTGTTACAAAACATATCGTTGTTATTGAACATTTCACAGATGAATGTAAAAAACAATATTTTTTATTTAGTTAAGGTGTACATAGTTTTTTTATAACGGTGTTAGGATTTTCTGAATCATAACCCTATTCAATAGTTAATATATTAGAAAAATATAGAGTATTAAATTATGTCTAACTTGGGGTAATTGCATTTTGTAATAGGCAAACTTTATACTTTCTTGATATGTTTAAACTGAAGCAACTACTTCTCGATATCATAATTTGGATACTTTTATAAATAAAGGATCTTACATGAGTGTTCATTATTTATTATTTTTAATAAAAATTGACTAAAATAATATGACGCGATAAGTAATGAGCACGAATGGGATATTCTATTTATCAAACAACACTTTTAAAAAACCTGTTAAATCAATCGAAGCCATAGGTTGTAGTCTTTCTACTAAATAAATTTTCCGCAAACACCTGACGTTGTTAACGGTTACGTCATTGCAAATGACGTCATTATGTTACCGCTACATACAGCGCCTGTGGACAAAAAGGTTTGATTGAAACCCAAAATACAATAGTTCACTAGTAGATTACGGTATTTATATAATGGCTTTATTCCACTCCCTGGCTGTAAATAATGGGAGTTTTCTGATCGGGTTATATGCTGTTTATAATAAATCTAATTTCCGTGTACACCCCCCCCCCCCCTGAATATCAGTTTAAAATGGTTATTGTGTAAAAAAAATGGATTATTCCACCAATAACGATGGCTAAGTTCAGCCATGAGTATGCAGGAAATTCTTGTTTCCTCTACATGGGTCAATATTGCCATTATAAAAATAAAGTACTAATGAACACTGACATACTCGTACACTACTGACACCATTCGCTTAAACCTAATACTACAGTGCTCCATTTCTACAACGACCCTCCCTACAATGACTCTCTCCTTACAACGTAGACTGTAGCTATTTTTAAAAATAAACATATTGATGTGTGACACATTTACTGTTGCAATATCATTTGCATAAAATTGTCGTCTGATTTTTTTTTCTCAAAGTTACATATAAGTCGACATTGTGACATTAGAAATATAAAGACGAGTGACAAACAGCTTGGATCAAGATCAGACGCCGCGTAACGCGGCGTCTGATCTGGATTCAAGCTGTTTGCATATGTAAGCATATTTCCTTCCCAATAACGTCTCCCTCCGAACAACACATATAATTTAATCAAATTGAGCGTCGTTGAAGAGAGATAACACACTGCATTTCATTAAAAAACTGAATAATTGGGACACTCGTGTATCTAATCACGTGGTTGAATGCTGGATATTTCACTAACATAACTGAACACATTGGACACTCGTGTATCTAATCACGTGGTTGAATGCTGGATATTTCACTAAAATAACTGAACACATGGGACACTCGAGTATCTAATCACGTGGTTGAATGCTGGATATTTCACTAAAATAACTGAACACATGGGACACTCGTGTACATGTATCTAATCACGTGGTTGAATGCTGGATATTTGTTTCGTGTGCAAGTTTTGTCGTCTGTTAGAGTTCTAAATCCCCGATCTTACAAAACGTCCTTTGAAACCAGGGTTATAGTGTCAAAAATTAGTGTTCTGATCGTATACCTCATAAAACGGTGTCAAATAATGATTTTAACTTTTTGGAAGGATATATAGTACTGAACCTTATTAAATTAAATTGATAATCGCAAGCGAATTGCAATCGAATTGCCATCGAATCGCCATCGAATCGGGCGCTTCAAAAAGCAAACCGTGTGCTTGAGTCGTTTCATGCGATTTTTCCGGAGCAGTTGTGACAAAAATGGAATCGAAAAACATTAACGAAAGCATATTTGCGAATATTGGTGAGATACACAATTCAGGAAAACTTAACGCGTTGATTGCGTTGGAAAATAGTTACAAGCAAATTGCCATCTAATTGCCATCGAATTGCAAGTGAATCGCAAAAATTGTTAATTTAATATGGTTCAGTACTGTAGCAGTTTCTCTGTAGTGTTGTCACAAGAAACGGTAATATTTTGGTTATCGCATATTTTTTTCTGCAAGCATCTATAGCCAACTATTTTAACTGTGATGTTTACACTGGCCGATCTTAGTCCTTCTCCCGCATGTATCATCTGAGCAAGTGCATTGGCAAACCCCACATAAGATCATTTCCCCACAGAAAATGGTACAGAGTCATACCTGAAAACAATATGTTCAAACATTTCTTTCTCTGATTGCTGAACAGTTTCAAAAGTGTAAATACGCGCTAAATGCACAAATACCACAACGATTAAGTTTCCGAATGGGAATTAAGCCTATACAATAGCCTATCAGCTCAACACCCATGAGTGCCCCCTCCACAAATATCTTTTACGCTTACATGATCATAGTATTGGTGACTGCAGACTGCATTGATAGATAGATTAATAAAACTTATTGTATGTCACACAAAAGATGCGTCTCGGACAGATTTGGTGAGACGCTAACAATTTTGCAATCATTTTCTCGTTGCCGTGACCGAAAAGCAGTTTATTCATTGACCCTGAAACTTCAAAAGGAGAATTCCAATTTTTGATTGTCAATGCTTTAACTTTAGGGTTATTTTAAAATATATTAGAACTATTCATATCAATAGGAACCCTTATCAAAGTGTTCCTCTAGGAGTCGCTTTACCTATGTATATTATGTTTGCATAAGACACGCATTGTTTATTAAAGCGTACACGTGTTACACGGGGCCTATTGATAAAAATGATTTAAACTAATAGTGAAAACTGTGTAATGTCTGAAACGTGTACAGCAAGTAAGCTCGATATTTTCTGATGCTGGGTACCCAGAGAGCCTGATCCGGATTCGTTTTAAAAAATGTCTAACCTATCTTTGATTTATAACAAACTTGACCAGAAGATAGAAACGCTGACGAATAAAACGCCTGGTAAGATTCAAACAGTTTCAAGTAACCATGTCGATGTCCTTCCATTATAAGAATGATGCCCACATTCAAGTTTAAGATGGTGGAATGGTGCGTTTAATAATTAAGAGTTGGCAATCGGAATGTCTAAGGTTCGGGTCCTACCGCTAGCTCAACGTGAATATCTGAGGGCAAGGCAGTGACTTTGCATATTCGATTTTTCTGGGCAACATATTTAGGTTTCAGTATATGTGGTTCGAAATAGTCTCCCCTGGACAGACCAAGACGGTTAGTTTAACAAATAGTCAGATGAAAAGGTGAGGTAAATTGTCAGAGATCCACTTAGCGACGAATATGAACGTTTAAATAAAAATGAACAGTTAAATAGGATAGTGTTTCTATGTAAATATATTAATATGTTTGCCCAAACTAACGCCCAACCTTGAAGCGGTTGGCTCAATGTCATATAGAATGTTTTTGTTTATTTGGCGAAGTTTACCCCCTCTGCCGATAACTAGAATGAATTTAGGGCGGCGGTTCTGATTGTATGTGTTGCTTCGCAGCGATTGAAGTTAACCAGAACTATCTCCCTGAAAGCATCCTTGTGTCATCGCATATCCTTTTGCATCCTATTATATGACTACTCCAGTGTCGCAGCGCCGTAACACGTAACTCACTCAGTAACTCTCTCGATTGTATGCCTACATAATCATAGTTTTTTTATACCTTTAAAACTGCAAAATATATGCTTTTATTGTTTTTTGCTGATTCTAATAGCTGACATTCTGTTCTACAAATTAACAAAATCTTCAACACCAACAAAACGCATGACACGGCAATTTGATCAGCAAACCATACCTCATTTAGCACCCCGTGGTCCAGCCGGTCAAGCCTCGTGACCAGATAGAGGCGTTCTCCAACTACTGTTGCGTGCTTTATGGGTTTCCAAATGTTATAATCATTATTGATATGTGATTTGTATTTTTTATCAGGGCTGGAGCTAAGGAAAATCGCTTATAAACTATGTGTCTTCTTATTGGTTGAAATAAAAAAGACAAAAGTTGAGCACCAGGGATATTCGCACTGTGCCAGACAGTGTAAATGACACGCTTAGGAGGCATTAAACAGATCTTTCTGAATTCTGTTCGAGCCGATCTCCCTTCGACGTCTATTTATCTTCGTTTGACTTCCACACACAATCCTGAAACAAATTTCCGCCCTAATTTAGCAAAGATATCCCTAGGCATAACAAAACAGCAAAACACCCAACATAAACACATGTTCAGACAGTTCTGTGATTGAATTTAAGGTTTGTTTTAGTCTCGGACACACATGCCTTAAAAGCCTCATAAGGCCCACATTCTCCGAAAATTTCAAAAGTGCTAAAAATCACTATGGTTTAATGGACAGTATCCTCTGACTCTCGGAACATGTTGCTTTAAGAAAATGTAGCCTAAACAAAGTCCAGTCCTTACCAATCTTACACAATTTCCATGTGTCTCCACCCACCCTTAAAATGGTGCTGATTCCCAGCTTATTTAGCCCAAACCACTGGTTTCCGGACTGCCCCCATTTTATACCCAACCACCTAGAAAAAGCTATCATCTTAGTGCACATTTTATCATAAACATGCCACAAAGTAACATTTTAATGCAACCCTCCTACAGTGGATTTTTGCATCTTCAATACTTTAAACCTTAGCAATAGCCTTTTATTAAGAAATTTGACCGGAGCAAATTCGAACATTCCCCCCCCCCCCCCCCGAAACTGTTTCATGCTTTCTTAATCAGTTAATTGACGTTTACCATATCCCTTATTTACAAATATGCGGTATTTTGAAAAGCGAGAGTTTTCTCAGTTAGTGGTCGTTTTTCATGTGGTTTAAAGCAGATGAAAGTATATTAACTTCTCGATGAAACAGTGTCTCATATTTTTTATAAGTTGCTTCAACTGTTCACAGCAAGGTGTTACGTATAAGAAGTCGACTTGAAACAGTAAAAAATTGAGGTTACATAATAATAGTTTGAAGGGTATTCTTTAACTCTTAGACACGGATCCCTAGATATGTTGATGATTTTTTTTTCGGCAAATATGAAAGCGTTACAATTTAAGACGACTTTGAAATGGTTGTTTGAAATTTTCTTTAATTGGTCTTTATAATATCGTAAAAAATACAATATTTTTTAAAAATGACATATAATGGTGGGGTGTGTACCACTTTAATTACCGTGGAGAATCTGTTATTCTTTCCCGTTTAAACGCAAACGTACGCAAACGCAAAGCACTAAAACGTAGAAAAGAACAATTTTTGGACAATTCTGATAATTCTTGTTTATCTTGGTGGCAAACAGTTTGGAGCCTGATCAGACGCCGGGTTACCCGGCGTCTGATCTGGCTCCGAACTGTTTGCACTGCAAATAATAGTTTTAGCGTAAACGCGTTTATTGGGAAAAAATAACAGATTCTCCACTGTACTCAGCTATAAAATGAGGGAATGAATTACAAATAATGAAAATAAATTAGTCACTCCGCTTTCAGTATCAGACCCACACGCTACCTTAAACAATTGATATAATTATGCTACAAAACGATATCTTAATTATTTTCGTTGACATATCCACATACACACATATTTTCGATCCAGATCGTACGTCATGGCATGTTATTCGGATCATAACTGTTCGACACTCTCATAAATGTTTAAAATATTTCACATCAAAATACGTATATTGTAGATTTGCAAAATGAGTACACCAACTGTGACCTTGTTTATGTGACAAATATAGCACAAGGATATTATACTTTCCTGTCAATTCAGCAGCTTTGCTGTCGGAAAGTCAAGTGCTAATGGTCGCTGGCAAAATGTATTGATTTCATTTTTTCAAGTATAATTAGCGTCTAGCATATGTTGGAAGAGACTAACGTCTTACCTAATGTTTGATATAGCCTATACGGACAAAATATCAAGATAATTATGCGGCTCTCTTGTTTGATAATATCATAATTTATAGCTTTTTTATATCAAGAAACCCAGATTAGGGGAGTGTTTCAAAAACTAAAATCTTTCTGTTTAGCAATAAACCCTTTTGTGTCACAACTCGTTAGAATCGTCTTTTATCGAGACGATTCTAATGCGAAGTAACACAATAGGATTTAGTACTGAAATGTTGGACCTTTTAATTTTAATCCTTCTTCTCTGGAGCTTTGATATTCCTCGATATATATTGAAAGCCAAAAATAAAAACAGTTGCAATATCGAAAAAAGCAATATAGTATAGATGTGAAGGATATAAAAATTACTTTAAGAAACTGTTCTGTCCGTACAAGCAATATTATGTAATTCAATCCATATTCAGATAGCTGTGATTTGAAAATATGTTAATAATTCATCAGAAGTACTTCTTATTACAGAACATACTGCAACAAGTCTTCAAGCAATACGAAAGTCGACCAAGCATTCCAGAGTCTCATTTAAATTCAAATTGTTTGATACTCCATTTCTCTGTAAAGTCATTTAGATAGATAATATTTAAAATATTATGCCACTAATGAGGAAATGCCAGTGTCGTTAAATATCAGCACTTTTCTTACATTCGTGTAAATGTATGGCTAGCGCTAGATCATGTTCGATAGTGGTTCAATGGACCGTTTATCAACGAAGAGTGTTCCTTAAAGTAAACCATTGTTATAGTGCTTTGTTTTAGAACTGTTGCTGCAGCAATGGAGTTTTATGGTGATGTGATTTACAGACTTCGTAAGATTCTAGGACATATACATTTTCAAAACCTATTTGTGAAACGTATTAGATTTTTCCTCAAAAAAGATTATGATCCAACTATATTGCTGCGCACTTCACGTTTGGTTATCGATCAGTCTACAATTGATAACTATGCTTTCCTCTTTGGTTGTGCGACGACAGACAGGGCTTAGCACTACATGATGATGTATCTCTAAAGCCGTCCTTAACCGGGAGAGTTATGTCGGATTTTCGTGCTTTGTTTTTTCCCCCCCTCTATGTCGTACCCTGGACCCTTCCATGTCTTACAGTTGCTCGTAACTACAGACTAGTCGCTTGAGTACAATTTGACCGTTGCCATAGTGGGTTATTTTTAACACGGGCTTGAATGTTTAATTATTTCCCATGTTACTAATGATCTTGACATAGAATTTTTTTTAAATGTTTTACATGTATTTACTTACTGTGCTGGCGGTCTTTTTGATTGTGAGGTTGTGGAACAGGGTTTATATTCTATGTACACTGTTCGTCTTTATAGGTGCATATAGGAGATAAGTGTGAGGTTGGGCGCCCCTAAACCCAGGTTTAACCCCCCAGTGGTTGTTAATAATTAATTAATTTATAGTTAATTATTGATTGCTACTGACCGTACCAAGGCGGGTTCCTATATTCACTTTGCTTTATGTTTGTCTTGCGTGTTGTTTTCTATTTAGTGTGTAGATGTAGGAATTGTATTGCGTGTGTGTGTATGTGTGTGTATGACTGTGTGTGTGTGTTCTGCTCGAGAGGTGGGTGTATTGTTTGTGTTACGTTTCCTGCTTGAGTCTTTCGTATTTATTAACTGATATAAACATCCATATAAATCATATACTCATAATAGCATTATGTCTCGTTGAAACGCAAAGCAATAAACGTAATAAACTACAATAATTTAACTTTTCTAAAACAAATTTAATTCTGAGTTACAAATGGTTTGGAGCCTTATCATATGTAGGGTAACTCGGGGTCTGATCTTGCTTCGAACTATTTGAAATGAAAACCATTGTTTGTTTTCTAGATTAATGTTTGTGTTGATTTCTCAACTGTTTTTAGCTGTTTAGTCAGTCAGCAGATTACGCATTAACCAATTATCTGCCATGACGTCAGCAATTTTGAATAATAATCGTCTGCTTTTATTCCTCAAGTTAAAATTGTATGTATTTTACTTAAGACATATTCGAGTGAATGTCAAAAAGTTTGATTTCTTGCCAGACACCG
The DNA here is from genome assembly GCA_922989275.2 of Gari tellinella. NCBI lineage: Eukaryota > Metazoa > Mollusca > Bivalvia > Cardiida > Psammobiidae > Gari > Gari tellinella. The sequence goes on from OV277866.1 coordinate 67,772,538, forward strand.
CGATATGCGGTGTCTGATCAGAATCCAAAGTGTTTGAAATAATTATTGTACTGTAAGTAAGGCGGTGTACGGGTTAATTCCTGAATCTTTAAATGCGAAATTTAAGGTTCTATCAAGTGTACTCAATCTGGTTAGTTTTAGGGATATGCTTTTACCATATGGTGCAACATGATAATCAGTGCAGACTCTGATCAGATGGATCATCTGAGGTCGGCCCATACATTTGGCACATTGCGTGTGAACTACATGTATGCATTGTTACACTTATTATAAAGAACTTGTCGACGCATAAATCATGATATTATCAGTTAAACTAGCGGACGATACTACATGAGCTGGTATGATCTTCTCACCGGTAAAACTTTGCAATTTGACACTGACTTGCACAACGTGTATCTTAAGAACTTTTTGTGCAACTGCAGCAAGCTAAATCAATTCCATTCAGAATTTGCATGCATATTTTCAATCTGACTCTTGTATGAATAACATTAATTCTATTCCAAATCTCGTGGGAGTTAGTGTTCACTTTAAATCAAGCCATTGTAATTCAGACGTTGATAAAACTGAAGCGATTTGTTTCCTTTGATTTCAGAATCAATAGATATTTCAGATTGTCAACCGTTGTCTGAATACTCATGTTTGATTAATTCGATCTTGATATGCATGCGTTTAATTTCGTTTAAAGGGGGTAGAACAACGTCTTCTGCAATGTATAAAAACACATTCAAATTTGTTTTACTCCAATTATGTCACTGCCATGGAAGGCACGGCTATATACAACTCTAGTATGTGTAATAATATTTCATTATTCTTCCGATTTATTTAAAATAAGTAAAACATTCCTTTCAACTCAATATATTTGTGTATCCGCATTCTACGATCTAACTTTTCATAACTATTTCGAAATAAATTGAAACCAGATGATACAGCGATAAAATCGACGTCTTATCTTAAATCGAACTTTTGTTTCTCTTATAATCAATTTGAAAGTAAAAGCAGATTAAGCTATCCAACCTTGATACTGTACATGTCACCGTAATTCATATGTACAATGATTGCATCAACGGGGTAAGCTTATTAGGTACAAGGTGAATTAGGCTTCTGTTCTGTGCTGCGTTATTGTTGTTTCTCCTTTTATTTCATTGTATCCGTTTGATTCTTTGTAGATAATGTGATATAAGTGAGGTCACCAAAAGCTCTTAAAAGGTGATAAATCTTTCAAACTCCCATTATCATCTTGAATCCCATTAGTCAAGTTTGATAGAAATACAATCTTTATTCCCCATTAGCATTAATAAATTAACGAATGTCCATGACCTGTTATATAGGATATAAATCATTTAAACATAGCTTTAATAATAGATAGGTGTATGATAACATAACTAATACCATCTATGTAGAGAATATTTTCTAGTCCTTCCAGACAACGCGTGTGATCATAAACAATATCCGTTGCAAACAGGTTTCAGCTTTTTTTTCTATATCATATTATTCATTGGTTTTTCGTTTTATTATATCTTATTCGTTCTAAGTGTCTCCAAAATGGAACATATGCAAACAGTGAAGACTTATCCAATAAAAGCATTGAATAATACGGAACGAGGAGGAAAAAACGTTGACTACCATACATTTAAACAATCAAAAACTTTAGACGAGGGAATTCCTCGATCAAAATGACCACCTGCAACGTTGACAACCATACAAGTCGGATGAACATATTTTTAAAAGAAAAGCTCCCAAAACAATATCTTAATCATTGGTGTCTATGGGAGTGTCGTTCGTTTGTTTTTAGACTCACTATTTATTTCATTTTGAATCTAATCTTACGCATATAAACTCGGCTTCCGATTAGCTTCAACACTCAAATAAAAATGAGCATTATGTACGGTGCCGGCGTTTTTGTTTCATTAACTGTGAAAACAGTTCGAATTGAAATGAGACGCCGCCATATATATCTTATTTGCATTTAATGATAGTTGTATAATTATAATACATTGCCATCTGACCCTTAAATGGACAATTCCAGAAACTATGTACTTTTAGTCCATTTCTATATGAATTGGTTTAAACAGTACATTGCAAATGACAAACAGTGCATGTTCTTGTAGGGGGACAACTGCAAAAATCTGATGATCAGGATTTATACAATTGTTACAGTTCAAGTATTTGCTTACAATATGACACTGTTTGTTATGGACATAAACCATTTTATCAGAGTTTTGTAGATTATAAGTAAAAATGTAATTTCCCGTTCTGATTGAAACGTTATGATGTGTTTCAATATATCTTCTCTACTGTGCATCAAGAGTACATATACATCAATATAGATGCCACACATTTTGGATTCTGGTCTGACACGTAGTACATATATGTCGTTGTCTTTTCGGGATGAAAACTGTTTGCAAACGCTAACACACTCGGGTCAAGGCAATTAATCCTTAAAGTAATCCGAATAAAAAAAAGTTAAACACTGCTTGTACCCAAGGCAATTTCAATCACTTCTATGATTACATGAGAGAGATTACGGATACTATCATCCGAGAAAATTGATCCTAGCAGTGTTGAAAATAAAAATCATGTTTTTTCCAAGTAATGGCACAATTACCAAATTAAAAAGGCGGTCATGACAGTAATTCTAATTTTATATCTTATACTGCTCGTATGAGTTCGCAGTCATATTTTATCCTAATTATATGCCAAATAATTCGTCGTCGGCGCAGTAACCGCGTTACCAATTAATTTGGCACAACTGGTAAGCAACAACTCCGTAGCCTGTGATACTATTGCAAGATAAGGATTAATCAGTAACTAATCACCGTGATCTAATGCACGATACTATACTACTACGAGTTTGTTATTTCTAAATACAATGTATCTGAAATGCACATTTATCCAATGCAAACAGAGAAGACCGGCGTCAACTAGTTTTTATACTGTTTCTTCAATGCGTGTCATATAACAATATAGATATGTATTTTTATAATGTTAACCGGGCTACCGTTAATTGGAAAACTTGATTTGTCCATTTGACATTTCAGTAAAACAAGTTGACCGACAAAACAAAAGAATATAAAACATAAGTGTTTCAGTAAGTTTGGACGGCTTATTGCAGGTCTAAGGTAAGGCAAAAAGCAAACACTTGTCTTGTTGGTTTTAGATTTTCAGTTTCAAAGTAAGCCTCTCTTTACCATATGAAATGTTGATCACATTACAATAATATTTAAATATAAAGCAGGGTTATTTTGAAAAGCATTGATTGTTGTGGGTATTGGTCATAGTTGTGTAAAAGATTGCTCTGTTATGCAACTTTACATTAACCTTTACCTTTTACCCTTTAAACACTCTAGTATTTTGTATTCATGAACCATTTTTCACCTGTCAACACCACCAGAAAAGGATCTCGCTACCCTTATTGGCGTGTAATTACACGTCGCCTTCGACTTTATTTGTCTAAATATACGATTGTCTCATACACACCTTTCTGGACAGTTATACATCTCCCTGTTGCAAGTCAAGCTTTACCCTTTCTGTGAAGCGCCGGGCTGTTTTTAATAAGGTTATTATTGAATCGTTTTTTTCCAATTTCATAGCTCTGTTTAGTTTAGCTTTTAATACTTATACAAGTTCATTTCTCGTGTTTATTTCTTAGACACATCTTTTCCATTCAAGTGAGCTCCAATCTCAATAAAGTATTAAAGTTGCTTATGTGCTACATTGTATTTAATGATGTAAAAAAGGGTTGTCAGCTATGGTTTTCCAAACGAAGCCATAATCGACAAACTAATATTTCAATCCTTTAAAATGTGTCCCAAGAGACTTATGTGACAGGTGTCTAATAAATTACTATTGGCAAAACATGAAAATATCTTGATTATTCAACCACAAATGTATTTTGTTTTCCTAAAATAAAATAAATTCGTGATATCGTTGGTTATAACTCTTTGGAATAAATGCTTTAACATCACAACTTGTGTTTCCAGTCCATGTACATTGAAAATGTTAGATGTGTTTTACTTTTTTGCGACAGTACCCGAATATCCACGTTGTCAAGTTAAAATTAGCAGTCGAAAAAAAATGCCACAGTAAACTGTTCTGTAATCAACATAACATGTTTTGTATTTAATAAAAAACTCATCAAATAAGCAGTTAAATTTATTTGTTTACTAAGGAAAAGAGTTTCAATTAATACATTCATAAATTTGTATCATAGGAATTATCAGAACACTAGCAGATGATAGCTGACAGCAGGTTAAAAGTAAAGCAGAATACGTCTCACGACGTAGTCTATTTTACTTTCAACATGCTTTAACTGATGATCTATATCAACAGCGAGAAAGAGGCTATGGGGTAAATAGTTAATGCAATCTTGACTTATACAATTTTATGAAAAATTGGCATATTCATACCTATACTATGGAGACTGGCTTGTCTAATAGATTAATCTTGCAAAGCGAATACAGTTAAATCACACTAGCTGCCTCTCAAACACTTTGTTTTTTATATATAAGACGACAGACCGCTCAACGCAATATTAGAGTACAGCAGAAAACAACTGATAGAGAAGTTCTCTGTTTCTCATATTAATGTAAATTAACCTTGCAGTTTTTAAAACCAAAATCCAGTCTCATTTTGTTTTTATTAAACCAGGTATGTACTGTACCTTGATGCATAATTTGCTGAAAAGAGCCAATTCATGTAAGGAAATCTTTTCAAGTATAGTAGATTACCATTTCTATTCAATTCCGGTGCACTTCAATTGCAAGGTCGCCGCCAATTTCGCCATTAGCCAATATCTGCATTCCCTCTGCAATCCATGTCGTCTACATCAGCTGTCGAGTATTGTATTCACCCGTCTCTGTTACAGACAACGTGAAAAAGAGTATGACAGCTTTCATCACACAAGGAACATCAGGAGATTCAGATTCATGCTGAATGCAAATATGATCGCATAGTCAGACGTATGGTTCTCATTGTTTATAATGAGCGTCGAATTTAATTTTTGCCATTCAGCTTTTATAATAATAAACAATGCAACTCTTTTCATACTTTAAATTTTCGAAACGAAGATAGCAAGGTAACATAACACACATACATGGAAACTGGCAGAGCAAAACTCGTAGATGACCTAACAAGCAACATTCGTACACATACACATATAACATTTTGCACTCATACCAATCCTGCTTATGCATAGAAATGCATGCAAATCATTCCATCTTCATATCGCAGCACTCCTCACATGCACAATCATGTAAAATACATACACAAGCTTGAATACGAAGACGGGTTTATATAAACATGTACAGATACACAAGCTTGCTTGTTTCTTTCTTATATTTAAAATCTAATATGTTATACAATTCGTATGATACATGTTCAGGATACTAGCTATTTAGGTTAGTATTCTTAACTACCTAGGAAGTTTGATAATTTTTGATAATTTTGATAGAGCGCACGCTTACGACGTCAGGGTTGTGAGTTCGATCCCCCGCCGGACCAAGTCCTTCGGATGAAACTTTATAAACCGAGGTCCGATGTATGAGTGCTTTATACTAGAGAACCTTTTCGATAACTATTTATTATTATTATTCCGGATTTATATAGCGTTCAAAAGCGCTTCACATGACTCATGATGAACTTACATAAATGTACCTACAAAGCGAGGAAATACAAAAAACTACAATTAGATCTAGAATAAACATGAATAAACATACAACAGACAGCCCCCGAAACGGCGATCACATTACCCCCATCAATCAGCAATGGACCGACCAGCTAAATATTGCCGACTGGTAGAAATAATAGTAGAGCGCCAAATGCAGGCCACCGAGAAAAGACAAATAACTAAAATTAGATCTAAAATAAACATGATAAACATGCAACAGACAGCCCCCGAAACGGTGATTACATTACCCCAATCAAACAGCAATGGACCGACCGTCTTAATATTTCCGACTGATAGAAATAATAGTAGAGCGCCCCATGCAGGCCGTCGAAAAAAGACAAAAAAAACCCACATAGATATCAAATAAACATACAAAAGACAGCCCCCAAATTGTCGATTACATTACCCCAATCAATCAGCAATTATCCGACCGGCTAAATATTGCCGACTGAAAAAAATAATAGCAGAGCGCCAAATGCAGGCCACCAAATGCAACATAACTAGGAAAAATAGCATGCGACAATAACTGAAATTTGTTTTAGGAGACCATAAACCAGAACATACTCCAGAACTCCAATTTAGACCAACAACATCTATATATGAATCTAACAAGAACATATCCAAGAGGTAGCAGTGTTCTAATAACAAATATGAAAGAATTGCGTTTTAAAGTGTTTTTTTAAGACTGCAACTGAGCTCGCATCTCTGATCTCTGATGGTAGAATGTTCCAGAGCGTTGGGACTGCATGCATGAAACTTCTAGCACCAAACTTCATCAAACGACTTCTCGGTACAACAAATGATACTGATGTACTCGCTGACCGCAACTCGCTTCGAGGTTTATACACGTCAAGCATTCTGACAACGTACCTTGGAGAATCATTGCACATGGCTTTGTATGTGAGTGTTAGAATGTTGAATTCAATTATTTTTTGAGCTGGAAGCCAGTGAAGATCCATCAAGACTGGAATGATGTAATTGTACCGAGGCGTCCTGGTTATGAAGTGGGCTGCTGTATTTTGCACACGCTGTAGTTTACGTAGTGAGTTTTAGGGAATCCCATATAGCAGTGAGTTGCAGCAGTCATTTTTGAAGTGACCAGAGAATTGATCAAGGTCTTTGTAGCTTCAGGAGAAAAGGTACTGTCTAATATGACCTTTTTTCGCAGATGTGCGTAGCTGGACCTGCACACAGCGTGAATGTGCTGTGTCATATCCATTTTGGAATATAATCTAGCATCAAGATTCTTCACACACAATGATAGTTTGATTTTAGAGTTTCCTACATGAACGTGAAAATATCCAGGGACGTTAACCTTTTTAGTATGAAACAGTATGACCTCAGTTGTGTCAGTGTTCAGCTTCAACATGTTCTGGTGCATCCATGATACTATGTCCTTATAATAAGAGTAGGGCATCGCGCCCGGGTTCTCTGTATCCGCTCCATTCTCTCTAGGGCGTCCAATTACCCCAAATATGTCAGAAACGGACATTATAAGAAAATCAACGTCTTCTCTGGCACACTATAGAACCATATACATACAAACCTCTCTATAACGACCAATTAAAAGAAAGCTATTTAACTGTGTAAAAGACAAAGACAGTTTGACGCAAGCTGGAAAAAAACCAGAAAGCTCCTAAAGGAGCTTTCTGTTTAATGTTCACCTTGCTATTAACATTCACCTACCTTAAACACTTAATAATTTACGCAAGTTTAATATCGTAATATTGAGATTTTCTGTGATCTTTAAATAAGTATATCAGTTGTTATCCTATTTTGTAAACGTCAAACATTCGTATCAAAAATCATATTTAATGTGTTAAGGGTGTATCAATGTCATGACTTTGGGAAATTTTCAAAGTATATGAAAACACTCTATGATGGTTTTGTATTGAAGAGCTATTTAAGAGGAATGAAAAAATAGAAAAAGTGTACATTTTGGTGAACAACAGTTGGCTCGACGGCCATGTAAAATTTACCCCACCCACTTCCTCTTATTTTGTCCTTTTCAAACAGCCCGCTTCAATAAAACCCATTTTAAATGAAAACAAATATGATAATTTGGTTTTGTGTTATTTATTTCCTATCTATGGTAGTATTTCTTCATACAAAAACTAATTTAAGAAAAAAAAGGCACCAAATGTGAAATTATAAAGCTCTAAATATCATCGGTATGGTACTTTTATGTAAATTTTGTAAGGGGCGATAACTCTTTTTACTTTAATAACTCAAAATTTTCAACACTGACCTTTCAATTTCTTTTCATATTTTGAACTGCCTTAGTATGGGCTTTCATCTGGTAGCATATAAGAAAAAGTTAAATACTAGAACTATTTCATTTTCAAACTTTTTTACTTTTTTTCATAAACTAAAAAATCTAATAAAATCATGCCCTATATAAAGCATATTTTTGATATTCAAGGATCCATATTGTTCAAACCTGGTGCCTGCTTTGTTTAAATTTGGTTTAAATATGTGAACATACCACCATAGACATGAAATAAATAAAGAAAACCCAAATTACCATAGACATGAAATAAATAAAGAAAACCCAAATTACCATGTTTGTTTTGTTTTGAAATAAATTTTACTGAAGCTTGTACTCTGAATGGGTAAAATTTAAAGAAACAAATCCAAATTTGACAAACCTTTTCCAAATCGCTGTAGCTCAAAAAAAAGGACACCACCGTATATATTTTTTTTCATTTTTTCATTCATCATAAATAGCTCTTCCAAAAAAACAATGATAGAAAAAAAGTTTAATACTTTGAAAAAATGGCTCATGACATTGATACACCCTTAATACGAAGATGTATGTGAAAAACACAATCAATCTTAGTCAAATGTAGTAACATCAGCTTGCTTATAGAGTGACGTGTTCAGTAAAGAAATCGCTGGCCGTCGATGGCCATCGATTGCGAGTTGGCTACCGGTCTGAAATAGAGTTGAGGAAACGTTATTCTTCCGTTCAAACGCAAACGCATTGCAATGCCATATAGAAAATGACAATATTTTGACAATTCAGACTACCAGTTTTATCTAAGTATCAAAATACCTAAACATTGAATTTGGGAATAAAATGAAACGACACTCGATTAAAAATAATGCCGTCATAGTAGTGAAGAGGTTGAATTAGTACGTGCTATTGAGAAATGACATTTCCTTTGTTAGTGTCATTGTTCGCTACCAGAGAAAACCATATAAACTTATTTTAGACCAGCGTTGGCGAAATCACTTCAATATTGGACTTATCCTGCCTGATACTTCAAATGGTTAAGATTCCAATCTTTCTTCTGATCATGGTATTCACTATTTGCAAAAGATATACTTACATTTGCTTGATTCCGGCATAGAAAGATTTCAGCCAAACTATTTTTCTATGTAAATGAGTGAAACTTCATGTCTACACTTCATACAAGTGGCATTATATGATCAGAGGCGATATTCTCATCATTATTAGGTAATAAATGAGAACGGAACAAATGTGTCACGATTTGCCATATGTCATATTTCAACATTATCTAGGTGATGAATGGGCACGGCTTATATTTCCATATATTAATCTATATATTCTTTAGACTTGCTGTCTCCTTTCTTCTACAAATTAAAAACCCAGATTTTACCATATATTCGTACACATTTCACGCACACCTCTAAATGAATAAACAAGGAACGTGTCTGTGTTTAAATTTTCAATAACACACGCACGCGCTGTAACGGCTTCGAAAGTGCGTACTCCAAGAAATGAAGTTGCATCGGTACCAATTGCAGTTAAATTGAAGTGTTACACTTAAAATAATGAATTAATATCAGTGTGATATCATGCAATAGAACATGGATAGTCTTGAAATGACTCCGGCCTCGTGATTGAATTAATACGCATCCCAACCCCTACCCGTGTTCAATTGTAAACTACTGGCATGAATGTATTGTTTCTTTATTTAAACCTTTGTACAACGGCCAAACAAAAACAAAACCATGCATATCTTAAAATATGCTAAATATAAAATCAAGGGTGCCGCCGAACAGTGTCTATATGAACTTTCTGCATTACTTATTTGTTGTATCAATCTTCAATTCAGCAGTGGGTTTGTAAAGCCAGGACTGTATATTTATTTATTAAAGCGGCTTACTCTTTTGATCCCAAATTAATCGTTAGATGTTTACCCCTTCACTGTTTCATTGTCGTCTGCTTAAATTGTGTTATTTACAAGACCATTACAAAGTTAGATTCAATGTAGTATGACTTAAAATATAGCGGTACGAGTGTCAAACAGTTTGGTCAGACGCCGCGTAACGAATTCCTGTAATTGGTTTTCTGTGTGGTTATATGTGTTGTATTCAAAACTTTGACCATATATTCCTCATACAGTCAACTGTAAGAGAACTTTCATTTTGTTTTCAGGAAGAACTTATATCTGTCCTGAAACATATGTTTACCCTGATATAGAACGTAATACAGTCATGCTGGGAATTGGACTGCCTTATCGCTCAAACTTGATTTATATGGTAGACACTTCATTCGCAGACCTATAATTGCCTCTAATACCCAAGGGGGGATATAAAAAAATTGTAGTAGCGAACTTATACCATGCAGAAACAAAACCAAGTACAGTAAAACCTCGCTATTACGACCCCTAAAACGAAGGCTAATTGGTTGTATAATAGAGAGGTGAAAGCTTAAAGCAAGGTGACAAAAAGGAGCTTTCTGTTTCACTGTCACCTTGCTTTAAGCTGTCACCTACCGTAAACACTCTAATAATTATTGTAATTTAGTGGTCGTAATAGAGAGGTTTTACTGTATTGAAATAATTGTGTCGTGATTTGGTTTCTTATGGGCTTTTCACTCATGCACAAATTAATGTTAGAAGTGATAAATTCTCAGACCGGGACCTACACTGTTTGTAAGATATACATATGCCCCAGGGGTCACAGTTTTACATAGAGTTATATAGTGAAATTTTCAAACGTTTTCTTCTCTGAAACTAATACGGCCAGAGCTTTGATATTCATCATGGTGACACTTCTAGATGTCCTTTACGTATTGTGTTCAAATGGTTCCAGTCTGTTGCATGGGTGGGTCACGGGGGCTGGGGGAGAAGAAAATTCAATGGAAACTTAAAAAAATATTTTTGTCTAAAACCCTTGTGCCCTGATCTTAGATATTTGGCACATAGCATCATCTACAGGTCCTCTTTCAAGATTGTTCAAATTATGCAAATCGAGTAAAAAATGACTCTGTCCTGGACATACATCTTTTTCTCCATTTTGTCAGTTATTCTCAGGTGAGCGAAATATGCCCATGGGGCTCTTGTTCCAATTGGAATTACTTTATAATAAATTTCGAACTTTCTTTCTGTAGAGTTATAGTCGATACATAGGGACAGGTGCTAACTTACTTCTCTTAAACATGGAACTTCAAACAAACAAAAGACTTATAATACCCCTTACAAAACTTAGAATGCACTCTGCGTGTTCTGTTCATATCCCTATAAATACTACTAATTTTGCATCACTAAAGCCGTGCGTACTGCTAACACCACTTAAGCTCTTTTCGGCATCTTCTTTTCACATTCCATCTATTTCTATTAATAATTGTTTTCATAATGGTCAAAAAGTGGTGCTTTCACCTCTTAAATATTCTATTCAACGCAATAATTCTGTTTTATTACGACCACTGAACAAAAAACTTAGAGTGCATCCTATTATTGAAAAGTGCAATGCTAAGAGGTGAGCGTGTTGCAATTATTTATCTTGCAAGTCTACTATACAATCAACAGTAAACGGTAGATTATTTAGTGTTGTCATAGATTCAGACATCAACTGACGAACTAACCATATTGTATACGTGTTAACTTGAAAAGCACCAGGTTGTGGTATCCAGTATGTTGGGCAAACCGGTCGTCCTCTCAAAACTAGGTTTAATGAACATCTTCGTACTTGTAAGAACAAAAAAGTGAGGAACTTTCTGTATCAACATTTTCGGAAATCTGGACATGGATTAGATTTTATTTCTATTCAACCTGTTGAACATATTACGTATGATATAAATGCTACTAATAGTTTCAAATGTAAGGCTAGATTTATAACGGAATTAAAATGGATTAAAAATTTACAGACACCCTTTCCTTTAGGCTTGAATGATAATATATACCAATCTGGCAATATTTCTAAAGAACCTTCAATTGATATTTTTTTGATTTATTCTACACGAAAGCGTAAATCTAGATCGCATGGTATTCGTATAAATGGAAATATTAAACGTAAATAACGTCAGTCGGTTTCTATTACAGACTTGCATAATCTGCTGTTACATTCTGGTAAACATAAAATGCTTTCTCGGCTTTCTTCGTTGTCATTGTCGTCTTTAAAAGATATTGACGACAAGGCTGATGGAATAATTTTACGCACAGATCCTCTGTATTATACTGCAGGTTTAATACAAAGTTATACTCAGCATGTTCTTAGACCTCATATTGATTCTTTAAACGATCACAAAAGATATTTCATTAAGGTCCCTTTTATAAATAAAGGTATTGATTTCATAGATTTACAAAGTATTCTCCGTAACAAAAATGTGATGAATGCTATTCCAAATTATTTAAAAAATCTTGAACCACCTATTATTTGTTATAAGTATAATAAATCTGTTAGAGGGTTAATTTTTAACTACAATAAAATTGTTTCTGATCTTAAAATTCTCGAAAACACACCAGCTACATGAGACTGTACCTCTTCTAAATTCTGTTACGCTCCAGTGGGTCATATAATAACTGGCAATTTTGATATCATTAAAGATAAACGCATTAGAGCGCTTTTGAGTAAGGGACCTAAATTTAGATTACCTGCCTTAATTGATTTCGATACTTGTCGCAATCATATTTCTGAAGCTTTGAATAAGTATAGTACCAACTGGTGCCGCAGAGAACATGCTGAAAATGACGCTCTTACAAAATGGAAAGAATTAATTTTTGATATTATCGATACCCGGATTTCGTTCTATTTATCCAATAACCATCTTTTACCACCTAAACCTAAATTTAACATTCGTCACTTAAAGAAGGGCATACAAGACTTTCATTCCAAATATGTACTCGTTCCTGCAGACAAAGCATCCAATAATATGATAATTGTATGAGGATTACATTATGTTGATACTTTAAACCAGGAACTTGTGAATACCAATTCCTATACAACGACTAATTTAACGGAGCATAATGTAGTATCTGATCATCTTGATACTTGTAAACAATTAAAAGCTGACGTCAACATTACATGTCATAAACTTCCTACTATGTACTGGATACCAAAACTCCACAAAACACCATATAAGTCTCGTTTTATTGCTAATTCAAGTGCATGTACTACTACTAAGCTTTCCAAACTTTTGACATCGTCTTTAATTAAAATCAAAGAACATGTTCAAAGGTATTGTGATAAGACTTACGAAAATTCTGGACTTAATCTGTTTTGGTCTATCAAAAACTCGAATGAAATTTTGACGAAGCTTGAACATAGAAAATACCAAGCTTGCAATATTAGTACGTATGACTTTTCAACACTATATACTACCTTACCTAATAATTTAATAAAAGATAAACTTATACAACTTATTGAAAATACTTTTGCCAGAGAAAGGAAACTATTTCTGGCGTGTAATACTGATCGTGCATTTTTTACAAATGACACGGTTAAGCATTACACTATGTGGACTTGCACCGATGTCTGTAAATCACTATCATTTCTTCTGGATAATATTTATGTACGTTTTGGGAGTACCATATACCGCCAAGTGATTGGTATCCCTATGGGTACAAACTGTGCGCCCCTTGTCGCAAACCTATTTTTGTACTGTTATGAGAGGGACTTTATGCTAAGTCTAAAACCTGATACACAGGCAGATATGATCGAATCCTTTAACAACACATCGCGCTATCTAGATGATATTTTTAATATAGACAACCCATTTTTTGATACGTTGTTTCCTTTTATTTACCCAAAAGAATTACGCCTTAATAAAACAAACGAGTCAAATTTATCGGCACCATTTTTAGATTTGGATCTTTTAATAAATAACGGTATTGTTTCTTCTAAGATTTACGATAAACGAGATGATTTTGATTTTAGTATTGTAAACTATCCTCATCTAGATGGCGATGTTCCCCGTTCTACATCTTACGGGGTTTATATTTCACAACTTATTCGTTTTGCTAGGGCTTGTACCTCTGTTGAGGACTTCCACATTCGTAATAAAACTATTACTGTAAAGCTTCTTAAACAGGGGTACAGATTTCATAAACTTCGTAAAACATTTTCTAAATTCTTTTATAGAAATCTTCCTCTCATTAACAAGTATAAATGTAACTTAAAGTCTTTTCTGCGGCAAGGTATTTCACATCCGGAGTTTTATGGTGATGTGATTTACAGACTTCGTAAGATTCTTGGACATATGCATTTTCAAAACCTATTTGTGAAACGTATTAGATTTTTCCTCAAAAAAGATTATGATCCAACTATATTGCTGCGCACTTCACGTTTGGTTATCGATCAATCTACAATTGATATCTATGCTTTCCGTTTGGTTGTGTGGCGACAGACAGGGCTTAGCACTACATGATGATGTATCTCTAAAGCCGTCCTTAACCGGGAGAGTTATGTCGGATTTTCGTGCTTTGTTTTTTCCCTCCCTCTCTGTCGTACCCTGGACCCTTCCATGTCTTACAGTTACTCGTGACTACAGACTATTCGCTTGAGTACAATTTGACCGTTGCCATAGTGGGTTATTTTTTACACGGGCTTGAATGTTTAATTCTTTCCCGTGTTACTAATAATCCTGTAAGAGAATTTTGTTAGATGTTTTACATGTATTTACTTACTGTGCTGGCGGTCTTTTTGATTGTAAGGTTGTGGAACAGGGTTTATATTTTATGTACACTGTTCGTCGTAATAGGTGAATATAGGAGATAAGTGTGAGGTTGGGCGCCCCTAAACCCAGGTTTAACCCCCCAGTGGTTGTTAATAATTAATTAATTTATAATTGATTATTGATTGCTATTGACCGTACCAAGGCGGGCTCCTATATTCACTTAGCTTTATGTTTGTCTTGCGTGTTGTTTTCTATTTAGTGTGTAGATGAAGGAATGGTATTGCGTTTGTGTGTGTGTGTGTGTGTGTGTGTGTGTGTGTGTGTGTGTGTGTGTGTGTGTGTGTGTGTGTGTGTGTGTGTGTGTGTGTGTGTGTGTGTGTGTTTGTTATGGTATGGCTGTTTGTGTGTTCTGCTTTAGAGATGGGTGTATTGTTTGTGTTGCGTTTCCTGCTTGAGTCTTCTTTCGTATTTATTTGTTTCAAAACATAGAAATGGTAAATTGGAACTAATATCTGATTCGCTTTGCATATCATACCAATTGGCTTATGTCTCCATGTCAGAATGGTATGAATTAAGTTTGGTGTATCAGAGCACAAGATAATGGTTGGGTTTTCAAAAACTAAAATCTTTTTTTCTGAATTAAACCCTATGGTGTCACTACTCATTAGAATCGTCTCTTCGAGACGATTCTAATGAGTAGTAACACCATAGGAGTTGGTGCTTAAAAGAGTGAGAATTGTTGGATTTGTTGAAATAACTACCTCTTATCTGGAGCCCAAGTGTATGTAAAAATCAACCCAACTCGTTCGCATAGACGAATTAGTCATTCAATGCATATCGCCAAGCTGACTCGTGGTCGTTATAGAACGATTTAGTTTTTATTAAAGAATTTTCTAAAATATATTTAACGTGACAGTTCTAATGAATCAACCATAAACACAACTGACAACTCAGAACGTTGTCTTGCTGCAATACAATTGTGAACCCAAAAGAAAACAAGGCTGACGTAAATATGTACAAACAGTTTAAATTTAAAGCAAATTCGAGTATATCAGATCCAAAACGTTTGGCAACGGTCAAATGTGTTTTAGTGCAAGTGCATAAGTCACATTTGAAAAAATGAAATGCAGAGGATACATTTAAATGTATGATACTAACGTTGTGATTGGTTACTGTGCTTGTTCGTTGATGAGTACTATTGCAGTATTAGATAGAAGGTTGTGCAGTTTAGGCTGTTAGACAGACATAGTGATGTAGATTAGATTAAACGTAGTTTAAAGATCGGATATACGTAAATTACCAATTCATCTTAAGTCGTGGTCAAGAATCGACATTTTGAAACTTGTGGTTGTCTCAGAGGCTTGCACAATAATGTTTTTCGAGTCGAAATGCACTGAGTTTGACCCTTACATTACTTCCGCGTCTCAGTGTACCCTTTTATTGGAGTGTTCATAAGTACAACTTGAGTTGTTCCCTCAAAGTCATACCTCTTCACGTCGTCCACGTCTCAGTAGGTACTATTAAATGCCATTGGCTATGTCGTTGACAATTTGTTTAATTATTTAGCTTCTTCAATATCGTATGTAATTGGTTTAATTATTTTGCTTCTACAATATCGTATGTAATTGTTTTTTATAAATTTAATTCCATAGTCGTGTTAGTTACACATCAATTTCAAACAGCTTTGATTCTGATCAGATGTAGCGTTTCGCAGTGTCTGATTTAGATCCAAACGGTTTGTAAATTAGCAAAACGTCTGCATCTGATAAGGTTCTATATACATAGTTGCATCAGTCAATGACCTAATCAGGAATAAGACTATAGAATGATAAGAACATAACCATTAAAGATGTTTACGCCTGAGCTGTAGTTGAAAATTTGTTTGATTGTTTTCATGGCTTAAACTATCTTTCGACCATTGATATGAACAGTGGGTACCATCAAGTTGAAAAGGAATAGGACCATAAATAACGAAAGGCGTTTACTGCTGGGCTACTAGAATGTTATTAGTATAATAAAGTACCTTTGGGGTAGGTAAATATGAATTCAGATAAACATGTCTTGCCATCAAAGAAACAGCAAAAAAATAACGTACATCCAAATTTAACATCTCAGAATATGGTTATTGTTCCTGCAATTCCAAAATACAACAATATATTATTGTTAAACTGTATCAAATATTCTTATTAAAGAACATTTGAAAACATATTCATGTAACTATAAGCATGTATCCCTGTAGCATTCTTATCCAGAAAACAATATACAAACAAAACGTATACTATAGACAATAAGAAGCTACATGAATTTCCATCTAATCTTCTTATTTCTGTAGAGAAAAATAGTGTTAGTACTAAATACTTTCTACACTGAAACATGTTTGCAGAAATAAACAAAACAAATCCTATTTTCCTATACGATTCCTATGTTACACTTTTAACCAGGGGTCGTGAGTTCGATCCTCACTGGGGGCTCCAATGTTAAACTGCAACCTGTACTTGTTCCGGTTAGAATTGCGACCAAAGGGCGTGTCAGAATATATATCTTATAACCATGTTCATGGTTCCAATACACTATATTAAACTTTAATCTTTACTTCTTTTGACCGGCTCCGTAGAAAATATTACGTATAAATACAGTCTGCAATAAATACAAACAGAACAGAACAGAACAGAACACTCCTTTATTTGTCACAGAAAACAAAACATATGTTTTGTAATTACATGTGAATTATAACATGATCAAAAACTATTGGGTTAGTAGGACATTTGGTGGTCGAATACTGAATTAAGATGGTATAGATCAGAAACTTTTATACAAATAGTACTAATTACAGTCAAATGTGCACAGTTTCGTACACTCAGCTGGGGTCCGTTTCATAAAATTTCGTAAGACAAATGTTGTCGTAAGTCAGATTATAAAACTCTCAATTATTATTTATTTCTCCATCTAATCCTGTCTTGTGACATCTTTTTGGAATTGTCTTGAAAAGACGATTAAAAAAAGATGTCACAAGACAGGATTAGATAGAGAAATCAGAGATTAAATGTATTTGAAATTTTTGACTTACATGTTGTCGTAAGATGTTTTATGAATCGGGACCCTGATCTGTAAACAAACATGAATGATACCGTCATGAGCATATACTTGTTACCTTGTTTACACTAATAATGAATATTAATACATACTCTGCTTGCAACATCATTCCAATTAAAAATAGGTTGATCTCCTGATCTGGACCCTGCTTTTACCTTTTTTACTTTGTAAACATACAATGGACTCTTCCAACAACAAATCAACTTACCGTCACGCAAGGCGCTACAACCCTCGCAAACAACGATTATCTCTCTCTGTTCTGGTACTAATAACAATCCGTAGTCGAATAGAAGTTTCTAAGATCTTCGAATAACTGAAATACGTTGAGTTACGATCTTTCCTCTTCAAAAATAACTTACAGCTCAACTTATCTGATGCAAAATGGAAACAGGAAAACACTAAAACACTGACCGAACTCTGCTTGTAGTCACATAAGGCATAAGGCGGCTGTAAATGTCGCCCCGTACTTCATTCTCAGTGTTGTTATACGTTCTGGTCCTTTGGAATCATTAATTTCAGCGCATTTACAGTTGAAAGTTGAATTCCGCTTAAGCTGGTGCTAGGGGGCGTGAGCACTGTTACATATTTCAGTATTGCTCATGAACAGACTCAATAAAACCGAGTCTGCAATTTTCAGTATTTACTTTGTTTTCTGTGCTTTCAAAGGATCTCCCCTTATTCAGATTTATATAATTCACAACAGCAGATGTTAAGTGCTTGTGTAGCGGCTGTAAAAAGTCGCCCCGTACTTCATTCTCAGTGTTGTTATACTTTCTGGTCCTTTGGAATCATTGATTTCAGCGCATTTACAGTTGAAAGTTGAATTCCGCTTAAAATGGTGCTAGGGGTCATGAGCACTGTTGCATATTTCAGTATTGCTCATGAACAGACTCAATTAAACCGAGTCTGCAATTTTCAGTATTTACTTTGTTTTCTGTGCTTTCAAAGGATCTCCCCTTATTCAGATTTAGCTTTAGCGCATAAAAATACACATTCAGTATACTAACATTTAGTAATATCAATATGTTTTCCCCCTCTGTCTACCATTTGACAACATTTAGCTATTCGAGTATGGCGTATTATTCATTTTGGTTAATCTGTATAACCCAAACATGTTTCGTTTGTAAATAAATTAGTCTGTTGATATTCTCAGAGAAGTCTTACTTAAATGAAAGAAATGACATCAATATTCCAGACTGTTTTGTATCAGATGATACGTCGACTAATGCAGTGTCTCATTTTGTACACAATTTGCTTTAAACTCATCTAAGATAACGTGAAGGGTAAACACCAAGATGGTGTATTTTATATCACTTAATGTATTGCTTGACGTTCGTATTATACCAACGGCAACGATTCCTGACACTTATCATAGTAGCCTTTGTCACGAAGCAAGATAATTTCTGTCCCCGCCGACGTATGATTGAAAACTCTACTTCCAAGAATTTATTATTGTGTTACAGTCTGATGTTATCTTTAACAAAACTTGGTGACTACGAACGATGTAAGGAGAAAATTAAGAATTTTTGTATCGCCTTAAGGTCAGACTGATACTTGAACATACAAATGTATCTTAAATATCCTTTACTAGATAAATTGACAACATCGAAAACCTTACTGTTAGTTCAATGTCACCTCTCGATTTAATCGTAGGTAAGGATTTTCCGTATGCCCATATCCTGTTAATTAATCGTCACACTCAATGGATAGGTGACCGCTTACCTAAAGCAATATACATTACCATTTTCGTCTTTCTGCATTTACCATTCACTTGTCTTTAACGACTGCAAACTCACATTATCATGTATCATTGTCGGATATGATAAATATTGAAGTACAAGAAGTGCCGGTCGACAAAACAGTAAGCCACAGGTTATATAGTCAGCTTTTGTAGTATTTGATTTATAAAATATGCATTTAATATCAATTGACAAGAAATAATTACGGTGAACCTCCTCTTATGCGACCGCGTTTTGACTTTAATATCATATTAGATTCAGACGGTTATTACGAAGGTTGTTATTTTAGCTCGTATACCTTTTTCACAAAAGCTTAAGTTATGGTAGCTGAAAGATAAAACAAGCACCACTGGAATTGTTGTTCTTTTTCTGAATATAACACATCATTTCATATCAGTACATATCGCCATAGTAAAGATAAAGGGTTTAAAGAAAGGCACCTTAGCAGACCCGGGTCACGGTCGAGCAATAAAGTGACGTCAAAATGACGTCAAGTGTTATTTACAATAAACTAGAGGTTTATTATTTGTCAAGGTAACTTCCAGTGAGTTGGATACATTACTCATGGTGCTTTATCTATTTGTCATATGTGTCTAAATACCCCTATCCATTTATTAATTGATCTGTTCACTAATTTGTTTTTAGTCAAATTTAATTAATGATTGCCTTACAGTTCTCAAATGCCTGCATGGTTTGTTCTCTTTAATTGATGATCGTCATTTTTTAAAGCGTCCATGCCATTTGAATACAATTGTCAGGCAACAAGTTAATTTCATAGTAGTTTTCCGAATCGTATTTAAAGTCTACGTAGGTGATTTCCCTAATTGAACACACACTTTTATCAACACTCTTGTTTGGACGTCACCTGTTAACGTCACTTTTGTTAAACAAGATGCTTACGGTGATAGATTAGAATATTGTAGAAACTAGATGAAACAATGTTGTTGTTTTTAAAATTTCAAAAGCATTACAACATAATATCGTTCTTGTGTCATACACTTTTGCACTGAATAGTAACATCAAATGACAATACTTAAGACAATACTTTTAAAACGAAGCAAAATACGTATAAAATGGCATGCCCCGGGAAGCGTTGCATGCGTTGCTATGGAGACATTTTATTACCACTTGCAAATTATTATTTTGTAAAAATAAAGTTTTTTTTTTCAAATTGGAACAAGAATACGTTATATATCAGCAATGTACCGTTAGATACCACATACTTGATGGCATAGAAAACGAAGTACAAAAGTCTATAAACTTAAATAACAACCCTATCTTGAAAAGCATCAATAATATCCAGTTGAGTGGTTGTATAAGATGTTTTTGACTGTAAATATAAATACTACTAACTATTATTATATGTAATAATAATGTTCCATCAAATGCAAAGTGTTTCCGTCTGTACCCGGAAGCTGTCTATATATTTTGACTTGATGTTTGTTTGATTGTTGCTGCTTAACCTTCTACAGCTAAATATAACGATCTCGTTTAACCATTTTGCAGACAAGTATCGTCTACTAAATGTGTGTGTCTGAAAATTTATCGCAACGCTCATATTTCAAAGGTCTGACGAAACAACAATTGATACGTGTCCAAAACAATCTAGATCCTGATAAGACTCTGCTAATTGCAAAGTAGATGTCAACTTCTACGACGATGAAGGATTTAATTATATACGGATTTCCTGTAAGGCAGACATATGTTGTTACGTATGTTACACTTGACATTACTTTAAACTTTACATGGAGTATTAAGACTTTTCTTTAACAGTGCAAAAATACTATCTAGCCTCATCACCACAACCAATATCATGTTAGAACGGTTTTTAGGTTCTTCATTAAAATACTCATAACTTTATAATCAATGCATATGGCAGAAATATGCAAATATGATGTATCTACAAAACTGCATATTTATATTTCAAATTGTCTACTTACTTGAGTAAAATGTGCCTTTGAGCTTCAGTTTGTTCTGTGACACTCTGTTAGGTAACGGGTCAAATCGGCTAAAACCCAAATCGGACACGAGTCAAATCGGCCCAAAACCAAATCGGACCGGGTCAAGTCGGACCGGGTCAAATCGGCCCATTTTTAATTTTAGTGTCAAAGCAGGGAAACTGATTATGTTAAAATTAAACTTAAATAATGTCGTATGTGAATTAATTAAGTAGATCTATAATGCAATGCTATTCCGAAATTGTGTTAATTGCCATTTAACTAAATAAGTCAACGAGGCTATAGTAAAACAAAAAAACACACGACAACAAAAACACATCAAACGTGTATACACTATCATTTTGGATACAGGTTGGAAACAGATCTATAAGTTAAGTTTACCTGATCTCTTAAGATGTCACATGCAGTCGTCGTCTGCTTTTATTTCTCAATTTTTATTTTGTGTTTTAACATCAGAAAAAAAGTTTTGATCCTAGTCAGAACCGTATTACGTGTCTCATTAGAATCAAAACTGTTGGCAAATAACGACGTGTGAAGACAGTGAAGTGATAACTGATTAACTGTCACAACAAGATGTCAAACATCAATTAACACCTTTACTGCAAACTAACAATTAATGTAGTGGCTGCAATAACACTTTTGGCGACACATTGGGCACTTTCGCACATAGCTGAGTGTAGGGTATGTATTATTTAATATTAGTGCCTCCATATATCTTATTGATCTGCAGTATTAAACGCAACTGACAAAGCTTAAAACAAAGCACAGCGTCAAATCAGGATCCAAACTGTGTTCGTATATTTTTGATAAGTGACGATAATTTCAAATATATCTGGATACTGCATTCCATATCTGATCAAAATCCAAACAATTTGACACTCTTGTCAATATTTCTCTGTCCAAACTTAAAAAAACTGAACCAATAAAATAAGGACATGTCCGCTATACCTACAATATTTGGCCGATTTGACCCGCCATTAGTGGGCCGATTTGACCCGGCTAATTTTTGGGCCGATTTGACCCGGTCCGATTTGACGCGGGCCGATTCGGTTTTGGGCCGATTTGACCCGGATTCCTCTGTAATATGTTAAAAATGTGTGGAGCTTACTCCTGCTACACTATTGGAAGGATTTGCTCAAACCTTTCACAGATAAACTACGTATATGGGAATATGTCAAATTAGTTTGAGCTGCTACCTTTTTGACAAAAGTTTTATGGCCTTTTAAATTTTGCAAAACATAGACTATATGGGGAAATATCTTGTGTTGCTAACTCCCACTACAATACCGGAGGATTTTCTCCAAACTTTTACCGATGAATAATTTATATAGGAATATGTTCATGTTGTTTGGACTTCGAGCTGCGTTCATTTTGACTTATTTATACGATGGCGTTCATTCGGTACTTTAAAATTTGGATGTGACCATTTTGACAGACAATATGTCACTTTCAATTTGTTTTGTACACTGAATATTTGGGAACAACTCGTGAGTAATTTGCTGCAAAATTTCACATATTAACAACTTATATGTGACATTGTTAATGTTGTTTGAAATCTTAGATGGAAGATAATTATGAACTTTAAGGAATAGGGTTATACGGGGGGAAACAAACACTTTGCTCAGAAACATATTCTAGTTTAGATGCAAATTTATCAAACAAACCTATTACCAAAACATAGTTGAATTACAGTTTTATGAACGTTTCCCCTTCTAGCATTTTGAGTATTTGATCCATAAAACTCCAACGGGACTAGTCCAGTATCCTATTACGTCTTGTCTGTTTATAAATGTTAAGGGTTGGTATTTAAAATATATTGCAAAAAGATATTTTATGAACAGCAGCTGGCGGTGTTCACTCCAGAATACTCAAATAATTAATCCTAATTTGACCGTCATATTGCCAGCATGAAACTGACCTGCATGCTTTGTCAAATTAGAATAAAGGTAATTTTGATTAATGACAGCTAGAGAATAAAGACGACGAAATTTGATCTGTTTGAACCCAGATCAGACAAACCTAAACCAGAATCAAAACTGTTTGCATATACACGTGATTCAACGATCGTCGGTAAAGGGTTAAATGTATCATATAACAAACTCGTGCCTATATAAGAAGCAGTTGTCCTACGTTTGAAGTATTTCAAAAGTGAGGCCACCTTCTTTGACCTGTCTATTTTATACATGTACATGGAATTGCTGCGTTCAAATACACAAAACAAAAATAGTCTTTACATACTTTTACACAACGCTACTACAGCATATAGTTATAAAGAAGAGAACGGTTAAGATGTTTTAGAAGGCTGTACTAAACATACTTAAAGTAGCGTCCGGTCATTTGACCCCTTCATCGACATACCTTCATATTCTTCGAACGATTCCTTGCCGATTGCTTTAATTGTTCGGAAAAATTCAGCGAGTAACATACAGTTTTGATCCTGATCAGACATAATGTCACGCCGGTCCTGACCAGAATCAACGCTGTTTAACAAATTATTATACTACATGAACTCAGTGCATGGAAGTGAATTATGAAAATTACGAGATAAGTAGCCATTTGGACTTTAACATAATTAGCCAGCTCGGGAGTACTTTGGTGGTATCTGGTACAACAAACAAATGACGATACTCGCTGTGTGAGGATAGCTGGTGTCCAGGTAATATACATGCAGTGATATCGATCACCACAAAGGTATCAAAAGATCTCGGCTTTCTTGAATCAGCAATTCGCTATTTCGAACATTTGTTTACGGCGTTTAACCCCTTCACTCTAAATGACGCTTAGAAATGCACTTGCAAACAGTTTAGATCGTGATCAGACGCCGCGTAATGCGGCGTCTAATCAAGACCCCAACTGCTTGAAACTCGTTTTTAATTTTTTTTTTAATTTTTGAAACGAAATTTCAGACAACAAAACTGAAGCAGACGACAATGAAACGCTGAAGGGGTAAACATCTGACAAAAGATTTGTCAGTAAAAAGGTTAAAAACAATGTCTGCACAGGAATGTACATATATTGATATTTATTATATACCTATACATAAATGCAAGCAAATACAGATCTTACAATATTTTTCCGTATCAGATCGTTTGTATCCGATGATGACGTCACGGCTTTTATGCTATACAATTTATACACAGACTATTGATATAAAGAGGCCTTGTGCGTGACGTTTCGGAAAGCCAGGTTTCGATGCTAGTTTTTAAAATGTTAAAACCAAGCGTTGATAAATTGTGAACAAAACATTTCCATTTTAAGCATGACTAACCCACAACACTCACTTGTTATGTTTCCCTTCAAAGTATTAAGCTTTAAACAGTTCTATTCATTCCCTTAAACGCTTAAATTAACGTTATTTACAGTCAACTACTTCTCAATTAAACTGAGAAAAATAACGGAGAATACCAAAAACATATCAAAACGTTATGAACGTAAACCATGACATAATTGTTGGTTGTTATAAGATTTCAAAATTAGTTTCAGATTGCCTATACGAGTTTTAACATACACGTTTGCATACAGATCTATTTTATTATTTTGTTGAACAACAAAGGCTAAAGATCTAGTCACAAACAATTTATGTATTTAATATAAGGAATATGATCACAGTGTGTGATGTAGGGTCTTGTATCAGTTCTCATTGGTTGTGTAATCCAGATCACACTCAAGGCTACGCCTCTCGTGTGATCTGGATTACACAACCAACAATAACTTATACAAAGCCCGGCTCACACACTGTGGTGATATTCCGTTTTGCTTACACTCTAACTTTGATTTATTACAGACGGTAATGAGCAATATATTATTTCCCTTACTGTGAATTGTGCCAAGAAAAAAACAACTGCAATAAGCTCGTGATCCAGAACCAAAATATATTAACCTTTTCATCCCTGAAACTTTAAATGATCAATTCGTTTTACTTTTAATTTATGTATTGCTATATTGCAAGCAGTCAGATCCGGATAAAAAAGATGTCATTTCTAGGCCCGCTGATCTGGTTCTTCAAAGGACAAGTGTTCTCTTCACACGAACATCATTTCGTAAATGACGCATATACATATATGCGTGAATATTTTAAAACTATCATCTTTTTTTTAATCCAATGTGCGGAATATAACAAACCAATCATTAAGCTCATATCACTCGTCATTTTAAGAATACTTTGTCGTAGGCTTATCTTGAACCCGAATCGTACTGAGCTGATTTGACAACAAAGTGCACTGTTTATTAGCGTCACTTCTGTCTTGTTATTTTGAAAACATTTGCCTTTAGTATCAATTTCGCAGCCGATGCCGATGCAACTGACATGTGTAAATAGTTTAGATCCTAATCAGATGAGGCTTAACTCGGGTTCTGCTCTGGCTTCAAAATGTTTTACACTAATCGTAACGTTTCTTATGTCAAAACACATATATTTCCAATTAATATACTAAAAACAGACATAAACTATTAGCAGACGGAACATTTAAAGTCCCATTGTGTTTTTAGACCTTTTCTTAATGCCTGAAATACAATAACGGTTAATAATAATGTTTGAACATTCTTTTGGGCCAAACTGATCTATGAAATGATGAAGACGGACCTAAATAACCAAGAAGGGCGATTTAAAATCATAACAAACCGAAAATAGAACGTCTGACATAAACATTACCACACGGCTTAGTATCACGTGATACAGCCGAAATCAACTTCACTGGGGGCAACCGTATCTACCTCCGCCCATCCATCCATCAGTCAGTTAGACTAACACACTTTTTGTCCGCTCTCTAACTCAACGATTTTTTATCCAATCTTCCACAAACTTGCTGAATATGTTCATTGATATAAAACCAAGGTTTAGAATGATTACTACTAAAATCGCATAAGTTTTGTTTTAGTTTTTGTCTGTTAATTATTTAAAAAAATGACTGTTTCAGTCATGTTAGCACTCTAAAACAAACAGCTTTTATCGGATATTCACCAAACATGCTGAAACTATTAATTCAAATAAAAATTTAGGTCTAGTTTGATTATTACTAAAATCGCATGTGGCATATCTGAAAGTTTGCCCTTTATGTATTAAAAAATGGCTGTTTTCAGCAAGTTTTGCTCTCTAACACAAATACCTTTTATTTGATCTTCACCAAACTTGCTGAAAATGTTTATTAATATAATATCAAGGTTTAGTTTGATTACTACTAAAATCACATAAGGTTTATCTGAGTTATTGCCTGTTTATTAAAAATAAAATGACTGGTTCAGTCAGTTTTGCACTCTAACACATACAGTTTTTATCGGATATTCACTAAACTTGCTGAAAATGTTCAATTATATAACATTTAGGTCTAGTTTGATTACATGTATTACAAAAATCGCATGTGGCATGTCTGAGTTTTTGCCCTTTATGTATTAACAAATGACTGTTTCAGCATTTTTCGCTTTCTAACACATACAATTTTTATAACATATTCACCAAACTTGTTGAAAATGTTTATTAATATTAAATCTAGGTCACTCATCTTAACTACCAAAATCGCACAAGGCATGTTGGAGTTATTGCCCTTGAATGACTAAAATATTGCTATTTATCCTTATTTTTGCCCTGTCCACTCTGTAAAAGGACCAGTTTTTATTCTATTTTTAGCCAAATATTTGGTCAATGGTTGCATGTGCTTCATCTTAGCCGTGTTGGTAATAAGTTAAGTAATAAATGACCAATCCATTTCTCCTTTACCTCTTGAAGGATTTTCATTCAACTGTATTCGATTTTTTTCCTTGACCTAGATTTAATACCAATACACGTTGTCAGCAAGTTTGGTGAAGATCCAATAAAAAGTCTTTGTGTTAGAGAGCAGAAAATGCTGAAACAGTCATTTTTTAATTATTCAAGGGCAATAACTCAGACATGCCTTATGCGATTTTGCTAGATATTGAACCTGACCTAGATTCTATACTAATAAACATTTGTAGCAAGTTTGGTGAAGATCCAAAAAGACGTGTTTGAGTTAGAGAGCGGTCAAGACTGAAACAGTCGTTTTCAGCAAGCTCAATGTATAGATTCTCCGTAGTTTGTTTCAATCGTTTACCCACCGTGAATAAAATGTACACGTTGTTATTGGATCTCATAGTGTTTAATCCTGTGCCTACTGGTCGTAACTTTACGGAATTTACAAACTATTTGAATCTAAAAAGACGTAACGCGGCGTCTCATCTGGATCCAAACTGGTTGACACTCGTCTTAAGGTTTGTTTAATTAAAACAATGCATAAATCTAAACTGAACACATTTTGCAGACGACAATGTCAGACGTCTGTGCAGCAGAATAAGGGTTAACAGGGTCATTTTCAGTGCTCCAGCTATAGATACAAGCGAGAGTAATCTGAACTAATCTAACATTTTCTCACTCATTTCAGCACCGAATGCTATGGTGTTACTACTGATTAAACCGTCTCTTCGAGACAGTTTTAATGAGTATGACAACATTGGGTTTAAAAGCAGAAATAAAGATTTTAGTTTTCGAAAAACTTCCGTTATCTGGAGCCCTGTATTTACAGAGTTGTCATTCTTTCCATTCACAAGGGAGGCTTTTTAATTTGTGCAGCACCAAAATATTATAAATAAAATTTAAAAAGCGAATTTCTTAGATAAAACCGGTTTTTGTGAAAGAATCACGTCCCACGTAGTTCAAATGGGACCCAAACAACCGTTTTATGCAGGTTTCTCAAAAACACAATGCGGCTTTAAGCAGTTGATAATCAGACAATGACTTGGCTAGACTTATTATTACGGCATGATGGCAATGAAAAGGGTTAAGAAATGATTAAGTTTATTCGATGAATTATTGTATCATTATTTTGCTAATACGCAAAGTGTACGTGTAGATAAACACAGATTAGTAAATAAAGCAGACGACAAAGTTGCAAATGTCATTTGCATGGCGTTTACTAAATTCAACTTCCCACTTTATTGTATTGAGGGTTAAATAATATGATAAAAATATCCACTTTCTTGAAAAACGTTTTTGTACAAGACCAGCCGACTGATTTACTATTATTTATGGCTGTTTGTGCAGAGGGCTAATTGAAATGGTGCAGTAAAAAAAGATCTATAATTATAAATTGTTTTGAAAAAGTTTACCTTTTTAATCGTCTAAGCCGAAACCACTGGCTTTGGCAAACAGTTGGGACCCAGGTCATGTACGGATTACCTTTTCGCCTAATCAATATAGTTGTTATTCAGCCAAAAGGTTAACTCATTTTGATACCAAAGTTAATTCATTTCTTATTCTGGTCTCAAGAGATCTTTATGCTACTGCATGTAATACAAACATTTTAAGAAAACGATAATATGGCAAGCGATAGAGATTTGTTTGTTAAAGGACGATATTGTAAAAACGTTGGCTGCGTATGTATTGTTCCCTCATTTTCAAACCTTCAATGTCTTTCCTCGAGTAAAATAGTTATTTGTAAATAGTTTGGATCCTGATCAGATGCCGCGTTTACGCGGCGTCTGCTCAGGATTAAATCTTTTCACACTCATTCAATATTTCGTGGGTCAAAAAACATAAACTTTAAATTTAGAAGTAAAAGCAGATTACAATCTTTGAAAGTTTATAAAAATCCTTGCAGTATTGGGGTAATAGAAAAACGAAAAACAGTGTTGTTGATATGCAAATGGACCGATGTAGCTAATTCCTACTAGCAAGATCGTAAATATTCCCAATGAGGCAAATAAATCGGATTTCACAGCTGTGAGAACAGTAGTTATACCTCACTCTCAAAACATACAAGTGTTATGGAGGCCTAGGGCATGTCGGCGGTATAAGCAGAGAAAAAACGAATATTCTTCCGTATGTTCTTATATAAAATAAGCAGCTGATTGACACATTAGATTGTCTGGTTATTGGAAACCAAGAGACTGCCTCTAAGCATCTTCTTCTTTAAATATGTTTTTCAAAACAAGATCTTGTCACTGAGCCTAAACGAATATTTCAATCATTTATTTCTAAATAATAATCACAAATTAATACATATATATTTATTTGAAACAATCATGATCTGATATGTCAGTTACTTGTGTTTAACGTATTTTAATACTAAAATTAACAAATATACACAGAACATGTACCAAGCGTTTGTAATATCAGATAGATAAGACATTACATTTTACTCTTTAAACGAAACGATACGTAACCTCAGTGTAAACAAAATTCTAAAGTAGTTTTTACGGGATTTAAAAATCTGAGTAGCGCACTGTTTTGGATCTGATCAGACACAGAGTTGCGCAACATTTCAAACTGTTCAAATAGACATAACTTTTGTACACACGTGTTGTAACAAATAACCCTGTGTTTAGCAGACTAGATCTATATAACTAGAATGTATGTGCAGTCACACACAAAGGTAGCAGCTCGTGCATGACCAAATTACTACAGGAAATTTCTGTATGTATTTTCTTGATTACTGTCTTCATCATTCTAAATATAATTGATTGATAACTTGATTCGTTATGCAGTTCTGTGTGGTAGTATATGTGAACGCTCAGCTAAGTGGACCCTAGGGCGTTCTCTGAATCCGAAACGTGAATAACAACCTCTGGTTGTCACCGACTTAGTTCAGCATTGTGAATGTCTGTATCGAGACAAATATCGTGCACTGTTTATGTAGCTCACTTTCATAGCACCATAACAGGATAAATAAGTAAAATAAAAAATAAAATCCGTTACAGATATGTTAGCAATATTTCTAAAATAGTTTTACTTATCGGTGTACTGACTTGAAACATTGAGGATGGAGATGTGTTATGCCTGTCCTTTCATTGTCCGTTTGTGTTTAACACGTGGGTGTTCATCACAATCAGTTTGGAGCCAAATAAGTATTATTGTTATTGAACAAATTAGAGTTATTTATCATTCAAAAGACTAGTGTCTAATACAACATTATGCATAAACTCTTTCCTCCCTGAAACTTTCAATGGACAATTCCAGTTTCGATTTCAGTCTAGTCCATTTCAGACTTTTAAGGGTTGTTTTTGTAAAGTTTGGGCATTATGACAAACAGTGAATGCCCTGATCAGAGGGCTCCTTTCGGAGCCCTCTGATCTGGGTCTTCACTGTTTGCACAGGCCACGTGAACTATTCACATGTACACTGGTTGAAATGTACGCCTGTATGCGGGACTAGGGTTCAAAGGGTTAAGTGGTTCTAAATTAGGTGTTTATGTTGATTTGATGATCTTCCGGACCACAGACATTTTAACAGTCCCTATATATGTTCAAATGCAATATGATATACGTTCGTTTCTACGCTATTACAATGGCTGACAGAAACATTGATAAACTAACCGTTTGTCTTGTTAACTGGATATTTCACATTGGACACCTTTAATAAACTTAAACAAAGCATGAGAAAACCAAAGGTTACATTCTGGATTGTTCTATCTTTTTAGTGCGGAAAACATGCGTATAAATCATTTGTAGACAAGATAGGTCCACATCAGAAGTTATATGCTTTTTTTCATACATGTACTTCTATTGCGTTTGATGTGACTCACCGAGTGTCAGTATAAACTGGTTATTGTTTAGAAAATGAATTATTCCAATCCCACTGTTAGCTCTGTAAGCGTTAAGTACAGCAATGAGTATGGAGGAAATCATTATTTCCTCTGCAGGGGCCAGTACTGCTAGTATAATAAAAATACTAATGGACAGTGACATACACCAACTCACACCACTGACACAAATGGCTTGAACCTACCAGTATTTCATTTAGTAAGCAACTTGTAGTCAACGTTTGTTTCCATGTATTGATAAAACATTGTCTGAAAATCCGATCAACAATTGACAGAATGACATAAACTGGGCAATAGTTCATACGATCAGAGATGAAACATTTAAGTATGCAATAATTAAGTGTAAGTCTGGTCAAACCGAACACAAATAATTGTAATATTCCAACAATTAGCTACAAGTAATCAATATAACAAATTATTAATACTTAAACATGAAAATATTTTTCTTGATTTAAAAAAAAACAACGTTACTAACTGTTTTTTCTCCCCGCAGAATAAAATCCTCCTATCCCATGGTATTTCATATTATTATCTGTATCACCTAAGAACTTGAAAGTTCAGTGTAAGCGACCAAATATGGTCAGTATATCATGAGCGTGTTGCACGTAATCTGGCTCAAATTCAGAACTCGAGGTTTTTCACGCTGCAAGGTAGTTATATATTAACATGTTAAAAGAGATACTCCTATTTTCAAACATTGTTCTTCTAACTGTGTTCGCTCACAGAAATAAAGGTACTTATTCAAACGTTTTCAGTCTTATTTCTGTAATACCATAAGCAGTCAATTATCTATAAATGCAAACTTTTTCTGATTCAGTTGTGATTTAAGTCGTGATAAACCAGTTGTCTGATTTGATTTAGGTTTATACCTATATGATATCTTTCCAAAATCAATGCGTAATCCTAACCTACGCAATTGACTATAAGGAATCGAACAATTTATCTTCCCTCTGGAAATACAATATGCCAAATAAATGGTATTAAATAACAAATTAAGTTCCGTACGACCTACATATTCCAATCTCATAAACCCTAAACTCGAGTGTGTATCAATACAATGGAAATATACGCTTATGAGCTTAAAACAATGAAGCAAAATTAGCTCGAATATTTCATGAACAAGAATCAATCGTCATTCGTTATAAAGAAGCTAGATATTTGTATTACTTGTTTTTAACGCCAAGCACCGATGTTCTTGAAATAAGAAAAGTTTGACAATAACACATCAAGCAAGATGTTTTAGATCTTAAAGCCAAAACTGCGACTATACGGCAAATTGAAACGCGATAGATAATAAATAGTTAAATCAGTTCTATTGGATGTGAAAACTTTATCACATAATGTAAAAAGGTTTACGGTACATTGTATTACCAAATTAGAACCTAAATGTAAAGTTACATTGTTGCGGTCTACCTATGGTTGACAGTTGTCTACATTTTAGTGAGTTTGCACTTTGTGATATGTGAATACATCCTGTTGCAAACAGAATCCATGCTAAATAAGACGTACATAATGAGTTCAATTAATTCACCATCACGAGCTTAAAGGCATGTTGTGCTGAAGCTCTTCTGAAATGCCTTCGGAGAGACTGAGATAATATCAGTACTGACATTCTCGACACTTAAATTAGCATGGGTTCTGTTTTTCAATGATAAAAAGTTCAACACGTCAAATTGATATATTTATTCATCAATTGTACATGTATACTCGTTAGGAATATGTCCTTCTAACAAGCATGAATATAATTAATATACGTGTTTTCTTTTGAATACAATGACATATGTTATTTAATAGCTGTCACAATTTTTTAGGAAAGCGATCCGTTGTAAATGTTCCATAATTTATAGTTAATTGACAGCTTTATAGATACGGCATTGACTTTTTTCAGGTGTTCTTTGCTTTTGTTTATTAATGAATTGAGGTCAAAGAAGTGTTAAGTAGTATTGATAATCACAGTAACGTCAGAAATGTAATATTCTTTGCTCTTTTATTTTTCACCTGTCACTGGCAAACATTCGCCTGCTTTACAACTATTGCCTGCATATTACTTTGACTTTATAAAATGTTGCTTTCAATAAATCAATAGTCACTTTTACTTTAATGTTTCGATTCAATTCTATAACACAGGGGATAGCATGCAACGTTTAATGATTCAATTAGCAGTATATACATACAGCTATGGTCAACAGACACACATGTCATATGCATCCCTTAGTTATAAGTATATCATATAAGTGAAATCTTAGTGGCTAAAAGGAACGTAGCGATCGAGCCACCTCTTAGCCACTAAGAATTCACTTTATATGTTCTAACTTACTTAGAATAGAACACACGTTTTGATTGACCGAGGATAGGATCTGTCATGAGTCGATGCTTAAGACAAGCTGATCTCAAACGAGTCTAGAATTGAAATGTTATTAAGCTAGCTTTGGCGAGCTTAATAACTGTTCTATTCTAGACGAGTTTGAGATCAACTTGTCTTAAACATCGATTCTTTTTCTCACTTAAGCTATTCTTAAAGCAATATGTATGTTTTTAGCACCCCGGTGACGTCAAAACGCCGTTATAAATAGTGACGTTATAGTGACGTCATCAAAGTGATCTTACACATGTTGGAGATAAGTATATTTGTCATCGTTGTTCGCTTTATAAAGCAAGGGTAGTTATGTGAGAAATGATAGCTCTGGCATAACACTGTCCCGACATGATATAACTATTAACTTTGTTTGCTTCATTGTGGCTAATAAACTTTATAGACTTTGTTTTCTTGGTTCTTTTGGAATATTGTCATTTACCCGTAAAACATCAGGGGTGGAAGTTGTGTTAAGTGCCGATTGTAACAGCTAGAATTGCGTAGCCGGTGACAACTTATCCGGTGTGGAAATATTTTGAATATACCGTGCATTCCAATGGCTTTTTTTTAATTTTGTTATTGTATATTTGTCGTGAAAATTCTAATTTTATTTCTAAACGTAGTTTGTTACCATTGAGAATATGCTTCTACTTGTTAATTATTAAGACCAAAAGGCAGAATGTAAATTTATTTGCTAAAGCTCATTTGCTAAATTCATAGATAATTATGTAGTGACATGTCTAAACATGTAAAATAGAATATTTACGTTGCAAATAACTATTTATATAATTTTTAAACAACATAAATACCCTGTATAAAGACCTGTTTTGTACATAGAATCGTCTACAAAAAGACCAGTGTAACATCGTGTTGAGTTAAGCTTATGTAGATTTAAACAAATCAACTGTCAAACCAAAAACATGATAGTTTAAAGAAATAAAAAAGAAACAATTAATAAAAACATTAATTAAAAACAAATAATAAATGGAACAATGAACCGTTATTAATGCTGATGTAAACAACCGTTTAATTCCCTATACTGCACTATTATCAGTGAAGTCAATAAGATTTTCTGTTTGATTTTCTATTTGAAACTTGTCTTTGAGTGTAATCTAAAATAGAGTTTTCTTCAGATCATGATTTACAGTGGAAATCATGTTATTTACACCATTAAAACGAACCAGAATACAATGCAGTAAAAAGTATAAAGTGTCGGAAATTTTGACCCTATTTATTGGCATTTAGTATGGCTCATAAAACCGTTCATAACTGTCATCAGGAGTTTGAGCACAAACGTATTGTTGCAAAGATTATCGGATACCCCTGTACTGTCGTCCCAAGACAATATATTGTTATCCCTGGTAGCTGCTTTGCGAAATCACATTTTTGTTTGACGATAAGTGTTTTATTTACTTCCATTATACATATGAATATCATTATCAGAGCTCAATATAAGAATTGGCAATTTGCAGATTTCCAATGTTTTTTCCGTTATGTTTCTATACAACCATATGCTGTCATTTCTTATTAGAATCGCCTCTTAATAAGAAAATTCTAATAATTGTAAATAACATATAAATTATTAAAAACTTATTGAAAGTAGGTATTTTAAATACGCACCTTATCCTGAGTTCTGATCATATTGACGGTCGTCAGGTTAATTATGTTTCAATAATAGTGATACTGCTGATATTATGTATTAAAAGATTTATGTAAAAATAACGGTAGAGAAGATGTTAAGCGTTCTCCGCAAACTAAATATGCTTAAATATTATAGAATCTATTTTCATTGCAAACCGCTTGAGGCCTGATAAGACGCCGGGTAAACCACCGTATGTTCAGGCCTACAGAGGTTTGCTGCTAAAAAAAGACTTTCAGACTTTAAAGGTTTTGCTATATTAAAATTGCATTACATTGTGTATGTTTTTCGTAAGCGTTTAATTGGAAACATTACGTACACTCTACTTTAGTTGCCTTCATAAATACATGAATTTGTCATGGTAGACATCGGGTACTTATACTCATGCGTTGATATGTAACGCTCGTCGTGAAGTTGAAACATGTATTTATTTTGTTTGTTATTGACCTTCTTGATATATATTTATTTTTAAAATTAAACTGTTTCACGTTTTTAAATATTGCATACTTTGTATACAGTGCGCCAATGGATGTCTTTATTTAGAGAAATACGTACCAAATATAGCGAGAGGAAATATACTTTCGTGCCAAATCAGCAGTTTTGCACTCGAATTAGTAAATATGCGCTGACATATTCCAATGTAAAGAGAAATACAAGTATATATTGATTTCTGTATTAAGCATCACTTGCCTCTAGAATATTACAGGGAAACGTTTACACTTTCACGATAACAATTCGTTTGAAGGTCTTAGTTCTGCAATACGTATAGCCAATCCTTTTTTAATCAGGTCGCGTTAACCCATTAGTTTCTAAATATGCTTTTAGCATCTTTGTTTGTTTCTATATTAAAACATAATAATAGTAAAAATAGTCTATTTATCCTAGGAAAGGTAGCTTAAAGCAGGATTAAAGTAAATTTTAGCTTCAAGCATTAGCATGCTTCGAGCAACTATATGTCTTCATTACTAAAAGTAATTATAGAGGACTAACTTAATTACATGTGTTAGATTATAAATATACAATATGTGACCTTTTAAACATTTCATAAACAATGGGAGCAGTTTAATATTCTGACAAAGACTTAGATTATTATTATTATTTATTTATTTATTTATTTATTTTTTATTTTATTTTTTTATCTTCAAAACGTCTGCACATAAATGTAATTGTTAGTATGTACGAAGATGTGGGTGTATATGGATAAAACAACACTAGTAATAAGCATAATCTATTCATTGCAAAATAATTTTCTGTTTCAAAATCACAAAGAAAACTTATTAGTATACCTGGCTTCAAATACGTATTTTTTCTTTTTGTATGAAAATGTAAACTTTTGGAGCTTTGTCAGCCATAATATTATTATATGTATTTGTAAGGTGTGTCGGTGGATGGCTCCCCGACCCCGACGCACCTATGACGGGGACAATAAATGAGGTCCTTACTGACAAGGCCTGAAAAAAAAAAAAAAAAAAAAAAACAACATTTGATACGACAAACAAATGTATATGTGAAAAGCGTTCCCAACAGCAATTTATAAGCGAATTTCAAAAGGAATACGTGGTCAGAGTAAATAAATACTCAAGCAGGAAACGCAACACAAACAATACACCCACCTCTAAAGCAGAACACACACACAGCCATACCATAATAAACACACACACACACACACACACACACAACAAACACACACACAAGCAATCCCACACACCAAACAGAAAACAATACGCAAGACAAACATAAAGCAAAGTGAACATAGGAGCCCGCCTTGGTACGGTCAGCAGTAATCAATAATTAATTATAAATTAACCATTAACAACCACTGGGGGGTTAAACCTGGGTTTAGGGGCGCCCAACCTCTCACTTATCTCCTATATGCACTTATAAAGACGAACAGTGTACATAAAATATAAACCCTGTTCCACAACCTTACAATCAAAAAGACCGCCAGCACAGTAAGTAAATACATGTAAAACATCTAACAAAATTCTACGACAAGATTATTAGTAACACGGGAAATAATTAAACATTCAAGCCCGTGTAAAAAATAACCCACTATGGCAACGGTCAATTTGTACTCAAGCGACTAGTCTGTAGTCACGAGTAACTGTAAGACATGTATCCCTAAGACATGTATCCCTCTGATCAGAGTCTGCACTGTTTGTTTACTTTGCTATATATTTCAGGAAACAACCATAGTCTAGTTCTAGGATATAGACACTAAATGAACTTGACTTCAGTGATGTTTTAAATCTCAATTCAAGTTTCAGGGTTAAACATCGTTTGGATTATCAAGGTTGATTGAATATACACGCTTCTTTAGCTATCTAGAGTATCAGCAAACATACATAAAAACAATGTCGCATTTAAATTTATTTTATTTTTTTACTCACTCACCCCTGGTACTTTAAAAAATAAATACCTTATTCCCATTAATTCCGTCCATGTTTTAATATTAAGGATTGATTTTACAATATTATTTAAAAAAAGACAAATAGTGCAGACCCTGATCACTGTGTGCATGCACACTGTTTGTTAACCCCTTCATTGCCTTACCCCGAGTAACGCAGCGTCTGATCAGGATACAAACTGTTTTACACTCATTTCAATATTTCTTAAATCAATATACCTAAACCTTTAATTTGAGAAATAAAAGCAGACGACAATTGTTTAAAATTGATGACGTCACGGCAGTTAAGGGGTTAATGGCGAGTTCAGTCGTCACTATGGTTTTATGTGTTTAATCTTATGTGGATAGCATCCATTGTTTGTACTGATTGATGTGATTGATTTTCTCCTCTTGAAAACACGAATGACTGAACTTCTAAGCGAGAGGGAGTAATCAAATCTTCCCAATTGAATACAAAATGCATTATCCACAACCTGAAATGGCTGCATCGACTGTTAAAATATTCCTAGATTACATTTCTTTTGAACAAATAAATAACTTCTGTAACAGTGTTACCAGGAGTTTTGGTATATTTTTCAAGTTGTATACAAAATCATCTGCACAAGTGAAGAAATTGAATTTCGAGCGAAGCAGGACAATCACAAACCTGTTTTTATAAAACGCAATGTGACGAGTCATTACTCTTTGACTTGAACAATATCGTTTGCATTAATGCGGTAGATATGGAACAAATATAAACATAATCGTTTCATGATATAATTATTTGATAAATGATTACCCCTTCACCGCTTAATTGTCGTCTGCTCCAATAGTATTGTCTGCAATACACGTTTTGAAGTTAGATTTTAACGTTGTATGAACATTTTAAGCTTTCAAAAGAAATTTTATTTCAAAAGATACGACATATACGTACGTATAGGAGTTGATTTACTTATATTAATTTGATACGACAATACGTAAAAGCAATATAGATTTCTAGATCGTGTAGACTGCTAGACTTTTATTATATTTGATAGTAAATCAATTTGTTTCTTTGAGTACCAGACTCGGTGATTTATTTGGAATATTGTTTGAAATTTCAAGCATTCATGGGTTTAATGCACATATTGTAGTATATAATCACCAAATACAAATAACACATATATCTATTTTGACCATGTTTGAAGAAGGCTATATCATTGTATTACATCGGATCTGCCGCAACTGTATGTATCTACTTTAACCCATCGCCTATACGTGTATACTGACCCTTTTAGAAAACCGAGTAGACTCCGATGAGACAGATCATGGAGGAAGCATATGTCTGGGCCCGTTTTACTAAACAACTTACGCAAAATCTTTGCGTGAGTCAAAATCGTTTAACTCTTATATTTCGATCATAAACGTTTGCAAAGAGCGCGTCCTCTGATCTGGCTATTTGCTGTTTGTAGCAAGTGATAATAAAAATTATAAATTAAAATTTAAAATTTTGACCTACGCAAAATTTTTGCGTAAGTTGTTTAGTAAATCGGGCCCCTGGTCAGTATTTGCACTCATTTCGTTTATGACATAAATCTTCACTCGTTCCTTTCGAATATTTAT
The DNA here is from genome assembly GCA_922989275.2 of Gari tellinella. Lineage (NCBI taxonomy): Eukaryota > Metazoa > Mollusca > Bivalvia > Cardiida > Psammobiidae > Gari > Gari tellinella. Next base: position 67,811,387 of record OV277866.1, read on the forward strand.
CCTTCTTGAACAGGCCTATGTAATAGCTCCGGTGACAGCTGTTAATTGTGTGCGAAGTTCTAGATATAAATATTCAGACCGAAGGGGAGTGCTATAATAACGAGGTAAAACCTATAAAGGCAGTTACAATATAGTAGATTTAAACTGAAATGTCTGGAGGAACAAATTAAGCAAGTTTAATGTGAGGCAACGACCTGTCAGTCTGAATGTTGTTTCAATTCTTCACAAATACTTTGAAAGGAAATATTTGTAGTTACTTGTTGGCGCCTGCAGACATTCTTAGAATATCTTAAACATACAATCATTCTAAACGTCATTTCTTTTAGGCAACTATCATTATAAAACGTGTGGTTTCATATAATAGTTTTAGACTGTCACTATGCGAAATACAACTCTTCGCAATTCTACAATCGTGATCAAGATTAATGCGATTTGTTTTCGGTAAGTATAAACTGAAGATTTTACACCACGTTTTACCCATATGATTTGAATTCGAAGTCGCCTAAAGTCGATTTTCCAAACAGTTTTGATCTAGATCAGACGCAGTTTTACTCAGTGTCTGATTTGGATCCAAACTGTTTGACACCCTTATCGATGTTTCGTTAGACATTCTACCTAACATTTAACATTGAAACGACCTTGCATACAAAAGTATTGCATCAGACGACATTATGGCGGTGACCCTGAGGGTAGGCGTGGGGGAGGGGTCGCGATCAATTTTGTGGTGAAATGGACAAATGAATACGAAAGAAGACTCAAGGCGGAAACGCAACACAAACAATACACCCATCTCTAAAGCAGAACACACACACAGCCATACCATAACAAACACACACACACACACATACACACACACACACACACACACGCAATCCCACACACCAAACAGAAAACAATAAGCAAGACAAACATAAAGCAAAGTGAACATAGGAGCCCGCCTTGGTACGGATCAATAGCAATCAATAATTAATTATAAATTAACCATTAACAACCACTGGGGGGTAAACCTGGGTTTAGGGGCGCCCAACCTCACACTTATCTCCTATATTCACCTATAAAGACGAACAGTGTACATAAAATATAAACCCTGTTCCACAACATTACAATCAAAAAGACCGCCAGCACAGTAAGTAAATACATGTAAAACACCTAACAAAATTATCTGACAGGATTATTAGTAACACGGGAAAGAATTAAACATTCAAGCCCGTGTTAAAAATAACCCACTATGGCAACGGTCAAATTGTACTCAAGCGAATAGTCTGTAGTCAAAGTCATTGTCGTTGAAAACACTCACAGTCAATTAGACAGATTTTCCAAGTAAAAGTTATGCCTCTGTTTCATAAAACCTTTAATGGTCGCTTTCAGCCTCCAACTACGTCTTGTGCATTTCACTTCTGCAATATATTGTTAATTGGCAAACATTACCGACCCTGATAAGTCGGCTCCTGTAGGACCCCTCTGATCAGGGTCTACACTGTTTGAATATGACTCTTCACTTGTTAACTATTTGACAATGACGAGCTCACTCGTCGCTATGGTTAACTGTCATAGTTGCCCCTATTTTTCTTTCTGTTTTAAGTTCTACATCCCAGCAATTATTCCCAGGTATGGAAATTGAAATGGTTAAAAAAGACGAAGGAGAAGAATAAATTCAAGTTACCGGTGCACATGCACCGTCTATCTTGAGATACGTATCTCTTAAGCGGATTATCAGAATATCGACAGCTGAGACAATTCTGAATGATGAACAGAGTAATGTCGAAACTCTCTTTAAAAACATTAAAGTTTCCATTTTTGGGTGTTTCAATTACCACGTCTGCGAATATTATCAACCTCAATTTCTATGTAAAAAATCATTTTGATCCAGATCAGACGCTAAGTCAATCTGCGTCAGATCTTGATTCAATTTCTTTGCATATATTAGCCAAGTCGCACTATTTATGAAAGGGTTCACACTTACAACGCCGTTGTTATCCGTAAACGGTTTTTCCTGTATTAATTATACGTTTAGTTTAATTCTTTATTTCAGTCTCATCATGATTTACAACATATCTTTATCACAGATTTAACAATTTTAAGTATATCATGCCGTTCATAATATGAACTATAAGAGACTATCGCAATTTTGCAAATAATTACTATTAACATAACACAATTATACACAATAAAATGCATACATTCTCCATTAATCTTGCAAACAAGACTCCTTAAAGGGATTGCCTTTTTGTCTGTTTGCTTACACAGTGCTTAAGAGGAAAATAATTGGTAAAACCTGGTTTCAAAAAACAGGCCAAACAAGCCAAATAGAAAATGGTATAAAAGAACCCGCTATCACCTCAAATCAGATTTAAGATAATATACGTGTTATCTTTTACAAACAATATACTCAAAGTGAGAACAGTTTTTCCAGATGAGCCCAGATGAGACACAGTGTATGTACGCGGCTAAAATCAACACTCCGGTGACTGTTAGACAGCATTTTATTATTGCAGAACATTAAATATTTCATGGTAAAAATCCTGAAAATGGGGGTACCCTATGTAACTGCTGTGATTATCATAACTAATATATAAATATTAGATGGCAGTTCGGGTGTCATTCTTGTTTTCGAGAGTTAACAATTTGAATGTCACGCAAACTGCCATCTAATTATTTTTTAAACACCGAGCTTATCAACCCTGGTATAGGAATCGTCTAATTCGTGTTTTATAAAATGTGTTGTGAATACCATTTTAGCGCGGACGTGCAAAACGCGGGAAATGATGTCGAATTATACGACGTCACATTGTTTATACTTTTTTACAAAGTAGAAAGAAGAACGTTATGACAAGTAGAATGAAGAAAGGGCGTCTTTTCATTGTCTAGTTGGCAAATATCCTCTTCCGAAACGGTGGTTAATCGTTTGTTGTTGTCTGATGACAAGTAATCTGGGTCAAAAAAGACGTCATCAAGTGGTCCAGGCGATTTGACTCTTTTAAGGAATGGACAAGGGGAAGCAAGTTGTACAGAAAATGCCAAAATTTGATAATGAGTTAAAACTCATTAAAACGGTCTGTTACGTTCCCATAGCGAAAATCATATCATATAGCTGAAAGTATCTTTTAGAGTGGAGACAAAATTAATATTATTTCGAGTGACGTCACAAAAAGAATAGCATAAAGAGTGACAGTATATTTTTGAATAGATGTAAAAGACATGCAAAATCTAAACTTTAGATCTATGGGAAATTAACATTGTAACTTAAAGCGAGGTGTGATAATTGAATTTATCACACAGTAATTGGTCGACACGATGACAAACTAATAGCAAACAGTGTTTATCCTGAGGGAACAGTCTGAGTTACACCGCTTGCTTAAACATGTCTGTCCCAAAACTAGGGTCGAGTATGGTATTTTATTTCATGGTGTAAAAAACAGTTTATCGTCAATGGTGTTTGAACATTACTAGTATACTATAAAAACTAGTTAGTAATAAAGAGATCATTATGTTTAAATTTCTATCTGCAACCATAGGTGGTTCTTTCGAGTTGGGTTTACGTACTACATGTATGTATAGAAACAAGGTATACAACACACACTATAGTGTTTCCAGAAAATTCAAACAAACCAGGTTTTCTCCTGAACAAAAACGGGTTTTCATTGTTTACAAACCACACCATTTTCATGAAAAAGGTATTAATGTGCAAACTATTTCGACTTAGAAGAACAATATTTAACAGAATATGTGTTTCAAACTACTTGGACATGAGCTCGTCCAAAATGTATGTTTCAAATTGCTAGCTTTGTAACGAGCAATTTGATTGGATGATCGGTAGAGAAAAGGAATTAAATGAAATGACTTGTTTCATATCGCTTTAATTTCATTATGATATAAACAAAAGGTAAGGGTTAGATTCTGTACTAATGCTTGAACTACAATGCTCCTGTTGTAGGTGGCGGTGATCCAATGGTAGGACGCTTGCCTAGGAAGCGAAAGGTTCCTGGTTCAAGTCCTGGCAGGATCACTGGAGCAAAGCGTTAACCCTACATTGCTCTACTTACCCCGGTGAATTAAATGGGTATCTTAGAGGGAGAGTTAATGTGCCATGGAACTTGCGCCGTGTGTAGATGGCCGACGTGTGACTCGATGATCGGGGAGGTAAATGTAAAAGTAATTGCAGACTTTATAAAACCTATACCTTTACATTGACCGGTAATTAGCGCTAAAGTTTCGTGTTCATATTGTGTTTCTAAAATGAATTGTTGCATGTCGTAAATGAAATTGAGAGTATAATCTGATTCTACAGGCGAGATACGTCGATATTTCGAGGACGATCTATGTCGAATTGTATACCTTGTTATATGCATAGAGTAAGGGTACAAAAAGTATACACGGGAAAACCACCTATGTCTGAAACGGGTGCGCGATTATGTGTACTAACATACGCTATATATAAAATGTACGGGTTATTCCCCTAAATGGGTAATGAGCGAGACCATGTGTTTGTTTTGTTATATCAGACATTTGTTTCTTGAAAGTACTTTTATCATAATTTGTATACGTATTCTATGACCTTCAAAGTCATCTATGTTGTCTGTAGTTTCAAGTTTGTCGCCTAGTATAATTTCTTGTCCTTGGTCCGAACCTAAAAATAGTATTAATATTGGAAATCTTTTTTTTTGGTTAAAGTCTTTTGACCTCCAAGTTGAAACGATTTAATCAATCATTAATTATTAGAAATCGTGGTTAATGACCGCTTGCTTGAATTGCAGCACTCTCATTGGCCAATAGGCCGAAGTAGCCAAGACGGATGATCTGTTGTTTTTGGGCACATTTATCTTGGAGTTTAAATAGGCGCTAAAATCAAAAATGAGAAAAGGTCTAAATTATTGATATAATAATGTCACCATTTCTCAATTTATCGTGGATAATCTCTTAATTAAGCATGTGGAAAACTGTGTTTATAAAATTGAACAAAATAAACATTTTAAGCACGGAATTATACACTGGGCCAACTTGTATATAATTCCGTGTATAACGAATAATATTTACTCCCGAAACAAGCTTAAACATTCGATGAAATATCCTTTTTTAAAGATATTTCTTGTTATAAGTGTAACAGAATACATCAAGAATACGGTGTCAACTGGAAATATACATTGGGGACATTTGAAGAGTCGTTGACTATTTGTAATGAGTTTTCTATAATTAGTTCGTTACCCTAGAGACGTAATCTCAGCTCACATGCTTAAAAACAAATGAACAGGCAGTATTTCATTTTAACTGTAATTGTCCTTATGCCATTATTAGATAGTAAATACTTACGACTTTTGTATGTTATTCGCCGCTACAAATCATGACTAAACCCTTTCACTCTCAATGACATCATAAATCGGATTTGCAAACAGTTTTAAACCTGATCAGACGCCGCATAAAGCGGCGTCTGATCAGGGTAAAAAAGTTTGACATTTGTTTTGAAATGACTCAGTTATACTGCTTTAAATCTTACTTATAAACGACATTGCATTAAACAATATTCAAGCAGACGACAATATGGTGGTGAAGGGGTAAAACCCTCACACCAAATTTGATCATAAAAGGGTTAAGAAACAATCACTTTTAAGAAGAGCACGTCTTCATAACACATGCAACCCAAGCGATGAGTATACGCGACTTCAGTATACAGTGTATCTGTGTAGAGTACATTTGTTCTGTATCAATAGTGTACAGTGAAGACACTGGTCTAATGGCTCTTGTAGGAGCCCTCTAATCAGGGTCTGCACTGTCTGTTATTTTCCAATATATTGCAGAAAACAAACCTCAATAATAATAAATGGACAATATTTAATTGGAAACCGGAATTGCTCATTAACACTTGCAGGGATGAATGAGTTAATCTTAATTTACCATGTTCTACAAATTCCTAAAATAATACACTTTTCGCAGACAAACGATCAACTGGATAATAGCTGTCCTCTGTAAGTTTATGAAAAATTCAAAAGTTTCAATTTTGACTGAAAAACTATTGATTGAGTGTCAAGAAGTTTGAAACATGACCGGGCACCGAGTGTCAACCAATTCCCAGTTTTGGACAACTCATATCACCCGGTACCATTTCATGTGCATTTTCGAAGCTATGATCCTGTCCCCGCTAGAAACAGTATATTCTGCAAAGGTGTTGTCCTTTCCATTATTTTCCAATCTATATTTCTGGCAGCTTGATTGACGGCATGTCGTTACAAGGGTCAAAGTCCTAAAATGTCGAATACCTCGGCGTGTAATTTGGAGCTTAACTTTTTCAAGGTTACTATTTCGATTGCCGTAGTTAGCGACTTCAGAATAAATGTCACATGACAAAGCATAGCAAATAACAGGGATGTTTAGACCAACAAGAGAGCAAACGCATACCAATTGCAAATTTAGAACTGAGAACGTGATCAGCCTTGAGGAAAACATGCTTAGGGTAATAATGCGTAAAAATAAACTGATACTCCTACTTCCCACATTTTGAAAGTGCAATCTTACATCGATATCTGATACTCATAGAAATCGAAATTACCAGAATGAATCTACTCTTATATAATTCGAAACATTTAGCTCTTTTGAGTTGAACATACTTGTATCCACGTTTATATTTTGAAATAAGGATAGGTTCTACTCAAGGGAGTTCCATTTTTTTTTAAACAAGTCGACAGTATATCCATTTAATTTACATATGCTGTGTACACGCATAACCTTACAGTAGTTTCATACATACAGTTCTAATACACATTTGCAAAAATATAGGTAAGTTCAATACAATCTGTTTAAAAAAGTGAAACCGTAATGGTGTATTTTAATATGTTCCGACAATATGCAGCTTTACTATTTTAATCACCAAATTTAAGCTTCTGTTTTATTGGAATCATTACCATCATAATGGCATCTTTAGTCCTTTCATCGCAAAGCTATCGTAAGGTTTTAACCCTTTACCACTGTATTCTTGTGTGCTTCAATAGTTTTGTCTGCACTATCATTTCATATTGAGATTTAAGAGAGCATGATTAACAAAAATTCGAAACCCGTGTGACACAGTTTGAATCCTAATCATACATCGCGTTACGCGACGTGAGAGCAGGATCAGAACGTTTTGCAAGGGTGTGTTTTGGTGAAATTGACATGGGTTATGATATTCGCTGAACTAGTATTTAAATAACTATTAAATGCAATTTAACAAAAATACATAATTCCAAGTGCGACACAGTTTGGAACTTGATCAGACGCCAAATAATAAAACGCCTAATTCATATCTAAAGTCTTTGAAAAGTCGACTGCTGTAGACTTGGGCAATTATTAGCAAGGTGCACTCGCCTTAAGGAGCTTGTGAAATATTAGCGTATATGCAAACTGATACCAAACGGACACTTTGTCCTATGTTGATTTTTGCTTTAAGGAATATTATACTGTTTCATTATTTCTCAAATTAACATCACAACAATTATAAGTACAACATACGAGTATGTCTATACGTGTACGTTGTGTATAGTTATTCAAAAGTAAAATGTGTGACCATTTCGGGATTTTTACGACATCTGCCGCCGAACGTCTTTGTCTTATCGTATATTGTTATGCGTATTCATTTCTACATTAAATGAGACATGCTACGTTTCACTTTTTCTGATTTACAATGGTGTGAATGACCTCTTTAGAAGTGAAACATAAACGTTATTGTAGCTGTAAATAATAATCTAAATTATTGATTATTTTTTTTGATCTATGTAAAATCACGTGATCGATTGAGACAGAACTTCAGAAGAGGAACTATTTCAAGACATACAATTTTAATTGTCTGCTTTCAACACTATAGTATGACTGCTCATGAGAATTCTCTCAGATGTAGCATTTAATAGGCACACATAAATGAAAACTTGTTTGGAAACGTGGGTTTACTATTTCTGATGATATCTAACAGTTACTAATGTGTGACATAGACATGCAGCAGTGCGCGACAATCAAAAGTATATTTTATATATATAAAGTTCTAACATAATCATATCGAAGGTAGATATATCAAGTCTTCTGACAGCTGTCGTAAAATGGTTTTAAGATTTGATGATGGCTTATAACAAATTGAATTAGCTTGACTTCCAGCCCTTTTAAAATCAATCATTGTTATCAAAAACGATACTTTAAATGTAACTGTTTTCTTGTCAGTGTATTTACTTGCTGAACATGAGGAAATAAACAATGTCTAACACATTAACATATACTTTACACATGCTTTATAGCCGCCTTGCTTCTTCAAAGAATACCGCTTGAAGCGTACTGAACTTATTACAGATGTGTAATAACGTGTTCTGCTTACCTCAAAGCAGAGTTTTGCAGCAACCTAACAGTGTAAACGACCTCTTTGTAATCATATTTATCCGAACAGTAAAACCAGAAATCAGCACTTAGTTTAGGAAAATATATATGATTGAAGATGCTTATCTTTGGATGAAGGATATGGCTAAACCTATATTGTGACAAACAGTTTGATATAAAGATAATAACATAGTTTAATAAATATTATTTATGCTACCATCAATATCTATTTTCCTTGACAAGTGATGTCGTTATGATTTTTTTAAATATAATCTTCAGACATTTTCAATGAAAAAACGTAGAATTGTTTGTCACATTGGTGTAGTGAGACAATGTATATGTCAAATAAATAAGAAAGAATCAAGCAGGAAACTCAACACAAACAATACACCCACCTTTCAAGCAGAACACACACACACAGTCATACCATAACACACACACACACACGCATATACACACACGCACCAACACACACACACGCGCAATACCATTCCTTCATCTACACACTAAATAGAAAACAACAGCAAGACAAACATAAAGCAAAGTGAATATAAGAGCCCGCCTTGGTATGGTCAGTAGCAATTAATAATCAATTATAAATTAATTATCAACAACAACTGGGGGGTTAAACTTGGGTTTAGGGGCGCCCAACCTCACTCTTATCTCCTATAATCACCTATAAAGACGAACAGTGTACATAAAATATAAACCTTGTTCCAACACCTTACAACCAAAAAGACCGCCAACACAGTAAGTAAATACATGTAAAACATCTAACAAAAACTCTATGACAAGAAGATTACTGGTAACACGGAAAATAATTAAACATTCAATCCCGTGCTGAAAATAACCCACTATTTCAACGGTTTCAACAATTGTACTAAACCGATTAGTCCGTAGCCGCGAGAAAATGTAAGACATGGATGGGTTCAGGGTACGACAGAGATGGAGAGAAAAAACAAAGCACGAAAATCCGACATAACTCTCCCGGTTAAGGACGGTTGTAGAGATACAGCATCACGTAGTGCTAAGCCCTGTCTGTCGTCGCATAACCAAAGAGGAAAGCATAGTTATCAATTTATTGTAGATTGATCGATAACCAAACGTGAAGTGCGCAGCAATATATCCCACATATCCCACATGTCAGCAGCGTAAATATTGTTTTAATGAACATCACGCAATTACATATGTAGGAGCAAAACAGCAATTATACATTTGTCTTTATTCGATTTCATAAGCACTTGCAGATAAAATAGTTTTGGAATTACTTTTCCTACGGACACCAGTGTTCACGTGGTATCGCCTTGTAAGAATACATACACGTAAACATGAAAGCAAGAAGTATGCAACTATGCATAAATCGTACTTGTATATTACATGTAAACCTTAATGAATGTTTGCATCTTGCTTTGTGTAAACTTAAAGGAATACACTCGTATAGCCAAATATGTATTTAGCAGTCCCTCATAAAATTATACATTATTAGGTTCAAGCTTTGCCTTTCGCATCCAAATACCCTATGACCCCATGATGTCATCTGAGTGAAACCCAAAATATGGGTTAACACCTTTTTGTAAATGGATTACAGACACCTAAACCAATATTTAAATATAAGTTTAGTAAAAAGATTTATCTAAAAAATACAATTCAAAGAAAATAAATTTGAACTCGGTCTGGTTTAACCCGTGCGGAGAATGCAAAATAGAAGATTATACTAATGCTATAGCCTATAAGACCTCCGGGGATTTTTTTTATCGGAATGTGTATTTCATCATATCTGAATTATATGAGAATAACAAGCGATGATAATATTTAAAAGAAAACAGGATTCAGTGATTTTTCTTTCGGATGTTTTACTACAAATCATATTGCTTCAATGCCATAGGCATGATACTGCCAGAAATTAACTTTTATTTGGGAATTTTCTCTTCGTTTTGCAAATGCACCTTTGGTTTTCAGTCTCTTTAATGACGTAGTCTGTACTTTTGTTTCAAATGCTAGATTCAAGGTAATGTTACAAGTTAAAAATGGATTGTCATTTACTTGCAGATCCTGACTGAACACCACATTGCTCTGCATCCAAACAGAATCCAAAAATATGTGGCAATACGTCTATATTCAATTGAATCATACATACTACAAGTATAGTCGTAGTTTGCATGAACAGTATATTTGACTATAGCTTTGCAAAATACAAGCATCTGTTAGAAAAAGAGGTATTTGCTATTTAAAATAGCAATCGCTTGAAAGGTTTGTTATCATAGTTTTGATTAAATGGTGTATATTGATTTCCGACCGAAAAATCAAGATAATCTCAAAACTTCGCTGACAGTCTGTCACGTTTGACCCATAAATAGCTACGTACAATTCGACATTCAAATTCCACTGCACTAGCTATCAAGTCAGAAGAACATTGAACTACAGTGGAGAATCTGTTATTCTTTCCCAATAAACGCGTTTACGCTGAAACTATTATTTGCAGTGCAAACAATTTGGAGCCAGATCAGACGCCGGGTAACCCGCCGTCTGATCAGGCTCCAAACTGTTTGCCACCAAGATAAACAAGAATTATCAGAATTGTCCAAAAGTTGTTTTTTCTACGTTTTAGTGCTTTGCGTTTGCGTACGTTTGCGTTTAAACGGGAAAGAATAACAGATTATCCACTGTATAGTGCTCCCTCTCTACAACGGCCTTCCTAGCAACAATTCCCGCATTACAACGACGCTTGCCACTCTTCCCCCAAAGCAAGACAATTATGTCCATCCTATTCACGACTGCAATGTTGTCTGCTTAAAATTGTCTTCTGCTGTTATTCTCAAAGTTATTCAAAGGACATTTTGACAGAAAGAAACTTAATGACGATTGACAAACAGCTTAAATCAAGAGCAGACGCCGCTTGACGAGGCGTCTGATCTGGATTCCAGATGTTTTCAACCGTAAGTCAGTTACCCTTCCTATAATGACTCCGAACACCACACATAATTTGTGTCTCCCATTGGGTGTAGCTGTAGAGAGGGAGCACTGTTCAGACTATAGTGTGTGATTCCTTGGTAAAATATATCGTCTAAGAATGGTACACTGTGTTTTATCGCCCATTTGATATAATTAAATCGTTTATCATAGTACATGTATTAATTCTGAACCGATGCGACACACACAATTTTGGCTCGCCTTTTGCAATTATAATATCAATGAATATCTCTGCATTCAGTTGACCTTCTGTACGCTGTGTAAATGTTGCCTGTAAATTGTGTCGTTTTGAACAATTCCATATATAGAAGCTTTTTAATAATCCCTGCTTACTGACAATTTTAAGCTTCTGTATGATGCAGGCAAATTGCGATATGTTTTGCAAACAGTTTGGATTTAGATAAGAAGCTGGGTTACTCGAGCTGTAATCTTCATCCAATATGTTTGAAACTTTAGTAAAATTTTCTACATGAAATTACAGATCAATCAATATATAGAATTGTACCATATAACGTATTTACCTAACTTTACGATTCTAACCTGTGGGGTGTGGGAAATTATCAATTGCAGTACTACTATATGGAGTTTTAAATCATATTCATGTGTAATATATATAGATTTACTTTTTGGGATTTGAATTTGTGTTATGCATTAATATATCATTCGGGCTTTTTGTGTATATGATCTAAATACTTCACTGCTAAGGCGTATGATTGAATAGATATTGTAAAAATATTTTCTTTGCAAAATATTAAGGCTATTAAGGTAAAAGAAATTGTGTACGTTTCTTCAAAATTTGGGCGGTTAAATCAGATAGTGTGTATAGTATGTTGATTAATTATTTATTGAATACTGTATGCATATAACACTTATATGGAATGCATCAGAAAAATGTCGTAGGTTTTGGATAGCTTCTCGTTCGTCGTGTCAAATATGCACATATCTCGGCCAAATCCGAACATGATCCCTTCCTCCAGTCTTGAAAACGTAAGCCTAAGGATCGGAAACTGTTTTAAAAAATGACGTAAGTGTACGTGTGTAGATTGTACTTGTCCTACACTGTCCTACATGCAATCACTGTGAATCCTTACCAGAAAGTTCCTTACGACTGGATCTCTGTAAGTCCATTTGAAATATCGTAAAACAACCTGAAATAGTTGAAAATGGGCCCGACTCTAATTAGAACTCGGGCTTGTCCAGATGATGTTTTCAGAGTCAACGAGTTAGTCACTGTTGTTAATACACATTCATTACGTATATATCAGAAAACGACATCAATTTTGCGAATTGTCCTTTACGTTGTCCTTTGTGTTCAGTTAGAGTTAGTATCGGCGTCGATCGTCTGCTGCGTACGTGTATGTTGGCTTTATTCTGTACTCTACCAAAAATGGAAAAAAGTTATCTACATCAAACTTGAAGATATTGAATTCATTCAGGCATATTTATCGTTCACTGTAAAGAGCAATTGAGCATTAGACCTTTATTCATAGTGTTTGGCAGATTACGTCAATGACTAGTGTTTCTATTAACTGTCAGAAATTCATGTTAGTGAATTGCGTAGACTCAGACACGGTGTCCGATTATGCGGCGTTTTACCTTTTATTTTATTGTTTGCCTATGTCCTTTTCATAGGACGCAAAAGGCAAATTTCTTCAGGCATGTTGAAAATTGAAATCTAGATCACGAATGAAGGTCTTTTACTAGTTCACCATGTCAAGTTAAAAATGGTGTATTCAGGCGAGCGTTCATTGGCAAAATTTGCTCTCTTGCTCTACTAGACATTTATTTCATACTAGTAACTACATGTATACTTAAAGTCAACTGTCTGCAGTGTTTATTCTCATTATTATCGCGAGATTTTGTGGGCAATATCGTTTAGATAGATATTTAATACCAACTCGTACAAAGCAGACAGATGATGTCATTGGTAGAACGAAGCGCTGTATCATCTAAACTTAGAAAATATTTATCACTATTTGAAAACAATTACTAAGTTAGTTGATCGCCATTTGCAAGCGTTATGATTAAGATCAAAATGCACTAGGTTTTAAATATAGCAAATAGTTATATCATAAATAGTCATCAATGCACCCGACTTAATTAGAAACTGATAGTGTCTGTTTCAAATTTCAGGATGAAAGGGTACAGAGTTTAAACTATAATTTTACACAAGTTCAAAATCAACACCCTTTGACATTTATTGACCATGTAAATCTTGAGTATTATCAGCAACTCATGTCCACCAGTGTTTCACCGGAGTTTTTCATGTTGAATATGCATACTCAGTTAGTTTAGAATACATTTGACAATCCTCTGTATCCGTTTATTAAAATTGATATATAGATTGTTTTAGGTTCGGGACCATGGCTGTTCGTTTGTAACCTTCGAATCGCTATATAATTGCAGTCTGTCAATTTGTCGTCTGCAACTATGTTTAAAGATGATTTAAAAGGATTTACCTGCAGACAATATCAACAGAGAGAGTGTCAAACAGTTTTGATCTAGATGAGACGCCGATTTAATTAGCATCCTTTCTGGATCCAAACTTTTTCAAACAGTTTTAACGAATTCGCCCTCAGCGTGCTGAAAGTTAATCCTTTTACTCTCTGTGACACCTTAACCCTTTCCCTTATAGAAGCGACTTTTAGCACATTCATTTTATTCATGCGCTGAAGAAAATAGTTCCAAATTATACCGTACTGAATATGTGTCATATTTAATACTTTCCTTATTCTAGCAGTTAATAGCTTAAAGCAGGCTGAAAGTAAAGCAGAATGCGCCTTAGGGCGCATTCTGCTTTACTTTCAACCTGCTTTAAGTAGCCACATATATTCAATACTAGAAACAATGCTATCAGGTTAAAGCGCGATCGAAACCCGTTTGGGTCCTAATCAGACGCGGTCTCTGATCAGGACCCAGACTGTTTGACACTCTTATCGATATATATTAAGTAATGCAACCTTAAATCTTACTTTGAAACGTGTATTGTAGACAACACTACTGAATCAGACGACAATAAAGCGGTGAAGTGGTAAATATCCGGAATCATGAAAGGGTTAATCCTTTATATCAAATGAAAGTTAATCCCCGTTTTAATAAAGGGATATAAATATGCAAAGCAGTTATAATTTGACATGAATAATGAGTTTGATGTAATACATAATATTATAAAACGCATTAAAATATAGCACAGCTGTAAGAATCAATGCACAGAATGGGATACTGGTTTAACTTTTTGCCGTCAATTTGTCTCTTATTGCACTCGTGATCTGTCAACAGATAATACATTCTTCGGTTCAGAGACCGCACAATGTGTTATGTCAAGAATTACCGCAATACATTCAGTTTAAAAAAGGTTTATACACTCAAATATGCCATAAATGACATTGACGTATACAGAAATGGCAGACATAACACTGTAACTCTTAATATTAACTTTAATAAATATCCTGCATGTCAAGAGTACTGAAGTTGATATATATATATTGTGTGAAATATACTGATAAAATGGACAAATTTTGAGCGAAACATAACAAGTAATGATTTTCCGTAGCCTTAATTCCCAAAGCATGTGACTTATAGTAGGACGTCTTGATATCTTTGCAAAACAATAAATTTCAAACATGTTTTTTTGCAAGCGTTGTCTTTCAGTCTATATAAACTTAGTCGAGTTATATCCAACCCCCTTGTTTAAATAGATCGTTTATCAACATGTTTCTATTAATACGCAAGCAACAATTATCTAACTTGATTTTTCACCGCGTTGAAAGGCGTCTGATCGAATTCTAAATCGTTTGCAAATACTGTGGTACTGTTGGTAAGGCAATGAAGGGGTTAATTTGAATAGTTGTCACTCTTTCATGAAATTCATTATTTTAACTAAAATATCTACTTTCGCAGTAATACGTTATGTCAGTTGGCTTCCTTGTTAATAAATGACATTCCACCTTTAAATGTCAAATTGAATATAACCAAAGGCACACTATCAGTTATTTATCCTAACGAGGTAACAGTTCTGAAAACTACACACAGTCAATTTTGTATTCTAACATGACACGTGAATTCGTCTCTATAAACAAAGAACAGGTCTATCGTGGTATACCTGAGACGTTATACCATGCTCTTCCCTACCACGCTCCTCCCGCGGTTATATGACATGACGTGACCACGTGCGTTCATACGTTATGTTTTTTAAATTTCTTTCGTTATTCATATAGCCCGTAAAGACCATATACTTTTAACCAGTAACGTTACAGTAATTTTTCTCATTCTTCTGTCTTGTTTGATGTAATGTTTGTTCTATGCCAGATTATGGATCGGTAATTGTAAATTTGCTTATGGGTGTTAGATTCTTGTAATGCCGCGGAAAAAGTTATTCGGTCGAAAAACTTCATCCGCTGAGGAAATAAGTATGGAACATTATATTTCCTTTCTAATGAATTTCCTTAAATCTGGTCATGTTAGAATCGAAATAATCTATGTTCTACCGTTGTGAAACTGTATTTTACAACGGTCGGTCGTTGTGGTGCGCAGGAATTGACCACTCAGGCCTTCGGCCTTCGTGGTCAATTCCTGCGTACCACAACTCCCAACCGTTGTAAAATACCGTTTCACAACGATAGAACATAGATTATTTCTTAATTATACGACAACTCAATAGCCGAGCTACTGTTGTCTGAAATATAGATGACTACTTAATGCGTTTTGCACATGATATATAACGGTTTCTGCATTAAACAATAGCATGTTTGCACAGATAGTCTCGATACCGTAACTAGTCGCATGTTGTAACATTGACTTAAGGGTGTATCAATGTCATGAATTTAAGAAATTGTCAAAGTATATGAAAACCCTTTGTGATGGTTTTGTATTGAAGAGCTATTTAAGATGAATGAAAACATAGAAAAAGTGTACATTTTGGTGAACAACAGTTGGCTCCATGGCCATGTAAAATTTACCCCACCCACTTTCTCTTATTTTGTTCTTTTCAAACAGCCCGCTTCAATAAAATCCATTTTAAATGAAAACAAATATGATATTTTGGTTTTGTGTTATTTATTTCCTATCTATGGTAGTATTTCTTCATACAAAAACTAATTTAAGGAAAAAAAGGCACTAAATGTGAAATTTATAAAGCTCTTAATATCATCGATATGGTACTTTTTTGTAAATTTTGTAAGGAGAGATAACTCTTTTTACTTTAATAACTCAACATTTTCAACAGTGACCTTTCAATTTCTTTTCATATTTTGAACTGCCTTAGCAAATGGCTTTCATTTGGTAGAATATAAGAAAAAGTTTAATACTAGAACTATTTCATTTTCAAACTGTTTTACTTTTTTTCTCATAAAATAAAAAATCTAATAAAATCATGCCCTATAAAAAGCATATTTTTGATATTCGAGGATCTATATTGTTCAAACCTAGTGCCTGCTTTGTCTAAATTTGGATTCTGTATGTGAAAATACCACCATAGACATGAAATAAATAATGAAAACCCAAATTACCATGTTTGTTTGGTTTTGAAATAGATTTTACTGATATGAAGCTTGTACTCTGAATGGGTAAAATTTGAGAGAAAAAGTCCAAATTTGACATACCTTTTTCAAATCGCTGTAGCTCAAAAAAAAAGGACACCACCATATTTTTTTTTTCCATTTTTTTCATTCATCATAAATAGCTCTTCCAAAATAACAATGATAGAAAAAAAGTTTGATACTTTGAAAAAATCGCTTATTGGTTGGATACATCCTTAAAGAAGAACTATGGATATATCTTGTCCATTATAAAGTATATAAAAAGATCGATAAATCATATTGTAAAAACGTAGCATTAAACTGTTCACTGCCTTGCCCCGAGTACACTATTTATTTAAACAGTTCGGATCCTGATCAAAAGACAAATTACGCGACGTCTGATCAGGATGACAAATGTTTGATACTCATATCGATAGTGTTTAAATATACTACTTCTTCGTCAAAGCTAATTCATTATAACATCAACATCGATCTATGTAGACGATATGATATCAGTTAAATAAATAAGGCAAGCCAACATTATATGTCCCGGTCTACACTGTTTGTCACGCGGCTGTACGAGTTGCAAGAGGTTAACATTATACAAGACGACGGTGCCTTAAATACTGGTTGGTTTTGCAAAAAGTCTGGTTTCGTCATGGCCTGTGTCTGTTGTCACATTTAACCCTTTACCCCATAGCCTGTTTCTAGTTTTGAAGATATGTGGCTACTTAAAGCAGGTTGAAAGTAAAGCAGAATGTGCCTTAAGTCACATTCTGCTTTACTTTCAGCCTGCTTTAAGCTATAATCTGCACGGAAACTGAAAATTATTCTTGTGAATTATATTCATGACTGTATAAATTGGAACTATTTTCTTCAGCGGAGGAATGAATTAAATGCGCTAAAAGTCGCTTCTATTGGGGAAAGGGTTAACCTCAGCGACGGCTATGCATGTGATTAACAAACTATGTTCCTTTACAAAGTACATGTGTCCTATGCAATAGTTTACACCTGGATCAGAAGGTTCCTCGACAAACCTTTTGATTAGGGTCTGCATTGATTGTCAATTGGCAATATATTGCAAAGTCAATTCTCAAGAGTCTAACAATGGACTGGACTGAACTGGAAATTGGAATAGTTGCTTAAATGTTTCAGAGACAAATAAGTTAACGAGCAAGGACCTCGTTGGTTTTGCAATTACGTCTTTGTACAAAATATAATAACGGTTTACGGCTTCTTACTGAACACGTTAAATGCAATATCCGCAATTAGGTTACGACAGAAATGCTTCTATTGGCTAGCAATGATTAGAAAGATATCTTATGAAATCACTGTCAGGTTTGTGTCTGCTCTTTATGTTTTATACTGCTTTGACTAAAAAAAACTGATATGACTATAAAACAGTCTCGATCAATAGCATGATTTCTTATCAATTACATGTATCGGTACAAATGGACCAGAGCAAAAAATGTTAAACTTGTATTACTGTGTCCTCTTCGTGTTACGTGTATTCTACTATAATTTCTGTTTCACAGTTATCGTCCGCAATCCTTTTTAAATTTTACTTATAGCCGATTCACTTCCTTACCCCGATAACAATGGTTATTGGAGAACAAACTTTGTATCCAATATTTGTTTTATTCTGATTTCAATATTTCTTGAGTCAAAATACTCAACATTGAAAGTAAAAGCAGACGACAATTGTTTAAAGCAGGTGATATTATAGCAGTGATGAGGTTAAAGCTATATTTGCTTCAGAATTTTCACACGAGAGTCACGTAGTTGAAACTGTGATCGGTCGTCATTATGTATTTTCAAAATCGCGACTAGCAACCATACAGTTTTACCTGCCTCAAACTTTTTAAATATAATTTACCTCCATACCTTTTTTACATTGAAATACGTTTGCTATTACATTTCATTTTTAGAAATTCTACGTGTTAAAGTAAACATGTCCACAAGACTTGTAACGAACATTTTATACCGATGAACTTCTAAATTTCTCGTTCTCGATTCAACCCATTTCTCAATAGAGACGCATATTTACACATATAAATGTGTCCACTTCAAGACAATATTTCCAATATGGACAGTCATGAATATGTACGGTAAGAACTATTTTAAGATAGAAACTTACACGAGGCGTCTGAAGCTGCATTCTGATATACCTTCAATATACTGCACGTGGTCACATGTCTTTAAAACTAGAAATAGTTTATTGAGCAGCTGGTTCAATGAAACGGAAAGCAAGGAAAATGTAATAACAGATAAAAAACGACAATTTTCTGAAACGTATAACAGTTTTTCATTATCAAAGTGCAAGCATTTTTATAGCCCTGCTGCCGTCTCCAGCCTATTTAGAATTAAACTACTTGTTTATGCATAAACGTGTTCATTTTTGGAAAATAACGTCTTGCCCCCAAATGTCAAATAAGTTCTATATGTGTTATTGTAGTACGATAAAAGCTCTCTATTACTAACAGTAAATTAATGGATAATTGATTTTATAAAGACATGCGACAGCTTAAAGTAAGGTGACAGTAAGTAAGGTGACAGTAAAACAGAAATCTCCCATAAAAAAACAGAAACTTCGTATAGGAGCTTTCTGTTTAAACTGTCACCCTGTTTTAAGCAGACAGCTGCCATACACCTAATTAGCACAATACGTTTTTGTCATTATAGAGACCCCCAGTGGTTGTTAATAGTTAATTAATTTATAATTGATTGTTGATTGCTACTGACCGTACCAAGGCGGGCTCCTATGTTCACTTAGCTTTGTGTTTGTCTTGCGTGTTGTTTTCTATTTAGTGTGTAGATGAAGGAATGGTATTGCGTGTGTGTGGTTGTGTGTGTTTGTTATGGTATGGCTGTGTGTGTGTTCTGCTTTAGAGATGGGTGTATTGTTTGTGTTGCGTTTCCTGCTTGAGTCTTCTTTCGTATTTACTTTATATATTTTGATCAAAAACGCCTGTTATTTGTTAGATTGTATAAAACAAGACACTACTTATTTATTTTATATATTTTGTTTTATGCTGTCAAAAGGACCATTATGAAAATAAGAGTAAACTTAATATTTTGTGCTATATTTATCGTATACTGCTGTTTGGCATGGTGATGTTTATGCAAATGTGTTTTTTTTATGGTGAATAAATATGTATATCTATAAAGGCTTATCAGCTATATTTCATTTAATGATCACTTTAACACATTCAACCCTAGCGATGCGTATACTTGTCATTTACAAACCAACATACCTCTGAAAAGAACACTAGTCCTCTACAAAGAGTGTAGATCCTAATCAGGTTGTGCATTTTGTCATATTTGCAATAAATTGTACATTCACCTTAAATACCAAAACTCAACTTGTTTGGACATTGGGTTTGGTATTCAAGGTTTTAGGGATGAATCGGTTTATTAAGTTAACTTTTTGAGACTTAGTTGAAAAAAAACCAAAGCAATTCGAAGATATGTTTATTTTGGTTTGAATTCGACTTATGGCTTGCTTAGATTCCAACAGTCTAAAACACAACCAGCATGACATTGGATAGACTATTTTGTCTCTGTAGATGGCACAACAACTGCCATCTATATATAGGAAAATGAGTGTATATTAAAATTCGCCAAATCTAGAAACGACATGCGAGCAATTGCTTAGGATATTTCATTTAATTACGACAACGTGCTGAGATGTCTGACGTGAAATAAACTCAATCTAAATTGACAATTCCTGACAGGTCTTTACTTTAAAGACAACCTTGTTGCCAGTTTGTTAGGAGCACATAGACAAAAGGTGTCTATGTAAATTACCCCCGGCAAAAATCTTAAAGGCAAAATGGCTAAAGAGTAGTATTTAGGAAAGCTAATCACGTCTGCCATAGACACCAGTTGATACACTTGTGGACAAAACTGTTCACAGATGAAATCAGATTGTCTGTATATCCGTTAAGGGTTGCATAACGTTCTGTTTGTTGACTGCACACTGAAATGAAAAAGTCGAAGTAGCAAATCCATGTAGGTTTTGCAAGGTCAATATCGGTTTAGAATGTTTATTGTTCATTTCGAAACAACATTGATCAGTGTTTTTTAAAATCAATAAAACAATTTTTTAATTAATAAAATTTAAAAAAGAGCAAAAGCTCAAAAGGCTAACAAACAATAACAACATAGCACGGAAGTAGCATTGTATTAGAAAACAATGCACTGATTTGGCATTTGATAAATTGCATCCTCTTTTCACATAAAGCCGGTTGAACCGATATGCTGGTAAATCCTAGAATATCAAGCTTGGGTTTTTGAAGTCAGATTGTACGCTTGTGTTTAACTGATGATGATATTGATTTTTAATCAGATGATTATTTAACTCCAAGCTTCGTGCTGCAACCACAATTTATCTTAACTAAGATTTATGTGTCAGTTTGCTTGTCAACAAACTTGTACGTTATTTGATTGCTTTTTATAGTTAGAGAACAGCAAATCCACATTTAAATTACAAACACTTAAATAGACGGGGTTTCGACAATTCATGCAGATGATTAAAGTAAGGGGAAAGTTAAACAAACAAACCTCCAAATATAATTTTCTACGTTATTTTCAACTTGATCTCATCTGTCACCTATCTTTAACATCGTCAGTCAGTATTGTGTCTCTGATCATAGACGTGTAACTGTATTTTGTTTTATATAAGAGAGTTTAAATAAATATGTAACGTTTATCCGTTTCTTGAAATTAAGCGAAACTGGTACAAGTGTATTAAAACGAAGAAGAACGGCAATTGTTTGGAATACTATATGCAGATGTCAGTCATTTGTATATATACCATGACAATGAGAGTGATAGTACATATCAGTGAACTTGAGAAAAAGATTTGCTACAATTAGTAAATGGGTGAATCGGCAAAGGAATATTGAGATATACACATCAAGGTTTCTGTGAAATGTCAAAGAAATTAGTTTGGTGGTAGCTTGAATATTTCAAATACGAGCGTATATACATGTGCTGATAGTTGATTGAAATATACGCGGAATCAGACAAAAATAAATGCATCAATTCATTTGTTAGTCGTTTTAGTGCGGTAATATCAATATGTTACGCATATTGACATATCGAACATGTTGACTTATCAAACATATTAAACATGACACAACTGGCTTGTTTCAATTTTAAAGTAGCACATCACTAACACGATCTATGACATTTAGGTCAATGTCAATACACGGCATAAAGCGATTAAGCATTCTTGTAAACTGATATGAGGTATTAAACCGAACGAGGTTCGAATTATTTTAACACACATAGGTATAGTGTAGTAAGAATCATCAGAAGGTAGTATGTATTGTATTGCTAGATAGTCGAATATCAAATTATCTAGATGTGAACCAAAGGTAACAAAGCATTTTTAGATTAAGCAGCCTGCTCCAAATGATATAGGCATACGAGTATTTTGTAACGTTGGGAACAATAAAGCTACAGACTAGTCCACAATAACTTGTCGTTTGTTTTATAGCACTTAATTTCGGCTTTTATCGGTCTGTATATTTTGAGCAAATAAGAATGGCACCGTACTAAGAAGATTTGTTTTAGAAGAAATTTAGTTGATACATGCTCAAAAGGTGAGAGCTTCGTAACCTTCAACCACAGGTACTTGACACATACTTTATTATCTATTAACACCCCCCCCCCCCCCTTTAAAAAAAAAAAAATTTTTTTTTTTTTTACTATACTTCTATTATAGATACAAGGTAAACAGCGCAATTCGACACCTAGTCTTTACTATCCACTTTTACTGATGCTAAAATAGACTCGATCGCCGATATTCTCTTGTGGTATCCTCGGGAAAGGATTAATTTATCAATATCTACTTTTTATTTCATCAAATTCCGTCAAATAACGCCACAGTACGTGAATTATAACGAAAATAAGCATAAAAAAGTTTTCTGTCGTTCTCTTGGTACAGAATTGTACATAGCAACGAATGTACATGTAGGGGTGATCTGTTATTTGTCCACAATAAACGGCCTATGCCACTGGAACTTTCACCAAATATTATAAATCATCTTTAAATGAAATATTATCAGTTTTATATAATTTACATAGAATGCAAAATGAAAAGAAACTTTACCTGTTTAATTTTGACCAATGAGATCGCTCCGTTCATTCAATTCATTCCGGTATTCAAAATGGCATTCACAATGAAATGAGTCTTTCACTTGTCAATTTCATGCCAAATTACATGTATATTTCATATAGCTGATAGTGAAGAGGGTCATGTTCCGACACAAACGCGTTTGCTCTAATGAAATTAGGTGAAAGTTCCAGCCGTAAAGGCCGTTAAATGTGCAAACCGACTAGATTACCCCTTATTTTGGGCAATAAATTCTGTACCAAGAGAACGACAGAAAACTTTTTGATGCTTATTTTCGTTATAATTCACGTACTGAGGCGTTATTTGACGGAATTTGATGAAATAAAAAGTAGATATTGATAAATTAATCCTTTCCCGAGGATACCACAAGAGAATATCGGCGATCGAGTCTATTTTAGCATCAGTAAAAGTGGATAGTAAAGACTAGGTGTCGAATTGCGCTGTTTACCTTGTATCTATAATAGAAGTATAATAAAAAAAAAAAAAAATTTTTAAAAAAGGGGGGGGGGGGGGTGAATAGATAATAAAGTATGTGTCAAGTACCTGTGCCTTCAACCAAGGTCCTCAATCATAATTTTAATTTCCCAACAAATCATTAAAAACACTTCTGTGAGAAATGTCAGTGGTTTCCTTGTAGTTGATTAGTATTTAAGAATATCTCATTGGAAAATGAATGTCAGTTTTTTAAGTCTAAACCACCGGTAAATGTGTTCTGTTGGATATACTTTATGTGTTTTTAAGTTTATTAACTCCCTCTTGGCTTTACGGCTTTGTTTAAAAATTGATTTAGATAGCTATTAATTTTAGTATAAATATGTATTCTTTGACACATTAACACATTACAAACAACTATTCTTACAAATCAAATAATATTATATATAACCCCTTCACTGCCAGGACACATTGTAAACAATTGTCATCTGAATTTGTTTCTCAATTTTTAAGTTAAGGTAATTTGCCTTAAGAAATATTGAAGTCAACTCGTAAGAAGCCTGATAATCGGAAAGTGTCCTATATCAGCAATCCTTTTGCATTAACCTTTTTTCCTTTCACTCTCAGTGACGCCTAAAGTCGCGTTTGCAAACAGTTTGGATTATGTCAGTGGATGGGGTTTATTGTACAATAAAAGCTTTTACAATGAGTTATGACATATTATAGTGCTTTCTTCGAGTGTTTAATTTAACAAAAATCCTAGGGTAACCGTATAGCACACTGTGTTTTGCTAATTCTGGATATCGTAAATGTTAAATGTTGCAAAGGGAGTTTTATTCTGCATTCTACGTTTGACCACTGTATTTCATGTTTAAAAGAACACTTTTGATTGCTTTCAGTGATCGACTCTGTGCATATATCTGTACTCTAATCAACTCTCAACAGAATGTTATAAATATATAACAACATTACTAGCGAGAGTGTCGTTCTTTGTTTTGGATTATCATATCGAAAAGAGAGACAGTGTCTGGGAAAGTTTCGAATAATAAATAAACTGGTAAATATTTACAAATGAATATTACAATTGATGCTGTCATTTTAAAAGTTCAGTACAATAATTACAATATATCTAGAATATAAACAGAGAACGAATATGACATTTCCTAAAACAACAATACGTCAAACATTACAAAACAAGTTATGTTATCTTACAGTGACACCCTCTTGCTTGCAATGTACTGTCACTCCCATTGTTTCATGATTTGCTTGTTGCGTGTTTTAATACTAATATCAGATAAAAATGAAAATATAAAGCTAGGAAACTATACCTACCAGACATTTCAAATAATATTTAACCCATTACCCCAGAAAAACATTACCCACTTTTTACGACTTTTATGTATTCCTCGACTACTGAAATTAGTTCCTCTTTTATAAGAATTATTCTCTATATCCTTCAAGATAGCACAATAATGAAGAATGAATGAAAATTAATCTTTAGCGAAATTTTAAATGTAGTTTTTCTCCATTTCATTTTATTGCGTTTGCCGGTCGTTCGGGGTAAAACGGAAAATGATACTGTATCATCTGTTGTATTCGAAGCGGGGCTATTCCAAAACTACTACAAAAGGCAAGTTTGCTAACCTGAAGAGGTTTTTGAGAAGCCCCGTCATGGTTTTCAAAATAGTTTGCCAAATCAAGATACAGCATTATATCAGGTAACGATGAATTGATTTATCTCGACTGTCAATTTCTAAATTTAGTATTCAGCCAAACACTGTTAACTGTAGCAACTTAACACTAATTGAAATGAGCATCATTTCTAACAAGTTTTATCTGACAATTACTTAAATCCTTTATCTCGATTGTTTAAGTCTGTTAACATATTCATTTCTATTAAATCATCTGCCTGAAATAGGTTACCTAAATCAATATTTCAAAGAATTTGTTTTTTAGAACAGTTTGGCCAACCAATTATCGATACGAGTATTAATCGAATTTGGTATGGATCTAACACCGCGTTAGTTATACAGTGTCTAATCAGAATCACAACTCCTTACTATGTTAAGTTTAGTCGCACCGGTGGTGGTAAGGTTAGACCCATTTGAATCAATTATCAGACTGAAAAATGATGTTTGAAATATCAAGAACATTTGAACTACACTAAAGATTTTATTAAACTATGCTACACCATTTCGACATGTTCGTTTGTTTATTTCTAAACACATGGTGCTATTGTTTCGTAATAAGATCAGAGGGAGAAATTTACCCTCTCATGTGTACGTCCGTCTGTCTGTCCGTCCATCCGTCTGTCACGCTTTTTTGTCCAAAGCGGTACATCGTAGGTTTATGAAACTTGAAATAGTAATAGAGAATGACACAAGGAGGTGCAGTATACAAGAACCGTAACTTTCTCATCTCCCAATTTTGAATTATCTCCCCTTTTCTCGTAAAAAATCAATTTTGTCCGGAGCATACCGTTATCTCTGGACTGTTACACCGTAAGTTCATGTAACTTTGTTACAGTGATAGATAATGGCTAAAGGAAGTGCAGCACACAAGAACAGTAACTCATCTCCCAATATTGAATAATGTCCCTTTATTCTAAAACAAAACAACATTTGTTCGGATTATATCTCTTGACTGTTCCATCGTAAGTTAATGGACCTGGATACAGTGATAGATGATGACATAAGGAGTCGCAGTACATAAGGTCCGTGACTCTTTCATCTCCCGATATTGGATTATCTCATTTTTCCTATTTAAAAAAATCAAAGTTTGTCTGAAGCATATCTCCTGAGCATTGCACTGTAGGTTGATGAAACTTGATACAGTGATATGGAATGAAAGATGGAGTGTGGTACTCAAGAACCATAATCTGCCATCTCCCAATATTGAATCATCTCCCTTTTATTAAAAAATCGTTGGGAACGATATTCTTGTTAATTTCATCGTCTGGTGGAATATCATCTTAATACGTACATGTGTATTTGATTCGAACTACATGTGTCTTAAAGGAAGTTACACGAACCCAGGAACAAACTCTGTCCTTTTCGAAATTGGTGTTATTTTTTTCTCATTTGTCTGTTTTTGCTGTTATTTGGTTAGTTGGTTTTGAACTTTATCAAGTGGGTATCTTAGTGAGTATATAAGTTCTTTATCTTAACATTTTCACTGCCAACATTTTCGTGAGATTTTTACTCTTTACCGTTTCATTGTCGTCTACTTCAATTTTGTTGTCTGCAATGTCGTTTCAAAGTTAAAAAATAAGGCAGTGTGACTGAATAAATTTCAAAACGAGTATCAAACAGACTGGATCCTGATCAATTGTCGCATAACGCGGCGTTTGATCAGGATCCAAACTGTTTGTATACGCGTTTTAAGCGTCATTGAGAGTGAAAGGGTTGAACGTTTTAATAAATGTTACTGAATGATATAAAGATATACCCTTTGGAACCCAATGCAAGTTTTGGACAGACTCAAGAAAGCGCGTCTGTGTCAACAACAACTATATCCAATAAAAACTGTTTAGAGGCCGATCAGACTCAAATTTATTTGAGTATCAACGCACGTAACTACTTACAAATAAAACTTTTTCGACATTGTAGAATATAAAATACGGACAAAAAGGACACGTAAAGCGATATGTAGATTATTCATCTTGACAAATGTATTTCTCTAATGTAATCTCAGACACACGTCTCCATCCCGCTTTTTAATGTAGACCTTGGAATGCAAACGTATACAGCGATATTGCAGCAGTAACAGTGTTTGACATAATTGTCCTGTTAGGAGAACTATGACAATGGCCGTTGTAAGGAGGGAGTCATTGTAGGGACGGAACACCGTACATCAAACCCAATCCCTGATCAGAATCTATCATCTTAACTACATTTAATCCTCAGCTAAGGAACGTTTATCCATGGCAAGTGTGTGTAAGATATACAACCAGTCTGGTCTGAGTCGACACATCTTTTAACCTATTTATACCCAGTGAATTATTCCATGTTTATATATTAGATTAGTCCATTTTTTATCAAAGGGATGCCTGGTCAAAATTTCATTTTCATTTTGTTTTATATTGAAATTCCTATCAGCAAACATCGTAGACTCTGATCAGACGCCGCATAATGCGGCGTCTGATCAGAGTCTACACTGTTTGCCTATGTGTATGTCCAATATATGGGATTTTGCGTACAAATGGGATAAATAAGCGTTTATAAACAGTATTAGCAGGAGACTGATTAAAGACAAACTTAACAAACAATTATTAAAATTCTTCCGGCGATCCCCATCAATTTAACTCTTTTATTTCCATGCAATAAGGCGCATTCGTCGCAATTTGCAAACAGTGTTGATCCAGATCAGACACTGCGTAACGCGCGTCTGTTAAGGATCCATACTAATTGACTCTTATTTCGATTATCATAACTTAAAGTACCAATACTTCAAATTATAGATTAAATGCAGATGGCAATGTTTTGTACAGGCGATACTTTAGTAGTGAAATGGTTGACGTAGGAAACCGTAGAAAATGTCGGACGTAATGTGAATTAGCATTTAAATTCATCTAATTTGTGAGATTTTTTTACGCTAGAATGAGCTAAATTATTAAGTGAATTATTCCGCTCCAACGTACATTTAACCCTTTATTGCACTGTTTCATCGACCAATTTAACGTTACAGTAGAGAAAACGTTATGCTTTCCCAATTAACGCGTTTAAGCTAAAATTATTATTTGCATTCCAAACAGTTTCGAGCCTGATCAGACGCAGGGTAACCCGGCGTCTGATCAGGCTCTAAACTGTATGCTACTCAGAGAAAATTAAATAGTCAGAATTGTAAAAACAATGTCCTTTACTTCAGTTTGTTACAGTGCGCTTGCGTTCCGAATAACTGTTTCTACACTGTAGCTGTAACCGTTTGACTGTCATATGTCGTCGCCATTGATACTGCTGTCTGGTTTTTTCCAAAAATGTCATGCTGAATTGTCGTCTGCATTTAATATGTTGTCTTTGAAAAGAATAATAGTGTAGAGTGGGATGAATCTCCGACCCACATACACCTATTCACGGAGATAATAAAATATTGAACTGAAAAAAAAAGAAAAAAGAAAAGAATAATAGATCTAGTTGATTCTGATATTTAACTTAATTTGAAAAAACTATTACTATGAGTGGCAACGAACTTGGATCCAGATCAGACACCGTTTGTTCAGGATTCAAACTGTTTGAAAATATCAACCCAGTCGCGCTCAAACGTTGCGTTACACGGTGTCTGAACAGGGTCAAATAAGTTAGCCGTTCGGCGCCAGCGATTGCACGAGTTCAACGTGTTTGCTTAGCAATAGTCCCTCGAATCTGGTTTTTACATTTGTCTTGCTAATGAACAATGAGTATCACGAGGACAATTTCTGACAAATGCGATTGTCCGTGTAACGCAATCATTAGAAATTTAAAGTACATTCTTTTCGACGACAAATTTGTATCATCACTGTGAATTATCATCTCAGGCATTTCAAGAGTCCTTAAAGCAGATGATTTCATTGAAGTGAAGGGGTTAATGTTTTTATAATACATCAACTTAGATTTTCCGATATCCAGTGCATATTCCACATACAATTGGAGCCTGATCAGGTTGTAAACTGTTTGACTTTCGCTAAAATGAAACGTTGACCAGATGTACATATTGAAAAGTGAAAAGAAATACAGGCGTTTAATGTCAAAGCAGATGATAATATAATTTTGAACGCATTTCACGGATTTATAAATATTGACGTGTAAACGCATCTTTCACATACAATATAATTGCACATATTACATTTCACTTGTACTATGCAAACAGTAAATACAGTCGAAAAAACGTTATTCTTTCCCAATAAACGCGTTTACACTAAAAACTATTATTTCCAATGCTAACAGTTTGGAGCCAGATCAGACGTCGGGTAACCCGGCGTCTGATCAGGCTCCAAACTGTTTGCCGTCCAGGTATAAATCAACATTCAGAGATGTCAAAAAATTGGGTTTTTCTTCATTTTATTGCAATGCGTTTGCGTTTCGATTGCGTTTAAGCGGGCAATAATAACGTTTTCTCCACTCTACCTATATCAGAATGTTCCTCAATTATTCAACATGCATACAATGAATTTAAGACAATAAGAAACTGGAATTGTCTATTATATGTTTCGGGTTCCCATTAAGGTAAACGATGTTACATCGTTAACCATTATCATGCTGAACTCTCGGCTGCTTCAAATATATTGTCGCGAAAAAAACAAAATAGTTTTAATGGGGTTTTTTTATTCAAAGAAAAGTTGCATAAATATGAGTGATAATTTGTATTGATCAAGAGAATACACCGCGTTACGTAAAGTCTGATCTGGATTAAAACTGTTTGCAAATGTTAGCAATATCGCGCTGAGCATAATAAGGGTAAAAAGTTTTCTGTCTCTATTTGGATCTGTGGAGGTTGGTTGAATATGGTTTCTTGCCAATTGAACGTGCAGCCCAGACTTTGGTGTTGTAATGAGACGCTATCACCTAACACGTTTTTTGTCTTCTTTATAAAATTATTGCTTTCATAAACGTGACAAAAGTGTTAAGATTATTTGCACAACTGTCTCCAGATACTTCGGCAGTACAGTGGAGAATCTGTTATTCTTTCCCAATAAACGCGTTTACGCTAAAACTATTATTTGCAGTGCAAACTGTGTGGAGCCAGATCAGACGCCGGGTACATGTACCCGGCGTCTGATCAGGCTCCAAACTGTTTGCCACCAAGATAAACAAGAATTATCAGAATTGTCCAAAAGTTGTTCTTTTCTACGTTTTAGTGCTTTGCGTTTGCGTACGTTTACGTTTAAACGGGAAAGAATAACAGATTCTTCACTGTATATAGGGTGTACATTAACTCTTTGTCTGCTTCACAGTTGTCATTTGCCTTTGATTTAACCCTTTCATGATCAAAATATTCAGGAGACGTTTACCCCTTCCCCGTTTTAATGTCGTCTGCTCCATTTGTGTTGTCTGCAAGACACGTTTTAAAGTTAGATCTAAGACTGTTTGATTAAATAAATGTCAATAAAGAGTGTCAAACAGTTTGGGTCCTGATCAGATGCCGCGTTACACGGCATCTGATCATGACCCAAACTGTTTAACTGTTAAAAAAGCTTAAAAGCACCGTTAAGAGTGAAAGGGTTAGAACTATTTCGCTGTATATATTTTGCATTAGGATAAAACAGTTTTGATATTGATCATACGCCGCATTTTGAGGCATCTGATATTGGTCTAGTTTGTTTTGCAAGTTCTGGAAAAGACGCAACATAATGGCGAAGGGTGAATTGTTCAACAAGGAATGAATACGAAATATATTTGGCACATACGAATTATGACTCCAATAGTTGTGTAATGGGCCGTTTTAAGTATGTACCTTTACCCCTTCGTTGCAATGACATCATTGGCTTTAAATAACTGTCGTCTGCTTTTATTTTTTCAAATCTAAATTTCGGCTGCTTTGATATAAGAAATAATGCAATGCGTGTCACACATTTCGGATCCTGACCGGACACTGCTTCATTTTACAACTTACAATATGGTAAAAATTGAAATCGCACCATGCAATCAAAGTTAACTATGAAACGCGTTTAGTATTTAATCAGTGGTGTAGTTTCAATTTTTATGAAGACACTTGACCAAAAGTTCTCCAAATAATAGTTTGAAATAATGCCATCATAAGGTAACCTGATCCGGTCATAACATGCATGTGAATTTTGGATTTGTTTCTTTATAAAATATATTTGCAGCTAATGTCCGATGTTATATAGCGTCTGAGTTGAGTCTGATATCGTTTCAAAAATTTGATTGGTTAGTTTAGAGCAACATCTTAATTATGATCAATCCAATATTTGCTAACTCTGAACGTTTTTACCTTTGGACAATGGACTAACGTTTTGACAATTCCCTGCTTATAATGTCATAATCAGATATTAGCAAACAGTAATTATTTTTGTACGATGCATGAACATATAAAATTTAACGTTTTGTTTGAAAAGGATGATAAAAGAATGATTTGGCTTGTTTGCAAACGTCCGTTTTAGCCATATATGAGCTAATTGGACACTGGGTCACATCCACCGGTGATGATACGTGAAATAAAAATATCAGCATAAAATAGTAGTGACAGCAAAAGGAACAATAAACGTATTGGCATATCAAGATTTAGTATGATTGTCCTGAAACAGCTTTTATGTTGGACTCTAAAGTGATTAAACCATCGTAATATACGACGATGAAACTTCTCAAGGGAGTTTAAAGCACGCATTCGCACGACAAGTTTTGCGTGGGTGCTTAACATCATCGTTTTTCTTGCTTATAAATGTCCGATGTTTATTTCGGGAAAGGAGAAGCGTATTAGTCGCACGATGAGATGTCCCCAGAGAAATAGTCCCAAAATGCATTTTGTCATGGACGTTTTACTGTTACATGTATGCGTTTAGGATGCAATACACATATGTCAGAGAATATAATTATTATACATGTATTTATGCAAGGCATATATATACACCATGATTCGTGAATATATTATTGCACGAGTGTCCTTATCCTTTTGAATTTCCGAGTAGTCACGTGGTCAGCTAAACAGATATCAATCACTCGAGTTAAAGGCATTACGGATGCAATACGTGTTTAATATTTCCCCAAACCACTCTTAACCCATTTGTGCCCACGATCCCATATATGGGACATAGGCAACCAGTGAAGACTCCAATCAGACGCCGCATTATGCGGCGTCTGATCAGAGTCTTCACTGTTTGTTGATAGGAATTTCAATACAAAACAAAATAAAAATGAAAAATTTGATAAAAATGGACTAATCAAATATATAAACATGGAAGAATCAACTAGGCACAAATAAGTTAATTTAAAACGTTGATGATATAGACAGTGGTATTCACCCAAATAGTAAGTCTATTTGTGATATATATCTTTTGTTTCGGAAATAAGGCAATCTGCATATCACACCAAATACAAGAAAACATATTTATCATACATGGTCAACAGCAATCAGAATCTACACAGTAGACAAATACAAACATATTAATGTTCACAAAGTTGGTATATATATTGGTATATAGGTATTGATATATGGTAAAAGGAGGCATATTAGACTGAGAGTTATCTTATAGTGTACGTTATTGTACATGTGTATTTTATTTCACAGCATTGCTAGTTTTTATATTTGAAATGACAGACGTATTACAAGTTCAAATACAGACTATGATATTCAGAGAATGAGGAGTGTCATTGTGTGAACGATTCATTGAGATGCTATTGTGTCCAAAAAATATGTTATGTCTTTTGGCCAATTGCTATTTACCGTGCTTAGTCTTTCATGGCCTCCTAAATACAGTGGAGAAAACGTTATGCTTTCCCGTTTAAACGAAACGAAACGCAAACGCAAAACACTAAAACGCAGAAAAGTGCAACTTTTGGACATTTCTGATACTTCATGTTTATCGTGGTGGCAAACAGTTTGAAGCCTGATCAGACGCCGGGTTACC
Source organism: Gari tellinella (assembly GCA_922989275.2). NCBI lineage: Eukaryota > Metazoa > Mollusca > Bivalvia > Cardiida > Psammobiidae > Gari > Gari tellinella. The sequence goes on from OV277866.1 coordinate 67,844,331, forward strand.
CGGCGTCTGATCTGGCTCCAAACTGTTTGCAATAAAAATAATAGTTTTAGCGTAAACGCGTTTATTGGGAAAGAATAACACATTCTCCACTGTATGTCTTTAGAGAATGATTATTATATTTTCTGCGAATATTACACTTGTTTTTGTTCTAGAAGAGGTTTATTGGGAAATTACGATGGGTTGTGCGCAAGCTGGACCAAATTTGTTCCAAGACTATTATATCAATTTCTAATCTCCTCTGCAAACAGTTTTGGGCAAGATTCTACTCGGGGTAACTCTGATCAGACAACACACTGTTTTCCGCTTAGTTTAAAACTTAGTGTTACAATTTAACTTCCATATGATTAACCCTTTTACTCTCATTGATGCCTTAAACGCGTTTGTAAACAGTTTGGTCCTGATCAGACACCACGTAATCAGTGTCGAAAAGTTTGGATCCTGACCAGAAGCCGCGTAACGCGACGTCTGATCAGGATCCAAGCTGTTCGCAAATAGCCAGTACACTTAGAGTAAGGCACTGAATGGGTTTAATTCGCAGGGAAAGGGGTTAAAATAGTTTAACTGTAATCATCACTATAAATAAATAAGAATGTAGCAGGTGTATGCTTTATGTATGTCGGATGCCTAAATAAAGAGCGTGTTCATGTTTCCAACTGTCAACTATTTTACAAACATCGTCTGCATGAATTCTGCGTCTGCAATTACGTTTGAAATTGTTATTTTGAAAATACTTGTGCAAGTGTATATTCTAGCAGATAGTAGCTTAAACCGTAAAGCATAAGACAGGCTGCGTTAACAAGTACACTACCCGTCTATGATTCCAATCTGCTGTTAGTGGATCACGTTCATATTGCTTTATCCAACCATCTGAAAATAAGATACGGGGTTGAAAGGTTAACTTAAGACCTCTCTGTGACTATAACGTCACAACCCGTCTAACACATACACTGCCAAAACCCATTACCCCATAAATACGGCTTGTTACTCCTTTAGTTTATTCCTCCACTAAAGAAAATAGTTCCAATTTATTCAGTCACTTTATTTGCACCATTAAAAATAGTTTCTTTATCGTAGCAGATGGTAACTTAAAGCAGGCTGCAAGTAAAACAGGAAGCGCCTTAGAGCGCAATCTGCTTTACTATCAACCTGCTTTAAGTGTACACCTGTTTTTTTTTAATTTAGAAAAGGGCTATAGGGTAATGGGTTAATCTTGTCTGGCTGCAAAGACATCGCCCTGTTTTTTCCCACTATTTAAATCAGTTTGACGTAAAACCATTGATATGGGTGTCAAACAATTAAGATCCCTAATCAAGCGTCGAACTTAACCCTTTACCTGATAGCATTGTTTCTAGTATTGAAGATATGTGACTACTTAAAGCAGGTTGAACGTAAAGCAGAATGCGCCCGAAGGCGCATTCTGCTTTACTTTCAGCCTGCTTTAAGCTATTAACTGCTAGAATAAGGAAAGTATTAAATATTACACATATTCATTACGGTATAATTTTGAACTATTTTCTTCAGCGGATGAATAAAATGCAAGTGCTAAAGGTCGCTTCTATAAGGGAAAGGGTTAACGGCGTCTGATATTGTTCCAAACTATTTACCTAGTTTAGTGTTGTCGAGTGTGGCACTAGGGGAGTTAATCAAGGATTGACGTTGAGTTTCGCATTTACTACAATGGTGTCGTTAGTTTAAAAACATGTATTTCAATTTCAAAATGTTTAAGTATGAAAAATGAATGTTAATCGACCAGTTTTATTCCGGAGTAGAAACCAAGAAAAGCGGTATTATGGTCTAGGGTTATAATGCGCGTGGGTTGAGTCTCTGAGATTATTATCAAGCATTTGATTGCCAGATTTCGTTTAAATCTGTCCAATTTAATACTTGAGAACGATTTCAAACTCAATGCAATCACTTAATAAACTTGGACCGATCTGGGCCGGTCATACGAATCGTCGTATAGCAAAAACGATCGAAAGTCAAAACTATAAGATAATCTAATTTTCGATTTCTCCATCTAATCCTGACTTGTGACATGTCTTTGGAATCGTTTGGTCAAGGCAATCCCAAAGAAATTTACAATACAAGATTAGATGGAGAAATAAACAGAAATTGAGAATTTTATTATCTGAGTTAAGACAATATTTGTCGTACGAGTTTTCGTAAGACGGGCCCAAGAACCCTTACGTTTTGTAAGCACATGCCAATACACTAGGGTTAATGCAGTGCAATGCTTTAAGACAAAATTTCCGTTTAGAGTTATTCAAATTGATTGACGACGACTGTGGAAAATGCTTAAAAGATAATGACATCATTCCCAAGTTTAAATTCCCTAGAAACTCAGCAGACGACAAGCCAAATTATTTTTTAATACTATTTAAAGAATCAAATGTCACTTTAAATGTAAAGATATATCTTTTCTTGACATGAAACAGAATCAAAAGACTCTCTCTTACACGATACTGAAATTAGGCTGCACTGTCGGAAGTGGAGACATAACCCCATAGCCTGTTTCTAGTTTTGAAGATTTGTAACAACGTAAAGCAGGTTGGAAGTAAAGCAGAATGACATCGTCTGCTCTTAAAACTTACATCTGCCTTTTTTCTAAACAAATAATTTCATGTAAATTGACAGAAAAATTTCGCTACGGGTGTTAAACAGGCTGAACCCTGATTAGAGATTAGGATGCAAATTGTTTGCAAATAACTATTTGTACTCGAGTTAAGGCACATTTTGTTGACACATTTCACGTATGCTTACAGCTAATATTATAGAAAGGCGTTTTACAACACGTTTGTTATTCTTGCAGATACAGTTTAGGCATATTTAAAGAAATGACAAGACAAATAGTCATCTTGGTGTGGTTTACACGTAGAATGAAATACTCGTACTTACTTAATATACAATACAAGGTTGATACAGTGGAGAATCTGTTATTCTTTCCCGATAAACGCGTTTACGCTAAAACTATTTTTTCTTTTACAAACAGTTTGGAGCCAGATCAGACGCCGGGTAACCCGGCGTCTGATCAGGCTCTAAACTGTTTGCCACCAAGATAAACATGAACTATCAGAATTGTTCAAAAGTTGGTCTTTTCTATGTTTTAGTGCTTTGCCTTTGCGTACGTTTGCGTTTAAACGGGAAAGAATAACAGATTCTCCACTGTAACAGAAGAAGGATCAATGTATTGAAGTGCACGTCTATAGCACATATCAATAATGAAGACTAATTATAGATGTGTTTCGTCTATATCACCCGTACATGCGTCATATAGATCAAACAATATGCCACTCTAAGTTCGTAGTTGGAAAGAACTGTCTGACAGAACCTGCATTAACAACCACTGCAGCTTATCACATATTGACCTCACCACGGTTAGATTGATATTTGCAAATAGTTTAGTTCCGGTGACGACGACAAATGAGAAGGTGTCTGACCTTCGTCTGTAGATTTGTATGGTTGCACATACACTTTGCTTGGGTACAGTGGAGAATCTGTTATTCTTTCCCGTTTAAACGCAAACGTACGCAAACGCAAAGCACTAAAACGTAGAAAATACAACTTTTGGACAATTCTGATAACTCATGTTTATCTTGGTGGCAAACAGTTTGGAGCCTAATCAGACGCCGGGTTACCCGGCGTCTGATCTGGCTCCAAACTGTTTGCACTGGAAATAATAGTTTTAGCGTAAACGCGTTTATTGGGAAAGAATAACACATTCTCCACTGTACATACAGGATCGCAATGTTCAAGGGGATAACGCTTTAATAGGCAATTGTTAGATATATTTAGTTTAGAACTAATTTGATCCTTTTTCTATGTTTGCCCGATTTCGTTTGTACAATAAAAATTACGTAATGTTTATCCAATAAACGCATTTACTAATTTACATTGCAAACAAGTTGGATCTAGACCAGCTGATTAGGCTTTAAAATGTTTACCACTAATAAAAATGAATTGTAAGAATCGTCAAAATGTTGTCATATTTTCCCTTTTTATTACAGTGCGTTTGCTTTTCGTTTGTATATAAACGGGAAAAATAACGTTTTCTCTATTGCAGTAACAAACTATGCAGTCTTTATACTGATCAAAGACTGAGTGTCAAAGCGTTTGAATAGATTAAATATATTTAACATTCTATAAAAGCTTTATTTCAGCCAAATTCTGAAGATAGATGTTAAGTATTTAGCAGACAGACTGATATCATACGGACAAAGAAAATAAAAGTTATTGTTAAAAACAACTTCGATCTCTAATTGACTTCCATTGTTTGTATCATATATATTTTTCAAATATCTTCATTGCCTTTAAATGGTGTGTCCACCAATAACAACTATCCCATCATTCCGTGTATTTTTCATTCCAAATGACCAAGATGTTTCCGATTTAAAAATGCGCAGTCGTTTACACTGACCGATTTTTGCAATATATTGAACGTTAAATAGTCAAAACCTGACTAGACGTATTTGGAAATTAAAATTGTCCATTAAAATGTTCAGTGATGAATGTATTAAGGAGTCCGTTTTGTGAAAGTAAATTAACTACTCCAATAGTCTGTCTGCTATAGATTGCCCTAGCTTGTTACCATTGAGGGAATCAAGGTCTTCGAGCTCTTTGCCCGCTAGCGTTGAAATTGTGATTGTATTGGCGTAACACCATCTCATCGAGATCCAAGCTAATTGACACTCACACCTTATTTTGAAAATAATAATGAAAACCCTTTTTTTCAAACAGTAGCAAAATATAGTTTTAGCATATGATAAAGTTATAATCAAGCAAATAGTTAATAGTATACGTTGGTTACGATCATAACCTTAATCAACTAAATAAGGGGAAATGGAAATGTGAAAATAATTCAAAATTGAAGAATTTAACATGTAAATAATAAAAGTTCAAGATGTCAGGAACGGCTGCAGAGCTCTTGCCGTTTTACTTGATTAAAGAGTTTTTTCTTGGAATAATTTTCATATTAGATCTAGATAAAATTGACAGACACCAATGAAACTTTGGAATATGCAGTTTAGAATGCATTATTCCCTCCCGTTAAATTGAAAACATAAATGTTATATGTAAAAACTGACATGTTCGTGAACGTGTTTACGATCATTTGCCCAGCTGTCCTAATGTTACAATGGAGAACACGTTATTCTTTCTCAATAAACCCGTTAACGCTGAAACTATTATTTCCATTGCAAATACATGTAGTATGGAGCCAGATCAGACTCCAAACGGATTTCGTCTCGGATTAAAATGATAAGTCCTAATTGTCAACAAGTAGTCTTTTTCTGCACTTAATTTCATGCGTTTTGTTTCGTTTGCATTGAAAGTTTTAACGTTGAAGTTTTCTAAATTCAATTCCTTGAAGCACAATAAAAAAAACGAAGCGTATCGCACATTTATACCCTAACCCTGACCCTTCCAATCACAATTTCGATGATTTTGCAAATAGTCCTGATCCTAATCCGTCTGATCTGGACCCAATATGTTTGTCACTCGTCTTTATGATACTTCATTAGAAATAGCATTAATCGACATGTAAAAGTATTCCAAGGGAAAGGAAATTAGGGTATGATGAGTGTTAACCTAACGTTACTAATTCAGTACCGAGTAACTGCTGTCGGAATTTCGGCATTCCTCCTTGCTTGGATAAAACTAAACCCAATGCAGCAAAATATCGTCACAAGCAGATTTTAAGACCATTATCTGGTTGAAGTTTTGGAGGCAGATGACTACTTAAAGTAGGTTGCGAGTGAAGCAAATTGTGCCTCGATGCGTATTTTGCTTTACTTAGTGCCTGAGTTAGGCTACAATCTCCGATTCTTTGGCAATAATGACTGTTTAAGTGGAATTGTTTTCGTCAGTATATGAATAGATAAAAGATGTAACAATGGAGTAACGTATTAAAATGGTGATTTTTTAAACTGAGTGGCAACTAGTATCAAATAGTACGTATCTTTGTTAGATGACGAGTATCAATGCCTCTCTGACATTGCTCCAAATTGTTTGCAAAGACAGTCAGTTAATAGGGCATAAAACATTTCGTTGGGTACCATTTTTAAAAGAATTATGTACCTGTATTATGTAGACTGTCAATGAGATTCGTATTCTAAATGGGACGGTAAATGAATATTTTCAAATCATTTTTATCTGGAGATGGTCAAAAAGCATTGTCGAGCTACATAGTTGAAAGTATAATGAAAATTACAAATAAGTCTAATTTAAGGATAGTTGTGACACAGTAAATCTATTCATCGTGAGATCAAGTAAGAATGTACTGCCTAATATATTAAGATATTCCATTTTAAATTTAATTTTGTTCTATTCAATTAAGGCTATAGAACGCGGTGTTATGTACGAGTATAGAGTTTATAGGTGCTGAACTACGCTTTCCTTTCGTCTAACACAATGTCGGTTATCTTAGCACATATGTGTTGTTAAAAGTTCTCTCTGTGAACATCAAATAATGAACGAATGTTTTCGGCACGAGATAATTCCGTAGATAACAGATGAATCATTTGGTCCGCCTGTCCAAAGTTATCATTATAATCAATCTCTATGTATGTTGTCTGATGTCTAATCGTATTGAATCTGGTCATATACAAATATACATATAATTGCTTTTTTTTTAAAATTATTGACATTAATGAACTCGGTTTACCAAATATTTTTCCTATATAGACTAGTTGTAAGACACATATACTAATATTGCTGCAGACATCGGTAATGAATTAATTACCAACCTCATTTGTTTAGTTCGATTTCTCGAAAGTAGCGAGTTGTCCAATTTCAAATACGAATTTACGACACTGAAACAAACAGTTTTACAGTGTTAAATTACTGCACTGTCAATTTCTACTGTATATTTATGGGAATTTAATGATATTTGCAGACATTTCCAATCCCGACATATCGGCATCATTCTGTGCCTTTAATCGGAATTCAATTAACCATCTGATCTGGTTCTACAACGTCTGCATGTGTAATGAGAACATTATAATAGGTCCATATAGTTGAAAGAGTTAAAAAAAAAAAGGTTCCGTATTAGACAAAAAGACAATGTCATTTGATTTTCAATCTTACTAACGAGGACGACAACAAATGCAAACAATGATTGTGATTTGTTTCCCCCCGATGTTTTAGAACAAACACAATCAGTTCGTTTTTGTTCGTTCTTCTCAATAGTCGTTCATCTTCCACTAAAACACATTAATGGAAATAACGTCGGTGGAATGCATAGATTTAATGTATACGAGAACTAAATATATAGCGAAATGCTTTATGTAACTTCTTTCGTATTCACCTTGTTTCCATCATTTAAATGCAAAGGAAATTGTTTAATGTCAGTGTTGTTTACTCAGCTTGATGCTTTATCTGTTACCAAACGCATTTAAAAATAATTTGCTAAACTTAAGTGCCTTCAGATGCAAATGGCGGTTAATGAACTCTGCTATATGAAAGCTGGTGAGTGAACTATTGGAGGTGAAATCACGTGCCCTGACACTACACATTGTTTGTACTTTAACGACGTCACTGCCTCATTCCGAGTACAGCGGTTAATCGCAAACAATTTGGATCCTGATAAGACGACGTTCAAACTGTTTGAAACCGGATTCGGTACTACTTTAGTCATTTAAGCTAAAGATTATGTTTGAAACAATTTAGTCAATGTTTTTGTTTTAGCAGATTAGATACCCCGAAAATACGTATAACGGTTACTCGGACCAAGGTTGCAGGCTACGCCCCTTATTTCAAGATTTCATTAGTCCAAATACCTCAAAGTTATTCGGATAAATAAAAGCAAACAATAATGTTTATAGTCGATGAAACCATGGCAGTGAAGCAGTTCGACAAACGTATCTATATACTTAATACATTTGACCGCTTACATTTTGTTATTCTTAAACATTATTTACACACCTTGCTTTTGGTTACAAATAAATACGAAAGAAGACTCAAGCAGGAAACGCAACACAAACAATACACCCATCTCTAAAGCAGAACACACACACAGCCATACCATAACAAACACACACACACACGCAATACCATTCCTTCATCTACACACTAAATAGAAAACAACACGCAAGACAAACATAAAGCTAAGTGAACATAGGAGCCCGCCTTGGTACGGTCAGTAGCAATCAATAATCAATTATAAATTAATTAATCATTTACAACCACTGGGGGGTTAAACCTCGGTTTAGGGGCGCCCAACCTCACACTTATCTCATATATTCACCTATAAAGACGAACAGTGTACATAAAATATAAACCCTGTTCCACAACCTTACAATCAAAAAGACCGCCCGCACAGTAAGTAAATACATGTAAAACATCTAACAAAATTCTCAGACAGGATTATTAGTAACACGGGAAAGAATTTAACATTCAAGCCCGTGTTAAAAATAACCCACTATGGCAACGGTCAAATTGTACTCAAGCGAATAGTCTGTAGTCACGAGTAACTGTAAGACATGGGAGGGTTTAGGGTACGACAGAGAGGGAGAGAAAAACCAAAGCACGAAAATCCGACATAACTCTCCCGGTTAAGGACGGCTTTAGAGATACATCATCATGTAGTGCTAAGCCCTGTCTGTCGTCGCACAACCAAAGAGGAAAGCATAGTTATCAATTGTAGATTGATCGATAACCAAACGTGAAGTGCGCAGCAATATAGTTGGATCATAATCTTTTTTGAGGAAAAATCTAATACGTTTCACAAATAGGTTTTGAAAATGTATATGTCCAAGAATCTTACGAAGTCTGTAAATCACATCACCATAAAACTCCGGATGTGAAATACCTTGCCGCAGAAAAGACTTTAAGTTACATTTATACTTGTTTATGAGAGGAAGATTTCTATAAAAGAATTTAGAAAATGTTTTACGAAGTTTATGAAATCTGTACCCCTGTTTAAGAAGCTTTTTCAGTAATAGTTTTATTACAAATGTGGAAGTCCTCAACAGAGGTACAAGCCCTAGCAAAACGAATAAGTTGTGAAATATAAACCCTGATGTATAAATGCTGACATTGCTGTCTGAGCAATGCAAACTTTCTTTTGCTATAGCCCGGGGATTAAGTGAAAGCATAGTTCACTTCATGAAGCAAGCAAGCCACTTGGCATGTATACACATAAGATCCTTGTCTAACATTAGAAACCATTAGCCATCGCTTTACAGGTGGTAGTAAAAAATGGTGGCCATTTTTCAAAATGGCCGCCATACATCTTTTCCAGAAGTAATATTCATGTCAATATGAATATTATTTTACTTATTGTTTCAATTCAAAAGCATACTTGCATGCTATTTTGTATGGAAAATCAATCTTATGTTCTATAATATCTAAAATATCGCCCAAAGTTCAAAATGGCCGCCATTGTATGTGATTTGAATACTATTTTGCATAAAATTATCATATTTTTGATGGATTTCAATCTGTAGATACATCACATTATAGATGTGTAAGCGTATGGAAATGTTGTTACCCTCATTTAATCTATTATAGAGTTTAAAGGGTGTATTTTTGGTATATGATAACACATAACATGTGTATAAATGCTCCGAAACAATTTTAGAAATATAGCTATTTAAACATTTTTAACCGTTTTAGCAATGTCAGGATTGTTAAATTAAACAAATCTTTCTTAAAACTCAACATTAACTTCACAAATATAAAGAATTATACACTGTGATGTGTGTGTGTTGAACTACCTGTTGGCCTACAATTAACATTTATAAATGAGTATGCTGTTCACCCCTAAGCCACGGTGAGGCCATAAAAGATTGCAAGATTGGATTTCTTACATAAATGGAGACTACCGCCGTCACTGAGCGTGGCCGAGAAAGATTGTCTTACATGACGAAAGAATTCGAGCAAGTCACATTCCCGTGACTTGCATGAGATGAATACGTTTGAGGGCAAACAAAAGTCATATTTCAGTACTTTGTGTTTCATACCACTTGGGACGGGATCGGGCTTTTGGCTGAAGAAATCAAGTTTCGCTTTTATGATTGGTGCATAGAAATGGTGGGTATCTTAAGTGCTAAGTCGTTTCATGAATTCTTCGAATTTAGAGCTTCCTTAGTCAAAGTGGCTGATGAGCAGTTTGGTTCACTTGCAACGACCTTTGTATCAATTGCGAGAAGATCTGCTGTTTCATCTTCGAAAGCGTTTCCCATCTCATTGATGGTCGTAGACAAACTTGCAATTTTGTCTAGCATAGACATTTGCGCAATTTTCGCTTGCTCATGACGAGTTTCGGTGCCATAGACGTCGTTCGTAACCGACACTAGATCATACTCTGCGCAAAGACGGCTAACCTCTGGACCAGCAACCCTCCATCGTCTCAGAGCTAAAGGATACTTTGTGATTCCGATGGCACCTCCTTTGCCTTTTATAATCGCATTTGCTTGTTCGTGCGCCTGATCTATTGCAAGAACAGAGAATGGTCTTTGACTTGAACACAACAAACTTTCCTGCCTTAAATTCTCTGAATAATGCAGGGTGTGAATTTTCAAATGCTTACATATCACTGAGGTGAATTGGCAGCCATCGGGCATAGTTAACGTCCTTGTTGGCAAAGAAAAATGTCATCAACATATTGATATACAGACTGAAATCTGCTTCTCGGAATGCCCTGACAATTTAAAAGATTGTCAGCTCCATGGTGAGTACCACGTACCAGTATCGGAATTGTGGGCTTTGATATTTCCACGCTTTGCACCACTATGCAAAGTCGAGAGGAAAGTCACAAAGGGGCAATACCCTTAATTGTCTCTTGATTTTCTATATGTATTATTCAGACAGCTTTGCTTCTTCATTTACAAAAACCAAATTAAACAATTGTAAAGCCAGGATTGATAAGCTCGGTGAATTAACATGAATATTAGAGGGCAGCGTGCGTGACTTTTATTTGTCAACAATCGGAAACAAGAATGTCAATCTCGGCTTCGCCTAGGGGGATATTCTGTTTCTCGAGTTGACAATTTAAATGTCGTGCAAACTGCAATCTAATATTTATATAATGTTTCAGGCATGTCAATGTGTGTCAATGGATAAACTAGTATATACTGAACGTTTCACTTTAAAACATGACACGTTTTTAAGTAATTTTGAGAAAACTATTTCAAAAAAATAACAATGAAACGACAATGTCATATTCCGATCCTATAGCTACACTGTTTACTGGTTGGTGTAGAAAATATCAATACAAATTTGGTTAATACGGCAACTCAGTTATATTAATTTTCTTAAATAGCAGGTCAGTTCCTTATTTGTGTTTTATTATTTTTTGCTATCTGTAGTTACAAATGCCAAGGGCATTTATTCGTGTTCATTAGAATACTTAGAAAACAGGGGTCATTATCCTTTTCGTCTTTCATTGTGATTTAATGTTCAAAGATAAGATCTGTACGAACATCGAATACAATATAATCATTAATATTTAAGAAGGTTCAGCCCTATATCTGCTACTTGTAAACGTCCGTTTGAACCCTTTTACTACGATGATACGGCTGTTTTAATATTGTTTCAAAGCTAGAAGACAGGAATTATGAGTGCTGACATATTGATACAAAGCGTAAAGCGGGGTCTAATATGAATCTTTACTGTTTGTAAAGCTGAAAGTAGTCGCCTATGGAAGTAAAACGGGTAAAACTAGTCATAAAAGACAAGCGATAAGACGTTATTGCGGTTGTCATCTTAACCCATTAATACCCAAGGGATTCTTCCATGTTTATATATTGGATTAGTCCATTTTTTATCAAAGGGATGATTTCTCAAAATTTTCATTTTCATTTTGTTTTATATTGAAATTCCATTCAGAAAACAGTGTCGACTCTGATCAGACGCCGCATTATGCGGCGTCTGATCAGAGTCGACACTGTTTGCCTTTGTCCTATATATGGGATCTAGGGCACAATTGGGTAAATGTTAAATAATGTTTTTCCGAATTCACTCTTTTCAATGTTTGACACATAAACATGAAAACTTCCTTTCATTAACCTCTTCACTGCCAGAACGTTATCTTCTTTGATCAGTGTTCGTCTAGTTTAGAACACTTGACTAAAGTAATATTGTGAGAAGTTTCAAATAGTGTGGATCCTAATCAAACAACTGTTTGCAAATAGCAGCCTCTAAGAATACGCTCAATATATTTTGTAGTATACAAAATGCCTGATGCATATTTGTTTTCCAGTCACCGAATTATGTAAAACCTCTGAAAACCGGCCCCTAGAGTGTATATATCAACGATCTTTTATGACCACTTAAAAGAAGCATCATTGATTGTACAAAAGACAAGTGGCAGCTAAGCAGTGTGAGAGTAAAACAGAAAACTCCTAACGGAGTTTTCGGTTTAAGTTTCAGTTTTCTTTAAGCAGTTACCTGTGTAAATAAAACGTTGTTTTGTAAATGTTTCTGTTTCATTGGTGCCTTTGTCCATATAACATACTGTCAAAGAGGTTTGCGATGCAGAAATGTTTGTAAGAAACTGTAAACATGTCCTTTTTACAATATATTGCAGATAACAAACGGTTCAGACCTTAATCTGAGCGCTCTTTTAAAGAAGCCCTCTGATCGCGGACTACACTTGTTGCATATGACTGATTACTCTTCATATGTAATATATGTGTAAAGGACTAGTGTTGTAGTCGCTAATGTCCAGTAAGTTAGCATCCAGACAATATTCAGATACCACAAACAAGGAGATATTCATGAGTCAACAAGCCACTATAGCGTTATCTCATACTTTCAGAATCTTATGACGTCAAATACTGTCTACAACATTCAGTAGCCAAAACCTCTTCTGCTTGCAAATTCATCGCCTTTTTGTATATCTGACGGTATAATTTTTCATTTTTGACTACTGTTATAGGAGTGTCAAACAATTTGGATTCTGATTAGACGCCTCAAGATCCAAACTGTTTGATAATAAATTGATGTTGGGGTACGGCAGGCAATGGTTTATTATAATACCTAGTTCAAGGATTATATAGGTACGTGTAATAAGAGTCAGTTTTAACCCCTTGGAAATATGTGTTCAAACGAAAAATTAAAAACAAATATATTTTTCTCATCGCCTTAAAACACCCTGTTGCAAATGATTAAATTAATTTCAAAACCAACAGCGTATTAGTGTGCCAATTCCCCGCACCACCGCGATTGACAGACATTCTTGATTCCATAAGAACATTCTGACTTTGTGTTTGCGTATTGCTCTTTACCTGATAGTCTCTTTCTAGTATTGAAGATAGGTGACTTCTTAAAGCAGGTTGAAAGTGAAGGAGAATGCGCCTTCAGGCTATTGTGCTCGAAAATAGAATAAATATTCATGACTGATAAAATTGGAACTATTTTCTTCAGCGGAGGAATAAATAATTTACGCTAAAAGGCGCTTCTATGGGGAGAAGGCTTAAGCTTATCATGCTATAACTTCTCTCCAAGAGCACCATATGTAGGCCAAACTTGCCTCATCTTGAAAACCTTGAGATTGATTTTTTCTTCCAAATAGAATGTGTTTTAGTATACATCTTGATAAATAAGATCAGTTAGAAACTGTTTGTATAAATCAATTTGCTCATAATTGACAATACTAAACAAAATGACAATGCAGCCATGAAGAGGAGACGTTTTTCATTCAAGACGCATATTTGAACTAAAACAGTTATACCACTTGCACGCAGTTGGAAACCCGATCAAACTCCAGGACAGTCCAGGTAACCAAGCGTCTGACCGGGCTCTGAACTGTTAGCAACTAAAATGTAAGTTCATGTGTGAGTTGCCATGTTCTATATTTCAATGTATTGACTTTGTGTTTAGTTTCGTTTAAGCGTGAAAGAAAATTTCTTCAAGAGCTGAAATCGTGCTGCATAATTGCTACTTGCATGTGTATTTCTAATCTTTTTTCTTCATTGGAAGTTTGTGAATTACCTCACATTATTACAATGTGGACTGTTGTAAATGTCACAAAAAACCGTATCGTTAATCCTTCAAAGCATCGTTATTGACAGACAGAGCAACCAGATTCCATTAGAACATCCTAACGTTTTGTTGAGTATTACATAATGACCTTATCAGATTTATAATTCCCTAATGGATCATCTAGACAAAACTGGCCTCATTTTGAAAACCTTCTAGTTAACTTTGACTTCTGAAAAACATAGTTTTTACGCAAAATCTTGACAAATAAGATCAATCGAATCTGTTTGTTATTATCAGACAAAAAGCGTTAATTTCTTCAAAGTACATGTAAGTTATTCGATATTTTATTTCATATATAAATTTATCAACAGCTGTTGCAACAATGTACGTTTTAACAATGACTTGATAAACGGGTATAGATATACACTGCAATTAACCCTTTACCCCATAGAAGCGCCTTTTAGCGGATATGATTTATTCATCCGCTGAAGAAAAGAGTTCCAATTTAATCAGTAATGAATTTATATTATAGGGATTATTTTCTATATTATAGCACATGATAGCTTAAAGCAGGCTGAAAGTAAAGCAGAATGCGCCCTAAGGCGCATTCTGCTTTACTTTCAACCTGCTTTAAGTAGTCACCTATCTTAAGTACTAGAAATAGGCTATCAGGTAAAGGGTTAACAGTTATGCAAAACTTTCTCAAAACCAATGATCTGCATTAATCCTACAAATATAATCCAAATTATCAGTTTCTTACTTTTAACTACCGTATAAGACTGCAATATTATAACTCTTTGAACTTTAACTCATTATTCCGCACGTCGCTTTAACCGTTTAACTTATTCCTCCACCAAACAGACTATTCCCACGTCATACAGGCATGAATATGCTCAATACGATTTTGTCTAGCCGATGGTAGCTTATTTTAAAGCAGGGTGTAAATACATATTCTGCGTAACTTTCAGTCTGTTCTAAATAGTAACTTGTTTTAAAAAATAAGAAACAGGCTAGAACAAAAGATGTAACATGTTTTGTCGCCTGCAACACTCATCTTCTCCTACGGTTCTACATTTAGAAATTTATAAATGTTCAATTCAAAATAAGACCAGAGTTCGAAACAGTTTGGAACAGATATTGGTAAAATCTGAACCTCAATACCCCACCCACCTGCGTTATACTAAACAGTTGTGTTTACTTCTGGCATGATTCTCGAACTGCAAATCTCCAACAAACCAGCAAAAAAGTACAAATGAGGTAACAATATGTATCAGCAGTTATCTAAAATGCAACATCTCACCTGTCATCTGCTTCTATTTGCATTTATCCTGAGACTCTTGTTCTGCCCAGCTGTTCAAAAAGTGTACCAGAATCCGGATGTAACACGTTTTCGGATACAGATATCTGGTGACTGCCACCCAAATCCAGGGCCAAACTACAGATTTCCATGCAAGGTATGTAGTCTCCCAGTGAAGTCCAACCAGCGAGGACTAGCTTGTGACAACTGTGATGCCTGGTTTCATACAAAATGCATAAATTTACCACTTGAAGTATACAAAGGCATCACACCAAATGTAAGCTGGATCTGTTTTGGCTGTGGAGTCCCAAACTTCTCCACTACACTCTTTGACACAACTATGGCAAGTTCACTGGGCTCCTCAATCGCAACAACAAACTCATACAGTATACTCAGTGACCCAGAGTCTGAACCAGTTGCTTCCCCTGTCTGGTCTGACACAAGCATGTCATCATTTGGGTCCCCATTGCTATCATCCTCACCCGCTAGACAAATTAACAGCCAACAGCCACAACCCCCTAGATCAACATTAAGGGTAATGGTAGTCAATTTTCAGAGCATCCGAGCAAAGAAACAACCCTTCTGGTTACTACTGTCAGAACTAAACCCTGACATAATCATCGGAAGCGAGACTTGGCTCCACAGTGGCATCTTCGAGAGAGAAGTTATACCAGCTGGCTACCATATACTATCAAGGAGGGATAGAAATAGTGACCCCCATGGTGGTGTCCTCATAGCGGCCAAAGAAAACATTTCTGGAAGTGACCTCCAAGTGCAGACAAACACAGAACTCACTGCAGCCAGCGTCGAATGCCCTGGGAACAATAAACTCATTATTGCAGCCATCTACAGGCCTCCAAGTAGTGACCTAAAATATATGCAAGATATGAGAGAGTCACTGAGCAACTTGCACACCAAGAACCCAAATGCTACTATTTGGATTGCAGGAGATGCAAACCTCCCTGATATAGACTGGGAAAGCAACACTGTTACCTCTGCAAACTACAGCCAAAGCGTCAATCAGAATTTTCTAGATCTTCTGTATGACCTTGGCTCAGAACAAGTCATCAAATTCCCAACAAGAAAAGACAACACTCTGGATTTGTTTGTGACTAATAGACCATCCCTAGTCATAAGAAGTAAACCACTGCCAGGAGTGAGCGACCATGATATCGCATTCTTGGAGGTAGCAACAAAAGCCCTTCGAAAGCGACTGCCCAAGCGCAAAATTATGCTGTGGAACAAAATGGATGTTGAGGATATCAGAGCTGCAACAACCGAGTTCACCTCCACTTTCACAAGTGGGAACTCGGTCACCACTGACATAAATAAACTCTGGAGCACTTTCAAGGGTCAATGCACAGCCATTATGGAGGAAAAAGTACCTTCAAAGACTACCTCTAGCAGATTCGACCAACCCTGGATCAACAGGAAAGTAAAACGTGCTTCGAGAAGGAAAAAGAAAGCCTACAAAAAGGCCAAAATGAGTAAAACACCTGAGGATATTGCCAAGTACAAGCAGCTCCAAAAAGAGACCCAACGTGAATGTAAGACAGCATACAACACCTATGTGAAAGACCTCGTTACCAGCGACAAAAACCCCAAGAAACTCTACTCTTTTGTCGGTAGCAAGCGGTGCGAGAGTTCTGGTGTCCAAGTGCTTAAAAGCGATGGTGTCGGTCACAGCGACCCAAAAAGCAAGGCAGATATCCTTAACAAGCAGTTTACCAGTGTCTTCACTGAAGAAGACCGGTCCAGCATTCCATCAATGGGTACAAACAACTATCCAACCATGGATCCCTTTCACGTGACCATTAATGGAGTAAAGAAACTGCTCTCTGAACTCGACCCTCACAAAGCACAAGGACCCGACTGTCTGCCACCTAGGTTTTTGAAAGACTTTGCAAATGAAATTGCACCTGCACTGACCCTTGTGTTTCAAGCCTCCCTTGCACAATGCCAAGTACCGGATGACTGGAAACATGCGCTGGTGACCCCGATCTACAAAAAGGGTGATCGGACGGTTCCAGCAAATTACAGGTCAATCTCTCTAACATCAGTCTGCTGCAAGACCATGGAGCACATCGTCCATAGCCAAGTAATGAAACACCTGGAGGAGCATGACGTTTTGACCGACAGCCAACACGGTTTTCGGAAAAAGCGCTCTTGTGAAAGCCAGTTGGTGCTTACCATTCAAGACATTGCCTCCAGTTTGGATGATAGTGACCAAATAGATGCAGTGCTCCTTGACTTCAGTAAAGCCTTCGACAAAGTACCCCACCAACGCCTCTCCATGAAGTTGGATCACTACGGCATCCGCAATGACCTTCTTAAGTGGATTGAGAGCTTCCTCAGTAACCGGAGCCAAGAAGTCCTTGTCGAAGGGTTCACATCACAATCTGCATCTGTCACGTCTGGTGTCCCACAGGGCTCTGTGCTGGGACCCGTACTGTTCCTCCTGTATATCAATGACATGCCAGGAAGAGTAGCCTCCACCACTCGCCTCTTCGCAGATGACAGCATGCTTTATCGGAAAATCCGCACGGTCCAAGATACAGACATCCTGCAAGAGGACCTTAAGAACTTGGAACAGTGGGAAAAAGACTGGCAGATGGAGTTCAATCCTTCGAAATGTGAGACCATCCACATAACCAGGAAGCGCAACCCAATAAGGCGAACCTACGAGCTGCATGGCCATCAGCTAGAAAATGCCACATGTGGGAAGTACCTCGGGGTCACTGTTCATGAGAAGCTGCTCTGGAACAGACACATTGACGACGTCTCCAAGAAGGCCAATAACTCCCTCGCATTTCTGAGGAGAAACGTTGCCAGATGCCCACAAGATGTAAAGGCTCAATGCTACAAGACACTGGTACGTCCAATACTGGAGTACGCTTCGACAGCATGGGACCCCTACACTGTGACCAACATTTCACAGTTAGAGGCAGTCCAACGGCGAGCAGCAAGATTCGTCAAGGGAGATTACAGGACGACAAGCAGTACAAGTCAGATGATTGTCACTCTAGGCTGGCCCACTCTACAACAGCGACGTGCTGACTCCAGACTTGTACTCTTGTATAGGATTGTCCACAATCTCATCGACATACCAGCCACCCTGTACCTCCATCCTGCTGCAGTTTCCCTACAGCGAGGGAGAAACGTATGCTACCTGGTCCTGTTCTGCCGCACAGACATATACAGACACTCCTTCTTCCCTGTAGCCGTACGTCTATGGAACCAGCTACCCGTACCCATCGCCACAGCCCAGACCTTGGACAGCTTCAAGGCAGGCCTGGCCTCTCTGCACTAGACGCCCAACGCACAGTTTTTATCGGTTTTTAATTTGCACTTTGTTCGTCGCCTCACAATACCTTGTACAGTCACAGTGCGTCGATGCTCCAGAGGGGCCCTGCACTTAATGGGAAGAAGAAGAAGAAGAAGGATCGAGTAACTCTGCGGTTCATCTAGATCAAAACTATTTGCAAAGTAAACCACTGTTTCGCCATTATCGCAAAACGTGTCAATTATGCCTGTCAGTACTTCATTGCATTATGAATTGTGTTATAGCATTATTAGAGAGAAAGAGAGAGAGAGCGAGAGAGAGAGCGAGAAAGAGCGAGAAAGAGAGAGAGAGTTTGCAGATGGCGCCGACACATATCAAGGCTGAAATTGTAACCTTTGTCGCCAGACTTCATATGTCTATTTCTTACAAATCGCAATTTATTCACTGACAGGGAAGAAAGATGGTGTAAATTGATTTTATCCAAACAGAAAAAACAAGACTTTGTGATTGGCAGCTAATAACAAGTGTTACATTCATTTCTAGTCTGAGTATTGTTTAATACAAACATTTGTGCCAGATAAATCAAACTAACGGATTATAGCATGATTACTCTGTATTCCAACGTAAAATCAATATTTGTATCTTTTGAGTACAGTAAAACCTCGCTATTACGACAACTAAAATGAAGGCTAATTGATTGTATAATAGACAGGTGACAGCTTAAAGCAAGGTGACAGTGAAACAGAAAGCTCCTAAAGGAGCTTTCTGTTTCACTGCCACCTTGCTTTAAGCGGTCACCTATCGTAAAAACCCTTATAATTAACTTAATTTAGTGGTCATAATAGAGAGGTTTTACTGTATTATACAACTAGGAAGGTGTTATTGTGTCTTAACCCTTTCTCGGCAAAATTGTTCATGAGCGTTTTACCCCTTTGAACACCGTTTCATTGTCGGCTGCTTCAATTTTGTTGTTTGCAATGTCGTTTCAAAGTTAAAAAGTAAGGCAGTATGACTGAAGGCATTCATTTCAAAACAAGTGTCAAACAGTTACGCGGCGTCTGATCAGGATCCAAACTGTTTGCAAACGCGCCTTTAAGCACAATTGAGCATGAAATGGTTAGTAACGAGTTTATGATTTAACTAGTAAGTTCATTGAAAAAAGTTTGGAGTCAAATCTTAAGAGTAACTCGCCTTCTGATCAGACTCAAAGCTGTTTGCCACTCATTTTATAACCGATGAATTAGTTAAAGTTAGTTTAATACTCTGCATTAATTGCTTATCCTGAATGGGTTGTTTCTTTGACAGGAACGAGCAACTTCACCACTATACTCATACAGTGGAGAATCTGTTATTCTTTCCCGTTTAAACTCAAACGTACGCAAACGCAAAGCACTAAAACGTAGAAAAGTACAACTTTTGGACAATTCTGATAATTCATGTTTATCTTGGTGGCAAACAGTTTGGAGCCAGATCAGACGCCGGGTTACCCGGCGTCTGATCTGGCTCCAAAATGCTTGCACTGCAAATAATATGTTTTTCAATATTCCAGATAGGGAATTAAATTAATATTAATATATATACTGCTCTTTTCTAATATTTCGACCTCTAAGGGCCTTTTTCAAAGAAAATCACTTCTTTGAAAAAGGCCCTTAGAGGTCGAAATATTAGAAAAGAGCAGTATATATGCAAATAATAGTTTTAGAGTAAACGCGTTTATTGGGAAAGAATAACGTTTTCTCCACTGTAGTAATGCGTTAACCCATTCCACCCTGAAGTCGCCACAAGTAGATTGTGCAAACTGTTTAGATGCTATCTAACTTTATGGCACTCGTATCAGTATTTCATGTTACATTAAGTCTAACTTTGAAACGATCTTGCAGACAACACTATATAAGCAGACGATAACAAAGCGGTGAAGGTGTAAAAATCTCAACGATTAATTTGGCGCCAATATAGTTATAGTATGTCATCTACGAACGCTATGACATACGATAAACATTTTTTTATGTACGTGAAAAAGATACTGATGGCTGTACAAGTACATCATTAAGTATATAACTCCTATGTACTATAACTTATTAAAATATAAGCGTTATTTGAAGCACACCGTCAAACGTGACTTTGCTTGATACAGGTAGATCTACGTATATGATTCCTTCACAGACAGTGAAGACCCTGGTCAGAAGACCTCTTCAGTGTCAGGCAACTGCCTTCATACAGTGTTTCCTCCCTAGCCATCACAACAACAACTCCATCCTTATAACGACCCTTGCCGCAGTTCCCTTAACAGGAAAAATATGACAAGCGCTTTTACTACTACATTATTGTCTGCTTAAAATTGTCGTCTGTTATGTTTTCTCAAAGTTACATATAAGTGAACATTTTGATAGAATAAATATAATAACGAGTGACAAACATTTTGAATCCAAATCAGACGCCGCGTTACGCCAACGCAAGCCAAGTCTTAATTATAAATTTATATAACAACTCCTTTCGAACAACACACACAATATGTGTCTGCATTAGATGTCGTTGTAAAGAGAGGGCGCTGTATTAAATTGGTCGTATTTCGAGAATGGACAGGTGCATTTGAAAATGATGAAATGTAAAGGGTTAAAATAAACATTATATTATTCAAATTTTGATGAATCATTTTGACATGTGCCATTCACACATTGTATTTGCATCGATTTATTACCTTGCTGCATCAGCCTGTGCATATTTCTGCATTAACCCTTTCGATTCAATGTCGTTTAACAGCGCGTTTGCAAACAGTTTGGATCCTGATCAAACGCCGCGTAACGCGGCGTCCGATCAGGATCCAAACTGTTTGACACTCGTTTTGAAATTTCTTCAGTCATACTTCCTTGTTTTCTTTAACTTTGAAACGACATTGCAGACAACAAAAATGAAGCAGACGACAATGAAACTGTGAAAGGTTACAATTCTAACGAATATTTTGGCCTTGAAAGGGTTAAACTACAATTTCATAACATTTGTTCTTCGTGTTTCATAATGATTTCGTTTAGGTAACATGCAACTGCACTTCAATAATATTGATGCATTTTAGTTTTATTAAACAAATTCGCTGCCATTACTTCGTAAAACCACGTCTAAAAAACCGCTTCCCTTTTCTCGTTTGCTTGCGTTTTTCGTCCGCCTTGAATTACAAAATTTGGTATTTTGTGCGATTCTGACTTGAGGAAACGTCGATATTCGTGTCAAACAGTTTTTATTCAAATAAGACACCGCGTTACGCGGGGTCTGTTTATAATACAACCTGTTTGCAAGTGTCAGTTCTATCGGACTTGGCAGTAAAAGGGCTAAATATCGAAGTCAAAGTTAGACACACTGCTCAGGGTCTACAAGGACTATCATATTGCAAACATCATAGGAAACAAAAGACTGGCTACCAAACGTGTAGAAAATACCTGCCTTCGCAATAAGGACACGAGGGTGGCTGTTCTTGGTCTACACTGTTTGCCATTAAATAAATCTGGTTTTCTCTGGCATGGTTTCAGTTCGTATACATCTAGACCACATGTCATTAACAAATAATATGAAGTTCTTTTCTAATATTTTTTGTACAACTATGATGTATCGATGGTTCCGCTAAGTCTACTTGTTACACTTGTAACAAGGCCAGAGGGAAATTCTAATCAACATAAGTTATAACAAATACAGTGGAGAAAACGTTATTCTTTCCCAATAAACGCGTTTACGCTAAAACTAATATTTGCAGTGCAAACAGTTTGGAGCCAGATCAGACGCCGGGTAACCCGGCGTCTGATCAGGCTCCAAACTGTTTGCCACCAAGATAAACATGAAATATCAGAATTGTCAAAAGTTGTTCTTTTCTACGTTTTAGTGCTTTGCGTTTGCGTACGTTTGCGTTTAAACGGGAAAAAATACCAGATTATCCACTGTAACAAGGCCAGAGGGAAAATCTAATCAACATATTAACAAATAGCTGTCATCGACCCTTAAGAAAATCTCATGGACTCTAATTTGTATGAAATACTTCACTTAGGTCTGCTCTTCACTGCTGTCAGTTTTGCTTATAATTCAATGATTACAGATTGCTTTTCTTAACCCATTTGTGCCCACGATCGCATATATGGGACATGGGCAAACAGTGCATTATGCGGCGTCTGATAAGAGTCTACACTGTTTGCTGATAGGAATTTCAGTATAAAACAAAATGAAAATGAAAATTTTGACAAGGCATCCCTTTGATAAAAAAAATGGACTAATCTAATATATAAACATGGAATAATCCATTAGGTATAAATTAGTTAAGCATGTTCGTTTTTTTTTATATTTTCAGTTTTTTTTTCAATTACTTTGGTTCTACAGTCAGGACTCGATACAACGACATTCGTTACAACGGAATACTCACTTACCGACACGAAATCCGAGGGTACGAAATGCACAAAGCTATATATATGAGATTCAATATAACGACAAACTCGTTACAACGACATTTTTGTTGGGAACGAACTGTGTCGTTGTACATGTATCGAGTCCTGACTGTAATTGCTTTTTTACGTATCAAACTGGGATAACAGATATTAGCCTTGGCCCATACATTCGTGTTTTAAGTTGTGTTTCCTAGCAAAATACGTTGATTACACTAGGAAAAAGAGTGTTTCTACTTAAAACAGGTTTTGCAGTCTGTGAATAATGGCTTTTAGACGTAAGTTCGAATGTGCATGTTTTGTTCTCAAGTTTTACGTCAGTCGAAATCTTAACTCTTTGCAAGCTAGGTAATGTTTTCGTCTGCAACAATTTACGTCTGCCACTTTTCTAAAAACCGTGTTTTTCTAAATTTCTTTTTAAAACAGCCTGGTCAGAAGATCAAACAGTTTTGATTTTTTTATGAAACGCCGTCTCGTCAGGATCCAAACTGTTCACAAAGGTAATCATTGAAGAACACCGCTAGCATGCAAATAGTTAATTACTGCTGGTGCTTTCGGTACTCTATTCTCAGCACTTAAAATGTACAGCGCTCCCTCTCTTCAACGACACCCAATGGGAGACACAAAGTTTGTGCGTTGTTCTGAGGAAGTCGCTGTAGGGAGGGAATTAGGCTTACATTTGCAAACAGCTTGAATCTAGATCAGACGCCGATTCAAGCTGTTTGCCACTTGTCAAATTGATATGTTTTTTCTGTCAAAATTTCTAATACGTTAATTTAAAAAAAACTTGCAGACGACACTTTTAAGTAGACTATATTGCAGCCGTGAAAATGTCAACAGAATTATATTGGTTTTGGGAACAGCAGCAATAGTCGTTGTTAGGAGGAAACCGTTGTTCGGAGGGCCATTGTTGAGAGGTAGTACTGTATTTCGTAATCAGAAAACATAAAAATTGACATTTTAATACAGATACAATTTGCATACTTGTACAGTGCTGACTCTCTTCAACACATCTAACGAGAGACAAACATTGTGTGCATTGTTCTGAAAAAATTAAAACACTTAGTTTAAATTTGCAAACAGATTGAATCCAGATCTGGTGCCCGTTTCATAAAATATCTTACGACAAAAACGATCGTAAGTCTAATATTAAAAATACATTTAATTTCTGATTGCTCTATCTAATCCTGTCTTGTGACACCTTTTTATGTTTTTTGTTACGTTACTATGAAAAAATAAACAGCAGACGACAATCAAAGGCGGACGATATGGCAGCAGTGAAAGCGTTTGACATAATTGTCTTAATTGGGGAACACCAGCAAGCGTTGTTGTAAGATGGAAATAGTTGTTCGGGGTAGGGAGATAACACTGTAATCATGTGTTGGCTGTTATGGAATGAACTATTTTCATCTGGATAAATGCTTATCTTAACTTATACATGTGTGTAGTTAGTTTACACTTTCAGCGCTATAGTCGCCTAAGGTCTAAATTGCAAACAAAACAAAATGCCTCGTGACATACAGTGGAGAATCTGTTATTCTTTCCCAATAAACGCGTTTACGCTAAAACTATTATTTGCAGTGCAAACAGTTTGGAGCCAGATCAGACGCCGGGTAACCCGGCGTCTGATCAGGCTCCAAACTGTTTGCCACCAAGATAAACATGAATTATCAGAATTGTCCAAAAGTTGTTCTTCTCTACGTTTTAGCGCTTTGCGTTTGCGTACGTTTGCGTTTATTGGGAAAGAATAACAGATTATCCACTCTAGCGTCTGCTCAGGATCAAAACTGTTTGTCATACTTATCAATATTTATAAAATTAGGTCTTTAGACATTTAAGTTATTAAAACGATAATATTTTATATACGAAAGGGACTAAAGAATCGATAACAATTTCAAGTGAACAGGTTAAGCGTCTGTTCTTGATTGAGAATTGATACAAGTTGAAAAAAATAAGACGAGAATATCACCTACCGTGTGTTTACAGCAGAAAATACAGTGCCGTTTAAACAAACGAAACGTAAACGAGCTGCAATAAAAATAAAGCGTGACGACCTTTTGATGTGATATAACTGATATGTAGGATCTGTCATGAGTCGATGTATCTCAAACGAGTCTATAATTGAAATATTATTTCGCAAGCCATAACAGGATCTAAACTGTTCACAAAGTTGATTTCAGACACCCATAATGATGTCAGGTGTAATGCTAACGGCTCCTCAATGGAAATCTTGTTTGCACTCTTACATTAATCCTTTCATGATCAAATATTAGGGTGAGTATTACCCCTTCACCGCTCTATTGTCCTCTGCTTCAGTATTATTGTCTGCAAGACACGTTTTAAAATTAGTTTTAAATTTGAATGACAAAACTTGAGTATTACAAACAGTTCCTGTGAGCTTTACACATACACCTATTCTGCAAATAAACAGTCAACGATCTCAGTATTATTCCATTACATGTAACAAAAACATTTTAGACTCAAGCGCAATGACATTTGTAATCTGAATTTGCAGAACGCTTCTGTACACATGACGTCTAAACTGGTCCCAAATGTGCTCAATGGGTTCAGATCAGGCGAAAACGCAGGCCAATAAAGCATATTGATAATGGTATTGGCTACAGACGCGATAGTCAATCTGTTATCTCCGTAAAATCATGACGTAAGTGTGACAATGACATTCGGGGTCATTAAGCTGTCCCATAACTGTGACGTTGGTATCTAATGTTCGCGTTTTTTTATTCATGTATAGACAGACGTTCTTTATAGGGCTAAAATGAATCAATACACATGTATGATACACTGGTAATAGAAATATGGGTATTTGTATAAGCGGCACGTTTGACGTCATTGTGTTGTTATATGACAAACAAAAGAACATTAGCAGTGTGTACCTATGTTACTCATAAGCTTGGTTAAATCACGAAAATCAGAAACTAAACCGAACTGGAAAATATATTCATATGTTAGGAGTGGTGCGTTTTCATTGCGTTTGAGTATATACAGTGGAGAATCTGTTAATCTTTCCCGATAAACGCGTTTACGCGAAAACTATTTTTTCTTTTTCCAAACAGTTTGGAGCCATATCAGACGCCGGGTAACCCGGCGTCTGATCAGGCTCCAAACTGTTTGTCACCATGATAAACATGAAATATCAGAATTGTCAAAAAGTTGTTCTTTTCTACGTTTTAGTGCTTTGCGTTTGCGTACGTTTGCGTTTAAACGGGAAAGAATAACAGATTCTCCACTGTATTTGTCACTATAGTGTGTAAAACACCAACTGACAAAATACCTTGGACTTTGATAACCACTGTTTGCTTTGTACTAAAATGATATATGTATTTATTATATACCTACCAATGTTCTGCCCGAAATATTTCTGTATTTTATCGAACAAATACACCTTGACGGATTGAAAATTCCGTATTACCCATGTACCTTGTGTAATGGGAAAAGAACGTTTACTGTGTAGTCGGAAGTTCGGAACTACAGTAAAACCTCTCTATTACGACCACTAAATTATGTTAAGTATTAGGGTGTTTACGGTAGGTGACCGCTTAAAGCAAGGTGACAGTGAAACAGAAAGCTCCTTTAGGAGCTTTCTGTTTCACTGTCACCTTGCTTTAAGCTATCACCTCTCTATTATTTAATCAATTAGCATTCGTTTTAGTGGTCGTAATAGCGAGTATTTACTTTCACGCGCCATTCCCCGAAGTGTGACGTATGGGAAATCCCGTTTATTTATAGTAACGCTCGAAACATTTCTATCGTTTTTCATTTTATTTTTATTATAAGAGGTATATAATAAACGGAATATTACTATACTTTGCATATCTTATGAACCGGATCACTCTCGTTGTGTGTGTAAAGGCTATATCCAACCTTCGGTCTCGTTGGATATAGCCTTTACACACACAACTCGAGTGATCCGGTGCATAAGATATGCAAAGTATAGTAATATTCCGTTTATACGTTGTCTTTCATTCAGTCCATAAATTATCAAAACGCTTATCTGCAAATTATTCTTATTAAAATATCAATACAATTGAAGCATGGGTTAGTTAAGTTAGTAGAATTTAAAGACAATAGATCATTAGATAATGGAATAAGTACTAATCTAGCATTCCTTTCAAATTCATACAGATATAATAGAAAATCAATACATAGCTGCGAGGTTCCGCCAGTATTTTCATTCAAACGAAGGCTTATGGTTGTGCTGCTTAAGTCAAAGCAATTTATCAGTAATTAGTTATAAAATCAAAATATATCAGAATACAACATTTCTCGTGATACTTATTTCTTCAATACATGTGACGGACGGAAAGACACATTGACAAATCAATAACAATCCCCCAGTTGTTGTTTTTTTTCAAATAGTGTGGATCCTAATCAAACAACTGTATGCAAATAGCAGCATCTAAGAATGTGCTCAATATATTTTGTAGTATACATAATGCCTGATGCATATTTGTTTTCCAGTCACCATATAATGTAAAACCTCTGAAAACCGGCCCCTAGGTTGTATATATCAACGATCTTTTATGACCACTTAAAAGAAGCATCATTGATTGTACAAAAGACAAGTGGCAGCTAAGTAGTGTGAGAGTAAGTTTCGGTTTAAGTTTCAGTTTTCTTTAAGCAGTTACCTGTGTAACCTGTGTGTACTTTAACTTTCCCCCCTGTAACTTCAAATGAACAATTCCAGTTTCCAATTTAGCCTAGCACACCATATAGATCTAGTTAGGGATTGTTTTTGCCCATATATTCTAATATGAGACAGTGGAGACCCTAGCCAGAGGACTCCTGTTAGTCCTTTTGGAGTCCTCTGATTTGAGTCTTCTCTGTTTGCATAGGACAAGTGTACTCCACAGATACACTATTTGCAGATAACGCCTAAATGCCTGCCTATTGTTTATATAGAGAGTGTTATTTTCTTGTTAATTGTTTTTGATTGTTTATATTGATCGTGTTATTATTGTTAATTATATGATTTGTAAGAAATGCTTGTTTGAGGGCCTCACGGTAGATTAGTCTCCTGACTAAGTGAGTTACCCTCGTAAAATAAAGTTGTTCATTCATTCATTCATTGTAAATAAAACGTTGTATTGTAAATCTTTCTGTTTCATTGCTGCATTTGTCGATATAACATACTGTCAAAGAGGTTTGCGATGCAGAAATGTTTGTAAGAAACTGTAAACATGTCCTTTTTACAATATATTGCAGATAACAAACGGTTCAGACCTTAATCTGGGCGCTCTTTTAAAGAAGCCCTCTGATCGCGGACTACACTTGTTGCATATGACCTGATTACTCTTCATATGTAATATGTGTGTAAAGGACTAGTGTTGTAGTCGATAATGTCCAGTAAGTTAGCATCTAGACAATATTCAGACACCACAAACAAGGAGATATTCATGAGTCAGCAAGCCACTATAGCGTTATCTCATACTTTCAGAATCTTATGACGTCAAATACTGTCTACAACATTCAGTAGCCAAAACCTCTTCTGCTTGCAAATTCATCGCCTTTTTTGTATATCTGACGGTATAATATTTTCATTTTTGACTACTGTTATAGGAGTGTCAAACAATTTGGATTCTGATTAGACGCCTCAAGACCCAAACTGTTTGATAATAACTATTGATGTTGGGGTAAGGCAGGCAATGGTTTATTATAATACCTAGTTCAAAGATTGTATAGGTACGTGTAATAAGGGTCAGTTTTAACCCTATTGAAATATGTGTTCAAACGACAAATTAAAAACAAATATATTTTTCTCATCGCCTTAAAACACCTTGTTGCAAATGATTGAATTAATTTCAAAACTAACAGCGTATTAGTGTGCCAATTCCCCGCATCACCGCGATTGACAGACATTCCTGATTCCATAAGAACATTCTGACTTTGTGTTTGCGTATTGCTCTTTACCTGATAGTCTCTTTCTAGTATTGAAGAAAGGTGACTTCTTAAAGCAGGTTTAAATTGAAGTAGAATGCGCCTTCAGGCGCATTCTGCTTTACTTTCAACATTTTTAAGCTATTGTGCTAGCATATAGAATAAATATTCATGACTGATAAATTTGGAACTATTTTCTTCAGCGGAGGAATAAATAATTAACGCTAAAAGGCGCTTCTATGGGGAGAAGGCTTAAGCTTATCATGTTATAACTTCTCTCCAAGACCACCATATGTAGGCCAAACTTGCCTCATATTGAAAACCTTAAGATTGAATTTTTCTTCCAAATAAAATGTGTTTTATTATACATCTTGATAAATAAGATCAGTTAGAAACTGTTTTTATAAATCAATTTGCCCATAATTGACAATACTAAACAAAATGACAATGCAGCCATGCAGAGGAGACGTTTTTCATTCAAGACGCATATTTGAACTAAAACAGTTATACCACTTGCACGCAGTTGGAAACCCGATCAAACTCCAGGACAGTCCAGGTAACCAAGCGTCTGACCGGGCTCTGAACTGTTAGCAACTAAAATGTAAGTTCATGTGTGAGTTGCCATGTTCTATATTTCATTGTATTGACTTTGTGTTTAGTTTCCTTTAAGCGTGAAAGAAAATTTCTTCAAGAGCTGAAATCGTGCTGCATAATTGCTACTTGCATGTCTATTTTTAATCTTTTTTCTTCATTGGAAAATTGTGAATAACCTCACATTATTACAATGTGGACTATTGTAAATGTCACAAAAAAACCGTATCGTTAATCCTTCAAAGCATCGTTATTGACAGACAGAGCAACCAGATTCCATTAGAACATCCTGACGTTTTGTTGAGTATTACATAATGACCTTATCAGATTTATAATTCCCTAATGGATCATCTAGACAAAACTGGCCTCATTTTGAAAACCTTCTAGTTAACTTTGACTTCTGAAAAACATAGTTTTTACGCAAAATCTTGACAAATAAGATCAATCGAATCTGTTTGTTATTATCAGACAAAAAGCGTTAATTTATTCAAAGTACATGTAAGTTATTCGATATTTTATTTCATGTATAAATGTATCAACAGCTGTTGCAACAATGCACGTTTTAACAATGACTTGATAAACGGGTATAGATATACACTGCAATTAACAGTTATGCAAAACTTTCTCAAAACCAATGAGCTGCATTAATCCTACAAATATAAACCAAATTATCAGTTTCTTACTTTTAACTACCGTATAAGACTGCACTATTATTAACTCTTTGAACTTTAACTCATTCTTCCGTACTTCGCTTTAACCGTTTAACTTATTCCTCCACCAAACAGACTATTCCCACGTCATACAGGCATGAATATGCTCAATACGATTTTGTCTAGCCGATGGTAGCTTATTTTAAAGCAGGCTGTAAATAAATATTCTGCGTAACTTTCAGTCGGCTCTAAATAGTACATGTAACTTGTTTTAAATAATAAGAATCAGGCTAGAACAAAAGATGTAACATGCTTTGTCGCCTGCAACAATTATCTTCTGCTACTTTTCTACATTTAGAAATTTATAAATGTTCAATTTAAAATAAGGCTACTTTTCTACATTTAGAAATTTATAAATTTTAAAATAAGGCCAGAGTTCGAAACAGTTTGGATCGAGTAACTCTGCGGCTCATCTAGATCAAAACTATTTGCAAAGTAAACCACTGCTTCGCCATTACCGCAAAACGTGTCAATTATGCCTGTCAGTACTTCATTGCATTATGAATTGTGTTATGGCATTATTAGAGAGAAAGAGAGAGAGAGCGAGAGATAGAGCGCGCGAGAGAGAGAGAGAGTTTGCAGATGGCGCCGACACATATCAAGGCTGAAATTTGTGACCTTTGTCGCCAGACTTCATATGTCTATTTCTTACAAATCGCAATTTATTCACTGACAGGGAAGAAAGATGGTGTAAATTGATTTTAACCAAACAGAAAAAACAAGACTTTGTGATTGGCAGCTAATAACAAGTGTTACATTCATTTCTAGTCTGAGTATTGTTTAATACAAACATTTGTGCCAGATAAATCAAACTAACGGATTATAGCATGATTACTCTGTATTCCAACGTAAAATCAATATTTGTATCTTTTGAGTACAGTAAAACCTCGCTATTACGACCACTAAAATGAAGGCTAATTGATTGTATAATAGACAGGTGACAGCTTAAAGCAAGGTGACAGTGAAACAGAAAGCTCCTAAAGGAGCTTTCTGTTTCACTGCCACCTTGCTTTAAGCGGTCACCTATCGTAAAAACCCTTATAATTAACTTAATTTAGTGGTCGTAATAGAGAGGTTTTACTGTATTATACAACTAGGAAGGTGTTATTGTTTCTTAACCCTTTCTCTGCAAAATTGTTCATGAGCGTTTTACCCCTTTAAACACCGTTTCATTGTCGGCTGCTTCAATTTTGTTGTTTGCAATGTCGTTTCAAAGTTAAAACGTAAGGCAGTACAGTGGAGAATCTGTTATTCTTTCCCGTTTAAACGCAAACGTACGCAAACCCAAAACACTAAAACGTAGAAAAATACAACTTTTGGAAAATTCTGATAATTCATGTTTATATTGGTGGCAAACAGTTTGAAGTCTGATCAGACGCCGGGTTACCCGGCGTCTGATCTGGCTCCAAACTGTTTGTAACGGAAAAAATAGTTTTAGCGTAAACGCGTATATTGGGAAAGAATAACGTTTTCTCCACTGTATGACTGAAGGCATTCATTTCAAAACAAGTGTCAAACAGTTACGCGGCGTCTGATCAGGATCCAAACTGTTTGCAGTTTAAGCGCCATTGAGCATGAACTGGTTAGTAACGAGTTTATGATTTAACTCGTAAGTTCATTGAAAAAAGTTTGGAGTCAAATCTGAAGAGTAACTCGCCTTCTGATCAGACTCAACGCTGTTTGCAACTCATTTTATAACCGATGAATTAGTTAAAGTTAGTTTAATATTCTGCATTAATTGTTTATCCTGAATGGGTTGTTTCTTTGACAGGAACGAGCAACTTCACCACTTTACTCATACAGTGGAGAATCTGTTATTCTTTCCCGTTTAAACGCAAACGTACGCAAACGCAAAGGACTAAAACGTAGAAAAGAACAACTTTTGGACAATTCTGATAATTCATGTTTATCTTGTTGGCAAACAGTTTGGAGCCTGATCAGACGCCGGGTTACCCGGCGTCTGATCTGGCTCCAAACTGCTTGCACTGCAAATAATAGTTTTAGCGTAAACGCGTTTATTGGGAAAGAATAACGTTTTCTCCACTGAAGTAATGCGTTAACCCATTCCACCCTGAAGTCGCCCAAAGTAGATTTTGTAAACCGTTTAGATGCTACCTAACTTTATGGCACTCATATCAGTATTTCATGTTACATTAAGTCTAACTTTGAAACGATCTTGCAGACAACAGTATATAAGCAGACGATAACAAAGCGGTGAAAAATCTCAACGATTAATTTGGCGCCAATATAGTTAAAGTATGTCATCTACGAACGCTATGACATACGATACACATTTTTTATGTACATGAAAAAGATACTGATGGCTGTACAAGTACATCATTAAGTATATAACTCCTAGGTACTATAACTTATTAAAATATAAGTGTTATTTGAAGCACACCGTCAAACGTGACTTTGCTTGATACAGGTAGATCTACGTATATGATTCCTTCACAGACAGTGAAGACCTTGGTCAGAAGACCTCTTCAGTGTCAGGCAACTACCTTCATACAGTGTTTCCTCCCTAGCCATCACAACAACAACTCCATCCTTATAACGACCCTTGCCGCAGTTCCCTTAACAGGAAAATTATGACAAGCGCTTTTACTACTACATTATCGTCTGCTTAAAATTGTCGTCTGTTGAGTTTTCTCAAAGTTACATATAAGTGAACATTTTGATAGAATAAATATAATAACGAGTGACAAACATTTTGAATCCAAATCAGACGCCGCGTTACTCCAACGCAAGCCATGTCTTAATTATAAATTTATATAACAACTCCTTTCGAACATCACACACAATATGTGTCTGCATTAGATGTCGTTGTAGAGAGAGGGCGCTGTATTAAATTGGTCGTATTTCGAGAATGGACAGGTGCATTTGAAAATGTAGAATTGTAAAGGGTTAAAATAAACATTATATTATTCAAATTTTGATGAATCATTTTGACATGTGCCATTCACACATTGTATTTGCATTGATTTATTACCTTGCTGCATCAGCCTGTGCATATTTCTGCATTAACCCTTTCGATTCAATGTCGTTTAACAGCGCGTTTGCAAACAGTTTGGATCCCGATCAAACGCCGCGTAACGCGGCGTCTGATCAGGATCCAAACTGTTTGACGCTCGTTTTGAAATGTCTACTTCCTTGTTTTTTTTAACTTTGAAACGACATTGCAGACAACAAAAATGAAGCAGACGACAATGAAACTGTGAAAGGGTACAATTCTAACGAATATTTTGGCAGTGAAAGGGTTAAACTACAATTTCATAACATTTGTTCTTCGTGTTTCATAATGATTTCGTTTAGGTAACATGCAACTGCACTTCAATAATATTGATGCATTTTAGTTTTATTAAACAAATTCGCTGCCATTACTTCGCAAAACCACGTCTAAAAACCGCTTCCCTTTTCTCGTCTGCTTGCGTTTTTCGTCCGCCT
The DNA here is from genome assembly GCA_922989275.2 of Gari tellinella. NCBI lineage: Eukaryota > Metazoa > Mollusca > Bivalvia > Cardiida > Psammobiidae > Gari > Gari tellinella. The sequence goes on from OV277866.1 coordinate 67,877,892, forward strand.
TGAATTACAAAATTTGGTATTTTGTGCAATTCTGACTTGAGGAAACGTCGATATGCGTGTCAAACAGTTTTTATTCAAATAAGACGCGCGTTACGCGGGGTCTATTTATAATACAACCTGTTTGCAAGTGTCAGTTCTATCGGCCTTTGCAGTAAAAGGGCTAAATACGTGGTATCGAAGTCAACATTAGACACACTGCTCAGGGTCTACATGGACTATCATATTGCAAACATCATAGGAAACAAAACACTGGCTACCAAACGTGTAGAAAATACCTGCCTTCGCAATAAGGACACGAGGGTGGCTGTTCTTGGTCTACACTGTTTGCCATTAAATAAATCTGGTTTTCTCTGGCATGGTTTCAGTTCGTATACATCTAGACCACATGTCATTAATAAATAATATGAAGTTCTTTTCTAATACTTTTTGTACAACTATGATGTATCGAGGGTTCCGCTAAGTCTACTTGTTACACTTGAAACAAGGCCAGAGGGAAATTCTAATCAACATAAGTTATAACAAATACAGTGGAGAAAACGTTATTCTTTCCCAATAAACGCGTTTACGCTAAAACTAATATTTGCAGTGCAAACAGTTTGGAGCCAGATCAGACGCCGGGTAACCCGGCGTCTGATCAGGCTCCAAACTGTTTGCCACCAAGATAAACATGAAATATCAGAATTGTCAAAAGTTGTTCTTTTCTACGTTTAAGTGCTTTGCGTTTGCGTACGTTTGCGTTTAAACGGGAAAGAATACCAGATTATCCACTGTAACAAGGCCAGAGGGAAATTCTAATCAACATATTAACAAATAGCTGTCATCGACCCTTAAGAAAATCTCATGGACTCTAATTTGTATGAAATACTTCACTTAGGTCTGCTCTTCACTGCTGTCAGTTTTGCTTATAATTCAATAATTACAGATTGCTTTTCTTAACCCATTTGTGCCCACGATCGCATATATGGGACATGGGCAAACAGTGCATTATGCGGCGTCTGATAAGAGTCTACACTGTTTGCTGATAGCAATTTCAGTATAAAACAAAATGAAAATGAAAATTTTGACAAGGCATCCCTTTGATTAAATAAATGGACTAATCTAATATATAAACATGGAATAATCCATTAGGTATAAATTAGTTAAGCATGTTCGTTTTTTTTTATATTTTCAGGTTTTTTTTCAATTACTTTGGTTCTACAGTCAGGACTCGATACAACGACATTCGTTACAACGGAATACTCACTTACCGACACGAAATCCGTGGGAACGAAAATGCACAAAGCTATATATATGAGATTCAATATAACGACAAACTCGTTACAACGACATTTTTGTTGGGAACGAACTGTGTCGTTGTACACGTATCGTGTCTTGACTGTAATTGCTTTTTTACGTATCAAACTGGGATAACAGAGATTAGCCTTGGCCCATACATTCGTGTTTTAAGTTGTGTTTCCTAGCAAAATACGTTGATTACACTAGGAAAAAGAGTGTTTCTACTTAAAACAGGTTTTGCAGTCTGTGAATAATGGCTTTTAGACGTAAGTTCGAATGTGCATGTTTTGTTCTCAAGTTTTACGTCAGTCGAAATCTTAACTCTTTGCAAGCTAGGTAATGTTTTCGTCTGCAACAATTTACGTCTGCCACTTTTCTAAAAACCGTGTTTTCTAAATTTCTTTTTAAAACAGCCTGGTCAGAAGGTCAAACAGTTTTGATTTTTTTATGAAACGCCGTCTCGTCAGGATCCAAACTGTTCACAAAGGTAATCATTGAAGAATACCGCTAGCATGCAAATAGTTAATTACTGCTGGTGCTTTCGGTACTCTATTCTCAGCACTTAAAATGTACAGCGCTCCCTCTCTTCAACGACACCCAATGGGAGACACAAAGTTTGTGCGTTGTTCTGAGGAAGTCGCTGTAGGGAGGGAATTAGGCTTACATTTGCAAACAGCTTGAATCTAGATCAGACGCCGATTCAAGCTGTTAGCCACTCGTCAATTTTTTTTTTCTGTCAAAATTTCTAATTCGTTAATTTGAAGAAAAAAACTTGCAGACGACACTTATACGTAGACTGTATTGCAGCCTTGACAATGTTAACAAAATTATATTGTTTTGGGAACAGCAGCAATAGTCGTTGTTAGGAGGAAACCGTTGTTCGGAGGGCCATTGTAGAGAGGTAGTACTGTATTTCGTAATCAGAAAACATAAAAATTGAACTTTTAATACAGATACAATTTGCATACGTGTACAGTGCTGACTCGTGTGTGCATTGTTCTGAAAAAATTAAAACACTCAGTTTAAATTTGCAAACAGATTGAATCCAGATCAGATGTTTATCACTCATTTTTATGTTTTTTGTTACGTTATTATGAAAAATAAACAGCAGACGACAATCAACGGCAGACGATATGGCAGCAGTGAAGCGTTAGACATAATTGTCTTATTTGGGGAACACCAGCAAGCGTTGTTGTAAGATGGAAATCATTGTTCGGGGTAGGGAGATAACATTTTAATCATGTGTTGGCTGTTTAGGAAAGAAACTATTTTCATCGGGATAAATGCTTATCTTAACTTATACATTTGTGTAGTTAGTTTACACTTTCAGCGCTATAGTCGCCTAAGGTCTATAACAAAACCAAATGCCTCGTGACATACAGTGGATAATCTGTTATTCTTTCCCGTTTAAACGCAAACGTACGCAAACGCAAAGCACTAAAACGTAGAAAAGTGCAACTTTTGGACAATTCTGATATTTCTTGTTTATCTTTGTGGCAAACAGTTTGGAGCCTGATCAGACGCCGGGTTACCCGGCGTCTGATCTGAATCCAAACTGTTTGTATCGGAAATAATAGTTTTAGCGTAAACGCGTTTATTGGGAAAGAATAACAGATTCTCCACTGTAGCGTCTGCTCAGGATCAAAACTGTTTGTCATACTTATCAATATTTATAAAATTAGGTCTTTAGACATTTAAGTTATTAAAAAGATGATATTTTATATACGAAAGGGACTAAAGAATCGATTACAATTTCAAGTGAACGGGTTAAGCGTCTGTTCTTGATTGAGAACTGATACAATTTGAAAAGAATAAGACGAGAATATCACCTACCGTGTGTTTACAGCAGAAAATACAGTGCCGTTTAAACAAACGAAACGTAAACGAGCTGCAATGAAAATAAAGCGTGACGACCTTTTCATGTGATATAACTGACATGTAGGATCTGTCATGAGTCGATGTTTAAGACAAGTTGATCTCAAACTAGTCTATAATTGAAATATTATTAAGCAAGCCTTAACAGGATCTAAACTGTTCACAAAGTTGATTTCAGATGCCCATAATGATGTCAGGTGTAATGCTAACGGCTCCTCAATGGAAATCTTGTTTGCACTCTTACAGTGGAGAATCTGTTATTCGTTCCCGTTTAAACGCAAACGTACGCAAACGCAAAGCACTAAAACGTAGAAAAGGACAACTTTTGGACAATTCTGATATTTCATGTTTATCTTGATGGCAAATAGTTTGGAGCCTGGTCAGACGCCGGGTTACCCGGTGTCTGATCTGGCTCCAAACTATTTGCACTGCAAATAATAGTTTTAGCGTAAACGCGTTTATTGGGAAAGAATAACAGATTCTCCACTGTACATTAATCCTTTCATGATCAAATATTAGGGTGAGTATTACCCCTTCACCGCTCTATTGTCCTCTGCTTCAGTATTATTGTCTGCAAGACACGTTTTAAAATTAGTTTTAAGTTTGAATGACAAAACTTGAGTATTACAAACAGTTACTGTGAACTTTACACATACACCTATTCTGCAAATAAACAGTCAACGATCTCAGTATTATTCCATTACATGTAACAAAAACATTTTAGACTCAAGCGCAATGACATTTGTAATCTGAATTTGCAGAACGCTTCTGTACACATGACGTCTAAACTGGTCCCAAATGTGTGCAATGGGTTCAGATCAGGCGAAAACGCAGGCCAATAAACATATTGATAATGGTATTGGCTACAGACGCGATAGTCAATCTGTTATCTCCGTAAAATCATGACGTAAGTGTGACAATGACATTCGGGGTCATTAAGCTGTCCCATAACTGTGACGTTGGTATCTAATGTTCGCGTTTTTTTTATTCATGTATAGACAGACGTTCTTTATAGGGGTAAAATGAATCAATACACATGTATGATACACTGGTAATAGAAATATGGGTATTTGTATAAGCGGCACGTTTGACGTCATTGTGTTGTTATATGACAAACAAAAGAACATTAGCAGTGTGTACCTATGTTAGTCATAAGCTTATATAGAAGCAGTTCAAAACCGGGCAATGCGTTTTTTCTTAGGGGTGGGTAAGTACGCACCTAATAATGGGGTTTCGGGAGATATGGGATGGAAGCCACCGGTAGTCCGCCAATGGAAAAGTGTTATAATCTTTTGGTCTAAACTTAGTTGTATGGAAATGTCTAGGGTTAACAAACGCTCTGCATTGTGGTCGCTAAGAAAAGCCAGTAGATCATGTCGAAACTGGATATACAATGTTAAGAACTTTTTGAATACGAATGATTTTAACATGTTTAGTTCACTTGAAACTCCTATATCGCACTCATTTGCCTATGATGTTGAGCAGAAAGTATTTGATAAATTTAAAGACAGTTGGCATATTCTAGTAAACAATACTGTTGGTCCTTCAGGAAATGGACGTAATAAGCTTAGATCTTATAAGACATTTAAGCATGTATATGAACCTGAACAGTACTGTAAATGGATACTTCCGATTAAGCATCGGTCTGCATTTAGTAAATTTAGATTGGGTGTTGCACCCATTCGTATTGAAACCGGACGATATGAGGGTCTAAGGGAAGAGCAAAGGGTGTGTTCAGTCTGTGATAATAATGATGTTGAAAAAGAACAACATGTTATTCTTCATTGTCCTATGTATGGTGATTTTAGGACGAAACTATTTGATAAAGCCTGTGATATTGAACCTAATTTCGTTGACTTTTCAGACGTTGAGAAATTTAGGTTCCTCTTTTCCAATGTAGGTATGATTAGATTATGTGCCAAAACCTTCTGTGATATACTAAATAGGCGGGAATTTGTTCTCTCCAGATGAGACTATGATAGTCTTTTTTATTGTATATAATGTATTGTATTTCTTAAATAATGATACATAAGATTATTCAATTGTGTACATATGGTCCCGACACTCAGGTTTTCCCCGAATCTGATTCGGGTAATTTACTGATTTTTGGTCTCTTATGAAACATAGTATGCAGAACAAGCTAATCAGTTCATTCAAAATCTGATTTTGATGATAATCGCTTTTTTATAATCATTTTTCAAACCGGCTTTATTAGCATATTTTGATCGGTCAGTTCTGAAGTAACATTTTAAAGCAGTTCTTAACAAACAATCGTTTTGATAAAATATTTTCAAAACCATTGGATTGTAGGATTAGCTAGTTCTGCGTGCTTTTTATATGTTGAACATGTAATGTTAAATGTATAGTGTTAAAGGGTGATAATAGTCTCTTATAATTCTTTAAAGAATGGCATGGTTAACATGTTATGATATGAAATGTGATACAATGTATATATGTAAATGAAATGTAACCATGATGAGACTCAAATAAAGATTAAATCTAAGCTTGGTTAAATCACGAAAATCAGAAACTAAACCTAACTGGAAAATATATTCATTTGTTAGGAGTGGTGCGTTTTCATTGCGTTTGAGTATATACAGTGGAGAATCTGTTAATCTTTCCCGATAAACGCGTTTACGCTAAAACTATTTTTTCTTTTACAAACAGTTTGGAGCCAGATCAGACGCCGGGTTACCCGGCGTCTGATCTGGCTCCAAACTGTTTGCCACCAATATAAACATGAGTTATCAGAATTGTCCAAAAGTTGTTCTTTTCTACGTTTTAGTGCTTTGCGCTATGCGTACGTTTGCGTTTAAACGGGAAAGAATAACAGATTCTCCACTGTATTTGTCACTATAGTGTGTAAAACACCAACTGACAAAATACCTTGGACTTTGATAACCACTGTTTGCTTTGTACTAAAATGATATATGTATTTATTATATACCTACCAATGTTCTGCCCGAAATATTTCTGTATTTTATCGAACAAATACACCTTGACGGATTGAAAATTCCGTATTACCCATGTACCTTGTGTAATGGGAAAAGAACGTTTACTGTGTAGTCGGAAGTTCGGAACTACAGTAAAACCTCTCTATTACGACCACTAAATTATGTTAAGTATTAGGGTGTTTACGGTAGGTGACCGCTTAAAGCAAGGTGACAGTGAAACAGAAAGCTCATTTAGGAGCTTTCTGTTTCACTGGCACCTTGCTTTAAGCTATCACCTCTCTATTATTTAATCAATTAGCATTCGTTTTAGTGGTCGTAATAGCGAGTATTTACTTTCACGCGCCATTCCCCGAAGTGTGACGTATGGGAAATCCCGTTTATTTATAGTAACGCTCGAAACATTTCTATCGTTTTTCATTTTATTTTTATTATAAGAGGTATATAATAAACGGAATATTACTATACTTTGCATATCTTATGCACCGGATCACTCTCGTTGTGTGTGTAAAGGCTATATCCAACTCGACCTTCGGTCTCGTTGGATATAGCCTTTACACACACAACTCGAGTGATCCGGTGCATAAGATATGCAAAGTATAGTAATATTCCGTTTATACGTTGTCTTTCATTCAGTCCATAAATTATCAAAACGCTTATCTGCAAATTATTCTTATTAAAATATCAATACAATTGAAGCATGGGTTAGTTAAGTTAGTAGAATTTAAAGACAATAGATCATTAGATAATGGAATAAGTACTAATCTAGCATTCCTTTCAAATTCATACAGATATAATAGAAAATCAATACATAGCTGCGAGGTTCCGCCAGTATTTTCATTCAAACGAAGGCTTATGGTTGTGCTGCTTAAGTCAAAGCAATTTATCAGTAATTAGTTATAAAATCAAAATATATCAGAATACAACATTTCTCGTGATACTTATTTCTTCAATACATGTGAAGGACGGAAAGACACATTGACAAATCAATAACAATCCCCCAGTTGTTGATTTTTTCGGTTATAAATTGTAGTCCTAACTGATAGTCAAAATGAACAAGACTTAATTGTAAACTGGGGGGTTCCATTGATGTTTCATGAGTGAAGTCGCCTAGTATATCCTTAATAAAGGTGACAGCCTTATACAGACTAAGGTAAAGCAGAAATTCCTTTTTAAAGCTATATCCATAGAGGTTTCCCTGCTCTTGTGAAGGAAACACATTTTGCTTGAGTAAAATCACCTAAGTACTCATACATATTAAAGCTGCTTGTTTGTTTTTACCTTTCCGAAAAGTGAATAATTTCTACAAGTTTGTCAGGGCTGCCATAAGTTGATCATAAAAATCCTAAGATTTAAAATTTTCAATTTTTCAGAGGCAATTGTACTAATGGTACCTTTACCCCATATCCTGTTTCTTGTTTTGATGGCACATGTCTGCTTAAAACAGGTTGAAAATGAAGCAGAATGTGCCTTAAGGCGCATTCTCCTTTACTTTAAGCCTTTTTTAAACTACGATATGCTTGGGTAAACATCCAAATATTAAGGAAAAATCCATGAAGTGTTATAATATTGTTGCTTATCGCGGCACTTTGTTTAAGGCTCTCGTTTAGAAATTGCGTGCAAAACATAACCTCATCAATTCAACGTGTAATTACAAGTAAAAATTGGCGATCTCGAATTCTCTTTTCCTGTAATCTTGAGGGATTTAATGACATCATGTACTATAAAGAATAAATGATATCATTGATATTTCACCGCAGCTCTTTGAGTGGCATATTTCTAGAAATCATATTAGAATCAGCCACTTGCATGTTTTACTTACGTAACATAAAATGACATGGCGCAGCTGATTAACCATGCCATTTATTAAGTTTAAACTTTAAATGATGGCTATAAAAAAAGACACTATGTCATCAATTTGCCAATTTGTCGTATCTGGTTAGTTCTTGGCGTGTGTCGGTAATTACACTGGATGAAACTAATTAACACACTAATCCCGAGCGACGAAAATACTCGTAATTTACAAACAGTGTACCTATGAAATATGGCACTTTCCCTATGCAAACAGTAAAAACGCTGATCAGAGGGCACCTAATGAGCACTGTCGTTTTGAAATTTATTAAAAAACAACCCTTAATAGTCGCATTTAGACTAGATCTAATTCGAAACTGAACTTGTATATTAAACGATGCTGGAATAATGTGTTTACAAGATGCTTAGCTGACAATTTCCTCCTAAAAAGATAAGATCGTATCCCACAGGACAGTGTCATTTTGTAAATCTTCTTAACCTTTTCACCGCTGTGTCGTCATCTGCTGAAACCAGTTGCTGTCTGCTTTTATTTATTAAAATTGCACTTTAAATATTTTGATTTAAGGAAATATTGAGATGAGTGTTAAACCATTTGCATCCTTATCAGAGGCCGAATTACGCGGTATTTAATCAGGATACAAGGTGTCTCCAAATTAACATTGTACTCTAGGAAAGGCAACTAAGGTGTTATTATGCTTAACCTTTGATGAAATCAGCACACTTTTGTTCACATTTAACTCATTCACCTCTGACACTTTAAATGGACAATTCCAATATCAAGATAAGTCTATTTTTGACTATAAAGGGTTGAATTTAACAATATATTTCAAAATGACAAACAGTGTAGACCCCGATCAGAATCTACATTGTTTGCATGGGACAGGTGTAATCCTAACATGTACTCTCTTTGGAAGTGACAAGTAATCGCGTCGCTAGGGTTGAATGTGTTAAAACAATTTTGATCCGTATCACATGTCTTGAAACTCGGCGTCTGATCATGATCAAAACTGTCTCACATATCCCGTTTGTTCAATCCATACATGTACATAAAACATTAAAGTTGGTATGAACTGACATTCCAACCAGAAAACATTTGATCATGATCAGGGGTAGCAAGATGCATTCAGTGCAGAAATGCAACTGACTGTTAGTTCAACCTAATGTCAAACATTAACATTCGCAGTTAGTCCGACAGCTTAAGTCACTTTTATGAACAGAATACTTCGCTTGGTGATACAAGCACCAAATTTTGCACAAATAATGTCAAGGATGTACATTTTTTAAAAAGCACGAGATCCACTTGAAAAATTCAAGATGGCCGCCGTTTTTCAAGATGGCCGCTCGTCAAATATACAAACAATGCTTTCAGAGTATAAGGTCAATAAACAGCAGTATGTTTATAATCCAAACATCAAAATGAATTGATTTCAACTTAAATAACTCAATTTAATTAATTGAAATCCAATACCACTGATAATTTCAAGATGGCGGCCATATATCGACTCAAAATGAGCGTTTTTGGTATAAATATACTTTATTATGTAATCTTACATTGACTATAAGAACCGTTTCTTTGAAGATACAGGCACCAAAATTGGCAAAAATGGTATCCAGCAACTAAATTTTCAGGAAAATATGTTATCCTACTGGAAAAATCCAAGATGGCCGCCGTTTTTTAAGATGGTCGCCTCGTTACATGTAAATTTGAAAACACATGTTTTTAAAGTAGAATGTCAATAAATAGAATTATGCTAACGATTCAAATATCGAAATGAATCGATTTTTACTTGGAAAACTTTATATTGTCCATTGAAATCCAATAGGACTGATGATCTCAAGATGGCGGCCATCAAATTACTCAAAATTAGCGTTTTTGGTTATAAATATACCTTATTATGTAATATTGCAATGCCTATAAGTACCATGTTTTGTAGAAACAAGCATCATAATTGGCACAAATAATATCCATCATATATATTTTAAGAAAAATAGGTTATTCACCTAAAAACTCCAAGATGGCCGCCGTTTTTCAAGATGGCTGCCTCGATATGTAAAAATACATGTTTGCAGAGAATAATGTCAATAAAAATCAATAAATAGAAGTATTCTAATGATCCAAACATCAACATGAAAGAATTTTACCTGCATAACTTAATGCTGTTAATTGAAATCCTAATAAGACTGATAGTTTTAAGATGGTGGCCATTAAATGACTCAAAATTAGCGTTTATTTGTATAAATATATATTGTACTTTATTATTTATCCAAAATTGGTACAAATGATGGCAAGGATATCAATTTAAAAAAATAACACGTTATCCTCCTGAAAAGTTCAAGATGCCTGGTAGCGCCTTTTTCATGATGATCGCTACGTCACATATAAATCTGAAAACACATGTTTTCAGAGTAGAACATCTATGAATAGATATACGTTAATAATGCAAACACCAAACTGAATAACATTTGACTGGAAGAACTCAACAGAGTCAGAATGTCAAAATTATGGCTTTTAAACAACTCAAAATAAGAGGTTCGGTATAAGAAAAAAAGAATAAAGATTATAAGCTATGCTTGTAAGAATTGACTACTAGTATCCTAAACGTGTAAAGAGGCTACATTTTTACAGCTATAATTGACAACAATGAGTAACGATGAGAAACAAGCCAATCTAAAAATTCTTAAAACCAGGTTTTCACTCAGTACAGATCAAAAACGTCCAGATTCGAATATTTTACATAGGAGCATTACTTCAATCAAAACACGAAACAGATTCTGTTATAGATGAATTTAAAGTTAAGCGCATTGACCTTGGCCAGGGAACTTTTACAAAACAACTCAAGTGACACTGGCCTGATTTATATTGTGAAGACAATGTTAAGATGGCCTTTTTGTCCACAATTCCTTATGGGACCCTACCACAGTTCAGTTGAACAAGCGCTCATGAAGAGGCTAAATGGCATTGTCTGGTACAGCAGAGTTTTTTTTTGCTTTAAGTGTCACAAGAACGCGCCATTTACACGCACAAAGTTACAGCTTGCTGCCTCTGCTTACCTCGAAGAGAGGCACATGTGTATAACTGAGCAGAGAGGATTCAAAATGCTCTTCATTTTGACGACCTGTGCAAAACACACACTTGCGGTGTCATCAGTTTCGAATTTGTGTTGGCAACTGAATTAGTAATTTTCTCTTTGGTCAGTTTTTTTCAGAGAGGCTAACTTTATTTTGCTTTTCAAACATTGTCAACTCTTACTTCTTTGCAAAAAACTTTGTCAACCATCCACCCCAGGTAATGTTTCTCTTGGAGCAAATCTACCTGAGAAAAGTTGCAGTTCTGAGGTTAGCAGTCGACCAAGCTCATGAGCAAGCCAATGTAAATGTAAAACGTAGTGGTTATACCGATCGAGTTACCGAGGACATATCAACACTCAGAGACGATTGACGCCCTCTGAACAAGGAGTCGACAAGTACGCGTTGGCATCGAACATCGAATAAGCCAAGATGCCAGGTATCGTAACTAGACGGGCAGTATCATATCAGTTCTATCGGGATCATCGGACGTGGACCAGTGGTCCCACAATCGACTACGATACCAGGGGTCGTGAGTTTGATCCCCCGCCGGACCAAGTCCTTCGGATGAGTTTTTATAAAAACTTAGATCCGATGTTTTCAGTGCTTTACAGGTGGCATCTAAAAGAACCAGAAAACTCTGTCGATAAAACGGATAGGGCATAACGTCCGGGCGCTATGTATTCACTCCCCTCTCTCTTGGGAGTCCAATTAGCCCATAGTGTAAAGAAACGGATGTTACCAAACAAATTGTTCTTTCGGAATGAACATTTATATTTGACTGCAGCGCCAAGTGACTCTGGCGCACAACCTTCACTGCTCAAAGTTTACAGTTTGCTTAACGTTTAGAAGCTACCGTTTCTCCTTTTGCAACACTATTATTACTGACAGGTTTTCTCGTGTTTTCGTTGTCTCCTCAGACATCAAATGCCTTTAGAGTATACGCTGGTCAAACGGCGGTTCAAAAGAAACAAGTATACTCTAAAAAAAGTGTGAAGGCTCCGTACTACACGCCTAATGGTTAAAAATTAATGCAGGGTAAAGTCACAGACCAGTGTACAGTGACAAACAAAGCTAATTAAACATTGGGCTGGAGAAGTTTTAAATGAGACAGTGACAACAAAACTGAGGAGAACTTGTTCTATCCACCATGTCCCGACAATGTCGTAGATGTAGTTGTGACCAAATCAGAACATCTTTTTGTTCCTGTGTCCCAATAATATCTTTGCTGTGACCAAAGGGAACAGGTGATTTCCAAGAAACACCTCAAGTCTCGAAACTGCAAGACAAACACAGCATTGCAAGTATCAGAGGTGTTCCCTAAGCGATACCTGCTTTTAAAAAGATTATTCAATACCCACCAGAATTATATCTAAACCATGTAGACCTCAAAACCATGTCACCAGTAAGTACTGGTTATGCTAAGAACAGCACTATGACCAGACAAGGTTGGTGAGGTAAAAACATTGAACGTGTTTGATGGGAAAAAACGATCATATAAAGTCTCGCATGCTGGGTTGTTCTCTTGTATTAGATCTACACTGGTTTCCCAAGTTTGACCGAATTACGTATACATATGTTCTATGACCGTTCGTATGACGTCATATATGTTCAAACGTGTTCTTACTTGTGTTACTGCTACGGGAATGTTAACCCGTTGCTCTGACTTAGATATAAATGAAGCTATGTGAAACAAGAATTGTTTCTGAGATCAATAGTTGTATTTTGGCCTAATTGATTTGCTCCGTCTTGTGTATGAAATTTAAACCTGGTCTGTGAATTTTCTACGCTGGAATTTGCCAGTGTATACAAACTGTCCACTTTGCGGTAAATAATTTTACATCGTCTACAAATCTAAAACTGCAATGTGCACTATAGATCTATTACTGTTCTTAATGCGTGTCTTTAGATTGGATTATCACAGATCTGGGCATTACATTAAGTCATCACTGATAGAGTAGTTTTTTCTTTTAAGTCATGCTATAAGATCATAATTTTCAATTAGTTTGGTTTTCTAATTTCAATATTGGGTTTCTCATCATCAAAAACATATTTTTTGATATAAAGATTTTTTCAAAATAGGATTAGTCAATCAAAATCTACTTCAAACACAGTAAAATTTATACATTTCAAATGGCGGCCATATTGAAAAATGGCGGCCATTATGTTTTTTCTCTTGGATATTGTACTTTCTCCAACTAAGCACGTCATGAATCACACCTGTGCAAAATTTTATGCTTGTATCACCTACTTAAGTATTGTTTAAGTCATTTGCGGCACTATCTATTAAAACTTAGAAGAGACAGTAATCTTTCATTTCATTCATATTTTATCATCATAACTTTCAATAGATTTGATTTTCTAAATTCAAAAATGGTTTTCTCATCCTCCAAAACATATATTTTGATGTACAGATCTTCAAAATGTGATTATTCAATCAAATTCTAGTACAAACACAGTAAAGGCACTTCGAATAGCGGCCATCTTGCACAATGGTGGCCATTTTGTTTTTTCACTTGGATCTCATGCTTTACCAAGAGCATGTCATATAACACAAATTCCATACACTAAAAATTGCTTTACTTCAAATCTCAGTTTACACATGCATTTATATGTAAATACATGAGACACTCATAATACTTGTGGTGGTCTGGCAAAGACGCGCAAACAGAGTCGAACTTATGCTTAGCTGAAAAATTGCGGCCATTTTGTTTTAACGCTTGGATCTCGTACTTTTCCAAAAAAAATGATGTTATGAAGCATACATGTGCAACATTTGATGCTTGTATCACCAAATTTATTAGTGTTTTAGATATCTGCAGAACTGTCCTTTAAAACTTCAATGAGACAGTAATTTTTCATTTAAGTCATAACTAATCATCATTATTTTCAATAATTTTGATTTTTCAAATTCAAAAAAGCGTTTTCTCATACTCAAAAACATATATTTTGATGAAAAGATCTTCAAAATAGGATTATTCAATCAAATTCAAACACAGTATAAGCACTTCCAGTGGCGGCCATCTTGAAAAAATGGCGGCCATTTTGTTTTTTCACTTGGATCTCGTGCTTTTCCAAAATAGCATGTCATGAGGCGTATATGTGCAAAATCTGATGCTTGTATCACCAAGCGAAGTATTTGTCACTTAAGCTGCCGGACTAAGTGCAGTGTCCTTATATAACCCTGTTTAAAATATGTGTTTTGACAGGGTATGAAATACACATTTCCGAAATTGAACATCAGATTTAACGTAACAACATTTTGGTAAATGGATCTTACTCCTATGAAAACACGTTAAGATTAGTTTAAGAAATGGAGTTATCCTACAGAATGCATTTATAAGAAAAACTACACTATTGATCATGATTCGAAATCGAGCAGAGAATGCAAACCAAACTGTGCTCTAATTTGCATTTCATATAACCATATCGACCCCAGGACCATTCTTTTAAAACGGTCTATCTTATCATTTGTGTATTGCATGTGAGCGTAGTTTTATAAAAAGATTAACTCCGACCGGGGTCGGAGATGCAAAAGCTATACGAAAATGTAAACATAAGCATAAACCCGATAGGATTCAGCGACTTTTCTTTAGAATGTTAGTTTCTTCATTCTGGAAATACACAATCTTGTTTTCAGTATCTTAAGGTTCCGAGATAGTGTTTGATAGCCCGACTTTTTCCGACTTTATTTCCAAAATGCCTACATACATGTACAGCATACCAATAGTATACATCATTTCGAGCGTTAGGACTTGTAGAAGCTTTATAAAGGAGTCTTGATGTAAAATTAATCACTACTAATCTATTTATGGTGCAACTAACAGAGTCTGGAAATGTCCATGTATCTTTTTTACAAGTGCCAAAATTTGAATTCTTCATTTCACATTTTATTGATCATATACTTTCATTCAACAAAGGAGTGTCATATTTAGAAACTACTGATGTAATAAGCATAACATTTTAAATTTTAAATTTTTAAAAAATGCCCTCCAAAATTTCAATCACATTTTATGCTTATTACATCAGTAGTTTCTGCAGTTTTAACACTGTCGGTTTCCAATTCCGTCTAGCCTATTGACGTTCTTGTTACAGTATATTAGGAAAACAAACAATGTAGACCCTAATCAGTTTTAAGAGCCATCTGACCAGTTTCTACACTGTTTGCATAGGACACGTGTAAGCCTTTTCATTGGTACATTATTTTTAGATGGCGCGTACACTCGTCAAAATGGCTATATTGTATAAGATCCTATTGCATTTCAAGAAACATCAATCAACGTGCTTCAATGATTCCGTCCCTATCCAAGGTTGACTGACATGTGATCTAATTAGGACTAAAATGTATAACAAATGCCAATCAAGTCCCAAAAATCAATCTTCGGGTTCCAAACATGAACAAAAACTGATTAGATGAAAACAGAGAAAATTTGTAGGCAGTTGTTTTGTTGTGATTTTTCTAATTCAATAATGATATTGAATACCGATCAGAAGTAAAAAGAAACAACAACAACAGTTGATCCTCAATATCTCAAACTCGTTAAAATTGCAATTTTCCATATTTATACATTTGTATTTCATTTTTTTCAAACTCCTTCTAAGACGCCGCTTAACTGATCTGAATCCAAACTGTTTGTCACTCATGTACAGCATTCTTCTGTGACAAAGTCTGAAAACTAATTGGATTGTTCTTCACAAACGATATATTTGGAGCAGATGACAATTTAGCTTGATAATGGTTAAACGGAACGGAATAATGTCTTCTCCACTGTAAATATCATCTCCACCGCTGTATATTATGTTTAAATTATACAATTCTTACCACTGAAGTTTTCACGTTGGAAATGATTATTTCATGAAACATTACTGGCTACAAAACAAAAGTATGATAGAATAGTACAAAACTACAATACATGTAGATAGATATGTATATTTATTTCAACATAACATGTACAACAACATGGCAATATGTTATTTATAACATCCATGATGAACGATAACCAACATTGTATGTATGATTTAATACAGTCATGTCACTCAACATTATATTCCTATAATGAAACAAACAAGAGTACGAACTACTCTTATTTCCATTGTGTAATTGCAGATATAGTGTATATATTTGTTGTAATTGGACTGTAATATATATTCTTGAGCGAACCCTTGGTTGGTGTAATCAGTCAACGATAACATAATAAATTCAAAACACATATACTGTTCCTGTGTTACTATTTAGCTTTAAAATACAAATAGATGTATGTTCCGCTCCAGAAAGTTCGAGTTTTCGAAGTTTGACTGTATGAGTTTTGAACTTTTAAAGTACATAATTATCTTTGTACCTTGCCATTCCAAATGACATCAATTGCTAATACTATAGTGGCATTGTATCACAAATTATACTAACGCTTGACTGCAACAAAACGATAAAGTTTTTTTCGCAAACAATGTCTTTGAAGCAGACAATAATTCAGCATGATATGAGTTAAAATATTTATCAACTCGTTATTCTGTAGCATATTGAATATTTTGCCTAGCAATACACGCTCACAAAATAAAGTAATTGACTAAAATAGTGTCTAACGAGATGGTATCTTAACCCCTTTCGTGCTGAACTATAGTCAGCAATAAAGTTATATTGTATTCGAATAATCTCAAAATCAGATTTTTATGCTTTTTAAACTCTGGAGACAATTTAAATATCATTGCTTTTCAAAAATGTTTATACCTAAATCAGACTCTGCGTACCTCTTTGCAAATATTATCCGTGTCTCGCTAAGCATGATAAACGTTTATATTTGGCTGACGTCCATAAAAAACAAATCACAGAAGACAATTATACTCTCATAACGCTCGAGGTCGACTCTCAATGGAGCGCCCATTTCATTACTGTCATTTCAACAACGATTGACTAAGCGAAATCGTTTAGAATGTCAACAATTTCTTGGAGAGTCGTCGGTTGTCTAACAAGCAACTTGCAAAAAGAAACGTATGCCACACATGTTTCGTTGCCTCCTGAACGGTGTACCACAAACAACCAGGTTTAATAAGACAAGAGTTCGGTGGTCAATGAAGACAATTACAGTGTTCCCTGCCTTAAAAAGTCCTCCCAACAGCGACCCTTGTCGCTGTTCCCCAAACAAAACATTTATGTCCAACCTTTTCATGGCTGCAATAATTACAGTCTAATTAAAACCCAAGTTAAAATGCTAAAATTTACATTTTTGACATTTTGACAGAAAAACAAACATAATGACGAGTGGCAAACAGCTTAAATCAAGATCAGACGTCGCGTTATGCGGCGTCTGATCTGGATTTAAGCTGTTTGTAAATGTAAGCATATTTCCTCCCTACAACAACACCCTCCGAACAACGCACATATGTTTCGTCTCCCATTGGATGTCGTTGTAGAGAGGGGGCGCTGTACCTATAAACACAGCGTTCAAATAGGCAGACAGTTCCAACTGGAACTTTCAAAATACACGTTCAAACTGCAGTGATCTATTAGTTTGTGAAATAAATTGAAGGACATATGGCGGACCAATTCAGGATGAATATTTACCTGGACCTTAGGGTTGCTCTAGAGAGGTTGTACTGTATATTCAATTGACAATCAATATGAAAGTGCGCATGTAATGGCAAACTATGCATAGCAGAAAAGATGCTACTATTCCCAGATAACAATGATTTTTACAATTTATATTTCATTACTGCACCACCCAAACGAACTATATCTTAAAAGATATTCAAAGGAGTGCATTGTGGAAGTTATGCTGTAGATGGGTGTGCAATATGTATGATACTGAGGTTTTCAAAGAATTGTAATTCTTTAGATTAAACTTTACAGTATATGTTTTGTAAAATATAGCATAACTACTACAAGACCATTCTGTAAAGGAAAGCAAAACAATATTTGCAACCCTCTCCTGCTTAAAACTATAAATCAATGTCTTCAAATCCTGCAGTGGTGGGAGATGTTATTTTTCCTGTTTCAATGAAGCTAAACGCACACACAATGCAATAAACTGCAAATATTTGTAATAGTTTGGAAATAATGGCTCTGTAGTGTATGCCTTCCTGTGATATCGAGCCGTTCCGAGCATATCTGTACAGAAAGATACAAGAATCTCTTTGTATCTTACAGTTTATTTATTTTTTACTCCTACCTCGTCTTCGATGAAGCGTGGCGTCATGTTGATTTTGCCATGTAATAATTCTTGTTCAGCTTCAAAAATCAAATGTTTCTGGGAATAAAAAAATCACTATATACTATACAATTCGTGTTGGTTTATATAGAAGGCATATAAAAAGCACATCAACAGTTGACAGTACGTTACTGATCTGGATGTTCATCTCTCGACATTCTTAGCGGAAACACCCGATCTGATGAGCGCCTTGAAACGTCTCGGTCTGAATACATCTCCCTGTATTGCACCACCAACTGGTAATGTGTATTTATTATAATTTTAGTGGTAATCCAGTATCTGATGATCCGTTAGCGAAGGGTTATTCCTGCCCGTTTAACCCTTTGAACCCTAGTCCCGCATTTAGGCGTCTTTTTCAAACAGTATACATGTGAAAAGTGCATTGTCCCATGCAAACAGTGAATATCCAGATCAGAGGGCTCCTTACGGAGCCCTCTGATCTGGGTATTCACTGTTTGTAATAAAACAAAATATTGACAAAAACAACCCTTAAAAGTCAGAAATGGACTAGACTAAAATGGAAACTGGGTTTGTCCATTTGAAGTTTTAGGGAGGAAAGAGTTAAACGCAAACGAAACGCAAACGCACTGTAATATAATAGAGAAAAGTTTTGACAATTCTGACTATTTATCTTTTCTGAGTGGCAAAATGTTTGGAGCCTGATCAAACGCCGGGTTACCCGGCGTCTGATCTGGCTTCTAACTGTTTGCAATGGAAATAATAGTTTCAGCGTAAACGCGTTTATTGGGAAAGAATAACGTTTTATCCACGGTAGCACAAATAAGTCCTTTATAGCCGAATACAAGTTTTCTCAGCTATGTCTAAGGCCCATGTCTAGCTGTATTTTACAGAAAAACTCTCATTGAATTAAATAGTTGCCGTGTCGAGCAACAATATATTGCACCAAGTTTATTGCTTTGAGAGAAAAAAAAAGATTAATAAGAAAGTAAGTATTTGCATAGATAAAAATTCAACAGAAAAGACAAAAACAAAACATGCACGGCAATATTTCAGATATATTGTAAGCAATTAGTAGAATGAAGGAAAGCTCGTTTAAATGGTAGGCTAAATGATGAATATTTGATAAGTGCATATAAGGCATTTATAGAATACATTTGCATAGGTGTATTTCTCTTTAGCGCCAGAAGTCTACTGAATATGAAAAGAAGCGTAGAATGGGAATGTGTTGAACAAGAATGAAGTTAAACATATTTCAAAAGAGTTACATCTCATTAACTAAGTTAGGGTTTCGGTCTTCGAAACAAGCTGAAGTTTAATGCAGGATAAAAATTCTCTTTGCATAGAGGTTGCACAAAAGATATTTTAACGGCTTTTTATACCATAATCTGAATAAGGGGATATCCTTTGAAAGCACAGAAAACAAAGCAAATACTGAAAATTGCAGACTCGGTTTATTTGAGTCTGTTCATGAGCAATACTTAAACATGCAACAGTGCTCACGCCCCCTTGCACCAGCTTAAGCGGAATTCAACTTTCAACTGTAAATGCGCTGAAATCAATGATTCCAAAGGACAAGAAAGTATAACAACACTGAGAATGAAGTACGGGGCGACTTTTTACAGCCGCCACACAAGCACTTAACATCTGCTGTTGTGAATTATATAATCTGAATAAGGGGAGATCCTTTGAAAGCACAGAAAACAAAGAAAATACTGAAAATTGCAAAGTTCTATTTTTCTCAAGCGATTGTATCGTGGACAAGACGTTATTCCAAATGCAAACACTATTATGTCCGTTTCAAAAAGTTTAGAGCCAGATATAACACTGATTAACCCGGTGTTGATCAGGCTCCAAACTGTTTGCAACACAAATAAAAATGAAACATAGCCAGACTGTTAAAACAATGACATTTCTGTATTTTATTAAAATGCATTTGCATTTGAGTTTGCATTTAGGCGGCGAATATTCGCGTACACTCTAGTGTAGAAGTGGTCTTAGCTGTATATCATAACATAACTGTTTTTTAATTGAAAAACGATGTGAACCTTCGCATTTCGTTGACAAACGATATTAGAGCATTTTGCATTATTGAGAGTGTCCTTACGTAATTGATAAATGATACGGTGGAAAAAAGCGTTATTTTATCGATATACAGTAAAACTTCTCTATTACGGACACTAAAAAGAAGGCTAATTGAGTGTAAAAAAGACAGTTGACAGCTTAAAGCAATGTGGCAGTTAAACAGAAAGCTCCTATAGGAGATTTTTGTTTTACTGTCACATTGCTTTAAGCAGTCACCTGTCAGAAACACCTAATAATTAACACGATTTAGTGGTCGTAATATGAGGTTTTACTATACACGCATTATTCTTTACAATATCATTCTATTGCAAACAGTTTCCGATCAAATCAGACGTCAATTCACTAGGCACCTGAAACGTCTCTTACAATTATGTCATTCCTATTAGAATACAATTAGCTATACAGTAGAACCTCTCTATTACGACCACTAAGTTGAGTCAAATATTAGTCGTTTAAGACAGGTGACTGCTTAAAGCAATGTGAAAATGAAACAGAAAGCTAGAGATTTTGTTTCACTTTCACATTGCTTTAAGCTGTCAGCTGTTTTTATACAGACAATTAGCCTTCCGTTTAGTGTTCGTAATAGAGGGGTTCTACTGTACATGTACTTGTACTAGATTTTCATTTTCTACAGTGTAGTAAATTGCGTTTGGGTTTGTTTCCTTCAACACCTTTCACCATATCTTGTTGTCAGTATTGATGATAGATGGTTGCTGAAAACAGACTTAAACTAAAGCAGAAGGATACTTCTGATGCACTCTGCTTTGAGCTCAGCCTACTTTAACCCCCATCATGTCTAAGTGTAATATATTGCAAATACATCGTCTGTGGAAGTACACATAAGCATTTTTGTAATGCTTTCTTATCTAAGAATATGTTGAATATGAGTTGCAAACAGTTTGAATCCAGATTAGATGCTACTTTACGCTGTGTCTGATCTGGATCTAAACTGATTTAAAATGTTAGCCAAGACGCGCTGAGCATGCCACAGTTTCAGCTACGATTTGCTAGAAAATGGGAAATGTTACTTATGGTACATATCCCTGACAGTAGAAAGTTTAACATTGTCTATAGTAGACGAATTAATTGATTTCCAAATATATGGATTAATGGGTTAAATGGTTTAACCCATTACCTGATAGCCTATTTCTAGAATTGAAAATAGGATACTACTTAAAGCAGGTTGAAAGTAAAGCAGAATGCGCTTAAGGCGCATTCTGCTTTACTTTCAGCCTGCTTTAAGCTATCCTGTGCTAGAATATATTGAAAATTTTACCTATAATATATATTCATGACTGGTTAAATTGGAACTATTTTCTTCAGCGGAGGAATAAATCAGATTCGCTAAAAGTCGCTTCTATGGGGTAAAGGGTTAAATGTAACGTCTTTTCCAATGGTAAGATACTTGTATGTAATGCAGATTATCGTTGTTAAGTTGATAAATGAAAACACGCAATAGTATCGTATTATGCAATTTTATGAAGCATGGGACATACAATTGATCGGATATGTTCAATCAGACAAAATAAATTCAAATTTAGGAGAATACATCAAGACAAGATTTGGGTCCTTCTCGTAAAACATAAATATCTTCCCTTTATTTGATTTTACTAAAGCCTTGCAGCTTAAATTGGATTGCATATTTATTGCAGATATGTTGCATTGGACGAAATAAATTTACATTTAGAGAATATATCCAGACAAGATTGGGTTTCCTTTCATAAATTACTTAACTATATAGATTAGCTTAACCCCTAACCGTTTTATAAAACTTAAATGAATTTTGTTACAGGTTTGATCATGACCAAATTAAGAGCTTTACCTGTGAACAAATACAGTCCAAGCTCAATGACGTTCTTGATACACAATCGCATTTATCACAGCGAGAGCAGTTCATGTAACTCAATATATAAACCAAATCATGGTTTAGTACTGTGTATATTTATGTATTGTTGATTGGTATATTTAAGTATTGTTGCCAGTTGAAGAAGCACAATCAAGTCTTAATTTCTGTCTGAAAATAATGTGCTCGGGGAATCAGATATTGTTTGGTAAAAGTTTCACTTCTAAGCAGAATCAACCACACTGGCAACGGACTATGTTTACAACTAGAAGGCCGATAAGATAGTTTTATTTTTTTCCTTTTAAAAGAAATATAAACGAAAACACAGAGCAATGAAACGTCGAACGTGGAAACCGTTTGGAAAAAGTGACAATTTATTTAACCTTTCACAATATACACCACGGCATGGCTCTAGCTTTGTTGACAGAAAACAACTTTAAAAGCAGGTTGAAAACAAGTCAGATTGCGTCTAGAGGGACATTCCGCTAAATTTCAGCCTGCTTTGAGGTATCATCTTCTAGGATATAGAAAATAGTAACTGCGATGGACATTTATGATGTTATAAACTCAAACTTTTTCTTCTGTGCGGGAATAAATCAAAGGCGTAAAAAGGCGTATTATAGGTCTATGAGATGAATCTATGTTGCAAATGGTTAAAAACCTTATTAGATGTCGGGTACCCGAAGTCTGATCTGGTTACAAACTGTTTGCAATGGACATAATGGTTTTAGCTTTCATTGAGAAAGAAGAATAACGTCCTCTTCACTCACTGTCTCTATATTATGGTTCATGTTGATAAATATTTTACCGGACTGCTTTCCTTAAATTCACTTATTGGGCCTTGATTTATTTTTGCAAAGTTTATTGCTTTGAGATAGCAAGCAGATTAACCAGAACGTATTGGCGAAAACGAATACATGTATTGACAAACGAACAGGTATGTATACAATGGAGCAGGTGTTATTATTTTCCGTTAAAGCGCAAACAGAACGAAGAAGCATTACAACTGAATGTATAAAATTACATTATCCTGTCACGTGCCTATTTTCCTGACGGATAAAGGGGTGACAGATAAACTTTGCTTTATTATGCTAGTTGGTCACATGACCGATGTTATTATGTCAGTTGTTCACATGACCTGTAGCCGGAACCATTTTACACCGAGACGCCCGGAGTATCTATGTCCTACATGTAACTGTATGCAGTTGAAATAATAGCTTTTGCGCCAACGCTTTTGTTTGGGGGGAGGGGGGAGAATAACGTGTTCTACGCTGTGTAACTCTGGCGACACCGGTCGCGCTTTAAGTCCCAACATTACTGTCGACTTGCCAAAATCGCACAATTTAAAACCTGAAAATGTAGGCATATTCGTAACCTTAATCTATAAAAAGAATTATTCCCCGATGATTATTGAGGCAACATTGCTTACAAACCCGTGAAATTTGCGGAAACAAGTCGACTTTTAAATCTGTTTTGTTGACATGCGATCGAAGACGCATTACTACACAGTGTATATCAATTATCGGCGGGCTTCGTATCAATCACGTGTTCTTTACGCAATTCTCAGAACCAACCCGTTAGTCTTTATTGTAAACAAATCCACTAAAAATGTAAACCAACACGATAAGAATACGATACATTTAAGTAGGATTCTTTACGAAGTGGGGGCATATGTCAGGCTTCTAACACGCGATTTCATATAGTTTTAATACATACAAATGTAAATAATGCACAAATATAAGAAATTGCGCGTTTTAAACACCGATTTTGGTAGTGTTGTGCCTTAAACTGTAACAAACATTAGCCTTTAGGTGAGCCCTTACGGTATTAAATAGTAAAGAATGAGTCCGTCTAAAGACCCCAAATCTAAACTTCCCCAAACCTTTCTTAACCTCTCCAAATCACTAAAAACAACCCAAACAACTTCTATTCCTTAATATCTTACCACATAAAGCTTATATATGGCGAATTAAAGCTAAATTAAAGAAATCAAAATGTTAAAATTAGATCTACAATGATTTTAATTTCAAGGGGAGCAACTCGTACAAAGCTTAGCTAGATACTGTTACAACTAGATATTAACTGATTACTCAATAGCCTGTTTCTGGTTTTGAAGACAGGTTTCCACTTAAACAGGTTGAAAGTAAAGCGAAAGCAGGATGCGCCTTAAGGCGCATTTAGCTTTAATTCAGGCTTATTTCAGCTACCATTTGGTAGAATATGGAAACTTGTTTTTAAAAATGGTTTGAGAGGATTTGGAGAGGTTTGTGGAGGTTTTGAGTCTTTAAACGGACCGGTAAAGAATGCACAATTCTTTTGGGTAGTATTGCTCCCGTATAATAAGCACTTGCATGCTTGTCCGATTCTTTAAACATATATGCTTATTAATATAACTAGGAGTTTGTCAGGGATACAAAATCAATGCAAACGCAATGCAACGCAATGTAAATAAAAACACCTCGAAATATGAACGATTCATTTCAATGTGAGTGACAAATAGTTTGGAGCCGATCAGATGCCAAATTACTTGGTGTCTTGTATGGCTCCAGATTGTTTGAAAAGAACAAATGTATTGTACAAAAGCGTTTTTTAAAGAATAATTTCTAATTCACTGTTGGAACGTGTAGATTGACACTTTAACATATGTCTAGTGATTCTCAAAATACGTTCTAGTGTTTGTATTTAAGATAGATGAGAGCTTTAATGCAAGGCAAACAGTGTTTGCAAACCGGAGATTGTTCAACAGAGGTTCTACTATAAATATAAATGCATTTGAAAACTCATACATCTGTTTAAGATAGCAAATTATATAAAGTAAATAAAACGTTATTCTTTCCTAAAAAAGCGTTTACGCTAAACTATTTTTTCCCATGCAAACAGTTTGGAGCCAGATCAAACACCAGGTAGCCCGGAGTCTGTTCAGGCGTCAAGTTGTTTGCCACCTAGATCAAAACTAGTAGTCAGAATTGTCAACAAATTGTCATTTTTTATAATAAACTGCCATGCGTTTGCGCTTTGTTTGCGTTTAACTGCACAGTTAAAAAAGCGTCATTATTTTCCAATAAAAGTGTTTGTAATATAACAAGTATGTCCACTACAAAAATTGAAGCCTCCAGTCAGAGGCTGGGAAATTCCGGCGTTTGATCAGGTTCCAAGTGCTTGTCATTCGTATATATGATAGAAAACTCTTATTTCTTATATTGATTTCCCTAGCATTTGCCTTTTGCTAAGTTTAACCCATTTGTGCCTAGCGTTCCATAAACGGAACATATAAAGGCATAAAAGGTGAACAGAGTCAACTCTGATCAGAGGCTACACAGTTTTCTGATAGGAATTGCAATTAGAAAAAAAGAGAATGAAAAAATAGATCAGACACCCTTTTATAAACAATTGATCAATCCGAAAAAAATGGAGGAATCTATTTGTTATAAACCGGTTAAACGGGAACGAAACACTCTTCATTGTCAGAGCATTGCATTTGGTGCGATACGATATGATATATTATACAGAGTGTCTTGTTGCAATTGATGAATGATATCCCAAGTACTCCCGCGTCATGCAATTTAAATAGCTCTGCTGCGTAAAGTCGATCTTATATAATCCTAGATATGTTGCAACAGACGTTATAAATTTAGATTTCAGAGAAAGTATCTAGAAAATCTTGATATCCGTTTAATATATGACCTTACGATATGTAAATTGAATTGAATATTTTAAAGAGACTATATATGATGAACCTGATAAACAGTTTACATGTTTTTTGCCAGTTGTCTTACCCTGAAAAGCAACAATGAGACTAAAATGAGAACTGAAATAGTTCATTTCAAATTCCTATTTCTCCAGCGAAGAGGTACATGTACTGTATAATATATTGTGTCGTGGTGGTCAGTTGGCTAACTCTTATTCTGACACGTATATGAAAGACATTTGCATTTAAATTGAAATGTGTACATTATCTGACCATGCTTAGATTTCCTTCATCTAGTAAGTTTATGTCAGAGAGAACTTCCACAACCCAGTTTAACCCTTTCCCCCGATAGATGCGCCTTTTAGCGCATATAACTTATTCATCCACTGAAGAAAATTGTTCAATTTAAAACAGTCATGAATATGTATTAAAATAACTTTTGTTTATATTCTAGCACTTGGTACTGCTTAAGGCGCCTTCTGCCTTACTTTCAACCTGCTTTAAGTAGCCATCTTTCTTCAAAAATAGAAACCATGTTATGGGGTAAAGGATGAACTGAATTTGTTTGGCTTATATTAAGGCTTAATTAAGGATGAACAAGCAACAAGGGTCTGTTGAGAAGCAGCTGCAAAATACACTGAGAAATAGGTTCTTGATGAGTTGTTGTAATTACGGTTCTTCATTGCAAATGTCATATGCCATTATAAATATCCAGAGAACTAAGTCCCAGGATATTCACAGTTAAACCATAACATTGTTGCTCATAATTTGGACAAAATTCGAATCAGTTTACAGATAAATGATCAGATAGCTATCAGTTTCGAAGGATTTGTCTCCAAAATATGTAACAGTAATGAAACACAGTGAAAGACCCGGATTAGAGAATTTTGTCCGGAGTCCTCTGATTTAAGTTTTACTGTTTTTAAAGAATTATTTATCAGGTTGCAGCTCTATCAGTGCTATTTTTTCAAAAGGCTTCCAATGACGTCGTTGTAGAAAATACGGTCAATAGTCTAATACAGCGCTCCCTGTCTACATCGACACCCAATGGGAGACAACAAGTATGTGCGTTGTTCGGAGGGAGTCGTTATAGAGAGGGAAATTGGTCAACATTTGCAAACAGCTTGAATCCAGATCAGACGCCGCGTTACTGTTTGTCACTCGTCATTACGGTTCTTTCTGTCAAAATGTCAAATATGTAATCTTGAGAAAAAACAGACAACTTTAATTAGACGATATTCCAGCAGTAAAGCGTTATACCTATTTGTAATGTTTAGGAAACTTTGTAAAGTGTCGCTGTAAAGAGGGAGTCGTTGATGGGAGGGTCGTTGGAGAGAGGGGGTAATGTAGCTATCCAATTTGTTTTCGATACCCTTCAACTTGTTCAATGTTACATGTAATACCTTTACTGCCGATTTCGACTGTATTTATATTTGAAAACAGGTTGGCTTAAGATCAATATTTTGACTCTCATAGCAATGATTCTTCAAAATAGATACTTAGATGAATGTAGGTAGATGTTATGACAGTAAAAGGGATAACCCATTTACTGCCATACCCCGATTGCATAATTTATTTGCAAACAGTCTGAATCCCGATCAGTCGCCACGTGACGCAATGTCTGATCAAGATCCAAACTGTTTGACACTCATTTCAATGTTTCTTAATTTAAAAAAAAAAAAAAAAATTAAATTTGAGAAATAAAAACGGACGACAACTGTTTCAAGTTGATGACGCCTTGGCAGTAAAATGGTGAAAATATGACACAATTTAAATGGAACATCCACAGTAATCAAAATTGACTTAATCAAGTTTCGCTGGAATTTACAGACGAAACTATCAGCGAATAAAAGTATGACAAAATAGGTCAAAATTATATTAGTACAATTGTACCGAGGAAATCCGAACACACGTGCAAGTCTTTACGCAACGGTTTGTATGTACCAAATTACCAATCTGTTGTATAAAGGTGATGGAATCCAAAAATAGGTGTCTTATGAAAACTATCAGGAGAGTCTAAGAAAATGTTAAGTCTTGCCCCCTCGTATCCCATGACCCTAGCAGTTTGTACACTTATATCCTGCAGCGAGACAGTCAAAGATGTCAGTTTCAGTAGATCTTGATGTGATGAAACACGTTGCGAACGTTTTTTACCGGTACATCCAACCGCGACTTGCGAAAGGCTAATAGTAAAAAATGCAATGCGCATGTCAATACAGGCTTTAGTGGGTGAAATACGTTGTAACAGACTAATCAGTAATTAAACATATCCTGCAATGAAATAATTATGTTGGAATTGCACTATTAGATTATTGTTTTCGTTAGTCCATAATACATTTAATGATAACGAGGGAGACCATCAACTATCTACGGTATACGACCCGATCGTCGCCATAGAACGTTGCGGAAATCAACGAGCATGACTGTAGAGACGGGACACCAGGTGCCCGGATTACTAATCGTCGTACGGCAAATATTGACGTAAGTCAGATTCTAAATATCTCATTTATTACTTATTTATTATATTGTATCCAGTCATGTGACCTCTCTTTGGAATCGTCTTGAATCTCTCTGTCAATGTCTTGAACAGATAATTCCAAAGAGATGTCACAAGACAGGAATATACGGGGAAATTAGAAATAAGATGTATTTTGAAGTTTTGAATAACGACCGTTTTTGTCGTACGACGTTTCGTAAGACGGGTCCCAGCAGTCTGGAGATGGTCACAGCAGTGGTCGCAATCGTGAATAGTACGTGGAAATTGTAATGTAATTGTAAATCTTAATGTACTGTTAACTGATGAAAGCATGAATCTAATAGTAATTAAGGATTTTAATACTTATAATTCGGATCGTATGTAGATCTATGTGCAAACATGTACAGTAACATTAGTTTAGATTAATGCATGTTCCATTTATCAGAAACAGGTTTTCCAAAATAAACATGATTCTAATTCATTCTTAGATCCATCTTCGATTTGCGAGAGGTTGGTGAAGAACTATGGACTTGAATCAACTGTTCCTTGGAGGTACAGTGGAGAAAACGTCATTATTTCCCGTTTAAACGAAACGAAACGCAAACGCAAAACACTAAAACTTAGAAAAGTACAAGTTTTGGACAATTCTGATAATTCATTTTTATCTTGGTGGCAAACAGTTTGGAGCCTGATCAGACGGTGTCTGATCTGGCTCCAAACTGTTTGCAATGGAAAAAATAGATTTAGCGTAAACGCGTTTATTGGGAAAGAATAACGTTTTCTCCACTGTAAACACTTACATTTGATTATTTATTTATTATACGAGATTTATAATACTCTTTACACAATAAAGTGAAAAATGGAAGTTAATCCTGAATAAGGGAACTATTTTCCATGTACATTTTATTTTGCTTTCAATCTGCCCTGTGTTTATTATCGCGTACTCTAAAGAAACTCTCGCCGCGAACCTCTAGGCTCAGGGCGACCAAAGGAGGACTGACAAGGAGAGTAACAAAAACATGCAGTTCTGAACGAACGTGAACCTACGGGTCGCCCTGAGCGAATAGGTTTGCGGCGAGAGGTTCTGTTGAGTTCGCGCTAATGTACACAGGGCAAGTTTCATTAAAGAAAGTTTTAAATGCGAATTGTAGAATAAATTTGGAACAGAGGCATTTCAACGTCGTTAGAAGCATATCAAAACTTGACTTAAAGCGCTCAAGAATTACATAGGAATACATTGATGATCTTAACAACTTCCTACTTCCTACTTTAATTGCAAACATTCGTTTTAATCGATACAAGTCAATACCGTAAACACATTGACAGTTAGTACAAGAAAAAATCTTTTTATATACACGTTGTGTCCATATTTGTACATTATGAAGAGATCACTTATTACAACAAGACAGTGATTTAGAATCCACAAAATATTTATTAAAATGAGACCATTCTAAAGCTTCAAAAATCTTCCATCGGGGCCTTTTTCATACTTTTTAAGTGGAGCAGATAAGTGCAAAAACAGAGAATAATCGTTCACTTCCGGAAACAAGCACCAAAATTGGCACACATAGTCCTTGGCGATTGCTCTTTGGAAAAAGCCCGCTGGCCACTTGAAAATTTCAAAATGGCCGCCATTTTTCAAGATAGCCGCCAAGGACTATGCAGAAATATTGCTTTCCGCCATAAATATGCAAACCTTGTCTTGTTCAATGGTCTGTGTGTCAAATAATGCTTTTTGACTGTGTAGAATTAAATTTGGAACTATTGAATTGTTCTATAGCTACCTTTTACCAACTTAAAAATTCTAGATGGCCGCCATTGTCAAGGTGTCCTCAGCAAAATACTGGGTTTTGCATTATATTCGCAAATACTGGTCCTGTATCAATGATCTTTGTTTAAAATGATATTTTTGACCATGTAGAATTCAAGTTTTGAGCAACCGAGTGACTCAACGGCTTCCTTGTACCGTTAACAACTTGAAACTTGAAGATAGCAGCCATTTTGTCAAGATGGCCATAACAGATAAATGTGCAAATACTTGTCCAATAGCATTGCTTTTGTGTCAAATATACATTTGTAAAAGTCAAGATTGGAACCATGAATATGCTCACTGGCTTCCTTGTACCAGGTTGCCGTTTAAAATCAAGATGGCGGTCATTTTTCAAGATTGCCGCCACATAAATATTGCATTTCCCAATAAAATTGCATATATTAATTTGTCCTACTTCAATGATCTCTGTGTCTAATTATACTTTTCCGACTACGTAGAAATCAAATGTGGAACAATGGGATTACTCATTGGCACACATACTCCTTGGGAATTACTCTTTTGCAAATTCTGTTGACCATTTAAACATTCAAGATGGCCGCCAAGGTTATACAGAATTATTGTATTTCGCAATAAAGTTGCAAAGATTTGTTCTTAATGATTGATTTTTGTGTCAAATAATACCTTTTGACTATGGTTTTTGTGTCAAATAATAACCTTTGACTATCTAGAATAAGATAATGTGGAACTATGAAGATACTCAATGGCTTCATTTTACCTGTTAGTCGTTTACAATTCAAGATGGCTGTCATCTCTGAAGAAGGCCGCATTAAAATATTGCATTTCTCAATAAAAACTTTAAGACTTGTCCTATTTTGATGATTTTGTTTTAAAGAAGATCCCTCTGACTATTGACTATTTAAATTAAAAACAATTGAATTACTCACAGGCTTCCTTTTACCCTGAGCAACTTAAAATTCATTATGGCTGTCATTTATTAAGATGGCTACCTTATTAAAAATGCATTTTGCAATAAAATTGTAAAGATAGTTTCTGTTTCAATGAGTTTTTATGTCAAAGCACACTATTGTGATTAATGTAGAATGTAAATTTAGAACCATGTTTTTACTCACTGACTTCCATGTACCAGTTAGTTCTTTAAAAGTCAAGATGATAGCCATTTTCCAAGATGGCCACCATGAAATATCCAGTAAAATTGCATTGCGCAGTAAATAATAATGATTTCAATGATTTTTGTGCCGAATAATCCTTTTATGACTATGAAGAATAAGAAATTTTGAACAGTGCACTTACTTAAGACTTCCCTGTACCATATACCGGTTTATTAGTCCCGGAATCTTATAATAGTAAAGATGTCAATATCACAGGCATCATAAATCTGATTTGTTATTTGGCGTGCCGTTTTTGTCTTGTTGCCTAGTTTAGTACACTGGAAAGCTTCTTAACATTGAATCTTTAGTTTCACAATGCAGAACGCAACATTTCGACTTGCATCAATACTACGTCTTGGTCAGATTCGGGCAACTCTCTGCAGTGGGTGGGAACCCTATTCAAACAATATGCACACATACCCTTTGTGGTCACGTCCAAGTTGGAAGGGAACGTCTTTGGTTAACTGTCTGCTTACTGCCTTTAGATGCAGCCCGCCTGGTAGGAAGCACGCTTTGTATTCCTTCTGATTCCAAACATCTTGTAGTTTGCAGGCATCCAAACATTATGGCATATTTGTTCTCACTGTAGAGTTCAGGCCACTGTTTGGCTATACTGCTGGTCAGCAGCAATGACTGGTACCTGACCGGGATTAATAATGCTTCCATCAAATGCTTGACTGTAGAAAACGTTTGGGCCTGGTCTCGGAGCAGAGACAGAATTGATGTAGTGCTGACCTCAAATGGATTTGCTCTCTTCTGTTCTGTAAAGGCATAGTTGGTAGACCAGGTCATAATTATCCATAGGCCCATTTGTCACTATGATATTCTCCAGCCTTTCATGCATAATCAGTTGACAGTTGTGGCCTCAGCAGACAGGTGTCTGGGTGTTCAAACAATTTCGAGGAGGAAAAAATTCTCCTGTGAAAAAAGAAGGTCTCAAATTGGTAAATGTTTTGAAAGTTTATGGACTGTCTTCAGCTTAGGCTCCCCAACCTTCAGCTGTCCATCTTTGTTTCGTTTTAAGGGAATGCTGGTTTCATGGAAAGAAGTGATCGCTGCCGTTGCATTGGGCTTGTAGTCTATAGTTGGTATGGCGAACAGGGTTTTTCCGCGTAAATGGAGTCATACTAAACCATCATATGTGTACTTGCTGAAGATATATCTCTAGCAATATGTCGCATAAGCAGCTCCACAAATAATCTGATTCTTGTCAACCCAGTCTTGTTGTTGTTGTGTATTTGGTAATTTGAGCGTTTTGGATGTTCTTCTTTTGGCAAGACATATTTTGCTCATATAAGTCAGTATTTTGGATCGTTCCGAATTCATATTTGCCTTCTTGGTGAATGGTAAATAATTGAAAGAGTTAGATTTTACGGCACTTCAACACTGAACAGGTCATATATTCAAAACCTTAGCTCGGCTTTCTTGCGCTGGCACACCCTGTAAATTCAGGCACGACATTTTTTACACACTTTATGCAAAGCTATTATATCTAAACTAAATTAGCTAACTGGTGCGTGGCTTATTAGATAGCATTTGGGATACTTAAGAAACTTGTCAGCTGATACTGAAACCCATGCATTGGTAAGTAAAGTCGTGTTTCAAAATTTGGACTCTATATGGTCTAAAGAGTATTATTTGACAAACATAGCATTGTATACATGTAGGACATGTCTTTGTCGTTTTGTTCCGCAAGCTTGAAAGACGTCTAAGTTGCTAACCAATACAAGAACAAAATTGAGTAATTCCATGCTTCCTAAACTGAAGTATAATTAGATACAAAGGTCTTTGAAATAGGACAAGTATTTGTGATTTTGTTACAAATGCAATATTTCTGTGGAGGCCATCTTGACCTTTAATAGGCTACTGCGTACAAATAGGCCATTGAACGATTCCATCGTTCCAAATTTGTATTTTACAGAGTAAAAGAAGTATTATTTTATACAAAGACCAATGATATAGGACAGACATTTGCCATTATATTTCTTAAATGCAATATTACTGTGATAGCTATCTTTAACACTGGTGGCCATCCTTAATTTTTAAATGGTTAATGGGTACAAGGAAGCCATGGAGTCATTCCATGGCTCTAAATTTGAATGCTACAGTCAAACAAGTATTATTTGACACACAGACCAATGACATACATGTAGGAGAGGTATTTGCGATTTTATGGCGAAATGTAATATCTGTTTGGTGGCCATCATGAAAATTGCGGTCATCATGATTTTTAAGTGGCTAACTGGTGCAAGTAAGCAATTGAGCAATTCCATTATTCTTAATTGAATTCTACATAGTCAAAAAATATTCAATTTACTTGACACAAATACCATTGAAATAGAAAAAGTCTTTGCAAATATGACGAAGAGCAATATTTCTATTTATTCCATGGTGGCCATCTTAAACAAGGCGACCTTCTTGAATTTTAAGTAGCTTAAGGGTTCAAGGACGCAAATGAGTAATCCAATTGTTCCATATTTGATTTCTACGTAGTCGGAAAAGTATTATTAGACACAGAGATCATTGAAGTAGGAGAAATATATGCAATTTTATTGGGAAATGCAATATTTCTGTGGCGGCCATCTTGAAAAATGACCGCCATCTTGATTTTAAGTGATAACTCGGTACAAGGAAGCCAGTGAGAAAATTCATGGTTCCAATCTTGACTTTTACAAAAGTATATTTGACACAAAATCAATAAAATTGGACTAGTATTTGACTTTTTATTTCGAAATGCATATATATCTGTGATGGCCATCTTGACAAATTGGCTGCTACATGTATCTTGAAGTTTCAAGTTGTTAACGGTAAAAGGAAGCCGTTCGGTCACTCAGTTGCTCAAAACTTGAATTCTGCATGGTCAAAAATATCATTTAAACTAAAGATCATTGATATAGGACAAGTTTTTGCGAATATAATGCAAAACCAAGTAATTCTGTGGAGGACATCTTGAAAATGGCGGCCATCTTGAATTTTTAAGATGGTAAAAGGAAACCATAGAGCAATTCTGTAGTTCCAAATTGAATTCTACATAGTCAAAAAGCATTATTTGACACACAGACCATTGAAAAAGACAAGGTTTTACATATTTATGGCGAAAAGCAATAATTCTGTATATTCCTTGGCGGCCATCTTGAAAAATGGCGGCCATTTTGAAATTTTCAAGTGGCCAGCGGGTTTTTTCAAAAGAGCAACCTAAAAGGAGTATGTGTGCCAATTTTGGTGCTTGTTTCCGGAAGTGAAAGATTGTTTCAGTTATCTGCTCCGCTAAGTGTATTAAACTCTACATATCAGTTTTCTAGTGTACGGTCCTTTTATTATTATTAGTAGTAGTAGTATCATACCCGATTTATATAGAGCTATTTTTAAACAGGAGTTGTGCGTTAAAAGGCGCTACACCTGGAATTATATAAATGTACCTACAACGCGAAGAAAGACAAATAACTACATTCACAATAAACATGATACATTATACATTATGGAGTTGCATGGAAACTCAATAAACTCAATATTATCACCAATATTATTGAATTGTTATAGTTAGTTTGTAAAATCAACTTTAAAATTAATCAAATAATGAAATGATCAATGACATCATAAAAATTGTGATTGTTTAGTTGTTGTTATTTTTGGTATATTTGTTTGTTTTGTTTGTTTTGGTTTCAAGTCTGAGAGTAGTTCACAAATAGTAAAACGAATGTTTTAAATAATACTCTCCGTGTTGTTTGTTTGAGTATTGCATAACCAATGGTTAAGTTACAACCTTAATTATAAAAATTAAAGATAAAACTGTCCAAGAATTATACCACAGACCCAAGCCAACTTGTTTCAAAGCGATTTGGAAATCCTTACCAGCAAGATCCACCAGACAGGCACAATGTCATCGGTACAACTCCAGAACTCCCATTTAGACCCACACCATATACAGCAAGAACATATCCCAGAGGTAGCAGTGTTCTAATAACAAATATTAAAGAAATGTGCTTTCAGACGATTTTGAAGACTGGAACTGAGCTCGCATCTCTTATGTCTGATTCAGAGCTTTGGGCCTGCATGCATGAAACTTCTCTCTCCAAACCTCACCAAAAACTTCTCGGAACAACCAGCGATGCTGATTTAGTCGCAGACCGCAACTCTCGTCGAGGTTTATACACGTCAAGCATACTGACACTATACCTTAGAGAATCACTGCACATGGCTTTGTATGTGAGTGTCAGAATTTTGAATTCAAATCTGTGTTGAACAGAAAGCCAGTGAAGCTCCTTCAAGACTGGAGTGATTTGATTATACCGAGGAGTCCTGGTAATGATGCGGGCTGCTGTTTTTTGCACACGCTGTATATTTCGTAGTGAGTTTTGGGGAATCCCATATAGCAATGAGTTGCCGTCAAATTTTGATGTGACCAGAAAATTGACCAGGGTCTTTGTAGCTTCTAGAGAACAGTACTGTCCCATATAACCTATGTGCCGCAGCTGTACATAGCTAGACCTGCACACAGCATAAATGTACTGTGTAATATCCATTTTGGAATCGAATCTAACACAAAGATTCTTCACACCTAATGCTGGTTTGATTTTAGAGTTTTCCCACTTGAACGTGAAAATCTCCGGAAACGTTAACCTTTCTTTAATGAAATAGCATGACCTCAATTGTGTTAGTGTTCAGCTTTGACATATTCTGGAATATCCATGAGACTATGTCTTTAAGACACATTTCTACTCTTGAGTGGGCTTCTTGTTGATAAGATGTGTCTTTAGGTTTAAATGACTAGTATAACTGTGAATAATCTGCATAGAAGTGATGATCTAGATGATGATTTCTGCAAATTGAGCCGACATATTTTGTGTACAAGATGTAGATTTTCGGTCCAAGGACTAACCCTGTGACACACTATATTTCATTTGAACTGGGGCATATAATTCTCAATCTACTGCCAATGTTTGGTACATGTAACGGTCATTCAGGTATGAGGTAATCTCCTTTAGTGAGTTTCAAATACTGTTGATTTTTTTTTTCAAGGCGATTGAGTAATGTTAATGATCAATTGTGTCGAATGCAGCTTTTATAATTAGCTAAGTTACCCGGCGTCTCATCCGGTTTCAAACTTTTAATCATTCAAACCTGTCATTAATATTTATTTTTATCATTTATTTTCTCCAGAAACTGTAATGTTCTACACAATTTGCAAATCATTCGGATTTCGTTCACGTTTAAGGGGAAATAAGAACGTTTTCTCTACTTTGAAATCTTCATGTTATTTAATTCCAAATATTTACATTCACCCTGTAAAGTCTTTATGTAATCCTATTAAAAATATGCGGTACATCTGTCGATGAACCTACACTTAGAAACTGGTTTTAGCCAGTTCGGATTTCGCCCGTGCTATTCGTGGACTTCTTCAAATAGACTACATCGGGCACTTAACACTAAGCTCCCAATGGTCGACAGTCGTATGACACTAGCGGAGGGATACAGACCCATAGGTCGTTGCCATCGCGTTGCTATGTGTGTAAATGGGTTAAGAAAACAACCGCGACCTGTATTTTTAGAATGTGCTTTGGCAATAGATATTCAAGTTGCACTGTTATTTGTTTGCCTTGTAAGTCTTTTCCATTCACAGAGAGAAAGTTTACTGGAAAAAATCCTGAAATTTTAATACAGTTAGAGTACATGTAGTTGGGAATTTAGAAACTGGAATGGCTATTACATCGACATTACATCTATCAAACCTCTTTGACCGGTATATGATAAATTCTTATACAGAAAAAGAAATCTGGCCAATAAACACATTAAATTGACAAGACAGAAAATATAAATATAAATATAAGGAATAAACAACATCTCTTTGCCGCTCATGACGGTATGACTACATTAGCTTCGGGGGTAAATTCAACGAAAACGTCCTTCGGGCGTTTACGAAATTTACCCCCTGCGAAGCTAATGTAGTCATACCGTCATGAACGTCAAAAATATGTTGTTTATTCTTATAATAAACTCGTTTACGCTATAACTATAACTTTCCTTGCAAACAGTTTGGAGCCAACCCGATGCCGGATCAGGTTGTAAACTGTTTGCTACTCAGATAAAGATATTCGCTTAACTTTTCTAAAAAAATGTCAGTTTCTACATTTTATTGCAATGCGTTGGTGTTTAAACGGGAAAAATAACGTCTTCTCCTCTGTACCGTTTCCCAACCAAGTATGCCTGTTGCATAAAGTTTGGTACAAAGTTTGGAGTATTTTGACGTCTGATCAAGTACAGTGGAGAATCTGTTATTCTTTCCCGTTTAAACGCAAACGTACGCAAACGCAAAACACTAAAACGTAGAAAAGAACAACTTTTGGACAATTCTGATAATTCTGGTTTATCTTGATGGCAAATAGTTTGGAGCCTGATCAGACACCGGGTTACCCGGCGTCTGATCTGGCTCCAAACTGTTTGCACTGTAAATACATGTAGATCTAATAGTTTTAGTGTAAACGCGTTATTGGGAAAGAATAACAGATTCTCCACTGTATCAAATAGTTTGAAAAACGAATATAAGTTTGTCATCAACATTTTTTAAAAAATAAATTGTTCCATATTTCGAGCACGCACACACTTCCCCTGCCTATACCTGTTTGACCAACATTCGATTTATATATGGCATGTCGTGTTAGAAGGTCAAACATTGTGGTCGAGGTAAATCAGTAGCCTAGACGACATCGATTTGTTCCATTTATCTACGATGAGTAAATCCCATGAGCCTACTAGCGATAATAAATTGATAACAGGGAAAACGCAGGGCCGCAATAAATGCCTTTATGCTAAAAGTATTTATAAAAACCTTTATTGCAAACACTTAGAGGCCTGATCGGACGCCGCGTTTGGCTTCTCACCAGGCTCTGAACTTTTTGTGTTTAATGAATGGTCAAGATTTCTTAGAACTTGTTTTCTACAGTATATTGAATTTGCTTGTGTTTTATTTCATATGAGCGGTAAAGAATAATGTGGTCTCTAGTGGAACAGGGGAAAGGCAGAACCACAACGATCGTATCACTTATCTACAGAATCGCCATATTCTGGGAGATGCAAATCATACATAAGGTTACAGCGTTTGATTATTTAACCCCTTCACTGCTATGGCGTCATCAGTTTAAGCCAAAAGTCGCGTGCTTTTGTTTCTCAAAGTTTACGTATTCTGACCTCAGAAATATTAAAAAATGTGTCAAACACTTAGGATCCTTTTCAAATGCCGAGTTACGGGGTGTTTGATTTGGAACCAAACTTTTGTGAATAACTATTGTATTCGGGGTTAGGCAATGAAAGGTTAACCTTTTCACTTATATCATGTATATGTGAATATGTTTAAAATATTTATGAATTTCACTAACAAGGTCAATGTTAACCCAACGTGAACTTTCCCCTTGAAAAATAAAAGCACAGAGACTACATTTATTTGAAACGGATGATGTCACGGCATTGAAAGGGTTAAAAGAATCCGTTTCAAGCGTACAGTGGAGAAACTGTTATTCTTTCCCGTTTAAACGAAACGAAGCGCAAACGCAAAACACTAAAAAGTAGAAAAGTGCAACATTTGCACGATTCTGATAATGAATGTTTATCTTGGTGGCAAACAGTTTGGAGCCTGATCAGACGCCGGGTTACCCGGCGTCTGATCTGACTCTAAACTGTTTGCAATAGAAATACTAGTTTTAGCGTAAATGCGTTTATTGGGAAAGAATAACGTTTTCTCCACTGTATGTATTGATCTGTTTAAATAAATCTAGTAGATATAGTTCTAAGTTTTCCATTAAGTACGGGAATTGAAATGGGTTCTGGAAGGAAAAGACTTGCGCATCGCACGGCATTGGCCAGATAAGGTTAACTTTTAAAATGTTCGGTCTCAGAAGGTTGTTCGCTGGCACTGTTTTGATCCTGATCAGAAGCAAATGTTATCGGCGTGTGATATGAATCATACTGTTTAACTCTCGTAAAATGTGTCTTTGATCAAACTGCATCGCATCTAAGAAACGAAGGCAGACAGTATATTTAGCTGATAGTATTCAGCAGAAACAATTTGAAGTAATGAAACCCTACATACAGTCGAACTTTGATATCTCGAATTCGGTTAAGTCGAACATACCCGTATTTCAAAGTTAAAACGCGGCTTAGCCGCGTTTTAACCTTTGAAACACGGGTATGTTCACCTAAACCGAGCTTGAAATAAGGCAAATTCATGTTTCGAAAAATCGGAAAATTCGAGTTATGCGAGTTCGAGATATCGAAGTTCGACTGTATCTTAAAAGACCGTAAGCCTCTTATATCTATCTAATTGATTCACCCTGTCACTGCCATAATATACTCTGCTTTAAGACGTGCCGTCTTCTTTTAGTCTTCAAATCTAGTTTTAGGAAAATGAACCAAAATGCATACATGTATGTAATATCGTGTCAAAGCGTAATGCGTCATTGGAACGAGATGCCAACCGTTTGAAAATAGCCATTGTACGCGGGGTCATGGCTTTGAATTGGTCAACCCTTTCACTGCTAACGTTTTCGTGGGATTGTTACCCCTTTCACCGTTTCATTATTGTCTTCTTCAATATAATTGTCTGTAATGTCGTTTCAAAGTTAACAAATAAGGCAGTACATGTATGACTGAACAATTTCAAAACGAGTGTCGAACAGTTTGGATCCTGATGTCTGTTCAGGATCCAAACTGTTGGAAGAAGCGTATTTTAGCGTCATTCAGAGCGAAATGGTTAATATATCTTGCAATGGATTCAAGGTTATTTTGTTTTCTCACGAATCTCACACAGTTCATATTACCCCTTCTCAGTCTTACCCAAAGAACAATTTTTTGCAAACACTTTTGATCCTGATTTGACGCCAGATACGCGTTTGACACACATGTCAATGTTTCTTATGTCTAAAACGCAAACGCAAAATATTAGCAGACGATAATGTGGCTGAGATTTTGTTGTATGGGTTTTGATGTCATTATGACAGCGAGAGGGGTAATTATATTGTTTTATCTTCTGTGGACCAAATCGATTGATCACATCAGTGTTTTTTTTTAATCTAAATGTGCAGGTTTTGAAATTAATTAGTGTACACAACTCCTTCCCTGCCTTACCCCGTAAGAGTAAAAGTATACTTCCAAATTCCTATTTCATCGAAGAATCTTTCGTGATCACATTAAACTAGCTAAAGCTCAACAGAAGTTAGCGACGTCTCAAAAGTATTTAAAATGAGAGGTCTTAAATATTGTACAAGACCTAAAATAAAAGAAAGTTCCATTTTTCAAGTTTTTTACATATCTTTGTCACTCATTAATCAGTAACATAATGTGTAAACATTTTGCTGTCAGGATCTAATACACGACAACATGTAAATATTTAGATCTAGATCAAAGGCCGAGTAACACGATGTTTTAATCAGGATCCAAACTCTTTGTCCATTATTAATGTTTGTTAATTGAAAACGCTTAAAATTCCAAATGTTA
Organism: Gari tellinella; assembly: GCA_922989275.2. Lineage (NCBI taxonomy): Eukaryota > Metazoa > Mollusca > Bivalvia > Cardiida > Psammobiidae > Gari > Gari tellinella. Next base: position 67,918,549 of record OV277866.1, read on the forward strand.
TCAATACAAGCAGACGAGTACAATGGAGAAAACGTATTCTTTCCCAATAAACGCGTTTACGCTAAAACTATTATTTCAATTACAAACAGTTTGGAGATAGATCAGACGCCGGGTAACCCGGTGTCTGATCAGGCTCCAAAATGTTTGCCACAAGATAAATAACGTTTGCGTTCCATTTGCGTTTAAACGGAAAAGAAGAACGTTTTCTCCATTGTAATTTTACAAGACAATAGTTTGCCAACAACTGTAATACACGGGGTTTTACGTTATAATGACTGCGAAAGGGTTAATATACCAATCAATCATTGCAGTATTTTCATATTGTACTGATTTGGATTTATTACACAGTGGTGAGTTGCTCTATAAGTATTTTGCTTTAATTCAGAGCACATATACAATGGAAATGTGGTATTCTTTCCCGTTTGAACGTAAATGATACGCAAAGTCGCCAACGCATTGCAATTAAATGTAAAAAGACAACTTTGTGACAATTTTAAATCTCCGTTTCAGTATGAACAGCAAACGATATTGTCTCGGTCAGACACCAAAATAATAAAATGTAATGAATTGATCTAGAATAAACGCGTTTTGGAAACAATAACGTCCTATCAACTGTATGCGTCAATTATACCAGATAGTGTCGGTCATGGCACATCCATTTTTTCTGAATATGGGAAATTAATAATATTTATGAACCGATGTACAGCATACTCTCTCTTCGGCCACATCTAAGTTACGTGTAAATGTATTTTAAAAAGACGGAATATATGTTAATTCAGGATACCTGTAATGCAAACGGTTCCTTTAGGAGATTTCTGAGTTAAGTTAATCCTGCATCAATCATCAACCTATCTATAAAGACCCAGCCTTTTCTCACTTGCTTGTCGTTCAAGACAGGTTCAACTATAATGTAATCAAACATAACACATTATCACGACCATGGCGGTTTCTGATCAGAAAAATAAGCCTTAATGGCGCCTTTATGTTTTCTCTCAGTTTTTCAGTTGCCCTTTCCGGTGTTTTTTGGAATTGTGTCTTGTTTTTTCTCCATTTAAATAAACAAATGATTAGATCTAATTAATATGCTATTGATTTTAGTCTTTATCCGTGGATGTAATCACAAATAGTGTCAGGGCTTACACGATTATCTATATCCGCTAACTATATCTATTTAGAGCGTTTTTATAGTATTCTGACGCTACAACATTCAGTTCCAATGTAAAATGCAATGTCAGTGTACATGGCATGTTAACGCATAATGCGTTTTTATGTCATTTCTACATGACCTGATCTGTTTTACTTGATCAAAATGATAATCGTGTTTGGCATACATAAAGATAAAATGTGTTTATATTCGAAGTATTTGGTTTGTCTTTTTTCCAGAAACTAGACACCGATTTGCATTTAGTTCAGTAGCTAGCTGGTCTTAAATGGGTCAAATGGATGATTAACTATTTTATATGGAAATTACATTAACCCTTATCCTAACGTAATTTGGTCAGCTTTAAATTTTCGTCTGCAAAAACTATTCAATTAAGATTTATACCTGAATCTAATTTCCGACGAGTGCCAAAACAGTTTGGAATAGACGCAAGGTTACGGTAACGCGCTGTCTGCGCCAAGCATTATGTTCGTTCCTAACTCTGAACTTTACAGAGTGTTGAATAATTCTATCACATGCTATTTGTTGGCCTGTAATTGGGGACAGTGTAATCATTTTCCACTAAATGTATTTGTGCTAAAATATTTTTCGTTTCTAAACGGTGTGGAGTCAGTATCGAAAATAGTTGCAGCTAAACTAATATAAATACTTTAACATTTTCACGAACTTGTTCTGTTCTCCATCAAAGTAATATTAGAGGGAAGCCTACCAGCTGGTTTGCTGAAGGTCGGTGGTTCCACCAAGTTGCCGAGTTGTGACTGAAACAATGCATAAAGGGCTTTTTGGGTCTTACTCCGCCCGTTATTAGCTGGACGTCGCGATTTGACTGAAATACTGTTAAAACGACGTAAAATCATGACAAATCCAAATACATCATGGTGGTGAATTTAGTTCCGTTTAGCCCATTACCCAATAGTCTGTTTTTAGTTTTGAAATCAGGTTACCACTAATATCAGGTTTAAATTAAAGTAGAATTCGCCTTAAGGCGCCCTCTGCTTTACTTTCCGTCTGTTTTAAGCTACCAACATTACTGCTAAGGTATAGAAACTTATTTGTATGACCATGCACAATTATATTAGCGGAACTATTTTCTTCAGTGACGGAATAAATTGAATGGGTAAAAATGAGTATTTATGGAGTGATGGATTCAAAGGAAAATACCATTGTACATTAACATCGCCTCCTTCAACATTGTTAGGTTCCTTGTGGATCGTTTAAATTACCAAAATAAGAACCAGTCTTCTTGGAATTCTGGGTAGTTTAATAAATACTGGTCTAAATAAGGAAACATAGTAGACTCAGATCAGAGAGCTTCTTTAGGAGCCCTCTGATCTGAGTATACACTGTTTGCAAATGAAATGAGCATATGTTTAACAGGTCCATGGTGTTGAAAGGGTTAACCCTTAGCCTGCCACTCACGACTATAGCTCCATATGCAAACAGCTTGGATCCGGATGAGACGCCGAGTTACTCGGCGTCTCATCCGGATCAAAGCTGTTTGACACTCGGACAACATTTTCAGCAATTTTGAGCAACTTAGAAGCACTTTGAAACTTGAAGCAGACGAGAAATATAGCTGAGGACAATTTATTTGGCGGGTTAAGGGTTAACAGGTCCATGGTGTTTAAAAGGTTAATAGCAACTGGAATGTCAAAATCAATTATGTCAACCCCTTCACTGCATTAACGTCATCTATTTTAAGCAAATTTCGTCTGCTTTAATTCCACAAATTGAATATTTGTATTTTGAGTAAACAAAATTGAAATTAGTGTCAAACTGCTTTACGCGGCGTCTGATCATGATCTGAACTGTTTGAAAACTAACCATTGTAACCAGGATAAATCAGCGAAGGGGCTTACAGCTGAAAAGACGTTATTCTTTCACGCTTAAACAAAATTAAACAAAATGCAATTATTTGTCTAAAATGACAACTTTTTGAAAAATGTATCACGAATTGTTTTATAATCTGCTTTACAAAACAGATTTTAGCCTGATCCGACACAAATGTATCTTACTCCAAACTGTTTGCAATGAAATGTGTAGATTAAGGCTAAATTCGTTAATAATAGCATATGTCCCCTGTATGTCTGTTTTGCTGAATATTTATACCAAGACATTCAGACAGAAGGAAACCACTAACCTTGGTTGACGATTGGTTTGTAAGTGCAACACAGTTGAAAAATAATAGGGGGGGGGGGGGGGATACAGCAGAGAATATCACACACAAAACGCACATTTACCAAATCACCATCTGACATAAAACAAGGTGACATAGCAAAAGACCAGACAAATCAATGGGAAAGCGACAGCTATATTCAAAGGTTCAATAGTTTACCGTATAACTATCATTTTCTACGGGGTTGAACTTGCTGCCATTCTGTAGCTCAATCCTCGGATCACAGAAAAACAAACCGGCAGAAAACAACATACTAATTTACAAAATGTATAATGTATTCAACCCATTTGTGCCCACGCTCCGATAAATGGGACAAAGGCAAAAAGTGTAGACTCTCATCAGACGCCGCATTATGCGGCGTCTGGTCAGAGTCTACCAGTGTAGACTCTCATCAGACGCCGTATTATGCAGCGTCTGATCAGAGTCTACACTGTTTGTTGATAGGAATGTCAATATAAAACAAAATGAAACTGAAAATTTCGACCAGGCCATACCTTTGATGAAAAATGGACTAATACAATATATAAATATTGAAGAATTTACTTGGCGTGAATGGGTTAATAATCATTCAGTAAGCTTCATCGCTAAGCGATCGCTACATGTACTCACGTGGACATTTGTGCAGATACCATCATACATATCAACGAATATACAGTAGAACCTCGATACCTCACGACCACTAAATTGTGTAAATTATTAGGCGTTTTACGACAGGTGGAGGCTTAAAGCAAGGTGACAGTAAAACAGAAAGCTCCTGCAGGAGCTTTCTGTTTTACTGTCACCTTGCTTTAAGCTGTCACATGTCTTTTACACAATCAATTAGCCTTCTTTTTAGTGGTCGCAATAGAGAGGGTTGACAGTTAAGACCATTAAATTTGTTTTTTCGATTTAGTTTCTATCATTTTTCCTTATATTAGACGCCGACAAAGCTAAACAAATCGTACGCACACTGATTTTAATTCTCATAAAAACGCAACTTATTATGGCAGCAGCCAATACCAGCTATACGATATTGTCTTGACGAGCTATATACATTACGTTAGAAATTGAGCGTCCGCGGTTGGTTAAAATTTGTTGCAGTAAAATTGACAAACAAAAGTCACAGGACAACTTAAGGCAATGACGTATTCGTGGTTTAGCGTAACGTGTATGATTACTAACCCAAGGGTCGCTTGTATACACCGTTCATTAAAGGAAAATGTGGTTTATCTAGGCTAGCAGTGAAATGCTAAGTGTATCCTTGCACCTTCCCAAAGAAACTAAAATAACTAACGTCTGTCAAGGGCGTCCCCGCCATAGTAGGTCAATGTTGACATGGATGTTTTACTTTAACTCTGGCACTGCAAATGGCGCCAAATGACGACCTTGCAAACAATCAGGATCCTGATCAGACGCCACGTAACACGGCGGCTAGTCTTGATCTTAACTGTTCGACATCCACATACAGTAGTTGGCAGTGTAGAACAAATCAGACACAGAGCCTGGGATGACATTGTTGCATTGTCTGTACAAGAGTTCAATTTAATTAAGGCTGGTTTTGCCATGGCAATAATTTTAGTACACATTTTTTTATTGAAAACCAATAACGCCTTCTCCACTGTAGCTGAACTCAGGTCTTCAAATAATCTTATTTTTCTGTACAATTACTTTGACAAATCGATAACAGAGGCAGATTGCATGTCAACAGTGTTTTAAAACAAATGCTAGAAGAGCTTCCGATTTAAGTATAACATGCAACATGTTAATAAAGCTAAAAGACATTAACCTCTTAAATGTTTGAAATGAGCATTTTTTAAGTATCACATGTAAATTGATACATGTGTCAAACAAGTAATTTTACTGATCGTCAGTGTCTCATCTAGATTTGACCCGTGAAGTAGGTAAATGAACTTTTCATACAGTGGAGAATCTGTTATTCTTTCCCGTTTAAACGCAAACGTACGCAAACGCAAATCACTAAAACATAGAAAAGAACAACTTTTGGACAATTCTGATAATTCTTGTTTATCTTGGTGGCAAACAGTTTGGAGCCTGATCAGAAGCCGGGTTACCCGGCGTCTGATCTGGCTCCAAACTGTTTGCACTGCAAATATTAGTTTTAGCGTAAACGCGTTTATTGGGAAAGAATAACGTTTTCTCCACTGTATATACAGTCGAACTTCATTATCTCGAAGTCAGTTCGTCGAACATACCCGTATTTTAAAGATAAAACGTGACTAAGCCAAGTTTTAACTTTCAAATATAGGTATGTTCGACTTATCTGAAAATGAAATAATGCAGTTCATATGTCGAACTATAGGATAGGTTGAGTAAAACGAGTTCGATATATCGAATTTCGACTGTACACTGTTTGTTAAAGACGATTATATATATGCTTCTTCAATAATTTCCGTGTCTACCTAAACTCTTATCCCGCTAAATTACCGTTTTTACGCATTCAATTGTGTAACTTAACATGGATGATTGCAGTTTCAAGCAAGTGCAGTAATGTTTTACATTTAAATTGGGGTGATTTAAGTAAATATTGCATAATGGCAAACAGTGCAGATTATTTATGAGTCATCTGATCTGGGTACTTTGCTTGTGAATTACACGTAAACTCGTCGCTTGTGCTCAATAAGTTACTTATTTTTTTCGTTTGCCTAAACAATCTAGTTCATGTTTGTGATCGTAAATGTCAAACTGTTGAAATGCTGATCGGGCGCTGAATTACTTTGCATCTGATCTTGATCCAAACTCCTTCCAGATTTCAGCGCTTGACGTGATCAGAATCAGTAAAAGAAACGTCAATAATGGTTTTTTTTTTACTTCTTTAACACATCAGAATAGCCTTAGAAAAACGAAAGCTTCATTTAAAATGCAGAATATTTATCTGAGCTTTATCGTGTTGCCATTTACGTTTTAAGCGTAGGTTTTATAGTAACCCTACGCAGGATAACAAAATATATTTTCTATCCAGCAGATGTTCATATAGTATAGTTAAACGTTGTGCTAAAGCACGTTTTTATAACGAAGAAAAACAAAAACTTTGTAATATGCACAAGTCGTCACCAAGAAAATTTTGGAATTATATTAAGAAGTTTAAAAAATCTAATGCAACTGAGAATAATGTTGGTATTGATGATTTTGTTCGTCATTTTTCTAATTTATCCTCAGCTGAGTCACATGATAATGTCTTATTAAAAATGGTAGCGATACTATTAATTATTTGCACATTAATATTTTTGTATGTTATCTAGGCATTAAGTTTAACCGTGTTGGAACTTTTACCGATGTTGTTAAATGTTTACATGAACAGGCATTATATGCCTATTCAAACCTTTTATATCTGTTTGATAAGATCCATCTTAATGTTAAGACAAAACTCTCTCTATTTGACAGTATGGTTGTACCAATATTAGTATATGGTGCAGACATTTGGGGTGTATATAACCTAAAAGAAGTTGACAAACTGCACCTAAGATTTTGTAAATACGTCTTGGGTGTGAAAAAACAAACTTCTTATGATGCCGTTTATGGCGAATCAGGAAATTTTCTATAGTCACTTATTTGTAAAGAAAGAGCTATTAAGTACTGGTATAAAATTATGTGTAATGTTAACTCACCTATGCACGAGACCTATATTGATCAGTGTAACAATGTTAACGGTCCATGTTGGGCCAAAAGTATTAACTCTATTATTGGTCATCTTGGTTTTACGAATATACGGCTTAATTTCGATAACAGTATCAACTGTGTACCATCTATGAAAAGGCGTTTAAGAGACGAGTATATTCAAGACTGGAATGTATCAATTCATACCATGTCAAAACTAGATACATACTGTAATTGTAAAGAGTCATTTTGCTTTGAAGAATATTTGAATAATGTTTACTCGATTTAGATTAGGTTCTCATAAACTTGAAATAGAAATTGGATGTTTTACCGGTATAGACAGAGTGAGCAGAATATGTAAGCTCTGTAACCAAAATCGTATAGAAAACAAATATTATTACTTACTGCGTTGCCCTATGTACTATGAATTTCGTAAAAAATATTTAGGTAACAAACATTGGCCCACTATCAACAAATTAAAGAATTTAATGTCTACTAGTAATATGAAAATGTTATTGAATACTGCTAAGTATATCAAAGAGAGTATAAACTTACGTAAACATACCATGGATATTATTGCTTCTTTGTGATTTATGTAGTTAATGTATATGTCTTTTGTATTTGCCATATTTCCTAATATCTTTGTTAATGGCCAAAGGCAATGTATATTGCTGATATGCTAATAAAACTGAAACTGAAACTGTTAAAATGTCTTTGACTGACATAAATATAATTCGTTCAATTGCAGACAGTTTGGAGTCAAATTAGACGCGATTAACTAAGGCTTTTAACACTTCACGTTTGGTTATCGATCAATCTACAATTGATAACTATGCTTTCCTCTTTGGTTGTGCGACGACAGACAGGGCTTAGCACTACATGATGATGTATCTTTAAAGCCGTCCTTAACCGGGAGAGTTATGTCGGATTTTCGTGCTTTGTTTTTTCTCTCCCTCTCTGTCGTACCCTAGACCCTTCCATGTCTTACAGTTACTCGTAACTACAGACTAGTCGCTTGAGTACACTTTGACCGTTGCCATAGTGGGTTATTTTTAACACGGGCTTGAATGTTTAATTCTTTCCCGTGTTACTAATGATCTTGTCATAGAATTTTTGCTAAATGTTTTACATGTATTTACTTACTGTGCTGGCGGTCTTTTTGATTGTGAGGTTGTGGAACAGGGTTTATATTTTATGTACACTGTTCGTCTTTATAGGTGAATATAGGAGATAAGTGTGAGGTTGGGCGCCCCTAAACCAAGGTTTAACCCCCAGTGGTTGTTAATAATTAATTAATTTATAGTTGATTATTGATTGCTACTGACCGTACCAAGGCGGGCTCCTATATTCACTTTGCTTTATGTTTGTCTTGCGTGTTGTTTTCTATTTAGTGTGTAGATGAAGGAATGGTATTGCGTGTGTGTGTGTGTGTTTGTTGTGGTATGACTGTGTGTGTGTGTTCTGCTTGAGAGGTGGGTGTATTGTTTGTGTTACGTTTCCTGCTTGAGTCTTTCGTATTTATTTTTAACAGTTTGCCACTTAGATAACGATCACTTGACGATGCAATTTGTATCATTCATTTGATTGCATTGTGTTTGCTTTCAGTTTCGTTTCAACGGCATAGTATAACGTATGACTGTTATCGTTACCATAGGGTCATCCCCTGCTCTCCAAACTGTTTTCAAATGATATAATAGTTTTAGCATGAACGCGGTTATTGGGAATACATAACCTCTTCTTCACAGTTGTAATTTATTTACGTTACTGGTCTTTTGCAATGATACAGAAGATAATACGCTATGGAGAAGGCCTTATGCTTTCCAACTAAAGCTAGACTAAAGGTTAAAGGGACTCGCAACCGGATGGTGTACTTGTCAAAATAAAATAAAATACTCAAATAAAAGCAAATTTGTGGCATTATTTGGCTTCTGACATTAAAAAAATATGATCAGTCCAAAAAAAGTCTCAAGAATCGTCACCGAATCTTAGATTTTTAGATATTTTCCATCGTTTTTCTATACCGACTAGTAGACGGTATAGTTGTTGTTGTTGCTTCTCTACACGGGCTCAGACATAAACACGAGCCAACTTACGAAGTTGTATGCACTTTCGATCGCTACACATTGAAATACGTTAAATCGATCCGAGATAAACGGATAGTTCCGTGGTCCATTGGTCTAAGCGGTTTCCCCTATTTTGCCTTCTGTCCGCCAATGCCGGGCCCCGGGTTCGAATCCCACCAGAGACCAATATTATTTTTTTATTGAAATACATTTTTTTTAAACAGAATTTCTTATCCTAAACTAATTCTTTACCATTTATATAAGCGTTTGACACATATTTACAAATTACTATTTTTAATGCAGCATCTGGTTGCGAGTCGCTTTAAAGCAGTGAAATAAATTGTAAAAATGACAACATTTGGATATGTTGATGACTTGTTTTAATCTGAAAAAAAAACCTTTTTCTAACAACATAATCCGATTGTATGCTTTTTTGAAAGGCAAACATTGATTTTAATACGAGTCCCGATTATCTTTGAACCTCATCAGACGCGGATTTACGCAGAGTCAGATCTAGATTAAAGCTCTTAACAAAAGTTTAGCGAGTTCGCGCCTTAAATTAACCGAATATATGTACAATCCCTAGCTTTTGAAGCCGTAATGACCCTTATTATTTGGAAAGATAGACCTGAACAAACAGCGCATACCCTGATCAGGCTGCTTCCTGATCAGGGTCTGCACTGTTTGCCATTCAGTTATCACCTATTGGGTGAAATACTATGTGATTAGAGTAATTAATTCACTTTTTAGGACTGTCAAATCAGTTATACAGGGTGTTCCAATGTTTACGGTATTAAAGGGTATTTCACAGATTCATTTATACGAATTACAGACATTTTTCCCCTAATGTCACAGGACCGGCTTCCAATAAAGTCATCATGTTTAAATTGGCATTTGAACAAGTGCGTTGAAGGCAAATGGACGGCTACGTCGACACGATTTTAGAGTGATGTCTGTTCTAATTTAACAATGTACTCTCTGAAATCCGCCTTTGAATTTGTACAGAATTTGTGACAATAGTTATCTAAAGAGTTAACAATTTCAGTGCAAAGAGCGACTGTACCGTAAATTTCTTACAGCCAATCTCCAGATCAAATACATGGTAAATTTGAGAAACAACCTATGCAGAATAAGACTCTTGGTTTACCCAGTCCCCTATCTAAACGAATTTATGCCGTCGGTATATGTATACAATGATCCCTCTTTATAACAACACTTAATGGAAGACAAAGATTATGTGTGTTGTTTGGAGGAAGTTGTAATAGGAAAGGACATTGGCCTACATTTGCAAACAGCTTGAATCTAGATCAGACGCCGTGTAACGCGGCGTCTGATCAGAATTCAAGCTGTTTGTCACCTGTCGTCATGTTTCTTTTTTCTGCCAAAATGTCCACTATATGACTTGCAGGCGACACTTTAAACACACCCTATTGCAGCCATGAAAAGCTTAGACATAATTGGCTTGTTTGGGGAACAGCGTGAAGCGTTGTTGTAAGGAGGGGTCGATTTTCGGGGCCGTGACTCTGATGAGAGTGTTCCGTCAAGAGCCCTCTAATCTAGCAAAGTCTATAGTGTTTGTTGATCTTTTGTTTTTTCTGAAATATATTCCAAATACATCCGTGTTAAATTAGATAAACTGACTATATTTCAGATTAAGATTTGTCGATATAAAGAGTGTTAAACTTTGATATTTTATTTTATCTTAAAAGCTTGAAAATTCACGCTTATTGAAAGCAGTAATAAGAAAATGTATCGACAAAAAAAAACTATCTCAGCAAAGTACATGTATCTGTATAACTACTCGTATTTTACCCATTTATGCCCATTGGATTCTTCCATGTTTATATATTGGATTAGTCTATTTTTTATCAAAGGGATGCCTGGTCAAAATTTTCATTTTCCTTTTGTTTTATATTGAAATTCCTATCAGCAAACAGAGTAGACTCTGATCAGACGCCGCATGATGCGGCGTCTGATCAAAGTCTACCGTGTTTGCCTATGTCCCATATATGGGATCGTGGGCACAAATGGGTTAATGAAAAGCATGTTTTGTTGTTACTTAATGGAATGGGTTGTTTCTGTTTATTGTCAGAATATTGTCGTCAAATGAAACATAAAACATTTATTACGTATTCCTAGTGGTTCGAAAAGAACATCGCTAAAAGCATTCTGCATTAAAATTTACTGCACGATTTGAAAACTAAATAATGCAAAGCTTTTACAGAAACGTCATAAGACCCAATTGATACACAATCGTTCATATACAAATAATGCAACCCTTTCACTTTCACTTCCGAATTTGAGATTGGGGATATTTTTACTAAACAATATCAATATCCGTGTGAGAGAATTTAGATCCTGATCAGATAACGGACACTGTATGCGCATTTAGATGTGTATTCAACTGGATGCAGATAGTAACTTGGCAGCTCATATGGGTCCATACCGATTGATGAGACTCTGCCAAGATTTCCAAACGAAAGTGCAGATAAATCAACTCTACGAATTGTTGCAGACGATTCATTTCACGAGACCAGACGATAAATGCTCGCACACTCAATGCTTACTCCTTTACTGCCTTACCCCGGGTAAAATTATTATTTGCAAACAGTTTAAATCCTGATCAGACACCGCATAACGCGGTGTCTGATCAGTACCTAAACTGTTTGACACTCGCTTTAATACTTTCTGAGTCAAAATACTTAAAATTTAATTTTTTAAAATAAAAGCAGACGACACTTGTTTAAAGCTTATGATGTCATGGCCATAGCAGTGAAGGGGTTAATAAATGGCCAGTCTTGAATGGAGCGGGAAGGACGGTGATCAATTCAGATGTGATCAAATAGGACATATCCAGTCTAGATACCCTATCATTGGGCAGAACTGTTTAACCCTTTCACAGCCACGTTTATTGTTCGTGTTAACCCCTTCACCGCCATGTTGTTATCTGCTTCAATGGTGTCGTCTCCAATGTTGTTTCAAAGTTAGTATCGGGCAACCTGACTGACGATGCAAATTTAAAACAGTTTGAAACCTAATCAGACGCCTCGTTACTACATGTTTGTTACATTTATATTATTAGTCCATGGACGCATTTACAAAACATAGACTTTATAGAATATATACATGTTTTCTACTATTGTATATGCAGCTTACTATTTATGAATGCAATTATGCTATTAATAATGCCTTTTACGTAAGCAGTTACAATGTATTCGTTTACATCGCCATTGCCATGACATCATCGACTCTAAACATGTGTCTTCTGTTTATATTTCTCAAATTTAAATTTTAGGACATTTGACTGAAAAAATATAAACAGCCTGTATTCTAATCGGACGCCGCGTTACATGGCGTCTGATCAGGACCCAAACTATTTAAAAATAACTTGCACTCGGGGTAAGGTCAATACTGACAAGAAGCCTGTAATTATTCTTTGATCAAAACGACATCTCTTTTTGTGGTACTTGTGTACTTAAGTATACTCGGCTTGCCAATAACGAAATACGTTATATGATACCAACAATAGAACCTATGGCAACGGCGGAGTAAACAGGAAATTACACTGGGTTTTGGACTGGAAATAAGTCATGTTTGTTTTCGATAGGCATATGCATGTAGCTAGGACAATCCACCCCTACATAAAGAAATGCAATATAAGTAATAAACTGTTAAGATCCTTGTTTGATTCTAAATAACTCTGCATCTGTTCTTACCTCAAACTGTTTGCATATTCAATCAATTCCCCATGAGGCCCTGGGACATGTCAGCTTGGTCACCTGGCAGAAAAGGATGGATACTACTGCCTTAGCCTGATATGATACAGTGGAGAATCTGTTATTCTTTCCCGTTTAAACGCAAACGTACGCATACGCATTGCACTTAAACATAGAAAAGGACAATTTTTCGACAATTTTGACTATTCATGTTGATCTGAGTGGCAAACAGTTTGGAGCCTGATCAGACGCCGGGTTATCCGGCGTCTGATCTGGCTCCAAACTTTTGCAATGGAAAAAAATAGTTTTAGTGTAAACGCGTTTATTGGGAAAGAATAACAGATTCTCCACTGCACAGTAGAAGGCTGCCAAAAGGTGTAACATTTTCAGTTATTTGATTGATGAGTAAATCCATCATAAAGTGATGTATTTGTACATCAGTCTGAATACTGATTGTTAAAATCCAGAATATTTGTAACTAAGGTATTCTGGTCAGGGTTCAAATTTCTAGTTCACTACATCATATTTTAGTTCGATGTAAATGAGGTGTTGATCCGTCAACTTGTCTCTTTGAGTCGCGTTAAGACTGAAATACTGTTAAAGCGAGTTAAACCCCGTATTCAAAGAGCACAACATCAATACTTGCTCCAGCACCCGAACTATTTACATAGACAAGTGACACAATACGACCTTTCAAACAGTTCGAAGCCTCATAAGACGCCGCAATCTAAATTTTATCGACACTTTTTGACGAAACTGCTTCAAGTTTTATCTCTAGAGACCTTCCTATCTTTCCATGGTTCTGGGGCTTTATTTGTCTAAGGAATCATTTTTGTTTACTAAACCGATACTTTCCTTTCTGCAAAGAACTAAAAGCAAATCTGGTCGGTGGATTTGATCCAATGCGCTGCTTTAGAACGAATGTTATTTGCCGAAATCATAGTCCTGACATCATCATTACACCATTCCTGAATTTTTTCACAGGCGCTATGTGACCTATATTGTGTCGCGGTGTTGTTAAACCAAACCCATATCTTCACCAATCAAGTCTTATTTTCCAAATATAATGGGCAACCTCTTTTAACTAGAAAATATAATGTCAGCCGAAATATAAAGGCATGCGATAAAACACTGCAGTGAAAGGGCTTATTATGCACATTCAGCGAGCACCAAATGATGAAACGAGATGCCTTTAGTTTTTAATATGTTTTAAAAACAAAATACATTAAGGTTACAAATCAATTACTTCTACTGAAGTAGAATGGCGGTAGCTAATAAAGATTTATTTAGGGTTATGGGAACTAGTTCACGATGTCAGTAATGAAAACAACGCAGGCGCGAATTACTCCAGACTGGTGTCAGTAATAATTACGCATCAGCATTGAGCACATCAGCAGAATACATAAATTATACCTTTTTAAAGTACTGGAATGAATCCATTCAAGCAGATGTTCGTAAAAGGATGAACCCCCGTTTGCTTGCAATTTAACCCTTCATGCATTCAAAACAATGAAAAGGGGTCAACTATTGTATCTGTCAATTGTAAACAATAACAAAATAGACAATTAACCATTTACGTAATTTTCTTAATTCTATCAGCCTAATGAGTTGATTTCGGGACCTTGTGTTAGTATCTTAGATTGCGTGTGAAAGTCGGTGAGGGTTGCGATTAACATGTACTAGAAATTAGTGTCGCCTTTATTTTTAATTGGTTCACAAAGCATAATTGATGAAATTGCAAGCCACTTGTTTTACTTTCTTACTGGTAAAATACATTAAATATATAGTAGTATATAGTATATTATATAGATAAATAGTATAAAGAAAATTAACAATTTATATGAGTGACAAACAGTTTGAGCCCGGCGTCAACCTGTTTGCAATGGAAACATTAGTTTTATTTGGAAATGATAACGTTTTCTCAATTGTGTCAATAAATTTACATGTTTTTCCTGATGTTCTTCAACAATCCATTAACAGAGCAGATTGCATGTCAAAAATTTCCTGAAATAAATGCTCAAAATATTTCCGATTAATATCTCACATGCAACATTGTAAAGACATTAAAATCTTCCATTGTCCTGTTGAATTCTTGTCGAAATAAAATCTCAATCTTAACCCTTATCATACTGAGTTGTCGTCTGCTTTAAATATATCGTCTGCGGACATATATAAAAAGGGTCTTAAGCTTTTCAAACTGGAGAAAAAGGTTGAAGATGAGTGGCAAACAGTTTGGATCTAGATCAGACGCCGCGTGACGCGGCGTCTGCTTTGGATCCAAATTATTTCCAAATGTAACTTAGCCCAGTCGCGCTTAGCCTGATAAGGATTAACTGTATTCAAGAATTGTAAGCGAATATGGTGCTGGATGTTGAAAAAGTTCATGAAACTCCAGCTTTTAAACAGGCTTACACATACTAAGCTTTAACTGTTTATTGATTTGCTGTTGATGACAGAATGCTTATAGTTTATTCATTAATAAGAGCATGTGACTTGTTAACCTTACAGGTGTAGTGTTTGGTTTTATTGACCTGTCATACGTCACTGAAAGGATATATTTAGCTTCGGTATAAAGTCGATACTTTCCGTATTGATTTACGGAAGAAATGTAACTGTAAGGATATTGTGTAGTCTGTGTCGAATGTAAATCAATAATCGAATTAGTGTAATTGGTAGCGTTTAAGGGCACTTGTAAAAGGATAGAAGGTTGTGGGTTCGATCCCCGTTAGGTTTTATTTCTTTTTTATTACATTTTTTTCAAACAGTTAGTTTACTTGAATTGTTCAACATAGAGATCTAATATAATGCAAAATGTGCCGTAGATACATGTAAACTAACCGTTACACTTTGTTAACTATTGAAAGTTAATGTATGTAAAATGTTACCCGATGTGGTCTCTCACTGCTAGATAAAATGTCTTAACTCATTTATCACTCAAACTTTTAATGGACTATTCCAGTTTCCAATTAATTCTAGTCAATGTATGACAACTAAATAATGGCAAACAGTGTATACACCAAATAATTAAAATAATAATAATAATAATAAATAACATAACAGCCTACACTGGGTAACGAACTCATGACCATACATGTACTTAGTAGACTACTGTATTGTCTCGACCACAATCACATATAGGTACCGACATCTTATAGTTGATTTGAACTTTATGTTCCAACCCTGAGCTTCCCGTAAAACGTAGCGGAATCAACCGATATCGATCGAAGCTATATATAGCGTGTTCAGCCAGCGTATAATTATTTAAATTTTGACAGGTTAATAAAACACAACAATATTCTAGGCTTATACAGACATAATTGAATACCACTCTTATTTATTATCAGATCTCAGGTTTATAATCAAATCGGTAAAATATTTACCTTTGACTATATTCATTTAAATAATATAATATAAATATTTGATATACTTATACTTATTTTAATTCTAGCGCTGCGTCTTGCGTTGATAATGGTTAACAGAAACATACTGTAACCTCCATACTTGTACAGTTACGAAACTGACCCAGCCAAGTTCAGGCGTTAATAACTTAACCCATTTACGCCCAGTGGATTCATTTATGTTTTATATATTGGATTAGTCCGTTTTTTATCAAAGAGACGCCTGGTCAAAATTGTTTTTTTCATTTTGTTTTATATTGAAATTACTATCAGCAAACAGTGTAGAATCTGATCAGACGCCGCATAATGCGGCATCCCTTTGATAAAAATGGACTAATTCAATATATAAGCATGGAAGAATCCACTAGGTATAAATGGGTTATAGATACTGCATAAATATTCTATAGAACCCTACTGTGCTATTTGTTACCTACATTAGAAGTCTCATGCATCTACAGTTTTCAATATTGCATCAAATAAATGTCGCTTGATACATTATTGGTTGCACTTCTAAATGGGTTATCTTATGTGAGCATCTGAGAGTTGTCCAGATTCTAATCTCAACCTTCAAGAATGTCATATTGTTCCCATGCGTCTGGCTTCAGTAGTAGGTCTATTTGAACAACTGTGATTAAAAAGGCTATTCTGACCGATTTTACTGAGATGGATAGGTCACGAATCGCAATTCTTTCCCAATGCATGTGATTATGCCTAAGTCTTACTCCTATTCCAAACAGTTAGGAGCCAGATCAGACACTGGGTAGCCCGCGTCTGGTCAGGCTAAAGCTAAAACATGTTTGCCACTCAGAAACGATCCATCGCCATAATCTTAATACGCTTTTATTTTATTACAGTATATGTGTATTACGTTTCAGGAAAATTGGGGAATAATTTCGTTTCGTTTAAATCTCGTTGTAATAAAAATATCCTTTACAAAACAGGGTCACAGGTCATGGTTCACTAAGAACCGAAAGAAGCCGATATTTTCCATTGCAAGCAGTTTGGAAACTGGTCAATCGTCGGGTAGCATTGGAATTCTAGTTTTAGCATACATTTGTAAGCTCGTATATTTGGAAAGAACCTAGTATCTTCTTCACTGAACACCTATGTCACAGGAATTTAGTTTCCGTGTTTTAATATCATATTTTGAGAGAAAGGGCACTAATGCATACCAGTTTTAAGGCGTCAAGTTACTATGTGTCTTATTTGGTACTATAAAGTGTAAATTTCTATCACTTTTAAGATCACAAAGTTCTAAAGTTAAACAAGTGAAAGAGAATAGGTTGGAGTTTTTAGGTTGCTTTCAACGTCTTATATTAAACGTAATCTGTTGCAAATGAAACTCTAGCCTTTATAACCCCTTCACTGCCATGGTGTCATAAACTTAACCCTTCTCTTGTGGGTATTTATAGTCCTTTTGGACTCTTATATTATAGGTATTTTGAACCAGTCTACTATTGTATTTTTGGAAATACAACAAAAACCAATGAAAATATCAAACAGTGCAAACCCTGATCAGAGGGCTCTCCTATATGGGCCCTCTGATCTGGGTCTACATTGTTTGCATATGTAATCAGTAATCTCTACAGAGGGCTGTATGGTTAAAAGGTTTAAAATAATTGATGTCTGCTTTATTTACTGCGTTTAAATTTGAGATATTTTGACATTAGAAATATAAAATCTTATTGTCTGATCAGGATCCAAACTGTTTGCAAATAACCATTGCATTCTGGATAAGGCAGCGAAAGGGTTAATAACACTTTTTTTTTTCTTTTTTTTTTTATTATTTTATTCAAGAATATTACAATCACATATGTATATACACTCATCTTCAGAGATAAATTTCACATACACAATATTTATATATATACTGTAATGTAATTTAAGAAAGTCACAACCTCATGTGTACAGTATGTATGTACATTCATATCAATATTTATATCAATATACATGTATATATATATGCTGTCTGAGTTAGTTAATTATCTCCCTTTATCACATAGTATATCGTCTAACTCTGTATCCTATGGATCCAGCGGCTTTCATCCAAATGAATGTTCGTAGCATGTGCTATGGTTGAACCCCTAAAAAGGCACCATGCATATAAGCTATAATTGTATGTATGTTAATATACTGTACCGGTTCGGAGTGTTGTGATGAATGGTGTACTTTATAAGATGAACTTGAAGCATCCTTTTTTGGGGATGTGGATGGTTCATTCTTGTTGGTACATTTCATTGTTACAGCTAGGCGCGCTGCCGTTTCTGACCGAGTATGTGTATGTCTGACTGTGTAGTCTGTTCACTGATTATCTATCTCTCTCTCTCTATATATATATATATATATATTGTCGTTGAAACTTTGAATGCTGATCAATGTTTGTGTTTGATATATTCAAGAAAGTGGTATTTTCCATAAAGAGTTGTTATGAATTTTTGGAGAAAAATAAAGAGAAATAAGAAAAAAATGGAAGAGAAAAAGTATATAGATTTTTTATTCTTGTAGAAATATGCTATGTGACTATATGTAGTTTGTTAGAAAAAGCTTTACAATTGTCCATGAATTATCTGTTTTAGCTGTGTTTTGACTTATATCTAATGTCAATTTTAAGGAGTTTTTTATTCCGGTTATTGACGGTATAATTTCTTTGCATTTACACAGAAAAATATATATTTTTATTTCTAAGAAAAAAATATCAAGTTTGTAGTCTTTTCTGTCGGAGCCTAGGATTACACTGAAACTATCTATCTTGAATGAAGGTTCAAATTTCAAAAGTGTTTCTGTTATATGGTTAATCAGTGGTTTAATTTTACAGCAGTCCCAAAAAATATGGTTTATATTTTCTTCATGACTATGACAAAAACTACATAAATTAGAATCTTTAATATTCATTTTATACAGTAATGAGTTTGTTGGTAAAATTCTGTGAATAATTCTTGTTTGTAACCATTGAATACATGTATCTTTGGTACATTTAAAAACATAGCTATATATATTTTTCCAGTTAATGTTATCATTTTCATAAAAAGTTATCCATTTTGATCTACTTGTAGGCACATCTTCGTTTTTACTTAGAATATTATAAATAAATTTGTTGACATCATTTTTTGTTATAATGGGGTACATATAACAATTCATCGTTGGTAAGGGATAGTCAGATATAGAATCATTTATCAATGTAATGTTTAATTTACTCAAAAAAGATTTAACTGCCTTTTTTAGACCGTAATACATGAGAAAGTTAATTTTTTTCCCAGTTATTCTTTCCAAAAAGGCAGTTTCTACAAACTGGCCATGTTTGTCAAGAATATCCCTTACCAATCGTATTCCTCTGTTATACAGTATTGGTATAAAAACAGGTTTTTTGTCGACAAGAAATTTGTCGTTATAGAACAATGGCATATCATATATCTGGCTAACATCACTATAACAAAACTTTTTAATATACAGCAAATATGATTTTAAAACATCAATCCAAAAATCGTTTTTTATCTTATCTATTAACAACTTACAGAACTCATTTCCACAGTTTATGATTTTTTTGTTGTCAATCCAACAATTTACTAGTTTATAACATTTACTGTCATTGTATATTATAAAATTTCTTAGCCATTTAATTTTTAAACTACATATATAACTTTCAATATCAATCATTTTTAAACCGCCTTCTGGATAGTCTTTAATAAGTACATTTCGTTTTATCTTTGCTTTACCATCCCATATAAAATCATAAAATAAGCTGGTTAATATTTTTACAAACATGTTAGATGGCGTTGGTAAACTAATAAATAAATGCGTAAGAATAGGCAAAAGTAAAGATTTGACAACAGTTATTTTTCCAATAGGAGTAAGTTTTCTTCTTTTCCAGTAAGAAATATAGTTTGTAATAGATGTCATCTTTTCTTGGAAATTGATTTCATTTATTATATCAAGATTAACATCAAAAATTATTCCAAGTAATTTGAAACGGGTATCTCCCCATGATAATTTCCATTTTGTTTTAATGGATCTTGTGCTATATTTCAAGGATCCAATCCAGATTACCTTTGTTTTATCAAA
Organism: Gari tellinella; assembly: GCA_922989275.2. Lineage (NCBI taxonomy): Eukaryota > Metazoa > Mollusca > Bivalvia > Cardiida > Psammobiidae > Gari > Gari tellinella. Next base: position 67,938,717 of record OV277866.1, read on the forward strand.
ATTGATTTTTAAACCAGATATTAATGAAAAATTATTTATAAGTTCTAGTGTTTTGTTCAGTGAGTTTTCTGATCCGTCTAAAAGCAAAGAAGTGTCATCTGCAAATTGTGATATTTTATATTCTTCTCCCTTAATTTTAATTCCTGAGATTTCTTTACAATTCCTTATTTTAATTGCTAAAATTTCAGCGCATAGTATAAAAATATATGATGATATGGGATCCCCTTGTCTGCAGCCTCTTTTAACATGGAAAAAACTAGATAAGAAGCCATTTAATTGCACACAGACTTCAGTGTTATATAAAAATAAGTTGACCCACTTTTTAAACATATCTCCAAAATTGAAAAACGATAAGGATTTCTCAATAAAATTGAATGATAGTGAGTCGAAAGCTTTTTCAAAGTCGATTAGCATCAACAAGCCTGGAATATCATTATTTTCACAATAATTCATAATATCATATACTAATCTAGTGTTTTCACCCATATACCTACCTTTAACAAATCCAGTTTGGTCTGTAGAGATCAGATCATTGAGAACTAGTTTTATTCTATTTGCAATGCTGCCTGATGCTAATTTATATAATACATTTAAGAGAGTTATCGGTCGCCAGTTCTTTAAAAATTGTTTTGGTTTATTTTCTTTTGGTAAACATGTAATTGTTCCTAGTTTAATGTTCCTAGAAAGAGAGTTAGTTAAAAAGGCATAATTTAAAGCTCTTACAACAAAATGTCCAAAAAACTTTAAAGAAATTTGTAGTAAAGCCGTCACAACCAGGACTCTTATCATTTTTCATGTTTTTTAAAGTGAGTGTGACTTCTTTATATGTTAAAAGTCCTTCTAGGGAATTGCTTTGATCTAAGTTTAACCTTGGTATATCATAGCCTTCCAACTCTTGTTCTAGGTCAAAATTTGTATTTGTGTCCTGCTCATCGTATAAATTCTCATAAAATGATTTAGTTTCTTTTAGTATTTCTTCTTGGTCAAATATATAGGAACCATCTTTTTCTATAAATGATATATTCTTATTAGTAATATGTTGTTTTTCTAAGTTACAGAAATAGTTTGTGGTTTTTTCACCTTCTTCTATCCATTTAGATCTTGATCTAATAAAAGCACCCCTAAGATTTTTATTTCTTATGTTTGTAAGTTCATTTTTTAATAAAAGTAATTGATCTTTGTTATTTTCTGTAAGACATGACTCTAGAAGTTGAATTTCAGTTAATAAAGTTTGTTCCCTATTTCTTTTCTCTTTTGCTTTATAACTTGAATATGATATTGTTTTCCCTCGAATTTCCATTAAAGGTGTTTCTATAAATAATTGATCATGAATAACAAACTGTATATCTGACCTATCCATTAATAATACACTATCTAGATCATAAACAGGAACAGTGTATTGTAATATTATTTCATCTATTTTACTATTTATACAATTTACATATTCAATATCATTTAACAGATCATTATTAAATTTCCACAGCCCTTTTCCATGTGTAGTGTTTACTAAACACAATTCTAAAAATATAATAGAATGATCAGATTTATAACTAACATCAATATCACATTTTCTTAAAAAATTAATCATATTATCAGTCATTAAAAAGAAATCAAGTCTACCTTGTTGTAAGGGGGTTAATCTTCTCCGTGTATATTTTTGGATATTTCCATGCAATTCTCTGAAGGGGTCTATAAGTCCTCGTTCAGAAATAAGGGCTAATAGCTTGGTTCGGGCTTTAGTATTATGATTTGTTCTTTTATAATTTTTATAGTCAATTTCAGGGTCAAGTACAAAGTTAAAATCACCACAGACAATGTACCTATCTTTCGTATTTAGAGAGTCAATAATGTTAAATGTCTGAGTGAAAAACTCTGAAGAATCGTTGTTTGGAGCATAAATGTTAAGCAGGACAAAAGCAACATCGTTATATACAAGTTCAATTACAATAAAGTTTCCATTATTATCTTTTTTCACATTTATCACTTTAATATCTAAGTTCTTTCGAAATAAAATAGCAATACCTCTTGCATTTGATTTTCCATGACTAAAAAAACAGTCGCCATTCCATTCAGAGTAAATTGTCTTTTCAGATTCTTTTACAAAATGAGTCTCTTGTAAACACAGAATATCAACTTTCTTATTCTTTAAAAAATCAAAAATATCATTACGTTTTTTAGCATCTTTCAGACCACGGCAATTGTAAGAGTAAATATTAAGCTTATCCGTAGTTATGACAGGAAAAAATTAAAAAATGGCATCTGCTTGTTTCATACAAACTACATTCAGAGATATCAACAAGAATAGCGTGAAAATATGTTATAAATAACTTTTCCTCATGAATAACAAAAAAAGTAATTTTCGACATAAACAAATAGAAAAAAGATTTAGAAAGTTTTAGCTAATCTACACAATTTCATTTTAAGTATCCAATGTATCTTTATGAATAATTTATTTATACATTGAACATATCAGAAATATTTTATTCGTATGTACACAACAAAGCAGTCATGACTTTTTGTCAAGAACTTACAAATGCAACACACACAACAAACAACAACAACAACACCCCCCCCCCCAAAAAAAAAAAACCACAATTTAAACAACAACAACATGCAACATGATAATGAGTCGATCTTATTTCATTGAATATTTGAAGATAATATCATACACGGGAAACGTAATCATATTTTAACATTGGTAGATATACTATCTGAACGATATCTTTCTGTTTAAATTGTTCAATGCTGAGTAATTATCTTCTAGTTAAGTTATCGTATTCTTATATTTGTCATAATGTTATTATTTGTTTTGGAAGCAATAGTTAGATAACAGGTAGTTTGGAACCTGATTATGACTCATGTTTAGTGTGGCATGAACTAGATCCAAACTTTCCATAAAGCTATTTAATACATGTCAACGTTTGTTCCCTCTGCGCTGAGTAGATATTGACCATAACACCAAGTCTGCAGTTTGCAATCCTTTATCTGGTGTTTGCTGGAAGAAGGCATCACAGGAAAGAATTGATGAATACCAGAATTATTTAGTCTCGCATGACAACAGGATTCTTGAGCGTACAGTAGATTCCGAGTCAAATACTAGTACATATATAGAGACCTTGTGTGATACAATCACTTCATTGGTATCAATTGGAGCTCAGAAAAGCTTTCCTAAAACTAAATATAGAAAACACCTTAAGCCGTTTTGGACACCAGAATTATCTACTCTTCATAAATCCATGCAAGAGTTTCGCGCAATTTGGGTAAACTTAGGGAAACCACGTGACCCTGACCATTACGCTTATGCGTCATATAAAACCGCTAAACGCATATTCAGACGAGCTCACAGAAAGGCATCTTTTGATTATATGCAGTCTTTAGACGATGAATTAAACAAAACGGCTGAAGCTGACAAGTCATTATTCTGGAAAATGGTTAAATCTAGAAGAAAGTCAACTAACTCACAACCTGGTTCAGAAATTTCTTTTAACGGCAAAACTTACAGAGATCAGTCAAACATTACCCATCAGTGGAAGTTATATTTTGAAAACCTTTATACACCTTCTACTAATGAAACGTATGATAGTGACTGGAAAGAGACTATTGACGCTAGAATAGAACACATTTCAAATACTGTTCGACCCGATCCTACAGCAGTGGTTACCCCTGTTGTTATTAGACAGTCACTTAAGAAGTGTAAGAAAGGCAAAGCTGCAGGAATTGACAATATTTGTTACGAACATTATATGTATGGTGGAAACATAGTTGAGCAGGCTTTAGCAACCCTCTATACATGTATGCTTAGAACTGGTTATGTACCGAATCTCATGAAAAAGGGTGTGATCGTAACATTGTTCAAGGGAGGTAAGAAACGTAAGGACGATCCAAACAGCTACCGTGCTATAACGTTAACACCAACAATCTTGAAGATTTTTGAAATGATTCTCTTAGAAAGGTGTAAGACAAAAATTCTTGATACACTTAGTTTTCAACAAGGTGGGTTTCAAGAAGGGCTTGGGTGTTTAATGACATCAATACTTGTCAAAGAATCATTGTTATACGCCAAAGAACATAAGAGCAAAGTATACGCGTGTTTCATGGATGCACGACAGGCGTTTGATAAGGTGTGGCATAATGGCCTTTTTGTAAAACTCTATGACTGTGGAATAGACCATACTTCTTTATTGCTATTTATGAAGTTATATGAGAACATGAAAAGTTGTGTTAAAAACGGCAGTGATGTATCGGACTGGCTTAATGTTAATCAAGGTACAAGACAAGGTGGGAAGAGTTCTCCAATATTGTACCTCCTTTATATTGATGGTCTTCTTAAGGAACTAGAAGCTAGTGGACTTGGTATTATTGTCTATAATCTGAAAGGGAGCTAGTCATTTCGTAACCGAGTCATTTCGTAACCGGTAAAATAAGTCATTTCGTAACCGAATTTTTGGTCATTTCGTAGCCGCGCAAAACCTAAAAGTCATTTCGTAACCGAATTTTTGGTCATTTCGTAGCCGAGAAAAAAGTTGAATTAGTCATTTCGTAACCACCAAAAATTAAAAAATGAATGGCCCCAAAGAAGGCATAAATCATTTCGTAGCCTCGGAAATTTGTTGAAGTCATTTCGTAGCCGAATATTTTTTTCTTTGTTTTTTTATAATTTTTTTGTGCAGTTTTCTGACATTATTTCAACAAAAATGTTCAAATATGCAAAGTTAAAAAATATATGTTAAGAGAGTTTGGGGTCCGAAATAATTATAACCTTGATTAATAGAATTGTAATCAAGTTGTTGAATGTTTTTTAAAACAGGATTATTATTACTTGTCTTTAATTCAATTAAATGGTCCATTTGTTAACAATGAAGATGTATAATTGGCCGTTAGTCGCTCAATGTAGGTGAAGCGTGTCAAACATTAACTTGTATGTTGTTTTAACAGTTTACACATCGGATAAACACTCATACCAAAGCAATTAACGCCTCCCGAACGTGCCGGAAATGTGGAATTTTTACACTCATACCAAAGCAATTATCGCCTCCCGCACGTGCCGGAAATGTGGATTTTTTTTCACTTTTAATTTCACAAATGACAAGAAAAATGACTTTGCAATCAATAATCACTGTTTATTTGTTATTACATTCAATAAGCACATATAAGTTCAACTGTTGACAGCATAAATACAAAATGAAAATATATTATTAGAATCTGAAAGTAAAACATAGTGCTATCATCTGCTAGTAGAATACATGTAATTTGGAAGTACAAAATAAAACACATTTCTTTATGTACACACATAACAGTACACACATAAGCACAAAGATTGCACACATATACAGTGAAACCCCTCTAAACCGGACATGTGTGGGGACAACAAAAATGTCCGGTTTACAGGGGTTGCCGGTTTACAGGGGTTTTGACTTGTTCTAGTATGAAAGATAGCTGTCCAGTTTTGGCGCATTCTGCTTTACTTTCAACCTGCTTTAAGCTATCATCTGCTAGAATGTACAAACTTTTTCTTCAGTGTAAGAAGAAGACGTAAAAATGCGTATTTATGGTGTAATGGATTAAAATAAAGAAGGGATCGATAAAGAAGGGATCGAAACGGGACCAAAGTTTTTGTCCGGTTTAGAGAGAATTCCGCTATTTAGAGGTTCCGGTTTAGAGGGGTTTCACTGTATTTACAGCGGGAGCCTTTAAAGGCAGGCTGAAAGTAAAGCACAATGCAATCTTCAGAGCATTTTGCTTTATTTTCAGATTGCCGTAAGCAAATAGCATAGCAGTAAACACAATAGCACAAAGATTAAATACACATATACAGCGTGAATCTATTCAAGCAGGCTGAAAGTAAAGCAGAATGTTACCCTCAAAGCATTTTGCTTTATTTCCAGGTTGCTTTAAGCTATCATCTACTAGTGCACATGAAATATAAAACGGGACACTTTATGAACAAACACACATTAGCACCAAGAGTTCCTAACCCAATAATTCTCAATAAATACCATACACAAAAAAAATAGCAGAACGTTCACTATTTGCTATGCTATTTTATGCCGAATAAAGATCTGTATCTGATAAGAGTGAACGGTTTTCTATTTTAGGCATTACACACCAAATTATAGCTATTTAATATTAATACATAAAAGCATTTCATTACAGATGGCCTGCATCAAATAAATCTTAGAAACGAATATCAACATCAAAAAATGAAGAATTACTGAATCTAAGTAAACTTATTCATATTTCAAAGAAACTACAAAGTTCACTTATTTTATAAAACTTTCAAAAACAATCGTATTAATTCGTTTACATCTATATCATAAACCACACCCAATATCTAATATTGTTCGAAGTCTACCTGTAGGTTATTTTTCTCAAAACATTCAACCAATCAAATAAATCTTCTTCATAAGCCACACCCACTACCTACTCCTACAGTGATTGGATTTGTCACGGTCCATTTCACTTATCTCGCTAAATTAGACTAAAGCATCTTATTTATATTTACTTTTTTACCTGTAATGCAATAAATTGTAAAAGTCAACTCTTAATTATCAAAGATTGTACAGACAGATTGTATTAACCATTTTCCTGCTGTAAAGTCGTCTGCTCCGAAATTGTCGTCTGCAAAATTTGTTAGATTTAGATTTATTCAGTTTTGAATTATAGAAACTTAAAGACGAGTGTCAAACAGTTGGGGTTCAGTTCAGTCGCCGCGTATAGAACAGTTGCACTATGCTAGTAGTGTAAACCCAGATGAGAGAGCTCCTGAATAAGCCCCCTGACCAGGGTCTGCACAGTAAGCATTCGTGCAATATATTGTAAAATTCAACTCTTAATAACCAAATATAGTATTATACAGACCTAATTGTAAATTCAAAATGTTATATGTTATATTAGGAACTTTGTATGAAAGTAGTAGTTAACTCTCAGAAGAAAACAAAAGTAGAAGAAGAAGAAAATAGTTTAAGGAAATAGGCAAAATTAGTGAATTCCCCCTTTAAATTGGACCTAAAACAAATGTGAGTTATAAATAATATAACGATGAAATCTTTTCCCTAAGTTTTTCCCTTTTTTTCCCTTTTTACTATAATTATACACCATGTTGATCACTTATATTGTGTATGTGTGAACTGTATCAACCTCTTGTTTCGTACTTTGTATGACTGAGTGAATAAAGTTCTGTTCTGTTCTTTTCTATTAAGCAATCACATTGCTTTAAGCTGCCATCTGTCTTAAATACCAATAAAAAAATGTTTGACCTGTTTGTCAACTAAAGTGCATATGAAGGCAACGTTATGTACAAGCGGCTGCTCGATAATGAATTTAATGCACAACTAGTTCAATCTCTTATTCCTACGTATTCTAAATAGCCAGTTCAATTAGGCAGATCACTGCTTAAAGCAAAATAAAGGTAAATCAGCAATCGTTTATTTACTTTAAACTCAACTCGTATTCATATATACTTTTGGACCTGTATTTCAACTAAGGTGAGTACAGTGGATAAAACGTTATTCTTTCCCAATAAACGTGTTTACGCTTAAACTATTTTTTCCATTCCAAACAGTTTGGAGCCAGATAAGACGCTGGGTAATCAGGCGTCTGACCAGGCTCTAAACTGTTTGCCACTCTGAAACAAATGAAAAGTCAGAACTTGTTTGGGTTTCGTTTGCATTTTAACGGGAACGAATAACGTTTTCTCCACTGTATCAGTGTAACGTTATGTACAATTGGCTGCTCAAGATGGAATTTTCTGCATAACTATTTCAATCTTTTAAGTGAAAAGAAATATGATGAAAATATAACTATGTTAAAATATAGCATTCCCATTCCCAGGCAACAGACATCTATCATGTTATGCCGAATAAAATGACATGACTTCACTTTATTCTTACACTTTCTAATTAGCCAGTTCAGTTAGACAAATGACTGCTCAAAGCAAAATGAAAGTAAATCAGCAATCACATTGCTTTAAGCTGCCATCTGTCTTAAATATCAATAATAATCCTGTCTATATTTACATCTAAAGCAATTTTAAACATCATCTGGAATAACTAATTCTTATAGAATTTAGCCGATATTAATTGCAAGTAAACTGTGTAATCTGACATGAAAACATGGCATTTAACGTCATTTATTGTCGTTAAGTGTTCGTTTCTTATGCCGGAGATACGTTTATTGTTTCATAAATTTACTGCTATTGCTACGTTATTGTCTTTGTATTGTCTAGAAATATATAAAAGGGTCAATTAATAACAATCATTAGGACACATGGGCTTTACAAACAAAACAAAAGAGAAATAACTTACCTGTTCCGCATGTGCGATGCTGCAAGCCTCCACAGCTTACACACTTAACTCCATGTTGTTTTGGCCTCACTTCCTCCGAACACGTAATACACGGTTTCACACTCATGTCCAACAATTCCTAATCACAATCACTTATTCACCACTAACACAACTGTAAACCAATTTGTGTCGGTGTTGGGTTTCATCTTAAAACACGCGTAACATATAATGATCAATTATACACCTTTTATATATCTATTTATGTCGGATGTCCGTTCCAATTTTAAAGAATAGAACACTCATTTGAATTTAATTGCATAGAGACACGTTAAAAAACAATATTCAACAACGTGATTATAATTCTATTAATCAAGGTTTATAATCAATTCGGCCCCCATTACACTCTTTACATAATTTCTCAACTTTGCATGTTTGCACATTTTTGTTGAAATAAGTTCACGAAACTGCACAAAAAAATTATAAAAAAAACAAAGAAAAAAATATTCGGCTACGAAATGACTTTAACAAATTTCCGAGGCTACGAAATGACTTATGCCTTCTTTGGGGCCATTCATTTTTTAATTTTTGGTGGTTACGAAATGACTAATTCAACTTTTTTCACGGCTACGAAATGACCAAAAATTCGGTTACGAAATGACTTTTAGGTTTTGCGCGGCTACGAAATGACCAAAAATTCGGTTACGAAATGACTTATTTTACCGGTTACGAAATGACTCGGTTACGAAATGACTATAACTCATCTGAAAATAGGCTCACCATGTGTGGCCGATGACATGTTATTGCTATCATATTCTAAATTAGCTCTAAATCAAATGCTTGAGATATGTTACAAATACTCATGTAAATGGAGATTTGAGTACAATCCAGACAAGTGTCTAGTTGTCCCTTTCTTTGATAAAACGCATGAAGGTCTATCGATAGGGCGATTAAGTTTTACCTGGGAGATAGTCACATACTGGAAGGGGAAGTCTATAAACACCTTGGAATACATTTAGATAATTTCCTAAATATGAACAAAGCTGTTAGTGAAGCCTGTAATAAGTTGAAGTCCACTTTCTTCAGTTTGCTCAATAGTGGACTATCACCTATAGGCTTAGATCCACAGACACTTTCTTACTTGTACGATACAATCGTCATTCCGACTGCATTGTACGGGTGCGAAACATGGAACTTCATATCCAGTGCATGTATCAGTAATCTTGAAAAAGCACACAGACAGTGTATTAAGCATATACAGAGACTTCCAATATACACTCGATCATATGTTGCTCTAAACCTAATGGGTGAAAGTCCTATAGAATTTGCCATTGACCAGCGTAAGCTTACCTTGTTTGGTCAATTATGTCGTTTGCCACAGCGGTATCTAGTAAAACAGTTCTTTACTCATAGACTGGTCCGTTATGTTAACGATGATCTTCAATATCAGGGATTTTTCCCAGATATTTATCGAATTTTACAAAAGTATGACATGACTAACGTATTAGATGCGTTCTTGGCCAATGGACAATTCTTCTCAAAGGTGGCTTGGTCTAATATTGTGCATAGCCGTATAACTATTGCCAAAAAAGCACAGGCAGTTAATAACTGGCAAAGCAATATACATATTAACGAATTTCCGTTGATGTTTGAACCTTTACAGCAGTGCTATCTATGGCGTGTTGCAAAGCGTAAGCCACATTTGAGAATGCTGTGTTCTAATATTGTTGCTATGGTTGGGAAACTTTTGTGTAGAAATTTTCTGTCCTATTGTAACAAGTGTGGCTGTCCTTGCCAAAACATGATTATACACAAGATATTTCATTGTACCTCTGGCGCTGAAACAAGACAAATATTATGGTCTGACTTAGTTGCACAACTAGGAATAGATATATATATGGTACATATAGGAAGTGATCCTACTCATCAAGTATTAGATCTTGTGACAGGTTTTCAGCGACACGGAGTTGAACTGCCAGAAGCAGTTCTATACAAACTCTTTGATATGGTATTAATTTTATTGTAATACCAGTCTCAAATGACGTTGATCTATGCATGTTCATAATTAACCAGTTGACATGCTTGTGAGTTAATACATATATGTATGAGTTAAAGCAAAACGTACATGTTCATTTAAGCAAACACATACTGAGTCATGCTTTAAACCAACTCTTTGACAACAAAGCATGATTATGTATGGTTTGGAAATGAAATTCTATATTAAGCAATGGTTTGAAAGAAACCCTTTTGTTTTATGGTTTTGCTACTTTTTCATTACTAAACACGTCAAATTTGTTTCTCATTTCTTAGTTAAGTATAGCCTTCTATTATTGAACTTCTAACGATAGAAATTTCACTATAGTGGGATATCATAATGTAATGTATTGTATCGTCTTTGTATAATAATGTATGTCTATGTTTATTTGTATTTGTAAGTTTTTGTGCTCTCCTAAAAGGAGGAAATAAAAGTATCTATCTATCTATCTATTTATACATTGAACATATCAGAAATATTTTATTCGTATGTACACAACAAAGCAGTCATGACTTTTTGTCAAGAACTTACAAATGCAACACACACAACAAACAACAACAACAACAACACCCCCCCCCAAAAAAAACACAATTTAAACAACAACAACATGCAACATGATAATGAGTCGATCTTATTTCATTGAATATATGAAGATAATATCATACACGGGAAACGTAATCATATTTTAACATTGGTAGATATACTATCTGAACGATATCTTTCTGTTTAAATTGTTCAATGCTGAGTAATTATCTTCTAGTTAAGTTATCGTATTCTTATATTTGTCATAATGTTATTATTTGTTTTGGAAGCAATAGTTAGATAACAGGTAGTTTGGAACCTGATTATGACTCATGTTTAGTGTGGCATGAACTAGATCCAAACTTTCCATAAAGCTATTTAATACATGTCAACGTTTGTTCCCTCTGCGCTGAGTAGCGGTCTGTTAGAAATATTAATGTTGATGAATCAGATACGTGTAATTGGTAAACAAAAAAAACAAAAAAACACAAGACAAAACCCATAAAACCCCACAAGAACCAATTAATAGTTTGGATCCACAACAGACGCAATTTCGTTGTATCTGGCCTAGATCACGGTCATCCGTTAAGGTTATTAATATTGACCCACATGTTAAATGTAATTCAACAACTCTATATACCTCTATTATCACAATAGTTTACACAACAACAGTTTAATACACAATCAGGTTAATAATTTCTTCTCAAGCCTGTATCTTCCTTGTGGTGAGAGGTGGCCGCTTAAATCAGGTTAAAAGTAAATAGAAGGCGCCTAATGGCTCGTTTCGATTTACTTTCAGTCTGCCCCAAGCTGCCCTTTCTTAGGATACATGTATATGAAAATATTTGCACATGACTATATATTTGATCTTGGTCAGGGCTCATGTATAATGGGACCAGAAATGGATCCAAGTTAACCATCTCCCAGGCTATTTATACAGGCTTGCAGTGTTGAACGTATTTACTCACAGAGTACTGAGTTGAACTCCTCTGCTATGAGGGTTATTTGATAAAAGACCTACATTTTGGTTTATTGTTCTTTGTAATTCTTGAAACAAGAATAGAGTGGCAAGACTCAGTTTGGGTCTCAATCAGACCCCAAAATTTGCTGGATCCGATGTGGATCCCGACTATCAGTCAATATCTTTCATACATAGATCTATATACATTATCAAAAAAAGTACAAGAATGCAATATCTATACCCAGTTTATACACACGCAGAGTTATAATTGACCTAATTGTAATTTTATCCCAGAAACAGTAGCTGAAAGACAGGTAGTTTTGATCCTGATCATGTCTCATTTTTAGGTAGTGCTTGAACTGTATCCAAACTATATGCAAAACCATTCAATACAGACCATAGTGATGAAAGTTGTTTACATTCTCGACACATATTGTCTACTGAAAAAGTTAATAGTATGTGTTCACTGGAACAAGAGTTAAGGGGCAATAAAGTTAATAACACTTGATACTGCCGATATTAGCAGATTTGCCCTGTGGTATTCGGAGATAACTCAATTTCCTGTCATACTCTCTCCTGATCTAAATTGTCGCACGCAAATATATGTTTAAGAAGAGACACTTTTAAAAAACAAGTTGAATGAACCTTGGTCGAACGTAGGGGTTTTCTATGCTTTATCAGAACTCACAATGTTTGCAATGCCAATAGAATACGAATAGGCAAATGTATAGCTCTCTTCAACGGATCTCCATTCATGTTCGTTTATCTTGTTTTACCCTTTCGTCGTCGAAGTCGCCTAACGTCGCCTTTACTAACAGTTTGGATCCAGATCAGACACCGCCTAACGATCTTGCAGACACCAATATTGAAGCATACGACAATATTGGGATGAAGGGGTTAAAACACCATTGATGATTTTGGCGATGAAAGGGTTAAAAGACGTTTAATGTTATGAACACTTTAACCCTTTTATGATCAACTTTATTTTGAGGATTTTACCACTTCACCGTCGTATTGTCGTCTGTTTCAATATTGTTGTCTGCAATATCGTTCCAAAGTTAGATTTAAGATCAGTATCAGAACTGTTGCAAATGCGCTTTATGACGTCATTGAGAGTGAAAGGGTAAACTCCAAAAACTGATCGATTAATTATGCGACTGATCAAGATCTAATCGATATCTATATTTCTTAGGTCAATAGGTCAATTATTTATTATTTACGTTTTTGACTCAATTCCATCATCGTCTTACCCGTCTATATCTACACTGGTTATTTGCAAACAATTAGGATGCTGTTTAGAGTGGTTAAACGGGTGTCTATTGTTATGATTAATTGTTACTAGGAATATGGGAACATAGTATACATGTATATAATTGTTCATTGCTATACATGCAATGACCTTGTGAATATAAACGGAATATTACTATACTTTGCATATCTTATGCACCGGATCACTCGACTTGTGTGTGTAAAGGCTGTATCCAACGAGACCGAAGGTCGAGTTGGATATAGCCTTTACACACACAACGAGAGTGATCCGGTACATAAGATATGCAAAGTATAGTAATGTTCCTTTTATTATATACCTCTTATAATAAAAATAAAATGAAAAACGATAGAAATGTTTCGAGCGTTACTATAAATAAACGGGATTTCCCATACGTCACACTTCGGGGAATGGCGCGTGAAAGTAAATACTCGCTATTACGACCACTAAAACGAATGCTAATTGATTAAATAATAGAGAGGTGACAGCTTAAAGCAAGGTGACAGTGAAACAGAAAGCTCCTAAAGGAGCTTTCTGTTTCACTGTCACCTTGCTTTAAGCGGTCACCTACCGTAAACACCCTAATACTTAACATAATTTAGTGGTCGTAATAGAGAGGTTTTACTGTAGTTCCGAACTTCCGACTACACAGTAAACTTTCTTTTCCCATTACATGTACACAAGGTACATGGGTCATACGGAATTTTCAATCCGTCAAGGTGTATTTGTTCGATAATATACAGAAATATTTCGGGCAGAACATTGGTAGTTATATAATAAAAGCTCATATCATCATCATTGCTGTTTATTGTGTACTATTCGTACAGTAACACAATCAGCTATCTGAGATACTGGTATCTATAATAGTAACTCTGTTTATATGGCAATATGCTATTTCGCAGATGTTTATACTGTTTATTTGTTATATTGTATATATTGTTATAGATCTACATTAATGGAGGAATGAATAACCTACCACATAACCTATCACGGCGTCAAACTGTTGCACACTCATTCCGATAGTTCTTCAGTCAAATTGCTGCATAATTAAATTTGAGGAAATTGCAGAATAACATCTAAATGCAGGCGATATTTTATCATTAAATTGATTAATAAACTGTCAATCGTGAAAATAAACAAGAGAAAAGTGGATTGCATTCTGTATGTACATGTACTACCTTCCACCGAGTGCAATTGCTATTTGCAAACAGTTAGGATTCTGATCAGACGACGCGTGATGTGACGCCTGATCCTAACTGTTGGACACTCATTTCGATATTTTCAAAATGCCTAATAACTAAATTTGAGTGGTAATGCAGCCAAAATCCTTCCAGCAGACAATATCATAGCAAACCGAAGACAGGCGAGAACCTTTGTTTCCCGTTTATACGTACACATTTCTGCCGGTTAACCCCTTTACTGCAATGATGTCATTCTAAAATAATTGTCTGCTTTTATATTTCAAACTTAAATGTAGATATTTTAAATTAAGAAAATCTTTAAATGAGTAGCAGACAATTTTGATCCTGACCAGACACTGTTTAAATAAGCATTGCACTCGGGGTATATGTAAGGCGACGAACGATTTAAAATTTAGTAATAACATTTTTATCCTATAACGCCTTGAATACGTAATTTCAGTACTTAAAACGAACTTTTCATACATCCTTTGCTGATTTGTTTAATGTTGATGCTTCGTAATTAGTAACGGAAGTAAGGCTGAAGTTATACGATTGCATTTTTTCTGGCTTCTCACGGTGAACCAGTTTCCATAACCTCAAATAGATATTCATTAGCCACGGGTAATCTGTTTTAATCATAAATCATAGATGAACACTTCAAAATTTGCAAAACAAAAAACAATTCAGCAGAAACAAAGTTAATTGCACAATCCTAAATCAACTAGGTATTGAGACCACGGTAAGTTTAATACATTAGGCCTAGCAACGAGTATACTCGTCATAAACAAACAATGTGTATGTAAAGAGTACATTTGTCGTATACAAATAGTGTAGATTTTGTTCAGGAGGCCCTTCGATAAGGATATGTATTGTTCGTCATTTGAAAAGTATATTGTTACAATCAAACTTAAATCGATAAAAATAGACTAGACTTAAATTGTAATTCGAACTTTCCATTTAAATATAGCAGATAGAATCTTTGTTCATAATTAAAAGTGTATAGGTCAAAAGAGTTGATACAGTGTTATCGCCCTAGAGCGACATTCAAGTAAGTCCGAAAGTGTTACCATTATGACTGGTGGCTCAATTCAACGCATCTAGAAAGATTAAAAGCTCTTTGAGGGTGGCTAGAGTGGAGAAAAACGTTGTTATTTCCCGTTTAAACGCAAACGAAACGCATTAAAACGTAGAAAAGTACAACTTTTTGACAATTCTGACGAATTATGTTTATCTAAGTGGCAAATAGTTTTGAGCCTAATCAGACGCCGGGTTACCCGGCGTCTTATTTGGCTCCAATCTGTTTACAATGGAAATAATAGTATTAGCGTAAACGCGTTTATAGGGAAAGAATAACGTTTTCTCCACTGTATGTACAAAGTAGAGTAGAAGACGTTATTTTTACCAATTTAAACGCAAAGAAAGGTAAATGCAATGCACTCGAAAATTCGGAAAGACAATTCCTTGACATTTCTTTTTTACTTTGAGTGGAAAAAGTTTTGAGCCAGATCCGACGATTGGTTACGGACATCTGATCTGGTCCCACACCGTTTGCAATGGAAATTATTATTTTAGCGGAAACGCGTTTATTGTAGAAAATAACAACTACATGACTAGTGAATTTGCAAGAAAATGATCTTTTCGGCATTTTACGATTGAATAAATTCGTTTGAAATATAAAATTGATTAATTTTGATTTGCGTTGTTCAATGCCACTGTGTCATTATTACTGACGCTACATGAAGTCGTTCGACTGAATTGTTTTATGCTTGTAATAGTGAATTCGATTTACCTTAGTTTTTGGACACCTACAATGTATGACTAAACAAGCAGCTCCCCCAGGAGCAACCTGATCAGTGTCTTCACTTTTTGTCATTCATTTTTACACATGTTGGACAAATTATTGTGTAATAAAAGCAATTAGTTCAAATGTTATGTTAATCATCACGGCAGTTAGACAATTTTAAAACCTTCACCCCTGGTACTTCAAATTTAAAATACCCGTTTCCAATTAAATCTAGTTCAATTTGACATTATTATTAAGAACTGATTTTGAAAATAATATACAATATGACAAATAGTGCAGACCCTGATCAATTGGCTCCTTTAATACATGTACCCACATATTTGAGTCTACAATGTGTGCATCAAACAAGTGCATCCTTAATAGGTAAACTATTTGTAAATAATAATTATTCTCGCCGCTATGGTTGAATGAATTAACATTCGTTTCAATATAAACGCTGTAGTTTGCACCATAATGTATAATATACTAAAATATTAAAGCAAATGGCACATCTTCATTGCGAGATTTACCTGGAAAGTGATCTGACTAAATTGGATCACCAAGAACAAGGAAAGATTTTTTTTTTTTTAAACTGCCATTATTTTAAGCCTGTTTAAAGTACTCGATCGACATTTAGAATTCTAACTAGTACATGTATATGAATTACTTGAAACTAAAAACTTTTTTGTTATCCAGATCACACACCGAAAACTTGGTCTTTGATCAGGATTCAAACTGTTTCTCACTTCTTGGATCGTACTTCTAAAGATAATGTAGAATTGGGTCATTGTAGCTACATGTGTATGTCTGTCGCAAACAAACATGATTTATTTCTAGTCAAAAGACGGGGCTAATTTCCTGTTTATTCTGCCGTTGCCATCAATTTAATAGTTGGCTTCATATAACGATTTTGCTTGTTGGCAAATAGAGTACAGCTTCCACGAAGATGTTATTTACATCGAAGAGTAATTAGAGCTTTCTTGACAGTAGTGGCCTTAACGAACCTCGGCTTACGTAAATAGGCGTTATTTTTAAGCCCTGAATCTCATGGCTGTCTGTTTAATTACACTACCTATGATATAATGATTTATTATACAACATTTTACTTCTACTCGCAAATAACAGTGGGCTGAAAATAGTCGATAGAAAATATATCCAAGTTAGAGATATAAATGTAGGTTTTGACTAACAAAACATCAATATGATTGTCGCAGATCTTTAATCTACGTACATGAATCGTATATAAGAGGCAACAGAGGACAGTGGAGAATCTGTTATTCTTTCCCGTTTAAACGCAAACGTACGCAAACGCAAAGCACTAAAACGTAGAAAAGAACAACTTTTGGACAATTCTGATAATTCTTGTTTATCTTGGTGGCAAACAGTTTGGAGCCTGATCAGACGCCGGGTTACCCGGCGTCTGATCTGGCTCCAAACTGTTTGCACTGCAAATAATAGTTTTAGCGTAAACGCGTTTATTGGGAAAGAATAACAGATTCTCCACTGTACATGAATCGTATATAAGAGGCAACAGAGAACCTATTCGTCTGATCTAGATCAACACTGCTCATAAATCATATAGATTGCGACAGAGTTTGAAAACGAGAGTAAAGGCCGACTTTGATTAACAGTTAACCCATTTGTGCCCACGATCCCATATATGGGACATAGGCAAACAGTGTAGACTCTGATCAGACGCCGCATTATGCGGCGTCTGACCAGAGTCTACACTGTTTGCTCATAGGAATTTCAATCTAAAACAAAATGAAATTGAAAATTGTGACCAGGCATCCCTTTGCTAAACATAATGGACTAATCCAATATAAACATGGAAGAATCCACTGGTTGCAAATGGGTTAAAGTGACAAAATGACTGCATTACCCGAAATAAGGCATTCACCGCAATAATAGTATTTGCTTGAAAAATAGAGTGTTATTATTCTAAATTCTAAAGTTTAGGATTTAGGATCCTGAGTTACTCAGCGTCTAATCAGGATCCAAATGTCAGGGATGTGGGTCTTGGACTGGAAGGGCGGATTAAATCGGATAAAGGTAACAACCAGGTTGACGGTTTAAAACTGTGTATTATGTTGATGTCTATAACCCGGCATTAACCCGAAATATCCAATTAGAACACATCTTAATTGATCACCGTCCTTCCCACGACCGTCCAGAGTGGTCATTTATTACATGTTAGCGTCGAGCCAGTCTAGGGCCTTGCAAGTTATCAAGACTGGCGTCGAATTGGAGGTTAACTTTACAAACTGTTTGAATCCTGATGAGACGCCGCGTAACGCGGCGTCTCTTCAGGGTACATACTTTTTGTCACTTTGGTCGTATTTCGATTCATTTCTGAAAGAAAATATGTTAGAACTGTAGCAGACGTCAAATGTTGCAGACGAAACAATATATATGTAATGTTCAAAGAGTTATTATGCAAGCGAAGTGTCGTCTGCAAACTTATTCTCTGCATTAAATCTCATATTTGGTTCGTCTGCAATTTCTTTTAGATTGTAGAACAACAGTGTTTCCCTACGAAACCGGACTCCCCTGATCAATATATCTCTGAAAACCTGTGGCACGTAAACAAGATTTCTCTGAAAATCTGAGTCACGTACACCAGATTTCTCTAAACACCAAGCCAATTTCTCGACCCAATACATATTTTCTAGATGCGGACAATTTCTTCAACGAACGTGCATATACAGCTCTAACAGGACAGATTGCTACCTAATGCAGGATAATAGCGATGCTAAAGGAACGTTCGGCATTACTATTGTCCTACATCGAACAACAACCTGTCCTGAACGACAGACCATTGATAGTATTGCAATTAGCCTTTCTAAACCGAATATGTTCATCGGTCCTGATCAGGCTCCACATAGTTTGCCACTCAGGTAAGAAATAATCACCTTTCTCTTTGTGTCTCTCTGTCTCTGTTTGTATGTCTCTGTCTCTCTGTCAATGTATTTCTAATCCTTTTTTCTTCTTGTCTCTCTCTCTCTCGTTCTCTCTCTCGTTCTCTCTCTCTCTTTCTCTCTTTGTCTCTCTAGCTCTGTCTATCTGTATCTGTCACTATATATCAGTCTCTATCATTCTATCTTAACCGCCCTCCCCTTCCTCTGTTTTCCTCTTTCGCTCTCATCTGTCTCCTTAGCAATAACAAAACGTTATCATTTTCATGAAATCTCGTATTTACATTCTAGTTTTCTTATACAGTGGATAATCTGTTATTCTTTCCCGTTTAAACGCAAACGTACGCAAACTCAAAGCACTAAAACGTAAAAAAGAACAGTTTTTGGACAATTCTGATAATTCTTGTTTATCTTGGTGGCAAACAGTTTGAAGCCTGATCAGACGCCGGGTTACCCGGCGTCTGATCTGGCTCCAAATTGTTTGCACTGCAAATAATAGTTTTAGCGTAAACGCGTTCATTGGGAAAGAATAACAGATTCCCCACTGTATGCCTCAAAGCATTCAATGTCTTAATTGAATGAAAATGATTGCGTTCGTTTCATCTTAATTTTCCTGTTCAGACTAGTTCGTGCCTTAATTGCCAATTTTACTTTGCTTCAATACGCGCTTCCGACTACAATTAGCAGTTTCTATATCAATATGCAGAGAAGAAGATGTTCTTCTTTCCCGTTTAACTGCAAACGGGATACACTGAAATGTGAAAGACTAAGACTTTTTAAAATATCTACACATTCATTTTTATCTGAGTGACACACAATTTGGTGTTAGATCAGACGTCGGATTACCCCGTGTCTGATCTGACTGCATATAGTTTGAAATGTTCAACAATTTTAGCATTATAAACACGTTTATTGGGAAAGAACATCGTCTTCTCCACTGTATCGAAATTACTACCATCTTTTGAAACAAATAAAAAAGAAACCACCGATAGTGTTTACGAACTTTACCACTTGTGAGACATGGCCATTTTATGTTGACTTTCAAAACCGTTTCAGAACATTAAAATTAAAACAAACAGAGCAGGGACCCGTTTCATAAAATTTAGCACAACAAATGTTGTAGTAACTCAAATTATAAAATTCTCAATTTATCATTCCCTATTTAATTCTGTCTTGTGATATATCCTTGGAATCGGTTTGAAAAGACGATTCCAAAGAGATGTCACAAGATAGGATTAGATGGAAAAATAAAAATGTATTTTAAAGTTTTGACTTACAACAACAAGTGGAGAATCTGTTATTCTTTCCCAATAAACGTGTTTACGCTAAAACTATTATTTGCAGTGCAAACAGTTTGGAGCCAGATCAGACGCCGGGTTACCCGGCGTCTGATCAGGCTCCAAACTGTTTAACACCAAGATAAACAAGAATTATCAGAATTGTCCAAAAGTTGTTCTTTTCTACCCCTTAGTGCTTTGCGTTTGCGTACGTTTGCGTTTAAACGGGAAAGAATAACAGATTCTCCACTGTACATGTAACACTAAGGAGCTCTCTAATCAGTGTTTACACTGTTTACAAGATATAACTATACAGACATGTTCCTAATGACAGGCTCAAATATCAAGTTACTCTGTGTATGATTTGGATCCAAACTGTTAACTGACGACTTTATATGTTCCCATTTAAACAAAACGAAACGCAAAACCCTAAATGAAGAAAAAACAATGGTTTAAAGTTTCTGAGCATTTAATTATATCTGAGAGGCAAATAACTGTGTGCCTGCATGGTCAGACTCCCAGTTACCCCGTCTGGTCTGGCTCCAAACGGTTTGCAATGAGCATCATTATTTGAGAATAAATGCATCTATTACAAAACCATAACGTATTCCCAACTGTGAAAATTGTTTGTATAGTCGCTCGTTGCACAGAAGAGTTGAATATGTTGATACAATGTAGAAACGTTATTCTTTTCCGTTAAAACACAAACGCATCGCAATAAAACGTAGAAAATGTAAGTTTTTATATATTTCATACAACTGATTTTAATCTGAGTGGCAAACAGTTTGGAGCCTGATCAGACGCCGGGTTACCCGGCGTCTGATCTGGCTCCAAACTGTTTGCAATGGAAATAAACGTTTTAGCGTAAACGAGTTTATTGGTAAAGAAAAACGACTTCTCCATTGTAACAAATGTCACAATTTCCATACAATTTCAAAACTGGGGCCCAGAGAGTTCCATGATAAATTAGAACAGACAGCACTTTAACATCTTGTCGACGTAACCGTCAATTTGCCTTCAACGCATTTGTTCAAATGACAATTTAAAAATGATGACTTCATTTGAAGCCGGTCCTGTGACATTAGGAGAAAATTTCCGTAATTTGTATAAATGAATCTCTGAAATACCTCTTAACCCCTTGAACCCTAGTCCCGCATATAGGCGTCATTTTCAAAAGTATACATATGAAAAGTGCACTTGTCCTATGCAAACAGTGAATACCCAGATCAGAGGGCTCCTTACGGAGCCCTCTGATCTGGGTCTTCACTGTTTGTCATAATGCCAAACATTGACAAAAACAACCCTTTAAAGTCAGAAATGGACTAGACTATAAAGGAAAATGGAATTGTCCATTTAAAGTTTCAGGGAGGAAAGAGTTAACATATTCGACCCTATATATAGCGACGTGTATACTGGTTATTTACAAACATTGTATCTGTAAAGAGTGCACTTGTCCTAGGCAATTATTGTACTCCCTGGTCTATCCCATATTAAAGGGTATGAAATGTTTGTCAATTCTACAATATAGTGTTACATGTATAATAAAAAAGGACTAGACTTTATTGGAAACTGGAAGTGTCTCAAGGGTAATGAGTTTCAACGGATTAAGATTCTAACCCTATTCGTACTAAAGCGCGACCTGGCTTACATTTCCAAACAGTTTGTACGGTGGAGAAAACGTTATACTTTCCCAATAAACGCGTTTACGCTAAAACGATTATTTCAAGTACAAACAGTTTGGAGCCAGATCAAACGCCGGGTAATCTGGCGTCTGATCATGCTCCAAATTGTTTGCAACTCAGCTTAATATCAATAGTCAGCATTGTCAAAAAATTGTTTTCTACATTTAGTGCAGTGTGTCTGCGTTTCGTTTGCGTTAACACTGTAAAGAATAACGTTGTCTCCACTGTATTCAGATCAGACGCCGCGTAACGCAGCGTCTGATCTGGATCCAACTGTTTGTCACTCATATTCAATTTTTTTACAGTGGAGAATCTGTTATTCTTTCCCGTTTAAACGCAAACGTACGCAAACGCAAAGCACTAAAACGTAGAAAAGAACAACTTTTGGACAATTCTGATAATTCTTGTTTATCTTGGTGGCAAACAGTTTGGAGCCTGATCAGACGCCGGGTTACCCGGCGTCTGATCTGGCTCCAAACTGTTTGCACTGCAAATAATAGTTTTAGCGTAAACGCGTTTATTGGGAAAGAATAACACATTATCCACTGTACCAGTTTAAAAAGCATTAAACTAAATTCAACCTTTTTCGAAAACGATATTTTTGAAGCAACCATTCGGCATGATCAGATTTTAAAATTACTAGTCGATATCACTGCCATACAGAGCTGGTTTATATTTTTGCAAACACACTGCTTCCACCCTACAACGGCCCTCCGAACAACGATTTCCTCACAACAACGCTTGTCGCTGTTCCTTAAATAATACAATTCTATCTATCGTTCACTTCTGCAATATTGTCTGCTTAAAATTGTCGCTTGCATTTTTTTCCCCAAAGTTACAATGTTTTACACTCGAAATATTATGACGAGTAACAAACAGGTTGAATCAAGATCAGACGCCGCGTCATGCGCTGTCTGATCTGGATTCAAGCTGTTTGCAAATGTAAGCCAAGTATTAATGTTCCCTTCCAGTAACAACTCCCTCCGAACAACTCATGCACTCTTTGTCCCCCATTTAGTGATTTTGTAGAGAGGAAGCATTATAGTTTTGACCCAGAGCTGACTCCGCGTCATTCCGCATCTGACTAGGATCCAAGTTGATCGAGTCTAGTATTGAGTTTACAGTCGTAGTTCGATATCTCGAACTCGCTTAACTCGGATTATACGATATTTCGAAACATGCAGTTGCCTTATTTCAAGCTTGGTTTAGGTGAACATACCCTTGTTTCAAAGTTAAAACGCGGCTAAGCCGCGTTTTAACTTTGAAATACGGGTATGATCGACTTAACCGAGTTCGAGGTATCGAAGTTCGACTGTATTTCCATACATTTAAAACGCACATTTACATGTAACCTAACCATATGTATTATGAATTACCCGTTCGTTTGTGTTTCCATCTGTCCGTCTCCTTTTTTTTCCGACCTTCGCAAATAAAATTTATCCAATTCTAATGGAATATAATTAACTTGATATTTTGGGAAATGTCTAGCTCAAGTTCAAGTACTTTCATCAGAGCAACTTATATTCTAACAGTGGAGAAGACGTTATTCATTCCTAAAAAACGCGTTCACGCTAAAACTATATCATCCATTGCGAACAGTTTGGAGCCTGGTCAGACGCCGGGTAACCCGGGCATCTGATCAGGTTTCAAGCTGTTTGCCACTCCGATTACAAAGCTGTAAAAGTATTGTAATTTGCTAAGCTTTATTGCCGTGCTTTTGCGTTTTGTTTGCGATTAAACGGGGCAGAATAACGTTTTATCTGCTGTATTTATGTAAAGCAAACTCAAAGTCTGTTATAAATACACTTTGTATCTCAAAGAAATATCATTTACTGTTAATGCGTGTATTGAGAAATGAGACCGTTTTCTCCTCTGTATATCGGAGTTATAGCACTGAATGTGCTTCAATTTGAAAAATTTAGCTTTTGTCTCAAGCAAACCTTTCTGAATTTGATAAATACGCATGTTTTATGAATAATTGAGTCTCGAATGAGCTATCTGATCAGGGTCATGGTTCCCTTATAACATCTGTCTGCATCATTTCTTCATTTTATTTTCTTATTTCATTGACTAATGAAATGGTTAACCAATTTGTGCCCAGTGGATTCTTCCATGTTTTATATTGGATTATTCCATTTTTTATCAAAGGGATGCCTGGTAAAAAATTTCATTTTCATTTTCATTTTGTTTTATATTGAAATTCCTATCAGCAAACAGTGTAGACTCTGATCAGACGCCGCATAATGTCTACACTGTTTGCGTATGTCCCATGTGTGGGATCGTGGGCACACATGGGTTAAGATTTTGTATATTACATTCAGTGGTAGAAGGTTTCATAAGCCTTCATATAGCAGCTGAAACTAACTTAATTTATCATTTGATATTTTACAGTAATTGCTATGTCCATTCTATTACCAAAGCAACATTTGTATTACCCACTCGCAGGATATCTTGATTATCACCCAAAGGGATCAGTAGCATTAGGGGTATGTACTTTTATTCGCAAAAAAACTTTGCGTATTTAATAAAATGAGGTTCGAATTATTTGGATCCAGAATCGATGTCAAGTTTCGTAATGAAAAAATAAAATTAGTCCAGCAGGCAGCAGAAGTGTAAGAGGACCTGTAAATGTGGTCTATAGTTTTTTTTCTTTATTGATTTGAACAAAGTAAATCATAACTTACAATTTAAGACCGGGTAACTTTCTGTTACCCTTGGGCAATTCGAGCAAAAACCAGTTTACGCCACCGTCCTATTTTAACAGCGCTGAAAAAAATTGAACTTCTTATTGGGCTTTTATTTAATGTGTTAGAGACTTAAAAGTGGTATTTTGTTAGCTTTTATCAATGAAGTTTACCTTAAAACCAATTTTGAAAATGTTTTAGGATAGTTTCAGAATCATTGAATTCCAAAATGGCCGCCAACACTACTTATATTGACTACAATTGATACTCTTATGGAACAAGTTTAGTTGATTCGTATTGAACATTAACTTCAAAATCGTACTAACTTTTATTTGATTTGTTACCTGGCATCCAGTGCTGAAATTATCGAAAAAGGCCACCATATACCTACCTTATTAATTTCTGCTAACATAAATTTTCTTGATTGGGACTTTCATTTCATTTGTAAGAGATTACAACAGTATTACAACAATAAGAAAAAGAAAAAGGGAAATAACTGTAACATTATTGAAACTAACTATATCAAGTGTTGTCTATCTTAACCCCTTTTTCACATGGTGTTGATATTAACCTTTACCGTGCCAAATTGTTACCCCTTCACCGCTTTATTGTCGTCTACTTGTGTATTGATATCTGGAAGAACGCGGCGTCTCATCTGGATCCAAGCTGTTTGCAAAGTCGACTTTATGCGACCTTGGCGCCGAAAGGGTTAAGGATACTTATAGAAAAGTAAAACACACTTCCGAGGACCCCTTAACCCTTAATGTACAGTGGAGAATGTGTTATTCTTTCCCAATAAACGCGTTTACACTAAAACTATTATTTGCAGTGCAAACAGTTTGTAACCCGGCGTCTGATCAGGCTCCAAAGTGTTTGCCACCAAGATAAACAAGAATTATCAGAATTGTCCAAAAGTTGTACTTTTCTATGTTTAAGTGTTTTGCGTTTGCGTACGTTTGCGTTTAATCGGGAAAGAATAACAGATTCTCCACTGTATCACATAGCCTGTTTCTAGTATTGAAGATAGGTGACCACTTAAACTAGGTTAAAGGTAAAGTAGAATGTCATTTGAGGCTCTACTCTCATCCCGCTTTAAGTAATCGCGATTGAAAATTTGAAAGTTTGAAAATCGTCGGATTTTTCATGATCAACCTATGTGAGACCTGCTTACAGTGCAGACCCAGATTAGTTTAGTGGAAAGGAATAGCGTATTTCACCCTACGTACAATAATATTCCAATACAAAAGTGGACAGATTAACCATAAGCTGTTTATCTGGATGCTTTAAAGATATTCTTTATTATAATGTAGGTAATGTATAATGTGATTTGAAATCGAACTTTTCCAGCAGAATCCGTTTCCAAGACGACAGTAGGCGCTATTTTAGTAATACCCGTACTTCTTTCCTGTAAAACAAAACACGAGCTATTTTTGCATGGTGTTGTTCTTTACTAATAACCCGCTACAGTTCTACTTCAAGTATTGATACATGTAATTGTGTCAATAAGTGTCAATATAACACTATACAAAATTGCTTCGGGGAACTGTTGGTTTCTTTTTGTAGTTTAAGTTAAAAAAAAAAAAGCAATAAAAATGTATTCTAAATTGGTCGAGTTTTTTTTTTACACAGCGAAGAAGACGTTATTCTATCCCAATAAATTAATATGACCTATTCCAATCTTTTCGGGGCCAGAGCACAGGATGATCATTATTACATTGTGTTTGAACTTTATTTCGTTTGAACTTGAAACGCGGCGTCTAATCAGGATCAAAACTGCTTGGCACTCCAATCGATATTGCTTAAGTCATACATGTACAACCTTAAACCTTTTTTTAAATGTTCACTACTAACACTACTCAATCAGACGACAAAAAAGTGGCGAAAGGGTAAAATTCTCTCGAAAAGTTTGGCGTCGAAAAGGTAAACACCATATTCTTCACTATACATGTAGTAGTGTAAAAAAGTAAGATCAGATCTGCTGTCAAACTGCAATTGACTTCATATGTTGGCGTTTACCCCATACGGTTACAGGATTTGTTATCATACAGTAAAACGCAAATAAATTTTAAGGCAACTGCTATTCAATAAAATGTAAAAAAATGTATATTTCTGACAGTACCTTTTAGTTTGAAAGGGAAACAGTTTGGATTCAGATCCGACGCCGAGCTATGGAACTAATGGTCTTAACATAAACATAAACGCTCAGCCTCTACTCAAATGCTTGATTAGCATATTATGGCCTAGATCCCTGAAATATAGAAAAGACTGTTCAGGTTTCGAAAGCCATTCAAATGGATAACACATTCAACATAGCGACGAGTACTCGTCATTGATAGATAAAACACCTGTCAAGAGAACACTTCTCCTACGTAAACAAAGTAGACCCTGAACAGATGGCTCCTAATTGAGTAATCTGATGTGTTTGTAACTGTGCAATGTATTGTAATAATCAACACTTTATAGTCATAAAAAGTTCTAAACTTAATTGGATAATGGAAATGTATATTCAAGTTTCAGGGGTTAATAAGTAAATCATTCAAGCCACTTACCCATAGTATCCTCCCCTGGGATATCCACCATATCCACCCCCAATAAACCCAGCACGGAATCCTCCGTAACCTCCCGGATATTTCCGATATCCCCCGACACCGATGTAACCTCCTCGGTAACCTCCGTATCCTGGGTAGCCTCCGTATCCGCCTATACCGATATATCCTCCTCTAAAGCCTCCGTAACCTCCGGGATACATGTAACCTCCGTATCCTCCATACAATCCTCGGCCATATCTCCAATCATCGCCCCAATCATCGCCATAATACGGCAATGTTGTCATGGCAACGACCAACAGCGAAGCAAACAGTAGAATGCTCTTCATATTTCGTTTTTCCTTTTATTGAAATAAACGAAACATTCAATATAAAATATTTGATTTTGACATTCGTAATACAGTTGTCAACAGTTTTTTTTTTACGATGGAGTAGACTCCAGTCTATTTAGAAGTTTTTGAAACTATGCAAATAAGAAGCAATTGTAATTCAGTTCAAGATTTAATCAAGTAATACGTTGAGAAGACAATATTCGTTAATCAATCAAAATACATATACACATGTTTACATTTGTAATTATGATCCAATCGCATTATCATGCACAGTGGAGAAGAAATTATCTGTTCCCAATAAACGCGTTTACGCTAAAACAATAAATTTCATTGCGAACAGTGGAGCCAGATCAGACGCTGGGCAATTCAGCGCCTGTTCGAGATCGAAACTGTTTTCCATTAAAATCAAAATTAATGGTCAGAAGTGACAAACATTTGTCCAGTTCTACATTTTATAGCAATGCGTTTGTATGGGAAAGCAATTTCAAAGGAATAACGTCTTCTCCACAGGAGCCTTTCGTAAACAACAAACCATTAAATCTCATAATTTAACCTATTAAACCATAAACTCTAAATATGCGTCTATGCCTTTGCCAAACAGGGGTACATGTACATGAGTAGAATACACTTGTCCTACGCAGACAGTCAAAATTCAGATCTGGCTCTAATGCTATAAACCTTTTGAGTTGAGTCTGAAGTCGTTCTCAAGCATTTGATCGGTCAGATTTGAGCCTAAGCTCAAATCTGACCAATCCAATGCTTGAGAACTCTTTATAACCTTGGACGCAGGTGTGTCTTGCTACTCAGTTACACGTCTTTCAATCGAAACTTGAAATAAATTAGCATTGCAAGATTATTCAGTACAACGTGTATTGAGCCCGCTGAAAGTTACGTATCAATTTTTAACTATTAGCCACAGTTTCGATCCAGACGGTTTGCCGAGTAATTCAGCGTCTCATCTGAATCCAAGCAGTTGGTCACCCTGGCGACGTTTTCTTAAAGAAAATGCATATAGATGGACAAAGTACTTACTTGCAAATCTCCCTGGGAGTGACTTATAGGTCCACATTGAGCGTTGAGCTTTTATAATCTGCGACCACCATTATTTTGGCATAAATGTCACTAAACCATTCCCAAATTCATCATCATACATCTGACATAGATGACCAAGTCATTACCAGTACGTATTTTATAATACCACAAGGAGCCATCTGTCTGCTACAGGGAAAAACACGTTACCTAGAAGTTCTCGATTCAACGAAATTAAAACGCAAACGTAATGCATTAAATCTAGAAAATGTCAACGTTTTGAAATTTAAAACTATTCGTATCCTGATCAGACACTGAAACTTTAAATTGTTTGTACATGTATTTGAATAACAGTCGAAACTCGATAATTCGAACTCGCATACGTTCGAATATACCCATATTTCGAAGTTAAAACGTGGCTTAGCCACGTTTTAACTTTGAAATACGGGTATGTTCGACTTACACGAAATCGAATTATCGAAATTCAACTTACCAACTACTGGTACAACGATTTAAATGAATTCGTAGTATCAAGTTTCGACTGTACTTGTTTTATTACTAACGCATACAGTGGAAAATCCGTAGTTCTTTCCCGTTTAAACGCAAACGAAACGCAAACGCAAAGTACTAAAACTTTTAGACACTTCTGATAATTCATGTTTATATTTGTGGCAAACAGTTTGGAGCCTGATCAGACGCCGGATTATCCGGCGTCTGATCTGGCCCAAAACTGCTTGTAATAGAAAAATTAGTTTTAGCTTAAACGCGTTTATTGGGAAAGAATAACGTTTTCTCCACTATATTGGGAAATAATAACGTCCTCTCTACGGTATTATTAACCAAAATAATAACTCTTTATGCACAAACAAATAGCTATTTCCCTTTCAAAAATGAAAAGCATAATATATTTACCTTCTAAAATATGTTGATGCCTACTGTAGGATTGAAAATAATATAGAAAACTCCTATTTACTTTCACTTTGCATTAGCAGGTGGCCACTTAGATCAGGCTGAGGGTAAAGCAAACTGCGCCTTTAAGTAACAATCTGCTAAGATGTAGGAAACATTTCGTATGTTGCATATCCATTACTAATTAATATGGAACTACGTGTATTTGCTTCAGTGGGTGAATTAATTAAATACAGAAAGAGGCTTACATGTATCTATTGCAAAAAAGGGTTAATCTGATGACAAGTTTAATGACTATCCATGACTTTTGTTTTGTACTCGAAGTGCACATCGCCTGTCAAAACTGGAGACGATTGGCAAGCACTGATACAGTGGTATAAGACGTTATTCTTTCAATAAGCGCGTGTGTGTAAGACAATCATGTGACTTGGTCTGTTGCAAACAGTTTGGAACAAGGTCAAATGCCGGGTAACCCCGCGTTTGATCATGCTCTGCACTGTTCTTACTCATATTCAAATAAATCGTAAATGTTTTCAATAACAGTTCTGTCTGTTTTACTTAATTGCATTGTGTTAGTTTCCTTTAAACGGGAAAGAATATCGCATTCGAAGTACATGTATGTGATGACTAATATACCAATAGTCAAGAAAGATAATTGAATATTTTTTATTCTTTGCAAATGCATCATGACTATTCACTTTAGTGAGTGAGTGAGTGGGTGTGGTTTTTACGGAACTACAGTGGATAATCTGTTATTCTTTCCCGTTTAAACGCAAACGTACGCAAACGCAAAGCACTAAAACGTAGAAAAGAACAACTTTTGGACAATTCTGATAATTCTTGTTTATCTTGGTGGCAAACAGTTTGGAGCCTGATCAGACGCCGGGTTACCCGGCGTCTGATCTGGCACCAAACTGTTTGCACTGCAAATAATAGTTTTAGCGTAAACGCGTTTATTGGGAAAGAATAACAGATTCTCCACTGTACGACACTGAACATGTCATATAGAGCCGATGAATGGTGCGATGAGATGATGATGAGGGATGACTTCAGAAAGATGAAATGGTAATACGAATGCGTGGTGTATCAAAACCACCGAGACATGCCTTCCTTTTAGTTCTCGTGAGAGAGAAAATTCTATTCGAATAAACAAAATATGATATTTAAGTACCAGGGGCCCGTTTCATAAAACTTCGTATGACAAATGTTGTCGTAAGTCAGATTACAAAAGTCTCAATTATTATTTATTTCTTCATCTAATCATATATTGTGACATCTTTTTGGAATCGTCTAGAAAATACGATTCCAAAGAGATGTTACAATACAGGATTAGATAGAGAAATCAAAAATTAAATGTATTTTAAAGTTTTTACTTATGACCGTTTTTGTCGTACAAAGTTTTATGAAACGGGCCCCAGAGCCGCTGCAAGTTAGGAAGGTGTTTGGGCTTCACTTTAGTAACATTGATCGGGCTATTTACGATGATGTAGTAACTGTTTGGTAGGCGTTTAGTTTCAATCTACTTTATTCATACAGTGGACAAAACGTTATAATTAAAACGCGTTTGTGTAAAAATAAAGTACAGTGAAACTCACTTATAACTTTTGGGTCTGTAAAGCATTTGCGTTGAGTCTGAGGTCGATCTCAAGCTTTTGATTGGTCAGAATTTAGCATTTGCTCATATCTGACCAATCAAAAACTTGAAAACAATCTCAGATCCTACGCAAAACAACTGCTTTATACATGTAAGACTGGGGCCTGGTTTCTTTCGTTATATAAGGTCCATTTTACTATACGTTAAATAGTAATAGATAATACATTTTTTGTTACATCAAATATTTCGTTATACCCAATGTCGTAAATAGTGCGCTCTACTGTATTTTCATTGCAAAAGGTTTGGAGAAACCAGGCGTCTGATCAGGTTACAAATTGTTTGCCTCTCAGATAAAAATATCTTTTAGAAATTTAAAAAGCTGGTCATATTCTACATGTATATACGTATTATCGCAATGCCTTTGAGTTTGAAAAACATGTAGTTTTAATGGAAAATAATAACGTACATGTATTCTCCTATGTATGCCTTTTTTGAAGAATGTTTGTATGTTAATAAAGACTTACGTTTTTCTTTGCCAATATATAAACTTCAATGACATTTGCAACTAGTTGCATGCAGACTAGACGCCTATCAACTCGGCGTCCGAATAGGAACCATGGTCCCGTTTTACTAAACTTCGTACGATAGAAACGATCGTAAGTCAAAACTTTAAAATACAGTTAATTTCTGATTTCTCTATCTAATCCTGTCTTGTAACGTCTCTTTGGAATCGTTTTTTTTTCAAACCGATTCCAAAAGAGATGTCACAAGACTGGATTAGATTGAAAAATAAAAAATAATTGAGACTTTTATAATCTGACTTACGACAAAATTTGTCGTACGAAGTTTTATGAAACGGGCCCCAGGAACTATTTGACACTAGTAGCTTTGTTTCTTCAATAATAGATCTACTGACAGCACTTTTGAATTGAAGAATTTAGAAACAAATGGTACACTAAGCCATCCCACACATTACATGTATGTATAAAGCGTGGAGTATACTTGGCACGACTTGTTTGCATTTAACCCGTTATTTCATAAATACACATTTTTTACTCCCTCAATTTATTCATCCACTGGAGAAAATAGTCCCACTTTATTCAGTTATAATTATGTGCCTGAAGAATAAGTTTTTATATCCTAGCAAATGGTAACTTAAATCAGACTACATGTAAAGCAGAATTTGCCTTCTGCTTTACGTTCAACCTGCTTGAAGTTGTTACCCAATTTCAAAAGTGGAACCATGTTATGGGGTAACATACTACACAATCACGTTAGTTTTACCCCAATTCAACTTTCTTTTAACCTATTACTACATAATTATTCTATTTCTGGTTTTGAAGACAGATGACAACTTGAAGCAGGTTGAAAGTGAAACGGATTAAGGGGTATTTTGCTTTTTTCAGTCTGCTTTAAGCTACCATCTACTAGGATATACAAATACTTCTTATGGAACATGTACATACTAATGACTATATAAAATGGAACTATTTTAGTGGAATAAATCAGATGCTTAAACTGCGTATTTATTCAGTAATGAGTTATTCTTTTTGTATTTTACGATCAGTTCAGACTTCTGAATGCTTAGGCACTTAAATCACTCAAACTGACAGTAAAACTGATGACAAAGAAAAACAGTATTAACTTTACAAATACTCCGACAGATCATGAAAAACAAATTGATTGTGTCCTTACCTTAATTGTTTTTATTTTAACCCCTTAACTGCCTTACCCCAAGTACAATGGTTTTTTGCAACAGTTTGAATTCTGATAAGACGCCAGGTAAAGCGGCGTCTGATCAGGATCCAAAAGTTTGACACTCATTTCAATATTTCTTAAATCAAGATACCTAAAATGTAAATTTGTGAAATAAAGCAGACGACAATTGTTTAAGATTGATGACGTCATGGTACATGTAGTGAATTAGTTAAGCTATAATTGTAAAACGGTAGATTGACCACGTCAATTGTGAATTAACCTGTCAATTCATTTAAACAACATGGAAATGCATTTCTTCCCTCAAAAGGTAGACATGAGTCAGGCCATGAGAAAACCAGACTTTTTACATTGCAAACAGTGTAGACCCAGAGTCGCGTCTCTTGTCTAGTTCTACTGTTTGCCGCTCCATACCATCCAAATTACAGTAAAGCTATAATGAATTTGGATATAACGAAACCTTAGATATAGCATAACAAAATATAGTTCGCATTTCTTACAGTGGAGAATCTGTTATTCTTTCCCGTTTAAACGCAAACGTACGCAAACGCATTGCACTAAAACGTAGAAAAGAACAACTTTTGGACAATTCTGATAATTCTTGTTTATCTTGATGGCAAACAGTTTGCACTGCAAATAATAGTTTTAGCGTAAACGCGTTTATTGGGAAAGAATAACACATTCTCCACTGTATATACGTAAAGTAAATGTACCTGATATAACGAAATTTGGATGTAAGGGGGAAAATCAGACGGTTCCGAGGACATCGTTATATATGAACTTCACTGTAATAAATTCCCTAAGAAGAAATAGAAGACATTGGTCAGAGACAGTAACTGAGATGACATCTACAGGGCTGCCATAAGTTGATAATAAAATTCCTAAGATCTCCCTTATTGTGTTACTTACATGTATTGTCCACGATGTGTTTACTTTCACTTTCTGTTTATCAAAAGAAGTCGTTTATTTATTTACTATAATTTTCATACATGACTGTTAGCTTACATTTACTCTCTTTAAATGCACAAGGCTTAAGAGAAAAAGACAAAAGATTAAGACTGAAAGAATACATATCTATGCAGAAAGCAGACGTTATGTTCTTACAAGAAACCCATTTTACATTTAATTTAGATATTTTAAATACTATAAAAACAGAATTTTCAGATTGGGAAATAATAAATTCATATGGTACAAGAGCAAGCAGAGGTTGTTCTATATTAATTAACAAACACATAGAATATGAAATTATAGATTTCTATGTAGATTTAGATGGCATGTATATTATCTTAAATTTATTGCACGATGAAACAGTATATACTTTAGTTAATGTTTATGCAAATAACGATAAAGCAAGTAGTCAGATATTTTTTCAAACATTAATGACATTTTAGAACAAAAGACTCTAGGTGTAAAAATTATAGGAGGAGACATGAACGAAGTATCAGATAGAATAGACCGTTTCAACATCAACGCAAATATTTAAACAAAAAAAAACATGTGCCTATTAAATCACTCACCGAGCTTATCTCCCGATACAATCTTGCTGATATTTCTAAGCAATTCGCTTTTTAAATTTTATTTATAATATTTTTGTGCTAGCACCAATTAAAAAGCCTCCCTTGTGAATGGAAAGAAGGACAACTCTGTAAATACAGGGCTCCAGATAACGGAAGTATTTCGAAAACTTAAATCTTTATTTCTGCTTTTAAACCCAATGGTGTCATACTCATTAAAAGTGTCTCGAATAGACGGTTTAATCAGTAGTAACACCATATCATTCGGTGCTGAAATGAGTGAGAAAATGTTAGATTGGTTCAGATTACTCTCGCTTACATGTTTAGCTGGAACATCTGGATAACCCTTATTCTGCTGCACAGACGTCTGCTTCGACATTGTCGTCTGCAAAATGTGTTCAGTTTAGATTTATGCATTGTTTTAATTAAACAAACCTTAAGACGAGTGTCAAATAGTTTGGATCCAGATGAGACGCCACGTTACGCGGTGTCTTTTTATATTCAAATAGTTTGTAAACTCCGTAAAGTAGGCACAGGGTTAAACACTATGAGATTCAATAACAACGTGTACATATCTTTCACTGTGGGTAAACGGTCAAATAAACTATAGAGAATGTATACCTTGAGCTTGCTGAAAATGACTGTTTCAGCCTTGTCCGCTCTCTAACTCAAAATTCATTTTCGGATCTTCACTAAACTTGCTACAAATGTTTATTAGTATAGAATCTAGGTCAGGTTTAATAACTAGCCAAATCGCATAAGGCATGTCTGAGTTATTGCTGAAAAATGCTGAAACAGTCATTTTTTAATACATAAAGGGCAAAAACTCAGATATGCCACATGCGATTTTTGTAATAATCAAACTAAACCTAAATTTTATATACTTAAACATTTTCAGCAAGTTTAATGAATATCCGATAAAAACTGTATGTGTTAGAGTGCAAAAAGTGACTGAAACCGCAATAACTTAGATATACCTTATGCGCTTTTAGTAGTAATCATACTAAACCTTGATATTATATCAATAAAAATTTTCAGCAAATTTGGTGAAGATCCAATAAAACGTATTTGTGTTAGAGAGCAAACCTTGCTGAAAACAGTCATTTTTTAATACATAAAGGGCAAAAACTTAGGTATGCCACATGCGATCTTAGTAATAATCAAACTAGACCTGAATTTTATATGAATAAATATTTTCAGCATGTTTGGTGAATATCCGATAAAAACTGTTTGTTTTAGAGTGCAAAAATGACTGAAACAGTCATTTTTTATAAATTAACAGGCAATAACTCAAAAAACACCTTTTGCGATTTTAGTAGTAATCAAACTAAACCTTGATTTTATATCAATGAACATTTTCAGCAAGTTTGTGGAAGATCGGATAAAAGATATTCGAGTTAGAGAGCGGACAAAAAAGTGTGATAGTCTAACTGACTGATGGATCGACCGTCGAAGGTAATTGCGGTTGCACACGGTGATGTTGACTCCGGCTGTATCACGTGATACTAAGCCGTGTGGTAAGGTTTATGGCAGACGCTCTATTTTCGGTTTGTTATGATTTTAAATCGCCCTTTTTGGTGATTTAGGTCCGTCTTCATCATTTCATAGATCAGTTTGGCCCATTAGAATGTTCAAACATTATTATTAACCGTTATTGTATTTCAGACATTATGAAAAGGTCTGAAAACACAATGGGACTTTAAATGAACCTAATTATAATTATACAGTTTATCACAAATACAATTGACCAGTGTACAGAAACATATAAAAATGAATCAGCCAAAACTCTCTGGGAATGATTAAAAATAGACATTAAAGACGTTACTATAAAATATTCTAAACAACAAGCAAAAAAAACGAAAAGAACGAATTTTGTATTTAGAGTAAAAGCTCACTTCACTTATAAATAAATATGATTCATCGGTTGATACAATAAACGAAAGATACAGAAACGAAATCACCGAAATTGAACATGAAATCCAATCTATTTACGATATAAAAGCTAAAGGCGCACAAAAAAGAGCTAGAGTAGACTATATAGAAGAAGGTGAGAAAAACACAAAATATTTTTTAAATTTGGAAAAATCAAGACAATCAAGGAAATCACTTTTGTATTTAAATATCAATTGAGAAGAGGTTTCTGACAGGGGCAAAATCTTAGCCGAAGAAGTACGTTTTACGAAACTTTATATAAAACGAACAATACAGATACTAACATCATAACTAATTAGCTTAACAATACAGCTTTCCATAAATTAACTGAGACAGATGCCGTGAAGGTAATATCAGCTTCGATGAATTATTATTTTTATTATTATTATACCAGATTTATATAGCACTCTTTTCACACAGGGGTAGTGAGTTCAAAAGCGCTTCACATGAAGTTACACAAATGTACCTACAAAGCGAGAAAAGACAAAATAACTACAATAAGATCTAAAATAAACATGAATAAACATATAAAAGACAGCCCCCAAAATGACGATCACATTACTCCAATCAATCAGCAATGAAGCGACCAGCTTCTGAATTAACAACTTCTTAGCAAGAAATGAAATTTAACAAAAGTCCTGGTTTGGATGGATTAACTTCCGAGTTTTATAAACGTTTTTGGCCTACAATAGGGTTACTAATGACTAAAACCTTTCGTGAATGTTATGTAGATGGAGAATTGACTCCTTCTAAAAAATCAGCTCATTATCATTAGTTTATAAAAAGGGCGATCCATCAGATTTAGAAAACTGGAGACCTATTTCCCTCTTAAATGAAGTTTACAAAATTGCAACAAGAGTTTTGGCTAACAGACTGAAAACAATTATACACAAAATCGTACACCTCGACCAACAAGGATACATACAAAACAGATATATAGGATACAACCTAAGACAAATCCAAGACATTATAAATTATGCTGATAATTTACAGATAGAAGGTGCTATATTATTTTTTAGCTTTCGAAAAGCTTTCGACACTATTGAATGGAACTTCTTATTTAATGTACTTAAACAATTTGGATTTAAACATAGCTTCATAGCATGGATAAAACTTATTTACGCTGAATGTAAAGCATGTGTTTTTAACAATGGCTTTAGATCAGAAATATTCAAACTTACACGTGGAATCAGACAAGGCTGTCCAATATCATCTCTGCTGTACATTTTAGCAGCTGAAGTCATGGCAAACAATATCAGGGATGCTGAGGCGCTGACCGGCATCGAAGTAAAAACCACGGACACAACTTAAAGATTTCTCAATTAGCAGATGATACAACCTTATTTCTTAAAGACCAAAACGATATATATTCTGCATTAAACATAGTGAAAGAATTCGGCAAATGGTCAGGTCTAAAACTTAATAAAAACAAAACAGAGGGTATGTGGATCGGAAGCAAAACACACAGTACAGATTCGGTTGGTGATATAGCCTGGCTAAATCGCCCGATAAAGGCTCTAGGTTTATATTTTTATCATGACAAAGATATCTGTTCAGAACTTAACTGGAATCAAAAATTTGAAAACTGTCAAAAACTAATAGAAAATCGGAATAAACGCAAGCTGACATTTTATGGTAAAATCAAAATAATAAAAACTCTACTTGTCCCGAAGTTTACATATTTGTTCCATACTTTAATCATAAACAAACACATCATAACAAGAATAAACAGTATGCTCTTTAATTTCTTATGGAATGGTAAAAGAGAAAAAATCAAAAGAACTACGTTAATAGGAAATAAATTAGAAGGAGGGATTGAGATGATTGATCTAAATTCATACATTATTGCTTTGAAACTAAAGTGGGTAAAAGCTTTGACAGATAATACAAATGCATATTGGAAAGCAATCCCTATGTATTATTATCAAAATTATGGAAATAATTTCTTAATCTTTAATATGAATATAGATAGTATAAAAAGTATAAATACAAATAAGCTATCTGACTTCTATAAACACATATTAGAGACTTGGATAATTGCGCAAACACAAACAACAACCAGAAAATCGATAAGATCTGTTTGGAAAATGATACCTTCTAACTCATGTAATAGATGCAATGTCATAGAAGATTATGAACATGTCTTCATTAACTGTTCTGCTGTTCAACCCTTCGGGCAAAATATCGTAAGAATTTTTAAAATATGTGGGATAGACTCAAACATAAAAACCATACAAACTGTTATATTTAACTACAACATTCAAAATGAAGCATATTTTAATGTCAATTTAATGCTAACGCTTGTTGGTTTTTGCATTTATAAAGCATATTTCCTAAGTAATAACTGGGCAAATCAAATTGATATTGTACACCTGTTTATTCAGGAATGTAAAGTTTTGTTTGAATTTCTCAAGCGAAAAGGAAAACGTAGCTCTTTTATTATGAAATTTTCAAATGTACTGAGCGAGCTTTAGAAATCGCATCATATGATATGACATGTACAATGTTACTGTTTTTTTGTATATGTATAGTATGTAAATATATATTTTATTGAATAAAAGAAGTGTAGGCTTCATCCAAAAAAAAAATCCTAAGATTTCAAATTTTCAATTTTTCAGACGAAATTTTACTAATCATACCTTTATTTTTCTTGTTCTGAAGACACATGACTGCTTAAAACAGGTTGAAAGTAAAGCAGAATGCGCTTTAAGGCGCATTCTGCTTTACTTTCAGCCTGTTTTAAGCTACGATCTGCTAGGATAAAAATCCAAATACTTAGGAAAAATCCGGAGAAATGGAAGCCCTGCATCTAAACTATTGGTCTGCACTGTTTTGCCTTGATATATATCAACATCACAGTTTGTAGACTGATCGAACGCCGGGAAACTCGTTGTCTAATGCCAAACCTCTATGTGGCACTCAGATTAACCTATTTATCGCATAAGTACGCCATTTTACACCTTTAATTTATCCATCCACTGACAAAAATAGTTCCAATTTATACAGTCATGAAAATGCACCATAAGAAACATGTACTATACTTTAGCAGATACAGTGGAGAAAACGTTATTCTTACCAGTTTAAATGCAAACGAAACGCAAACGCAAAGCACTAAAACGTAGTAAAGTACAACTTTTGGACATTTCTGATAAATCATGTTTATTTTGATGGTAAACAGTTTTGAGCCAGATCAGACGCCGGATAACAGAAATAATAGTTTTAGCGTAAACGCGTTTATTGGGAAAAAATAACGTTTTCTCCACTGTAGTATCTTAAAGCAGGCATAATTTCCTATTCAGGCTGTAGGAACGTTACTAACTAAATAAAAAAGTGAGTGTCAAAGTGTTTGGTTTAAACATATTTTATTTCAATGATTTACATGCATTTTACAAACATACAACAAAGTTTAGGATTGAAACGAAAGCAAACCAGATTATTGTGTTTCTCTCCTTGTACCGTTATGTGTGCACATGCTCTATCTATAACTATAATATACTCAACAAAATAATTAAAGGGGCAAAGGTACAAGTTCATATATCTTTTTCAAAAATGCAAACATTTTCAAGTTAAAAGAGTGAATGCGTGTTTAGATGCTTTAGAATAAAAAAATTAAGAAACAAACGTCACTATGTACAAAAATTGTTATGGTTGAACGAATTGAAGCGGACAAGTATCAAAAACACGGTTTTTAACGTCCACTGAAATTTTGCACGATGTGTCTGCCTATTTTTCAACGATTAGTTTTATAGCTGTTTTCATGATATCGAGTGCAGATTTGTATCTTAAGCAAAAATAGATTGCATATTGGTACAAAATTTGAAAACTATGCCCCTAAAGACGTCATTTGTCGTTTTCCAACGTCATGTTGTGACGGAGTTTAACGTTTGCAAGGGTGTCGTCGACAGGTTGTGGTAGTTGTACCTGGACACTGGGATGATTAATTGGAGAGCAGGTCAAGGTCGTTTGCAGGTCATATTTGAAGTAAAGGACCGATGTTGTCACTTATGGCAGGACGTCAACGGCTCAATTCCCTCGTTACGCTTAATAGTGTTTATAAACAGACGTGTGGTTACAGTATTTCTGTTCAGATCGTCGGGAATAGACTTCATGCTGCAAACCTATGGCCTAGAAGACCTGTCGTGTGACCAGCCTTGACCCCACACCACCGAAAACGTCATCTAGCGTTTTGCCAGAAATCATGCTATTTGAACGTTTACGTTTTCGCAACGTATTGTGGACTAGTGCGTCAAATTTCATTTTGGATTTAAATGACGACTGCAGACGAATGTTAAGACAGCGAAACGAATGTTTCTTCGACTGTTATGTGACAGAGCATGACGGACTCAGAAAGGGGTCAGGGCTCCTATGGGTGGGCATATCCTACAACGGTTGCACGGACCTTTACGTCATTAGGAACTGGACTCTGACTAGTTTGGGGTACAGGGACGAGACCCTAGACGCTATTGCACGCGCTGAAGCTGGAGCTTTGGGCTCAGGCTTCATCCCGACAGACGACAAAGCTCGTTCGTACCGAGCACGTATGGTAGACCAGTACTTGGATCACGAGGGCATAGGGCAGATGGACTGGCCAGCAAGGTCAACACACTTCGGTCACATTGAGGAAGCTTAGGACATGCGGCAACGCCGGATATCCGGTCGAGATTGTCAACTTAGAGGCTAACAGACATGCTTATTGAAGAATGGCACAGAGTGTCCATTGCATACATCCTTAAGCTAATTCTCCGATTTCCATGTAGATGTAAGGAAGTGATTAATGCACGTGGTGAACACATATGATACTAGCTGTAATTTAAGAGAAGAACCTAAAAGGTGGGGCTCTTGGTCAAGTTTTTAATTACCCCACCCACCTAGTCTGGCACACGGTAATTTTAGGGGGGTTGTGTTTGAAGGGGAACTGCGATATATATTTCTACTTTTCGAAATACAGTTATACTCTACAACGAAGTTAACATGTAGTTTTACATGAAACTGTTAAAAAAATATTGTATGAACTTATTTTTATATATTGGGCCTACCCAATATATTTGCCCCTTGAATTGTTTGTATATATCCTAGAAAAAGTTATGCCACAGCAAAATGTATTTTGGATATATTGTAATATGTCATACTTTGGCACTATCTCTCTTCAGAGGCACCACCAACGAAACGAAATGTTTCAAGTAACCAGAACGTGTTTGGTACCTGATCAAATGCTGACCTGTTTGGCGCCTGATCTGAGTACAAATGGTTCAGTGTAAGCATTAAATCAGTTGGCAGTGAAAGTACATCGTACATATGCAGAGAAAATGTAAAGTCAAATCTTCACTCTAACCCTTTGAACCCTAGTCCCGCATATAGGCGTCCTTTTCAAACAGTGTACATGTGAAAAGTACACTTGTCCATGCAAACAGTGAAGACCCAGATCAGAGGGCTCCGAAAGGAGCCCTCTGATCAGGGTCTTCACTGTTTGTCATAATGCCAAACATTGACAAAAATAACCCTTAAAAGTCAGAAATGGACTAGACTAAAATGGAAACTAGAATTGTCCATTTAAAGTTTCAGGGAGGAAAGAGTTAACCATTATCATGCTGAATTGTCGTCTGCTTCAAAATTGTCGTCTGCAAAAATAATCAAAATGTGTTTAAATAATTATGAAAATGAAGAAAAGTTAGATATGAGTGACAAACAGTAACGCACCGTCTGATCTGGATACGAACTGTTTGCAAATATTAGTCAAGTTGTGCTTAGCGTGATAAGGGTTACGAGGTATCGCGTTATAACTCATAATCAACTACTGGCCGATATATTTTCCTACCATGTACATGTACATTATTCTTTCCCGTTTAAACAAAACTTTACGCAAAAGCAATACAATAAAATGTAGAAAATGACAGGTTTTTGAAATTTATACAGATTTAGTTTATTCTGAGTGGCAAACAGTTGGGCGCTGAATAGACGTCGTGTTACCCGGCGTCTGATTTGACCCTGAATTGTCTACAAGGAATATAACTGTTGTAGCACAAACACGTTTATTTGGGAAAAAATAACGTCTTCTCCACTGTACCATATAACATATTCTTTGAAATCAACGTCTGAAACAAGAGTAAAAGTACTGTTTATGTACATGTACATTTACTAAACTGACAATATAAGCAAGTCTGAGTGTCAGTCTTTCTTGCAGTTGGTAAATATGTACCGATAATATCCCAGCTAACATTAAGTATTCTATGTAATATTGACACTCATTCCAATGTCCTTTTAGTCATAATACTTAAAAGAAAGATACATTATATATTATAGATCAATAATAATCCCTTTCGTTATATCCGAGCTTCGTTATATCAGGTCCATTTTACTATATGTTGACAAGAGGCGGGGAATACATTTTGTAGCGTTATATTCAATATTTCGTTATATCCAATTTTGTTATAAGTGAGCTTTACTCTTTTGAAAAATAATAACGTATTCTCCACTAAAGGAATCAGATTAAACGTGAAGTTAATCAGGAACCAAACTGAAACTTATATAATTGTTGAGTCATTCAACTGTCCGAAAAACACAACTATTGCAAACGGCAGTTTTTGTATTCCAATGCACATGCAATACTGTGGACGAAAGAGGGTTTAGGCTACAGTGGAGAATCTGTTATTCTTTCCCGTTTAAACGCAAACGTACGCAAACGCAAAGCACTAAAACGTAGAAAAGTACAATTTTTGGACAATTCTGATAATTCATGTTTATCTTGGTGGCAAACAGTTTGGAGCCTGATCAGACGCCGGGTTACCCGGCGTCTGATCTGGCTCCAAACTGTTTGAACTGCAAATAATAGTTTTAGCGTAAACGCGTTTATTTGGACAGAATAACGTTTTCTCCACTGTAGCTGTGGTCGCAAGCCATGATCTCCTGGGCAAGGAAATAAACCGACGATGGTGACGATGAAACGAACGATCGTAAAAGGTCAGCCTTGTTCTTACCATATGT
The DNA here is from genome assembly GCA_922989275.2 of Gari tellinella. NCBI lineage: Eukaryota > Metazoa > Mollusca > Bivalvia > Cardiida > Psammobiidae > Gari > Gari tellinella. The sequence continues at coordinate 67,981,856 of OV277866.1, forward strand.
TTGGTAATTGTTTAAAGCGGTTTACATCAGTATATAAAGTAAATAACTATCCATTTTTTTCTTGTGGTCGTGTATATTGTCAAATGTTTGATGATGCGGAAATGATAAGTATTGTTTTGGTTAACCCTTGCGCGCTGTAGGGCGAATTAGTGATACCTATTGCAAACAGTTTGGATCCAGATGAGACGCCGAGTAACTCGGCGTCTCATTTGGATCCAAACTGTTTGACACTCTGATGATTGTGCCTTAAAGAAACTGCTTAAATATCAACTCTGAACGGTGTTGCAGTCAACAGATATTGTAGACGGCAGTGGCATAGCATGATAAAAATTAAGCTCGTATTGACTCATATTTACTGATTGTTTGGACCAAGATTTGACGCTATTACCTATTCAACTCGGCTAAAACCCCTTCAAACCCAATTGAAGAGTGCTCGTCTTTAACATTGTGCATGTAAAATGTACACTTATCCTATGTAAACAGTGTATATCTTGATCTGAGGTCTCGAGCAATGTTTGCCATTTCGCAATATGCATGTAATCTTAGAATCAACCACAAATACTCTTTAGTAGCCAAAAATGGACTAGATACAAGATACAAGATACAAGAAACTTTATTTATAGTCGGGTGTTTTCACAACATATATAACATTAGCTAAAAGCTATTTACCGACATAATAACATAAGTTTCTTAACAATAAGATTAACTAACAGCCTGTAAAAGAACTACATTATCATGTTAATACAGTAAAATTCTACAAAGTCTATTATAAAATACATTCATACATCACAGATTTTTGATATCACATATGAGATAGCATGCTTTAGCTGCTGCACAAATAGAGAATGAATAGTGGACAGGGGGGGGGATTATAAGCAGACAGCATAGACCAGATCAGACATCAAGTAATTTGTTGCCCCATTAGGGTGAGTGATTGTCTGCATATACCACACCTTTATAAATCCACAACATACACACCTGTATTATAAATGTATATTTATAGATTTAGCTATACTTGATTGAGCATTAGCATTGACAATTAAAAGTCTCAGGGGTAACTGAGTTAAACATTGTCCAGCAGGTGTGTGTTACTCACGCTGATGATTTTTTCAATTAAAATGATATGTTCCATATTTATAAACTAAATAATATAGCAAATAACTAGTTTGAGGTAAGTGGTTTACAGTCGAACGGACGTAATACAGTGGAGAATCTGTTATTCTTTCCCGTTTAAACGCAAACGTACGCAAACGCAAAGCACTAAAACGTAGAAAAGAACAACTTTTGGACAATTCTGATATTTTTTGTTTATCTTGGTGGCAAACAGTTTGGAGTCTGATCAGACGCCGGGTTACCCGGCGTCTGATCTGGCTCCAAACTGTTTACACTGCAAATAATAGTTTTAGCGTAAACGCGTTTATAGGGAAAGAATAACGTTATCTCCACTGTACGTTCCCTATCAACACGTTTATGCTAAAACAAATAACTTCCAGTGCAATTATTTTTAAGCCAGATCAAAAGTCGGTTAACCCAGCGTCTGGTCTAGCTCCGAAGTTCCGAACTGTTTGACACTCAAATTAAATCAAATTGTCTGAATAAGTTGGCAATTTGAAAACAAACTACAACGTAAATGTAACCCAGATTCCAAATTAGCGAAGAGTGTATTCGTAAATTACAATAGTGTAAACAGTGTAGACCCTGATTAGAGGGTTCCTATAACTCCTAGATTTTATCCTAAATTAACAGTATACATATTGTGAAAATATTACAATAACCCCTGTCTGCGGTCTGAACTTTTTTCTTGATAGCTAGATTTAAGGCAAAACTTATTTAGGACACATCATAATTTTTGTCAAGCAATTTGGATCCTGATCAGACGCCGAATCTGATATGTTTCCAAACTGATTACAAAGTCCGTCTATGGTAATGGACTCTTTTAAACTCGAGTCAGCTTAGCCTGAGCCTGTTTCTAGTTTTGAAGTCAGGTGACCACAGAAGCAGGTTGAAAGTAAAGCAGAATGTGCCTTTAAGCTACAGCCTGTTAAGATGTAGAAAATACATCTTATTGATCATAATCATGACCGTCAATAAGGAATAAATTAAAGAAATAGAAAGGCGTAATTATAGGTTAACATGTATCAATATGAAGCCGGTATTACAAGTATGCAATGGTGGCATTTTCATGTGCAATGATGAAAACATTGAAATGTATACAATCGTGAACATGTACCATAATGTTATATTCTTTATCCTAGCTGGTGGAAGCTTAAAGCATGTTAAAAGTAAAGCAAAATTGGCATGAAGGCGCATTCTGCTTTACTTTGAAAATACTTTAAGCCATCATTTATTTTTTAAATCTAGAAACAGGCTATGGTGTAAGGTGTTTAATGTCCTGCTACAATTGGTAAAAGTATTTGCAAACAGTTAGGATCCTGACCAGAGGCCGAGTTATACATGTACTCATATCGGTGACGCCTCTTCTAAAGTGGACAGAACCGAAATATGTAAAATAATAGAAACCTTCAGGTGTTTTAGCCCCTTTCACTGCCTGGATGTCATCTGCTTTTATTAATTGTCGCCTGCTTTCATTTCTCAAATCTAAAGTATTTGTATTTTGACTTAAGAAATATGAACGTCAAACATTTCGGAATTGATCAGACGATGCTATACGTGGCGTCTGATCAGAATTCAAATATGCAAACAGTGAATCTATTACAGTGGAGAATCTGTTATTCTTTCCCGTTTAAACGCAAACGTACGCAAACGCAAAGCACTAAAACGTAGAAAAGAACAACTTTTAGACAATTCTGATACTTCTTGTTTATCTTGGTGGCAAACAGTTTGGAGCCTGATCAGACGCCGGGTTACCCGGCGTCTGATCTGGCTCCAAACTGTTTGCACTGCAAATAATAGTTTTAGCGTAAACGCGTTTATTGGGAAAGAATAACGTTTTCTCCACTGTATCCTGTGTACAACGGTGTAGAGTGTAGACCAATATCAAAAGTCTTTTGCATGAATATGAGCCCTCGGATCAAGGTCAGCACTGTTTGACATTTTGCAATACATGATTTACATCAACCAGAAGAAGAAGAAGAAAAAGAAGAAGAAGAACTTTTATTTGACTTAAACTATTCAGTTTCTTGTCATACATACAAAACATACATATTTACAAAATAATATAATACAAGGTCAAATCTGATATATAGATCGATCATAAATACATTAAAGAATGACTACAAGTATTTGGAAAGTGTAATTTTCCTTTTGAGCTATATTTGGTCGGCGAATTTCATGTAATTGCCAAAGTTTGCTAAAACAGTTTCGACAACCAATGTCCATTATTTTCCAACTTTGTCGTGAACTGTGTAAGCTTTAATAAGTACATGTATGAAACAGTACACGAACTATCATAGTATCCCTTCTCGTTTTGGCTAAATTAAACAATACGCAATAAATTAATGTAAATAAAGCACATCGACAATTTAATTCAATTATGGTTAAATGCAAAATACAAAAGTTTAAAGTTTATTCCCCTGTCCAATTACGAGTATAGTAAAGAATAGCTGTGTTATTCGCTCGAGTAAGCGACTACTAAATGAAGAATCACAATGCTCGTTAAAGAGAGATGCCCGCGTAATGCAGTGCAACTTTGATGCAGAATGCTCCTATAGGGACATCCTGCATTACTTTTTTCATACATTAAGCTGCAACCAGTTATAAACACTACAAACGTGTCTATTAAGTGCTTTCTTAATACATATTTGACTTAACCCATTTATACCCAGTGGATTCTTCCATGTTTATAATTAAATTAGTCCATTTTTTTAAAGGGATGCCTGGTCAAAATTTTCATTTTCATTTTGTTTATATTGAAATACCTATCAGCAAACAGTGTAGACTCTGATCAGACGCCGCATAATGCGGCGTCTGATCAGAGTCTTCACTGTTTGCCTATGTCCCTTTTATGGGACGTTGGGCATAAATAGGTAAAATAAAAGGCAACGACGCCAATAAGCATGTCATTAACGTTAATGAACATTTTATTTATCGTTAAACTGACAACATAAATAAATTAAAATGCCTAGGTGGTCAAAAGTACAATGTTGTAACAAATTGAATTAGAGTTTTCATTATCGCATTTTGCCATGAAAAATCATTAAGACTGATCTTCAAGTACTATCCATCTTCATTACCCCTTTCTCTAATGCACTTTCTAAATGACTGGTTGGTGTCGGCTTTACCCCTTTACCCGTTAGACTTGAAACTCGATAATTCGAAATCGCGTTAGTTCGAACAAACCCATATTTCAAAGTTAAAACGTGGCTTAGCCACGTTTTAACTTTGAAATACGGATTTGTTATGCTTAATCGAGCTAGACTTATGGAAATTAAACTTATGGAATACTGGTAAGATCGATTTTAGCGAGATCCAAGTATCGAGTTTCGATTCTATATTGTTTCTTGTTCTGTCGACAGGTGGCCATTTAAAGCCTGTTAAAAGTAAAGCAGAGTGTACCTTAAATCATATTCAATACTGCTTTACGTTCAGCTTGCTTTAAAATACCATATGCAAACATCAACAAAGCAGAATAAGGATTAAAGCATAAGTCATGTTAGCGATGTAAAGAATACGGATGACAAACTGTTCCTTCATTGTTGCGGTCAAATACAGTGGAGAATCTGTTATTCTTTCCCGTTTAAACGCAAACGTACGCAAACGCAAAGCGCTAAAACGTAGAAAAGAACAACTTTTGGACAATTTTGATATTTCATGTTTATCTTGGTGGCAAACAGTTTGAAGCCTGATCAGACGCCGGGTAACCCGGCGTCTGATCTGGCTCCAAACTGTTTGCACTGCAAATAATAGTTTTAGCGTAAACGCGTTTATTTGGAAAGAATAACAGATTCTCCACTGTAGCACTTTTATTTCATGACCATTTTTGACATTTATTAGCTTAGTATTGATTTTGTAGTTCCTTCGATTTGCCCCAAGGAGGATTTGGGACTCAATCCATTACTTTTTCTTTTCTGTATAAATATGGCGTTTTGTACAGCCACACAACATTCCATCTACGCTTAAAGTACCTCGGATCCTCTGTAAGGTAAGGCAAACAAATTTAATTTTTTAACTTATACTTGTTTAACTTTCATCTTTTGTAAATCAGGGTTCATGGTTATAAAGCATTTGATAAGATTTTGCAATCGTTCTCTAGCTTTGAATTAGTCCGATTTGAGCAAAAATGCTCAAATCTGACAAATCAAAGGCTTGAGAACGACATCAGTCGCAACCCAAACGCTTTATTAACATGGGACTAGGCGATCATATAAGAGATATTTACTTGTTGACTATATGTTGATAAAAAGATCTGTCACAAATTATGATTGTTCACATAATTCAAATGCACATCTATAAACCCATTTGCCAATGGCCTGTTTATACTTTTGATGACATATAGCCGATTGAAACAGGTTGAATGAAAAGCAGAAAGAGCATTAATGTGTATAATGCTAATTTCAGCTACAGTGGAGAAAACGTTATTCTTTCCCAATAAACGCGTTTACGCTAAAACTATTTTTTCCGTTACAAACAGTTTGGAGCCAGATCAGACGCCGGGAAACCCGGCGTCTGATCAGGCTCCAAACTGTTTGCCACCAATATAAACATGAATATCAGAATTTTCCAAAAGTTGTATTTTTCTACGTTTTAGTGTTTTGCGTTTGCGTACGTTTGCGTTTAAACAGGAAAGAATAACAGATTCTCCACTGTACATGTACTTTAAGCTTCCATCAATTAATGTAGATAATGTCTCTTATGGTACATTTTCATGACTGTATAAAGTGGAACTCTTGTTTTAGCGTAGGAATAGATTAAAGGCGAAAACCCCGTATTTATCACGGGGGTAATGACTAATGAGTTAAACCACAGGTACAATGTACTTGACTAATTAAATCCGCTAATAAAACACATCCCATGTATAGTTTACAAAGGCGATGTATATGCCAACAACTTAATAATCGGGTAGTTACCGGATATTTAATATATAGCTATTTAAACTTAAGTTAAACTATCAGTAACAGTTTCTAGAAAAAATATTTAATTTAGTTATAGTCGAATAAATGAGAATTATTCCATTTTATAGATTTTTTCATAACTATTGTTGGATGTTAACATTGCTATTTTTAGAGCTTATTCGATTCCAATTTGAATGAGATCTTTCAGCTCAGGTGCTTGTTTAAGTTTGTTCCGGATTTGAGTAATGTGGATGAGTGTTCTGTGTTTCCTTTGTATCGAGTAACTCCTAAATATGTCAACCTGCCAATTCGTTACATGTATCTGAATCAACGTAATTCTGAGTTGACAAATATAAGTTATATTTGATGACTTTAAACTGATTTTACATACTATTATATGTATAATCTACAGGCCTACCTCGCTGACCAAGATGAAGGTGTTCATTGTTCTCGCTATGCTGTTTGTTGCCACCTTAGCCACATACCCAATGTATAGTAAGCATTTGAACAAGATCGTCTACTACAGTGAAGAAATTGTCTGTATTTCCATTTTAACTCTTTCATCGCAAAACTTATCGTGAGGGTTTTACCCCTTCACGCATTTTGTCGTCTGCTTCAATATGGCTGTCTTCAATATCGCTTAAAAGTTAGATGACAAACATTATGGCTGACGTAAATTCGAAACAAGTGTTTAACAGATTGAATCCTGATCAGACACCGCGTGACGCGGTGTCTGATCAGGATTCAAACTGTTTGCAATGGCGTCTTTTGGCGTTATGACAGTGAAAGGGTTAAAAGAAAGTACACGCAAATGCAATGTAAAAAATGAATGGAGTGACCTACAGTGGAGTATCTGTTATTCTTTCCCAATAAACGCGTTTACGCTAAAACTATTATTTGCAGTGCAAACAGTTTGGAGCCAGATCAGACGCCAGGTAACCCGGCGTCTGATCAGGCTCCAAACTGTTTGCCACCAAGATAAACATGAAATATCAGATTTGTCCAAAAGTTGTTCTTTTCTACGTTTTAGCGCTTTGCGTTTGCGTACGTTTGCGTTTAAACGGGAAAGAATAACAGATTCTCCACTGTAGTATATGAGCTTTTAATGAAAACTCATCACGTCCTTATCCATCTGTTCTTGGTGGCATATTAGAAAGATATTGACACTAAATGGAGACTACTTACAAGATAAACAGGGACATGTGCCGTCTTGATATTATAGTAATTACGTATTAAAGTACTCCCGACAACGACACCCAACGGGAGACAACGAGTGTGTTTGTTGTTCGGAGTGAGTTGCTATACGAAAGAAAAGTTAATAAACTCAGACAATATTTGCAAACAATTTGAATCAAGAACACACGCCGCGTAACGCGGCATCTGGTCTGGGTTCAAACTGTTTGCCACTCGTCTATATGTTTCTTCTTTAAAAGAAAGTCCGATACCTTACTTTAAGAAAAAACAGCAGCTGACATTCTTAAGCAGACGACATTGCGGCAGTGAAAATGTTAGATATTATTATCTTGTTTGATGGAACAGCGGCAAACATTGTTGTCAGGAGGGAATTGTTGTTCGGAGAGGAGAGATTACTGTACAAAATAGAAAATTCTATTTTGTCTCGTGTAAACGAAATTTAATGCAATCTATTGTATATTCAATATTAATTTTCATAAATGACTATCTATTATTTCGGAAGCAACAAAGACGTCAATTTAGTCGTTGCTCAATACATTAATATGGTATTTGAACGCAAAGAGCCGTGTCATGAGAAACTTTGACTTATTGCATTCTCAAGACCAGTCGCGGCTTCAAAGATCTAGATCATACCCCATGCATGTTCATGTGTCAAGCAGCTAAACATTTATATATACCGGTTTCAAGTATATCCTGTCGAAATGAAATATGCCAAAGCAGGGTTTAATGTAAGAGTATACTCTTTAGATAAACAATTATGCAACCCTTTCATGGTCATGTTGCCGGCTGCTTCAATACCGTTGCCTGCAATATCGTTTCAAAGTTACATTTCAGTCTATATGACTGACAAAATTTCTGTACGATTGTAAAACAGTTTGGATTTTAATTAGACCCCGCGTGACGTGAGGTCTGATTTAGATCCGACTTGTTTGCAAAGTCGACTTTAGTAGAATTCGTTTGTGGAAGGGTTAACTGTTAACATATATACGTATAGTATAACTAACTTGTGTCAACTATGAGCTTTATAAGACACAACTTAAGCCTTTATTTTTGTGGTCGTAATAGAGATGTCTTAATGTATAATTATCCATTTCTGCGTAAATAGGGGGTGGCTACATGAGCTATCCGATGATGGGCGGAGGACATGGCGGTTACATGGGCAGTATGGGTGGAGGATACGGAGGCGGTTACATGGGCGGCATGGGCGGAGGACACGGAGGTTACATGGGCGGTATGGGCGGAGGTTACGGAGGTTACATGGGCGGTATGGGCGGAGGATACGGAGGCTACATGGGCAGTATGGGCGGAGGATACGGAGGTTACATGGGCGGCATGGGTGGCATGGGCGGCGGTCACTATCGTCGTAGATATGGTAAAAAAAACTTAGCCACTTGTTGTTTAGTTTACTCATCTATGGCTTTAAATGTTCATATCTTACATACAGTTCATATCCGGTGCAGCAACCAAGTTATTAAATGTACGATCAGGAAATAAACTGATACTCAATATGTCGTTTTATCAGACAAACTGTCTTGAATCTTTAACCCAGTTGTGCCCACGATCCCATATATCGGACATAGGCAAACAGTGTATACTCTGATCAGATGCCACTTGCTGATAGGAATTTCAATATAAAACAGAATGAAAAATTTGTCCAGGCATCCCTTTGATAAAAAAGGACTAATCCAATATATAAACATGGAAGAATCTACTTGGAACAAATGGGTTAACCCTCACAATGGTATATTTCCAAATGGAATATCCCATATGTTTATAAATGACATTTAGTCATTTACACTGAAGTCGGTTGGTTTTACCAAACTATAGTTTAACCCCTCATGGAAAAGACGTCGTATGTTTTAACTAAGATCGCAAACAGTTTGGACATGGTCAGGCGACGGGTTAAATCATGCTCCAAACTATTTGCCATTGCAATCTAAATAAACCATTGACACTTTTCTAATCCCTGACGTTTTCTAAATGTTATTCCAATGTGTTACTTTTCCCTGAAACGGGACTGGATAATATATTCCAAAGTATAGAATATGAAAGGCTTTATTATTGATACGGTATATATTTTACTAATAAGTTTTTAGGGTTAAACACACGAGCAGAAAAAGACAGCCTTTTGACAATCCTGACGAATAATTTACATCTGAGTAGCAACCCGTTAGGCGGCTGATCATACTCCGAAGTGTTTGCAATAGCAATACAGTGTTCCCTCTCTACAACGACACCCAATGGGAGACACATATTGTGTGCGTTGTTCAGAGGGAGTCGTTATAGGGAGGGAACTTATTTTACATTTGCAAACAGCATGAATCCAGATCAGACGCCGCGTAACGCGGCGTCTGATCTGGATTCAAGCTGTTTGTCATTTGTCATTATGTTTTTTTCTGTCAAAATGTCATTTATGTAAGAAAAACAGCAGACAACAATTCTAAGTAGACGATGATTCAGTCGTTGTTCGGAGGGCCGTTGTAGAGAGGGAACGCTGTACGTGTTTTACTATTAACGTGTTTATTAGAAAAGAATGACGTCTCTTCCCACTGTATCAATAATTATACAGTATAAGAAATCAAACATAAAACACTGGAGCTGTCTTGTCCAGTAGACAATATTTAACTCTTTGCATGCTGGGTAACTTTTTCGTCTGCATTAATTGTCGTCTGCCACAGTTCCAAAAATATTATTTCAACATTTCTTTTCAAAACAGGATCAGAGTGTCGAACGGTTTGGATCGTGATGAGACGCCGCGTTACGTGTCGTCTCATCAGGATCCAGCCTGTTTTCAAATGTCATCACTGTGGCAAATGTATCCGCCGCTAGCATGCAAAGAGTTCACCCGTTTATGCTCACGATCCCATATATGGGTCATATGCAAACAGTGTAGACTCTGATCGGTCGTCGCATAATGCGACGTCTGATCAGAGTCTATACAAAATTTACTGATAGGAATTTCAATATAAAACAAAATGAAAATGAAAATTTTGACCATGCATCCTTTTGATAAAAATGGACTAATCCAATATATAAACATGAAAGAATCCACCGGGTATAAATGGGTTAACATGACATGTATTTTTGCTTTCCGTTTTCAGGCAAGTACTACTAAACCGTTCCTTTCCCAACACCTGGATGACAACCAATAGCATACGACCAAGTTGACTTGGACAACGACAACGATTCAACACATGAATTTGCCAATTGTGTACATATAATCAATAAATATAGCAGGTTATTTCAGCGAGTTGATTTACACATTACTTATACATCCAAAGCCCCTTAAAAGCCCTTCCAATATTTAGGGTGAAACATAACATACACGTATAAACAGACAGTATGTTATTGCTTTTCCTTAGAAGTCCACTCGATGCCATATAATGATGCATCCTCAAATGCCTAGCGGCCAAGGTGCCCGTTTCATAAAACTTCGTACGACAAATGTTGTCGTAAGTCATATTATAGAAGTCTTAATTATTACTTATTTCTCCGTCTGATCCTGTCTTGTGACATCTCTTTGGAATTGTCTTGAAAAGACGATTCCAAAGAGATGTCCCAAGACAGGATTAGATGGAGAAATAAGAAATTTAATGTATTTTAAAGTTTTGACTTACGATCGAATTTGTCGTACGAGGTTTTATTAAATGGGTTCCCTGGTCAACACCAGCTCGCTTTAGGGGAGGGGCGTCGAGACATAATCCAGGGCCTAATGTTTAAAATTGCTTTGGTTGAGGCTGAGAATATCTCAAGTATTTGATTGGTCAGAACTGAGCAAACGCTCAAATCTGAATAACCAAATGATTGAGAACAATTTCAGACTCAAACCAACCGCTTTATAACATTGAGGCGAGTACATTGTATTTCATTCGTGTTCACTTGTATACAGCATTTGCAATACAATGCTTGCGAAAGAAACGTTAGAGCATTTTAGGTCTAGACTCTCGAAATCTGTAAAAAAAACAATTGGTCAGACATCAAAAAGATGATTTGGTAAATACAAATGATGTAGCTAAGCCACGTTTTAACTTTGAAATATGGGTATGCTCGACCTATCAGAGCATGAAATAATGCAGTTCATGTGTCGAACTATCGGACAGTTCGAGTTAAGCGAGTATACAGTCATATAAAACCCAGACTTTCAGGACCGAAGACCGAAGCCGGAAGTCTCTGAAAACCAGAGCAACTTTCCAGCTCCACAATATTAGTTCTACTCATTTACAAATTATTCCAAGCGAACGTATACCGCTTCTTAATAAAGTAATGGTCCTTGTCCTGCATTAAACTACCAGATGCCCTAAACGACTGTAAAATTGTCTTGTTTTTGACTCGCAGTTGCATCCTCTTATAATCGAACTGTTTTTATTATTCCAAAGTGTTCGATCTTTCAAGGATTTACTGTACATCTACCGATAACCAAATTGATTTATCAGTTCTCCACTTTTAAACGAAGTGACCCGCAATTTCATTGTATAAAGTCATAGGTGATGTAAGTCGAAAATATATTGATGATTCAATTCAATTGCTTCTAAAATTAAGATACCGGTACTTGTATTTGCAAAACTTTCGGATAACCCCTTTGATGGCATATTTCTGACACCAGCTGCCACTAAGCTTTTCAGAAAAAATCCAGTTAGTATCTGAGTTAACTATATAGTAAAGGGTAGATGTAAGTGAAAACCTGATACTCATCTTAAGGCGTCAAATGGCCTGTTAATGCCATATACTGCCACTACAAACTAATATTAAAACAACTTTAATACTTTTTTTCATGACAACGTTCTTGTTACCTGGTCTACAACTGTATATCCAGAAAAATCGACTTAGGTCAGCTTAAAACGTTCTACTAGTTTGACATTGTATAGTATGTCAATACAGTTACATTATATTATCTTAGATAGACTGGATATATTAAAACATGTCTGGTACCAAATAGAAAGTTAACGGCTGCCTTTATTTGAAAAGGTGAAAAATGTGTGAATCAGACTTAACCCTAACTGTTTTATCATACTTTACCCTTCCTTGTATATGCTAGTACATGTATTTGAGTATCATCACTGTTCAATTCAAGTTTGTTATCAGATCATATAACTTTACTTATTTTAAGTGGTCATTTTATCAAAGGAAAAAGAAGATGGATTGTCATCCCGTATACATGATGTTGTTGATAGAGAAATATTATATTCTTCAGCAAATAAAAGTTAGTTCTTTCATCAATCATAATATGCTCTCAGCTGTCAAAACAAAGTATTCCCACACCATAATTTTTTTTTTTTTTATTAAAAACAAACCTAAAAATAAATCAGAAAGCTCCGTCAAGAGCAGTCATGCCGCAGTCATCCGAATACAATGTTTCTATTTTGAATAACTTATAACATGACTTTTTTCTTCTAGTAAATCATCTGTTTTGGTCATAAATAACTCGTTAAAAAATAAGATAAAATTCATTAAGTGGCGTCAGTTTAAATCCCTATCATGAAAAAATTTGTGTCAAAATATTTATCTGGTATCGTGAAAGTTGTCCGCAATCCAGTTTGTATGTAATTATCTGATACATAACTAGTTAAGTATATATGTGATATATTAGCACGAAACTTTCACGATAACTAAGTGGTACACTTGGATCAGAAATATTCAACCATAACCGTCCCCAACCGCACCAACCCATCCCATAGAAAACATTTAAACCTCATAATTGGGGTTTTCTGTTCGGACCATGGGTTACCACAGTCTATATTTTACCATCTCGCTCAAATTTAATCGTACGGTGAAACGGATTAACGACATGTCATCAACCTGTTGCCACACGACAATCAATGATGTTTTAAGCGACCATTAAAAACTGATTTTTTTAGCTTGTATGACAATGGCTTTACATGTAGGTTAAACTATGAAATGGATAAAAACAGGTCAGTCATTTCAGAATGCCCAGGTAGTCGTTACAGCATATTATTAATCATTTATTGATTTGCCTTCTCCTCACGGGTTCGGAAGCTCAATCTATTATTTTAGAAATGTCAATGCGCATGTCATCCATTTACAATTGACCGGATAAAGTGTAACTGGCATATTATATGATATTAGATTAGCGTCGAGAATCAAACCCGGGTCGCCACGGTTTTAAACAGGTCTCCTAACCACTAGAAGACAAATCCTAACAACCAACGTGACAAACTTAATACAAAAAAACATACAATCTGATAAGGGTAGGTCTACAACATAGTCAGTGCAAAATTAGTCTTCAATTGCAGATCGTTTAGTTTCAGCAGTGTAAGAATGATCAGCTCCTGGCAAAGATAGAAGTACGTGTATTCTAAAAAGATTTTAATACAGGAATATCATAATTTAAATCTGTATTCGCTGCACACATATTGAGGTTCAAAAGTGTAACATGGGTACCAAAATGTAAAGCGAGACCAGGATTCGAAACTGTAACCCTCGCTTACAGGACGAGTGTTTTGTCGTCTGAACGCCGGGCCGCTAACTCAAAATTCCCGACCATTTAACTATACACTCAACTCGGCTACACACAGCCCCTCTCTACAAGAAGTCGTCGCGAATTCTTAAGTAAAGAATACTTTCTTATCATTGTAATTGTACTCTCTGCGAGTTATATATTATCCGACAGGGTTATTTATGTTGGATGCCAAATGTTACCTGGAGAGACTTATGCAGCCACACCTGAACTCTAACCCTCGACTCCAGCATACAGGGCGAGTTTTCTGCCGGCTGAGCTACCCGTGCTCAAAAGGTAAAGGAAAACCTTCAGGGTACTCTAAAGACCACACTGTTTTAATAATAACCTTGTAAAATTCTAAGTCAGGTATGAATATTGGTTATGTCGAACAAACATGTAGATCAATAGGTAAAATGTAATAAAAGGATACTTATAGGGTCATGTGGTTAGCCCTTAATTTTTAAAACTTGAGCAGAACAATAATCTAGAGTCAATCAAGGTATTGTATAAATATGAGTTATTTCAGGTCAAACGTAGGTCACTAAGTCAAATCATAGGCGAATGTTTTGTAGACAATTGTAGCTATACTTAAACCAAAGCAGTTTAGATGCAGCGGCTGCTGAAGATTTGGACATCATAGATCAAACGAGGCTGTATGCATAGGACATTATAGCTTGAAATGTCATCTTAATGTGTCAAATATATTAATTGCAATATAATAAGACAAACTAGGAATTTACTATTTTCTTGTGTCGGCCATGTTTGACTGGTTGCTTAAATAACCAGATGGTGGTATGGTGCTTTTCTTTCCTACTAATAGTGTTTGTTAGACAACAGTGTTTACTCTTATTTCTTACAAAAAACGGGTCTCGGAGCTTGCCGTACTTTACCTAAACGAAAGGTTACATTTGACACATATTTTCAATATAACGCTCTTATAAAGCATATGGTATAAGTAATTATAACATAACACGCGGCGTTAGCGTTGAATAACACTCGTTGTTTATTTGTCATATAAAACCAATTGAATAACTATGCAAATGAGGTATGCCACGACGTCGTTTACTTGTGACGTCATCAAAATGCGTTTTATGCGTTCAATATCTAACGTCTTCATTCCTTCATGAAGATTCAATTTATAGAATGTTCGTGTCATTAATCAAAATTTGATAAACATGAAAGTATTATTAATACATAATAATAACATAAACATGAAGCTAGTGAACGGGGTTAATTTGGAATAACTATTTTCCTGTATAGATCTACTTATTTCGCGCTTTGCATTCAATTGACCTAAAAGACTGCGATAAATAATTTTAGGTTATGTTATAAAAAGAATATCACATTCGTGTGAATAATTTATTGGATTTATCAAACACGTCGTTTTAGAAACGATAAAATCTCGGCAAAGCCTCGTTTTTATCGTTTTCTAAATGACTCGGTTGATAAATCAAATAAATCATGAACACTCATGTTATATCCTATATTTATTTAGGTAACATGATTAGTTTCATTAGTATGTTTGTTTCATGCTAAAACGTGAATGTGTCTATAACAATGGTAACTTGAACACCAGATATTGAAACAAACTGAACTTTCATGGTTCAAATAAGTTCTATACTTTGCCTTAAAAAGGTTACCCAGGTTTAACCCCCAAGTGGTTGTTAATAATTTATTTATAATTGATTGTTGATTGCTGCTGACCGTACCAAGGCGGGCTCCTATATTCACTTTGCTTTATTTTTGTCTTGCGTGTTGTTTTCTATTTAGTGTGTAGATGAGGGAATTGGATTGCGCGTGTGTGTGTGTGTGTTTGTTTGTTATGGTATGACTGTTTAGTGTGTAGATGAGGGATAGGGATTCGCTTTGTGTGTGTGTGTGTTTGTTTGTTATGGTATGACTGTGTGTGTGTTCTGTTTGAGAGGTGGGTGCATTGTTTGTGCTGCGTTTCCTGCTTGAGTCTTTCGTATTTATTTGAAATTGACACATATTTTCAATATTATGTCTAAATTAAATGACTTTTTCGTGTTAAAAGTAAACGTTTAAACTCGTATTTCAATTTTAACTTACAAACCCGATAATATAACTAAAGTACAATGATTTTAATAGTTTGGTGTACTTTGTCTTAAAAAAGCTTGAATTTGACACAAATGTTTAATACAATGCTCTCATTTAGCTTATAATGAGAGTGGTGACTAAGGTAACTAAATGTTATTATTGTGTTAAAAGTGAATGGTGGTTATATGACAAAGTCAACTTGCAAACCTGATAGGAGACTAAGGTACAATGGTTCTATAGGGTGCAGTACTTTGCCTTCAAAAAAGCTCGAATTTACATATTTTCGAAGTATTTTCATTTAGCAAGTACTTTAAATTGTTGCTGATGTAACCAAATGTTATTTTCATATAACTTTGTATATTATATTAAAAAGGTGGATGTGTGAATTGCAGTAAAGTAATGAACTTAAAGAATAATGGCGCAGGTAGATTTCAGTAAGTTGTCTTAGAAAAAAGCTAGAATTCTAGTTATAATTTCAATACATGTTCAATACAACTGCTCTAAGAGTTTGCTTAGTTTACGAAATATGATTTTCATGTTAAAAATGGATGTTTAAAAGATATTGTTAACTTGTAAATTGGATAATAAATGAATTAAATTAATTGTTTAATGGTTCTGATAGTTTGCTGTATTGTTTCCTCTATAAGTCTTCAATTTTACACATTTTAGTACAATACGGTTTTTTGCAAGTGTCTCCATAGTTTCCAAGTGATATCTGCATGTGTTGTCTCTTATTGTTATTTCCTAACATTACAAAATATGGCTATAGCCATTAGATAATGAACCTGTTACATTTCAAGCAATATAGCTAAGTTTAATAGGCAATTTAAACCCTGAAACTTGTTTATTTTCGTATTCATTATTACCGCCTTAGTAACCCAATTGCTAAAAGTGTTCTTCTTAAAACTTGTTCAACATAATAAGTGATTAGATTCAAGTTCAGCATAGATGCATATATTTCCTTTCAGTCTTAAAATATTCCAAAATGATAATTATTTTCCTTTCAGTATATTGACCCATAAACGTTGCAACTGTATACCAAGCAGGTGTAATGTTGAAAAGAAAGTTACAGTGTTATTATAGTGTCAATATTGTCATATTTCAACTAAATGTAATTTTATCTGAAATATGTACAGGGTTTTTTTCTGAAAAATACCTCCAATTTATTAACCATGCGCGCCGTAATGTGGTTGATGATTACAGGGAATCGTTATTAATGACTGCTTTGCAATGCAATCACTCTGGTTTTTCTCATGACTCAGCTCATTAATTATTGTTTTCCAACTAGGTTTTATTTGTATAAACGCTAAACTTTACCGCATATAGCACACTAATGTAGTTTTGATTAATTGAATATCACCTCTACTTTACCTTCTCATCTGATACAGTGGCGTCAGCAAGATAAGTATTTAAACGGTTCATTTGTTTTACAGTGATTTGTTTTACATGGGAGATGACGTTATTTTCCCCTATAAACGCGTTAATACTAAAACGATCGTTGTTATTACAAACAGTTTGAAGCTAGAACAGACATCGTGTACGCCGCATCTAACCAGTAACTATGCTTCGAACATTGAACTGTTTGTAAATCAGATTTGAATAAACAGCTAATATTTTCACCGCAAAATATCAGCTGTTTATAGAATTGCGTTTGCGTTTAGTTTTGTTTAAAGGGGAAAGAACAACGTTTTCTACACTGTATATTAGCTATACTTTTTATGTTTCAGTTTAATTCGATATATATAACTATATATGTCACTTTCACAAGATGCTAAATATCAGTGTATAGAAAGCGTTATATATCTCTCATATACTTCTTCCGGTCTCATGTTAAACGTTGCCCAGCTCGATGACCCGGCCTTCCCCGTTAGTCAATCTCAACAAGTTTACACTTATGTTTTCCTTTCGTTTAAATATAATTTTCAGTTTTTCTACTCTTTTTTAACATTAATTCAATGTTCTCCAGTTACTCAAAATTACTGTAATTTCAATTTAGAAATTCAGAAAAAAAGAAACATATGTAATTAATAGACGGCATTTAAAGGCAGGTCTGTTAAACTATATTTCACCCTATTGGTTATTTTTGTTATTTGCAATGAGTTACTCGACGTCTCTTCTTGTGCGTGCGATAATTTGACACTCAGAAAAGACGAAACAGTCAACATGTTAACCCTTATTCTGACGTTATATTGTCTGCTTTGAAATTGTCGTCCGCAATTGTTTTTTAAATTTAGATTTACATATGTTTTAATAAAGAAACCTAAAGACGGAAGTCAAATAGTTTTGATCCAAATCAGACTCCGCGTAACGCAGCGCCTTGTCTGGATCCAAACTTTTTGCAAAGTCAGTGAGGTCGCGATCAGCAGTAAAAGGGTTGAAAGATCTATAGTTTTCGATATCATTATCATCTATTGTTACAGTCGTACACATTGTATTTGTTTTTGCATTTATTGAAACGATGGAGATAATTGTATGACTTCGTCCTAAGCACAACTATTTCACAATGATAGTTTGTATTCCTTTTCAGTTTAAATACAGTTGTACCTTCATAACTAAAACACGTTTAACTCATGTCCTATAGATATACATCTTTATGCCTTTGATATTTTTCTCCTGTGAAGAAAATAGTATCTCTTTAAACTGCCATGAATATGCACAATAAAAAGTGTACTTATCCTTGCAGACTGAAAGTAAAACCGAATTATCCTTAAGGCCTTTCGCATACGGAAGTCGGTCTTCCGGGCGAGCGGATATGCGTTTTGACAACATAGACTTTTTCCGTACGTGCTTATACTAGAAAATTTATATAAAGGAAATGTTGATACGATTTAGTATAATCCTTCATAGCGCAGTCAGTAGAGCGATTGACTAGCAATTCAAAGGTCATAGTTTCGAGACCCAACCGATCCAAAAAAAATTTTTAAGTGTCCGATTTATTGACTTTTCAATCCATAACGCAGTGATCAAGGGACATGTTATTTTTAGTCTTAGTTTATTAGTATAAGGGATGTTATATACGGTCCAATTATATGTCCACTTACATGTACGTTTTAGTTTAATGACTTACAAGTCAATAAAATCGGTATACATGTATACGATTTGATCGAACTATAAAGCCACACATTGAAGCTTATCAATACGTCAACCTTTTCAAGATCGGTATTGTCCATTATAGATCTAATTATGTTTAAACAATATAATTAACATTGTATGCAAGTCAATGAATAAATAATAATGCATTTTAATGAGTTTTAATTTGAAGGTAGTTAACTGTATCTCAACTTCAAATATCCCACATTTTAATAAGAAAATCAGTTATTACAACAAATCCTGACTGTAATATTTTCTAATTTTTTCTGACCAACTACTTCATCAACCATATATTTGAATAAAATGAAAACAAGTATACGTTGAATGATTCAGTTTTTTTCAATTCAATTTTTTAGCATTTTGCAAAATTCAGATAGCTGATAACATCTTTCTGAACACCTTTATTCAAAATGTTTTTAGCTTTTCTTGTAATGAATGTTGTGGACTACTTATAGGGCGAGATGTATATTCATTAGCTTTATTTATTTTTGAGAAAAATAAAATAATCAAAATTCCAGGTTTTTGTCAGAAAAAGAGACCTTAACGATAAACCAGAAGATAAAGTTTGCCTATATTTTCACACATTGTTTCTTAGGCTATTATCATTCTTCATGAAACGTTTCATAACACCTTGTATGGAAACTAAGCGCACCTGCGAAGTACCTTAAGGAGCATTCGGTTGTATTCCTTACAGCCTGATTTGTCGTCTACAAAACTTGTTAAATTTAGATTTAGACAATTTAAGTAAAGAAACCTCAAGATGAATGTGAAACGTGCTACGCGGCGTCAGATCTGGATTTAAAAAAAAAACGCAAAACATTTGGGAAGTCTCGATCAGCAGGCAAATGATTAAGGTATCGTCTGTGAAATAAATAAAAAATAGTATTATGTAACAAAGAAAATCTAAAATGGAACGTGAAACGGTGTTGACCTGATCAGACGCCGGATTACTCTGTATCGTATCTGTACCCAAACTATTTGCATATGTCATTAAATTTACCACTGTATGAAATAGGGATGATGTATCGTTACCTCATTGTTGCGGTCAAATAGCTCCTTTATTTCATGACTATATTACGACATTTATTAGTTTAATATTGATTCGGTAGTTCCACCGATTTGCCACAAGGAGGACATAGGGTTCGATCCATCACCTTTCCTATTCTGTATAAATATGGCGAAGTTTTTCACACCAACTTCACAACATTCCATCGCTTAGTCCCGACTGATCCCCAGAAAGGTAAGAACATTTTGAGTTGATATCTTTGTTATTTACATCGTTTATGAAAACCGGTTATTTAATCTTTTACAAATCATCCTGCTTATAAAAAGGTTTTACTACAAACGCGACAAAAACAACCATAAACATCAGCCGGTGGCTTTAAACATTCTGGAACTAACACAGAATGCTTCAAAATGAGCATTTTGCTTTACTTTCAGTCTGCTTTTAGAAATGATATGCCCTCAATGCTGAAAAAAGATTTTTGAATGAAATCATTGCGTTAATGTTTTTTATATAGCATCATTTATAAAAATCGGTTATTTTATAATAAATAACACTGGTAATATATTGTTTTTAATACAAATTAAATCAGTTTAGTGCCGTGTGATCACGAATAGTGCCCCGGGGAATTTTTCGACGTTGAACTTTGACCTACCGGGTCATTAAATTATGCCAAATCAAGTCCAAGGGATAGTTATCTACGTCCAAAAATGTCCATCTGGGTTAGATTTTAGACGGGTACACTTTTCGTCATTACAACGGATGGGGCCCAAAGTAATTCGACATCTTATGGCGTCAATACTTTAAAACTAAATCTCACATTAGATGTCAACATTTCAAAACAACTGGCATTGTATTAACCCTTTACCCCATAGCCAGTTTAAAGCTTATAGACATGAGATTGCTTAAAGCCTGTTTAAAGTAAAGAAGAATGCACTTTTGGGCGCATCGTTCTTAAGTTTCATCCTGCTGTAAGCTACCATGTACGGATGCGTAAATTAAATGCGTAAAAATGGGTATATATGTAGTGACAGCTTTATGTTATATATTCTATGTAATTGTGCAGACCTACCTAGCTGACCAGGATGAAGGTTTTCATTGTTCTTGCATTGTTGTTTGCTGCTACCATGGCCCATTATCCATATTACAGTAAGCATTTTACTTAATAATCCTACTACAGTAACGAGGCCGTTTTTCTTTCCCGTTTAAACGAAAAATGCAAACATAATGCAATAAAATATAGATTTAAAGCTGTAGACAGTGACACTTTATCAGAGTGACAAACAGTTTGAAGTATGACTAAACAAAAAGGTATTGGGGGTGTAATCTGCCTCTAAGCTGTTTACAATTATATTTAATAAAACCGCTCTATTACGAATAATAAATTGTGTTAATCATAAGGTGTTTAAAAGATGTGAATGCTTAAAAAGTGGCAGTAGAACGGAAAATACCTTAAGAAGCTTTTAGTTTTATTGTCACGTTGCTTTCAACTTCCATCTGTCTTAGAGAGATTTTAACTTATAATTCTTACGATTTTGTTGAGAAATAAAATCGGCTTCACCACTGTAGTTATTTGTGGCTCGTTAATGAAATGTAAATACTATCAGCTGCCTGTAGGTAACTTGATACGATATTACCTAATGCATTTATCTTTATTTAATTTTTACATGTAAAATAACAGGAAAATCGGATAAAGCAGGTGGTGGTATGGCAGTGTTAATTGCAACTTTACTTGCTTTTGAAAACAGTTTGATCTGCATGTATATCATACCCCGGAGTAAATATTAGCCTGTTCCAATGTGTTTTAAATCTTAAGTATACAGGGTCATAATTTCAGCCAGATGAAAGCAATGCAGGATACGAGTTTAATCTTCAAAAAGCAACAAACAATAACCTAAAATATATGGTATATATTGTAAATATATACAAGTACATGGTTATAATTATCTGCGTAAACAGGAGGTGGATACATGCGCGGTGGACACATGGGTTATCCAAGGAGGATGGGTGGTGGTTATATGGGCGGCTATGGAGGTTACGGTGGCCATATGGGCGGCGGTTACGGTGGTTACATGGGCGGTATGGGCGGCGGTTACGGTGGTTACATGGGCGGCGGTTACGGTGGCTACATGGGTGGTATGGGCCGGGGTTACTATGGCCGTAGACATGGTAAATAAAACGACTCCTTTTTATTTTGATTTAACCCATTTTATCAATGATGTGCTTATAATAACTTGTTTTGCTTCTAGGTTCGAATTGTCATATTTTACACTCAATTCAGTTCCAGTTAAGATGCCAAGTTATTGTAACGACTCTAAGTACTTGAAAGGGAAAACTGTTCATACAATAAAAAGGCTTGACGAAACTGCTTCCTCGGGGCAGTCTTATCAAGGTCTACACGGTTTGTCATTCAGTTTGCGCCTATTTGACAAAATACTGTGTGCTAAAATTAGTTCAAACGTTAGGACAATGACAGTATTTATACAGAGTCTCCTAATTTTTAGGATTTTTCAGGTATCGATGTCTGACACAAAATCTGTTTGACACTAGTACCGATCAAACTCGAAAGAGGTCAATAGTTCTAGATATTATCGGTGCAATGTTCTGTTTCAAATTGCAAGGGAGAAGAAGTTACTTTTCTCGTTTGAATGAAGCTTAACGCAAACGCACAAAAAGATGCACTTATTGATAACATTTCCGTTATGATGAAGATTTGTATTAATCTTAGTGGCAAACATTTTGGAACTTGATCATATGCCGGGTAACCCGGTGTCAAATTTGACTCCTAACTGTTTGCATTTGAAATATTATTTTGTCAAAAGGACGTTCATTTTGAGAGAATAACGTCTTCTCCGCTGTA
The DNA here is from genome assembly GCA_922989275.2 of Gari tellinella. NCBI lineage: Eukaryota > Metazoa > Mollusca > Bivalvia > Cardiida > Psammobiidae > Gari > Gari tellinella. Next base: position 68,004,529 of record OV277866.1, read on the forward strand.
TATTGAAAGTATTGTTTCCGTTTTCAGGCAAGTATTACTAAGCCAGTTGATACCTTGTACTGATCCTCTGAAAACGAACCTCGGCGTACGACCAAGTTGATGTGGGAGCGACAACGATTCATAATATGAATTTGCCATTTTGTACATTTACCCAATAAATAAAACAAGTTTATATACAAACGAGATGTTTCACAATTTGTATTCACTACCACCCCATCCCTCAACAATCCCCCAACGCATTTCACATACAGAGAGTGAGATGGAGAGAGGGAGAGAGAGAGAGTTTATTTACACAAAGTTAAATAATAGAAATTGATTACGCTTCGCTGGTAGTGACTATATTTAAGTAGAACGAGTGGCAAACAGTGTTAACTGTTACATGACACTATTTGCGAGAGTAGACCTTATAACGAGTTTTGTGAAATAGCGTAGGGTGGCAATCCTTATTTGGTGGCTTAATTAAAGACGTTCATTTCAACAAAAGAGAACAAAGTCATAAACAAAACGTAAAGAATAATTGGTTATCTAAATGCATCACCAACAATATTGAGCTTAAACCTCAAAACAATGAATAGTATATGTTATAGTTGTCCGTTGAACCTCGAAGCTAGTTAACCTATTTATACCAAGTGGATTATTCAATGTTTATATATTGGATAAGTCCATTTTTATCAAAGGGATGCCAGGTCAAAATGTTCACTTTCATTTTGTTTTATACTGAAATTCCTATCAGCAAACAGTGTAGACTCTGATCTGACGCCGCATAATGCGGCGACTGATCAGAGTCTTCACTGTTTGCCTATGTCCCATATATGGGATCGTGGGCACAAATGGGTTAAATTAACCTAATAATTGCCATAGGCCCATCTCTGCCAGGCTCCCGGCGAAATGTACACCCCCCCCCCCCCCCCAACATCCTATCTTGACCTCCGGGGTCATGTTTAAGAGTGGAACACTTTCCGTCATAATGGCAATAAGAGAACATATTCGAGAGTTACTGTGCGCACAAAAAATAGGTGTCCCATACGATTAGCTTGCCCTTTTAATAGGGGCGACAGTATAATTAACAAAGTAATTACCTATTATTACAATTATAGTTAAAAAGCCTAACTCTACAAAATGCATTCTGTTTCGTTTAAAACAAATTCAGTGAAGATGTTATTATTTCACAATGAACACGTCTGTTACCAAACAATTATGCCCTCTGTAAACAATTTGGAACCCGCCTAAACGTCGGTTCACCGTGGTTTGTAACTTATATTCAAATGAAATCTCAATGAATTCAAAGTTATGTATTTTTCAACAATGTATCATATTGTGCTTGAGTTTTGAAATGGGAAAGAACAACGCCGTCTCCTCTATATAACATGCGTTAGCTGTATCCATAATGTCTGATAAGCATTGAAATGCGTCGTATCAATCCGTATTTGGTAATAAAAACTGCCGACTAGTCTGCAAAATATCAAACTTTAAAAGAATATACATCATTGGATCACTCAGTTTTGAGTTTAGTTAGAATAGCGTAATACTATGGACTTGAATAGTTGCTGATGTGTTTTAGTTTAAGGGATTTTGCTGATATAGACTACTACAGAGGATAAGACGTTATTCTTTTCTGTTTAAATACAAACAAAACGCATCGCAATAAAACGTAGGATAAGACAACATTTCGACAATTCTGACTTTTCAATATACCCTGAGTAGAAAGCACTTTGGAGCCTTGCAAGGTAATCAGGCTCCAAACTGTTTAAAAGGGAAATATTAGTTTTAGCGAAAATGTGTTTATTGGGAAAGAATAACTTCTTCTCCACTGTACAATCGACTTTGGACGTGTCGCGTATCAAAGTGTCTAGTTAGAATAAAAAAATTCATTTATATGATTGTATGCTTTCAGTCACAGTTCCTTAAATCTAGGTTAGAAACACTATATAGACCACAGTGTCTAAGCAGACAATAGCATAGTGGTGAAGGGGTTAAATGATAAGAGCATTGCCAAAAACCGATAACTGTAAAGAACAATTATTTCTCTTCTTAAACGCTAACGAAACGCAAAAGCACTTCAATAAACTATAGAAAACAACATTTGTTTTACAAATGATTTATTCTTGTCATTTAAAGTCTTAACTTTTCAAATTCACACACAAAATGTAGAAAGCTTTAACTGGTAGCTTTTATCCGAGTACTCGGACGAAAACTACCAGGTTACTTTCAACATTTTGCGTGTGAATTTGAAAAGTTTAGACTTTAAATGATATGAATAACACAAACACAGTTAAATCTTCTTCAAAACAAAATTATTCTGGTTTCTTGTTTGCAATGAACGCTTGAATTATTAAGAAATAGTAATATCCTCTCAACTGTACAATGCGCAAACCAATAGATAGTAAAGCCTCGCTATTACGGTTACCTTATTCAACATTCGTTGGTAGTTTATGTGAGGTTACAGCTTAAAATAAAATGAAATTGAAGCAGAAAGTTCATTTTGTTTGAAGTAACTCAGCATCGACAACGTATTGACTTACGCGAGGCTGGTGTTTTTATACTGATATATGGAAAGAACTCTTTGATTATCGACCATTTTTGCACCTCCAACTTGTTTCCTACAACGTCTTTTGATAACAGAAATCACGAAGTGACCCCCTATTTTTATACTACATCAGTATGTGACCCTTTATTGGCATATACGTACAAAAATGGTTCTCATTCAACAAAATTCATCTTTGATATCAACATTTCCCTCTACAACATTACAAAGTTTAACCAATATTTACTTAATAGAAGATTGCCACGATTTTAATCAAACTTGTTTTTGCTTGTCCTCTTTGGTTAAACAACACACACTTTCCTGAAAACACCAAGATTTAATGCCGACCTTCACCTTGTTAATTCACAAATAGACAACGAAAGTGAAAACAACTCCATCCATTGCATGTTCTGGGCAATTTCGGGACGACATTTTCCGACATAAAATCATTTAGAAACATCGGTTGCCTTAAATAGCTTAGCTCGTATCCTGATATAGTTGACTTTCAGTAATCACATGTAATTCAGTTTCAATAGTATTTTTACAAAGAGGACAAGTACTACATTCTAATTGTAGCCTCTCATATCTACCTATTTCTATCCGTAGCAGGCAACTCCACATCTAAATTTAGCAGATCTGTGTTTCAAATGGAAGAATTATTTTAACGTAATATTCAGTTTCGAAGGTCTCTTTAAAAAGCTCATAAGTTCTTAGTTTGTTGTGCCCTGATCCTATTATCATAAGCTCCCTGTTGATATTTTCTCTCCATTCTTTTTTATATTTCACCATGTATGCATGTGTCCCCTTTCACATGCTATTAGATTTTATTAGATATATGATTACCAACATTTGCAAACTGGCTGCAATCTAACTTATTCAAGAATACTTCAAGTTCTGGAAGCCCAGTGTTTACTCGATTGATAAATATAGAATTGAAATACATGTTTATTAATTATGTCAGCAATTGGTGTTTCATAGCCATGTGGAAAGGAAACAGTTTCTATGTCGTAGAAACAAATATTCCTATCAGACATTAACCCGTTATATACGTTTTATTTCCTCTTTACAGAGATTTGCAACAATATAACATTTGAAATACCAACAGTGTTAACACAGATTACATCTTTACATGTACGCATCGTATATTTCCTGAAAACATGTTGAAAAAGAAAAAAGAATAAAGCAACATAATTTAGAGAGATATGAACAGTGGACTCGTAAAGAGATTCAGGAAGAAGTAAAGAGATCTAGAAGAAGTATGAACTATGCTTATTACATAATTAAATTGCATAGCCTTTTCAAAACCATATTAGTGGCTATAAATGAAGACACCACACTTCCTTCAAAACTTCAAGAATTGAGATATCTTGATTTTAACCATTAATTTACTTATGTTGATTAAGTTCGCTGTCTTTTCGCCTTTTAATCATTACTTTCGCCTTTTCACCACATCTAAACGAAACGAAACAAGAGATATGGAGAAACGAAAATAATATTTAAGCTTGCTGTAATTACATATTCACATCAATAAATAAGTCCGTATCGTCTACAGTACATATTTAGGGTTTTGACAACAAATGGGGTAAATATGCGAATTGCAGTCTCGTAATAGTGGTCATCAGTATATTGTACATGAACCATACTTCCAATCAGGATTTGAACAAGCATTTCCGAATTCTATAATGTTAGGAGGGAAGTATGAATGAATAAAATCAAAACTGAAGTTTATGTCGCATTGATAATTTTGGCACTCAGTAACAACATGCTTGCACAAGTCGCGGGTTTGAGAATTACACAAAGCACACGTGAACTCCCGGTTCTCTACCATTATCCATTCTTTTTAAAAAACAAATTTAGTCTAAACCTAAAAACTCTTTTGCTTAACATAATTATTGGCATATTGCATGATTTTTGGAAGAATTCAAGTTTCCGTCTGTTTACTTCTGCTTCCATAGGTAACCAGCCCAGAATACACAGAGCCATATCTTTTCTGGTTCTTTTAGGAAACGTCTGTACGGTTTTGGCACACATACGCTTTACCTTCTCTTCATGGTTGATATCATTGGCCGTAAGCCAATTCAAAAGTTCACAACCAAATAACACTGTTTGCATAGAAACTTTTTCAACAAGAGATTTCAGAACAACTGGGTCGATAAACAAGCGATCAGTATCAACTGCTAAAAGAAAAAAATAAAGAATTACGCCCCTTTTTCACACCGTTTCTGTACCATTAAGTAATTGGATAAAGACGACATTAGCTGTACGCCTACGTGCTTAACTGTAACAGATCCTGGTATGTTAAAAGGGCCTAATTTCACATTATTTTCTAGTATGCAGTTAGTTTTTGATCTTGAAAACTTTATAACCCAGGCATTTGTTTTCATTAAAAGAAAACATCCATTTCTTAGCATATGTATCTACGATATCTAGCAGTTTGCTTAAGTTTTTCAAATTATTGCTTACGACTGAGAGATCATCGGCTAGAACTGGGTTACCAGTCTGTATGTTACCAATGGCTGTCCCTAATCTACTGTCTTCTAATTCATTTAGAAATTCGTTTATGATTAGGAGATATAGCCAACTTGATAAAACACCACTCTGTCTGATACCCTGTTTTACAGGAAATGAAGTGGACTTAATTCCCTTTAAAAAAACTGGCTTTTTATGTTATCATATTTGTCTCGAATAACATTAAAGACATACCCAGTTTTACCTTTTTAAACAAGCCAGTGTGCCAAACGCTATCGAAGACATTTGAGGCGTCGAGAAATGTAACGTAGGTATCACTACCAAGTTCCTTGTTATTTAGAATTGTTCCTGCATATTGAATGATAGTGTTAAAGATCCTAATTGCTTTTGGTAGTCGTTTACCAAGGCTGCTTTAAAGTATAAAATCTATTGCTTATGGCGCATATACATGACTGTATAACTTGGCACTATTTTTCTCTGAGGGGGGGGGGGTACTTTGATGGAGTAATTGATTAAACAACTACGTATTGTGATATTATCTGTTGATAGATTGTAGAAGATATTTTACATTGGTGACATTTTAACTGGAGAAAAGAGTGTCAACTAGATTATGTTTAGACGCCACCGTATACGGCCTTTGGTACAGAGTACCCTCTCTACAACGACATCCAATGGGAGACACATATTGTGTGCGTTGTTCGGAAGGAGTCGTTATAGGGAGGGACATTGGTTTACATTTGCAAACAGACGCGTCTGATCTGGATTCAAGCTGTTTGTCACTCGTTATGAAGTTTCTTTTGTCAAAATGTCCTCTTATGTAACTTTAAGAAAAACAGCAAACGACAACATTTAGCAGACGATATTACAGCAGTAAAAGCGTTAGACATAATGTTCCTGTTCGGGAACTGTGGTAATGGTCGTTGTAAGGAGGGAATCGTTGTATTGAGGGCCGTTGTAGAGAGGGGCGCTGTTGGTAAATGCTAGTAAAAACGCCTTCTACTCTTCCCATGCTGAATTGTCGTCTGCTTTAAATAAACATGTATAGTTTTCTAAAAAAAATATGAAATAAATTTTCATGCTTTTGAAACATAAGAAAGCGTAGGAATGACAAACAGTCTTCATCATGATCTACGCGGCGTCTGATCTGGATACAAACTTCTTGCAAATGTTAGGTATGTCGCGGCTAGCAAGGTAACGGTTAGCTTGTTTATCTCTGAGAGCTTTAAGGAGCTCAATGACTACATTGTATTGAGGGAGGGGCTACACAAGATTAATTTATTCACCCCTGAAACTTTGAATGGACTACAATATATCACGGTGAATAAACGTACAGCGGATATAGACACAAATGTGATTAGAAATTGAAAGTGAAAGTAGCGCAGTGAGTACCTTTATTGCGTTTTCCCCTATCAACTTCTTACGAATAAAGCAAACATGAATTGCATGATAGTCTATAGACATATGTGACCACACTGGCGTCAGGAACATAAATAATTTACCTGGAAGACTGAAAAAAGGGTTTTGATCACAGACCATAGTCGGTTCTGCGTCGATATTTATCCATATTTTCGCTGTTTATACACATTATACAAAAAAGTGAATCGACAGATTTGTTCATTTTTTATTTAAATGTAACTGTGCCAAAGATGCTTAAAACTCGACCAATGATAGCTAAGATATAGCATGTCAAACCGACCGGGCAATGTACTGGGGATAGTTTCCAACAACCTTTTGTTGTACTGGGGATAGCGGAGGGCTGTACTGGGGATAGCCGTACGACAATTAAATGTTTTGTGTCGTAATTTGGAATTCTTGTACACTTCGTATGCTTTATATGCCAAACTGCATGCGTTATCGTTTTAAGAATATGAAATAATGAATAACCTTAATTTTTCTGGGAAGTTAAGTCTAAAACCACTCAATTTATTGCAAATAACTTCTTTCCTTCTTACGCAATCATGTTACGTTATTTTAGTTTGTGACGAATTGCAATGGAAATGCATGTGAATTTTATTTAACAGAGTGAACTGTAAATTATCAAAGCCTCCTTGAAATAATCTATGCCTTTCGGACTCGGCAACTCTGATACAAATTAGCTCGCCCTTAATCGATTATTTCACCAATTTGTGAATGACCAAAGCAATTTGCCCTCCTACCTTGTAAAGGGCATTGGCGGTAGTTACCCAATGGTAACACCATTGGACTACGGTACCAGGGGTCGTGAGTTCGATCCCCCGCCGGACTAGAGGTTTGACTAGGGGATTTTTTCTAAATCCCGATGATGTACAGGAATGCCCTTGAGCAAGACGTGTACCGCGAATTGCTCCTCTCCACCCAGGGGTTAAAATGGGTACCTGTGAAGGGTCTGAGTCGGTACTGCGGCTGCATTTGACTGCGTCATATGTTAGCAGTGCTCAATATTGTAGGCTCAATGATCAGGGGAGTATATGTACAGTCGGCTGAGCGGTCATTCGGACTGAAAGTAGACTATAACTTGGTATATTACTTTATTATTTGTTTGGTTTCGAGTTTCAATATAATTGACTGCATTTCAAATGTTGCAGCTGGTTCATAGTTCCAGAGCTTAACTTCGCCTTGTGAAGATGGATTTGTCTTCTTACCATCTACACAGTTTTGTAGGTAAGTAATTGATCTAGACCATTCTGAGAAACATTCTCATTTATTTTGCTTATTATCCTGGTTTTCTACTGGGATCATTCTGAGTCCATCCTTTAGTATTCTACTAGTAGGGACAACGAAATTAACGTTTAACTTCTCAGAAAAGTAACTCCCGGGGCATTAGTTTGTTTCAGTGGCATGGTATGCAAATTATTACCTGTGTTTCAAATAACTTTACATTCTTAACTATATCTAAGAATGTAGTTAATTTTTCAAGTGCGAACCATCGGACTACTTCCAGAAATAGAAAAAAAATAGGGGGAACTTTCCATCTTGTACAGGCTTCGACAATCAGCTAATGCTTTAACAACATCAGGCAGCATGAATACTTTAGTCTTTAATCACGCCATTCTCATTACTTTAGTTAACTTATTACACTTTCGCATACGCATCTGAACTACCTAGTGTTCAAATCCCACATTTTCCATGCTAAACGATTTTTTTCAAAGGGCTGTCGTTGTCAACAGTTCTTTATTATTCACGGCACAATTCAGCACTTATTTTATAATGTATGCATCTAACGACTTTGCCTTCCATACATTTTAATTTTATTTCACTATTATTTGGATGAACTACAATAAGGTTGTTGGTAATGTCAGCGAACTCATCAGCTAAGGATAACTTGAATTAAACTAGTCGGCCCCCCCCCCCCCCCCCGAACACTTGTGCCATCGCTTGTTAAAAGGCGGATTGGTGTGACAGAGAGACAGACGGATGGGCAGGCAGACGGACGACAAGGGCAGATGGACGATGGAGAATTATACCTAAGTATCCTCTCTATTTATCACAGATGACACAAAAATCTGAGAAAAAATGTGAAGAACGTCAAAGCTGCAAAACTCGATTGCAGTGTAAAAGTTATAGCATTTATGCGCTAACCGTATTCTTGTTAAGACCAGGCGCCCACTAGGGCGCGGACAAGACGCGGAATACAAATTTAGTGAATCCGCAACCCTTCCGCATATTCTCGCAATCTTCGTTTTATTGTCAGTATTATTCCTCAACAATTCCCAATGATTCCGCACCTTCTGGAGGGGTAAAAATGTCCGCGTCGAAATTTTGTTCGAGAGCAAAATTTGGACGCGGACATGAACTTCCTGACACATTCCGCAACCAGTCTGAATTGTCCTGCCGAAATCGCGAGGACACCCGGCCTTTCCTGAAACTTTCCGGCTCTTCGGTAATCGCTCCTGAAAGCTTCCGCGGTAAAGAGATCTTCGCGCGTCGATAGGAAGACATGCGGAAGACAAGCGGAAGGTACCCCGAATCCTTCAGGAACGTGCGGAGCCGGTGCGGTACTGTATCAGTGAGTGCAAGGAACCGACGCGGACAAAGTATCACGTGGCTATTTTTGTCCTACTACGATCGGCATGTTCGGTGGACATTCTGTGTATGTTCTTTTGAGTTATTAGGACTGTCTCGAGTATGTCTGCAGACAATACGCGGAGCCCGGTTTCATAGGTTCACAATATTGCAAAAAATAGAACATTTTTCCCTAACTGACTCGGAAGCTATGCCGAAATGCCATGTTTGATTCCGCAACCCTTCCTAGTCTTGTCCGCACTCTAGTGGACGCCAGGCACAAGCTGCAATACATATTCAACATTTCAAGAAGGCAAGTCAATCTCTTTCTAAACAATCTAGGTAACTGATGGTCAAGCGATTATGCAAACGTTTGTTAAAATACGTTACGGAATTTCAGCGCTAACCTTAAACAGTTACTTCTAGAAATCAACCGGTTTCTGCCTTCAATTGATTTCCCGCGATCGCTCTATAAGTTGTGTTTCAAACTGATAAACACTGAATCGCCGTGTAACATGTGATAAAATCTGTGATGGACATAAGGCCTGTGAAGTGGTATGCATTCTTACACACGCACACTCTTATTGCAGTAGTTCATACATCTTGAAAAGTGGCCCTGGTTTCATATTTTATATTCGACTATCCCCAGTACAGTAATGAGTTTGGAAAACATATACCCAGTACAGTAATATACTATCCCCAGTACAGCGTCCTGTCTGTTTGACATCAACTTTCTCAGTTGTTGTTAGTCTAATTTTAAGCCGATTTTGCACAGATACGTTTAAATGAATAATAAACCGATCTGTCGATTCACAATTTTCTTTAATGTGTATAAACAGCGACAATAATGACAAATGTTGACCAAAAAATCGACTATGGTCAGTCTTCCAGGTAAAATAAATTATGTTCCTGGCAGCAGTGTGGTCACATATTTCTACAGACTATCTTGCCATTCAAGTTTACTTTATTTGTAAGAAGATATTAGAGAAAAACGTCATAAAAGTACTCAAAACGCTACTTTCGCTTTCAATTTCTAATCACTTTTGTGACTAAAACTGGTGTACGTTTATTCACCGTGATATTGCAAATTGTCAAACAAAATGACAAATAATGCAGACCCCTATCAGAATGTTCGGAGCCCTATGACATTGGGATTCGCTGTGTGCAAAGGACAAGTGTACTCCTTAGAAGTACACTATTTATACAGCGCTACCTCTCTTCAACGGCCCTCCCAACAACGACTTCCTCCTTACAAAGATCCTTGCCGCAGTTCTCTTAACAGAACAGTTATGTCTAAAGCTTTCATTGCTGCAATATCGTCTGCTAAAAATTTTCGCCTGCTGTTTTACATAAACATGGACAATTTCAAAAGAATAAACATAATGACGACAGACAAACAGCTATAATCGAGATCAGACGCCGCGTTACGCGTCGTCTGATCTGGATTCAAAATATATTTGCTAATGTAAGCCAAGTCATAATTTCCCCTCCCTATAACTACTCCCTCCGAACAACACACACAATATGTGTATCCCATTGAGTGTCGCTGAAGGGAGGGAGCACTGTGTTTTACCTTTAACTAAACTGTTTGATTCGAACGTGACAATATTTTAGTAGAGTTGGAAGAGACGGAAGAGATATAAATAAAAACAAAATGAGATAATTTTTACGCCCTCTGTCTACAGAAATGTCATTTCACCTTATACACACTTTTTACACCTTTAACGCTATTAATTTATCCCTCTTCTGAAAACAATAATTCCAAGTACACAGTCATTAATCTAGCTAAAACTGTTTGCCATCAATATAATTGTTTTATAACCTGCGCATTGATAGGGAAAGAATAACGACTTCTCAACTGCAGAACCTCACTTTTTAATTGGTTGATTATTTTTATATTAATGTAAGTCTTTATGTGATACGGTATTCGCATAGCTTAGTTAAAGGTCAATATATGAACAACAGCTCGCTATGTCTCCTGTTTACTCTTTCGTTTCAGTCCTTTTTCTAAGAATTGTCTTTGCATGTGTATGTAATTGTAAATATTTCTGAAAATAAATATGTTTCAACTTATCATTATTTTCTCTGTTGTAAGGGATCTTTGTGATTGTAAGTGTATACGAACCATCCTAAGGGCAGATTTTAGCCGTTATTAAACCTTTTTAACTTGATCGTGCAAAATTCTACTTTTTACTGAATTGGTGGTGGTGCGCCCTCATATTTATTAATTACAGTTGAATATTGACTTTCAGCACATTTCAGACTAAGAAAACATGTATTATCGGAATGTCAAACAGTTTTCATCAATATACAGTCGGGGGAAAAGGATATTCTTTTATGACATAATTTTGCGTTTAGTTTTGTTAAAATTGGAAAGAATGTTCGTCTTGTCTACTGTAAGAGGGTGATTTGTTATAAAGATGTCGGGAGCGTGCTGTAGGTTCTACTACATCATGCATATATTTGTCGTGTCAAATATCGATCTGTTTCAATTTCATACTAAAAAGTGTCATCCATCTTAACGCCTTTACTGCCACAATGACGTCATAACCCGTACAACACAGTCACAGTCATAGGGTAAATGTATTCTTCTCAGATACACTGTTGGTGACGAATATATACGTCGCTAGGGTTGCATATTTTAAGTCTTCAATGACAAGTTTGCTGGGGGTTTAAAGTAATACAATGAAGTTCTGCCATTCGAAATATTAACTAATTTCATTGTAAGCGGGCCGAATGGCGTAAATTGATAATACTGTAACTGTTGGTGTGTGGGGCTATAATCAAGCTTTTGCCGTTTTATATCATGACAATACGAAATGTATAATTATTGGCCTGGCCATCTGCGCCATTGTACTCATGAATTAACATAGGGTGGTTAACCCTTTCACTGCCTTATCCCGAGTAACATGATCATTTTCAAAAGGTTGGGATCCTGATCAGACGCCGCGTCACGCAGCGTCTGATCAGAGTCCAAACTGCTTGATATTCTCATCTCGAGCAAGTGATCATTAATCATAACGTTTTGTCAATTTGCCTAAGGTTTTAATTGGAAATTTTAATGCAGACGACAAATATTGTTTTTTTTAAGGTGGTGACGTCGTGGCAGTAACGGTTGTAAACCTTAGCGCAATAGCAGTTTCATCTGCCAAAAATATCGTCGTTGGCAATTTATCAAAATCCGTATACCTGTTTTTTATTTATGTAATACGTGCGTATCACCAGCGTGTCAACAGTTTGGATCCAGATAAGATGGTGAGCTGATTAACCAAGTTGCGCCCATTGGATTCATCCTTGTTTATATATTGGATAAGTCCGTTTTTTTATCAAAGGGATGCCTGGTCAAAATTTTCATTTTCATCATGTTTTAAATTCCTATCAGCAAACAGTGTAGACTCTGAGCAGACGCCGCATTATGCGGCGTCTGATCAGAGTCTACACTGTTTGTCTATGTCCAAATTACGGGATCGTGAGCACAAATGGGTTAATTATCAAACGTTTTCCAAAATCTTTCAAAACCTTATCAGGCACTTCCCTTAAACTTTTAATGATCAACTCTAGTTACCGATTTAATATTTGTCCATGTTTTTTCTATTTAGAGCTGATTTCAACAATATATTACAAAATGATAAACAGTACAGGTCGTGATCAGAGGCTGCACTATTTGCATAGGACAAGTGTACTCTTCAAATGTACACTGATAATAAATGACGAGTATACTCGACGCTAGGATAGAGTGTATTAACCATCTCGCCATGTTCAATATCGATATATTTCAATTCATTACTACTAATGCTCCGAACTATCCAACGTCACCCTTATCCTATCAAAAACCAGATGACTCAATGACGCTTAAAAGTGCGTTTGCAAACAGTTTGAATCCTGATCAGGCGCCGCGTCACTCGGTGTCTGATCAGGATCCAAACTGTTTGGCACTAGTACTGAAATTTTGTCAGTCATACTGCTTTAATTTTTTTAACTTTGAAACGATATTGCAGACAACAAAATTGAAGCAGACGATAATGAAACGGAGAAGGGGTAAAATCTCATGAAATATTTGTTATTGAAAGGGTTCAAAGTCTGTATACACCTGCAAAGTATTGTACTAGTCTAAAATTCAGCGATGTTTTACAGTCCATTGTTTTATATTTTATCCTTGTATTAGTATCCATTGACATTTATTGTTAACCCCTCATCGTTATGCTATTCTCTGGATAACATTGGCATCATGCTTTTATGTCTCAAATTAAGATTTTAGACAGTTTTCCCAAATAAAATAGTTATATATGAGTGTCAAACAGTTTGTGTTATGATCAGATGTCAAATTGATCGGCTTGTGGTATAAATCAAAACTATTTGTAAACCACAGTGTAGTCGAGACAAAGCAGTTAAGGGGTTAATATTGATTTTTTTTCGTTTCATCGATATGCCCTGGGGATAAACTGGCGCCAGATCCATTATGTACATGAACATATATAAATATCACTAAGTTTTTAAATACAGCACAATTCTCGTTTGCCGCTTGAAACCAACAGTGTACTGTAAGGTAAGACTATGAGATTAATTTGTTTTATATCTTTGTCGGAAAGAGACCATTCGTTTTAAATTTAAACGAAACTAAACGCAAACTACTGTAAAATGACAATTTCGTTGAAGATTTGTTGGAAGTATGGGTCACAAACACATTGATACCTTATCAGACACAAATTTGCCCAAAACTGTTTGCAATGGACAAATTTATCAGGATTTTCTGAAATCGTCGTATTTTTGTCCGAGCAAATGTAGCTTAATGCAGGCTAGAGTAAAGCAGAATCACAAGTATTCGCGCTTGAAAAATAGAAAATTTGGAAATCTTAGGATTTTTCAGAATCAGTTAATGGCAGCCCTGATTTATAACAGAACATTATTCATCCCTGAAACTTAAAGTTTAGTTTCCTACTAAGTTAAATCCATATTTGACTATGTAGGGATATTTTCCACCATATATTGCAAATGAGAAATAGTGCACAAGTACACTATTTGTAAAGGACGAAATCACTCGTCGCTTGTGTTGAATGGGTTAACTTTACGCTCAACATTAACTCTTTCGCTGCCAAATTAATCGTGACAGTTTTACCCCTTCATCGTTTCATTGCCGTCTGTTTTAACTATGGTGTTTGCTTGATCGTTTCCAAGTAAGATTCAATGTGATATGACTTGAAACATATCGATACGAGTGTCAAACAGTTTGAATTTTGATCAGACGCCGCTTTAGGCGGCGTCTGCTCAGGATCCAAACTGTTTGCTAAGTCGCCTTTAGGCACCGTTGGCAGTGAAAGAGTTTAAATGTTAAGTGACTTACCATATGGGGTAAATGTTTCCTATAGATATCTTGATAATGCAATACTCACTGAGTGAAGTTCAGTTTAGATACGGTGTACCCCCTTTATCCAATCAAATTTATCATTGCTTAATTTTCTGGTTTTGGCTCGGACGAGCCTATATCGAATGCTAAAGTATAAAATGGGTGCGAGTCTAGCTCCCCCTACAAACAAATCCTGTCATACGGGGTTTACATATGCTATCTAACAGAGCTTCAGTTGCTGGGCACGTCACTATCAGATAAACCGTGTAGCAGCACTGAGTTAAACTCAGGATCCTTAGTCTGTACCTGTGGTGATTTAAACACCGTATTTACTCCCTTGTACTAAACATTCACCTAGTAGCCACAGCAGACGATGCATTATAAGACATGCACATTACAAAATTATTTAGGGTCTTTTTTAAAAAGCGCTGCAGGTTACTGCTTAATGCATGACAATGGTAATGCAGAAACTCCATTTTTCTGCATTACTTTGTTCTACATCAAACTGAAAGTCCGAGCCTGCAGTACTACAGTACTTTGATTTATCTATCTGGTTACCATTACTGATCATAGTCACTACAATGGAAAAGAAATTATTAGTGTGCTCAAACAATTCTTGTCTACAACTTGTCAATTTCGTTTCTAGTGTATGTTTTATGTACATGTATCATATTTCCGTTAAGTTTTGTTTAATCCGACAGGAATATTGCATTGAACGCTGTATTTGGCTTTTGCCTCACCTGTTTTAATTCTGCTGATACAATGACAAATATTATTATTTCACGTTAAACGAAACGAAATGTAGAAAATGTAGAAAACAACGACACTGTTTTAATAGTTTTCGATTAGATTTGATTTACAGTGGATAAAACGTTATTCTTTTCCAATAAACGCGTTTACGCTAAAACTATTATTTGCAGTGCAAACAGTTTGGAGCCAGATCAGACGCCGGGTAACCCGGCGTCTGATCAGGCTCCAAACTGTTTGCCACCAAGATAAACATGAATTATCAGAATTGTCCAAAAGTTGTACTTTACTACGTTTTATAGTTTTGCGTTTGCGTACGTTTGCGTTTAAACGGGAAAGAATAACAGATTCTCCACTGTAATCTGGGAGTCGAACAATTTAGAATATGTTCACATGCCGGGAATGTTCAGCATTTCCTGAAGTTGAATCACCTCTGAAATTTCATACCGAAACTTTTAGTTTTCAATTAAGTGTAGTGCACGTTTTACTAATTATGGTTTAACACGTCGGTAGGTTTAATAAGTTAAAAACATAGTGTACGATTATCATTTTACATAAACATATTCTACAGACCTACCTAGCTGACCATGACGAAGGTTGTGCTTGTCCTCGCAATGCTGTTTGCTGCTACCTTGGCCCATTATCCACACCATGGTAAGTAATATCATATGTACCTTCTAATTGTTAAGTCCAGTGACAACGTTACTCTTATCCGTTTAACCAATTCGCTCTCAATGGCGTCATAAAGCGCATTTGTAAATAGATTTGATCCTGATCAGACGCCGCGTAACGTGGCTTTTGATTAGGAACAAACTGTTTGCCACTTGTTTTGAAATAACGTCTGCTGTACTGCCTTAAATCTAACTTTAAAATAATATTGAGGCAGACGACAATACGGCGGTGAATGGGTAAAAACCTCACGATATTTGACCAAGAAAGGGTTAAGCACAAACAAAACAATTCATTTTTTATAATAGTTGTAAATAGTTTAAAGCCTGATCGAAAGACGGATTACCCGGCGGGTGATCTGGCTCCAAACGTTTTGTAATAGACGTAAGGTATTTGGTGTAACCGCGTTTATTGGGAAGGAATACATGTAATATCTTCTCAACGGTATATTCCGCCAGTATATTAAACTTTTTATTTTAAAGTTGGTCTTTGGACAACGACTATTGTGAAACGTTGTCTGTCTCAAGGAAAAACCAAATATCTATAGAACAGTCGAACTTCGATATCTCGAACTCGCTTAATCCGAACTAATCGATTTGTCGACACATGAATTGCATTATTTCACGCTCAGTGAAGTGGTACATACATGTACCCGTATTTCAAAGTTAAAACGTACCTTAGCCACGTTTTAACTTTAATATACAGGTATGTTCGACCTAACCGAGTTCGAGATATCGAAGTTCAACTGTGTACTCTTGTTATGTGATGTGAAAGACAGTAAGCTAAATAAAGTGGACTGCAAGTAAGACACAAAGTTCCTTAAAGAGAAGCATGCTTTACTTTTAGCCTGCTTGAAACAGCCTATTAGCAGGATGTAGAAACAAAAAACGTATTTTGTCGCAGTGATTTGTTTTTTGAAGTGGACAGCAACATTGGCTAAGATAGCTGTCCTAGTGTTATTTTAGTTGTTGGGTTGAAAGTTTCGCAGATTGTGTTTTACACCATTTAAAACGACAGGGGTAAAACGTTTCTATGTTTGGGATATGATTTAATTCAAACAGTTTGATTTCTAAATTGTTCGGTTTATTACCGTAATGGTGGCATATCTGTTATTTTCTGTATGTTTGTGTCTATTCTTAATCTAAAGTATTTAAGCACATTGCGTTTGTTGGGAAAGAGTAACGTCTTCGCCACTATATTAATATCATGTTCTAGGGGGAATGATGAGAGGCGGCTATATGGGTGGTCACATGGGCGGCTTTGGGTATCCAATGGGCGGTCACATGGGTGGTGGCTACATGGGCGGATATGGGGGAGGTTATGGCTATCCAATGGGCGGCCATATGGGTGGCTATCCAATGGGCGGTGGTTTCCATGGAGGTTATCGGCGATACGGTAACTATAAATCTATATTGTGTGTAATATTAACCCCTTCACTGCCATGACGTCATCAATTTTAAACAATTGTCGTCTGCTGTTATTTGTCAAATTTTTGTTTTGGTATATTGACTTGGAAAATATATAATTGAGTGTCAAACAGTTTGAATCCAGATCAGGCGCCGCTTTACGTGGCGTCTGATCAGAATCCAAACTGTTTGCAAATAACTATGGTTTTCTGGGTAAGGCAGTAAAGGGTTTAATCCTTTTAGTTCCATCCATGTCCCTTGAATGCGGTACTACGTACACGTACTCCATTGATACCGGTTGGTATGAAGATGTTGCATTGTTTGTTTAATTTAATATAAAAATACTACATGTACATGTAACGTGAAAGAAAAGTCGCTTGAAATTGTTCTTTATCATGGCTTGACAGTTTTGTAGATTCATGGACAAAGATATAAATAAATGCGTCAAAGAGTGTTTCTACTGGGGATACATAACTGTATAGCCTTTACTAGCGTTAGATATAAGTAACCATTCAAATCAGATTGAAAGTAAAACAGAATGCACCTTAGGGCATATTATGCTTTACTTTCAGCCCCCTGTAATCTCCCATCTACTAGGGTGTACAAATATATTTCGTATGGTGAATATACATGGCTGTTTCTATTTTGGAACTATTTTCTGCAATGGGCGAACAATTTAAATAGTAAACAATGCATATTTTATTTTGTAATAGGTTAAACAAAACGAAACTCAATCATAATGCCAAAATATATAGAAAATTGCAATTTTTAAATAAACAATGATGATTATTTTATATTAGAGAGGCAAACCGTTTTGAGCATATCGTATGTATGCATTTCTTTAGAACCGGAATTATAGCTCTTCGTGCAATGGAGAATATATCATCCTTTATGAAAACAGCAAAAACCTCTCTATTTCGACCACTAGAACGAAGGATAATTGCTTTTATAAAAGACAAGATACACTGTACTGCTTAAAACAAGGTGACAGAGAAACAGATAGCTCCTAAAGGAGCTTTCTGTTTCAATGTCACATTGCTTTAAGCAGTCACCTGCCTTAAACACCGGATTATTGACAAAAATTAGTGGTCGTAATAGAGAGGTTTTACTGTAAAAGCTTAAATAATCAATTTCATTGAGAAAATTTGGAACCGTTTAAGATGTCGCGTAACTTGGCGTCTGATCGGGATTTCAAGTGTTTGTCACTCCGATTGTAAACGTTTTTCTATATTTTACTGCTTTTTACTGCCTTGCGTTTAAACTGGAAGGGATAATATCTTCTCCACAATGTACAGTGCTCCCTCTCTACAACAACACCCACTGGGAGACACGGATTGTGTGTGTTGTTCGGTGGTAGTTGTAACAGAGAGGGACAATTTAGACTTGGCTTACATTTGCAAACAGCTTGAATCCAGATCAGACGCCGCGTAATGCGTCATTATATTTATTCTATTCAATTCTATCAAAAATGTCCAATTAAATTATACTTTGAGAAAAAACAGCAGACAACAATCTTAAGCAGACGATATAGCAGCAGTAAAAGCGTTGGAACTGCAACAAGGGTTTTTTTTAAGGCGGGAGTCGTTGTTTGGAGGGGCGTTGTAGGGAGGGAACAATGTAGTTTTTACTTCTTTCTTCTTCACGACAGGCAAGTACGACTAGCCCGGTCCTCCCTGGTTGTTGATGCCAAGATCACCGAAACACCGTCACATCCTATAGATGAAACAAGACTTGGCTAGAGAATGGCATCAAATACTTAAATGTCTCTGTCATATTATACATATTTTCATTAAAATGCTGATAACAATATAGTTGTCGTTGTTTTTTAATGGTAATGAATTGGTGCTGCAAGAACTTGTGACCAAACTACATGTTCTTGTTTATATATGGTAATAAAATACGAGCAAATAAGTCGGATATAGAGTTAGGAAACTGATGCACTAAACTGGAAAATATATATTCCCTTTAAAACATACAATCCTAGCGACGAGTATACTCGTAATTTACACTCACCATATACAAACAGTGTAGACACGGTTCAGAGGACTCCTGAAAAAGCCCTTTAAGCATAGTCTGCAGTTTGTTATTTTGATTTACCAACATAAAACAACCCTAAACAGTCGAAAATGCACTAGACATAATTTAAAACTGAAAGTATGCATGTGAAGTCTCAGATATTAATAAGTAAACAGTTCAATGCGTTTAAAGACTAGTTCCTTAAAAACGACAAACAGTTTTGATCATAATTGGAAAATTCAAGACGTAATTGTATAAGAATTGTTGGAGATCAGCAAAGCTTATCAACAGAAAAAGTTTAACAAATCAAATTATTTATCTGGTTTAATTACAGTACATCATGTTCAACCCATAGGGAACCTCAAGTAGTACATGTATCATTGATTCTCAACAATTGAATTAAAACCTTTACTTAGAAGTCCAAAAACATGTCAAATTTTGATGTTTGTTTTAAATACATTTTTGTTTTAAAATCATAAAGTATGATTATAATATAAAAACTTATTCCATATTTTCTTCGGGGAGGCCGCCAAACACAGGCCATCTATATGTTCAGCAAATCAACACGGAGATAAACTCAAAAAGATTGCTCGTTCGTTTCAATCATTTTCTAAAATACAGTAAAACCCCTCTATTACGACCACTAAAACGAAGGATATTTGATTGTATAAAAGACAGTTGGCAGCTTAAAGTAATGAGGCTGTGAAACAGTAAGCTCCTAAAGGAGCTTTCTGTTTCACGGTCACCTTGCTTTTAAGCGATCACCTGCCTTAAACACTTAATAATCAGCAAAGTTTAGTGGCCGTACTAGAGAGGTTTTACTGTATTATCAAAGTACGTTTGCGTGTGTGTATACTTGTAAACACATGCATTTCTGATAATAAATAAACTTAATTAAACCATAGGGAACCACCAATCCAAATTGTAGCAGTTTCCAAATGTACATATATCATGTACATGCTGTATTAGTGAACCCCCACACTTGCGTCAAAACCTTAACCAACGCCGACGCCGGTGTGACTACATTCTACGAATGGGCGAGCTAAAAAGTATATATCAGAATATCTTGAGAAAATGCTATTTTCGCGCAATGTTCTATATTGCATCTAAAACTTTTTATCACATAAACGTGCAAAATATAGAGGTCCGTAAAAATCGTACGGCCCACTGGGCATATATTTTATACTAATTTTCGTATCACCAAAATACTATACTACTACGCCGACTGTAGATCAGTTAAGAGAAACTAGACAAACTTAGATCACCACTAGGTATTGAAACATTCCCAAGTGTCCTAGAAACAGTATTCCTAGCAGCTCCGCAAACTCAGGCTGCACCTCAGGCTGCATAGAGCTCTAGTATTAATAGTGACTCAGACTGGTTTTTTTTTTCAAATTTAGACGTTACAATGATAATGACGTCATGTTGCTCTAACGACGTTATTTTGAAAAAGAAATTAGATTCTTGATGTCAACTGACCATTTTTAATCAATTACAACATCTTTTAAATTAAATATTAATTTAAAATTTGAATATGGTATCAGAGAAGTCTTTTCACAATACATTGATGTTGATTTTCCTTATTTTAGTTTGATAAGTGTTTTTATCTACGGATGAATAAAACCGAATAACGCCTATGACTAATCGTTTCTAAGAGCCGAGGGCAAAAGTGAAAATAAGACCGTTCGGATTTTCGTCTCATTTGGTGTTTATGTGATAAATAGGATATCAAATTCGTGTGTTTTCAGTCGTGAATTTATTGAACTCGTTCAATAAATTCACGACTGAAAACACACTCATTCAATATCCTCTATAACGTATTACATCCACTACCGATATGCTTAATCAAATGCCCCATAGCTTGTTTTAGTTTTCAAAACGTGAACACTTAAACATGTTGAAAGTAAAGTAAAAGGAGAATTTTGTTTTGCTTTCAATACTCTTTATTTCCCTGTTACGGATTACATAATTTCAACTTTTAGAAACAATAGCAGACGACACTTTTCAAACGGTCTATATCATGACAGTAAAAGGGTATCCCCTTCACTGCCTTATCCCAAGTACAATGTTTAATTGAAAACAGTTTGTATCCTGCTCAGACGCCGCGTTACGCGGCGTCTGAGCAGGATACAAAATGTTTGAAACTCAATTTGATAAATAAAAGCAGACGACAACTGTTTAGAGCTTATGACGTCATGACAGTAAAGGGGTTAATGAACCCCAGTCTCGACAAATGACCTTTTGTGGTTAGCCAAATCACGCTGATGATTAATTAACCCTTCGGCTGCTGCAATACCGTCTGCATCACAATTGTCGTCTGCAATTTTTTTAGAATTATCTTTCAAAGATTTTAGCTTTAGAATTATAAACACGAGAATCAAAAAGTGTATACCCTGATCAGATGTTGTGTTTCGATTTGATCGTGATCCAAATTATTTGCAAATTATATTGCTATTGCAATTAGCAGATGAAAAGTTAAATTGCGTGTTGCAACTGTATTAGAATACAGCGGAGAAATCGTTATTCTTTCCCGTTTAAACGTAATAGTAGCATAAACGCCTTGCAATAAAATCCAGAAAAATACAATTTGTTTATCAAAGCCTGTTCATACGATATGTTACCTGGCGTCCGATTTGGCTCCAAATTGTTTGTAATGGAAATTAATGTTTTAGCATAAGCGCATTTATTGGGATAGAAAACGTTTTCGACACTGCATGTATCATCGTATAGAAAACACTGACGTCATACACGCAAGCAAATAAATGTTTACCTGAGGTTTGCATTAACCCTGTTGTATGGTAAAGACGACTTGTTTGACATTTGAAAACAGTTCTGAACTCTTTTTCTGATTACGATGCTAATTATTATACATTCCTGTTGAGTTTTTCTGCATTAAAAAGCAAACAAAGTTGTTTTATATTAAGCATAGACGTTTTAAAGTACAACCACCAATTTTTGTTTATCATTTGGTGTTTAACGGAAATGGTTGCTTAAAGCTAAGTGAAAGTTAATTCTTCATCGTGCTCTATGCTGCAACCTGTCTTATATACAATCAATTAGCCTTCTGTTTAGTGGTCGTATTATTTACTGTAGATCATTTATTATGATAACATTGAAAGTATACGACACTTAATACCAATGCATACAGTGTAGACAGTCGGCTGAGCGGTCTTTCGGACTGAAAGTAGACTTTAACTTGGTATATATTTATTTTTTGTAGACGAATACTTAGCGCTGCGTTAAAACATGACCTCTTATCTATGCTGTTAAGACTTGCGGTAAATAAATAATTTTGAATGGTAACAGGACTTTAAACAATATCTTACTTTTGTAATGCACCGTTTGCTATTCCTATGGCATTTATGTTTTTGATATGATTCATAGACAACAACTATCATTAGTTTAAACATATTTTAAGCTCGTTATTAACTCATTTGTGCCCACGATCCCAGATATGGGACATAGGCAAACAGTGTAGACTCTGATCAGACGCCGCATTATGCGGCGTCTGATCAGAGTCTACTCTGTTTGCTGATAGGAATTTCAATATAAAATAAAATGAAATGAAATTTTTGACCAGGCATCCCTTTGATAAACAAAAATGGACTTATCCTATATATAAACACGGAATAATCCATTTGGTATAAATGGGTTAAGAACTATGTAACCGATCACTCTGTTTGAAATATTAACAGTCAGGCATAACTGAGCATCATTTTATATGGCCACAATAATCTTTGCTAAATTAATCAAACTCATCTCTGGGATTTCGAACCCTAATTCATTGGTTTACCAAATTTCCGTTATTGGTGTGCTGGGATTTTTCACAATTCTCCTTTTTCAGTGAACATAGCTACTGAAATTCTCGAAGTAAATAATTATGTTACATACATCTATTAGCTGGTATTTAAAAACATCATGGTATCGAAACCCATCCAAAATATGTTGTCTTCTAATTTGTATGCACAGTGAGGTTGACGTTCTTCCCAATAAACGCGTAAACCCATTTGTACCCACGATCCTATTTATGGGACATAGGCAAACAGTGTAGACTCTGATCAGAGTCTATACTGTTTGCTGATAGGAATTGCAATAAAAACCAAAATGAAAATGAAAATTTTGACCAGGTATCCCTTTGATGAATAATGGACTAATCCAATATAAACATGGAAGAATCCTCTGGGCGTAAATGTGTTAATAAACGCATTTTGCTCAAACAATTATACAATGTACTCGATGCATACAATATATAGGCAGACCAGATTCTGTGTCTGATCAAGCTCCAAACTAGATGCTTTAATTGTGTGTTTCATTTTTAAGCATGACCAATCATTAGCTAACAACAAAAAAGCTTACTTTTAATTAACAACAAATGCAGTTGGGTGTATATCGTTATATAAATTAGTGTTTCTTGTGATATGTGTATGCTTAAGAATGAGTTTAGGAGTTGTGATAAAAGAAAGTTAAACAAAAACAGTAATTGATGAAAATATCAGAAAAGTAGTTCTAGAGCTGAATAATTATAGTCTTTGTTGGATTTGCTCAGTATATGTCCCTAATAAATCAACCATATAATAAGCATCAAATATTTACTCCCCTGCCCCCTATAACAATTATATCCCCGAATTCATAGATTTTGTGAAGAATTTTTTTTAAATTTATTTTTAAATAGATCAAGTTTTATCTGAATAAACCATTTGCAGCCTAATCAAGCACAGAGGTTATCAGTTTCTGATCATGGTCTGAACTATTCGCAAATTACAACCATTTGTTAAAAACCTGAGTTAAAATAATAAATTAATTTAACTAATAAAATAATGCTTACCATCACCAGAAACTGAAAATGGAGAGTGAACTGATTTTAGCCGAACCCCTGTTACTTTAGGTCGTTGTTAAAATGTTGTAATTGGAAATACGTATTCCGGAATTTTGTTTTAACCTTGAAATGAAATATTTTATCAGTTTCTCAACTCACTCGAGGAAATTAACAAGTTAGTCACCCAAAGTTCATGCGTTTTAAAACTATGTAAATACATTGACCTTTATTAGATGCATTGTAAATATTGTCAAACATTTTAGATCTAAGTAAATTTTAGGTGTTACATCTTTTCTAGCTTGCCACTGATACTTGTTTGACATCGTATGTAAGAGTCTTATAATGCAATCATGTGTGTTTAACCTTCTCAACGCTGCGGGCAAATTTATGCTTACTGTTGCAAACAGTTTGGATCTAGATGAGACACCGAGTAACTCGGCGCCTCATCTGGATCCACACAGTTTGATATTGTTATGATAAACCATGTTATAAAATGTAGATAAATCATCTTTGAATATTGTTGAAAACGACGTGTTTTGCAGACAAAAGTTAGTTGACGTAATAAAGGTAAGGTTGCAGCATCTTCCAAACTATATAAGGACACCCTATCAACTAGTCTAGTACAGATTCGCTTCGTCCTAAGTGCTGACTTTTCCAGCCTGCTAAAACGGTAAGTAGGTATTTTTGCTATCTACAATAATGCATGTACAGTCGAACTTCGATATCTCGACTAAGTTAAGTCGAACATTCCCGTATTTCAAAGTTAAAACGCGACTAAGCCGCTTTTTATCTTTGAAACACTGATATGTTCACCTAAACCGATCTTGAAACAAGACACATTCATGTTTCGAAATATCGGATATTTCGAGTTAAGTGAGTTCGATATACCTTAGTTCGACTGTATTACAATGGAGAAGACGTTATTCTTTCCTATTGAACTGGTTATTGATACAGTGGAGAATCTGTTATTCTTTCCCGTTTAAACGCAAACGTACGCAAACGCAAAGCACTAAAACATAGAAACGAACAACCTTTGGACAATTCTGATAATTCTTGTTTATCTTGGTGGCAAACAGTTTGGAGCCTGATCAGACGCCGGGTTACCTGGCGTCTGATCTGGCTCCAAACTGTTTGCACTGCAAATAATAGTTTTAGCGTAAACGCGTTTATTGGGAAAGAATAACAGATTCTCCACTGTATAATCCTTATTTCCATTGCAAACGGTTTAGATTGATCAGACTCCAAACTATTTGCTATTCAGATTACATAAATCTGTAGAATCCATTTCTTTTTCAACCCTTTCACTTCCAAATTTTTCGTGAGATGTTTACCCTTTCACCGTTTCATTGTCGTCTGCTTCAATTATGTTGTCTGCAATGTCGTTTCAAAAATAAAAGATAAGGCAGTATGACTGAAGAAATTTCAAAACGAGTGTCAAACAGTTTGTATCCAGATCAGACGCCGCGTTACACGGCGTCTGACCAGGATCCAAACTGTTTGCAAACGCGCTTATAAGCGTCATTCAGAGTGAAAAGGGTTAAATGCATTTTTCTACATTTATTGAATTGTATTTGCGTTCATTTTGCGTCGAATAGTGAAATATTAACGTCTTATTTGATACATATATAACGGCTAATCGAACGAGTAGCCAATAACGGTGCTTAACAGATGACAGCTCAAAGCAGGGTGAAATCCTCCATCGACATTCTTTTAGCAGCTACCTTCCTAAGACACAATAAATAAATAATTTTGTTTTCCATTTGAAATGTTCTAAGCCGCAGGGCTACATAGGTTTTTACGTATCGATATTGATATCCAAATGGTGTTATTATTTATATAATGCAAAAGAAACAGAAAGTAAATACAATGCAAGAATGTGTAGAAAAAGACAAGTTTTGAAAAGGTTTACGATCTATTTAGATTTGTTTGGCAACAAGGTTGAAGTCAGGGTCTAAGGTTATAAAGAGTTTGAGTTTAGTATGAGGTCGTTCTCAAACACTTAATTGGTCATATTTGAGAATATGCTTAAGGCCTGGTCAGTTAACCGGCTTTTCGACAGATTCTAAATTGTTTGAAATGGACATGATAGTTTTATACCGCAAACGAATTGTATTGTACAAAAATAAAGGCTTCTCTACTGTAAGCATACATCTATAAATGACAAAACAACCTAGTATGGGAAAGAGTTGGAATAATTTAGGCAATTAGCATTGAAGATTGTCTTTCAGAAAACGTCAAGAGTAGAAGTCTGGAATAAAGTGACATGAATGAATAAGTTCATGTACTTAAAGATGTCGTCTGTGTTTTAGACTATGTATCTTGTTCAGAAGTATCGTAATAGGGGAATTATAGTATCTGTTTGTTAATCGGCTATCAGCTATAATCCAATAAAGGATGGCATATGATCGGTTTTAAATAAAATTGTTCGTACATGCGGGTTAGAAATAAATGCTGATAACACTTTGCTGTATTTTTATCCCATTTAAGATCAAATATTTTGTGTTTTTGTTTGAGTGGGCGTATTGCTGTTGATATGTTATTCGTCCTCCAATAAGCCTTTTTATACTAAACAAAATCATTCTGCTAAATGCAAATAGTTCGGAGCAAAATCAGACGTTTTCTCCACTGTATAAGGATGTATTCTAATTTTAATTACAGATCGCCGAGATTTCCGCCACCATGAAATTGCTGCTTATCTTTGCCGTGGTGATTGTAGTCACAGTAGCCAACCCACCGAAAAAACGTAAGTTTTTTTTAATCGTGCCTTTATTGTAACCCCTTCACTGACATGACGCCATCTGCTTAAAACTATTGTGGTCTTAAATTCAAATTTCAGGCATTTAAGATGACTGTTATAACATGGAAACGAGAGTCAAACAGTTTGTATCCTGATCAAACGTCCCATTGCGCGGCATCTGGTCAGGGTCTAAACTGTCTGAAAACAACAATTGAACTCGGGTAAGGCAGTGAAGAGGTCTCTAGCAGAATGACGTCATAAACCGTGTGTCACATTCACTGCACGTTTTTCAATATATTGGCGATTTATCTTAATCAAACAGTTTGACGTCTGATCAGATGCCAAGTTACTATTTTTAATCGGAATCGTGTTGGCGTCAACGCGTTTGTTGGGAAATAATAACGTATGTAACCCATTATCCCATAAATACATTTTTACGTTTCAATTGTTTCCTCCTCTTAAGAATATAATTCAACTTTATAGTTTATACAGCTATGAATATAGACAATAAACTATTTTCATATTATATATCCTATCAGATTGGAACTTAAAATAGGTTGAAAGTAAAGCAGCAGACTTAAGGTGCATTCTATCTACATTACTCCAAACGATGGCCTGCCTTTCAAACAACCGCATAGCCTCATTATGAATTTGAAGAAAGGTGGCCACTTAAAGCTGGTTTAAAGTAAAGCAGAATGCCCAATAGGGCGCATTCTGCTTTACATTCAATATGTTTTAAATGACCATCTGTTAGGATATATAAATTATTTCTTATGGTACATGATCATGACTATATAAATTAGAAATGTTTTCTCTAGTGGAGGAATAAACTAAATGCGCTACATGGGGAAAGGGTTAAGAAAGCGCGTTTCTTCCAGGTGGATACGGCAGCAGTAGCAGTGGCAGCAATTGGAGTAGTAGTTGGAGCAGCAGTGGGTCCAAGAGTAGCGCTGCCTCAACGTCCGGTAGAGCTAGCAGTTTTAACCGAAATAACGCCGGGTTTAGCAATAATGGTGGGTCTGGCAGTACCGGTGGTTCAAGCAATAATGGCGGCTCCAGCAATTCCGGTGGTTTTGGCAATAACGGAGGATCTAGTAATAACGGCGGATTTGGCAGTAACCGATTGACCATAAAACGAGGTTACGGAGGCAGAGGCTTTGGAAATACCGGTTTCGGTACTGGTACGGGCTCGACAGGTGGTTTTGGTAGATCTGGAAGCAGCGCAGGATCTAATAACAACGGCTTTGGAAATAATGGCGGATTCAACAATCGTAACAATGGCAACAGCGGATTTGGTGGAAATAATGGCCATACTGGATTTGGTGGATTTGGCGGCGGCCGAAGGTCGAGCAAAAAGGGATATAGTAAGTATACTAGACCTAATGGTGATAATTCTCAAAGCAAGTCAAAATTCAGATGTACGTCTGAAATGCAGTTTGGCTATAGAGCTATCGATAAAGCGTCAACAAATATGACCCTGGTCAAACGTACAGTGACAGCGGAGAAGATGATATTCTTTCCAAAGAAACGCATTTAGGCTAAAGCTATTATTTCCATTACAAACAGTTTTGAGCAAGATCAGACGACGCGAAACCCGGCGTCTGATCAGGCTCCAAATTGTTTGCCACTCAGAGTCAAATAATTCGTGAAAAATGTCCAAAAGCAGTAATTTTCCCAATTTGACTGCGATGCATTTGCGATTCCTATGCGTTAAAGAATAACGTCTTCACCACTATATTCTACGTATGAGGGCGTGTTTTAACCAAATGTTCCATAGCCTGTTCTAGTTTTGAATGCAAGTGACCTATTAAAGCAGGATGAAAGTAAAGCAGAATGCGCATTTAGGCACATTCTTATTTACTATCAGCCTGTTTTAAACTACTATTAGTGAGGATACTTTATATATTTCTTATAGTGCATATGAATACATGACTGTATGAATCGGAGCTATTTTTTCAGTGGAGGAATAGATTAAAGGCATACAAATGGGTCTACAATAGTCACTAGTGGCAATGAAATTGTTTAATAAATAGAGGATATTGTATGAGTGCTCATTATTTACCATTTTTAAAAAACGAGTTGACTAAAATGATATGACGCGAGCCTTGGCGAGCGTCATATTCATTTTAGTTAACGAGTTTATTAAAAATGATAAATAATGAGCACGAATGTGATATTCTATTTATCACAAAACAAGTTCAAGCACCTATTAAATTGATTTGAAGCCGTAGTTTGTAGATCCTCCGCTATATAGATTGTCCGCCAAACGTTACGTTGTTTACGTTAACGTCATAGTAAATGACGTCATTTGGCGCCCCGCTACATGCAGCGCTTATGGACGAACAAGTTAGGCCGGAGCCCAAAAAACGATATTCCACTAGTGGATTACGATATTTATACAATCGCTTTATGCAACTCCTAGACCGCAAATTATGTGATGAATGAAGTTCAGGCAAGAAGTATCGATACATGTTGTTTCCTTTGTCTTTCCAGGCACATACTAAGTCAAAAACCTAAGCTGATATTTGGACAACGGAACATGACGTCTCGACAGTTGTTTGTGTGGCCTCTTTTGTATAACCTTACATAAATATAATAATTGCAGCGTAACTCTATGTGTTTGTTGTACTTTATTGCAGGGCTGCCATTTTTCCAGATTTTTCCGAGGTCTTCGTGTATTTATCAAACAGATGGCAGCTTAAAGTAGGCTAAAAGTAAAGCAGAATGTACCTTAATGCGCATTCTGCTTCACTTTAACCAGCATTAAGCGATCACGCTTAAAAAATAGAAATCTTGGAAATCTTATGATGATTTATGATCAACTGCATGGCAGTCCTGTTGATGTTCCAAAGTTCAAACAACTTTCAGTGTTATCTCAAATGTTAACAAAAACATCATCAATTATCCTTTATGTTCGTCAATTCACATTTCGTGAATACAAAGACATACGGATGAATCATCACCGCTTCCTTATTGCCAGTGCTATGGTTTTTGCAAACAGTTTGGATACTGATCAGACATCGAGTATTCTAAGGAGCTATACTATTCATACATAAAATTGCGCTTATATAAGCTTACATCCTGTGTAAATGTTTACAGATCTTATGAGCAAGATGAAATGTTGTATATGTGGCTATTAACCCTTTACCCTATAGCTTGCTTCTAGTTTTGAAAACAGGTTACCATTTAGGTGCATTCTGCTTTACTTTCAGCCTTCTTTACAAGCTATCATCAGTAGAGGACATGTTTCAAAACCATTATATTGCACATTCATTACTGTATTAAATGGAACTAGTGTTGTTCAGTGTAGAATGAATTCATTACGTCAAGAGTAAATGCGGCCAATTTTAGTGTACTTGCACTCTTCCTAACAGGTGAAACCTAATGCTGACGATAACATTCATAATGTTTTGTGTAGCTTACTGCATTGCTTTCACCCTGCATTGAGAACAAACTTGAACATATTTATTTCTGTATTCATAATAAAGTTCTGCTTCTCATCAGACACGAGTATTTCGTTATCTGATTAGGATCCAAACTTTGCCAACACTCGTATCGATATTTCTAAAGCCAAACTGCCTTTAAAAACTACATTCATTTCATAATTGTATAAAAGTACATACAATAAAAGTTTACAATACATGTATAGGCATGGTTCATATAAGTGAGAGTAAACTGAACAAACTCAACATGTTCTCACTCATGTCAGCACCAATACTTTGAGGTTACTACTCATGCATTAGGGTATGTACAGTGGAGAATGTGTTATTCTTTCCCAATAAACGCGTTTACGCTAAAACTATTATTTGCAGTGCAAACAGTTTGGAGCCAGATCAGACGCCGGGTAACCCGGCGTCTGATCAGGCTCCAAACTGTTTGCCACCAAGATAAACAAGAATTATCAGAATTGTCCAAAAGTTGTTCTTTTCTACGTTTTAGTGCTTTGCGTTTGCGTACGTTTGCGTTTAAACGGGAAAGAATAACAGTTTCTCCACTGTACACAAAGCTTTTAGTTTTCGATAGAATTATTTTCCTTATCTGGAGCCCTGTATATGATAGTTTCTGGGGTAAATTTGATACATGTGTAACAGATGACGCTTTGCAATGGTGACAAAACAAAAGTACTTTCCTGTTTAACACGAAATGCTATAAAGTGTTAAAACAGTAAAACATCCCTATATTACAGTGGAGAAACTGTTATAAAATCTCCATTGCAAACTGTTTGCCACTCAGATTAGATTATATAGCAATTAATTTAAGACACTATATTTTTTACATTTAAATGATTTGAGTTAGAGTTTCGATTACGCATCAATGGGAAAACAATAACGTCTTCCTTACTGTAAACATTGGAGAAAACGTTATTTTTCCCAATAAACGCGTTTACGCTAAATATGTTTTTTCCAATGCAAACAGTTTGGAACCAGATCAGACGCCGGGTAACCCGGCGTCTGATCAGGCTCCAAACTGTTTGCCACTCAGATAAAAATGAATAGTCAGAATTATCAAAAAATTGTCCTTTTTCTTCAATTTAGTGCATTGCGTTTGCGTTTCGTTTGCGTTTAAACGGGAAAGAATAACGTTTTCTCCACTGTATATACACATCATAGCGATTCTTACAGGTGGCTACAGTAGCTGGAGCAGTAGTTGGAGCAGTAGTTGGCCCAGGGGCAGCGGCGGATCAAGGTCCGGTGGAATCGGAATCAGCGGAAATAACCGAAACAACAGAGGAAATAATGGAAATAACGGCGGGTCTGGAAATAACGGTGGTTTTGGCAATAACGGCAATAACGGTGGACTTGGCAATAACGGCGGATTTGGCAGGAATCGATTAAGCATGAAACGTGGTTTCGGAAGCAGGGGCTTTGGAAATAACGGAGTTGGCATGGGCATGGGCTCGACTGCTGGTTTTGGCAGATCTGGAAGCAACAACAACAACAACAATAATGGCGGATTTGGTGGAAGACGGGGAAATAATGGCGGATTCAACAACCGTAACAATGGCAACAGTGGTTTTGGTAGAAATAATGGCAACAACGGGTTTGGTCGAAATAATGGCAACAACGGGTTTGGTCGAAATAATGCCAATAATGGCTTTGGTGGGAGTAGGCGCTTTGGGGGCGGCCGACGATCCGGTAAAAAAGGATATAGTAAGTTTAGTGTATCATAAGTTACCGTAAAAATCCTTAACCCCTTCACTGCCTTATCACGAGTAACATAAATATTTGCAAACAGGTTGGATACTGTTCAGACGCCGCGTAACGCGGCGTCTGATCAAGATCCAATCTGTTTGACACTCGATTCATCATCATCTCATCTCATCATCCCTTATCATTCATCGGCGCTAAATTACCTTTTGTGTGTGGCAGTGCCTATTGTTAGGTTTGGAGACAAGTGACAACTTTAAGCAGGTTGAAAGAAAATCAGAATGCGCCCTTAGACGTATTCTGCTTTACTTTCAGCCTGCTTCAAGCTACTGTCTGCTAGGATATACCTTCTAGAGACCTGCCTTCTGGAACTGCACATGTCAACCATGGGCTTATTAGTATGATTATGCGCCAATGACATTTCAGAGAGTGCAGATCGGGTCCGGGAGTTGGGCTGTCGGCCCACATCCGGTGTCTGGTCTGCATTTTTCAACTCCAAGTAAATAAAGTGTCTCATAGGCCGCTATATGGCCATGTATAAAAGCGTGAAAGTATATGATATTTGTAAATAGTTTATGAAACATTTATATGTGACACTATAATAAAATAATAAACTGCAAACTGTATATTAAAGAAAACATTTCTTATACGGTCGTTTTATATACATGTAATTACGTTATACAGGTAAATACATGTACTTATTTTTCCAACATTTATGGCTCTTTAGATAAATGCCCGATAAACAACATATATCATGCATTGTTATATCTTTTTCATACAAGTGATTTCCGTTCTGTCAGTTTATACAGTTGAGTAAACGTTTTTATTTCCCAATTTAACTTTTACGCAATTTTGTTTTTTATGCAAACAGATCAGGCTCCAAACTGTTTGCCTCTCATTTAAAAATGAATAGTCAGAATTATCAAAACGTTGTCCTTTTCTACAATTTAGTGCATTGCGTTTGCGTTTCGTTTTCGTTTAAATGGGAAAGAATAACATTTTCTCCATTGTATCTCAACAAATGAGCGCAATTCATCCTCTACAGAGACGGACGGAGGCCGATGATGATGTCAATGTGACAGTGCCAATGGCACATACAGTGTGCATTGTTGATTCTATACAGTGGAACTACATTGGAGAAACTGTTATTCTTTCCCGTTTAAACGAAACGAAACGCAAAACACTAAAAAGTAGAAAAGTGCAACATTTGCACAATTCTGATAATGCATGTTTATCTTGGTGGCAAACAGTTTGGAGCCTGATCAGACGCCGGGTTACCCGGCGTCTGATCTGGCTCCAAACTGTTTGCAATAGAAATACTAGTTTTAGCGTAAACGCGTTTATTGGGAAAGAATAACGTTTTCTCCACTGTATGTCCTTCAATGGAAGAATAAATTAAATGTGTATAATGAGTGTATATGGAGTAATGGGTTAATATGCATGTCCTTTTGTCTTTTCAGGCACATACTAAGTCAACTTACGTGAATGCTATTTGGACAGCGAAACATGGCACCTGGACATTTATTTGTGTGGCCTCTTTTGTATAAACTTACTTAAACAAAAAAAATAATTGCAGCATAACATGTGTTCGTTGTATTTTGATGTTCTCATGTCCAAAATCCTTTCACTGGTGTCCCAAAGGATTATTCTTTATCGTGAAGTTATACTTCATGCAAATACATGTACCACATACAGATAAGTAAAACATAAAATTTACAATGCAATTCAGATATGAGCTGAAAAACTATCATAAATTTTCACAAACTTCATACATTGTAAGACCGTCTAAAATGTACATAATTGAAGAAAACGTTGGTATTTCCCAATAAACGCGTTCATACTGAAATCCTCATTGCAATGTCAAACATTGCCACTTTGCCAAATTATTTAGTAGATTTCATTGAAGTAAGTTCGCATTTAACGCTCGCGTTTAAGCGGAAAGGAATAACGTGCCCTCAACTACAAATACCTATATTTATCTACTGCGTTCTTAGATAATAGGTACAGAGGAGAATACGTTATTCTTTCCCGTTTGAAAGCAAACAAAAGGCAAACGTAAGGCAATAGATGTAGAAAACTAAAACTGATTTTAATTTTCTTGACATTTATTTCAATTTGAGTTTGAAGCCTGATCAGACGTCAGGTTACCCGGCTTCAAACTATTTGAAACGGAAATAATGGTTTTAGCGAAAACGCGTTATTGGAAAAGAAAAGTTTTTTCCACTGTACACACTTGTTTATGTTTTAGTTCAAAGAGACTAATTCAGCTACAAAGATTTATTTGACATGATCACTCACATTTCAAAAATGTACAGTGCTCCTTCCCTACAACGGCCCTCCGAACAACGAGTCACTCCTTACAAATAATTATGTCTAACACTTTCACTGATGCATTATCGTTTGCTAAGATTTTTTTTCTAATAGTTACATATTAGTGGACATTTTGAAAGTAAGAAATATATTGACAAATCACAAACAGCTTGAAACGAGATAATATGCCGCTTAAAGCGGCGTCTGATCTGGATTCAAGCTTTTTGCAAATGTAAGCCAAGCCTTTATTCGTCCTCCCTATAACAACTCCCTCCGAACAACACACACACACTAGTGTCTCCCAATGGGTGTTCTTGTAGGGAGGGATCCCTGTAACAAATTTACCATTCACCGCCAAAATCATCGTGTCTTTCTACCCCTTCACTGCCTTATTGTCGTCTCCGATATCGTTCCAAAGTAAGATCCAAGGCAGTATGACTAACGCAATTTCGACACGAGCGTCAAACAATTTAGATCTTGATCAGACTCTGCGCGGTGTTTGATCTAGATTCAAACTGTGTGTAAGGTTGACCAGTCGCCTATGATGATGAAAGTGCTAAACTGCCCTATTTAACTATTGAACGCACATATGCATCATTTGCAAACAGTGTACCTGTAAGGAGTATGCTTGTCCTATACAAACAGTGTAGACCCTGATCACAGCACTCCTTAAGGAGCCCTCTGATCAGGGTCTTCACTGTTTGTCAATTTGACATGTATTGAACAAATTGTACAAGATTGAAAGATAAGTATGGTTAAATGTCAAAACTTGTCTAGACTAAATTGTAAACTAGGATTTTCCATTTGGTGTTTCAGGGAGAAAAGGGTTAAAGTGATACATGTATTTGCAAACAGTCTCAAGCATAATCAGACTCACAACTAAGAGTCTGATCAGGATCCAAATAGACGTAAATGTAAATAAATATATGTCAAAATACCGATAGTTATACAAGATATCGATTGTCTTCAGATGATTAGTTTTTACTTGCAGCCCTTTTCATCAACGTTTCATTCACGTTTAGTAAATTTATTTAAAACCTAAATTTGAGAAATAAAAGCAAGCAACAACTGTTTAGAGCAAAATGACGTCATGGCAGTGAAGGGGTACACAACCACTGGGTAAGAACCATTCATTATTGTATACCTTACTATAAGTAAGTTAGTAAGTAAGTAAGTAAACATTTTATTATTGTGACAGTGTTTTCACATGCAACACGTTGATGTTAACAACTCTATACATGTATATTAAAAAACGGCAGGAAAACGAGTTTTAATATTTTACACAACCCCTTGGTAAGAACATTAAAAGAACAAATTGACGGTATTAAATTAACCCCTTTAGTGCCATGACGTCATGGACATTACACAATTGACATCCGCATTTATTTATCAAATGTAAATGTTATGTACATTGACTAAAGTAATTTATCGTAATGAGTGTCAAACAGTTACGATTCTGGTCAGAGAAGTAATTATTAGCTAAAAAGCTATACATATAGACCATCAAAAGGTACTATACCAATCCTGTTAATGTTTTATTCTAAAGGGCTAAGTACGTTTTGGACCGATTTTATTGGCAGTCATTCCCGCATATTTTGGTATTCGAATTGTCTACGCTGAAGGATATTTTCAACTCCCCTGACTCATATTTTGCAAAATTATATTATGGATGTTGATCATGATTATATACAGGCAGTAAATATCTTAACCCTTTCACGGCCAAATTTCCGTGAGCTTTTTACCCCTTCACTGTATCATTGTCGTCTGCAATGTTGTTCCAAATTTGAAGAAAAAAATGTGACTAGAAATTTCAAAACCCGTGTCGAACAATTTTTATCCTGATCAGACGCCGCGTGACGCGGCGTCTGATCAGGATCCAAACTGTTTGCATACGCGCTTTTTAGCGTCATTGAGAGCGAAAGAGTTAATATTGTTTAATTGACGTTTAATTTGTTAATTACATGTACAGTGACAACCATTTAGATAGGTCAAATATGCAATATAGATCACATTATGCTTGTTACTAGGCAACTACGGAAACCATTGAGAACATATTTTGATTAGTGTACAGTGTATATTGCAGAGATCGATGTGCTTATCAAACAAATAATCTAAAGTCATTTTTGCTGTTACAAATGTAAGGAATGATATATTCGCAGCTCCTTTCTTCTGCATTTTGCGGGCACCTGTGTTAAATCTCTTTCAGTTTGTTGGGGTTTTATTTTTGTTTTTTGTTCCTTTGTTTTGGGTTTGGGTGGGGTGAGGTGGGTTACTCGCTTGTTATAGTCATAGTACTTGAGATAATTGATAATGGTTTCAAACTGACATACACAGGTATTGAATGTGAAAATAAGGCAAGAGAATAAAAGTGAAATTTCTGTGAAAATTGAATTGCTTTTTTATGTATTTAAAACTGTTTATATATGTATGTAACATTTAATAATACTTAAAGAATATGTAAATCTTCTTTGGCTTTGGCCGACCCTTTTTATGTAAATTGGTTTAATGAAACAAGTGAATATTAGTTCAGGCATATTATGAAATTAGCTATTCGTGTTGCCTTTAAACAGTCTCAATGAAGCTTTTGCAACGGCTGCGGAATCGACAACCCTCGGTGGCGCTGCGTTTGTAACAGCTTTATCTTTCCTATTCCCGAAATTGTTCGTATACAAAACAAAACATTTACAATTGCCCCATTCAAGTTAATTGAAAGAAATGCCGTTCAATTTGTGAAAACGCAATATTTCGAGAGGGAGGGACTTGTGGATAAGCTTCGAAGTGGAAGCGGGGCATATGCATTTTTCATTCGCGAATTCATCTTTGGAACTTAAACAGCACACTTTTTGCGGATTTTTCAAAACTTTGTTCTGAATCGATCTATATCTTCTATTTTAGCGGAAACCATGATTCCCGACTTAAATTCTTCTTTATTACTGAGATAAATTGCATGAAAATTGATATACCCTTATAAATAGCAGTTGTCTGCATTTCTTTATGACTTTAAAAATCGATATATTTATCCTACTTTAAAATCACGTCACTTCCAAATGACGTCAAATCGGCATTTTCGCACCAAACTGTCAAGTTGTTTTCCTAATAATGTAAACAATGGCACTTATGTTTTTGCTTTCGAATGTACACAGCTTCAGCGACTCATGGTATTTGCCGATATTTTCTGTCGTTTATTTCGGTTGAACGCCGAAAAAATCAGTTCATTTCTAAAGTGAAATTAGGTTCGTCTAATTTGTTATCATCATATTAACTTTAGAATGAAATGTTTATTCACATACGGTTTATTATTTAAATTGTTTCGCTGTTTAAACTAATACAGTTCTCAAAATTAATCGATTTTTTGATTTTAAGGAAACGATTCTCTAACTATTGTTGACTGTTTTTTCTCGCGAGCGAATGAGGGTTGAGTCAAGGTATTGAACTCGACTCTGACTGCAGAGGTTTCAGAGCTTTGAAACCATCAAAAATTATGTTGGTTAAACGTGGTTCTAGAGCTTTTTTAACTTGTTTAGGTATCATAATAACTCATTGAAACTTGAGATGGACAACTTCTGTTTTCAAGTAAGGTCTGGTCCATGAAATGCTGTTTTTTGCAATATATTGCAATATTACAGACAGCACAGACTATAATATGGGGTCTTTTGTAGAGGCTCTTGATCTACAATGTACAAATGTTTGTCTGTTTGTATACAGTACTGCCATTTCACAGAATGTTCTGAAATATTCTGAATTTTCATAAATTTCCGATCTACGGGATTTTTATAAAATATTCGGATGTCTACTCTGACTTTTAAATTTTGAATTTTGTGCGCTTTTTACCAGGAAACATTGATATGTTTGTCCAGATCAGACGTGGCGTTATTGTGCGTCGGATCTGGATACAAACTATTGGCATAATTATATTAGCGTTATAGAGCCTGGTTAAGAAAGGGATAAAGGTACGATTCCTAAAATCGCGCTGGAAATTTTTTAAATCTAAGGATTTTCATGGGCAACTTTTGGAAGGCCTATTGCTTGGGACAGGTGTGTTATTCACTGGAAACTGTTTATAAAGGACTCGTATACATGCCAATAATGGTCAATGGCTCAAAGTCAGTTGTACTTCTGTGTTTCATGACCAGCCCTCGCTTAACTTGTATACACATAGTGTATCTTGGCTGGAGGCCAATATTTACGAATATTATGAACTGCATAAGATCTATATTGCATTGTACTACAGTGCTTCCTCCTTACAACGCCCCTCCCAATAACGACACTTTCGACACTTACCGTCTAACGCCTTTTTCTGCAATATCGTCTGCTTAAAGAATTGTCGTCTGCTGTTTTTCTCAAAATGACATAATGGATACTTTAACAGAAAATAAAATTAATGACGAGTGACAAACAGCTTGAATCCAGTTCAGACGTCACGCGGCGTCTGGTCTGGATTCAAGCTGTTTGCAAAATTAAGCCAATTTCACTCCCTATAACGACTCCCTTCGAACAACGCACGCACTTTTTGTCTCCCATTTGGTGTCGTTGTAGGGAGGGAACTCTGAACATTGTTTTGTACTAAATTTTATTGTACGACATGGTAGTTTATTGCTTTTTATTGTATTACATTGTATTGTTTTACATTGTATTGTATAACATTGTATTGTTTTACATTGTATTGTATAACATTGTATTGTTTTACATTGTATTGTATAACATTGTATTGTTTTACATTGTATTGTATAACATTGTATTGTTTTACATTGTATTGTATAACATTGTATTGTTTTACATTGTATTGTATAACATTGTATTGTTTTACATTGGATTGTATAACATTGTGTAGTGAAACCCTCATAAGTGGCACCGTGACCCTTCTCTGTAATATTAATCAATTTCCTTAAGAACCACTGTACGAGTATGTATTTATTATTTGTATTAGATCTTAAATGTTTTGACCAAGGAAAGGTCGATATCTGTGTCCAACAGTTATGACCCTGATCAGACACGGTGTACCATTACACCAGAACGTCTGAACAGGGTCAAACTTGATAAACCTTTAACTGTCAAGGACAACATCACTAACATTTGCAAACAGTTTGAATCCTGGTCAGACGACGCATTACACATGATCCGGATCAAAACTGTTTGACACTTATATCAATGTCAAATAGGATTAGTTTTCAAATTTTGAACATTAAAATAGACGAAAAATAAAGGTAGACGATAATGTGACGACAGTAAGTTTGTAGACAAATCGTTACGTCATAATAGCAGTGAAAGAGTTCATAAGAAACCCAAAGAACATAACAACGAAAACTACAGTGGAGAATGTGTTATTCTTTCCCAATAAACGCGTTTACGCTAAAACTATTATTTACAGTGCAAACAGTTTGGAGCCAGATCAGACGCCGGGTAACCCGGCGTCTGATCAGGTTCCAAACTGTTTGCCACCAAGATAAACATGAATTATCAGAATTGTCCAAAAGTTGTACTTTTCTACGTTTTAGTGTTTTGCGTTTGCGTACGTTTGCGTTTAAACGG
Organism: Gari tellinella; assembly: GCA_922989275.2. Classification (NCBI taxonomy): domain Eukaryota; kingdom Metazoa; phylum Mollusca; class Bivalvia; order Cardiida; family Psammobiidae; genus Gari; species Gari tellinella. The sequence goes on from OV277866.1 coordinate 68,044,224, forward strand.
GAAAGAATAACAGATTCTCCACTGTACATATAAACTAAAATTTGTTGTCGGTACATTCTCGTTACTGACAATCACGAACAAATAAAACGCTAATGTGCGAATCAAGGGGGACGCACACCCACTGCCCAAAATCGTTGTAAAATCCTAAAAAAGGGGAGAACAAAAGGACGAAGAAAGCACAAAGTTTATGTTGTTCAGTAGAGAAGACGCTTTGTCACGTTTAAATAAAACGCAAATACCATGAACTAAATTGATTACAACTGCAATTTCTTAAAAATGTCGACGATACATGTACCTTTTATTCTGAGTGGCAAGTAGTTTGAAGTCTGGTCAGAAGTATGTTGGCCCGGCGTCTGATCTTGATCCATATTGCTTGCAGTTAAAAGTATAAATACATGTATGTTTGTTTGGAAAGAAACACGACTTCTCCACTACATGTTATATCGTCTCGTTTGAACCTCCTCTTGATCTGTGCGTAAATATTCTTCCTGCAATCACCGAATATTGGTAGGTTTTGTTGTTGTTGTTTTTTGTGGGGTGGGTTTAGGGGGATTGAAGTTGTTGTTTTGTTGTTTTTTCGGGGGCTAGGTGTATTGATTTTAACAAAAAGGAGCAGATCTCTAGTATAAAAAGGTACACTTGTCATATGCAAACAGTGTCGATCCAGGTCATTTTGCCCACACCACGGACCTTCAGGTACTTCAGGTGTAATTTTGCAATATAGCGTCAAAATAGTCCTTGAACCCTTTCATTCTCAATGACGCCATAAGGTGCATTTGCAAACAGTTTTGATCCTGATCAGACGTCGAGTTACGCGGCGTCTGATTAAGATCAAAACTGTTGGCCACTTATTTTGAAAGTATGCCAAGGAGGGAAGGAAGTACATGTACATCTCGTGTTTTTAACCCCATTTATACCCAGTGGATTCTTTCATGTTTATATATTGGATAAGTCTTTTTTTATCAAAGGGATGCCTGGTCAAAAATTTCATTTTCATTTTGTTTCTTGAAATTCCTATCAGCAAACAGTGTAGACTCTGATCAGACACCACATAATGCGGCGACTGATCAGAGTCTACACTGTGTGCCTATGTCCCATATATGGGATCGTGGGCACAAATGGGTTAAGTTTACAAGACACTTGAAGACAGACAGTTTTCTTTCACACAAACCGCGTCGTTTCCCTTTTGTCATGAAAAGTTCATGTGTTCATATTTTGCAGTGTACTTGTGAAATATCGCTTGATATTTTACCAGCAGATTTTACAGATTTCTATAGCCTGATCAGGATCCAAATTTTTCCTATGCATATTCGATATTGAAAAACAGATGCGGCAAATATGCATTATGTGAGACTAGTACTATTAAATCCAGTCCATTTATGACTCATTATGGTTGTTTTCTGCAATATATTGCGATATGACAAAATTAATAGTGTGATTGAGACCCTGATCAGAGTGCTCCTTTACACTGTTGGCATAGGGCAAATTTACTATTCACAGGTACACTGTTTGTAAATGACGGGTATATCCATCGCTTGGGTTGAATATATTAAATGCAACATTATATGCATGTATAAGTACTAATAAATGGACTTGACTTAATTGTAAACTGGATTTTCCCATTATTATAAGTTTCAGATGTGGATGGTTTGACTAAAACGTCTGGCTTTCTCATTTTATTTTTTCAACTGAAACATTTTTGGGTTTTTTACCAGTTACTCTCCCGACCTCAAATACATAAGAACTCCGGAATCTGTTATTTTAAAGAACCCACTTTTTTTCTTTTTGTTGTGTTAGAAACTTCATTGATAACTGCATAAGGACCATTACCGTGGACAACATTAACAACAATATACAAATATCAAAAACATATGAATAGCAACAGAACAGAGCGGATTTCATTTGACTTACACATACAGTACCGGTATTTCGCCAATGCTAAAACAACATAATACATGTACACTGAAAGACACTTCTAACTCAACACTTTTCAAAATAGCTTTTCACAAATACGGTTCAAGATATCTTACTCAAATTTCACCAAAACTGGTTTGACTACTTTCTGCACATAATTTCAATAAAATCATTCAACCATGACTGATGATCAATGTCGCACGTGGAGTAGGTAAGAATTCATATTTCTGCACGAGAACAGTGATGTGGGCGAAAGTATCGATTAAAATTCTGTATTTATATAGAACAACATTAGCCACACTGAAAAAACATCAAATATTTTGCACGGAATGCATGTAGCGGAAAAAACGCACACGCGCCATTAGCATGGTTCAGGCAGACCCTTAAATCAGTCACGTAAGTTTGCGTTATTTCATAATAAGATGTCTTTTAAACTGTAAAAATATACAATGTAAGATTAACGTCATAATCATTCTTCTCGTTTCAACATGTGAAACTCTTCTGTTCCATTTTAAATAACGAAAAATAATTTCAACCTTGTCTGATTATTTTCCGGAGACTCGATTTTTTGGCAGGTATTTGTCCGTCGTAGGCTTTTGTGTGGGAGTACATACGAGTTTAACGCGGACCGCGGCAGTCTCGTAGAAGTGTCACAATTTCGGCATGTGATTAGATAAAAGTGCATGAAGACCATTCGTACATGTACCCAGGGAGAACATATTTGATATTAACATTTGAAACTTTTTCTGTGGTCAGTGCTGTGAATAAAAAGTATCCCTTCATGTCCGTATTATGTTTTTTTACGATTTTGTGATTTTTTATTTTTGAGTCGTGTTTTATTTCTGTTAGATTTTGTGGGTTTTTTTGTTAATTGATTACAATGAAATTTACAAGAAAACATGTACGAAGTGTTGAATTATATATATTGTCAATTTCAACGATAATGATTTTATAATAAGCCGAACACATCAAATTTTCTAGGTGTTGCGTTAGAAGTGTCTTTCAGTGTACATATAAATGTCATGTAGACTATGGCTGAATCATTGAGTCTTTATAACTGGTTCCAAATAGATAGGAAGATACATTGTTTCCTCGCATTGATATACGTACATTAATCAAAGATGAACTTTCTTGATTTTTTAATTTAAATCCGTTGGTGTCTGGGAAAAAACATGGAACACACATCATAATTATGTTCCACTCAATAGGGAGGTCTCATTAGTTGGGAACACGCAAAATTTATTGAAATGTTCATAATTTATGTATAGCCTTAATAAAAAGGTTTACACTTGAATATAAAGATATTTACAGGGTTTTTACAGGGATCTTACAGGGTACCAGACAGGGTGGGGAAATCGGTCCAAAACGCTATCTCATTTTTATCAATGACTTAATGAATGAGCTTATGTTTAGCCAATACGGGTTAATGGTTCATGGTTTAAATATTACATACCGGTCTTAGCGGACGACATGGTCTTGCTATCTTTATCTAAATCAGGCTTGCAAGAACTGATGAACATTTGCTGCAGATATGGATGCTCGTTTAGGTACGAGCATAATGCATCCAAATCAGCAGTGATTGTAGCAAATGAGAAACCCTCAAAAAGGCCAAATAATGACCGACAATGGTATCTGGGTAATGATATAGTAAATGAACACGTGTCATATACTCACTAAGGTGTACTTTTAAACCAAATGAATGATTTCTCACAAACAGTTAGAGAGTCTTCGAATAAATTAAGGAAAACATATTTATTGCAGTTAACTGTGGGATATACGAGGGCGGTATTCATCCTATTACAGCTAAACGTCTCTACGTAACCATAGTTCCTCCCAGGGCATTATATGGGTGTAAACTTTTGTCAGATTTAAATGTCTATGAAATTTTGACACTAGAAATAGCCCATAGATTTTGCCTGAAATCTACCCAGGGTTTGACTAGAAACTCTAGATCAGATATTGTTTTAGCTACATTAGGGGCTCTGTCTATTGAAGCTGAAATAGACAGAAGGAAACTTATATTTTTGGCCAGTTATGTAGATTAAACAATGACTCCTTTATTAAACACTTTTTCAACAATAGGCTATGAAAGTAAATTAAAAGGCTTTCTATCCGACATAGACAGAATATTCGGTAAGTATGGCATTGCCGATGTCTTTGTGACATACTATTTATCGGGGGAATTTCCTTCCAGACATGTCTGGAAGACAATAGTCAACAGCAACGTCAAAATTAATCAGCTTTCTAAAATACAGTCGCGCATCTCAGCCGATAATTTGCTAAATGATTATAATATTATTCAACCATTGACAGAATTTGGTCACTGTCAGTTTTGGTTAATGAGTAAAGCTAACCGTAAGTATCAGGCCGCTGTAAAATTTGCACATCTTCTCTTTGCTAAACCCTACATCAATCGTTGTAAACGATGCAACAAGTTAACAGACGAGTTTGCTGTGCACATTGCTTTTTACTGTGAGCGTACACTTAGTGCAAGATGCAGACTATGGAATAATATGTATCATGTGTTTGGTAAAGATCACTTCATATACCACGCGTCTGCAATTAATCCATATGCTCTCTGGTTTTCGCGTTCTTTTGTGCACATATTTCAATTCCGCTTGTCCTAAAATAGTGGGGTCATTTTGCTTAAACATAATGAACTATCTGTGACTAAGGCAACCGAAAACCTGGGAACATATGAGGCAGTAGGCGGTTATGATATTTATTTGATTATTAATAATAGCTATTGTCATATTGTCATATTGTTTAACTCTTGTATAGAGTACAATTCATTATTGTACTAGTCTTACCTGTCAATTACAGTGCTTCCTGTCCTCAGCGACAAATTACTTGATGCGTGACAAAGGCAACGCAGAGAGCTCCTTAAAGAGCAGTTTTCGTTATTTTGCCCAGCATCAAGCTTTCACATATTTCAAACACTCACACTAACGCTTAGTTTGATTATCGTGAAAGAGAGGTTCCACTGTGTGTTGTATTTGCCGTAGCCACCGGCCTGCCTGTAAACTCATTTGGATGGATGAGTTGGGGTTTACGGCCCTGTGACACAACATAATGTTATATAGCGCCGATGAGTGATGAAGGATTATGAGATGAAATGATTATTTCAGGAATATGAGTTCGGCTAATCTCAATTGTTGTAAAGCAGCGTACGGGACCAAAGCCAACGACCTGCCTTCCTTTATACATGTAGTTCTTGGCAGAGGGGATAATCTTTGTCACATAACCAGACACATTCACTATGAAAATTCAGCCCCAGAACCGCGACAAGGTAGAAAGGTATCTTGACTCCAAATTGTTTGTCGGTCAAAACATAATACATTGTATAAATGTTACAGGGATTAAGTGTTATCAGCCCCAGAACCGCGACAAGGTAGAAAGGTATCTTGACTCCAAATTGTTTGTCGGTCAAAACATAATACATTGTATAAATGTTACAGGGATTAAGTGTTATCAGGGGTTACGCGTAATCCCTGAACTTTTTAGGAATTACGCGTAAATATATATATTATCTTTATTTCCTCTTATTACAGAGAGTATATAGATAGATAGATAGATACTTTATTCAGTACAAAAGCCATCGGCTTATCAGTACACAGTTGCTACATACATATAATAATGGTCATGTCAATGGTGGAACAGTAATATGTTTTGATCTCAATTAAAGCTAGTACGATGCATCGAAAAGTAGTTGCAAAATGTAAACTTTTAAATGAAGAGTTTTGACTTGTAAACGCTTATACCAGAGAGAAATGAAAATATTTTCTAAGAATTTAGATCACTAGCAAATCAAAAGGAAAATATGGCTATACTATACAACCTGTTTGCCATGCATCAACTAGTCACATATACTGTACAAGTAAAACAGAGGCATTACAGTGTAACTATGGATAGTATACATTTCCTATTCAAATAGTGTTACCAAGCATACTGTGCAGACCAAGATCAGAGATCTTCTATATATATTGACATGAAACATCAGTATACATGTAATTATAAACACATTATGAACGAACCACAAATGAGTCCAATATCCATACAACATTTTAACATAACCTATGAGTACAAGGAATACAGAGATGATCACTTTAAGTTTGTATGTAGCATACTAGTATAACTAAATACAATTCTCAAAGCGGACATTTATTAATAAACTTGTACTATCATGACATTTCTATTGGTTTTAAACATCATGCTTTCTTGAAATATCATGGTCTAATGAATGTTCATACAAAGTTTCTCGCATGTGTGAATAGAAATAAGTGAACAGTGTGCATTTACGTCAGGACAATTAAAAACTTAAGACATCTGTCTTGTTAATAATGTTAACAACATATTTTATAGCGTGGTACTTTCCTTTGAACTTAATGAACTAAACGAGGTAAGATTCATTACTTTAACCAAAAGTAACTGCCAAATACTTATAACCAAATAACGAAAAGTTCAAAATTACGCCTTTTTCACTGGGAGATTTAGAGAATACGTGAAATCCCTAATTTTTCAGGGATTTCACGTATTCCCTGATTACACTTTATCCCTGTAACATAGAAATAAAACATACATATTGACAAACAGAAACAGTATCGCCACTGTATTTAGTAAGTCATTGATTCGTTCACTGCCATTATGACATCATTACCCATCTAACCCATCACCATTGCCATAACATGTCTACTCGCAAACTTATTGACTGCTTCTATTACTAAAATTTAGAATTTGGGGCAATTTCACTTAAAAAATGTATATGAGCGCCAAACATTGGGTCCTGACCAGACCACGCGTTTCGTGGCATCTAGTCTGTATCCAAAAGTTTGCATATGTAAGTTTAATAAAGTTTATCAAGGAAAGGGTTAAAACAATGTCTCCGTGTGAATTTAAATATGACAAAGCAAAAACAATATTTAGTCTACAGCTTCAGTCATAATAATTATTGTAAATACGTTTTCATACATGCAAATAAATTAATAAATAAGTAAAAGTACACTCTTATTCTTACTATGGGAATACGTTGACCTTTATCGGCAGTACATTGGAGAACCTGTTATTCTTTCCCGTTTAAACGAAACTAAACGCAAGCACAATACAATTAAATGTAGAAAATGAAAGGTTATTGAAAAGTATACATATTAATTTAAATATGAGTGGCAAACAGTTTGGAGCCTGATCAGACGTCGGGTTTCCCGGCGTCTGATTAGGCTCCAAATTGTTTGCAATTGATATGATAGTTTTAACACAGTAGCGTTTAATCGGAAATAACACTATCTTCTCCACTGTATCGTAAATATTGTCAAACATTCAGATCTAAGTAAATACGTTGTCTTACATCTGATCATGCTAATCATTGTAGCTTGTTTTACATGCTATATTAGACTACTATAATGCAATTTACCATGTTCCACTAATTAGCTGATTGAATATTTACCACTATATAAAGCCATCCGATCGCTAATTCAACAAAGCACGGCTTGCCTCTGAAAACTAAATTCGTCCGTTTTTAAACGGTAAGTGATTTTTATCTATTGTTTTATTATAATTTGATATACAAATGAGACATTGCTGAGCCTATATTGTTAATATGGGATACAATGGAAGTAGTTTCTTGGGGCAGTATTAACCCATTTGCACCAAAAGGATTCTTCCATGTTTATATATTGGATTAGTCTTTTTTTATCAAAGGGATGCCTGGTCAAACAATTTATTTTCAATTTGTTTTATATTGAGATTCCTATTAGCAAACAACATTATGCGACGTCTTATCAGAGTATGTACAGTTTGCCTATGTCCCATAATTATATGGGATCGTGGGCACAAATGGGTTAAGACTACTATAGGGCAAATTAAGAATAAAAGTTTCGAAACAGTTCTATACTTCTCAAGTTTCTCAACAATAAACCAGGTAACTTTATCAAAGAGGTATTTTGACATGCTTAACACTAATTTGCCTTCGCTTAACCGTTTGATTCCTAGCGACGAGTATACTCGTCCTTTAAAAACATTTGTCAGGAGTACGCTTTATAAATGTCTTATGTAAACAGTCTAGACCCAGATCAGAGGACTCCTAAAGGATCCCTCTGACCAGGGTCTGCATTGATTGTAATTTTGCTACCATCACGCCATTGAGAAGTCGGATAGGGAGTGCGGTTATATTGTTTAACAATGAAATAAAAGCACGTGAACTAAACTAAACGTATTCCAATGACAAACAGTGTGGGGCCTTTGATCAGATCCCAAACTGTTTACCATACAGAGTAGAATTCAAAAGCTCTACTTTACTACAGTTTGATGCATTCCATTTTTGTGTTTAGTTTAGCTGAACTCAGTTACCCCTGAAAGTTTTAAGTCCTTTTTTCCAATTAAGTTTAGTTCAGTTATGACAGTTTAGGGATGCAAGTTGACAAACAGTGCATACCCTGATCAGAGGGCTCCTGTAGGAGCCCTCTGATCAGGGTCTGCACTGTTTGTATTGGACAAGTGTACTCTTTATAGGTACAATGTATATAAATGACGAGTACAGTCGTCACTAGGGTTGAATGTGTTAAACGGGAAATAATTCCATCCTCACTACAGTAGATCTACATTTCAGAAAGTTAAGCAAGGTCAAACAGAAGAATACGTCTGTTTTAGATTTGGCTACGATCTGCTTGACAATCAGATTAAAGAGAAAAAATTGTATATTCGATAACATGTCATTTTCGTTCATTGCTCTCGTAATCAACCGTCTGCGTGCTATAAATTGTAATCCAAATAAGACAGAGATACGTTGTGTTTCATCTTTTTGTATTTAACTGAAATAGAATGCAAACAAATCAACTGAGAGAAGCGGTGACTGATTATGATCTAAACTGGTTGACATTCATTTCATTATATTTTCAGTAAGTATACCTATTCTACATTTGTGACCCAAAATCATACTACAGTGGAGAATATGTTATTCTTTCCCGTTTAAACGCAAACGTACGCAAACGCAAAGCACTAAAACGTAGAAAAGAACAACTTTTGGACAATTCTGATAATTCTTGTTTATCTTGGTGGCAGACAGTTTGGAGCCTGATCAGACGCCGGGTTACCCGGCGTCTGATCTGGCTCCAAACTGTTTGCACTGTAAATACTAGTTTTAGCGTAAACGCGTTTATTTGGAAAGAATAACAGATTCTCCACTGTACAAATGTTTTACCCTTTGACCTATACATTGTTTTCAGTTTTAAAGACAGATTATCATTTAAAACAAGTTGAAAGTAAAGTAGAATGCTGCTAACGGCGGCTAAAATGTCGTTTTTATGGAGTAAATGGTAAAAGCAGATGCCACCATGGCATTTGATGCATTTAACGAGAAAGAATACCATCTGTCTACAGTAATAGTGGATTTGACATACCTGTACTATTGTAGGTGGCCCAGATTGCTGCCACGATGAAGCTGCTTGTCATTCTAGCTGTGTTGATTGCAGTAGTGGTTGCCAACCCACCCAAGAGGAGTAAGTAATATTAACCCATTACCTCATAAATAAACCTGTTTACTCCTTTAATTTATTCCTCAATCATAGAAATAAGTACCTTTTTAAACACTTATGAATAGTCACCTTAAGAAATATTTCCTATATCCTAGCAGATGTTAGCTTAACGCAGGCTGAAAGTAAAGCAGAATGCGCCTTAAGGCGCATTCTGTTTTACTTTCAACCTAATATAAGTGATGACATTTCTTCAAAACCAGAAACAGGCTATGGGGTAATGAGTTAAACATTATTATATGTAGAATGAAACTATTACACTGTTTGCTACCTGCTGTCCTTTTTTCACTTCGCCTTATTACATGTAACGTCGGCCGCTTTATATTTGTCGTTTGCAATTGTTTTAATTTGAAAGCCATGTTTAGTTTAACCCCATCACTGCCTAACCCGAATACAATGGTTATCTTTATTTACATTCATCTCCATTGAAAAAATGACGTTTAATTTGTATAAATGCAGTTGTTCTAGGAGGCGGGACTTGTGGATACCTTAAGCAGAGGAGGTGGGGCTTATGGGTCTGTTCCCTGCAAATTGCTTTTAGAATTCGGACAGTAGACATTTGGCGGAATTTTCAAGTGCGCTTCCTAAACCGATGTATGCCTTCCTGGCAGCGGAAACTATGATTATAGTCTAAAATTCGTCTTTATTCAAACAAATTGAAATACTTTATAAAAAGCATATGTCTGCATTCATTTGTGTCAAAAATAGTCAATATATTTATCCTAGGTTAAAAATGACATCATCTCAAAATCACGTCAAATCGGCATTTTCGCGACAAACGGTCAAATTGATGACTATTCTCTCGTTCAAATAGTAAGCAGTTTCAGAAATGCGACTTTGGCCGTTGCTTTCGTATAAGTAACCTCTAATATTGATAAAACTAATTAACTGTTAATTAATTTTAGACATTACAGCAAATATAAAGTAAATATAAGAAAGGAACTGATTTTTGCGGCGTTTAAGCGAAGTAAACGACCAAAATGAACAGCAAATTAATGTAAATGGTCGTTCATTTTCTATCGTTTCTTTTTCTTAAACGCCGAAAACAATCAAAATCAGTTTCTTTCTTAAGAAAACAGTTTGGATCCTGGTCATATTATTTTAGTCAACCAGTTTATTGAAAATTATAAATAGTGAGCACTCATATAAGATCATCCGCGGTCACACTTTCGTAATAACACCGGCGTAAATACACACATTGAGTGTATAGATCTTAACATAAGTAAATAATTGATCTTTTGCCCGCTGTAAACAGTCAAACGTCGATATTTCGAACTCTTTTAAATCCAACAAACCCGTATCTCAAAGTTAAAACCTGGCTTAGCCACGTTTTAACTTTGAAATATGGATATGTTCGACCTCACCGAGTATGAAATAATGCAGTTCATGTGTCGAACTATCGGATAGTTCGAGTTAGGCGAGTTCTAGAAATCGAATTCGACTGTATTTGATATTAAAAATAGTTCACTTTATTTACAGGATATGGTGGTTGGAGGGGCGGTAATAGATTCGGAGGTATGGGAGGTTTGGGTGGCGGCGGAATGGGGTTTGGAAACAATGGTCGTGGTTTTGGCAACGGTTTTGGCATGAATAATGGTTTTGGCAGAGGGTCTGGAAATGGCCGTGGTTTTGGTAACAATCGTTTCGGAAGAGGATTTGGAATGGGCCGTGGTTTTGGTAACAATGGGTTCGGCATGGGCAATGGTATGGGTAATGGGTTTGGCAATGGCCGTGGTTTTGGTAACAATGGTTTCGGTAGAGGGTCTGGAATGGGCCGTGGATTCGGGAACAATGGTTTCGGCATGGGCAATGGTTTCGGCAACAGAGGGTTTGGTAACAATGGTTTCGGCAGAGGAATGGGAAATGGTCGTGGTTTCGGCAACATGGGAATGGGCAATGGATTCGGGAGAAATAGGGGTTTTGGTCGAGGTTTTGGCCGAGGACGAAGATTTGGCAAGAAACCAAGTAAGTGTGATATGACTCAATATAAAATTACAGCGCTCCCTCTCTTCAACGACAACCAATGGGAGACATTGATTGCGTGCGTTGTACGGAGGGAGTCGTTATAGGGAGGGAACATTGATTTACATTAACAAACAAGCAGTTTGTCACTCATCATTAAGTATTTTTATATCAAAATGTCGATATGTCATTTTGAGAAAAACAGCAGACGACAACTTTAAGCAGACGATATTACAGCAGTAAAAGCGTTAGACATAATTGTCCTGTTAAGGAACTGTGGAAATGGTCGTTGTTAGGAGGGAATCGTTGTAGGGAGGGTCGTTGTAGAGAGGGAACACTGTAACTTGTTTTTCTGCATGTATAAGTTATGCTGGATATTAGACAAGTAACGATTTGTTCGGTATATGTTACATTGTATATAAAACTCGCATTACAACCTAACGAACCTGGCGTCTGACGACCAGGCTCCAAACTGTATTCCACTTAAATCAGAATAAAGCCTCAAACACGTGAAAATTATGCTCTCATTTTCTGAATTGGATTGTATTGCGCTTGCGTTAAGATCTGTCAAATTGCGGCGTATTTGCGCCGTCTCGTCGGAATATTCACTGTTTGCAAATGAGGCTTTAAGGGGACGCTTTTCATTTAAATTGATAAAGAAGACATAGTTTCGGTTTTGTCAAAAGAAATCGTATCTCTCACTAAAATTAGAAAATATTGTTGAAATAGGATCACAAGTAACTTTCAGATCACTCACATTATAAAATTATATAGGTTTAGATCAGACGCCGCAGTAGTTAAGCATCTGATTAACTCCTTGCCTGCTGATCACTACTTGATTAGTTTTGGAAACAGTTTGGAACCATATCAGACGCCGAGTACCGTGGTGTCTAATCTTGGTTCATATTGTTGGCACTCTTCTTTAAGATTCTTCAAATAAACAGTGCATTAATCTGAGTTTTTTATGGAAATTGCAGACCATCTTTTCAAAGCAGACTATATTACTTCAGGGTCCAAGGTTATTAAGCTTTTCAGTTGAGTCTAAAGTCGTTCTTAAGCATTTGATTGGTCAGATTTGAGCCTGGGCTCAAATCTGACCAATCAAATGCTTAAGAACAAACTCAGACTCAGCTCAAACGCTTTATAACCATGGACCCAGGGTACAATGCAGAAGACGTTATTCTTTATCAAAAAAGTTGACGCTAAAACCATTATTTCCGTTCTAAACCAGCGTCTGATCAGATAAAGATAAATAATAACATTTTTTCAAAATATTGTAATATTCTATGTTTAATAGCTTTGCATTTGCGATTCGTTTGCGTTTAAACTGAAAAGTGTAAGTTTTAAGGGTGTATATTGGCTGACACTCGAATAAAAATACATTTGAATGTGGCGATCCCTGAATAGCGCCAAGGCAGTTACAAGCATAGGTAAATCCACCCTTAACACCGTATTAACACTATTTCAGAATATTAGATGGAGTATCTATCGAACTTTTGGACACTGGATATGACGTCAGGACGGGTGCTTGTGTGGCTTTTCTGTATAAACTTTATTTAATATAATTATTTGCACGGTAACCTCATGTGTTGTTCTACTTTAATGCCCCTGATCCGAAACCCAAACATTCTCGAAACACCTTTTTATTATATTTCTACTAATCATGAAGTACACAAAAAATGGGGCATTCAACCCTTTGCAGAAGGTTGTTATAAATTCCCACTCTTCATCAACGAAATATGTTTGTGCTGGTGTGCCCCAGGGGTGAGTGTTATGCCCTCTTTTATTTCTTTTTTATGTTAATGACATTGCAGAATCACTTTTAAGTTTAACCAGATTATATACAGATGACAGTTCATTATACTATTCAGCTTCTTCAATTCAAGATATTGAAGGTATTATAAACCATGATCTCAATATTATTTCACACTGGGCTAATCAATGGCTCGTAAATTTTAACCCTGCTAAGACAGAAGCTATGTTTTTTTCTCTTAGAAATTATGAAATTCTTCCATCACTTCGCTTTGATAATACACATATTGATTTTGTTTACAGCCATAAACATCTTGGCGTTACTCTTGACTCAAATGGACACTGGAATACTCATATAGATAACATTTTAAAATCTGCTTCAAAGGTAGTAGGCATAATGCGTAGATTGAAATGTAATTTAAATAGACATGCGTTAAACCAGATTTATATGTCCTACGTATGATCAATTTTGAAATACTCTTCTGAGGTTTGGGATTGCTGTACAATGCAGCAATCAAATTCCTTAGAGAAGCTCCAAAATGAGGCTGCTCGTATAGTTACAGGATTAACACGTTCTGTTTCTCTTGAGAATTTGTATAGAGAATGTGGTTGGCAATCTCTAGAAAAACGTCGCGAAACAAAACGTCTCTGTTTCATGTATGAAGCAACTCACAATATGTTTCCACAAATCCCAATAGAGCGAAATTATAACTTAAGAAATGCTACTGATATTCCTGTTCCTTTTGCTAGGACAGAAATAGTTCGTAATTCATGTATTCCGTCATCAATTGCATTATGGAATAATACAGCACATATTCTCAAGAATGCTCCTTCAATTTCAAGTTTTAAAGAAAATACATGTATTACTAAACATGCCAAAATCAAAATACCATGTTTCTATTTACATGGAAGCCGATATGTATCAGTCATGCTTGCACGTCTGCGAAACAACTGTAGTAATTTAAACAGCGATCTTTATGATAATCACATATCAAACAATCCAAACTGTACCCACTGTAACCAAATAGAAAATGCAAAGCATTACCTTTTGGTCTGTCCTAAATACCATGCTCAAAGAATAAAACTTTTCAATTCTATTAGAGCGTTTCATCCTTTAAACCCAAGATTACTAATGCACGGGTGTAACAACTTAACTAATGATGACAATATTGTTATATTTGATGCTGCACACCGATATATAAAAGAAACAAAGCGTTTCACATTTGATTAATGTAAACCAAATGTGAATTGTTCTGTTTACTTTTAGTTGCTGTTATTTTTTCACATAAACCACTTTCTGTATTGTTGTTTTGTTCTGCATTGAGCTACATCATCTATTAGACTACGTTGTTATCTTCTTTTGGATACAAGACAAACTGTACATGTTCAGCTGCTACCAACTGATCCAAATGATGTCACTCAAATTAAATAAGTTATTTTATAAGTATCATTAGTAAGCTATTTCTTATTTCTTCTCCTTCTCCTCTCTTACTTACCACTCCTTCTATTTGTTGTCACTAAATAGTTATATATGTTTAGAGCCATTGTATATATTGTCTGAATGTTTACATACAAGGGGAAGGGCCGAATCTAATGTTGTGAGAACTTGTGGCCCAACCCAATTTCTATGTATATTTATGGAATATAATATGTTTATACTAAACTCGTCAGTAACAAGAAAAGTACATGTGAAGAGTACACCTGTCCTTTACAAACAGTGGAGACCCTTATCAGAAGGTTCATGCAGGAACCTTCTACATATATTCAGGGTTTCAACTGTTTGTCAATTTGCAATATAGGTAACCCATTTACGCCCAGTTGATTCTTCCATGTTTATATATTGGATTAGTCCATTTTTTATCAAAAGGGATGACTGGTCAAAATTTTCACTTTCAATTTGTTTTATATTGAAATTCCTATCAGCAATCAGTGTAGACTCTGATCAGACGCCGCATAATCTGATTAGAGGCTACACTATTTGCCTATATCCCATATGTGGGATCGTGGGCACAAATGGGTTAAAAATGAAAACTTAATATACAAAAAATGGAAAGTTGAATTATCCGTTAAAAAATTTAAGGATGAAAGAGTTCAGTTAAAATTACTTTACTTTTAATTTTGAAAAACATTTTCAGGCAGTAGCTATGAAACACTCAACATTTTACCAGACGAAAAGTATTGAAGTAGACCCACAGTCAAACTTTGATATATCGAGGTCATCTTAGTCGAACATATCCTTATTTCAAGTTTAAATGTGACTTAAGGGTGTATCAATGTCATGAATTTAAGAAATTTACAAAGTATATGAAAACACTTTATGATGGTTTTGTATTGAAGCGCTATTAAAGATGAATGAAAAAATAGAAAAATTGTACATTTTGGTGAACAACTGTTGGCTCCATGGCCATGTAAAATTTACCCCACCCACTTTCTCTTATTTTGTCCTTTTCAAACAGCCCGCTTCAATAAAATCCATTTTAAATGAAACAAATATGATAATTTGGTTTTGTGTTATTTATTTCCTATCTATGGTAGTATTTCTTCATACCAAAATTTATTAAAGAAAAAAACAGGCACCAAATGTGAAATTTATAAAGCTCTAAATATCATCGATATGGTACTTTTTGGTAAATTTTGTAAGTGGAGATAACTCTTTTTACTTTAATAACTCAAAATTTTCAACGCTGACCTTTCAATTTCTTTTCATATTTTGAACTGCCTTAGCATTGGCTTTCATTTGGTAGAATATAAGAAAAAGTTTAATACTAGAACTATTTCATTTTCAAACTTTGTTTTTCATAAAATAAAAAATCTAATAAATCATGCCCTATATAAAGCATATTTTTGATATTCGAGGATCCATATTGTTCAAACCTAGTGCCTGTCTAAATTTGGTTTCTATATGTGAAAATACCACCATAGACATGAAATAAATAATGAAAACCCAAGTTACCATGTTTGTTTTGTTTTGAAATAGATTTTACTGAAGCTTGTACTCTGAGTGGGTAAAATTTGAGAGAAAAAGTCCAAATTTGACATACCTTTTTCAAATCGCTGTAGCTCAAAAACAAGGAAACCGCCATAAAAAAAATTCTCCATTTTTTCATTCATCATAAATAGCTCTTCCAAAAAAACAATGATAGAAAAAAAGTTTGATACTTTGAAAAAAACGCTTATGGATTGGGTACATCCTTAAGCATATACGTATTTCAAAGTTAAAACTTGGCGAAGCCAACTTTGAAATATGGATATGTTCGAATTTTAAAAGCGATGCTTTTGGGGGTTTTTCTTCAGAATATAGAAACAAACTTTGAAGGGAATTACATGTATTTTTTGTGATGGCTTTTACAACTAATGTAGATCAAGACGGCGCCGAGTAACTCTCATGTGAGTCAATACTGTTTGACTCCCTAATATTTCTTATGTTATACAGTATAACCTGTCTAGAACGGCCACAAAATATGACTTATTTATGACATGAAAACATTTTATGCGTATATTGCTTCAAGCAGTCGCATGTCTTGAAAATAAAAAAATAAATTTAATTTGATGGTCGTTATAGAGCGGGTTTACTGTACACAAATACAACCTTTTGAAAACTAACGTGGTCACTGACTTGACTTATATAGCTTTATCTGAAATCTGCATTGATAATAACATTGCTTATCTTCTCTGATAAGCATACAGTAGAGCATACTTTATTATTTCCTAACAAACACGTTTAAACTAAAACAATATTTTCCATTGCAAAAAGTGTGTAGCCGGATCAGACGCCGGGAAATCTGACCTCTGATCAGGCTTCAAATTGTCTGTCACTCAAATTAACAAAAATCGTCATATATTTTTTAAAATGTCAAGTTTTACATTTCATTGAGTTGCGTTTGCGTTTTGTTTAGGTTAATCGGAATAGATAACGTTTTCTCCATTGTTGAACTACAAACATATCTCTTGTGAAGTGCTAGGGATATATAGATTTATACCACATCAGGTGGGTCTTATTTCTCATTTACCAGTTCTAGCGAGTAACCCTTTCAAAGCGCGTTTGCAAACAGTTTGGATCCTGATCAGACGCCGCGTGACGCGGCGTCTGATCAGGATCCCAACTGTTTGTCACTCGTTTGGAAATTTCTTCAGTCATACTGCCTTGAATTTAACTTTGAAACGACAATGCAGACAACAATGTTAAAGTAGACGACAAAAAACGGTGAAAGGGTAAAACACTCACGGAAAATTTGGTAGTGAAAGGGTTAACCGCTTCACCTCCTTACCCCGTGTACAATCACTATTTGCAAACAGTTTGGATCTGGATCAGACATTGCGTAAAACGATTATAACGGTTTCAAACTGTCATAAAATATATTAATATAGGCGTCGGTCTGATCTTATTTCGCCCTATATAATGATAAATCTATAGCTAATGTTCAACTTTTAGAGCCCGAAGCTCACTTCAAATCAAGATCCAGGCTACCATGAATGATTAAAAAATACCTGATTAAATATGTGATTTTTGAGAGTATAGTAACCAATTAGGCTCAACTACATAATTCACATAAACTGTGTCATCTTCAAGGTCAAAATTTGTCCACTTTTACAGTCTAGCCAGGTGCAACTTTATATATTTCCCCAAATATACATTCATTTGAAGAAATGAATTGATTTATTTTCGCCGTTCAAGCGAAATGAACAACTCATGGTAAATTTGCCGATAATTTTCTGTCGTTCATTTCGCTTGAACGCCGAAAAAAATCTGTTCATTTCTTATATTTACAATGCATTTGCTGTAATTTCTAATATTATATTAACATTTTGTAAGTATGCATGTATGTTTCATCCATATTAGAGGTTGATAACACGAAAAATGTGTAACCTATAAGGAACAGCAATGACCGACTTACTGTTCGAAAAAAAAGCTGCATACATTCGAAAGCAAGAATGAATAAGTTCCATTGCTTACATTCTGAGATCAAAAACTTTGACAGTTTGGCGCGAAAATTACGATTTGACGTAATTTGGAAGTGACGTCATATTTTAAGTAGGATAAATATCTCGGGGATTTTTTTGGCATAAAGGAATGCAGAAAGTTGATGTTATAAGGTACGTCAATTTTCTTGCAATTTATCTCATTAATAAAGAAGAATTGTAGTCGGGAATGATGGTTTCCTATAATAGGAAGGCATAGATCGGTTAAGAACAAATTTTTTAAAAAAAAAATCCGCCAAATGTTTGCAGTCCAAGTTCCAAAGATTAATTCGCGAATGAAAACTGCATATGCCCCGCCTCCTCTTCGAAACTGTTCAACAAGTCCCGCCCTCTCGAGAAATCATTCAAATGGTGTTTATACGAAATGAACACCATTTTTGTCAATGGAATTGAATGGGGCGATTTGTAAATATTTACAATTAAAAACAACGAAGAAAAAACAAGGGGTCGTGTATTACATAAGAAAAATATTATAACTCCAATGCCATGACTAGTGTTCTGCTACCTTTTGACAGACACTGGCTAAAACAGGACCATGGCATTTTAGCCCACATAATTTTTTAATTAATCCCCTTCTAAGATAACAGAAATGCTGTATCTGTTCTCTGACATTCATGTACAACATCAAAAGCACAGTTTAACAGTGAATGTCAAAAAATCATTTTGTGGCAAAAGACTTTGGCACTACATGTACATGTATACATTACACGTATCTCTGGTTTGGTGTTTCATAACCTTGATTACAATACGAAAGGAGCCCTCTGATCAGGCTCTTCACTGTTTGTCATAATGCCAAACATTGACAAAAACAACCCTTAAAAGTCAGAAATGGACTAGACTAAAATGGAAACTGGAATTGTCCATTTAAAGTTTTAGGGAGGAAAGAGTTAAGGCGTCATTGAGAGTGAAAGGGTTATATCTAACTTTGCAACAATATTGCAGACAATAATTTGGCGATGCAGGTGAAAAACATCACTATTAAGAAGTCGTGGAAATCGTTAAGCTGAAGACCTGATAGCAGTTAAAGAGTTGTTTTGTGATCTACATGACTTGCTACAGTGGAGAAAACGGTATTTCTTTTTCCTTTACATGCAAACGCAAACAAAACGTAACGCAATAAAAATGGGAAAACTGAATTGTCAGAAGTATCTAAAAGTTGTACTTTTCTACATCTTAGAGAATATCGTTTTCTCCGCTGTACTTGCAGTATAATGAGGTGGATTGTGACAGTGTTCGTGTGCCTTTCATGTTTCACCAGTCCGGCTGTCTCTCGAGGTAAGATCACTCATCTATAATTGCATATACTCTTTTCACTCACGTAAAATATCGAAGCAACCAAGCATATTCTGTATTATACCCCCCCCCCCCCCCACACACACACACACACACACACACACACACACCCGTGCTTTAGAATAGTAGTAAAGGAAAGAGAAACAACTATTTTAATTAC
Source organism: Gari tellinella (assembly GCA_922989275.2). Taxonomy (NCBI): domain Eukaryota; kingdom Metazoa; phylum Mollusca; class Bivalvia; order Cardiida; family Psammobiidae; genus Gari; species Gari tellinella. The sequence goes on from OV277866.1 coordinate 68,063,808, forward strand.
TAAAAAGCAATTACATATTTTTTCTTTTGTTATTTTTTATCATTATAAACTTACTTTTGTTAAATTTCAGGCGAATAAAGCATAAGCTATCTGTATGCATTTCTTTAAACTTGTGTTCGGATAAACATAAATGAATATCATGCCTTTGAGAAAACCATATGGCTTCAAGTAAGGTAATTAACTTTTTTAAGTAAATAATATGTATTTGAGGCATTTTTCTAACCCAATACGGTTACATGTATTATGGGGTCTTCTCGTGACCTCGGTTGTCCAATGGGATGTCTAGAATTTAGAAGGAGGTGTGATAATGTATAATATCTGCGTATATGCTATTTCGAGTAACAGTTTTCTATTGACTTTCTAAAACCATGATATCCGAAACTCAATCTGTACAGTGGAGAATCTGTTATTCTTTCCCGTTTAAACGCAAACGTACGCAAACGCAAAGCACTAAAATGTAGAAAAGTACAACTTTCGGACAATTCTGATAACTCATGTTTATCTTGGTGGCAAACAGATGGAGCCTGATCAGACGCCGGGTTACCCGGCGTCTGATCTGGCTCCAAACTGTTTGCACTGCAAATAATAGTTTTAGCGTAAACGCGTTTATTGGGAAAGAATAACAGATTCTCCACTGTATTTCAGTGGAAAAGGCCTTATTCTTTCCCAATAAACGCGTTTACGTATGTTCAAACTATTGTTTCTAATACAAACAGTTACATGCATGAGCCAGATCAGACGCCCGGTTATACAGTTTGCCACTCAAATTAACATGGGTAGTCAGAATTGTCAAAATGTTGTTCTTTTCTACATTTTATAACAATGCGTTGGTATTTCGTTTGCGTTTAAATATGAAAGAATAACGTCTTCTCCACTGTTATGGACCCACTTTAAACCTTTTATGGCACCATACACGACGAAAATCAGCGTAACCCACAGTTTGGACCCTGGTCAGACAACGCATGTGACTGTTGTTTGATCCCTGGCTGCATTTTTGCTTATGGAACTGACATGAGTCTGCACTCAACCTTGTGAAAGTAAATTCCTTATTTTCATATTGGGTAGAGTCTTGTATATTCTATAGATATTCAGCAGGAGAAAGGCTTAGTTATCTATGGATCAGCGGCCGGTCGCCAGATATATATCAAAGCGATTAACAGCGCTAAAGGCCTGACAGTTTTCGGTAGAATGCCAACATCACTCTTACTTAGCATCCAAAATTACCTGTCGTCACCACTCTGGTTCTGCATAGAACCTATATCAATCTGAATAGTGTTCGGTCGTTTATAAAATCTGCTACTAGATCTATGTTTTGGAAGTTTTTAAATGACTTACGCAAGTATGTTTTATAAACAGTTCTTTTATGTATAGTAGCGACGAGAATATATGCTGACCGTACGGACTCCGTAACGACTTGAGACCGTTAATTTCTGCCGACATATGTGAATCGGAAAGCCATTCGGGCGTTTACGTGGAAATTACTGCGCTCTTTACCTGAACTGTGTTTTCAACTCAAGCATAATTCAACCGCTTTAGAAAAATCTCTATTTCTCTTAGCCGTTAATCTGCTGTCGAAAACATCATCAGCTTGATTGACGCATTTAAAATTTTAAATAAAAAACAAACGTCGTTTTCTTGACGAAGTAATTTTGCAGTGCACTTTTTATTCGGCTTAAGGGAGCTCCTTACTCTGCTGTCATAAAACGCTGTCAGCTGGATTAAAACATTCAAATCCAAAACCAGACACCTATTACTTCATAAAATACGATTATATATTGTTGTATAGTGTTTTAATGAATGGTATAAAAACAGGCCACACGCTTTTTCGGAAAGGAAGTATTATTGTGTTATGGCAGCAGAATGGTTGTGTACCTTGAATGGCAAGATCGGTATTGAACACTATGTCCATGGAGGTAAACCGTCAGTCACAAAACTACCAGGAAGGTAAAACAGTTTACTTCCTGTTTCATGACAATATCTTCAAATGTTGAAATCAAACAGTAGCTTTACCGACAGTGACTGTAGCACAAGTATCGTGCAATGAATGAAGAACATAATGTACATGAGGAGGATGCAGATACACGTAAGTTTTTCATTACAGTCAACCCAGTATTAGGGTACCCTTTAAAGAAGATGCATGAGGATCTTTAACGATATATAGATACATGTAACCGCTTAATGCAGGGCAAACATCATCCGGAAGTCTTCTATAAGAGCCTTCTGTATGACTCTTGCGTTGCATTAAGCTGTCAACTGTCACGTAAACAACAAAAGGTTGGTCCCTTTAGTGTTCGCTTAACACAGATTTGACTGTTTGTTTTCATGTTTGAGTCTTGGTAATCGGACTCCAGACTGTTTACAGTTGACACAACTATTTTAGCATAAATGCGTTTAATGATTAAGAACATGGCATTGATGTGTATCGTATGTTTTAATATCATAAGTTAATATAGATAAAACATATTTGATTCTGTATAAAGATAACTTACTTATTGAAGTATAATTAACAATCTATTGCAAACAACTATATAATATTTAATTGTATCCAGTATTAACACATTCAACCTGAGTGACGAGTATACTCATCATTAACAAACAGTCGATCTGTGAAGAGTGCATCCGTCTTAAACAAATATTGTAGATCCTGACCAGAGGGATCCTAAATTGGCCATCTGACCAGTGTCTGCACTGTTGGTAATTTTGCAAAATATCGTTAAAATCAACCCTTAATAGTTTCTAGACTTAAATGGAAAATGGATCTAACCATTTGATATTTCAGGGGTGAATAAGTTAATTATAAGACTTATATATTTTTGTTTGGTTGATAAAACGATGTACAGTAGCAACTATTGTTTTTATATCTTCACAAATTAGTTCATCTTTCCCAAATAAAAGGATATCATTTTTTTTTTTATTGTGAAAACATCAACTTTTGAAAAAATAATATTAAGCATCTTCATTGTAATTTGAACAGTCACATCATGAGGTGTCGCTGATATGATTCATGACCATGTCACCTTTTAAATCGATACAGTTATGTCTGATTCTACTGTGTGTTACAGTACTGAACCTTATTAGATTAAATTGATAATCGCATGCGAATTGCCATCGAATCGGGCGCTTCAAAAAACAAATCCTACTTTTGAATATTTTTACGCGAATTTTCCGAAGCGGTTGTGACAAAAAATGAAATCGAAAAAATTAACTAAGGCATATTTGCGAACATTTGTGAGATACACCATTCAATAAAACTTATCCCAAGGGTATAGTTTCTATTTTGAATCGCAAGCGAATTGCCATCGAATTGCAAGCGAATAGCCATCGAATTGCAAGCGAATCGCAAAACTTGTTAATTTAATAAGGTTCAGTACTGTACTGATACATATCTGCTGCCGAAGTAGTAATGTTGAGGTACAGGCCCATTAGATCATTCTTGACGTACATCATTTCTATAAGAACTAATAGAATTTAAGTTTTATAGAAATTTTACGCCTACTATAGTTAATGACTCTCAACCACATCTCTATAGGCATATATCTAGTTAAACTGGTGACAATACGCGCTGCTTCATTTTGATTTTTTTCAAGTGAACATTATTCTGAGGAACCCTCCCATATTCTAGTATATCTCGTACATATGGTAGATGTATTAGATTCAGAGCTTTCCTACTGAATGTAAATTTAAGTTTTCTGATGTATCCTACAGTTTTGAATGCCGACTAAAAGATATCATCAATATGACTATTCCATTTGACATTAGCCCTAAAAGTGACCCCTTATAATTTATGGTGGTCTACAATAAATTACTTTTTTGATCATTTCGAAATAAAAGGTACTTATCGTAGTACATGTATTTAAAAGAGATTGAAAAGGTGAGACCATTAAAAATTAAATTGATGACAGGCACAGCTCTTCATACAGTGGAGAAAACGTTATTCTTTCCCGTTTAAACGAAACGAAACGCAAACGCAAAACACTTTTGGACAATTATGATAATTCATGATTATCTTGGTTACAAACAGTTTGGAGCCTGATCAGACGCCGGGTTACCCGGCGTCTGATCTGGCTCCAATCTGTTTGCAATAGAAATAAGAGTTTTAGCGTAAACGCGTTTATTGGGAAAGAATAACGTTTTCTCCACTGTAATTCTGACTGTTCATTTTACCCTGAGAAGCGAACGGTCCGGAGCCTGATCAGACGCCTTTACCAGACGTCTGATCAGGCTCCAAATTGTTTGCAATTATTTGTTCTGGTTTAGAACAGACTCGTTTATTTGGAAAGAAGAACGTATTCCCGACTGAATACACGTTAACGCTGGTTCAGATAAAGGCTAGAAAATAACAGGTTCTTGAAGAGTTTGACGACTTACAAATTTGTATCTAAGTGTCCAACAGATCAAAGTCTTAATTAGACGCAGAGCTACTCGGATTCTTATCTGGTCCCAAACTATGTGTTAAGGACATCCTTATTTCTTTTATCACAAAACCATTCAACTCTAGTGACAAATATACCCGTCATTTACAATTGCTGTACATGCGAAGAGTACTTTTGTCCTGTGCAACCAATTCAGACCTCTGATCAAATGGTCCCTTTAGGAACCCTCTGATCAGGGTCTGCACTGTTTGTCATTTAGCAAAACATTTATATATTGAAAGTTAACCCTTAGTAGTCAAAGATGGACTTAACCTAATTGGAAACTGGAATTGTCTATTTGAATCGTAGGTGGTGATTGAATTAATTGAGAATGAACGAAATATTTCCAACTCTACGTACAGTATCTGTTACAGTGGACGGTGACCCATGGCCGGTTCGCGAATTCCGCGGTGCTTGGGTTGCTACTGTGGCCAACATAGACTGGCCATCCACACGTCATCTATCCACTGACCAGCAGAAACAAGAGCTAGATGATATTGTCAGCACAGCCTTCCGGCTTCACTTCAACGCCCTGGTGTTCCAGGTCAGATCAACCGCCGACGCCATGTATAATTCAAGCCTCGAGCCATGGAGTTATTATTTGACTGGTAATACATAAGTGCAGTGGAGAAAACGTTATTATTTCCAAATAAACGCGTTTACGCTCAAACTATTATCTACCGGTATATTGCAAATAGTTTGGAGCAAGATCAGACGCCAAACTGTTTGCCACTCAGATAAACAAGAATTGTCAGAATTGTATAAAAGTTGTATTTTTCTATTTTAAATTTAAATGCTTTGCGTTTGCGTTTCGTTTGCGTTTAAACGGGAAATAATAATGATTTCTCAACGGTAGTAAAACCTCACTGTTACGGCCACTAAATTATTCTAATTATATTGATCAGTGTCTATGGTGTTTGCCTATGTCCCTTTTGTAGCACGCTAAGCACAAATAATGGTTAAAGAGAAATAGTTACTGTCTCTTACATATAGATATGTGGCTGCTTATACATGTGTATTAGACTGAAAGTCTAGCAGTAAAATGAACACATGTACAGGCTCTCAAGCAAGTGTATGCGATGCAAACCTTTCAAAAACATTCCACTATTTCTGTTCTCAGGAACTCAGGGGAAAGCCCCGAGCCCATTTTATGATCCATTGGAATACCTTGTCAACAAGGCGCATAGAAAGGGCATAGAAGTGCACGCATGGCTCAATCCCTACCGGGCTCGTTCGGGCAGCACGTCTCACAGTGGTCTGGCTGGCAATCACATAGCCAACCTATATCCCCAATACACGTATGCGTATGGACATGATCTGTGGCTGGACCCTGGTGCATCAGATATACAGAACCATATCATAGCTGTAGCGAGCGACATCGTCAAGCGGTAATATCAGCAGTGTTCCGATTGTCGTAAACTCGTCATTTTCAAATAGGGTGTATCTGCGCATAAAATGCAGTACATTTATGTAGACCATGATCATAAGGCTCCTGCAGCAGCCCTCTGATCAGGGTCTGCACTATTTGTCATTTTGCAATATGTTGTTAAAATCAAGCTTAAATAGTATATGTAAATACAAATTTATTCAAAAAGGGCTAGACGTTATTTTAAATTGGAACTGTTCGTTAAACGTTCCATGGATGAATGAATTTATAGTAGAAAATAAATCGATTTTTAGCATTTCGATTTACTTTCGAGGTCGTTTTTGCAACAGTCAAGTATAACGCACAGTTAGCTGAGTCTGACAAAATTTAAGCTAATCAGAAAGCGCCTTTCCACAGAAAGTTGCATAAATCAAATATAATTAATGAAAAACAGAATGGTCATTTACACAGTGAGTTACATCAATCAAACACGACTAAGGTACAAACAGAAAATTTCTTTATGAGGTTTCTGTCTTACTTTATTTCTGCTTTAACCTACATGTACCATCTGACTTGAGAGCCACCAGTCTTCCATTGAGTGGTTGTATATATGTAATTAATGTGTCTTGAGTGAGATTGCACTTAACCCATAACTCCATAGAGTTTAACACATTTAATTCATTCTCCCGCTGAAACAAATAATTCCTATTTCACAGTCATAAATATGCACTATACATGTAATAAATATTTTCTATATTCTAACCGATGATAGCTTAAAACAGGTCTTAAGTCGCATTCTGCTTTACTTCCAACCTGCTTTAACTCTTTGAAACCTGCTCCCGCACATAGGCGTCATTTTCAAACAGTGTAAATGTGAATAGTATACGTGTTCTATGCAAACAGTGAAGACCCAGATCAGAGGGCTCCGAAAGGAGCCCTCTGATCAGGGTCTTCACTGTTTGTCAGAATGCCAAATATTGACTAAAACAACCCTTAGAAGTCAGAAATGGACTAGATTAAGATGGAAACTGGAATAGTCCATTTAAAGTTTCAGGGAGGAAAGAGTTAAGTGACCACATGTCTTCAAACTAGTAATAGGCATTGGAGTAAATAGGGTTACCAGAAATCCGATGTTCGGTTATAGATACATGTAATAATTACTAGTACATGTACTTGGTTTGGTTTCCATCAATAGGTATGATGTAGATGGCGTCCACATGGATGATTACTTCTACCCGTACCCGGTCTCTGGTCATGACTTTCCCGACACGCACACATACAATGCCTACAAATCTAGCGGCGGGACACTGTCAAAGGCTGACTGGCGCCGCCATAGCGTCAACACACTGATACAAACAATGAGTACTGTCATCCACCACATTAAACCCCATGTGAAGTTCGGTATCAGTCCTTTTGGCATATGGAAGCCTGGATATCCCCATGGCATCCATGGCCTGTCCGCCTATGATTCTCTGTATGCAGATTCCCGGAAGTGGATCGAGCAGGGATGGTTGGATTATGTATCGCCGCAACTGTACTGGCGGATTGATCCACCTCAACAGAGTTATCCCGCTTTGCTTACATGGTGGCTTCAACAGAACCCAAAACGTCATCACGTGTATGTCGGCAATTACGCCGCCGCGGTCGCCGTGAAACACTGGGACGTCAGCGAGATTGTAAACCAAATTAAAATCTCACGAGATCACTCTAGAGACATGAGTTTAGGGAATATTCAGTTTAGCTGGAAATACTTCCAAAGCAATAGTCACTCTATCGCCGATACATTCTCAAGCCAGTTGTATACATCCGCTGCATTGCAGCCTAGTATGCCTTGGTTGAATATCACCGATCCCCAGCCGCCCACGAACATCCATGTTCAAAGTAAAACTATACAGTGGACCACACCATCTGCTACCTCTGTTTTCTATTGGGCTGTTTACAGTCAGTTTGCAGATGTTTATAATCTTATAGCAGTGCTGACAAAAGATACCATGCAATACAATGTAAGTCACGATGGAGTCTATGCCATTAGGGGAGTGAATCGCGCTGGTTTCGAAAGCAAAGAGAAGATAATTATAGTCCGTGGTAATACTGGTTCGATCGTTGTAGGTTGACGGGAACAAACGTGCATTGTCTTAGTCTAAAAAAAACAAAGAATTAAAATATATTCCCACTTGAATAATCACTCGAAAAAGGACTTGTTAAAGTGATGTAGAAAGCACAATAAGAGACATTCTGTATTAATGTTTTCCCACACTCTGTGCACAACTTCATGGATGAGTGACTGTCTGTGAATATTCAATCGGAGGGTTGCTTAATACAGTATTGATCGAGAAACTTTATTTACATGTATACCTTTAGATAGATAGTTGGCCAATTCAGGATGAAGGTGATGCAAAAAGCTCAGTCTGAAGCTTTCTGTACTACTTTTGACCGGCATTGAGCAACTCTTCTGTGAATAATTGCAACAGGGTAGTGTGTCAGATGGTTGTTATATCCAGTATTTGTATTATATATACATGTATTGGGATAGATGGTTGCCCGATTCGGGGTGGAAGTGATGCAGAAAGTCCAATCAATGGGCTTTCTGTGTTAGTTCTCGCCTGCATCGTGCGCCATTTTATGGATGACTTTACATGTATACAAGTCATGTATTGTATCATTATAATAGTTAAACATAATACTAATGATCCATGTAGCTCAAGATAACTGATTGCTCAGTTCGGGCTGAAAGTGATGCAGGAAGCAGAATCAGGAGCATGCTGTGTTACTTTTGACCCACACTATGCAACTTCATATATGGGGAATTGTCTGCGGGTATTATATTGGATGGTTTCCTAATATAGCTTCATAATTTAGTATTGATTAATGTAATCTATAACTTTAGATATATGGTTGCTCAATTTAGGACGAAAGTGATACAGAAAGCTCAGTTAGGGGATTTCTGTGTTGGTTTCGACCTACATTGAGCTGTTTCTATATGGAAAACTGCGAACAGTGTTTTCTTTTTTGGTTTTATCAGATTGTCGCTTAATAAAATACTGACTATATTAACTTGTATTGAATGAATAGAAGTATATATGTTTTCGTTATTGATACACTTACCGAAGTAGATACCAAAACCACTGCACAATCTGGGATGAAGTACGAGTAGTGCAATAAGCTCGTATATTGGCTTTATGTGATATTTCTTTCTGCATTTTGGAGCTACATACATGCACGGTGGATTTTTATTATTATTATTATTATACCAGATTTATATAGCGCTCTTTTCACACAGGGATTGTGCGTTCAAAAGCGCTTTACATGAAATAACACATATGTACCTATAAATCGTGAAAAGACAAAATAACTACAATTAGATCTGAAATAAAACATGAATAAACATATAAAAGACAGTCCCCCAAAACGGCGATCACATTACCCCCATCAATCAGCAATGAACCGACCGGCTAAGTATTGCCGACTGATATAAATAATGGTAGAGCGCCAAATGCAGGCCATCGACAAAACACAAAAAACTATAATTAGATCTAAAATAAATAAGAATAAACATACAAAAGACAGCCCCCAAAACGGCAATCACACTACCCCTATCAATCAGCAATGAACCAACCGGCTAAAGATTGCCGACCAATAGAAATAATAGCAGAGCGCCCAATGCAGGCCATCTAATGTAACATAACTAGGAATAATAGCATGCGACCATAACTAAAAACTCTATAGAAGATCAATAACATTATTAAAAATAGTGAAAGCTGTCCACGAGTTGTACCATAGACCATGCCAGCTGGTTTCAAAAGAGATCAGAGTTGTATCCCTACCATCAAAGATCCACCAGACAGGCATTGGTCAACAGTACAACCCCAGAACTAAAAATTAGACCCATAACATATACAGAATGAACACAGCCCTAGGGTAGCAGTCATCTACCCTCTCCACCCCACACCCGCGGGACCTACATGTTCCATGGCTGAAATTACACCCTTACTTTATAAAACATCAAGATAAGAAGCTGTCCTTGAATTATACCGCAAACCCAAAGCCAGTCGGTTTCAAAGAGATCAGGGGCAATCCCTACCATCAAGATCCACCGAACAGGCATGGGCAAACGGTACAATTCCAGAACTCCCATTTAGACCCACAATATCTACAGCAAGAACATGGCCCGGAGATAGCAGACATCCATTTCCTAATTGGCCTGAAATAACTGTTCAATTGAAACACTGAGTAATAAATGATGGTAGTTCCACATTTTTACACTGACACAACTATTCTTTATTGATTCGAAAACAATTAAGAAAGTTTGTCTTCGAGTAATGTACGTATATTGATGCGAGGACACAATGTGTCTTACTATCTATTTGGTACAAGTTATAAAGACCCAATGATTCAGCTATATTTTACATGACATTTATATGTATTATGTTGTATTTGAGCATTGACGATATACTGTATGTATAAACCAAAATAAAATATGTTCTGTTCTGTTCTTGTTTTCGATTTAAGGAAACGTGCTCGTTTTAAGCAAGACGACAGTAAAGCAGAAAGCTCCATTAGAGACTTTCTGATTTAATTTCATCTTGTCTTGCTGTTCCTGTCACCTGCTTCAGTGGAGAAAGCGTTATTCTTCTCATTAAAACGCATTTACGGTATGGTAAAACGTAAAGGTAAAGGTGGAGTTTATAAAGTCTGCTATTATATACATGTACATATTCTGCCGACTTTTACATTTACCTCCCTGATCATCGAGTCACAAGTCGGCCATTAACAGACGGCGCTACTAGCAGCCATGACACATTGACTTATTTCCCTCTCAGGTACCCATTTAAATCACCTGGGTGAAGTGGAGCATTGTAGGGTGATCCTGACAGGGCTCGAACCAGGAACCTCTCGCTTCCTAGGCGAGCGTCCTACCACTGGACCACCGAAGAAAACTTACTATCACTGCCAACAGTTCGGAGCAAGATCTGACCATAGATATCTTAAAAATTTCTTAAGATATCTATGGATCTGACACCATGTAACTCGGTGTCTGATTAGAGTCCAATCTATTTGTCACCTAGACGAACAGCAATCGTCAATATTTACAAGAAACTACAGTGGAGAATCTGTTATTTTTTCCCGTTTAAACGCAAACGTACGCAAACGCAAAGCACTAAAACGTAGAAAAGAACAACTTTTGGACAATTCTGATAGTTCATGTTTATCTTGGTGGCAAACAGTTTGGAGCCTGATCAGACGCCGGGTTACCCGGCGTCTGATCTGGCTCCAAACTGTTTGCACTGCAAATAATAGTTTTAGCGTAAACGCGTTTATTGGGAAAGAATAACAGATTCTCCACTGTATCAATTGTCTACATTTGTTGCAGTGTGTTTCGGTTCGTTTAACCCTTTCATGGTCAAATTTATCGTGGGGGGTTTATTTTACCCCTTCATCGCCATATTGAAGTCTGCCTCAATATTGTTTTCTGCAATAGCGTTTCAAATTTAGATTTAAGGCATCAAAACTGTTGCAAATGCACATTATGACGTCATTGAGAGCGGAAAGGTTAAACTGGAAATTCTAACGCCGTATTCCCTGGATATAGTTTATAACCTAATACATGTACTGATAACATTTCTACTGAAAGCTTTAGGTGAGACTTGAACCGATTTTGCACACTGTAAGTGTGTGTGTATTTTTAAATTGAAATAAAAAAATAGATGCGTTATTGATTCTTTACTACATAGCCTGTTCCTAGCTTTTAAGACAGGAGACCACTTAAAGCACGTCGAAAGTAGAGTACCGGTACACTGCGTCTTAAGGCTCTGCTACCCTAGATGTATACCAGAATATATTTAGGGTACATAATTTGTTCATTACTTAATAACTTGAATCTATTTATTTTTTTATGAATGAATAAATTAAAAGCGTAAAGCTAATTAAGCGCCCAGTTACTCGGTATCTTAGCTCGCTCCGAATGCTACATGCATTTGAGGTTCATGTAACAATTGGAACAAACGCCTTGATTGGGAAAGAATAACACACTTTGTACACTTTCTCATCGATTACCAAACAACGACCATCCCAATGACGACTCTCTCCTTACAACGACGCTTACCGCAGTTCTCTAAACAAGACAATCGTGGCTAACGCTTTTACTGCTGCAATATCGTCCGCTTAAAATTCTCGTCTGCTGTCTTTTCTCAAAGTTACATGTAAGTGGACATTTTGACTGAAGAAATATAATTACGAGTGACAATCAGTTTCAATCCAAATCAGACGCCGCGTTACGCTGCGTCTGATCTGGATTCAAGCTTTAAGCGAAGTTTTAATTTTCCCTCCCTGTAATAACTACCCCCGAACAACAAGCACAATATGTGCCTCCCATTGGGTTTTGTTATAGAGAGGGAGCACTGTACATGTACATGTATTAACCCTTCATCCCTTAGCCGATTTCTAGTTTAGAAGACATGTGACCACTTAAAGCAGGCTGAAAGCGAAGCAGAGTGCGCCTTTAATATAGTAATGCGAATTTGCTTTACTATTCAGCCTGCTTTAAGGTACAATCTGCTAGGATATAGAAAATGGTTCTTATACTGTATAAAGATGAACTCTTCCCTTCATTGGTCATTTATTTAAGGTATAAAAGGCGATTTGTGTGATTGATTAATCCAGAGTCCATAAACATAGTTTAGGCGGCAGGACCGGTGGCGACTGACTTTGGTGTCCGTCCGTCGATGTGCGTGTGTTTTTACTTTCAACCAGTGAATATTCCCTGTGATAGAACGCCGTAGACACACGACAACAATTTTGCAAAACGACAAACAATGCAGACCCTGATCAGAGGGCTCCTGCAGTAGCCCTCTGATCAAGGTCTACACTCTTTTCATAGGACAAGTGCACTCGCTACAGGTATATTGATTATAAAGGCGAGAATAAAAGCCGTCAGTGTTCAGTGAGTTAGTTAACCAATTGACACCCTAGCGACAAGTATAGTTGTCATTTTCAAACAACTTGCATGTGTAGGTCTCTCTTGTCCTATGCACAATGCGTAGATCACGATTAGGTCCAAGTTCGAATCCTCTGAACATGGTCTACACTGTTTGTCATTTTGCTACATATTGTAAAGCAAAAAAAACAACATAAAAGGTCAAATAAAAATAGGGTCAGAGGCAATTAGAATTGTTCATTTAATGGTCCAGAGGTGAATGGGTTTATGTACATTTTGTTGTATATAAACAGTAGGTCAATAACCCTGCGTAGCATACAGTTGAGAAAACGTTATGCTTTCCCAATAAACGCGTTTACGCTAAAACTAGTATTTCTATTGCAAACAGTTTGGAGCCAGATCAGACGCCGGGTAACCCGGCGTCTGATCAGGCTCCAAACTGTTTGCCACCAAGATAAACATGCATTATCAGAATTTTGCAAAAGTTGCACTTTTCTACTTTTTAGTGTTTTGCGTTTGCGTTTCGTTTCGTTTAAACGGGAAAGAATAACAGTTTCTCCACTGTACATGTATGTCACTGCCTTCATTAACCATTTCATGATCAAATTTATCGTGAGGTTTTTACCCCTTCACCGCCATATTGCCATCTTCTCCAAAAGTGTTGTCTGCAATACTGTTTTGTTCATGATCAGACGCCGCGTCACGCGGCGTCTGATCAGGATAAAAAATGTTTGCAAAATGCGCTTTGTGAAACCTGAAACTTTAAATGGAAAGTAGCCTACCAATTTCCAATTAAGGATCGTCCTTTTTTGCTTATTTAGGGTTAATTTATTATTATTATTGTGTGTGCAATATTTTTGCAAAGCGATAGGCAGTGCAGACACTGATCAGAGGACTTCTTAAGGAGTCCTCTGATCTATATCTACCCTGTTTGCTAATGACAGATTTACTCTTTACACATACACTGTTTGTAAAGGACGAGTCGCTATAGGGGTTGAAAATGTTAAAACTAGAATAACAGACCTGGCAGTGACGACATCATCATGCGATAGTAGTCCAGTGGTAACACACTGGACTACGGTGCCAGGGGTCGTGAGTTCGATCCCCCGGACCAGCGGCCTGACTAGGGGATTTTGTTCGAATCCCCGATGGTTTACAGGAATGTTCTTGAGCCAGATATGTACCGCGAATTGCTCCTCTCCATCCAGGGGTTAAAATGGGTACCTGTGAGGGGTCTGGCCAGCACTGCGGCATGTTAGCAGTGCTCAATTTTGTAAGCAATATGGCACAATGATCAGGGGAGTGAATGTACAGTCGGCTGAGCGTTCATTCGGACTGAAAGTAGACTACAACTTAGAATAGTACATTTTTTATCATTTTTCCCTCGTATATTCCAGGATATCGTCTGATTTAGTTTTGCCGTCTGCTAGTATTTCTCAAAATATTTCTTTACAATGGAAACGATTTCTCAGCATAGACGCGTTTATTAAGAGAGAATGTCGTCTGTCCTACTTTCGGGATGATTTAACATTTCGACTCCTGTATAAAAACTGTTGTTGTTGTTTTTCGGTATGATGATGTAGGAATCTTGTTAAACATACTACATTCATACTACGTGACGTACAGTGCAGGTTGCGAGTTTCTTTCCCAATAAAACGTGTTTATGCCAAAACAACTATGCACATCGCTTAAACGTTTGGAGCCAGAACAGACGCCGGGTAACCCGGCGTCTGATAAGGCTCCAAGCTGTTTGCTACTTGCAGTAAAATAAATCGTCAATGTATTCATTTAGATGTTACTTTCTATATTGTATTGAATAGCGCTTGCGTTTAAAACGGGAACTAATAGCGTGTTCTTCCCTGTACTACATTGTACATGTATATTTACGTGACATAAGTATCATGAACATATTTTGATTTCCCCTTAAGGGGCATGTGTCGTTCGCTGCTATTTCTCAAACAAAGACTTAAACCATTTGTATGAGCTCTTGATAAATACTGATATGAGTGTCGCGTTATATAAGATCCTACTGAGATACTGAATTAATTGCCCAGCGTCTGATCTGGGTCAAAACTTGTAGTCAGAATAGGCAATAAACTTATTCACCCCTGAAACTTCAAATGAACAATTCCAGTTTGCTTTTGTTCAATATATTGCAAAATGGCAAACAGTCCATGTAGCCTGATCAAAAGGGCTCTTTTAAGAGCCCTATAACAAGGGTTTACACCTTGTGCATAGGAAAAGTGTACTGTCCAGGGGTACACTGTAATGCAATGCTTGACTATACAGTGGAGAATCTGTTATTCTTTCCCGTTTAAACGCAAACGTACGCAAAGCGCTAAAACGTAGAAAAGAACAACTTTTGGACAATTCTGATATTTCATGTTTATCTTGGTGGCAAACAGTTTGGAGCCTGATCAGACGCCGGGTTACCCGGCGTCTGATCTGGCTCCAAACTGTTTGCACTGCAAATAATAGTTTTAGTGTAAACGCGTTTATTGGGAAAGAATAACACATTCTCCACTGTACTCGTCGTTAGGGTTGAATGTGTTATGGGGAAAACATCATAACCTTTCTGTTCTGTTTTTGTGCTTGTTTTACAACAAACAAACAAATCTTGTTGATAGTTGAACAAGTGCAACTTTTTTCAAGTCCAGTTGAGAAGACATTCTTCTTTCCCAATAAAAGCGTTTATGCTAAATCATTTATATGTCTATTGCAAACGTTTGTAGCCAGATTAGGCACCGGGTATCCCATTATTCCATAAATACGCATTTATACGCATCTAATTTATTCCTCCACTTATGAAAGTAATTCGAAATTTAACTATAATGAATATGCAACAAAGAAATATATTCTATATTATAGTAGATGGTAGCTTAAAGCAGACTGAAAGTAAATCAGAATACGCCTTAATACGCATTCTGCTTCATTTTCAACCTGTTTAAAATAGTCACCTTGTTTCAGGACTAGAAACAGGCTATGGGGTAATGGGATATACCGACGTCAGATCCCGCCCCAAACTATTTGCCACTAAGATTAAAACAAATTGAAAGAAAAAAAAGGATGGGGGCACTGTCAACATTTTATTGCAACGTGTTTGCGTTTCGTTCGCGTTTAAACAGGAAAGATAAACGTTGTGACTGTGTTTGATATAATCTGACGTTTAAGATAGATACACATATGCCATGCAATTCAATGAAATATACATACAGAAAATTTCATCTTTTTATATCTATAGATTTATTTTAATCTGAGTTGCAAATAGTTTGGCCATATGGTGTTAAGCATTAACCAAATTGTTCCCACGATCTCATATATGGGACATAGGCAAACAGTGTAGACTCTGATAAGACGCCGCATTATGCGGCGTCTGATCAGAGTCTACACTGTTTGCTGATAGGAATTTCAATATAAAACAAAATGAAAATGAAAATTTTGACTAGGCATCCCTTTGGTAAAAAATGGACTTATCCAATATATAAACATGGTAGAATCCACTGGGTATAAATGAAATAAGATAGATACTCAAATGCAATTCAATGAAATATACATGTAGAAAATTACATCTTTTTATATCTAGATCTATAGATTTATTTTAATCTGAGTGGTAAACAGTTAGGATATATGGTGTTTAACATTAACACTTATCCTGCTGTGATACTGTTTGCTTTGAAATTGTCGTCTAAAAATGCTAGATTTAGATTTATACATTTTTTTCAAGTAACGAAATCTTTAGAAATACCAGTGTCAAACAGTTTAGATACAGATTTGACGGCGCGTTACGAAGCGTCTGATCAGGATTCTTACTTATTGCAAAAACAAAAATGAAGCTGCGATCAGCAAGTGTTAACCCCTTTTATTTGAAAAGAATAAAGCAGTCTTCTGTACTGTAGAAAAAAACACATTTTTCTGAAACAATAGCAGTGATTTAGGTCCACTGAAAAGCCATGTACATGCAATGAAGAAAATGTTATTCTTTCCCAATAAACGCGTTTACGCTGAAACTATTATTTCCATTGCAAACAATTTGGAGCCAGATCAGACGCCGCGTTACCCGGCGTCTGATCAGGCTCCAAACTGTTTGCCTCTCAGTTTAAAATGAGTAGTCAAAATTGTCAAAAAGGTGTAATTTTACCATTTTTATTGCAGTGCGTTTGCGTTTCGTTTGCGTTTAAACGGGAAAGAATAACGTTTTCTCTACTGTAATGATGCGTTTTTCCCATTCCTTGTAGATCAGAAAGACCTGAAACAAGAGCGTTCTTATTCTTTCCCATTTAAACGCAAACGAAACGCAAACGCAAAACACTAAAACGTAGAAAAGTACAACATTTTGACAATTCTGACGTTAGATAGATAGATAGATTTATTTCGGTAAAAAGTGTACATAACATGGCAAAGCATAATTAAAGCAAAACATACAAGAACCATGTAATGCGCACTAGAAACCAAGGATAACACAAAAATGGAAAAATATTTTCCTTATTTCCATTGTGGTCGTTCATGTTTATCTTGGTGGCAAACAGTTTGGAGCATGATCAGACACCGGGTTACACGGCGTCTTATCTGGCTCCAAACTGTTTGCAATGGAAATAATAATTTTAGCGTAAACGCGATTTTGGGGAAAGAATAACGTTTTCTCCACTGTATATAACGAGTGGCACTTACACTAAAATCAAAATATAAATTGCCTGATTAAAGGCCACGAGCTAATCAAATAAATAAAACATGTAAATTTAACAGGTGATTTTTAATTGAATATAGATCGGTCGATGGTAATGTCATGAATGTCATGGTTCGTTTCATCAATCTGGTTAACCATTTCACTGTTGTAATATCGTCTGCTTAAAATTCTCGTCTGCTTTAAAATCTCAGATTTTGATTTAGGCCTTTAGACTGAAGAAACATGAAGTATAGTATCATATATTTTGGATTAGGATCAGACACCGCTTTACGCGGCATTTGATCTGGTTCAATACTGTTTGCAACTGTTAAACACATGGCAATAAGCACCCATATCGTTAACCATAATTACGTTTTTTGTGATTTTTGTTGTCAACATTTCTAGATTGTATCATTCTCGTGCACTTTAAACAGAAGTGGTTAGCCGCTTTTACCCTTCATCGCCGTAACCGTATAACGTCGACTATGCAAACAGTTTGGATCCGGATCAGACGCCGCTTAACGCGGCGTCTGATCAGGATTCAAACTGTTTGACACTCGTTTCGAAATTTCGTTACTCATGCTGCCTTAAATGTAACTTTGAAACGATATTGCAGACAACAATGTTGAAGCAGACGACAATATGGCGATGAAGAAGTTAAACCCTCACGCTTAATTGGAGGTGAAAAGTTAAAATGCAAGGAAATGTCAAAACGACTGTCATATCTAAAATTGAAATATTAAAAACAGAAAAAACGCAAATGACCTAATGCACGTGCAAACAGGTACATGCTGATGTTAACTGCTATACAGTGGAGAAAGCGTTATTGTTCTAAAACAATAATTTACCCTGCAAACAGTTTTAAATCGTTAGAAATTTCAAACTGATGCAATTTCTACATTTCATCACAATTGCGTTAAAATCGGGAAAGAAACGTCGCATTGTCTACGTTACAAGATCAAATTAACAGACAACTGCTGTGCAGGCAGCGAGTTGCATTCTCTGGTAAAAGAAAACGAAAAAATGTCGCTATCAACGTACTGTACTAATGATTGAATACCCAACGCAGGATAACCCTTATTCAGAAGCTCCTATTTGAATTTTCTGTAAATACTACATGTACAGTGGAGAATCTGTTATTCTTTCCCGTTTAAACGCAAACGTACGCAAACGCAAAACACTAAAACGTAGAAAAGTGCAATTTTTGAACAATTCTGATAATTCATTTTTATCTTGGTGGCAAACAGTTTGGAGCCTGATCAGACGCCGGGTTACCCGGCGTCTGATCTGGCTCCAAACTGTTTGCACTGCAAATAATAGTTTTAGCGTTAACGCGTTTTTTGGGAAAGAATAACACATTCTCCACTGTACGTTCCCCCCGTATTAAAGCGACTCGCAACCAGATGGTGCATTAAAAATAGTAATTTGTAAATATGTGTCAAACGCTTATATAAATGGTAAAGAATTAGTTTAGGATAAGAAATTCTGTTTAAAAAAATGTATTTCAATAAAAAAAAATATTGGTCTCTGGTGGGATTCGAACCCGGGGCCCGGCATTGGCGGACAGAAGGCAAAATAGGGGAAACCGCTTAGACCAATGGACCACGGAACTATCCGTTTATCTCCGATCGATTTAACGTATTTCAATGTGTAGCAATCGAAAGTGCATACAACTTCGTAATTCGGCTCGTGTTTATGTCTGAGCCCGTGTAGAGAAGCAACAACAACAACTATACCGTCTACTAGTCGGTATAGAAAAACGATGGAAAATATCTAAAAATCTAAGATTCGGTGACGATTCTTGAGACTTTTTTTGGACTGATCATATTTTTTTAATGTCAGAAGCCAAATAATGCCACAAATTTGCTTTTATTTGAGTATTTTATTTTATTTTGACAAGTACACCATCCGGTTGCGAGTCCCTTTAACACATTACCTGCAGTGACTTCATTTGGTTTATAATAATAATAATAATATTATTATTATTATTATTATTATTATAATAATAGTGATAATGATAATAATAATAATTGTAATAACGACTTTTTCATGGGGATTACATATTTGGTATCAAACACCATTAACATACTCAACAAAACAATTAAAGGAGCACACGTATATATCTTTTTCGAAAATGCAAATAGTTTTCAAATTAAATGAATTATAAAACTTACGTTTATACATTAACTTTACCATATACACTTGTCCCTTTAATCGTTTTATTGAGTATATTTGTAATATTTTTAGCGTAAACGCATCTATTGGGAAAGTAAAACGTCTTCTCCGCTATAATGGTACTCAACTCTTCTTCTATAGATGCCTTGACTACAGTGGAGAATCTGTTATTCTTTCCCAATAAACGCGGTTACGCTAAAACTATTATTTGCAGTGCAAACAGTTTGGAGCCAGATCAGACGCCGGGTAACCCGGCGTCTGATCAGGCTCCAAACTGTTTGCCACCAAGATAAACAAGAATTATCAGAATTGTCCAAAAGTTGTTCTTTTCTACGTTTTAGTGCTTTGCGTTTGCGTGCGTTTGCGTACGTTTGCGTTTAAACGGGAAAGAATAACAGATTCTCCATTGTAAATCGTCATTTACAAATAGTGGTCTGCACTGTCGGTCAATTAGAGTTATATTGTAAGCTGAAGTAGACAAGGAGGAGTAGAATCAACGACCAATTTGTAAATATTATTGTAACACAATCCCAAATGGTCATTTCGAATTGTCAGGGATGAAATACTGAATTAAGAAGACACATCGAAGACAGCGACTATTCTGAAAAATGCTACTTTCAGTAGTTGAAGAGTACTGAATGCGTAGTTTGCTTTAATTTCAACGTCTTTCAGTCACCATCCTATGTAGTATAGAAATTATTCCTTATGGTGCATAATCTTGACTGTATGAAGTGGGCCTTTTTTCTTCAATGGAGGAATAAATTAAAATCCTAAATGGCGTATCAATTGGGTAATTGGTCAAATATCTAACCTTAACCCATTTGCTACCAGTGGATTAGTCCATGTTTATATATTGGATTAGACCATTTGTATCTAAGAGGTGCCTGGTCTAAATTTTGATTTTCTTTTTGTCTTATATTGAAATTCCTATCAGCAAATAGTAGATAGGCTCTGATCAGAGTCCACACTGTTTGCATATGCCTCAAATGGGATCGTGGACTCAAATGGGTTAAAACGAGACTTGATCAAATAACTACTTCCGTATTGTGGTTGACATTTAGAAAATGAGGACTTCATATTATGCATGGTCATATAATTAATTGACAAAAAATAGAATTACATCAAAAACGATGGTTTTCTCCAGTTTTTATTTGACATTTTTTCAGTTTTGAACATGATTGCACGATTGATTGGCGAACCCCTAAACGTATATAAGGGTCTCCAATGAGTGTTGAAAGCCATTCAATGTGCTTTGCGCCACTCGGAGGGTAACCGTGAGTAAATATTTCTGTTAGTTAATTTAAACATAGATTGATAGATATTTTATTGATACAAAAGGCCATAGGCCCATCAGTACTGGTCATCTCAAATACAAGTTTTGAAAATCATAACCAAAACGTCAATGGTTGATGGTGCAGTTTTAACAATTCAAAATTTAAAGCGAGAGAGACACATTAATTTGCATAGTAAATGTGCGCAAACACTGGGCTAAAGTGGAGAAAGCGTTATTCTTTCCCGTTTTACGCAAACGAAACGCAAACGCAAATTACTTAAATATAGGGAAATTGCCTTTTTTTACATTTCTAACTATAGCTTTTTTATCTGAGTGGCAAACAGTTTACAGCCTGGTCAGACGCCGGGTTAACCGGCGTCTGACCTGGCTCCAAACTGTTTGCAATGGAAATAATAGTTTTAGCGTCAACACGTTTATTGGGAAAGATTAACGTTTTCTTCACTGTACGTAATATTACATTTATACGGGATTGTATTTTACTAAAAGGGAATACTCAGTTGGACATCTGAAGTGATGATAATGTTAATACGAGTTTATTTTACTGCAAATAAAAGTCAAAGTTTCAACGCGCCTCTTTCTGTTCGATCATTAATCCTATCATTGTCATTATGACGTAAACTAATTCGTCATTACCAAAATGCAATTGTCTGATTTAGGTTTTCGACTACTTTAGATGATCAAACAAATGGAGTTGTATGGGTTTTCCTTTACTATAGAAACCTTGTTTGAGTGTCAAAAATATGGATCCTGTCATTGTGACAGCCAGTGTAACACAGTCACATCATCGTCTGCATGTATTTCTTAACTGTTTTGATTAGGGTTTTTATTTGTATAAAAAAATGTATGCGTTTCGTTATAAAGAAACGTTGTTTGAGTGGCGTACAGCTCTATATATCCTTGGGTCCAATGTTATAAAACTTTTCAGTTGATTCTAAAGTCGTTATCAAGCAATTTAATTGGTCAGATTTGAGCCTAGGCTCAAATCTGACCAATCAAACGCTTGAGAACACGCTCAGACTCAGCGCAAACGCTTTATAACTTGGACCCTGATCAGATGCCAATTTACGCGGCGTCTGATCTGGTTTACTCACCGTTAACCCTTTCAACCAATCTTTAACTGTCTGTTTAACCCTTTCTCAAACAATATATCGTCTGTCAAAATGTTCGTCTGCAATATTTTGCCAAAATTCTCTTCTTATTTCAAATTTTGATTGAAGAAATATTGATATACGTGTAGATCTACAAAATAGTTAACATTCTAGTCAGACGCCGCGTTATGAGGTGTCTAATCTGGATTAACGCTGTTTTAAAAGTCGGTTTAGTCGCATATGGCAACGAACGGATTAAATGAAACTAAAGTATCTAACGTAATGGAATTAAAAAAAGAAAATTACAACTTATTTTGGAAAATACTGACGATTTGTTTTAATCTTAAAATGTAGTGGCGAACAGCTTGGAGCCTTGTCAGATGCCGGGTCTGATCTGGCTCGTAACTGTTTGCAATGGAACTTCTATTTTAACACAAAACGCGTTTATTGGGAAAGAATATAGTGTATTCTCCTCTGTAATTTCACATGTGTTTGGTATTACTGGGACCCGTTTCATAAAACTTCGTACGACAAATGTTGTCGTAGGTCAAATTATAAAATCTCAATTGTTATTTATTTCTCCCTCTAATCTTGTCCTGTGACATCTCTTTGGAATCGTCTTGAAAAGCACAGGGCAGGATTAGATAGAGAAATAAAAAATTAAAAGTACAATTTTAAATTTTTGACTTACGACCGTTTTTGTCGTACGAAGTTTTATGAAACGGGCCCCTGGTGTTCGAAGTACTGATAGCCCGAACATTGTCATACCATTGGTAGAAGGAAATAATTAAAATACCTATACTGAACTAGTTTCTTACCTCAATCAAAACTGTTTGGGACTAATAAAACTTTTTGAAATAAAAAGTAATGATGCGTCTGTTCGGACTCTCAACTGTATGCCAATCAGATAAAAATGAGTCGCAAAAAATAACTTGACATGGTGAGAAAAAGGTTCTTATGTCACTACTAATTTTTTTTTCTTACTTTGACAGTTTCGGATAAGAACCTTTTACTCATATGGACTTACCTACTAAATGATCTCTTTCAAAGAAAAAAAATTATAGTTTAGACATTTTAACGTTTTTCTTCATTATACATGACTGAACTATGGATACTTTGTTAAACGGTTTCATTTTTATTTCAGACGAACATAAATCATGAAGATACTGGTGATTCTAGCATGTTGTGTATGGACAGCGTCTGCCATGTGTAAGAGATACTACATGTACATTTAACCCATTCACTGCAATGACGTCATTAACATTAACATTTGTCGTCTGCATTTATTTCGAAACAATAATAAATTCAATTAAAGAAATAGTGTACTTAGTGTCAAACACGTCAAAATAAGTTTGTAACTTTTTACTATTTATGCTTTTCAAACTGAAGAAACGTTGAATTTAAAAGCGAAACAGGTTGGAACCAGATCAGACGTCGCATTAGGCGGCGTATGATCGGATTCCAAGCTCCTTGCAAATGTTTTTAAAAAAATGGTAAAAAGCATCACTGATAGCATACATGCTAAAAATAGTGCCAATCATTTTAAAATGTGTGTTTTTAACCCCTTCACTGCCGTGACGTCATCAGTTTTAAACAGTTGTCATCTGCTTCTATTTCTTAAATTTTAGTATTTGCTATTTTGACTGAAGAAATATTGAAATGAGTGTCAAACAGTTTGGATCCTGATCAGACGCCGCGTAACGCGGCGTCCGATCAGGATCCGAACTGTTTGCAAAAAACTGTTATGTTCGGGGTAAGGCAGTGGAGGGGTTAACCTAGGATTCAGTTTTGTTGTCAAGTTTCGGTATGATCTAGATAGTGTATTATTAATGGATAGGTCAGATATACAGTTTGTTATTCATGATCAATTATTTATAGAAACACTTTTAATGGAAATTTTAGGGAAAACAATATCATATTCAAGTTATAAAGCAAAAGAGAAAGAAATAGGGAACAAACTTTATTAACTGAAATTCAACTTCTAGAGTCATGTCTTACAGAAAATAACAAAGATCAATTACTTTTATTAAAAAATGAACTTACAAACATAAGAAATAAAAATCTTAGGGGTGCTTTTATTAGATCAATTACTTTTGTAACTTAGAAAAGCAACATATTACTAATAAGAATATATCATTTATAGAAAAAAGATGGTTCCTATATATTTGACCAAGAAGAAATACTAAAAGAAACTAAATCACTTTATGAGAATTTACACGATGAGCAGGAAACAAATACAAATTTTGACCTAGAACAAGAGTTGGAAGGCTATGATATACCAAGGTTAAGCTTAGAACAAAGCAATTCGTTAGAAGGACTTTTAACATATAAAGAAGTCACACTCACTTTAAAAAACATGAAAAACAATAAGAGTCCTGGTTGTGACGGCTTTACTACAAATTTCTTTAAAGTTTTTTGGACAAAAATTGGACATTTTGTTGTAAGAGCTTTAAATTATGCCTTTTTAACAAACTCTCTTTCTAGGAACATCAAACTAGGAACAATTACATGTATACCAAAAGAAAATAAACCAAAACAATTTTTAAAAAACTGGCGACCGATAACTCTCTTAAATGTATTATATAAATTAGCATCAGGCAGCATTGCAAACAGAATAAAACTAGTTCTCAATGATCTGATCTCTACAGACCAAACTGGATTTGTTAAAGGTAGGTATATGGGTGAAAACACTAGATTAGTATATGATATTATGAATTATTGTGAAAATAATGATATTCCAGGCTTGTTGATGCTAATCGACTTTGAAAAGGCTTTCGACTCACTATCATTCAATTTTATTGAGAAATCCTTATCGTTTTTCAATTTTGGAGATATGTTTAAAAAATGGGTTAACTTATTTTTATATAATACTGAAGTCTGTGTGCAATTGAATGGCTTCTTATCTAGTTTTTTCCATGTTAAAAGGGGCTGCAGACAAGGGGACCCCATATCGTCATATATTTTTATACTCTGCGCTGAAATTTTAGCGATTAAAATAAGGAATTGTAAAGAAATCTCAGGAATTAAAATTAAGGGAGAAGAATATAAATTATCACAATTTGCAGATGACACTTCTTTGCTTTTAGACGGATCAGAAAACTCACTGAACAAAACGCTAGAACTTATAAATAATTTTTCATTAATATCTGGTTTAAAAATAAATTTTGATAAAACAATGTTAATCTGGATTGGATCCTTGAAATATAGCACAAGATCCATTAAAACAAAATGAAAATTACCATGGGGTGATAACCGTTTCAAATTATTTGGAATAGTTTTTTATGTTAATCTTGATATAACAAGAGAAATCAATTTCCAAGAAAATATGACATCTATTACAAACTGTATTTCTTACTGGAAAAGAAGAAAACTAACTCCTATTAGAAAAATAACTGTTGTCAAATCTTTACTTTTACCTATTCTTACGCATTTATTTATTAGCTTACCAACGCCATCTAACATTTTTGAGTTCATTTTATGATTTTATATGAGATGGTAAAGCAAAGATAAAACGAAATGTACTTATTAAAGATTACCCAGAAGGCGGTTTAAAAATGATTGATATTGAATGTTATATACGTAGTTTAAAAATTAAATGGTTAAGAAATTTTATAATACACAATGGCAGTAAATGTTATAAACTAGTAAATTGTTGGATTGACAAAAAAAATCATAAACTGTGGAAATTAGTTCTGTAAGTTGTTAATAGATAAGATAAAAAAAAACGATTTTTGGATTGATGTTTTAAAATCATATTTGCTGTATATTAAAAAAGTTTTGTTATAGTGATGTTAGCCAAATATATGATATGCCATTGTTCTATAACGACAAATTTCTTGTCGACAAAAAACCTGTATTTATACCAATACTGTATAACAGAGGAATACGATTGGTAAGGGATATTCTTGACAATCATGGCCAGTTTGTAGAAACTGCCTTTTTGGAAAGAATGACTGGGAAAAAATGAACTTTCTCATGTATTATTATGGTCTAAAAATGGCAGTTAAATCTTTTTTGAGTAAATTAAACATTACATTGATAACTGATTCTATATCTGACTATCCCTTATCAACGATGGATTGTTATATGTACCCCATTGTAACAAAAAGTGATGCCAACAAATTTATTTATAATATTCTAAGTAAAAACGAAGATGTGCCTACAAGTAGATCAAAATGGATAACATTTTATGAAAATGATAACATTAACTGGAAAAATATATATACATGTAGCTATGTTTTTAAATGTACCAAAGATACATATAGTCAATGGTTACAAACAAGATGAGTATTCACAGAATTTTACCAACAAACTCATTACTGTATAAAATGAATATAAAAGATTCCAATTTATGTAGTTTTTGTCATAGTCATGAAGAAAATATAAACCATATTTTTTGGGACTGCTGTAAAATTAAACCACTGAAAAACGATATAACAGAAACACTTTTGAAATTTGAACCTTCACTCAAAATAGATAGTTTCATTGTAATCCTAGGCTCCGACAGAAAAGACTACAAACTTGATATTGTTTTCTTAGAAATAAAAAGATATATTTTTCTGTGTAAATGCAAAGAAATTATACCGTCAATAACCGGAATAAAAAACTCCTTAAAATTGGCATTAGATATAAGTCAAAACACAGCTAAAACAGATAATTCATGGACAATTGTAAAGCTTTTTCTATCAAACTACATATAGTCATATAGCATATTTCTACAAGAATAAAAAAATCTATATACTTTTTCTCTTCTATTTTTTTTCTTATTTCTCTTTTTTTCTTCAAAAAATCATAACAACTCTTGAATATTGCAATATTAAAAAATGTTCACTCTTTTGTTAAATGGAATATATTGTCGTTGATTCTCTGAATGCTGAAGACAATGTAGATGAAAATTCTATGCATATGCGCCAGCGCTTAAAATTTGGAAAATACCACTTTCTTGAATATATCAAACACAAACATTGATCAGCATTCAAAGTTTCAACGACAATATATACATATATATATATATATACATGTATATTGATATGAATGTACATGTATACATACTGTACACATGAGGTTGTGACTTTCTTAAATTACAATATATATATAAATAGTGTGTATATGAAATTGATCTGAAGATGAGTGTATATACATATGTGATTGTAATATTCTTGAATAAAGTATAAAAAAAAAAATTAAAAAAAAAAATTCGGTATGCAAAATAATGCTATATGACAAGGAAGGAACTAAAGATATACTACTAGTATGTGATATTTTAAGCAAAATAATATTACGTATTAGCGTTTTATAATGCAATAACTAACAAATGAATTTCTAATCGACTTATTCTTATCTCTGTGTGGCGAGGATAAAATCTTTAAAGTAAATGGAAGTAAAGCAGAAAGCTAATTTACGAGCTATCTGCTTTGCTTTCATCCGGGTTTTAGCCACTTCCCATATTCACAAACAGTCTTTGTGTGTGCCTGTGAATATGTAGAGGAGTAGCTAAAAACGTCCAGGACCTATGACGCGTATGTGGGGATAAGAGATAAGCAACAATCGGTTTAAAGACATTGGAAGTTCGCTACATATAAACACATTTTGTGATTGTTGGCTCGGAGAGCCTATATCGAATCCTTACGAAAAATATTGGTGCCAGTCTAGCTCCCCCTACAAACAAATTCTGTCATACGGGGTTTACAAATGCTAACGGAGCTTCAGTTGCTGGATACGTCACTATCAGATAAACAGCGCTGAGTTAAACTCAGGATCCCGAGTCTGTACCTGTGATGATTTAAACACCGTATTTACTCCCTTGTAATAAACATTCACCTAGTAGTCATAGCAGACGATACATTATAAGACATGCACATTACACAATTCTTTAGGGTCTTTAAGCGCTGCAGGTTTCTGCTTAATGCATGGCAATGGTAATGCAGAAACTCCATTATTAGCTTTCTACATTACTTTATTCTACATTAAACTGAAAGTCCGAGCCTGCAGTACTACAGTACTTTGATTTATTTACATTTTCATATAGACGGATATGGCGGCGGCAGCATGATGAGCGGCTATCCCGGTAGATACGGCCGCCAAAGTTCGTATGGAGGGTATGGAAGAGGAATGTCCGGTGGCTATCCCATGGGAGGGTACGGGGGTTATGGTCGCAGGGGCGGATACGGACGGATGGGTGGAATGAATGGATACGGAATGGGCGGCATGGGCAGATATGGCGGAATGGGTGGTTACGGAGGAATGGGCAATATGGGTGGATACGGTAGTATGGGTGGATACGGTGGTATGGGTAGATACGGAGGAATGGGGAATGGCGGCTATGGGATGGGCGGATACGGAGGAATGGGCAACGGTGGATATGGAATGGGCGGGTATGGAGGTATGGGGAGCGGCGGCTATGGAATGAGTGGTATGGGTGGTTATGGCGGATATGGCGGTATGAACGGCTACGGTGGAATGGGAATGGGTGGCTACAGAGGAAGGGGCGGATACCGTGGAATGGGCGGAATGGGTAAATACAGCGGAATGGGAGGCATGGGCGGTTATGGTCGTTACAGCAGTATGGGCGGTATGGGCGGTATGGGTGGCAAGGGCAGACGCTACAGTAAGATATAGCTTTTGTTTTCCGTCTCCGTAATTTTGTCAGTTTTAAAAAGAAATTCATCGGCTTGCTCTGGACTGCTTTAAGCATCCATCAGCTAAGATATGGAAAATATTCTTTATATTCATAACTGAATAAATTGGTCCTGTTTTCTTGATTAGATGAATAGGTTAAATGTGTAAGAATGAGTACAGTGGAGAAAACGTTATTCTTTCCCGTTTAAACGAAACGAAACGCAAAACACTAAAACGGAGAAAAGGGCAACTTTTGGACAATTCTGAAAATTCATATTTATCTCGGTGGCAAACAGTTTGAAGCCTGATCAGACGCAGGGTTACCCGGCGTTTGATCTGGCTCCAAACTGTTTGCAATAGAAATAATAGTTTTAGCGTAAACGCGTTTATTGGGAAAGAATAACGTATCTTGGGAGTAAAAGGATAAACAGTGAGGAACATTTTATTTTTTTACCGTTTAAACGAAACTTACCACACTGCACAAAAAACATAGGAAATAAAAGTTTTGATAATGTCGGCCGTCTATTTTAATCTAGGTTTGTAACAGTTTGGAGCCTGTTCAGACGTCGGGTGACCCGGCGTCTGATCTGGCTCCAAACTGTCACCAATGAAATTAATAGTTTTATCACAAACGCGTTTAATGGGAAAATATAACATAATTCTCCACTGAATTTACTTTCACTTCGATTTAAACCATTACTCCATAAATGTGCCTTGTGGTTATGATTATGGGTGCAATGGGTTAATCACAACCAACCTAAATGCTGGTAGGCTATACCCCTCAAGTGATCGAAAGAGCGGCATATTTCTGATCAACCATTCCCTGTTCTATTGCTTGTTTTGAAGGCGATTGCTTTGACTCTTTGCATGCTGGGTATTTTTGTCTGCATTAAGTATCGTCTTGACCTATTTTAAAACTTGATTTTTCAACATTTCCTTTCAAAACAGGGTCGGTATGTCAAACAGTTTTGATCCTGATGAGACAACATTCAAACTGTTTGTAAAGGTAATTACTGTGGCACATATCCGCCGCTAGCTTGTACAGGCACTTGCTACCATATACAAGAGATCTCTTTCATATGGTAGATAGTTTAAAAAAAAATCAAAATGTGTCAAGTACCTTTGCTAGCATGCTTAAAGTTAAAAGCTGACTTGAAGTAATGAAGAATACTCCTTACGAGCATTCTGCTAAATACTTTCAGCTACCATCTGCAACGGTAGAGATAGTATGTGTTATGGTGTACATTTATGGCTAAACAAAGTGATATATTTTCTTTAGGGGAGGAATAACCTACAGGCGCAAAATACGTATTTATGGAGTAAAGGGTTATATCATATTTTTTTCTTATTTTTCGTTTATTCTTTATTTCAGGGAAAAAGTATTAAATCTATGAGCTGGGGGCCAACGACCGACACATATGTATCTTCATGATTGGATGTTATTGATATAGCTGATTAAATGTTTTTGCATCTTAAACCTGACTGCTTTGTGTTTTCTCTACATTTAACAAATCGAACCCTAGTGACGACTATACTCGTTCTTTATAAGCAGTGTACCTGTTAAGTGTACATCTATTCTATGCAAACAGTGTAGACCCAAATCAGAGGGTATACACAGTTTGTCGCTTTGCAATATACATATATTGCAGAAAACATATCTAAATAGTCATAAATGGACTAGCCATAATTGGAAACTGGAACTGCCAAATTAAAATGCAGGGGTAAACAAATCAATACAGTTCAATTTGTTGGCTATACAGTCAAAACCCCAATGAGTTGATCCCACTAAAATCGACCTTTCCCGTATTTCAAACTTTTTTTTTTTTAATCGTAGCTTTGCTAACTGCTAACTATAAACTTTCAAATAAAGCAAACCACGTTTCAACTTTGAAACACTGATATGTTCGATTTAAGCGAGATATATACAATGAAATAAAACTGTAAAAATACGGGAACATTCGAGCTTAGCAAGTCCGAGATATCAAAGTTAGAATGTATGTGCGCTCCCTCTCTAAAACGACAAAACTTGTCATACCCAACTTTCAGTCCATTTTGACTGGCTTAATCAGGTAGGTTGTCCCTCTTGCAAAACGCCGATAAAATCGATATCGATAAATTTCTTGCCTGACTGCCCTATATAGGGGAATAATTTTCAAAGTCATATTCTAAGGTGTTGCATATGTTTTTGAATATTTTAGCAGTTATAGCTATACATGTACACTTTTTTTCTTCTTTTTCATTTGGTGTAGATCTAAATTTTAATAATCTATTTTAACGACTGTTTGCTTCCATTTTGATTTGAAAATGAGTAAAAAAAAAATGGAAAGCGTATAGTTTTCTCATTTTGCCCGATAGTCTGACTAACGAATCGATTATTGATTTCGTGGACAAAGGGAGATAATGGTTTACGTATCATGAACAACAGTGATCAACTATGTAAATATGTCCTGCATTCTTGGACACGGTCTTTCATTATAGGGAAGGAAATTTGCAAACAGCTTGAATCTAGATCAGACGCCGCGTAACGCAGCATCTATACTAGATTCAAGTTGTTTGTCACTCGTCTTTAAGTGTTTTTTCTATCAAAATGTTCATTAAGTAACTTCGAGAAAAACAGCAGACGACACTTTTAAGCAGACAATATTGCAGTAGTAAAAGCGTCAGACGTAATTTTCCTATTTATAGAACTGCGACAAGTGTTGTTGTAAGGAGGGAATTGGTGTTCGGATGGCAGTTGTAGGGAGGGAACATTTTACTTGTATTTTCGACGGAAGCGGGCTTGATTTATCGAGGTTCGACTGTATGTCACAAGACTCAAAACGACTGTTGAACTGTCACATAATAAATAAAGTGTTCCCTCCCTACAAAAGCCCTCCCAACAACGACTCACTCCTTACAACGACCCTTGCCACAGTTCCCTTACAGGACATACGCTTTAATTGTTGCAATATCGTCTGCTTAACATTGTCGTCTGCTGTATTTCTCAAAGTGACATAATGACTATTTTTAACAGAAAATAGATTGATGACGATTGACAAACAGCTTGAATCCAGATCAGACGCCGCGTCACGCGGCGTCTGATCTCGATTCAAGCTGTTTGCATATGTACGCCAATTTCCCTCCCTGTAACGACTCCCTCTGAACAACGCACACAATCTTTGTCTCCCTTAGGATGTCGTTGTAGAGAGGGAGCGCTGTACATCGTATTGTTCTTTTCCGCGGATTTCATTGAATTCTAATCCACAATACATTCAAACTTGCTTTAGTATGAGAACCCCTAATGAGATCGGACTTCTACATGCAGCGATCGGCCATTCTCGTCAACTGTTGATTCGTTCTTAACCGTGCCGAACGGGTCGACATTTGAAGAGAATGAGCGATCGCTCTCCGTATATTTTCCGATATTGACCGACACTGGCTAGATCTTATTGGGGGTCCTCAACCTTAATTAATGGCCAACGTCGTCTTTTTCGGAAATATGGTTGGATGGCCGACGTTGGTCCGGTATTTGGGCCAACACGCCAGGGCCACCATAAGTTGCTAATTAAATTTTCAAGTCGTACCTTTAATCATTTCGCTGCCAGGCTCTATATCACTTACATAATAATCATGCAAACAATTTTGGTCCAGATCAGACGCCGCGAAAAGAGGCGTCTGAGCTTGACCTAACTGTTTGACACCCATATCAATGTTGCCGACGTAAAATAAGATAAAATTCAAAATCACACAAGTGCATGAGAGCAGAAATCCGAAGATATCTGGTTCAGTGAAGATGTTAATACATTCAAATCAGGTGAGTTAAAACTTGACGCATTTATTCCCCCCATTAACTCTTTCCTCCCTGAAACTTTAAATGGACAATCCCAGTTTCCATTTAAGTCTAGTCCATACTGACTTTTAAGGGTTGTTTTTGTCAATGTTTGGCATTATGACAAACAGAGAAGACCCTGATCAGAGGGCTCCTTTCGGAGCCCTCTGATCTGGGTCTTCACTGTTTGCACAGGACAAGTGTACTATTCACATGTACACTGTTTGAAAAGGACGCCTTTATGCGGGACTAGGGCACAAAGAGTTAAAACAAGAACTTGAAAAACTTTTGAGCGCAATGCTGTTTTGGTGGTGTTAGTTCAGATCACAAATGTTCGTATTGCAAATCTATAGGTCCTAGATATATATACATTGTATCTAGAGCTAGATTCTAGATCTAGATCTGTTTGAAATAATAATAATAGATCTAGAAAGGTTAAAGAAGAACTTAAAATGTATGTCACCTCGTCCTATGTAGATCATATACAGAGATGACATTGGTCTACATTTTTTAAACATAATCTAGATCTCCAATATGCCTACAGGCACATGTGATTCAGATCTAGACATCAATTTTTCAGACAGACGAAGAAATAAATCATTTAATGTGCACTTTCTAAAATAACACCACTGAGGTGTTTGAATCAATGTTAGGTGCCGTGTGACTCGGCTTCGTATCTGAATCCAAACTGTTTGCAACACTCGATCTATCTAGATCTAATCATAAAATTCGCCACGGACAGCTGTGTGCGTGGTGTGGAGCACATTTTAAATAATAGATTAATCAGCTTTAATTAAAATATATATATTCTAACAACGGCCACCATGGCCCTAAATCGCTCACCTGGTACATTATGTAAAACTTGACCTATAGTGACCTAGATACGGACTAGACATAACCCACACTCAACCTTTAGAGTGTTAACAAGATTTTTCTACGATTTGACCTAGTGACCTAGTTTTTGACCAGACACAATTCTCATTTGATTTTGACCTAGATTTGATGCGAATATTCTGACAATATTTCATTCAGATCTAATGAGACGTGTAGCCTCTAGAGGGTTCACTAACACTGTTTTTCTTTGATTTGACCTAGTGACCTAGTTTTTGACCCGGTATGACCCATATTTGAACTTGACATATAGATATCAATTAGGCAAATATTCTATCTAACTTGCATTAAAGTCCAAACGAGATTTGTAGCCTCTAGAGTGTTAACAAGGTATTTTATTATTTGATCTAGTGACATAGGTTTTGACTGGACGTGACCCGCATTCAAACTTGACCTAGATGTCAATTAATGAGGCAAACGGTTTGACTAAGTGTCATAAAGATCGGATGAGATGTGTAGCCTCTAGAGTGTTAACAACGTTTTTCTATGGTTTGACAGTGACCTAGTTTTTTCCCGACTTGATCGAACTTGACCTAGATACAAATTAGGCAAACACTCTGACCAAGTTGCATTTAAATCTAATGAGATGTAAGCCTACGTGTAACCTCTAGAGTGTACAAAATGTGTTTCTATGATTTGACCTATATAGTGACCTTGATTTTCAAAAAGTTACCAGACATGACCAACATTCAAACTTGAATTAGATAATAATGAGGTTAACATATTGACCAAGTTTCATTAAGATTCAATAAGATGTGTAGCGTCTATAGAGTGTTGACACGATTTTCTATGATTTGACCTAGTGACCTAGTTTTAATCAGACATGACCCACATTCGAACTGGACCTAGATTTCTTCAAGATAAACATTGTCATCAAGTTTCATGAAGATCGGTTGAAATGTGTAGCCGCTAGAGTGTTCACGAACAAATTGTGAACGGACGGACGGACGGACGTTCTCACAGTTGGACCTTTGTTGGGTATTTTTTTTGTTTAAAAGTACCCAACATTACACAAAAATACCCAACAATAACAATAGGGCAATCACGGAATGAATGGAATCTATTGTTCTCCCTACCCAACAAAGGACCTTTCGTGCGCTCGGACAGACAGACGACGGACATCCAGCCATCATAAAAGCTCGCCATAGCACTTCGTGCCAGGTGAGCTAACAAACAAATTATAGAGTCTTTAATCTAGATCTATTGAATTCTGTAATATCTAGGTCTAAAATAATCGATCCTCCCGGCGAGGAGGCTGGCTCTATGGTAACAATGCCATTTTTATTTGTATTGATCGGCTTATTAAATATTCATATACATTTTCGTCATTCGGCAAATTCTAGTAGCCAAACCATATTTTTTACGAACTAATTTCAAATATTATTGCACAGATTGTTTAAAAAAATCATCATATTTGTTTAAAATGGTAAAACTGGTACATAAACATTAATTACATACGGGAGATTCTAGCTGAGACAAATTTTAAAAATACAACTTGTTTTGTTTCGTTTAAAAAAGAAAAGTACTTTATAAATTCTTATTATTGTACTGGTCACCATTTGTTTACAAAATATGGAGGACATGGAGCCATGTCGGGATATATCCTTTTGATAAATATTGGAAAATGCGGGTATACGTGCAAATAAGAATGAATTTGTGAAATAAGTCTAATGTCGGGCTCCACGCTTATGGCGACAAATTCTTCCGACGCCGGAATAAACCAGATAACTTGCCCGACATGTAGTTTTACGTCGACGGTGCCGAATGGTTCACGGCGAACAATATGTCCGAAATGCGGACAGTTCTACAGCCGAGAAGCGGCGGAGAGACGCGAGCCGAGGAGAGTGGCTCGAATGAATGTGAGTTGTGGTGTAGATTTATTCTTTAAATTCCACTGAAACTGACAGGTAAACCAAAGCAAAAACCGTGTTTTAATTATTCACCTCTGATATTTCCAGAACTTCAACAGTTTCGATCAGTTCACAATGAAGTGACTTAGTCTGGTCTGTTTTTTATTTATAAAAAATATTTTGCAAACAGTGCAGACCCAATTCAGAGCTGAATTTGTCCTTTTAGCAGGACATTTCTCTTTCTTTCTTCCAATATACTGTGTAGTGCCTACTTCTTCAGACTTCTGTTAAGAATCTTATTGTTACTTCTCTCCATCAACTTCAAGATTGATGATTATAAGAAGAGGCACTTATGAGGTGTATCAGGGACCTAACATAGCTGGTCACTTTATCCTAATACAGACACACCAGTACAGTAGCCAGTTTTTTTTTTTTAAAAAATCTACCAATTTTACAGTCCTTGGTTTGACTGGGCCGGGGATTGAAACCACGGACGTTGCAATGCAGTTGAATCTACACTGTTTGCGTAGCACAAGTGTATTTTAAATTAAATATACACAGTTTATAGTCTGTTATAAAAGCTCTTGAGAGCTTAAATGTTATTTGTATTTGTCTTGCCGACTCAAAATTAAACTTATCTTATAAATTAATGATGCATAAACATGGCATTTATGATTAGGGGGAAGTGGACATTATACCCCTTTCCCCGGCCCATATTTTGCATGGACAGACTGCAGTCCTGGTGCTAATTATTCTGCATAAAGGAGTCAATTGACAAGTTATTGTCCTAACTTTGATGTTTTTCAAATTTAATTTTTGTTTTGATTGTAACAGAACTCAAAAAGTATAATCTCGAGGTACCACGGTGAAACCACAGGGCCGCGACACGATTGCTTTTTGAGAGAAAAAAATCGTCAGAAAGTATATATAGAGACAAGGGATACAACTGATTGTCAGTATATTCTCACCCCACCTCGACAAAACCCGGCATATCATGAATAAATATTGATGAAACGACACCCTTTTTGCATTTCTGTCTAGCTAATATGATACCCTTCCATAAAAACATAACATAAAAACAACTGTAAGCATGCAATTTTAACAGTAACTGCGTCCACTCACTGAAATCATCGATTTTCGGAAAACGGGACAGGTGTTCGTTCATAGCTAACACAGCATTGGCCACTACTGTACGCTTGTTTAGGTGGTATTTTCGAGCATTACAGTCATTGGCCACTACTGCACGCTTGTTTAGGCGGTAATATCGAACATGACAGTCATGCAGTTGCATAGATATACATTTTTGACACCGATCAAAGCTGATTTCTTCTTAAATCATTGCCGTACCAAAAAAGCTTACATGTACAAGAATAACTTTACTGCCGATGAAAACATGCTAATTTGTTGATGGTATGGCAATGATTTGAATACAAATCAGCTTTTATATGTGTCAAAATTGATATCTATGGAACTGTATTACTGTAATGCTCGAAAATACCGCCTAAACAAGCGTACAGAGGTGTCTAATGCTGTGTTGGCTATGAACGAACACCTGTCCCGTTTTCCGAAAATCGGTGAT
Organism: Gari tellinella; assembly: GCA_922989275.2. Lineage (NCBI taxonomy): Eukaryota > Metazoa > Mollusca > Bivalvia > Cardiida > Psammobiidae > Gari > Gari tellinella. The sequence goes on from OV277866.1 coordinate 68,100,486, forward strand.
TTCAATGAGTGGATGCAGTTACTGTTAAACTTTTATGCTTACAGTTGGTTTTATGTTATGTTTTTATGGAAGGGTATCATATTAGCTAGACAGAAATGCAAAAAGGGTGTCGTTTCATCAATATTTATTCATGATATGCCCGGTTTTGTCGAGATGGGGTGAGAATATACTGAAAATCAGTTGTATCCCTTGTCTCTATATATACTTTCTGACAATTTTTTTCCCTAAAAATTAATCGTGGCGGGGCCCTGTGGGTGAAACTTGGTGAATAAATCTCAATGAGCAGAAGTGCACAAGAACCATCATTCTATCCTGCATATGGATGAGTTATTGCCCTTGGACGTTTTTCATACTTAGTTTTGTTTGGATGCTGCATAGCACAAAAAGTATCTATCAATGAGATGCCATCATGAAACTTAACAGTTGGATATGTCGCAATGAGAGGGTCACGGTGTGTTATGGCATATGCACAAGGGCTACAACTCCAGCATCAATACTTATGGATAATTACCCTTTGTTCATTTTCACTTGTGTCCAGAGAGTTAATCAAATTTTATATACATTATTATGTACTACATTTGTATACAGTGTTCCCTCTCTTCAACAACACCTAATTGGAGACACAGATTTTGTGTGTTGTTCGAAGGGAGTCGCTTTTATACTAAGGGAGGGAAATTAAGACTTGGCTTACATAATTTGCAAACAGCTTGAATCCAGATCAGACCTTGCGTAACAGAATCCACAATTTAAAGCAGACATTAAATATTGCAGCATTAAAAGTGTTAGACAGTCACATAATTGTTCTGTTTAGGGAACTGCAACAAGGGTAGTTATAATGAGGGAGTCATTGTTGGGAGGGCTGTTGTAGGGAGGGAGCACTGACTGTATTAGATCTCAATTTTTAAAGAGTGTGTGTTCATACTTGTAGTTATCTTAAAATAGACTAGATCAACCTATGTGCCAACCAGTGACATCTGTCTAAGGCAGGGGTCTGAGGTGTCCTCCCTCTGTGGGAAGTGGGATGGGATATTATATGGGGGCAGGACTTTTATGCTATAGTACCTTGGGGGCTCTGGGGCAATTTACTTTTTTAAGTAGAGCCAGTCTGGAAAGGTTTATTATCTGGCCGTCAAATCTGCCTGCAGCACCTCTCTTATGGAAAACCATGTCTTTCTAGATGATATCTCCAAAAATGTCCAAGAAAACTCATTGATTGATTGAAACTGTTAAATACATGTAATAATATAATATATACACTGATAAAGGATGACATACAAATCTTTAATGTTTAACTTAAGAATCGTAATAATCTACATGTATGTCCAGAATTACTTTTCTCCCCTTTTCTGATATTACTATCATTTTTATATCCAGTGCATTACAATTTTGCCAGTCCATTTCTCTTCAATGGTTCAATGTAACTCGATGAAACTTCAAACACAAATACAGTATAACATATTAAGATTAAGCCAATTTAAGGCAGTGCAATACACAAGAAAAATATCGCTGAACTTCTAAATTTAGATTGCTCTCCCTTTTAGGTTATACATTTCAGTGTATTTAGTGTTTAAATTAAGGCAACTTCTGTGCAGTTTTTATGCTCCTTGATGGTATTTTGTCAATCTGTCACACTTTCTTCTTAGTAACTTAGTTTATTATTTATCATTTACTACATGCAAACTTACAGCAAAATTTGGGGTATGTGATTGACTGATTGATTATATTTGATGTATTGTATTATGCTCATATTGCGACTGTTGCATCGCAAAATTTATTACATCCACTGGATGGAGTTAAAATCAAATTTGCAATGTTTTTGCATATGCAGGCATAAACAGGATAGAATAATGTGTTCTCAACAACTATACACAAAAGTAGGTTAAATACGTCATCCTCGATAAATGGTTATAAACGCCTGATTCAATTTTTGTTTTCAATCCCTCCTGAGCTCCCAGTATTATTTTTCTTTCAAATGCATTTTTTAACAGAATTTCTTATCCTAAGCTAATAATTATAATTATGTGTTTATATATAAGCGTTTGACATAAATTTACAATTTTTTACTTTATGCCAATTTTGGTTGCAATGTCTTTAAAAAATCCAAAATAGAAATTAAGATCTACAAGCTGTTTTGTCTGAAAAACTATTGTATTTTAAGTAAATTATGAGCTTAACCCTTTCCCCCATAGAAACGCTTTTTAGCTGATTAAAAAAAATTAATCCTCCACTGATGAAAATAGTTCATGAACAGTTGAATATGTACCTTTTGAAATATACTTCCTGTATCAAGAGCTGATGATAGCTTAAAGCAGGGGCATTCTGCTTTACTTTCAACCTGCTTTAAATGGTAACATGTCTTCAAAATTAGAAACAGGCAGATGGGATAATTGGTTAACAGTGTTTTTCAGGACTGAAAGCCAGAGTTGTCATTTTGCATTAGCACTTGAATGGCTACATAATAATGCATGTGCAGGGATTAAAATCTCTCTTTTAATTTCATTAAGCATTGTTTAAATCTCTTTATAATACCTGCACAATTTGTCATTTATAATACCTGCAGGGGTCAATTCTATGCTAGATTGACCCTTAACATTGCAGGAAACAATGACCACTGGGGCACCCTGTATATAATCCTTTGCAAACCATGCAGACCCAGATCAAACTGGTCTCCATCTGGTTAGGGTCAACAGTCATACTTTAACCCTTTTCTCCCTGAAACCTCAAATGGACAATTCTAATTTTCAATTAAGTCTAGTCCATTTTTGACCTTTAGGGTTGATTTTTACAAAATTAAGTCAAAATGACACACGGTGTAGACCCTGATCAGAGGGCTCCTAAAGGAGCCCTCTGATCAGGGTCTACATTGTTTGCATAGGACAAGTGTACTCCTCACATGTACACTGTTTGCAAATGATGCATATATGCATGGTTCAAAGAGTTAAATGAAATGGGGAGAATCCCATCAAGTATAAACTGGTCAATTATCAGAAATTGGAAAGTCAATATGAAACTCGAAGTTGTGGTTTAAATCTAGGTAAAGACTGTATGCTCTTTGTACCAAGTTTGCGTGCAGGCAAACTTCTTTTCTATGGCCACTTAAAACATGATGTATGTGTAGTCTTTAAAGTCGTTGAGGATGGAATGAGTTTGGTTTTATGGCACTGCAACACAGAATAGGTCATAATAGCGATGAGGGAACCGGGGATGATGATAATATATGAGATGATGATTTCACAAAGATGATCTTAGGGCTAATCTCATTTGTTGCAAAGCAGGGCAGTCATACTGGGACCTTGAACACATTTTTTTTATTCAGATCTAAATATAGTATAATTATACTACATTGAACTTGAAATAAAAAAAATTGTTCAAGGTCCCATGCAGTATCATCGAGATGGACCAATACCACAAACCTGCCAGGGGCGTAGCTTGGCCGAAATTAAAGTGTAGGCATATCTTTTCTAGGGGGTTTTCGGGGGCATGCTCCCCCGGGAAAATTTTGAGTTCTACAACACTGTAGACGCATTTAAGGACGGTCTGGGGAGACATTTATATGAAGAATTAATGAAATGAAAAGCTTCAAACAACAGACAATTTTAATTTTTTGCAAAGGAATATGTCTGCATATTTTCTTGAAAAAAAACTCACCAAAAAACAACCCCACGTCAATTAGTATATCATAGGGTCTGATACCGTATTTTTTTCATTAAAATACTCGCTACTTGAAATTATTTGGATGTAACTTTCTTTTCTGGACAAATTGATCGAGCACACTACAGGCCCGTATGAAATCCAAATTAACTATACCAATTTATGAACTCTGTGACTCTTACTAGGAGGGGATTGGGGAGGGTTGATTCCTAGATACATGTAGCCTCTGGCTTGTTCTGAGGGCGTTTTTGCGCGTCCAAGACAGGTAAAATTCAGCCATAAACATATGTAAAAACTCGGCTGAAAATGACATAAATTTTTTGTTCCAGGTTATTATAATGTAATTGTTGACAGGTTGTCTTCCATTTATCTCTAAGTTAGACTCTAACACCACCCTATTCCTATTTTATTGCAATTTTTTTTACTTTTTGAATTGTCGCAATTATGAGGATAGTGTGTACGCGGTAGCAAGTGTTTTGCATTTAAGGCAGCTACATGTACAATTGTACATGCATGCCAACGGGGTGATTAGACCAATTAGTAAGTGTACGCTTCTTACTAGGGGGGTCCGGGGGTATGCTCCCCCGTGAAATTTTTATTTTTAGATTGTCTCTAGGTGCGTTCTGAGGTCTTTTCCCGCGTTTGATAATGGCAAAGTACTAACATGAATCTATGTAAAAATAATTAGGGTTCACCTCTAACCTTGCCTAATAGGAAGCTACGCCAATGCCTGTATTTCTTTTAAATCTTGGCAGAGGGGATAATCTAGAGCTGTCAAATAAACAGAAACAATTCCCTATATAGATGACAATTGAAGGCCCAGAATCATAACAAGGTAGGAAGGTCTCTTGAAGAACTTTAAAGCAGGTCACAGCTTTCTGCCTTGCTTTTGTTTTGTGTCATGTGGATGCACCAGGTCACCTATCTATAAAGATAAAGTACCTTAATTATCTAAGAATTCTTCACTGTGACCTTGAGTCATTTTTATAGGACTAAGGTGCATGTTCTTGTTTACTCTGAGCCTGCTTTAACCCATTACCTAATAATATACACCTTTTACACCTTTAATTTATTTCTTCACTGTAGAAAATTATAGTTCCACTTTGAACAGTCGTGAATAGTCTGAATAATTGAACCGTTAGAAATATTTTCTATATCCTTGCATATTGTAACTTTAAATAAATCAGGCTGAAAGTAAAGCAGAATGCACTTTACTTCCAACCTGCATAAAGCACTCACCCATCTTCAAAACTAATAAAAGGCTATAGGGTAATGGGTTAAGCTACCATCTGTTTTTGAGTTCTTTATACACTGCTAATAGTAAATAAGTATATTTACCAGACAGTTTCGATCTCTACTCTAACCGCTTGATCACTGGCAACTGCGTAAATATATTTATTTTATTTACTACTAGCAATGTATAAGGAACTCTAAAACAAATCATTAATACCTGCTAAATGAACTTATTTGCTAAGCTACCATCTGTTTAACAAGGAACTTATATGCATTTTCACCTGTGGAGCCTGCAGGAATAAATTCAGGCTTAAAAGGGAATATTTATGAATGTGACTGTTCATAACTAGGGAGGCAGTGGCATTTGAAGGTATACAGGAATTTTCCAGGAAAAACAATACTGCATGCAGATCTATTGATTATGTTTGTTATTGTTAAACAGTCTCATGCAATCTTAACCCATTTTATGCGGGATACACTTTTAGATGTACCTCTTGGCAAACAGTTTTGATCTCAGATCAGGCCCCATATTGTGGGGCCTGATCTGAGATCAAAACTGTTTGCTGCTAAGTCAATATTTTATCAGAAACTGCTAAAATCTTTTGTAAATATTTGAAGGTATACAGGAATTTCCCAGGAAAAACAATACTGCATGCAGATCTATTGATTCTGTTTGTTATTGTTAAACAGTCTCATGCATGCACTCTAAATACTTGCAAGATTAATGTGCAACTTTGACTTTCAGTCTTTCTTTACGCAAATCATGCATATTGTATTGTGTAAACAAGGTTCAATACTGCCCATGTTTAATGTGCCAATCAATTTGCTAATTTTAAGAAAATGGTGGTTGGCATTTAAAGAGATAAAATCATGTTTTGCCTGTATGTTTGAGACAGACCTGTGATAATGTATCTATTATATTACCCCCAAAATACACCTTTTAAGTTTTTATACCTTGTTTTCACCAGGGAAGAAAGTACACTGTAGTTCCACTTTAAACAATCATAAATATGAACATTGTACCATAAGAAATATAGTCTATATTCAAGCAGATGAAACTAAAATCAGGTTGATGTGTAAAGCATAATGCCCCATAAGGAACTGCTTTACTTTCAACCTGTTTTAAATAAGTAGTCACTTATCTTCAGTACTTAAGACACAGGCTATGGAGTAATGGGTTGAAACAGGTAGCAGCTTAATTCGTTACCCCATAGCCTGTTTCCAGTTTGAAGATAGGTGATCACTAAAAGCAGGTTGAAAGTAAAGCAGAATGTGCCTGAGATTTTATTGCTCAGAGTTGCTCAGATAATATCAATGGGCCACTTGTGGCCCTTTAACTTGGACAATTGGCCCTTTGAATTTGGTCCATTAGCAGGCTGGCCCTTAGACCTAAGTTAGTAGACCATCCGTCCGTCCGTCGTCAAACTTTTCTTTTAAGATCTTCTTCTTGGAAACCATTGAGCCAATTTCTTCAAAACTTCATAGGATTGTTCCTTGTAGGGTACTCTCTCAGATTTCTTCAAATATACTGTAGGTCATCCAATTGAAATTGTGGTTGCCATGGCAACCAATTGAAAAAACTTTAAAAATCTTCTCGTCAAAAACTACAGGTTCGAATTGAAAATAATTTTACCCAAATGTGCCATTGGTGACCATCTATCAGATTTCTTAAAATAATTTTCCTATCTTAAAAAACATGGCCGCTAGTGGGTGGGGCAGATTTTCCTTATATGGCTATATAGTGAAAACTTTAAAAATCTTCTTCAGTTCTTGTCTGAAACCGCTGGTCTGATTTGAAAGTAACTTCACACAAATGATCCATGGGTGACCCTCTACCAGATTTCTTAAAATAATTTTGATATCTAAAAAAACATGGCCGCATGTGGGTGGGGCACATTTTCCTTATGTTACTGTATAGTAAAAACTTTAAAAATCTTCTTCTGTGAAACTACTGATCCAAATTGAAAATAATTTTACACAATTGTGCCATTGGTGACCCTCTATCAGATTTCTTAAAACAAGTTTCCTATTTTAAAAAACATGGCCGCTAGTGGGTGGGGCAGATTTTCCTTATATGCATTATATAGTGAAAACTTTAAAAACCTTCTTGTCTGAAACCGCTGGTCCGATTTGAAAGTAATCTCACACAAATGATCCATGGGTGACCCTCTACCAGATTTCTTAAAATCATTTTGTTATCTAAAAAAACATGGCCGCACGTGGGTGACCGTAACCATGGGTACCAGGTGAGCGATTTAGGGCCGCATACGGCTCTTGTTGTTTAAAATAGTGTCATTTTTTACCCATACACTTTTCATCTGCACCCAGTGATTCGAGTGAACCTTGTCCTATGCAATCAGTGTAAACACTTATCAAGGTCTGCAGTGTTTGTCATTTTGAACTACAACCCTAAATAGTCAAAAAATGGACTAGACTTAATTTGAAACTGGAATTGTCCAATCTCAACTACAAGTTCCAGGGATGAATGGGTCCAAACAAGTTTGAATGTACGCACCCTATATGGATCTATGATCAGTAATTTAGTACAGTAAAACTTTTCTATTACAACCACTAATAGTGACTTTTGTAGTGCAATTTTTGTGGGAACCCTGACTTAAACAAAGGCTAATTGCAATATTGTATAAAAGACAAGTTACAGCTTAAGGCAAGGTGGAAATAGAACAGAAAGCTCCTAAAGCAGTCACCTGTTGTAAAAACCTAGTATATAACACTGTGTCGTGATAGAGAGATTGTACTGTATACTAAATTGTTTCATTTCAGAAAGAAAAGGAGAACACTAGAAGACGTGGTATACAGTCCCTTGCAAACTTCTTCAATAATCTCACTCCAAACAGCAACTCCAAAGACAAGTCACAGAATGGATTTAACACAAACGGTGCCAGTGCTAGTCAGTCAAGTTCAAACAGTTCTGATAACTCTGGTAAAATTATAACTGAGTTGCCTCCCATTGATAACAAAGGGAGGTTAACAGCAAGTACTTCAAATTCAAGGAGCACAACTCCATCTTATGTCCAGGACTCAAGAACTCCTAGCAGATCTACAAATGCTAGCAGAAATGCTGAAAAATCTCATAGAAGTGCCACAAGCAAAGATAAAAGTTTGACAGTTAAAAAATCTGAAAATTCAGAAAACACTGGTGCTGGCACCAGTGGAGTTTCTCGTAACCATACAGATAGAGTTATCTACCCTGTGAGAACAAAGACTTCCTCACAACTAAGGTAAGCATGTATTAAACCTTTACCTGATAGCATTGTTTCTAGTATTGAAGATATATGACTACTTAAAGCAGGTTGAAAGTAAAGCAGAATGCGCCCTAAGGCGCATTCTGCTTTACTTTCAGCCTGCTTTAAGCTATTAACTGCTAGAATAAGGAAAGTATTAAATATGACACATATTCATTACGGTATAATTTGGAGCTATTTTCTTCAGCGGATGAATAAAATGAATGTGCTAAAAGTCGCTTCTATAAGGGAAAGGGTTGAAGTAGTTTTTCCATTTCTTTATCTAAAATTAGCCATACTTGTTGATAGTGAATGTAGTCTTAACCCCTTACCCCATGACCTACTTCTAGTTTTGAAGACAGTTGATGACTAGAAACAGGCTATTGGGTAATGTATATTCAACTCAAACACAAACTTAGTCTTAATGAAGTATAGACAATGCTAAATCAATGGCATAAATCAATTTATAAACTGTATTGTGCAGACAAAAACATTTACTTTGCTTTTAACTCTTTGAGCCCTAGTCACACATATATGCATCATTTACACACAGCCTACCTGTGAGGAGTACACTTGTCCTATGCAAACAGTGTTTACCCTGATCAGAGGGCTCCTCAAGGAGCCCTCTGATCACGGTCTACACTGTCTTTCATTTTGAAATATATTGTATAAATCAACACTGAAAATTCAAAAAATGGACTAAACTAAATTAAAAACTAGAAATATTTTTTAAGGTTTCAGGGAGGAAAGGTTAAGGATTTAACACTGTACAGTTTTTCTATGTCAGGGAGGATGTTCGCTCTGCCAGAGAGACAGGGGACTGGAAAGGTGTGCAGGAATTCTATGCTACAACCTTTGATTCCTTCCTAGAACTAAATGCTGCATTTAAGGTAATACCATAGCTAGGCACTGCAGTTCGTTTTCATGATGTTTTGAGGACAATATATATGGATCTGTTTCCAGGGCTCCAGACAAGGGGGAGTAAACTGAACAAATCCAACCTTTTCTAGCTCATTTGAGCTAACTCCTTTGGTGTTACACATTTGAGCCAACTCGTATGGTGTTACTACTCATTAGAATCGTCTCTTCGAGACGATTCTAATAAGTACTGACACCATAGGGTTTAAAGCAGAAATAAAGGTTTTAGTTTTTGAAATACATGTACTCCCCTTATCTAAGGCCTTAGATGTAACACTTTGCATGCAGCTGCTAGATTGTCGTTTCTTTTTTTCATTTGCAAATATTGCAGTCCGCTTATAGTTGTTCTAAATTTAGAATTTTTAAAATATTTTTTAAAAGAAGGTCTGAGTTTGCACAGATACAGTGGTAAATACGCTATTCCTACCCACTTTCAGTGTTTCTTACGCGTTTATTATCCGTTTCGTTAAATAAACACGTTTCCTAGCCTTTTCTTTACGCCTTTCTTTACACGTTTAAAAGAGCCTGGATGAAAGGGTCGTCACTTAGCAGTCAGCTTTAAAGAGATCTGCAGAATTCTTTAACTCATTCAACACTAGCAACAATTATACTTGTCATTTACAATACAAACAGTATACCTGTAAAAAGCACATTTGTCCTATGCAAAGTGCAGAACCTGATCAGAGGGCTCCTAAAGCAGCCCTCTGATCAGGGTCTGCACTATTTGCTATTTTGTAATAAATTGTGAAATGCAGTCCTAAATAGTCAAAAATTGACTTGATTAAATTGAACACTGGAATTTTCCTTTTTAACCCATTTCTCCATAGATCTGCAGATCTACCCATTTAGTTTATTCATACCATGGAGAAAATAATTCCAATTTATACAGTCATGGATATGTACCATAAGAAATATTTTCTAATTTCTTAGCAGTAGTAACTTAAAATATGCTGAAGGAAACCTAATAACCCACAATAGTTGATAAGTGTTGAACTTGAAAGAGTTAACCCATTACCCCATAAATACGCCTTTTTACACTTATAATTTTCTCCTCCATTGAAGAAAATAGTTCAAATTTATACAGCCATGAATATATATCACAAGAAATATTTTCTATATTCTAGCAGATGATAGTTTAAAGCAGGCTGAAAGTTTTTAGCAAATGCGCCTTAAGGCGCATTCTGCTTTACTTTCAACCTGTTTTAAGTAGTAACCTATCTTCAAAACTAGAAATAGGCTATGGGGTAATGGGTTAAAGAGCGAGTACTGAACACAAGTTTGGCTGTACCAAATATTCAATGGTCAAAGTAGACCAGCTATTGATTTTATAATCCCACATCACACACATCCTAATTGACTTTTTTATCCATTTGAAATGGTAGACAATGGTAATGGCTATGATGTCATTGTCTAGGACGGTTTTTTCAGGTCATATCAACAAGTTGTTGGGTAACTGGGACTAAAATAAATAGGCCTTTGTATTAGTTCAATATTTGCTCATATTCAGCAGTAACCATGTCAGAGATTGTATTTCAGATCTCATTGATTTCTGGTTAATAGCTGTGCCTCCCCAGGTCCTAAGGACAAATGTTTTATGTACATGTATTTTTAATTCATTCACCTTTTAACCCATTTTATGTTGAAGCTTACAAATGGACTATTCCATTTTTGAAAAAATAACTAGCTTATGTTGAATTTAAGGGCTAGTTTTCTTTTCAGCTCACCTGGCATGAAGTGCCCAGGTGAGCTACTGTGGTCTCCCTGTGTCTGTCATCTGTCGTCAACTTTTTTTGTAAAGATCATACATTAGCCAATGTATTAGTTCATATGATAGTTGTTCATAGATGGTGAAGAATATTCTGTGTGACAGGGTTTACTGCTGTAATATTCAAATTCGTATATAGCAAGACCTAAATAATTAATACATTCAGTGCTACCGTACTTTGGGAATAATTGGCGTCGTCATAATTTGGCCATTTTGTGCTAAAAGATCGTTTTTTATTTTGGTTTGTTTAATTTTGGCCATTCTGAGATCCAAGGGGCGAAAATTAAACGCCTATATGTATCAATGTTCCGTTTCATGAAACATCGTAAACCTATCGTATAATTACGCACCATTGTCTTATTAACGATAGCCTTGATGAAACGTATTTCGATATATGGTATATAAGATCGTAATCCACCTATAGTATCGTATATATACGTAACGATATAATATAATTACGATTGTAAATATATCGTATATTTTGATGAAACTGGCCCCAAACTCGTCACACAAAAAAAACCTTGTTGATAAAATGGCTTCGAAAGAAGAACGGATGCTCAAACGGAATGACTAAAATACTCTATGTCCGAAAATGTCAGTATGTTATTGCATTCGGTTCTCAGAAAAAGTATTCACAATAGAATGATTTTTAAGGCTATTTTACATCTGGTAAAAATCCTCGAGTACAAAAATTAAAATTTAATACAACTCCAACTTAGTTCGTAAATTGTTCCGATGCGTAAGGCGAATAATAACGTCAGTCAGACTGGTTTACAGTATATCGCTTGATTGTATCGATTTTAACGTGCTAAAAATAAGAACACCGTCTAAGGTAAATAGTGAACGTTTCCTGTTTCATTTTGTGTTCGAGAATGTTTGTTTTTAAGGAATTAACGCTCGTGTAAATTATAGTTTGGGATATCTGCTTACACAAACGACTTGGATAAAAGAAAATAAAGGTAAACAATAGCCCTAGTTTGCATATCGTTCACGGTTTACCTAATACAAATTACAGGTTAACGGACGGAGGTGTGAATCTTCAGGCCTATGTTTGGGTCGAGTTATATGTCGCCGGCGATAATTGACTTCTTTGTTGGTCTATAATAAGGATATTTTGGGGTGTTGAATTTTCGCCATTCGTGTCAGGTGGCCAATTAGGCCAATTATTAACCACGACCAATTATTCCCAAAATACGGTACCTCCTTGCAACAACACCCAATTGGAGACAAATCATGTGTGTGTTGTTTTGAGGGAGTTGTTACAGGGAGGGAAAATTAATAGCTTTAGAGTACATTTGCAAACAGTTTTAACCAAGATCAGAAGCTGCTTAATGTGGTGTCAGATCTGGGTTTAAACTGTTTGTTACTGGCTTTTTAGCTCACCTGTGAGCTTTTAGGATTGCTGGATGTCCGTCGTCCGTCCGTCCGTTCACAATTGGTTGTGAACACTCTAGCTGCTACAAATTTCATCCGATCTTCATGAAACTTAATGACAATGTTTGAATGTGGGTAATGTCCGGTTAAAATCTAGGTCACTAGGTCAAATTATAGAAAAACCTTGTGAACACTCTAGAGGCTACAAATCTCATTGGATCTTAATGAAACTTCATCAGAATGTTTGCCTAATTAATATCTAGGTCAAGTTCAAATATGGGTCATGTCCAGTCAAAAACTAGGTCACTAGGTCAAATCATAGAAAAACCTTGTGAACACTCTAGAGGCTACAAATCTCATTAGATTTTAATGCAACTTGATCAGAATTGTTGCCTAATTGATATCTAGGTCAAGTTCGAATATGAGTCATGTCGGATTAAAAACTAGGTCACTAGGTCAAATCATAGGAAAACCTTGTTAACACTAGATGCTACAAATCTCATCCGATCTTCATGGCACTTGATCAAAATGTTTGCCTCATTGATATCTAGGTAAAGTGTGAATGTGGGTCATGTCCGGTCAAAAACTAGGTTACTAGGTCAAATTATAGGAAAACCTTTTGAATACTCTAGAGGCTACAAATTTCATTGGATTTTAATGCAACTTGGTCTGAATGTACATGTATGCCTAATTAACATCTAGGTCAAGTTCAAATATGGTTTATGTCTGGTCAAAAACTGAGTCACTATGTAAATAAAAGAAAAACAGTGTTAACCCTCTAGAGGCTACAAATCTCATTAGATCTGAATGAAATATTGTCAGAATGTTTGCCTACATCAAATCTAGGTCAAAATCAAACATAGATTGTGTCTGGTAAAAAACTAGGTCACTAGGTCAAATCATAGAAAATTCTTGTTAACACTCTAGAGGTTTATTGTGCGTCATGTTCTGTCGTAATCTATATCACTATAGGTCAAGTTTTACATGGTGAACCAGGTGAGCGATTTAGGGCCATGGTGGCCCTTGTATGTTTTTGCTGTCAAAATATCCCATAACCCATATGTATTTTTGAGAAAAAAAAGCTGATGTCAATTTTAAGCAGACAATTTTGCAGCAGTGAAAGCTAAATTATACATAAACATGTTGTTTTGGGAACAATGGCAGGCATTGTTGTAAGGAGGATATCATTAGGAGGGCCGTTGTAGGGAGGGAGCACTGTACAAATAAAGGACATGACCTTTAGCAATGTCTTACTTAGGTTACATTATGCTTTATATTATGCGAAGTTTAACCCGGCATCTCATGTTGATCTGTGATTTTTACAAAATCTTCATCAAAATATGATTTTAGCATTAATTAAGCATAATTAACAAATACTTAGCAAGTGATTAGTTCTATTTCTGGTCATATAAAGTGCCAAAATAAATATAAAATCAATTTTATAGATAGGTGAATGCTTCAATCAAATATGCATGATACATGTAACACTGGAGCTATAAGATTTTTCTGAATTACTCTATCATGAATTATGATAAATAACCTCGAATAAGAATTTTTATTTAATTGATGTTTAATACAGACAGCAACTTAAAGCTGTTAGCAAGATGAAAATAACACAGACAGCTTCTTTAATCTTACTTTGAGCAGCCTGTTGCTTTAAACGTTTACTCCATAGCCTGTTTCTAGTATTGAGCATAGGTGGTTCTCTTGAGTATACTTTTTTGTACCCTTATTCTATATATATGTTCTATAAATAGATAGACTCTAGTATGTATATTACCAACTTGAGAGAACCACCTATGGTATTGAGTACCACATATAGCAGGTTTAAAGTAGAGCAGAATGTGCCTCAAGGCATATTCTGCTTTACTTTCAGCCTGCTTTAAGCTACAATCTACTAGGATATAGAAACTATTTCTCATGGTACATGTTAATTATCATATCAGTCGGAAGTATTTTCTTCTGTGGAGGTATAAGTTGAATGCGTAAAATTGGGTATCTATGGAATTAAGAGTTAATTTATTATACAGAATTACTTATTAATAATATGCTATACATGTATCAGTTTGAAATAGATGGTTGCTAATGGTTATAATTAAGGTTATACTATAAAGATCCTAAGTATTGCGACAGACAGCCCTCGGAGCAAACAGTGTAAACAATCAGGATCATTGTTTTTCCATCCAGAGTTTGCGCCTTTTGAACAAGTTATTTGATTATAAAAACAACTTAAATTTGTTCAATTTTTAGGATAATTACAGCAGTTATAATACAGAGTATGGTGCAGTCAAACTTCGATATCTCGAACTCCCTTAACTCGAATTATCCGATATTTCGAAACATGAATTTGCCTTATTTTAACCCTTTACCTCATAGATTGTTTCTGGTTTTGAAGACAGGTGACCACTTAAAGCAGGTTGAAAGTAAAGCAGAATGTGCCTTAAGGCACATTCTGCTTTACTTTCAGCCTGCTTTAAGCAAAATTCTGCTAGGCTATATAAAATATTTGTAATAGTAATTGTTCATGAGGGTATAAACTTGAACTATTTTCTTCAGCGGAGGAATAAATTGAATAAGCTGAAAGTCGCTTATATGGGGGAAAGGGTTAAGCTTGGTTCAGGTGCACATACCCCTGTTGCAAAGTTAACTTTGAAATACGGATATTTTTGACTTAACCAAGTTGGTGATATCGAAGTTCAACTGGTGGTGGATTTCGCAATCCTTAAACAAAGAACTGAGTGACTGGGCATTGATCAACATATTTTCGCTGTTGGAAGTTTCTTTATCGATTAACTTTACTCTTTCAAAGCTAAGTAATTTTTTTCATGTGCACACTTGTTGTCTGTGTTTGCTCTAAAATTAGAATTTTCTGATACATCTTTTCAAAAGCAAAGTCAGAGTATCAAGTAGTTGGATTCTAATGGGATGTGCGTTACTCTGCGTCTCATCTGAATCCAAACTGTTTGTTAGAATAATCACTGTTTCACTGCGTTAGCCTGCAAAAAGTTAAAGAAAATTAATCAGTATAAGCCAAGGTATGCATTGATCTGTTCCTTATGGGGCTTTAACGCCTACTGTGCAAGAAACAAGTATAAACATCATTTGCAAACAGTGAAGACCCTGATTAGAGGGCTCCTGTAGGAGCCCTCTGTTCAGGGTCTGCACTGTTTGGCATAGTTTTTAATATATTTTTGGGACAGACTCTTCCAGAGTTAATGTACAATGGTGATTATATAGAAAATGGAAGAGTCAATACATTTTGAAAAGTATAAGTGGGGTAAGGGTTTACAGTGGAGAAAACGTTATTCTTTCCCGTTTAAACGCAAACGCGTTGCACTAAAATGGATTAAATGACAACTTTTTGATAATTCGAACTTTGATCTGATCGGCAAACAGTTTGGAGCCTGATCAGAATCCGGATGGCCCGGCGTCTGATCTGGGTCCAAACTGTTTGTATTGGAAATAATAGTTCTAGCGTAAACCCGTTTACTGGGAAAGAATAACGTTTTCTCCACTGTAGCTGCATGAAGCTGATAGAGACTGTTACTATCAGATCAATTTGACTGTGAGGAGAGATGAATTATTTATTGAATACGGTAATAAGTCAGTATATAGTAAATACATTATTCAGGGCATGGTACTCTCCATGAATACACATTTTTAGGCTTTAAATTTATTATACATTTTGTTGTGAATAATGCACATTAGAAATATTTTCTGTACAAATCGGACTAGCGGATGGTAGTTTAAAGCATTAGGTTAACCCATTTATCCATAAATACACATTCTTCAGTGATAATTTTACCTGTGCATCCCGAGTCCTAAATTTGCCAGGGACTCATTATTTAAAAAGTTGTGAGTCCCATGGACATTTAGCTTTTCTGGCCTTTATTAACCTATTTCTCATAAGCAAATAGTAGCTTAAAGCAGGTTGAAAGTAAAGCAGAATGTGCCTTAAGGCACATTCTGCTTTACTCTTAACCTCTTTTAAGTGGCCACCTATCTTCAAGTACTAGAAACAGGCTATGAGGTGGTCACTTGTCTTCAAAACTAGAAATAAGTTATGGGATATTGGGTTGATTTTTCACGTAAAGGACTCAATGTTAGTTTCTAGGACTTATTGTTTTATAGAATGTGCATATCCATCCCCAGGACTCATTCATCTGATTTCTGAAATTATCACTGATTCTTAGGCTTTGAATTTATTCCTAGTTCCACTTTATACATTTTGTTGTGAATAATGCACATTAGAAATATTTTCTGTACAATTCTAGCGGATGGCAGCTTAAAGCAGATTGAAAACAAAGGACCTTAACTCCTTACTCTATAGATAAACATTTTACGCATTTAATTACTTCCTCCACAGAAGAAAAAAGTTTCATTTTATACAGTCATGAATGTTCAATATGTATTATGATATAGTACTTTCCTCTATCCTAGCAGATGGTAGCTTAAAACAGGCCGAAAGTACAGCAGAATGCATCTTATGGCACATTCTGATTTATATTTTATGTAGTGACCTGACTTTAAAACTACATGTAGAAACAGGCTATGGGGTAAAGGTTTAAAACAGACTGAAAGCTAGTACAGCAGATTGCAATCTTATGGTACATTCTGCTTTACTTTCAGCTTGTTTTAATTTGTCACCTAACTAGAATCAGGCTGTAGGGTAACGGGTTGATCCTGGAGTAAAGTAGAATGAGGCTTTCTGCTTTACTTTCATCTTGCAGCCCTTCTGTTTAACCCTTAGCCTGCCACTCACGACTATAGCTCCATATGCAAACAGCTTGGATCCGGATGAGACGCCGAGTAAATCGGCGTCTCATCCGGATCCAAGCTGTTTGACACTCGGACAACATTTTCAGCAACTTTGAAGCACTTTGAAACTTGAAGCAGACGAGAAATATAGCAGACGACAATTTATTTGGCGGGCTAAGGGTTAAAAGCATCGCTGAGTTCTCATTAGTGGTGTTTATCCCTTTGCCTCATAGCCTGTTTCTAGTTTTGAAGACAGGTGATCACTTAAAGCAGGTTGAAAGTAAAGCAGAATGTGCCCTAAGGCACATTCTGCTTTACTTTCAGCCTGCTTTAAGATAAAATCTGCTAGGCTATATAAAATATTTGTAATGGTTATTGTTCATGAGGGTATAAACTGGAACTACTTTCATCAGCGGAGGAATAAATTAAATACGCTAAAAGTCGCTTCTATGGGGGAAAGGGTTATATAGAGCGTGGAGGTTAGAGTACCATGCTCAACTGGAGGACAGGTTATGCATAGTTATACTTATCATCATACATGCTCAACTGCACTTGGCAACGTTAACCCTTAGCCCGCCAAATAAATTGTCATCTGCTATATTTCTCGTCTGCTTCAAGTTTCAAAGTTGCTCAAAATTGCTGAAAATGTTGTCCGAGTGTCAAACAGCTTGGATCCGGATGAGACGCCGAGTTACTCGGCGTCTCATCTGGATCCAAGCTGTTTGCATATGGAGCTATAGTCGTGAGTGGCAGGCTAAGGGTTAATTGTTTTCTTCTTTTCTTTGTTCTTTCAGCGTGATCCACATAAGGAGTACAAAAGCACTGATGATCCGGGCCTGAAGTTTGAATTCATCAACACAGTGTATGACCTGATTCTTGGACTTGTGAGTATTACAGAACCTAATGCATGTGTGGATCCATGCTTATTTCTCAGGGGATGTCCATCTGAAATCTCAGGATCTGTAGGATTTTCCAAGGGGGTCTGGCCAGACTCCCTGTCCATTTCTTTGGATCCGCACATGTGATGTCTTTGGTTGAAGGCATAAAGGAAAATTTGTTGGAAAACTAGTTAATATTTCCTCTTAGCATTGATAAATTAATCCTAATGAATGTCCTGCTAATAGCGTATATTGACAAAATTTTAAAACAGTGTAGACCCAGATGTGACAGCTCCTAATCTAGGTCTTCACTGTTTTTATACAGGATATGTCTGACATGACTGGAGCCTGCATCATTTCCGAGGAAAAACTTACCAGTATTTTTTGTTTACCATCTTTATATTATAGGAGATATTATGGTCAGGGCCATTGGCTGAGTTGTATATATGAATACTCAGCAGGAGAGTTTCCAATTAGAACTTGGCAGAAATGGAAAATAAAATTATAGCAAGAGAATAGTTAACCCTTTACCTCATAGCCTGTTTCTAGTTTTGATGACCAATGACCATTTAAAGGTGCATTCTGCTGTACTTTCAGCCTGCTTTAAGCTATCATATGCTAGGATATAGAAATATTTTTTTGGTACTACATGTTCATGACAATATAAATTGGAACTTTTTTCTTCAATGAAGGAATAAATTAAATGTGCTAAAAGGCGATTCTATGGAGGAAAGGGTTAATAAAAGTTTGGATTCTCATTAGACACCTTGTTATCCCAATGTCTGATCAGGATTCAAATTGTTTGCAAAGTCGTCTTTTCGTTGACTCCATAATTGGCAGAGAAAGAGTTAATTTCAACCATCATAATATTTCACCATTCTAGTTGAAGATTTTAAGATAACAAATGACTAGCATAGATATATTGGGAAGATAGGTCACAGAATGTCCACTAAAATATAAGCAAATATACCATGCCATGACACAATGCTCAGACACTTTCGGATCAATAGTTTGTCGATAACTGAACCAAGACCATAAAGTTAAAAGCAGCCAGTGACTTGTTATTTTATTGGCCTGGCAACTTTGCATACTTGTGCCATGTCAATGTTTTTCAGTGTGAAAGGAAGTATAGTAAAATCTCTCTATAACGACCACTAAAGTGTGATAATTTATTAGGTGTTTTCAACAGGTGACTGCTTAAAGCATGGTGATAATAAAACAGAAAGCTCCTTTAGGAGCTTTCTGTTTTATTATCACCATGCTTTAAACTGTCACTAGTCATTTATACAGTCAATTAGCCCTCAATTTAGTGGCCGTTATGAAGAGAGGTTTTAACCCTTAACCTGCCAGTCACGACTATAGCTCCATATGCAAACAGCTTGGATCCGGATGAGACGCCGAGTAACTCGGCGTCTCATCCGGATCCAAGCTGTTTGACACTCTGACAACATTTTCAGCAATTTTGAGCAACTTTGAAGCACTTTGAAACTTTAAGCAGACAAGAAATATAGCAGACGACAATTTATTTGGCGGGCTAAGGGTTAATGTATATATAAATGTACAGTAAAACCTCCATATTACGGCCACTAAAAAGAATGCTAATTGTTTATATGAAAGGCAAGTGGCAGCTTAAGGCAAGGGGAAAGTAAAACAGAAAGCTCATAAAGGAGCATGTTTTAACCTATTCCCCAATATGTACATCTTTTTACACCTTTAATCTCTTCCTCAACTAGAAAATAGTTCCAATTTTATCATTATTTATACAGTTATAAATATGTATGATAAGAAATATTTCCTATATTCTAGCAGATGGTAGCTTAATGCAGGCTGAAAGTAAAGCAGAATGCACCTTAAGGCACATTCTGCTTTACTTTGAACCTGCTTTAAGTGGTCACATATTTAAGAAAGTAGAAACATGCTATTGGGTAATGGGTTCAGTTGCCACCTGCCTTAAACAGGGAATGATTTACAAGTTGTATTTAGCAGTCATAATAGAGAGGTTTTTACTGTACTGTTGAACCCATTACCCCATAAATACGCCTTTTAACACCTTTAATTAATTCCTCTACTGAAGAAAATAGTTCCAATTTATACCGTCACCAAAACAAATTATAAGAAATATTTTCTATATTCTAACAGATAATAGCTTAAAGCAGGCTGAAAGTAAAGCAGAATGTGCCCTAAGGCACATTCTGCTTTACTTTCAACCTGCTTTAAGTGGTCACATATCTTCAAAACTAGAAACAGGCTATGGGGTAATGGATTAAACCTGCACAAACTCACACTTAAAAACTCTGAAAACAGAAGAAAGAAAATCTCGGCTCCAAGCATTTATGGTTACAAGTCATGTTTACAGGGTTCTGATAATGAAGAACAGTAATAATGCAGAAAGCAACTAAAGAGTTAGCTATTTAATGCAGGTCAGTACTAATGCAGATAGCTCCTAAAGGAGCTTTCTGTATTAGCATTGACTTGAATTAACCAGCCATCTGTTTTAAAGTGTAAACAGACAATTCAATTTATTTTTAATGGCTGCAGAACTTGCTTGTTCTGGAAACATTTCTGATGGAACAATTTTTTTGTGGTTTACAGAGGATCTGCTTTACAAGTCAAATATGGGTGGAGTAACCGTCCAGTTCTGCATCTATAATATATTAAACCTTTACTCCATGAAATTATCTTGTTTTCAGTGTTTTAACCCTTTACACCACGGCCTGTTTCTAGTTTTGAAGATAGGTGACCCCTAAAAGAAGGATGCAAATGCCTTAACCCTTTGAACCCTAGTCACGCCTATAGGCGTCCTTTTCAAACAGTGTACATGTGAATAGTACAATTGTCCTGTGCAAACAGTGAAGACCCAGATCAGAGGGCTCCAAAAGGAGCCCTCTGATCAGGGTCTTCACTGTTTGTCATAATGCCAAACATTGACAAAAACAACCCTTAAAAGTCATATATGGACTAGACTAAAATCGAAACTGGAATTGTCCATTTAAAGCTTTAGGGAGGAAAGAGTTAAGGCACATTCTGTTTTTATAAAGTGAAAACCTGATAAGAAATGGGACCTATGCATCAGTGAATAGAACCACTTCTTCACTATGCAAAACTCTTTTTGGTGTATTATATCTCTCACCTATATGATTGAGTATGGTTTACTATCAATTATGCAGTTGTTCCATAAACTTTACTATTTTGAGGTAATCATGTTACTGGTTTATAAGAGGTTTAAAATCAGTAAAAGGCAGATTAATACGAGCGGAAATTCATATTGTAAATAACCGGAAGCTAATAA
The DNA here is from genome assembly GCA_922989275.2 of Gari tellinella. Classification (NCBI taxonomy): domain Eukaryota; kingdom Metazoa; phylum Mollusca; class Bivalvia; order Cardiida; family Psammobiidae; genus Gari; species Gari tellinella. Next base: position 68,121,594 of record OV277866.1, read on the forward strand.
AAGTTGGGCCAAGGTTAATAATAGCTCATCTTATTGCGTTATGGTTTTAATGATTGACAGGTCAATAAAATTGAACTATATCATCTTTCAAATCAGTCAGGCCTGACATAATAGCACAGCTGGGAAGCATGACTGCGACCTTGTGCCTTATTTTTTCTAAACAATATTGGCATCATACCATATAAGTTGCATGAATCAGAACTATGCGAGAGACTATTACCGATACCTGTTATTATTTTGAGGTTCAAGTTATCGACTAAAACTCTATTCAAGCTGGCATGGAGTTTTAGAAATTGTTGAAAAATTTCTGCAAACAGTTTGGGTCCAGATCAGGCCCCACAAATGTGGGGCCTGATCTGGATCCAAACTGTTTGACATTGACTCAGATCCAATATCTGAAAAATTGAAAGTGGAAAATAAATTATTTGTATAGACGTGGAAGCTGACAAAACAACACAGTAAAGTTACTTGTGCATGGAAAGTGTTAAAATATAGATTTTCTAAGAGTGCATTAGGTGAACTTTGTAATGCAATATTATTAGCTAGAGCTCTGTCGCCTGGTATTTTCAACAACAAACAGTAACTACCTTTAAGCTGCTGACTTCCACAAGAATGATCTTTTCCAGTTTTTGTCCATTCTTCGTAATAGTTCTCCTACTATATATTTTGGGCCCCAGATAAGAGAGCATAAATAACTTAATCATTTTCAATGTTTGCTTCTTTTTGCCTCCACAAATCCATATGATGTAACTACTCATTAGAACTGTCGGAAATCAAAGATCCTAATGAGTAGTGACATCATCATGTTCATGAAGACTTATAATAAATGCATCCCCTATCTGCCAGAAACTATTGTACCTTAAAGCAGGTTCCTTAACTCTGTCCTACATGTAAGTTTACCCCATAGCCTGTTTCTAGTTTTGAAAATAGATGAGTACTTAAAGCAGGTTAAAAGTAAAGCAGAAAGCACCATAAGTTGCATTCTGCTTTACTTTCAGCCTGCTTTAAGCCACCACCTGTGAGGATATAAAAAATATTTTGTTTGTAACATGTTTATGACTGTGTAGAATGCTGGGTATCACTTTATTATAGCGGCTTACATTTGTCACTTTCTTTAAACAGCAGATGACAACTTTAAGCAGACAATATTGCAATAGTGAAAGGGTTAGACTTAGTTATCTTGTACGGGGAACAGCAACAGGCATTGTTGTAAGGAGGGACTTGTTTTTTGGAGGGTTGTTGTAGGGAGGGAGTACTGTATCTTTATTCTGAATAATTCTTGTCTTTTCAGCCGCATGATATACAGAAGGTGGTTTTAAAAAGCATCATCAACAGTTTACTTCGGGACAAAAAGTAAGTACATGTATATCCAAACTCCGCTATTATGACAATTTAAGAAGTGGCATGTTTTTGCTACATATGTATTTAAAGCATCATGTTGATGCTTAAAGCAATATTCTTTCCCAAAAAACATGTTGATGTTAAAGTAATAAATTTCATTGCAAACAGTTAAGTGCCAGATCAGACGCTGGGTAACCCAACGTCTGATCAGGCTGCAAACTGTTTGTCACTCTGATTAAAATGAATACCGTAGTCAAAATTGTCCAAAAGCTGTTATTATGCCCCCGGCATCGACAGATGCGGAGGCATATAGTAATCGTCCTGTACGTCAGTCCGTCTGCACGCACGAAAGGTCCTTTGTTGGGTAGGGAGAACAATAGATTCCATTAATTCCGTGATTGCCCTATTGTTATTGTTGGGTATTTTTGTTGCTATTGGGTACTTTTAAACAAAAGAAAAACCCAACAAGTGCCCAAATGTAAGGACGTCCGTCCGTGTGTCCGTAACAAGGTTAAGTAGAATTTACCGTTTCGTCTAGCATCAACACCGCTTACCCAAATGCTTGGATACTTATACAGTTGTTGCCTTGGACCATTCCCTATCCACCAATATCACCAAACTTTGATATTGACCTTGACCTTGACCTAATTTGGACTTAGAATATCTTAAATATGCTATTTCCTGGTTAACTAGAATTTACCGTTTCGTCTAGCATCAACACTGTTTACTAAAATGCTTCAATACTTATACAGTTATTGCCTTGGACCATTACCATCTCACCAATAATACCCAAGCTCAGTTCAATTACCTTGACCTTGACCTAATTTGGACTTAGAAAAAATTCAGAATATATTGTCAAGGATGCCACCGGGGGCATAAGCGTTTATTGAAAGCGCAGTCTTGTTTTTACAGCTTGTTTTAAAGCATTTGCATTTCCTTGGCATTTAAACTGGAAGGAAAACACCTTTTTGAAAGCTTTCTGCGACTATCTTTGTCTTGCTTACATATAACTATCATCAGCTTTAACACAATTATTGTGATAATCAAGGAGTCTTTTTTGGAGTGTTTGATATTATTGGTATGCGCCTTCTTATTTGTGAAAACGATCAAAGATCCCCTAAAGGGTTCCTTAGGATCAAATACTGTCTCAGTTCATGTGTGAATTTTAACCTTTACCCATTAACTAATAAATGTGCCTTCCTGCCTTTATAAGTTATTCCTCCACTAAATAAAATAGTTTCCCTTTAAACAGTACTGAATTATGCAGCAAAACAAAAACATGTGTACATGTATGTATTTCCTACATCCTTGCAGATGGTGGCTTAAAGCAGTCTTAAAGTGAAGCATAATGCTCCTTAAGGCATATTCTGCTTTACTTTCCATCTTCAAGTCTAGCCAATTTCTGCACATATACTGATAAGCACAACATATAGATATTCATGAATAATTTAGATGGCAGTTTACTCCTTTCACTGCCATGATGTTGTGAATTTTATTGCTTGTATTGAAATTTAGGTACATGTATTTTGTCTTATGAAAAAAGTGATACTGTTTTAGGTTTGTCCATCCATTTATCGACGGAATGAGCCTTAGATAAGAGTGGTGTAGTTAGTTTGGTCGAAATTGGTCTAGTTTTCCATGATTTAAGCCCCTTTTAACTTGAAATATTAGAAATATATATGATGTTTTTGATTAACTGCATATCTATTTTGAATTTCCTCAAAATTTGTCAAATTTTCAACGAGTTATGCCCCCTGAAGGACGTATTATGTACTGTTTACAGTTCTGGTTTGACCTAAAGTGGGTGTATTATGTACCGCCTTGCTGGACTCATGTTTACATCTTTATTTATTTCTACGCAGAGGAAAACAGTTCAGTTATTTTAGTCATGAATATTCACAATAACTTTTAATAAGAAATATATTCAATATCTTAGCAGATGATACCTTAAAACAGGCTGAAAGTAAATCAGAATGCAACTTCTGCTTCATTTCAGCATGCTTTAAGTTTTCACCTGTCTTCAAAACTAGGAAAAGGCTACATGGGAGAGTTAAACGAAGATTAAATACAAATCCCATAAACCTGACTTTGATACCACTTTACTTCCTTTAAAAAAGGTTGCTTAACCCTTTATCCCAATATGCTTCTTATTTTGAAGACAGGTGTCAACTACCATAAAAGCAGGTTGAAAGTAAAAGCAGAATGTGCCTTAAGGTACCTTTCTTCTTAAATTTCAGCCTGCTTTATTAAGTTACCATCTGCTAGGATATAGAAACTATTTCTATTATTGCATACTCATGCTTTTATCAAGTGAAATAATTTTCTTCAGTGGATGAATAAATTTAATGCGTAAAAAGGTATTTATCTATCTATAGCGTAATGAAAAGTACAGACTTGAGTGTATATACTTCAGTGTTACAATGGCTAAGTTCTAATGACACTTTCAGTCCAGTAGCTTCAGAAGAGTCGGATGATGAAGTGGCAGAGAGGTTTATGAAGTGAGCAGCTAAACGAGCCTTGTCAGGGGATAAAGGGCTCTTACATATTACATACAGTGTACAGGCACAGCGCCAGATAATAGGAATATTTAAAATACTAAAATCTTTGTTTCTGCGTATAACCCTCTGGTGTTACTACTCATTAGAATCGTCTCTTTGAAATGATTCTGATGAGTAGTAAAACCATAGGATTTTGTGCTGAAATGTGAGAAAATATTGGAATTGTTCAGTTAACTCCCTCTTATCTGAAACAGAGTACAGAGCTCAAGATGATAGGAACATTTTAAATACTTACAGTGGAGAAGATGTGTAGTAAAACTCCTATTAGTACCACCTAAAAGATTGTATGAAAGACAGGTAACAGTTTTAAGCAATGTGAAATTAAAACAGAAATTTCCTAAAGGAGCTTTTGGTTTTACACTCATCTTGCTTTAAGCAGCCACCTGCTTTGAACACCTAATAATTGTGTTATACTGTAAGCTTGAATTTCATCAGATCTTGGTCTATGGAGAATGTAATGTTAAGAGCCCTTATTTCCATTGATATAGCTCAAGTATAACTGGCAGTTTGCAAGCTTGGCATATATTTGTGCATGACTGGTTGGATTTATTTTGTAAAAATTGACATAGTCTCACTGACCAAAAAAACACAGTATGAGGGGTGTTCAAAAGTAGTGCATGTATTTTCAAATTGACTGCTAGAACTCATTATCTTTATCAATGTTAGACTTACTCCTTGCTATTATATATACAGTAAAACCTCGCTATTACGACCACTAAATTATGTTAATTATTAGGGTGTTTACGATAGGTGACCGCTTAAAGCAAGGTGACAGTGAAACAGAAAGCTCCTATAGGAGCTTTCTGTTTCACTGTAACCTTGCTTTAAGCTGTCACCCGTCTGTTATACACTCAATTAGCCTTCGTTTAAGTGGTCGTAATAGCGAGGTTTTACTGTATTTGCATTTTGAAAATAGTGTAACCCCCAGATGAGACAGTTCCTACAGGAGCTATAATCAGGCTATGCACTGTTTTCTTATAGGATCTGTCTGACATCGGTCTGCGCTCTTTCCAGGGAATTGTTTTCCTTACTATATTAGCCAATATACAATATATGTTAGGATGCTTAATATTAATAGTAAATAGAGTTTTATAATTATATAATATGAATATTTAGCAAGAGAAGGGTTTAATCTTATTTTGTTGTAAGGAATTTTACTGTACAAGTACATTTGGAACATCCCTTAGTTCTCTCAATATAACATGTTAATGTTGAGCTCTGCTCTGTACTAGTCTTTACTTTCACAGGCTGTACTGCTATGCTGCATGATAGACTATTCTTATAACATATCAGCCTATATCAACTATATGTAACTGTATCACATCAAACGGTTGTAAGACATCAAACAAACTATTATTGTTGTATTTGTATCACAGCAGACCTCACAGACACCGCATCAAAGTTTCTTAATATTTGATGAACTGTTTCACCACCTTTTTATTTTTCATTTCAAACTACACCATAGCTTTATCACATCAAACAACATAGTAACAGTATTACACCAAACTACAATATAACTGTATTGTAACTTATCATATCAAACTACACTGTATCTGTGTCACCTTCATCAAACTACACTGTAAATAAATCACACCAAACTACACTGATACTGTATGACATCAAACTACACTGTAACTGTATTCTATAAAACTACGCAGTTACTGTATCACATCAAACTGCACTATAAATGTATCACACCAACCTACACTGTAACTGTATCACATCAAACTACAATGTAATTGTATTATATAAAACTACACTGTAACACACCAAACTGCACTGTAACTGTATGACATCAAACTACACTGTACATGTATTATATAAAATAACAATGTAACTGTGTCAGTCCAAACTTGCCTATAACTGTATTACATCAAATTACACTGTAATGGTATCATATTAAACTACATACATGATAGTAACTGTATCACCTTACACCCTCCTTAACTGACTTCATACTACACTGTAACTGTATCAACCCAAACTACACTGTAACTACATTACACAAAACTGCACTATAACTGTATTACATCAAACACCACAATAGTTAATACTTACATCACTGTAACTTAAATCAAAGAACACTTTAATTACATTATATCAATTTACATTAACGGTATCACATCAAACTACACTGTAACCCTATCTCATCAAACTACACTAACTGTATCACATCAAACTATGGTATACTGTGACTGTTTAACACCAAGCTACACTGTAATATTATCTTACAAATGCACTCTAACAGCATTACATTAAATTACATTCTAACTGTATGACATCAAACTACAGTGGAACGTTATCTTATCAACATACACTGTAACTATATCACATCAAATTACACTTTAACTGTAAGATATCAAATAACACTTTAATTGTATCATAGCAAACAACATTGTGATGATCACATGCATAGCTATAACTGTACATTACAATTGTATCACATTAAATTACATTGTAATTGCATCCTATCAAACTACATTGTAATTATTCCACATCAAACTACATTGTAATTATATCACAACAAAATACACTGTAATTGTATCACATCAAACTACATTGTAAATGTATGACATCAAACTACATTGTAATTGCACCACATCAAACTACATTGTAAATGTATCACATCAAACTACATTGTAAATGTTTGACATCAAACTATATTGTAATTGCATCCTATCAAACTACATTGTTATTGTACCAAATCAAACTACATTGTAATCACATCACATCAAACTACATTGTTATTGTACCACATCAAACTACAGTGTAATTGTATCACATCAAACTACATTGTAAATGTTTGACATAAGACTATATTGTAATCGCATTCTATCAAACTACATTGTAATTGTACCACATCAAACTAAATTGTAACTGTAAGACATCAAACTACATTGTAATTGTACCACATTAAACTACATTGTAAGTGTAAGACATCAAACTACATTGTAATTGTACCACATTAAACTACATTGTCATTGTACCACATTAAACTGCATTGTAATTGTACCACATTAAACTACATTGTAAGTGTAAGACATCAAACTACATTGTAATTGTACCACATTAAACTATATTGTAAGTGTAAGACATCAAACTACAATCATTGTAAGTGTAGCACATCAAACTACATTGTTATTGTACCACATCGTACTAAATTGTAATTGTAAGACATCAAACTACATTGTAATTGTATTACATCAAACTACATTGTAAGTGTACCTCATCAAACTACATTGTTATTGTACAGTACTACATCAAACTGCATTGTAAGTGTACCACATCAAACTACATTGTAATTGTATTACATTAAACTACATTGTAAGTGTAAGACACCAACCTACATTGTAATTGTACTACACCAAACTACATTGTAATTGTACCACATCAAACTACATTGTAACTGTACCACATTTCCATGTTAACTATCACTTAAAACTTCACATATGATGTTTTGTGTATCACAACAGACCTTATAACTCTTTCTCTGATATTAGCTTTTATTTAAGCTTTCGGTTGAAAACATTGAAAAGTCCAATCAGACAGCTCCTTCTGTCTGATCAGAGTCTGCAATGTTTTCATTCAGGATCTGTCTGGCATAACTCTGTACTCTTCCTGTGGAAACTCTTCCTGATTTTGTGAGCCAGTGTAATAAAAAGAAATAGTTCAGATGATAGAAATTCAAAGTTGGCAGTTTTGCATATTCTGTGGGATAGGAGTTAACACATTGAACCCCAGCAACGAGTTTACTTGTCATTTACAAACAGTGTATCTGCTTAGAGTACAAGTGTTGTATGCAAACAGTGTAGATCCTGATGAGAGGGCTCCCGTGCTGGAGCCTTTTGATCGGAGTCTGCACTGTTTGATATTTTTCAGCATATTTTAAAGATCAATCCTTAATAGTCAAGGATGGACTTGACTAAATTGGAAATTGGAATTGTCAGTTAACCCTTAGCCCGCCAATTTGCCAAATAAATTGTCGTCTGCTATATTTCTCGTCTGCTTCAAGTTTCAAAGTGCTTCAAAGTTGCTCAAAATTGCTGAAAATGTTGTCCCAGTGTCAAACAGCTTGGATCCGGATGAGACGCCGAGTTACTCGGCGTCTCATCCGGTTCCAAGCTGTTTGCATATGGAGCTATAGTTGTGAGTGGCAGGCTAAGGGTTAAAAGTTTCAGGGTTGACTAAGAGTTACTATACATGTATTAGACAACACCGTACCTAATATTTACTGAATCACATCTCAGTGATTCGATATACCTAAAGTTTACACCCTTATTGGATTGCTCCTGAAGGAACAGTTTAGTTAGGTTCTACACTGTTTGCCATTCAGTATGCAGATTTGGACAAATTACCATGTGATAAAAGCAATTTGTTCAAATCTTATATTTACAGCAGTTGCACAATCATGATGTCCTAGATTTTAGGATGTTTATGTTACGTTCTAAAAATCTTGCAACTCGAAAGCTTGGAATTAAAAATATTAAAATTACCCTACTCTTGACTTCCATACAAAAACTTCTCTATCTGTCTGATACCCGATACATGCCTAACTTAGGGTGAAAGTTATGCAGAATGCAGTAATGCTGTCTGCTAATATCTATCATCCTGCTTTAACTCATTAAACACTATTAGTAACTCTTGTTGGTTATTTATGTTCCCTTGTGGATCTTTATAGATACCAAAACTTGAACCAGTATAGATCTACTTGGATTTCTGGGTAGTTTGATAAATACTCCTCTAAATTAGCAAACAGTGTAGACCCTAATCAGAGGGCTCCTTTATATTTAAAACAGGTCCATGTTGTTAAAAAAGTTAAGCAGATTTACACTACCGCTATTTGTCACATTGATAATATATTATGCAGAGGTAAACAAGTTTTAGAAATTCTTAACCCTTAGCCCGCCAAATAAATTGTCGTCTGCTATATTTCTCATCTGCTTCAAGTTTCAAAGTGCTTCAAAGTTGCTCAAAATTGCTGAAAATGTTGTCCGAGTGTCAAACAGCTTGGATCCGGATGAGACACTCGGCGTCTCATCCGGATCCAAGCTGTTTGCATATGGAGCTATAGTCGTGAGTGGCAGGCTAAGGGTTAAGATTCTATCAGTATAAAGCAAAAGTCTTTTACTGAGCATCAACCATTTATGCCTAGTGGATTCTTCCATGTTTAATTATATATAATTACTATATAATAAAATGAATGAGTCAACTTTCCACTTATGGGGTGACTGATCTAATTGTTTGCTTTCATTTTATATTTGATAAAAAATTATGTTAGCACACTGTGTAGACTCAGATCAGATGCAACATTATGCAATGTCTGATCTGATTCTGCACTGTTTGCCAATATATGGCCCATTTATTTGACGCTCCATTTATGGGCTGCTACAGTGGAGAATGTGTTATTCTTTCCCAATAAACGCGTTTACGCTAAAACTATTATTTGCAGTGCACACAGTTTGGAGCCAGATCAGACGATCAGGCTCCAAACTGTTTGCCACCAAGATAAACATGAAATATCAGAATTGTCCAAAAGTTGTTCTTTTCTACGTTTTAGTGTTTTGCGTTTGCGTACGTTTGCGTTTAAACGGGAAAGAATAACAGATTCTCCACTGTATACACAAATGGGTTCATGCTTATTTATGATAACATATATCAATTATTTAAAGTTTGTTTTATCAGTTGAGTTTGTGTTGGTTTAGTTAGCGTTCTAACTCTAAACAGGCTAACAGAGAACTAGTGATAGTGTTTGCAAACAGTTTGGATCCAGATAATATATATAAATTCACTAGAAAGCTAATAATGGAGTTTCTGCAGTACCATTGCCATGCATTAAGCAGAAACCTGCAGCGCTTAAAGACCCTAAAGAATTTTGTAATGTGCATGTCTTATAATGTATCGTCTGCTATGACTACTAGGTGAATGTTTATTACAAGGGAGTAAATACGGTGTTTAAATCATCACAGGTACAGACTGGGATCCTGAGTTTAACTCAGCGCTGTTTATCTGATAGTGACGTATCCAGCAACTGAAGCTCCGTTAGCATTTGTAAACCCCGTATGACAGAATTTGTTTGTAGGGGGAGCTAGACTCGCACCAATATTTTTCGTAAGGATTCGATATAGGCTCTCCGAGCCAACAATCACAAAATGTGTTTATATGTAGCGAACTTCCAATGTCTTTAAACCGATTGTTGCTTATCTCTTATCCCCACATACGCGTCATAGGTCCTGGACGTTTTTAGCTACTCCTCTACATATTCATAGGCACACACAAAGACTGTTTGTGAATATGGGAAGTGGCTAAAACCCGGATGAAAGCAAAGCAGATAGCTCGTAAATTAGCTTTCTGCTTTACTTCCATTTGCTTTAAAGATTTTATCCTCGCCACACAGAGATAAGAATAAGTCGATTAGAAATTCATTTGTTAGTTATTGCATTATAAAACGCTAATACGTAATATTATTTTGCTTAAAATATCACATACTCGTAGTATATCTTTAGTTCCTTCCTTGTCATATAGCATTATTTTGCATACCGAATTTTTTTTTTAATTTTTTTTTTTTTTATACTTTATTCAAGAATATTACAATCACATATGTATATACACTCATTTTCAGATCAATTTCACATACACACTATTTATATATATATATATTGTAATTTAAGAAAGTCACAACCTCATGTGTACAGTTTGTATACATGTACATTCATATCAATATACATGTATATATATATATGTATATATTGTCGTTGAAACTTTGAATGCTGATCAATGTTTGTGTTTGATATATTCAAGAAAGTGGTATTTTCCAAATTTTAAGCGCTGGTGCATATGCATAGAATTTTCATCTACATTGTCTTCAGCATTCAGAGAATCAACGACAATATGTTCCATTTAACAAAAGAGTGAACATTTTTTAATATTGCAATATTCAAGAGTTGTTATGATTTTTTGAAGAAAAAAAGAGAAATAAGAAAAAAAAATGGAAGAGAAAAAGTATATAGATTTTTTTATTCTTGTAGAAATATGCTATATGACTATATGTAGTTTGATAGAAAAAGCTTTACAATTGTCCATGAATTATCTGTTTTAGCTGTGTTTTGACTTATATCTAATGCCAATTTTAAGGAGTTTTTTATTCCGGTTATTGACGGTATAATTTCTTTGCATTTACACAGAAAAATATATCTTTTTATTTCTAAGAAAACAATATCAAGTTTGTAGTCTTTTCTATCGGAGCCTAGGATTACACTGAAACTATCTATCTTGAGTGAAGGTTCAAATTTCAAAAGTGTTTCTGTTATATCGTTTTTCAGTGGTTTAATTTTACAGCAGTCCCAAAAAATATGGTTTATATTTTCTTCATGACTATGACAAAAACTACATAAATTGGAATCTTTTATATTCATTTTATACAGTAATGAGTTTGTTGGTAAAAATCTGTGAATACTCATCTTGTTTGTAACCATTGAATATATGTATCTTTGGTACATTTAAAAACATAGCTACATGTATATATATTTTTCCAGTTAATGTTATCATTTTCATAAAATGTTATCCATTTTGATCTACTTGTAGGCACATCTTCGTTTTTACTTAGAATATTATAAATAAATTTGTTGGCATCAATTTTTTTTACAATGGGGTACATATAACAATCCATTGTTGATAAGGGATAGTCAGATATAGAATCAGTTATCAATGTAATGTTTAATTTACTCAAAAAAGATTTAACTGCCATTTTTAGACCATAATAATACATGAGAAAGTTCATTTTTTCCCAGTCATTCTTTCCAAAAAGGCAGTTTCTACAAACTGGCCATGATTGTCAAGAATATCCCTTACCAATCGTATTCCTCTGTTATACAGTATTGGTATAAATACAGGTTTTTTGTCTACAAGAAATTTGTCGTTATAGAACAATGGTATATCATATATTTGGCTAACATCACTATAACAAAACTTTTTAATATACAGCAAATATGATTTTAAAACATCAATCCAAAAATCGTTTTTTATCTTATCTATTAACTACTTACAGAACTAATTTCCACAGTTTATGATTTATTTTTTTGTCAATCCAACAATTTACTAGTTTATAACATTTACTGTCATTGTGTATTATAAAATTTCTTAACCATTTCATTTTTAAACTACGTATATACCATTCAATATCAATCATTTTTAAACCGCCTTCTGGGTAATCTTTAATAAGTACATTTCGTTTTATCTTTGCTTTACCATCCCATATAAAATCATAAAATGAACTCAAAAATGTTAGATGGCGTTGGTAAGCTAATAAATAAATGCGTAAGAATAGGTAAAAGTAAAGATTTGACAACAGTTATTTTTCTAATAGGAGTTAGTTTTCTTCTTTTCCAGTAAGAAATACAGTTTGTAATAGATGTCATATTTATGTTAATTTAATTGGCATCTCAACAATATCCAAACTGTTGGACACTCTGACCCTATTTGGAAATAAATTCTAGAAAGTTTTAATGTTAGAATACAATAAAATAAGTAGCTGATGACAATTATTAAAAAAGAAAAAAATACCTTAGAAATGTTCAAAGAGTTAAAATCTGATTGTTACGTCACATCGCCTACCTTGTTGGATCAAAATTGCATAAAAGATAATGGTATTTTAACACTTTTTCTGCTACAACATAAATGATATCTGCTTCAGATGCATTACCTCTCTGTCTCACATGTGAATTTCTTACACTTTTTATCCCATTACCTGATAGTGTCAAAATTATCCGACATTGCTCTAGCCCGTTTCTAGTTTCGAAAACATGTGACATCTTCAAGTATGTTGAAAGTAAAGCAGAATGAGCCTTGAGGCACAATCTGCCTTACTTTCCACTGCCTTAATAAGCTACCATCTACTAGGATATAGCAAGTATTTCTTATTCATGTCTGTATAAATTGGAACTATTATCATTAGTGATGTGAATGATTTGTATTTAATGGCTTTGGTGAAAAATGTTAAAGCATGCTGAAAGTATATGAGAAAGCTCCTGTAGGACTCATATACAGAGGAAAAAGTTAACTCATTAACTCTTTCCTCCCTGAAACTTTAAATGGACAATTCCAGTTTCGATTTTTGTCTAGTCCATTTCTGGCTTTTAAGAGTTGTTTTTGTCAATTTTGGCATTACTGACAAACAGTGAAGACCCTGATCAGAGGGCTCCTTTCGGAGCCCTCTGATCTGGGCCTTCACTGTTTGCACAGGACAAGTGTATTATTCACATGTACACTGTTTGAAATGACGCCTATAGGCGGGACTAGGGTTCATACCGTATAAAGAAATCCATATCCTAGCAGATGGTAGTTTAAAGCAGGCTGAAAGTAAAGCAGAATGTACCAAAAGGCACATTCTGTTTTACTTTTAACCAGCTTTAAGTGGTCACCAGCTGTCTTCAAAGCTAGAAACCGGCTATGGGACAAAGGGTTTAAGCAGGATTTGAAATAGTTTGTTGAAAGTTTGCTGTAGCTAAATAGTAAATAGTTGTGAGATTATCATAGTGTGCTGCTTTCTTAATCCTAACAGCCATTTCATCTTCTCTTTTATTTGCTTGCTAAGGAATCATGACAGTAGAATGAACTGGTAAGAGAAATGTATTGTAACCATTGGTCAATAAATACATGTTTACCAAATATTATTAAACTCTAGTCACACATATAGTCACCCTTTACAATGAAACAGGGCTCAAGATAAGAGGAAGTAAACTGAACAAATCCAATATTTTCTCACTCATTTCAGCACCAAGTCCTATGGTGTCACTACTCATTAAAATTGTTACGGTTAAATGCAGAAATAAATATTTTTGTTTTTGAATACTCCCCTTATCTTGAGCTCTGTTTTATAACTGGTATACAGTCATGTATCTGTGAACTGTCCAAATTTCAACCATACACTTGTCCTATGCAAATTGTGTAGACCAACATCAGAGGGCTCTTACAGCAGTCTTCTCATCTAGTTCTACACTGTTTTTCGCTTTGAGATATTTTGTAAAAACAATTGTCAATAGTCAAAAATAGTAGCTTATATATGAAATTATCATATATTTTTTATAGTGGTGTGTTTGTCTAGGAAAGTGGTATTTTTGACCTGGTAAGCAATTGCAATCATGTTTTGTCCATAAACCATACATGGAGATGAAATTGTTTTAGAAATGGTAATACATGCAATAAGTTCTAAATTTGTTTTTGCAAGGAAAGTCATAAAGGTAATCATTTGAACTTTGGAGTAGACTTTTTTGAGTTACTTTTAGACTGCTTAAAGGAAGTACCCGTTTTAAAGCTTTGTATAAAACTATATGTGAAAGGGTTGAAACATGAGAAATTTTACTTTTTTATAAACATTTATTTACATGTAGTGAATTGTAATGTTTTTATTTACAGGCCACATTCCAAAGATGACCTCAGAGCATACTCGGTTCTTCTACAGGTAAGGACACTTTAGTTACACTTATACATCATGACTAACACAATTTAGCTTGGATTTAATGTTTAACCCATTACCCCATTAACACTATTTTTTTAGCTCACCTGAGCTAGCTCAGGGTGAGCTTTTGCAATCCTTGAATGTCCGGCATTCGTCGTTCGTCGTCCGTCGTCAACAATTTTGGTGTTTACACTCTAGAGGCCACAATTTTTATCCAATCTTTCTGTAACTTACTCAGATTGTATATTACCATAAGAGTTTGGATGAGTTTGATTATGCTTGATATTGGACATATAGGTCAAGAGTTATCCACCTTTGAATTGCTGAAAATGCATTATTTAACAGTGTTTACACTCTAGAGACCACAATTTTAATTCAATCTTTCCCAATCGTGCTCAGATTGTATATAACCGCAAGAGTTAGGATAAGTTTGATTATGGTTGGAATCGGACCGATAGGTCAAGATTTATCGACCTTTAAATTGCTGAAAATGCCATATTTAAGGTTGTTTACACTCTAGAGGCCACAATTTTAATCCAATCTTTCTCAAACTTCATCAGATGGTATATGACTAGAAGAGTTCAGATGAGTTTGATTATGGTTACAATCGGACCGATAGGTCAAGAGTTATCTACCTTTAAATTGCTGAAAATGCCATATTTCAGGTTGTTTACACTCTAGAGGCCACAATTTTAATCCAATCTTTCTCAAACTTCATCAGATGGTATATGACCAGAAGAGTTCAGATGAGTTTGATTATGGTTTCAATCAGACTTGTAGGTCAAGAGTTATCTACCTTTGAATTGCTGAAAATGCCATATTTAAGGGTGTTTACACTCTAGAGGCCACAATTTTAATCCAATCTTTCTCAAACTTGCTCAGATTGTATATAACCATAAGAATTCGGATGAGTTTGGTTATGGCTGGAATCGGACCTATAGGTCAAGATTACCTTTGAATTGCTGAAAATGCCATATTTAACAGTGTTTGCACTCTAGAGGCCACAATTTTCAATGGATTTTAATTATAATTGCACACAATGTATATAGCTATAAGTTCTCGAGGGAGTGCAATTATTGTTGAAATCTGATCATTGTGGCAAGAGTTATCTGCCCTTGATATACTTTGAAATGCTAAAAAATGCTTCATTTCAGTATTATTTTGGCTCTAGTTATCTGCCATTGATGTACTCGACTATACATACTAGAATTGGTCATATTGCAATGTTGTGTACATGCTACACTACAAATTTGAATGGATTTAGAATAAAACAGGTGAAATTCAAATTTAAAGCTATCAGGCTTCATTATAAAAGGTGAGCGATATCAGGGCCTTCAGGCCCTCTTGTTTACATCTTTAATTCATTCCTCCGCTGAATAAAATAGTTCCACTTTTTACAGTCATTAATATGCACCATGAAAAATAATTTCTATATCCTAAGACTGATGGTAGCTTTAAGCGGGCTTAAAGCAAAGCAGAATGCGCCCTAAGGCGCATTCTGCTTTACTTTCAACCTGCTTGAAGTGATCACCTTTCTTCAAATTTAGAAACAGGCTACTAGTATAGCCTAATTAGGGAAAGGGTTAATGGGTATTGATCAGGTATAGCCTTTTTAATGGATGGTTTTTGCTAGACAATCTTTTTTAGTTGTTTTTCTCAAATAAACTGATGGGCTATACATTATTAGTGTTATAAATATTTAAGTACACTTAAACATGTTCTTAACCCTTTTCCTGTTGTAAAAAAATCAAAGGCTTTAAAAAATTGTATACAAAAGTTATTCAAGAGTTATTCAGCATCTGATCTGGATCTACACTGTTTGCATTTATCAGTATAGTGGAGATTGCGGTTTGAGAAAGTTTCTTGTCATTTTGCAAAGAAAAATATCTTGTTCTGATTGGTTAAATTACCATGAGACAATGAACCCTGAATGTTCTGAGTCTTACTAGCTGGGTACTAAAAAGCCTGTGTGATTTACAGCAAATAGTTTGTTTATATTCTTATGATGTTTCTGTTTCTCCAATTTCCACTGGGAAAGCTGTACAAAATTTACGAAATCATGAGGTATTAACACTTTTTTCATACGGCATTAACGCTTTTAGCACATTTAATATTTTTTATCCAAAAAATATACAGTAAAACCTCGCTATTACGACCACTAAAACGAAGGCTAATTGAGTGTATAATAGACATGTGACAGCTTTAAGCAAGGTTACAGTGAAACAGAAAGCTCCTATAGGAGCTTTCTGTTTCACTGTCACCTTGCTTTAAGCGGTCACCTATCGTAAACACCCTAATAATTAACATAATTTAGTGGTCGTAATAGCGAGGTTTTACTGTAGTTCCATTTAAACAGTCATAAACATGTACCAAAAGAAATATTTTCTAAGTGCACGCGCTAGCAGATGGTGGCTTCAAGCAGTTTGAAATTAAAGCAGAATGTGCCTTAAGGCACATTCTGCTTTACTATCAACCTCACTAAACTTTAACTACTCACCTGTTTTTAAAACTAAAAACAAGCTGTGGGTTAAAGGGTTAAGGATTTGTGGTAAAATCGACTATGAAGTATGACTGATACATTATACATTTAACGGGTCTCTGGCAGGTTACTGAGTCCTTATGCTCGGGTTTCATAAGCTCCTGACCAGATTCATGAGTTTGATCACTCACCAGACCTTCAGATGAGACTTTATTAACCAAGGTAGTGCTTTAGTCACAGGGCATCAGAAAGAACCAGAGGACTCTGTCAATAACAAGAGTAGAGCAAATTGCTCTTGCTGCCAGTTTTCTGTATCTTTTCCCTTGGATATAAACAAACAAAATAAAACTAAACTGAAACCCAATATACTGTTACTTATAATGCAAAGTTGAGAAGACTAAAAGCAATGTAACCCGGCATTTGATCAGACTTTAATATGTTTTAAATTGGATTTTGTAGTGTATATTGGGAAATAAAAATGTCTTCTCCATTGTAGGATCTAAAATGCCCAGTTTGCTAACTTTTAAGCCCACTACCCCATATATATCACTTTTTACACCTTTAATTTATTACTAGAATGAAGAAAATAGTTCCATTTTACAAGTTTGTGAATATGTGTGATAAGAAATATTTTTACTATATAGTAGATGGTAGCTTAAAACAGGATGAAAGTAAAGCAGAATGCGCCTTGAGGCGCATTCTGCTTTACTTTCAACCTGCTTTTAGTAGTCATCAAATCAACTAGAAACAGTCTATATTGGGTAATGGGTTAAGCCCTGATACAGCCTGTTGTGTGTTTTGTCACTTATTACGTGTGTATATCTGTTGTAGAACCCCCAGTTTGGTAGCTCCTCCACCTTTGTGATATTCGCCCACTTGCTGCGTCAGATAGCGGCTCTCACGGACCATGACCATCATTATCTAGTCTACTGGTTACGGAAGTAAGTTCATAGTTTTGTTGCAAAAGGGACAGATTTCTCATATACAGTAAAACCTGTGTTAAGCGACCACTGGATACTAGATAAGCTACTGATCTTTTTAGGACAGGTGACTGCTTAATGCAGGACAAAATCAATGCATGCATTTATTTTGTCTTGCATTAAGCTTCCACATATTATGCTATAAATAGTTCTTTTTTTCATTACTCTAGTCATGCATTTACATGCCATATAGGCTATAAATATACCCAATGTTTAGCAGTACTGTCACCTAAAACAGGTTTGAAAGGATATGCCTTTAGTATAAAAAAAATTCTAACATCTTATCAGATCTAATACAGTTGGTTCAATATGAAAATACAGTCAGTCTTGTATTTACCCATTACTCAATAAATATGCCTTTTTACACCTTTAATTTATTTCTCCACTAAAGATAATAGTTCCATTTTATAAAGTCATGAATATGCAACATATGAAATATTTTCTATATCCTAGAAAATGGTAGCTTACAGCAGGCTGAAAGTAAAGCAGAATGTGCCTTTAGGTGCATTCTGCTTTACTTTCAACCTACTTTAAATGGCCAATTGTCTTCAAAACAAGAAACAGACAATGGGGTAATTGATTATTAAAACATTGATATGAACTGTATTTGTCTTAATTTTTTCAGACCTCTTTCCCAAAGCTAACAAAAACCCTGCTTTTTTCACTATAATACGCCAAATTCTGATGCAAATATCACTTGCCAGAATCAGAAACCACTAGTCCTGAGTGTTGAACAAGTAGCTAGGTTAGAGCGAAGACTGTTGGAATCATTTTGATTATTTTCTACTGTACAGGTTGAACGTGGATAGGTTCCAGACACTACTGGAGAGGCTGAATTCTTTCATATCTATTCGCCTGTTTCCACCGAAGCCTCAGGACCTACCACCGATGTCAAAGTGCAGTTGGTGGATCCCTAGCTGCACCAAAGTCATGGCACTGCTGAGTAAGAACTACATTTCTGCAGTAAATCATGTGTATATTTTAGTGCTAGACCATTACCATGTTTAAATCCATTACACCATAAGTATACCTTTTTACAACGCTAATTTATTTCTCTAGAGAAGAAAATAGAACTACATTTCTACAGTAAATCATGTGTATAGTTTGGTGCTACAGTGGAGAATCTGTTATTCTTTCCCGTTTAAACGCAAACGTACGCAAACGCAAAACACTAAAACGTAGAAAAGAACACTTTTTTGACAATTCTGATATTTCATGTTTATCTTGGTGGCAAAGAAGTTTGGAGCCTGATCAGACGCCGGGTTACCCGGCGTCTGATCTGGCTCCAAACTGTTTGCACTGCAAATAATAGTTTTAGCGTAAACGCGTTTATTGGGAAAGAATAACAGATTCTCCACTGTAGACGATTACCAGGTTAACCCATTACCCCATAAATATGCCTTTTTACGACGCTAATTTATTCCTCTACAGAAGAAAATAGTTCCACTTTATAATAAATATGCATATATGCAATAAGCAATGTTTTCTATATTCTAGTAGATAGTTACTTAAAGCAGGCTGAAAGTAAAGCAGAATGTGCCTTAAGGCACATTCTGCTTTACATTCAACCTGCTTTAAATTAAATCACCTGTTTTTTAAAACTAGAAATAGGCTATGGAGTAAAGGATTAATCAGTAACAATTAGAAACTGCCAATTAACCAGTTACAAAATCACTAACTGGTTAACTGGACTACATGGTACTCCCCTTATCTGCCATTGATAGCTGATCAACAGTTGTAACAAAGATGGAAAGATTATCTTTCAAACTAGTGTCCATTTATTTTATGAGAAAAGCAAAAAGTAGATTTTAACACGTAATCAGTGTACTACTGGTATAAGTCATGTTGGCCTACATGGTTTGACCCACACAGAGGTTTGAATGACGGCTAAACCTAAGGGAGCTCCTTGTATTACTGCTGTCCTGCATTAAGCTGCCATCGTGTAGATGACTTCCAGGTTAACTCAATTTTGAATTGTTGCTAAACTGTCCTAACAGAAATTTTCTGAACTTTTTTGTCCCTCAGTTTTCGGTTAAAACGCAGTTATGTTCTATACTCTAGCATATTTTAGCTTAAAGCAGGCTGAAAGTAAAGTAGAATGTGCCTTAAGGCACATTCTGCTTTACTTTCAGCCTACTTAAATTGGCCACCTGTTTTCAAAACTAGAAACAGGCTAACTGGTAAAGGGTTAAACCAGAGCTCCAGATAAGGGGAGTATTTCAAAAACTAAAATCTTTTTTTCTGCATTAAACCCTATGGTGTCACTACTCATTAGAATCGTCTCTTCGAGACAATTCTAATGAGTAGTCACACCTAGGATTTGGTACTGAAATAAGGGAGAAAATGATGGATTTGTATAGTTTAATCCCTCTTGTCTGGAGCCCTGTTAAACAGCTGCAAAGTTTCCTGTTTACAGGGGAGTTACTGTACTTCTATTGGGTTCAAAGGTTTACAGCTCATTAAAGTTTTAACACCTTGTTTTACAACTAACCTGTCAAGTCTAAGTGATGTTCTGATCAATATGATAAATGCAAAAACAGAAATGTGAGAAACTTAGAACATATCAGATATACATCAAATAACAAGTGTTACATTACAGCCTTTCAGGCGATGAAAAGAATTGAATCCATCTACCTGTCTGGTTTATTAACTTGATAAAGCAAATAATTAATCGATTTTCATCATACCTTCACCTTGGTAGGAGGCTAGCTGTGTTGCCTCCCTGGTTAGGAGGAGTTTGTAAATTGCAACATTTCTATTTTTGTTGGAGTGCAGTCTTTTGTTGACAATATCTTTATCTCAAGGCTCTCTTGTATCCAGTTCCTGTTCTATCAATACATATTTGACTTTTCAGACAGAATGGATTGGTGTTTTGCCATTTAACTCATTATCCCCTGAAACTTCCAATAGACAATTCCAGTTAACAATAAAGGGTGGACCATTTTAGACTATTTATAAAATATTGCAAAATGACAAACAGTTAATCAGGGATTTAACTGTTTGCATTAGACAAGTGTACTCTTCACAAGTACACTTTTGGTAAAGGACACATATATGCGTCTCTAGGGCTGAATGAGTTAAGTGCTATCAAAGTGATGTCTGTTTTAAATGTCATCAGGATTAGATTCCAAAATTAGTATGTTCATCTCCATAGTTCTAGGCTTAGAATCTGAGTTATTAATACGGAAAAAACAAGCCTTTTTTCCGTTCTTAAGTAATGCATGATAAAATCAAAGGTATTCCAATTCTATTTAATCACTGACAGACTTTGAAAAGTGTTTGATTTGCGCGTGAAAAATTTTCCTCAAAACATGGGGGCTGACATCTTGGATGATGACGTCACGGCTTTTACGAAGAGTTGTGCGTGACGTTTCGGAATTCCCGATTTCTGTGATATTTTTAAACCATTTTAAGAATGAATAACCCACAACACTCACTTGTACATTGTAATGATTTCCTCCAAATGACAAACTTTCAAACAGTTCAATTCATACCCTTTAACGCTAAAAATGAACGTTATTTGCAAAAAGCTACTTCTCAATCGAACCGATAAAATAACGGATTACCATACGTCATCAATAAAAATAATGACGTCGTTATTGGTGGTCATATGACTTCCAAAAATAGTTTCAGATTGCATTATAATACAGGGCTGCCATAAGTTGAAATGAAAAATCCTAAGATATCCAAATACATGTATGCATTTTTTAAGCGCGATTTTACGAATCGTACCTTTACCCCATAGCCGATTTCTAGTTTTGTTGGCATGTGACTACTTAAAGCAGACTGGAAGTAAAGCAGAATGCGCCTTATGGCGCATTCTGCTTTACTTTCAGCCTGCTTTAAGCTACCATAACCTGGGGGAAAATCAGGAGATTTAGGAAACATACGGAGAAATGGCAGCCCTGATAATATAGCTGTACGGAGGAGTTTTAACTTTTAACATTGTATACACGGGTGCTTATATATCTATTTGATTATTGGGTACATATAGATCTTGTCCCAAACAATTTAGGTGTATAATAAAAGTTCGAGTCGGTTGTGTAATCGAGTGTGATCTGGAATACACAACGAACTGATACAAGAGCGCTGATCACACACTGGCGATAGATGTATTCCGTTTTCATTAATTAATACAATTTTGCTTTTTTCCATCCATAGGCAAAGCCTAAATACATATTAGCTTGGATCCTGATCAAATGCCAACGTACTCAGCATCTGGTGAGGAGCCAAACTATTTGTCAATCTCTTGACAACTCTTTTTCCTGATCTCAAAAGGTTGATACAGTTGTACTTTGATATCTTTGAAATCCTATGACTTACATGTAAACCTGTATTACTTAAGTTGATTTTTGAAAACTCAGACTGTTCAGTTGAATTTACTCTTTTTTCAAAGCTACACTTTAACTTTGAAATACAAGTTAGTTCAACATGCCATAATGCTCCTAAGTACTAAGACGGGAAGTCCTGAGCAAACAGTGTAGATATTGATCAGACTGCTATATCAGGAGCAATCTTATCAGGGTTTACTCTGTTTGCCATGCAGTTTGCAGCATTTGGGCATATTAAAGCAATTGATTTATATTAATTTAAGGATAGTTTCAGCTGTTAACTTATTATCCATGAACTTCCAATAGACAATTCAAGTTTACAATAAAAGATGGTCCTTTTTAGACTGTTTACAGTTGTTTTTTGTAATATATTGCAAAATGACAAATAGTGAAGTCCCTGATTAGAGGGCTCATGCAGGAGCCCTCTAATCAGGGACTTCACTTTTTGCATTAGACCACTGTACTCTTAACAGGTACCCTTTTGGTAAAGGACGCATATGTGCGTCGCTAGGGCTAAATGAGTTATACAGGGTGTTCCAATTTTTAGGATTTCTACAGTAAGTGAATGCCTATAATAGGGAGATTCAACTGTATATATTGGTGCACAATGAAATACTTGACTACAGTCAGGGACTAAAATAGCCCAAAGAAGTTCTTGGCCGCCATGTCTATTGATTCTAACAAGAGCAAATACTGACAAATTGATTGTGCTTATTCCAAATATCTGCAATCAGCAGGGCTGCCATTTCTCCGGATTTTTCCTAAATATTCGGATTTTTTTTTAGAACATGGTAGCTTAAAGTAGGCTGAAAGTAAAGCAGAATGCGCCTTAAGGCGCATTCTGCTTTACTTCAAGCCTGCTTTAAGCAGCAACGTGTCAACAAAACTAGACACAGGCGATGGAGTAAAGGTACGATTCGTAAAATCGCACTTAAAAAATGCAAATTTGGAAATCTTAGGATTTTTTAGCTCGCCTGTACGAAGTACATGATGAGCTATTGCAATACCCCCGGTGTAGTCGTCGTCGTTGTCGTCGTCGTGAACGGCGTAAACAATTTTAAGAAAATGTCTATAACTTCTATGTCCCTTGAGGTATTGCTTTCATAGTTGGTATGTGTGTGTATATGGACAAGACGTTTCCATGCACAGAAAAATTTGGACCCCTATGACCTTGACCTTGAACTTAGGGTATGCGTTTAGGTTTCGAAATCTGTGTTTAGGTTTCGAAAAATGCCTATAACTTCTATGTCTCTTGAGGTATTGCTTTCATAGTTAGTATGTGTGTGTATATGGACAAGACCTTTCCATGCAAAGAAAAATTTGGACCCTGTGACCTTGACCTTGAACTTAGGGCCTGCGTTTAGGTTTCGAAATGTGTTTAGGTTTTGAAAAATGCCTATAACTTCTATGTCCCTTGAGGTATTGCTTTCATAGTTGGTATGTGTGTGTTTATGGACAAGACCTTTCCATGCACAGAAAAATTTGGACCCCTGTGACCTTGACCTTGAACTTAGATCCAGAGTTTAAGGATTCGAAATCTGTGTTAAGGTTGTGAAAAACGCTTACATTTCCTATGTCCCTTGTCATATTTAATTTTCATGTGTATATTGACAAGACCTTTCCATGCAGGCAAAAAGCTTGACCTCGGTGACCTTGAGTGTGCTTTTAAGTTTCTAAATGTGCTGATGGCGAGCTTTGTTGTCTATCTGACAACTCATGTTTGTAATATATTGCAAAATGACAAATAGTGAAGTCCCTGATTAGAGGGCTCATGCAGGAGCCCTCTAATCAGGGACTTCACTTTTTGAATTAGACCACTGTACTCTTAACAGGTACCCTTTTGGTAAAGGACGCATATGTGCGTCGCTAGGGCTAAATGAGTTATACAGGGTGTTCCAATTTTTAGGATTTCTACAGTAAGTGAATGCCTATAATAGGGAGATTCAACTGTATATATTGGTGCACAATGAAAGACTTGACTACAGTCAGGGACTAAAATAGCCCAAAGAAGTTCTTGGCCGCCATGTCTATTGATTCTAACAAGAGCAAATACTGACAAATTGATTGTGCTTATTCCAAATATCTGCAATCAGCAGGGCTGCCATTTCTCCGGATTTTTCCTAAATATTCGGATTTTTTTCTAGAACATGGTAGCTTAAAGTAGGCTGAAAGTAAAGCAGAATGCGCCTGCTTTAAGCAGCAATGTGTCAACAAAACTAGACACAGGCGATGGGGTAAAGGTACGATTCGTAAAACCGCACTTGAAAAATGCAAATTTGGAAATCTTAGGATTTTTTATGTCAAATTATGGCAGCCCTGAATCAGCTGACAATGGCTTTTATTCTACCATACAATGTAATTCCTATCCAAACAAAGACTTCTGTCAGAACATGTTTCCTTCTGCAAATGTTATACCTTGAGGTCTGTTGACTCTTTGCATGCTTAAAATGGCGAAAACGAAACCTTGATTACCTTTGCAAATAATAAAGGATCCTGCAGACAAGAAGTCAAGTTACTTAAATTGGCGCCTCACGTTTGGGTCCAACTGTTTGCAAAAGTAAATATGGATGTTGCCTATAGTGTTTTAAGATTTAAATTAATTTGACAGTACAAACTTTCCGGGCTTTTGATCTGGATCAACAATGTTTGCAAAAATGTATACCATTCCCATATAGAAATGTTTTGTTCAGTCCTTCCTCCCATGGAAACACATAGGGACACCTTCCATAAAAATCCTAAAAACTGGGACACCTTGTGTAGCTGGTGTTATCATCACAACACTTGCAAACATTACTTTTATCACTCAGTAGTTTGACCAGAATGTGCAAACTGAATGGCAAACAGTGTAGAACCTGATCAGACTTCTCTCAAGAGCAGTCTGATCAGGGTTTACAATGTTTGCTAAGGTCTGTCTCAATATTTAGAGTTGTTATGGTACTCGTTGTAGAAATGGCTTTTAATTCACACCTCTACCTTTTCCTGATAAAAAGACAATGAGGAAACGATTCATGCATCTTGACATGCTTAAATTGGTGCTTAAGTCAGACACAAAGTAAAGCAGAAAGCTCGCCCTTCAGGAGTTTTCTGCTTTACTTTCAGTCTGCTTTAAAAGCACAAGCCTGTCTACAAGACTGAACCCAAAAATGCACTTGCCCTGCACATTAGACAAAGAAGGGAAAAAGTATGCAAGATCAGCGGACAAGTGGATTTTTTTAGCCCTGCCTAGAACAGTTTGAAAGGGTTTAATGGTACTTTTACAGAAAGCAAATTGATTTTGTTGTACTTTTCAGGCTTTATCTTCTAACAGTTATATTATTCATTATTTGTACAGTCTCAAATAGAAACAGAGAAAGGTAACGATTCAGTATCAGATGTCAGACACAATTTCCTTTCCTGCAATTTGTTTTAAAAAGACTTAAAATTGTATGTCAAAAACTAGAACTGTGTCTTTCCTTTGTTTCACTATAGAAATTCAGTACAGTAAAACCTCTCTATGACAATGACTAAATTGCATTATTTATTAGGTTTATATCACAGATGACTGCTGAAAGCAAGGTGACAGTAAAACATAAAGCTCCTTAAGGAGCTTTCCGTTTTACTGTCACCATGCATTAAGCTGTCATCTGTCTTAAGGTGCATTCTGCTTTACTTTCAACCTGCTTTAAGTAGTCACCTATCTGCCAAACAAGAAACAGGCTATCGGGTAATGGGTTAAGCAATTAAGAGACATGCAAGCTATGGAGTAAAGGGTAAACTCACTGGCATCTTAACTTCAAATGGACAATTCATATTTTTCTAAAAAAGTCTAGTCCATTTTAGAAAGTTTAGTGCTGATTTTTACAATATTTGCAAAATGGCAAACAGTGCAACCCTGCAGAGTTTAACCCTGATATGCACCATAAGAAATATTTCTATATTCAAACTGATTGGTACTAAACTTAAAGCAGGCTGAAAGTAAAGAAGAATAGGTTTATTTGCATTGTTTACAATAACTTTTTTCATCTCAATCAGATTACTCTATGAAGGAAAACTAGTTTTTGTATTGATACCATAATGGTTAAATCAGAAGTGTTGATAAATCTTGGTCTTAATATTGTTTAACCCTTTTAGGCTGATTTTTTTTCAAATGCATTATTCTATTTATTTTAAAACATGTATAACCAGTTCCTGTTGATTTCTGGGGCTGTGTTAAGAATTTGTATAAAGGCAATAATTAAAGGCAAAAAAGCACAGTGCAGACCCACCTGATCAAAGAGCTCCTTAAAGGCTCTCTGCTGTTTGCCAAATATACAGACCCTCGTTTAAATGCTGTTCTATTGTACTATAACCCTTTCCCCATTAATTGGTTTTCAGTATTGAGGACTGATGGTTGCTTTAAGCAGGCTGGAAATAAAGTAGGAAGATTCTGCCTTACTTTCAGCCTGCTTTAAGTTATTGGGATTTCGTATACTTCCTGGGGCATTTATATGGTGATATACTGGTTTTCATCATTAACTCTTTCCTCCCTGAAACTTTAAATGGACAATTCCAGTTTCCATATTTGTCTAGTCAATTTCTGACTTTTAAGGGTTGTTTTTGTCAATGTTTAGCATTGTGACAAAAAGTGAAGACCCTGATCAGAGGGCTCCTAGGAGCCCTCTGATCTGGGCCTTCACTGTTTTCATAGGACAAGTGTACTATTCACATGAACACTGTTTGAAAAGGATGCCTATATGCGGGACTAGGGTTCAAAGGGTTAAAGGAGTTATTTCTATGGTTCTGGAACCGACTGTACCATTCAATACTCTCATCATCAATATTTTATATATTGCTGACGGAAAATACTTCATTTTTTCCTTTTATTACGAGCAAGATTTCATTGATTGAACTTATTGTCAGTTTCATAATCACCAGTAATCGATACACAGAATCTACAGTAACACGTGCTGTCCTGAAAGTTCTTTGAATAGGCATGACACTTTCGGATTGCAGGTAACTGCTTAATGCAGGACATAAGCAAAGTAGAAAGCTCCTACAAGAGCTTTCTGCTTTAGCTTTTTTCTGCATTAAGCTTTTGAATGTATTTACCACAGAAAAAAAAATCTATCAAGCAGTGCTAAATCCAAGCTTGACTACAGTAAAAGCCCTATATTAATTTAACCCTTTCCCCAATACAAGCGACTTTTAGCGTATTTAATTTATTCCTCCGCTGAAGAAAATAGTTCCAGTTTATACCCTCATGAACAATGACCATTACAAATATTTTATATAGCCTAGCAGATTTTAGCTTAAAGCAGGCTGAAAGTAAAGCAGAATGTGCTTTAAGGCACATTCTGCTTTACTTTCAACCTGCTTTAAGTGGACACCTGTCTTCAAAACTAAAAACAGGCTATGAGGTAAAGGGTTAAGTATACAAACAATAAATACAGCGTTCCCTCAGTACAACTACATGCAATGGGAGACAAAAAATGGGTGCGTTGTTCGGAGGGAGTAGTTATAGGGAGGGAATTGGCTTACATTTGCAAACATCTTAAATCCAGATCAGATGCCGTGTAACGCGGGGTCTGATCTGAATTCAAGCTGCGTGTCACTCGTTATTAAATTGTTGTTTGTCAAAATGTCCATTATGTAACTTTGAGAAAAACAGCAGATGACAGTTTTAAGCAGACGATATGGCAGAAGTGAAAGTGTTAAATATATATTCGTTTTGTTTGGGGAACAGCGGCAAGGGTCGTTGTAAGGAGGGAGTCGTTGTTCGGAGAGCCGTTGTAGATAGGGAACAATGGCTAATTGATTGTAAGAAAGACAGATGGTAGCTTAAAACAAGATGAGAGTAAAACAGAAAGCTCCTAAAGGAGCTTTCTGTTTAACTTTCATCTTGTTTTAAGCATAGTGCCACCTCACTTGCCCTTAATACCAATTATTTAACAATATTTAGCGGACATAATAGAGGGGTTTTACCGTAATATCATTATGAAAGGCAAGGAGCTGAATAATTTACAACTGTTGTAGGTCTTCTATTATAAATGAGGAGTATACGTAAGCCAAGGTGATAATCAAACCATCAATTACTGCTTCAGTAGTTCAATTACATACTTGTATTTGAATGAACATCAAAACAGTGACAGTGGTCCATATGAGGGGAGTCTTTCAAAACATAAAATCTTTATGACTGCATTAACTCATTATCCCCTGAAACTTCGAATGGACAATTCTAGTTTGCAATACAGGCTGGTCCATTTTAGACTATTTAGGGTTGTTTTTGTAATAAATTGCAAAATGACAAACAGTGGTGTCCCTGATCAGAGGGCTCCTACAGGAGCCCTCTGATCAGGGACTTCACTGTTTGCATAGGACACGTGTATTCTTAACAGGTACACAATTGGTAAATGACGCATATATGCGTCACTAGGGTTCAATAAGTTAAACCGTATGATGTTAGTATCGCCATAGAATTTGGTGCTGATATGAAAAAGAAAATGTTGGATTTGTTCAGTTGTAACTCCCTGTTATTTGGAGCTCTACATTGGTTACCTTTGCAAACAGTTTAGATCCAAATGAGATGAGAAGTTAGGACTGTACAAAGCTAAGGCTCAATCATCATATTAAGGCAGAGAGTCTGTTTCAAACAGGCTGAATGTAAGGCAGAAAATGTCTGCTTTGCTCTCGGACAATTAAGCAGTCACCTGTGTCAGATTGTAGGAAATGATTTGGATTGTTCTTTGTAAAGAAAGTAGTTTTCCAATTTATACAGTCATGAATGTGTACCATAAGAAAGATTTTATTTATCCTAGCTTATTTTGTTAATGATAACCTAAAGCAGACTGAAAGTAAAGCAGAATGTGCTTAACCTTAACCTGCTTTCAGTGGTCACCTATCTTCAACACTTAACTAAGAAACAGGGTATTGGGTTAAGGCTTATTCTGCTTTACTTTCAACCTGCTTTGATAAATGGTTGCCTGCTTTCAAAACTAGAAACAGACTACATTATAATGGAGTAGATTTTAGGGTTAAAGCTTTGGCAGGATAAAGGGTTATGTGAGGCATATATGACAGCTACATGGAACGAGGATATTGTATTAATAGACTCATGGTCTTTATTATATACATAGTATGAGCTTATTCCAGACAGATTCAATGAATGATTTAATATCCTATGACAATTTAGCCAGTTAATAACACTTTAGCAAGCCGGCAATGAAACCATGATAACCTTTGCAAACCATTTGGATCCTGATAAGACACTCAGTGCATAATGCATCAGGATCCAAACTGTATAAAACTCTGACCTTATTTTGAAAAGATAATTTGAAAAAATGTCTACTTTTAGAACAGTAGCAGACAACAATAGATATTGTAACTGACAAAAAATTACACAGCATGCTCAGGGTGAATGGTGCTGTAATGCTGCTACACTTATATTGAACACACATTCAGTGGACACAAAATTAATGGAGATCTCAAAAGATGATTGTTGCGAAATGCAGGGCACAATCATAGAAAGTTCCATTAGTAGCTTTCTGCATTATTTTTGTACTGCAACAAGCTGCCTCCTGTTTTAAACATTGTACATTAATCTTCTTTTGAAAGGTGCCAAATACAGCTTTAACTGTACAGGATTTAATGCACTGTGATTCCTCCATGTTAAATGGGCCTTGAATACTTTGCATGGTAAACATAAAAATGGTACAGGCTTGCTGAATCACAGTGCATTAAATTCTGTACAGTTAAAGCTCCAAACACTAACATCTTTTTCTGCATTAAACCCTCTGGTGTCACTACTCATTAGAATCGTGCCTTCGAGACCATTCTAATGAGTAGTAACACCATAGGATTTGGTGCTGAAATGAGTGAGAAAATGTTTGATTTGTTCGGAAAACTCCCTCTTATCTGGAACCCTGATACAGGCTTGCTGAATCATCCATCTTTTAACAAAAAACACAACTTATACTATTTACTTTAACCCTTTAACCCATAGCCTGTTTCTAATAGTTCAGATATGTGACCTATTAAAGCAGGCTGAAAGTAAAGCAGAATGTGCCCTAGGGCACATTCTGCTTTACTTTCAGCCTACTTTAAGTTATTATCTGCTAGTATATAGAAAATATTTCTTATAGTACATATTCATGACAGTATAAAATGGAACTATTTTCTTTGGCGGATGAATAAAATGAATGCGCTAAAAGTCGCTTCTATAAGGGAAAGGGTTAAACAGTGGCGAGAACCAATAATTTACATCCTTTGCAAACATTGTATATCAAGGTCAGAGGACTGAAAAGCCTCTGAACAGAGTTACATGTGACTGTCATACATTTAAATCATTCACCCCTCACATCTTTAATGGACAATTTCCAGTTATGCATAGCCCTATTTAACGGTTAAAATTATTGCAAAATGACAAACAGTGTAGATCCTGGTCAGAGAGCTCCTGCAGGAGCTACACTGTTTGTGTCAGACATTGAGTGTCCTCTTCTCATCTACTCTGTTTGTTAATGATGAGTATTATACTCATGGCTATAGAGTTGAATGTTTTAAATACTTTTAATTCTAACATGACACGCGTTTTGGTCATTATAAAAATAGAATAAAGCTCATCGTGGTTACAACACTCTTCTCTACCCCGCTTCTCCCGCGGTTATATGACATAACGTGACCTCGTGCATTCATACGTTATGTTTTTGAAATTTCTTACGTTATTCATATTGCCCGTAAAGACCATATACTTTTAACCAGTCAGGTTACTGTAATTTTCCCATTCTTCTGTCTTGTTTCATGTTATGTTTATTCTATGCCAGATTGTGGATCTGTAAATGTAAATTTGCTGTTGGGTGTTAGATTCTTGTAATGCCGCGAAAAATGTTATTATTCTGTCAAAAAAAGCATCCGCTGAGGAAATAAGTATGGAACATTTGATTTCCTTACTAATGAATTTCTTTAAATCTGGTCATGTTAGAATCTAAATAATCTATGTTCTACCATTGTGAAACGGTATTTTACAACGGTCGGTCGTTGTGGTGTGCAGGAATTGACCACTCAGGCCTTCGTGGTCAATTCCTGCGCACCACAACTCCCAACCGTTGTAAAACACCCTTGTAAGACACCGTTTCACAACGGTAGAACTTAGATTATTTCTTAATTCTAACACACTTCGCGCACACCCCTACATAAACAAAGAAGGGAACGAATTCCTCTATTGTTCATTTATCAAAATATATAAGTGCCATTTGAAAACTCAGCATTGTAAATGTTCTCTATTCTTGCAGATGCAGCCAATGGACTGCAGTATCCGCCCCTGGTGTCCCACATGGACTTCTATAATCCCACCCTAGACAGTCTGGATCTGATGCAAGAATACCTGGCCTGGCAGAACCCAGAGTCACATGGAGGGTAAGTGCTAATACGTCCCCCATAGCTTATTGTTAAAGGTGTAGAACCCAGAGTCACATGGAGGGTTAGTGCTAATATGTCCCCCATAACTTATTGTCAGGGGCGTAGCTAGACCAATTAGGAAGTGTACGCACTCCTATACTAGGGGGGTCCGGAGGCATGCTCCCCCGGGAAAAATTTCATTCCTAGATGGTCTCTGGTGTGTTCTGAGGGCGTTTCCCGCATTCAAAACAGGTGATAAAATAACATAAATCTATGCAAAAATTTGAGACAAAAAACCAACAAAAACGACATTGACGACAATATCGTCAGGAACGTAGATCTATATAGATCTAATGTACGTTCCTGAAATCATGGATGTTAATTTCAAACCGACAATCAGTAACATTCAGTTCTGCAACAGAACCATTTGCATTTACGATCTGTTTTGATAACATGATAAAGCAGGCCCATGGGAAGCAAACTGTGATTGAGGGGGCACACGTCGACGTCAGAGGCAAAGCTAATTCAATTGGTGAACGCACTCTTACTGGGAATGAAGAATGCTCCTCTGGGAAAAAAATATTCCTAGATGGGCTTTGTTGAGTTCTGCCAGGGCATTTCGAGCAATGGAAACGGGTTAAACAGAATAATACCATCATCATTTTTTAATCTCTATGTAAAATTCGACTCTCAATAACATACTTTTTACCCCCTCCGATTGGTTTAAACACTGTTACTCTAGAGGGGTCCGGGGGCATGCTCCCCCGGGAAATTTTTTAATCCTAGATGATCTCTGGTGCGTTCTGAGGGCGTTTCCCGCATTCAAAGACTATGTAAAAATTTGAATCACTATAACAAATTATTGATTCTAGGATAATGATTTTTTCTGACAGCTTGTCTTCCAGCCTTTGATCTCTACCCCCTACCCTCTACGATTTTTATTGCATTTTTGGACTTTTCAATTTTTCTATTTTTGAGGACAATGTGTACGCAGTTGCGTTTTTTGCGTACAGGTAGCTACGCGCCTGATTGTTAAAGGTGTAGAACCCAGAGTCACATGGAGGGTTAGTGCTAATATGTCCCCCATAACTTATTGTTAAAGGTGTAGAACCCAGAGTCACATGGAGGGTAAGTGCTAATATGTCCCCCATAGCTTATTGTTAAAGGTGTAGATCCCAGAGTCACATGGAGGGTAAGTGCTAATATGTCCCCCCATAGCTTATTGTTAAAGGTGTAGATCCCAGAGTCGCATGGAGGGTTAGTGCTAATATGTCCCCCATAACTTATTGTTAAAGGTGTAGATCCCAGAGTCACATGGAGGGTAAGTGCTAATATGTCCCCCCATAGCTTATTGTTAAAGGTGTAGATCCCAGAGTCACATGGAGGGTTAGTGCTAATATGTCCCCCATAACTTATTGTTAAAGGTGTAGATCCCAGAGTCACATGGAGGGTAAGTGCTAATATGTCCCCCCATAGCTTATTGTTAAAGGTGTAGATCCCAGAGTCACATGGAGGGTTAGTGCTAATATGTCCCCCATAGCTTATTGTTAAAGGTGTAGATCCCAGAGTCGCATGGAGGGTTAGTGCTAATATGTCCCCCCATAGCTTATTGTTAAAGGTGTAGATCCCAGAGTCACATGGAGGGTAAGTGCTAATATGTCCCCCCATAGCTTATTGTTAAAGGTGTAGATCCCAGAGTCACATGGAGGGTAAGTGCTAATATGTCCCCCATAGCTTATTGTTAAAGGTGTAGAAGAAGTTATGATTCCCAGTTAAATCATTACTCCATTTGAACATTTGTCAACATTTCCCCCCCCCATAGCCATCAGTGCATGTAACCCTGTTTCTAGTTTTGAAGATAGGTTGCCACTTAAAGCAGGTTGAAAGTAAAGCAGAATGTGCCTTAGGCACATTCTGCTTTACTTTCAGCCTGCTTTAAGCTATCATCTGTTAGGATATATAAAATATTTCTAAAGGAAGAATAAATTAAAGGCATAAAAAAGGCATATTTAGGGGGGAATTTGTTAACCATCTATACTCTATAGCCAACTGATAAAGCTTATTGAGAAATGCTCTGTTGAAGACAGTTAGCTGTTTACAATAAATGAAAGTTAAACAGAATTTTTCTACATTTGTTCATTTGCCAAAAATAGGTGTATAGTGAGGCAATTAAGTACTCTTTTTTATGAGATTGTATCAGGTGCTTTTATTTTATTGCTTGTGCTTTATGTTATTGCTGTCAATTATTTCAGTTGCTTTATTATATACCTATCGATGATTTATAGAGATTTCTCAGTTAGATAAATTTGATATTGTCACAGTTAATATCATCACTACATGTAGTGATGATATCACTTTTTGTGACGTCACGTCATAATTAGTTTAATGACGCCGCGGTAATCAATTTAGGGTTTTTTTTCTGTAAAAAACTTCATTAAAATAAATAGAATAATCAATTCCTTTCCTGCAGACTCGTTTTTTAACCAGATAACAACCCATTCTCGTGATATATTTTTCATATCAATCCAAAGAAATTGATTATCCTCTATTTATGTATTTGCTGTCAATTTTTTCAGGTTTTCTTTCTGCCAGTATCCGTTCATCCTGAGCATAATGGGCAAGAGAACCATTCTACAGAGAGACTCAGAACAACAGATGATACTCATGGCAAGGGTAAGTTACTGGCCAGTTACAAACTACAGTCGAACTTCCATATCTCGAACTTGGTTAAATCGAACATACCCATATTTCAAAGTTAAAACGTGGCTTAGCCACGTTTTAACTTTGAAATACGGGTATGTTCAACTTAACCGAGCATGAAAGAATGCAGTTTATGTGTCAAACTATCGGATAGTTTGAGTTAAGTGAGTTCGAGATATCGAAGTTCGACTGTAATAGACATACGTATCAATGCTTCATAGTATCTAGATCTAGATCTACATATCAAATTTAACCTTGTATTATATGTTATATTGTAAATATTTATGTATTATGACGAGAAACTGTATAGTTTAAGTCAAATAAACATTCTTCTTCTTCTTCTTCTTCATAATGAAGACATAGGACAGGGCTGCCATAAGTTGATCATGAAAAATCCAAAGATTTCCAAATTTTCAATAGGGATTTATTAAAACAGGTTGAAAGTAAAGCAGAATGTGCCTTCAGGCACATTCTGCTTTACTTTCAGCCTGGTTTAAGCTACCATCTGCTAGGATAAAAACCCGAAGATTTCTAAAAAGTCCTGAGAAATGGCAGCATTGAGACAGTTGCTTACAGCAGAGAGAAAGTAAAACTCAATGCTGTTTCAGGAGCAGTTCGCTTTTTTTCGCCTGCTTTAAGCTACAATCTGCTAGGATATTAGAAGTAATTCTAATTTTGCATATTCAAGACTGTTTAAAGTGGAACTATTTTATTAAGTGGAGAAATAAAATAATATATGGAATAATGGGTTAAGTGACCACTCAGTGAATTAGCATGGATACATCTAATGACAAGTGACTACTTAATGTAGGAAAGAAATAATGCCGAAAGCTCCTATAGGATCTTTCTACATTATTTTCATCCTGCCTTAGGCAACAACATCTATTGAAAACTACACATTCTTTAAATTAGTTGCTTAACCCTTTGAACCCTAGTCCCGCTTATAGGCGTCCTTTTCAAACAGTATACATGTGAAAAGTGCACTTGTCCTGTGCAAACAGTGGAGACCCAGATCAGAGGGCTCCGAATGGAGCCCTCTGATCAGGGTCTTCACTGTTTGTCATAATGCCAAACATTGACAAAAACAACCTTTAAAAGTCAGAAATGGACTAGACTAAAATGGAAACTGGCATTGTCCATTTAAAGTTTCAGGGAGGAAAGAGTTAATCCATTACTGTATAACCTGTTTCTAGTTTTGAAGACAGGTGATGACTTAAAGCAGGTTGAAAGTAAAGCAGAATGGGCCTTTATGCTTTACTTTCAGCCTGCTTTGAGATATCACCTACCAGGATATAGAATATATTTTGTATTCTATAAATTCATGACTGTTTAAGGTAGAACTACTTTCTTTAGCTGAGGAATAAAATAAAGGTGTAAAAAGGCATTTATATGGAGTAAATGGTTAAACATGATTGACTGTACTGATTTCAGAGAAGCCTTGTTGCGAAGGTACAGCGGAGGCAGCTGCCTGATGTGGGTATGTTGTTCTTCAACTTGACAGTCAGGAGAGAACATCTAGTTTCAGACTCTCTGAATGAGGTAATCATCTGGGGGCGGTTTCATAAAACTTTGTATGACAAATGTTGTCGTAAGTCAGATTATAAAAGTCTCAATTATTATTTACTTCTCCATCTAATGCTGTCTTGTGACATTTCTTTGGAATCGTCTTGAAAAGACAATTCCAAAGAGATGTCACAAGACTGGATTAGATTGAGAAATCAGAAATTATATGTATTTTAAAGTTTTGACTTACCACCCTTTTTGTCGTACAAAGTTTTATGAAACAGGTCCCTGGGCTACTTTTCTTTTAATCATAAAAACATTAGAAAACATTATTTATTTGAAAAAAAAGACTATTTAAACTTTGTTAAGAAAAAACCTGTTGGAACTTTTTATGACCTTAGCTGCTACTGATGCTGGAACGTAAAGATTTTTATGTTTCATCTAGCATCACCACCATCTACTACAACACTTGTATACTTTTACAGTTGTTGCCCTGAACCATTCCCATGTTTGCAATTGACAATGTTTTTAGCACAAACATGTTTATTGTATTGAGAAAGAGTAATGTCTTCCTCACAGTACTGTCTTTTCCTTATTGGGACAGACAGGCCTGAGCAAACAGTGTATACCATGATCAGACTGCTCCTGAGGGAGTAGTCTGATCAGGGTCTACACTGTTTGCCATTTGGTGTGCACCTGTTGGACACATGACTGTGTTATAAAAGCAATTTAGGAATACAACAGCTAATATACAGGGTGTCCCAATTTCTAGAATTGTTTACCGTACAGTAAAACCTCTCTATAACGGCCACTAAAACGAGGGGTATTGATTGTATAAGTGACAGGTGACAGCTTAAAGCATGGTGACAGTAAAACAGAAAGCTCCTTTTCTTTAAAGGAGCTTTCTGTTTTACTGTCACCATGCTTTAAGCAGTCACCTGTCAAAAACACAAAATAAATTTTCACACTTTAGTGGTTGTTATAGAGAGGTTATACTATATATATTTGTGTTTCAGATCTCAAAGAAGCAGCATGACCTTAAGAAGAAGCTGAAAGTGACGTTTGCTGGGGAACCTGGCCTAGATATGGGAGGACTTACCAAGGAGTGGTTCCTACTGCTCATCAAGAAAATCTTTCATGAAAACTATGGTAACACTCTCTCTTTTTAACCTAATGTACAATGATACAATGTGCTTTTTATGCCCCCGGCATCGATAGATGCAGAGGCATATAGTAATCGTCCTGTCCGTCCGTCCATCCGTCCGTGCTCACAAAATGATAGTGACGTGGCTAAAATTGGCTTCCATAACCAGACACATAATTGAAAACCATTAACCTGGCAGTTTCTTGTAACATTAACCTGGCCATTTCTTGTGACATTAACCTGGCCAGTTGTGGGACATAGGGTAAGGGGTAGGGTTAGCCTCCAGATCATTCTATAACAAAGTTAGATTTCATTTATGTGGCTAACCACACACATTTTAACCACAAAAAAGAGATACAATAAAGAAGGAAATGGCCAATTAAATGAAGGTTGTGGGTACGTCCGCCCGTCCGTCCCTGCGTGTGTGTGTGTGTCCGTCCGTAACAAGGTTAAGTAGATTTTACTGATTTATCTAGCATCAACACTGCTTACCCAAATGCTTGGATACTTATAAAGTTGTTGCCTCGGACCATTCCCTATCCACCAATACCACCAAACTTTTATTTTGACCTTGACCTTATTTTGACTTAGAATGTTTCAAATGGGCTCTTTCTCGGTTAACTAGATTTTACTGTTTCCTCTACCATCAACACAACGGACTACAATACTTTGATACTTATACAGTTGTTGCCTTTGACCTATCCACCAATATCACTCACCAAACTTTGATTTTGTTTCTGTTGTAACTTGTTCTGTTTATAGATCTATAGTTGATATAAAAAATATTAATGGAGGGCCTCATGGGAGATTAGTCGTTTGACTAAATGAGACACCCTCGTTAAATAAAGTCATTCCTTCCTTCCTACCTAATTTGAACTAGAATATTTTAAATGGGCTCTTTCTTGGTTAACTAGATTTTACCGTTTCGTCTAGCATCAATACTGTTTACTACAATGCTTCGATATTTTTACAGTTATTGCCTTGGACCATTACCAACTCACCAATAATACCCAAGCTCAGTTTGACATTGACCTTGACCTAATTTGGACTTAGAAAAGATTCAGAATATATTGTCAAGGATTCCACCGGGGGCATAAGCGTTTATTGAACGCACAGTCTTGTTGTTTAACCCTTACTGCCAACTATAACTGATTTAACTCTTTCCTCCCTGAAACTTTAAATGGACAATTCCAGTTTCCATTTTAATCTAGTCCATTTCTGACTTCTAAGGGTTGTTTTTATCAATGTTTGGCATTATGACAAACAGTGAAGACCCTGATCAGAGGGCTCCTATCGGAGCCCTCTGATCTGGGTCTTCACTGTTTGCATAGGACAAGTGTACAATTTACATGTTCACTGTTTGAAAATGACGCCTATATGCGGGACTAGGGTTCAAAGGGTTAACCCTGTTGCAGAAAAAATATCCTCTGCTCTGAAATATTGATACAAGTGGCAAACAGTTTTGATCCTGATCAGACAGTGGGATGGCCTTATTATTGTTTTTGTCTCTCAAACAGGGTTGATGCTAATCAGATGTCTATGTGTGTTTGTTTGTCTGTATGCAACTTTGAAACAGTATTAGTATGGAAACTTCAAAAAACCCTTGATCTCAGTACAACTTTGGTCATGTCAGAAAAAGATAAAGGTCATTTAGATGTCCAATAGGCTGAACTTAACCTGAACCATAACTTTTGAACATGTGATAGAAATTTCATATTGGCATGTGTACTCAACTCTAGAAGCCCTTGAATTCAGTACATCTTGGGTCATGTCAAAGAAAGGTCAAGGACATTTTGAGGTTAAGAACATTTAGAGGTCAAGGTCAAATCAGGGGATGTAATATTTCACAAACATCTCATGTCATTTGATAATGAGAAGGAGTAAGATGGCCACTTAAAACAAGATGAAAGTAAAGCAGAAAGTACTGTTATCATGCTTTAAACCAATACCCCATAAATACAACGTTTTAAGTCTTTCATTTACTCCTCCACTGACGAAAATAGTTCAAATTCATGCAACCATGAAAACATATAATAAGAAATATTTTCTATATTCTAGTTAGTTGTAGCTTAAAGCAGGCTGAAAAAAAAGCAGAATGTTCTGCTTTACTTTCAACCTTTTTAGCTCACCTGAGCCAAAGGCTCAAGGTGAGCTATTGGGATGGCCCTGTGTCCTTTACATATTTTGTTCAAATGGTTCCGGTCTGTTGCATATCTAGGTCAGTCCTGGACATAAATCAATATCTCCATTTTTTCAGCTATTCTCAGGTGAGCGAAATATGCCCCATGGGGCTCTTGTTTAAGTGGTAACCATATTTAAAACTTGAAACAAGCTATAGGGAAATAGGTTAAAGCAATCACCCACCCACCAATCTTGGATATAGGTGATATGACATTTTCCTATGGAGTAAAGGGTTGAGTTATCTCACATGAGTTGTTGATTTTATTTTAGGTATGTTCACGTACAACAAGAGGACGGGAGTATATTGGTTCTCCTCTATGAAAATATTAAGTTATCTCACATGAATTGTTGATTTTATGTTAGGTA
The DNA here is from genome assembly GCA_922989275.2 of Gari tellinella. Taxonomy (NCBI): domain Eukaryota; kingdom Metazoa; phylum Mollusca; class Bivalvia; order Cardiida; family Psammobiidae; genus Gari; species Gari tellinella. Next base: position 68,160,978 of record OV277866.1, read on the forward strand.
TGTTCACGTACAACAAAAGGACGGGAGTATATTGGTTCTCCTCTATGTAAAGATTAAGTTTTCGCACAAGAATTGTTGATTTTAATGTTTGGTATGTTCACGTACAACAAGAGAACGGGTGTATATTTGTTCTCCTCTATGAAAAGATTAAGTTATCTCACATGAATTGTTGATTTTATGTTAGGTTTGTTCACGTACAAGAAGAGAACGGGTGTATATTGGTTCTCCTCTATGAAAAGATTAAGTGATCTCACATGAGTTGTTGATTTTATGTTAAGTATGCTCACGTAAAAGAAGAGAACGGGTGTATATTGGTTCTCCTCTATGAAAAGATTAAGCTATCTCACATGAATTGATGATTTTATTTTAGGTATGTTCACGTACAACAAGAGAACTGGTGTATATTGGTTCTCCTCTATGAAAAGATTAAGCTATCTCACATGAATTGATGATTTTATTTTAGGTATGTTCACGTACAACAAGAGAACTGGTGTATATTGGTCTCCTCTATGAAAAGATTAAGTTATCTCACATGAATTGATGATTTTATTTTAGGTATGTTCACGTACAACAAGAGAACAGGTGTATATTGGTTCTCCTTTATGAAAAGATTAAGTTATAACTCACATGAATTGTTGATTTATATTTTAGGTATGTTCACATACAACAAGAAGAGGACGGGGGTATATTGGTTCTCCTCTATGAAATGATTAAGTTATCTCACATGAAATGTTGATTTTATTTTAGGTATGTTCACGTACAACAAGAGAACGGGTGTATATTGGTTCTCCTTAATGAAAAGATTAAATGATCTCACATGAGTTGTTGATTTTATTTTAGGTATGTTCACGTGCAAGAAGAGAACGGGTGTATATTGGTTCTCCTGTATGAAAAGATTAAGTGATCTCACATGAGTTGTTGATTTTATTTTAGGTATGTTCACGTACAAGAAGAGGACGGGTGTATATTGGTTCTCCTCCATGAAAAGATTAAGTGATCTCACATGAGTTGTTGATTTTATTTTAGGTATGTTCACGTACAACAAGAGGACGGGTGTATATTGGTTCTCCTCTATGAAATGATTAAGTTATCTCACATAAATTGTTGGATTTTATTTTAGATATGTTCACGTACAACAAGAGAACGGGTGTATATTGGTTCTCCTCTATGAAAAGATTAAGTTATCTCACATGAATTGTTGATTTTATTTTAGGTATGTTCACGTACAACAAGAGGACGGGTGTATATTGGTTCTCCTCTATGAAAAGATTAAGTTATCTCACATGAATTGTTGATTTTATTTTAGATATGTTCACGTACAACAAGAGGACAGGTGCATATTGGTTCACCTCTATGAAAAGATTAAGTTATCTCACATGAATTTTTGATTTTATTTTAGGTATGTTCACGTACAACAAGAGGACGGGTGTATATTGGTTTTCCTCCATGCCCAGAGAAGATTACCAGGAGTTTAACCTTGTAGGGGTTGTATCCTTTAGAAAATGTCTCACACATCATCATTGTCTTAACTCTTTACTTCTTAGATACACATTTTTTACCCATTTTTACGCTTTTAATTGACACCTCCACTGAAGAAAATAGGTCCAATATGTACATTTTTGAGTGTGCAACATGAGAAATAATTACTATATTGTCGCAGATGATAGCTTAAAGCAGGCTGAAAATAAAGAAGAATGTGCCTTAAAGGATGTTTTGCGTTACTTTCAACCTGCTTTAAGTGGTCATCTATCTTTAAAACTAGAAACAAGCTAGGATGAAGAGTTAAGTCCAGTCCATTTCTAATGACTTAGGGCTATTATTATTTCAATATGCTGCAAAATGAGGAGCCCTCTGATCTGGGTCTACACTGTTTTCATAAGACATGTGAACTCTTCACTGATACACTGTTTGTTAAGGACAAGTATACCTGTTGCTAGGATGTGTTAAAAGCTCAACAGCCTTTTCATCATGCAGGTCTATATAGCTTCCATTTGAACTTGTTGAACAGGGCTGCAATTTCTTTGAAATCTTCGAATTTTTATCCTAGCAAATGGTAGCTTAAAGCAGGGTGAAAGTAAAGCAGAATGCGCCTCAAGGCACATTCTGCTTTACTTTCACCCTGCTTTAAGTAATCACGCTTGAAAAATTGAAAATTTTGGAAATCTTTGGATTTTTCAAGATCAACTTATGGCAGCCCTGGTTGAACTTTAACTGACCAAGTCATGCAATCCTTTATCAAGTCAATCCATATGTCAGGAGCTAGCCAATGTTTTCAGTCTTTTCCTTGACTGTATGCTAGTTAATGGGCCTAGCTGTATACAACAGTATTATTCTGGACTTGAGATTCCCACCCTGCTGCTACAAGAAGCTGCTTAGCCCACCGGTGGTACCGTTCAACAACCCACGGGCAACTGTAGGCGTGGCCAGTCTCTCTCTGACAGATTTGAGACAAGTTGATGTAGTAAGTATACTGCAACATTCTCATCCAAATAATTGATCCATCATTGGTCATTAACCCACTACTCCATTAATATGCCTTTTTGAGCCTTTAATGTATTCCTGCACTAAAGAAAATAGTTCCACTCTATAGAACCATGAATGATCACCATATGAAACATTTTCTCCTAGCAGATGGTAGCTTAAAGTAGGTTAAAAGTTAAGCAGAATGTAATTTAATGCACATTCTGCTTTACTTTCAATCTGCTTTAAGTGGTCCCCTGTCTTTGATACAGGAACAGACTGTTGAGTAATGGATTAAGTTGCATGCCATGGACAATTTAACCTGTGACTACAGTTTTGCCTTTATGTTATCATGTTTACTTTATATTTCAAATAACACTAATTGATTTTGACATTAAATGATTAATTAGCATAGAGTGTTGATTTTTTATTCGTTGAATGGAATATTCACTGATGGGATTTTTATGTAAAAGCCAGACAGGCACAAAGAAATCATTCAGCCATGAAGCAAAGTATTGGCTAGAGAATATTGGAAAATATTTCAAAGAAAGACATCCAAGAGTTGTCATTCATTGCTGAACAATACAAGTGAACCAGTGCAGTTTGAAAGATATCAGTGTTAGCAGTGGTAGCTATGACAGTCACATATGAGCCATATCAACAGATATCAGAAGAAAACAGAACAGAACATACTTTAATTGATTTGTACACCAGTACATCATCATATAACGCATTTACATACATTTATTACACAAGGAAAAAAGAAAACATATTTACATATAAATCTGTATGTTTTACCATTCTTATGTCCCAGTTGATTGATGTTGATTGAACATCCATGTAACTCATTCAGCCATAGCGATGAGTAAACTCATTATTGACAAAAAATGTAACTGTGAAGGGTACACATGTCCTGTGCAAACAGTGAAGACCCTGACCAGAGGGCCTCTAATCAGAGTTTATATTGTTTGTCATTTTGCAATATATTGTTAAAATCAACCCTAAATAGTTCAAAATGGACTAGTCTTAATTGGAATTATCCATTAAAAGTTTCAAGGGTGAATGAGTTAACCCTATCCACCATAGAAGCACCTTTTATCTATATAAAGATGCCTGTCCATGCTTCTACCATACCCTGGTTAAGAGCCAAAGGAAACATTCCCTGCATCCTGACATGTAGATGCTTAAACTTTAAAAGCAGACTCAAAATAAAGCAGAATGCTCCTTTAATAAGTATATTTGTCCAGTAAAGGAACTTGTTGACCAGGATCTGCACTGTTTGTAGTTTTGAATTTATTACATGTATATGGTTAAAAATCCCTAAATAGTAAAAATGGACTAGGTTTTAACCCATTAGCCAATAGCCTGTTTCTAAATTGATGACAGTTGAGCACTTAAAGCAGGTTGACGATGAAGAAGAATATGCCTTATGGTATTTCATACTTTACTTTCAGTCTACTTTAAGATACCATCTGTAAGAATATAGAAACTACAGGTCTGAAACACTAAAGAAATTAGCTTTGAGGGAAAGGAATATACAGTCGAAAATCAATAATTCCAACTCGCTTTAGTTCAAACATACCCATACTTCAAAGTAAAAACATGGCTTAGCCACATTTTAACTTCAAAATATGGGTATGTTCGAGGCCAATTTATCAAAATTAAACGAAAGAAATACAGGTAATAATGATTTAAGCAACATTTAAGTATCGAGTTTCGAAGTTGTATATGCACATCACACTTATCCGAGCAGGCTCTCAAGGAGTTTTTTTTCTTGTGTTTTCAGGAAGTGGCTAAAGGTCTGAGAGATCTGATGGAGTACGATGGTGATGTCGAGGATACTTTCTGTTTGACATTTCAGGTAAAATTTCAGGGTTATGTCAGTAAGGTCAAGTCATAAAAATGGCTTCTGAACACTTAAGGGGCCTTTTTTTTAGCACCAAATTCAGGAAACTTGCTCAAAATAATCACCTTGATAAAATCTAGATAAGGTATGAGTTATGTCAGGTCAAAAAGTAGATCATTAGGTCAAATCATAGAAAAGGCTTATGAACCCTCTAGTTCTCTTCTCGCCTTTATTGATAAAGTCTAGTTAAATCTGGGAACTTCGTACTCTGGTGAGCGCCTTAGAGCCCATTGGGCTCTTGTTTGGTGTAATGAAATGATTATCAATTGTTTGTTTGTCAGATTTCTTCCGACCAGTATGGACATGTGAAGACTGTTGATCTGAAACCTGGCGGTGCTAACATTCCAGTGACAAATGACAATAGGAAAGGTAATGTTGATTTTGATAATTTTTCTCCCACTATAATGGTGTCTGCTTTATGTGATTTTATGATTGATGCTGAATATTCTGTTAAGCTGTTTGGGTTGTATAAAACTATATGTATGTACTTGTGAAAGCCTTAACCCATTTGTGCCCACGATCCCATATATGGGTACATAGGCAAACAGTGTAGACTCTGATCAGACGCCGCATTATGCGGCGTCTGATCAGAGTCTACACTGTTTGCTGATAGGAATTTCAATATAAAACAAAATGAAAATGAAAATTTCGTCCAGGCATCCCTTTGATAAAAAATGGACTAATCCAATATATAAACATGGAATAATCCACTGGGCACAAATGGGTTAAAATAGTTGTTGTTGTAATTTCAGAGTATGTTGATTTGTATGTGGAATATCTACTGAACAAGTCCATCTACCAGCAGTTTAAGGCCTTCTATCATGGCTTCCACATGGTGTGTGCATCCAATGCCCTAATTGTAAGTATAACTGTACTATCAATCATGTATTAACTCATTCACCCTTTCAGGAGCCCTCTGATCAGGGTCTACACTATTGATAATATGGAACTTATGTATACTATCAATCATGTATTAACGCATTCAACCCTAGCAACGAGTGTACTAGACATTTACAAACAGTGTACCTGTAGCGATAACATTTGTCCCATGCAAACATTTGATGTGAAGTAGCTTGAGTGTATTGTTTATAGGGGTATGGACATTTTCCCTCTGGAACAATACCCCATTAGGACTATTCCCCAGTTTTTGGCAAGGCAGACAATGCCCTACTTTTGTAATTAAATTTTTAATAAGATTTAATCATTAAAGAGGAAAAACAGTCTGAGAATATAAATCCAAACAATATCAATATATTTTAACCATTACAGTACCCATCAGTAACTAAAAGGGGTAGTTTGAAATTAGGAGTAAATTATGGTTGGAACTGAAAGTATAGCACCCCACTGTTTATGATAGGATTCTTCTCTCTTTGATAGATGTTGCGTCCCGAGGAAATTGATATGCTTGTGTGTGGAAACCCTAAGCTGGATATGAAGGAGCTAAAGAAGGTCACTAGCTATGAAGGATTCCACCCTAACGATCCTACTATCAAGTATGTAACAGTGTGCAGTATTGTGTTTAACTATTTGACCCCTGAAACTTCTAATGGACAACTCTAATTTCCAAATAAATCTTACCCTTTGTTTTAGCTTGTCAGATTTTCGAAGGAAAATAATTGAGCTATTGTTACTCTTTTATTGTCCTTGTTAGTCTTTGTTTTTGTCTGAAATGTTAGTATTGGCCATATTTCATCTACATTTTCAGTTTTGGTATGCATGTTCATCTTAACAAGTCCTTTCCAGACATACCAAAATATTTTACATATCTTAATTGACCTTGACCTATTTTGAGAAACAGACAAGTGTTGACACCCACATGCAGTGCTCTTGTTTTTTGTTCAGGATTGTTTTCATGATAAATTTTGAAACAATATCAGACAGTGCAGACCCTGATCAGAGTGCTCCTTTAGGAGCCCACTGATCTAGGTTTTCACTGTTAGCATCGAACAAGTGTATTCTTTAAATTACACTGTTTGTAAAAGGCACATATATGGATCACTAAGCTCAAATGGGCTATACCATTAGCTAGTGTGGATATTGCAAGCAATGTAGAGTTTGACCATCTACTACTCTAGAAATGACACTAGCCACATATAAATGCAGTACATACTGAGTAAAGATATTGACTGTATTAGAAATTGCTGACTCAGAGACCTGCCTACCTTTCAGTGGTTCTGGGGTTTAATTGTCATAGGTTATTTTTGTTTATTTGGTGTAGATTATCCCATCTGCCAGGAATTAAAAGGAAAGCATGTTGGTTGTTTTGATCCCATGTGCTGCTTTGCAGTATATTTGATAAGCCAAAATGAGCCACCTGGAGTCATCCCTCATTATCATCTCATATCATCTTCTGTACTATTTGACCTGCCAGTATTCGGTGTCACAGCGTTCTTAAACCAAACTCACTCACTCACTCATTCATCGGCGCTTTATGACCTAAAGGTATTCAGTTTTGCTATGCAGTAAAACCCAACTCACTAGATATTGCTGATATTGCATAAAAGATACAGTTGAAGTTCGATATCTCGAACTTTGTTATGTCGAGCATACCCATATTTCAAAGTTAAAACGTGGCTCAGCCACGTTTTAACTTTGAAACATGGGAATGTTCAACTTAACTGAGCATGAAGTAATGTAATTCATGTATCGAAATATCGGGTAGTTCTAGGTAAGCAAGTTTGATATATCAAAAGTTTGACTGTATGTTTACTAATATTGTAAAGCATTATTTCAGTATATCATAACCAATTCTGTATTACAGGTATTTTTGGGAGATTGTTCTGAGTATGCCAAGCAATATGCAGAAGCAAGTGTTGTCATTTTCAACTGGAAGTGATAGGATACCTATAGGTGGGATGCAGGAAATGACCTTCAAAATCACACGCACCGATGACACAGATCTGTAAGTCAATGACTTGTCTCTTTGCTATAAGGCTTCCGGCCCATACACAAAAACATTCAAGTTAAATAGGTATACAATAGACAACACACAATCTCAGACATGTTGTGTAGACTGTATTTTATTAATCCAAAACATTCAGTACATAATATACACAAAGTATAACATAGTGTAATAACTTAACCCTTTACCTCATTGCTTGTTTCTAGTTTTGAAACCTTAAGGTGCATTCTGCTTTACTTTCAGCCTACTTTAAGCTACCATCTGCTTGATTATTGTAAAATACTGTTGTGGTGCACATTCATCACGGTAAAAAATGGAACTATTTTCTTTAGTAGAAGAATGAATTACATGGTTATAAATGTGTATCTATTGAGTAAAGGGTTAACTTATTTTATGCTGAAAATTTCATGTGGTCTATACAAGTTTTAAAAAATGGCAAGTTGATATTGAATGTAAGGGATTTTTTTAGAAAGTATTTCAGAAAATAAAAGTGAAAAAAAACCAGTACAGACCCCTGATCGGTGACTCCTTATGGTAGTCATAGCTTAACTCATTCACCCGTGAAACTGCAAATGGACAATTCTAATTGCAAGTTAAGTCTAGTCAATTTGTAGCTCAACTGGAAGAAAAAAAATGAGCTATTGCCATTACCCTATTATCTGCGCCAGCGTTGGTTGAGTTTTAGAATGTCTCATAGAATATGAAAGGTAATAACTTCAAACTTTGATTACTTGTTCACTATAAAAAGAGTAAGTTTTTGCTGATTTAGTGCTCTTGATTTGACTTAGAATTTGCTTTTCATGGGACTTCTAAATAACTATCAAACGTATTCACTTGAAACTTTTAATACTTACTGGTTCACTATCAAAAGAGTATTTCTAAAGTGGAGTCAAATGAGTTAACCCTTAGCCCGCCAAATAAATTGTTGTCTGCTATATTTCTCGTCTGCTTCAAGTTTCAAAGTGCTTCAAAGTTGCTCAAAATTGCTGAAAATGTTGTCCGAGTGTCAAACAGCTTGGATCCGGATGAGACGCCAAGTTACTCGGCATCTCATCCGGATCCAAGCTGTTTGCATATGGAGCTATAGTCGTGAGTGGCAGGCTAAGGGTTAAGCATCAATATTAATATTTTGTTTTCATTTGAATGGCTACTTAACCCTTTACCCCACAGGTACTTGACACATACTTTATTATCTATTAACACCCCCCCCCCCCTTTTTTTTTTTTTTACTATACTTCTATTATAGATACAAGGTAAACAGCGCAATTCAACACCTAGTCTTTACTATCGACTTAAACTGATGCTAAAATAGACTCGATCGCCGATATTCTCTTGTGGTACCCTTGGGAAATGATTAATTTATCAATATCTACTTTTTATTTCATCAAATTCCCCCAAATAACGTCACAGTACGTGAATTATAACGAAAACATGCATCAAAAAGCACATTCTGCTTTACTTTCAGCCTGCTTTAAGCTTTCAACTGCTAGAATGTAGAAACTATTTCTTATAATACATAATCCTTACTGATTAAATTGGAACTTTTTTCTTTAGTTGAGATATAAATTAAATGTGCTTAACCCTTACAACCCTAAATTTCTCTTGTGGGTATTTATGATCCTTTTGGACTCTTCTAGTATATGCATTTTGAACCAGTCTACTGTTTCGTTTTTGGTATGACAACAAAAACAACAAAACTATCAAACAGTGCAGACCCTGATCAGAGGGCTCTTATAGGAGCCCTCTGATCAAGGTCTACACTGTTTGCATTTGTAATCAGTAATCCCTACAGGGCTGTAGGGTTAAAGGGGCTTCTATGGGGGAAAGGGTTAATTGATGATAGTTGAATTTCCTATATGGTTTGTGTTTCTGTTTTATCCCCCTCCTAGGTTACCGATGTCTCACACCTGCTTCAACCAGCTGGTACTACCTGCCTACAAAAGCAAGAAGCAGCTGAAACACAAACTAGTCCTGGCTATACAGAATGCTGAAGGCTTTGGGCTGGAGTGAACGACTACAAATAACGAGGCATTCATAGCTACAAGATATTCACACACCTATAAGAGTGTATCATCACTATAAGCACAAATGGATTGATGTTCGGGCCAGCGGATGTTTCGGCCCGGACGTTACAACAAGCTATTTTTTCCACAGTAGATGTTTCAGGCAAATTTCACCGGCCGACACATCTGACAGTCAGCAAAGATGCAAGTCTCTAAACCCTTTTTTTCACAGGCAGATCACCTGTATTCAACGCATATAGCATTTATAGCATTTCCTTGTTTAAGGCAGGTGACTGTTTATAGCAAGTTGATTTGTTGGTGGCTGATCTAAATATTGCTTTAACCCTTTGCTCCATAGCATGCATCTAGTTTTGAAGAGAGATGGCTACTTAAAGCAGAATGAAAGTAAAGCAGAATGTGCCTGAAGGCGCATTCTGCTTTACTTTCAACTTGCTTTAAGTTACTTTCTGCTAGAATATAGGAAATTCAGGTTTAAATAAAATGGGTAAAAATGTGTATCTATGGAGTAATGGGTTAACCTACCCCCTGTATTTAAAACCATTTGTAGGGCTCTAGATATTTGATAAGGCTAAAAGAGGGAGTATACTCAAGTTTTCCAAAATTTTCTCCCCTTTATCTCACCCTATAACAGGGCTGCCAATTCTATGGATTTTCCCTAAATCTTCGGATTTTTTCCTAAAACATGGTAGCTTAAAGCAGGCTGAAAGTAAAGCAGAATGCGCCCTAAAGCGCATTCTGCTTTACTTCCAGCCTGCTGAAAGTAGTCACGTGTCAACAAAACTAGAAACAGGCTATGGGGTAAAGGTACTATTCGTAAATTCATAATTGAAAAATGCAAATTTCGAAATCTTAGGATTTTTCATTTCAACTTATGGCAGCCCTGCTATAATGTGACTACTCATTAGCCTAACCTCTTTGAGACAAATCTGATGAGTAGTTACATTATAGTGTTTGATTCAGACACAAGGGTTTTAGTTTTGGAAATACCATACTATATTTTAAAATATTGGGACACCCTGTATAATTGCTGTTATTGTCCTAAAACTTAAACTAATTTCTTTTATTACTCAGCAATTGTTTGTAAGGTGCAAACTGAATGGCAAAACAGTGTAAACCCGGATCAGTCTGCTCCTTCAGAAGCAGTCTAATCAGGGTCTACACTGTTTGCTCAGGTCTGGGTCCAAAGTTGCAAAGATTTTGAGTTGAGTTTGAGATCTTTCTCAAGCATTAAATTGGTTAGGTTTGAGTGACCAATTAAATGCCTGAGAATGATGTCAGACTCACTCAAATGTTTTATAACCTTGGGCCTGTGTGTCCCAATACTTAGATTCATTACGGTACTCCCCATATCTAGGGCCTTGCATTAGAGAACCCTCAATAGAGTGCATTTATTAGGACAGGGTCAAGGTGTCCATAGGTGCTTATGTGAAGTAATCAGAAAGGGAAAGATAAGTCGAGGAGACAGATACCACATACAGTCGAACTTTGATATCTCGAACTCATTTAACTAAAACTATTCGATAGTTTGACATATGAACTGAATTATTTCATGCTCGGTTAAGTCGAACATACCCATATTTTAAAGTTAAAACGTGGCTAAGCCACGTTTTAATTTTGAAATACGGGTATGTTTGAGAAAACCGACTTCGAGATATCGAAGTTCCACTGTATATACGAGTACCCGGTTATTATTGTTAACAAAAACTGTGATTATATTTATTGACCAAAATTTCTGGTCATTTTTTTCACATGCTTATTGCATTTATTTTATGAGCTTGTAAAAACTCATATTTACCTTTAGATCTGAAATAGTTTTGACATTATTCTAAGATTAAATGAAATGTTGTTCGTTATTATATATAGAAAGCATCATAAAAATATCATGGTTCTTTAAAAGACAATTTCACAGCTGTACTTTAACTTTGTACTCCATAGCCTGTTTCTAATTATACCCCCACAAACAGAGTTTGAGGGGGGTATACTGGAATCAGCCTGTCGGTCGTTGGCCGTCGGTCGGTCTGTCTGCAAAATCTTGTACTTTCAACTCCTCCTTCAGTTTCAACCCGATTCATTTGATACTTGGCATACATGTTACTCAGGTGTAGTAGATGTGCAAGACACAAATTTCAGGTCTCTATGACCTTGACCTTGACCTTTGGCCTTGAAATTGGCAGGCAAAATCTTGTACTTTGAACTCCTCCTTCATTTTCAACTTGATTCACGTGATACTTGGCATAAATGTTACTCAGGAGTAGTAGATGTGCAAGACACAAATTTCAGGTCTCTGTGACCTTGACCTTTGGCCTTGAAATTGGCAGGCAAAATCTTGTACTTTCAACTCCTCCTTCAGTTTCAACCTGATTCACTTGATACTTGGTATAAATGTTACTCAGGAGTAGTAGATGTACAAGACACAAATTTCAGGTCTCTGTGACCTTGACCTTGAACTTTGTCCTTGAAATTTGTCTTGAAATTGGCAGGCAAAATCTTAAACTTTGAACTCCTCCTTCACTTTCAACCTGATTCACTTGATACTTGGCATAAATGTTACTCAGGAGTAGTAGATGTGCAAGACACATTTCAAATCACCTTGACCTTTGGCCTTGATATTGGTCTTAAAATTGACAGGCAAAATCTTGTATGGCAAACTCCTCCTTCACTTTCAACCTGATTTACTTGATACTTGACATAAATGTTACTCAGGAGTTGCAGAGTGTCATATACCGTTTTTAAGTCATTTTGACCTTGTCTTACACCGTTGACCTTAATGTAAAACCTTATTGAAAATGTCTGCAGAGTGTGATAGAGTTCTGTATTGTGGGGGTATTTATCACCTTTAGTGATAGCTGTTCTAGTTTTAAAAACAGGTGACTTCTAAAAAGCAGGATGCCTTACTTTGAGCCTTTTAAGCTCACCTGGCAAAAAGTGACTTTTTAAGATTGATGGTTGTCCGTTGTTTGTCTGTTCATCCATCCACAATTGTTCGTTAACACTCTAGCGGCTAAAAATTTCATTTGATCTTCATGAAACTTGATGACAATGTTTGTCTTGATGAAATCTAGGTCAAGTTTGAATGTGGGTCAAAAACTAGGTTACTAGTTCAAATCATAGAAAAATCTTGTTAACACTCTAGAGGCTACAGATCTCATTTGATCTTCATGAATCTTTGTCAAAATGTTTGCCTCATTGATATCTAAGTTAAATTCAAATATGGCTCATGTCTGGTCAAAAACTAGGTCACTAGGTCAAATTATATGAAAACCTTAAAGCAGGTTGAAAGATAAGCAGAATGTGACTTATGGCATATCTGGTTAACACTCAACCTGCTTTAAGTGATCCCCTGTCTTCGAAACTAGAAACAGGCTATGGAGTAAAGGGTTAAACTCATGTGTTGTTAGATTGATACTACAGCGGTCCCTCTCTACAACGGCCCTCCCAACAACGACTCCCTCCTTACAACGACACTCTCCATAATTCCCTTAACGGGATAATTAAGTCTAACTCTTTTACTGCTGCAATATCGTCTGCTTAAGATTGTCGTTTGCTGTTTTCTCTCACAGTAATATATAAATGGAGATTTTGATAGAATACATATATTTACCAGTGACAAACAGCTTGAATCCTGATCAGACGCCGCGTTACGCGGCGTCTGATCTGGATTCAAGCTGTTTGCAAATGTAAGCCAATTCTTAATAGTCCCTCTCTATAACTACTCCCTCCGAACAACACACATAATATGTGTATCCCATTGGATGTCGTTGTAGAGAGGAAGCACTGTACATTGTAAAAATTACCAAAGATACACACATTTGATTAGACAACGATATTGTGAATACATATGTACAAAATATTCTTCTATCAAGAAGTACAAGTGCCGTCCAAATTGTAGTTGTTATAAACCTTGCTCCTGGTACAGTGGAGAATCTGTTATTCTTTCCCGTTTAAACGCAAACGTACGCAAACGCAAAGCACTAAAACGTAGAAAAGAACAACTTTTGGACAATTCTGATAATTCTTGTTTATCTTGGTGGCAAACAGTTTGAAGCCTGATCAGACGCCGGGTTACCCGGCGTCTGATCTGGCTCCAAACTGTTTGCACTGCAAATAATGTTTTTAGCGTAAACGCGTTTATTGGGAAAGAATAACAGATTCTCCACTGTATTAGCATATGTTTATGCCTTTTTGAAAATGGAGCTGTCCGATATTTTGAATAACTTAATAAACGACAATTTAATGCTGACCCAAAATTATGCAGAAAGTTCTCTTATTAAACCTTCTGCATTACTTTTGTTCTCCATTAAGCAACAACCTATTGCCTTTGTACCTAAATTTAGTTTTAGTGCTAAAGCAGGTGACTATTGCTGACAAAAATAATGCAAAAGCTTATTTTTAAGCTTTCTGCATTATTTTTTCTCTCCATTAAGTAGCTGTTTTAAGACTGTTTTTGTAACTTAATTTTCATGGAGACTGATCACAGGTAAACTGTTTGATCATAACTAATGTCCCTATCATGTTTATGTGTGCAAGTAATTTTCTCCTTATGATATAAAGTGTCTTCACCACTCTAACCCTTTCCTCTCTACAGTGAAAAAGACATTTATCTTTCCTGTTTAACTCTTTCCTCCCTGAAACGTTAAATTGACAATTTCAGTTTCCATTTTAGTCTAGTCCATTTCTGACTTTTAAGGGTTGTTTTTGTCAATGTTTGGCATTATGACAAACAGTGAAGACCCTGATCAGAGGGCTCCTTTCGGAGCCCTCTGATCTGGGTCATCACAGTTTGCACAGGACAAGTGTACTATTCACATGTACACTGTTTGAAAATGACGCCTATATGCGTGACTAGGGTTCAAATGGTTAAGCTACATACAATGCAATGAAATGTATACAATGGCAACATTTTGAAAATATTTAAAAATTATGCTCGAAATATGATACTATGAACTCACTTAAATCAAAAGTACCAATATTTTATAAGTTCAGTGATCTCGCTTAATAAGTGGAACATACCTGTATTTCAAAGTTAAAATGTGGCTAAGCTACATTTTAACTTTGAAATATGGATATGTTCGAACTAACGCAAGTTCTAATTATCCAGTTTCTACTGTACGGAGTAGTGAACAGTTTAAGCCTGATCAGATGCCAGGTTACCTGGTGTCTGATCTGGCTCCAAACTGCTGGCTAGAGAATTAAACTTTTTAGCAAAAGTGCATAGATAGGGAAATAATAATGTCTTCTTCAGTGCAGGGCTGCCATTTCTCCGGATTTTTCCTAAATCTCTGGATTTTTTCCCGGTACATAGTAGCTTAAAGCAGGCTGAAAGTAAAGCAGAATGCGCCCTAAGGCGCATTCTGCTTTACTTACAGTCTGCTTTAAGTAGTTGCATGTCAATAAAACAAGAAAAAGGCTAATGGGTAAAGGTACGATCGTTAAAAATGCAAGTTTGGAAATCTTAGGATTTTTCATGTCAACTTATGGCAGCCCTGTCAGTGTGACAGCTATTAGTACAAATCACATATATACAATAAGTATATCATATCTAGTACCTCCGTGTTTATGGCAGGTGGCTACTGAAACTGAGATGAAAGTAAAGCAGAAATCTCCTTTACTTTCATCTAACTTGAAGCTTCCACCTGTATATAACACAATCAGTGAATCCTCATTTGAATGCATTTATCAGGACATTTTAGAGTTGTCCTATGTGAAGGACCGGTATCCTATGGTGCCTAAGTGGAGGAAAGGGTAAAGGGTAGTTTGGCAGGAAGATTCTTGATGTTCATGTGTCATAATTATCAGTTTTGGTGCCTCATTATGTACATAACCCATTTTGAGTTTTTAAAGTTGATCACATAATTATACCGGTATACTTGTTTAACTCATGTTTTAATACTTTACCTTATAGTCTTTTTCTACTTTTCAAGACAAGTGCTACTTAAATTAGGTTGAAAGTAAAGCAGAATGCCCTGTTTGCTTAAAATTCCCATATTGAAGAAGACTTAAAAATATTATAACAAAGGGATTAATTAACAAAAGAAGCAAAATAACTTACGACCAATCCAATGATATTTTGTCTCAAAAACGGACAGCACATGCATGTATATGTGAACTTGTTTCCACCACTTTTACCAGTTATATTTGTACCAGAATGTATTAGTATTATGTTATCAAATGACAATATTCTAGTCAACGAGCTGATAGATTGATACCTGTGCAGGGCTCCAGTTCAGAGGAGTATTTCTTAAACTAGAATCTTTATGTCTTCATTAAACCCAAAGGTGCGACTATTCATTAGAGTCGTCTCCTCGAGACAATTCTAATAAGTAGTGTAACACTACTCATTAGAATCGTCTTTTTCGAGGCAATTCTAATATACAGTTGCACCATGGGATTTGGTGCTGGTACGGAGTAAATGTTGGATATGTTCAGTTTACTCCCTCTTATCTGGAGCCCTGGCTCCGAGGTTATAAAGCGTTTTAGTTGAGTCTGAGTGTGTTCCCAAGCATTTGATTGGTCAGATTTGAGCCTAGGCTCAAATCTGACCAATCAAATGCTTGGGAACTACTTTACACTCAAGTCAAAAGCTTTATAACCTCGGAGCCTGGTTGTAGGTAAAGAATGGAGGTTTTAGCTCCCTCACTGCCAAGTTCAACTAGAATGGTATTTGGCAAACAGTTCAGATTTAGATAAGACTGCAAGCAACTCTGTATCTGGTCACGATAAAAATTGTTTGACACTTGTATTGATGATTTTATTATAAGTTTTATTAATTTGTCCTTTATTCCATATTTTTTTATGGTTTTGAAGACATAAAGTAGGTTGAAAGTAAAGCAGAATGTGCCTAAAGGAATGGCTGTCTCACACTATATCTATTCAGTATTTCAAATCTATAATCTTCTACACATATCACTTTGTATAACTTTCTGTCATAGATCTATATTTTAACCATTAACTCCATATAGATACTCTTTTTAAACACGTTAAAGGTTTTAGAACAAAGTTCTGATTATTAAAAAAATAGCATAAATTGTGATATAACAAACTATAGAATTACCTCCCGTTAATAGTAAAGAAAAGAGAAACAATTAATTTTATTTCTCAAGAGCGTTTACATTTTTTTTCTTTTGTTTGTTGTTATTACAAAACATACTTATGTTTAGAATTTTTGGCCGATAAAGCATACATTATCCTTATGAATCTTTATATTCGGATAAACATAAATGATTATCATAAATTGGAGAAAACCATATACAGTGGAGAATCTGTTATTCTTTCCCGTTTGAACGCAAACGCATTGCACTAAAACGTAGAAAAGAACAACTTTTGGACAATTCTGATATTTCATGTTTATCTTGGTGGCAAACAGTTTGGAGCCTGATCAGACGCCGGGTTACCCGGCGTCTGATCTGGCTCCAAACTGCTTGCACTGCAAATAATAGTTTTAGCGTAAACATGTTCATTGGGAAAGAATAACGTTTTCTCCACTGTAGCTTCAAGCAAGGGATTTAACTTTTGGTAAGACTTAATATGAATTTTACTAACCCAATACAGTTTATTATGGGATCTTCTTGTGACCTTGGTTTACCAATGGGGTGTCAAGAATTTAGTAGGAGGTAAGATTATATCAGTTACATGTATTCCAAAGAGAAAAAAAAAGATTATATCAGTTACATGTATTTGCAAAACAATCAGCCATTCTCCTCAACTTACCCGCTGTACCAAACTATGCTCGAGCATATTTCAGTCTGGACCAGCAGTTGTTGTGTAGATTTGGAGTAAAGAGTTAATTGATACATGATTGATTTAATAGACTACAGTAAAACCTCTCTATTACGACCACTAAAACAAAGGCTAATTGATTGTATAAAAGACAGGTGACAGCTTAAAGCAAAGAAGCTTTCTGTTTTACTGTCACATTGCTTTAAGCAGTCACCTGTCATAAATACCTAATAATTATCAAAATTTAGTTGTCATAATAGGGAGGCTTTACTGTAACTGCAAATAGGAATAAACTGGGTTCATACATGTACACTGGAGAATCTGTTATTCTTTCCCGTTTAAACGCAAACGTACGCAAACGCAAAGCACTAAAACGTAGAAAAGAACAACTTTTGGACAATTCTGATATTTCATGTTTATCTTGGTGGCAAACAGTTTAGAGCCTGATCAGACGCCGGGTTACCCGGCGTCTGATCTGGCTCCAAACTGTTTGCACTGCAAATTATAGTTTTAGCGTAAACGCGTTTATTGGGAAAGAATAACAGATTCTCTACTGTACATGTACTTGATTTCCATTGGTGAAATTAAAAGTGAATTTATATGTACATTGAAGCAGGCCTTCAAAATGGTTAGTGATCTATATTACAGTGGGGTGGGAATGGGGGGTTCTATATGAAGTATAAAGGTAATCATATTTATTTATTTTAATTATGGAGTGTGATGTCCTTATCTGTTTGCTTGCTGTTTGCTGTCTTGTTATTGTTCAATGTTTTTTTAGATGGCATATGTTACAATTACACTGGAAAAAGTTCCTAACTGGTTATTTTTTCAAAGTTCTTTTTTTGAAAAGAATTAATTTTTATAAATTAGATAATGAATTGAAATTTGGCAAGTTTTCATCTGTCAAAAACTATCAATATGTGTAAAATACAGGTAACATAATTGAAATCAATTGAAATCACTCAAGCTAAGTTTCAAGCCATTATCTCATTAAGTCTTTTCAGGAAAGGACTTTGAAATATGCTTTGAATGAGTGTGAATAGTTTATTGTTTCTTTTAACCCATTACCCAATAGCCTGTTTCTAGTTTTGAAGAAATGTGACCACTTATTGCAGGTAGAATGTAAAGCAGAATGCACCTTTAGGCGCATCTGCTTTACTTTCAGCCTGCTTTAAGCTATTACCTGCTAGAATATAGAAAATATTTCTTATGATTTTTATTTGTGACAGCATAAATTTGAACTAATTTCTTCAGTGGAGGAATAAATTAAAGGTGTAAAAAGGCGTATTTATGGGGTTATGGGTAAACTGAGTGTTTAACCCTTATTGTGCTGGTAACAAGTGTGTCCATCATTTGCACACAGGATAGACCCAGATCAGAGGTCTCCTTCAGGAGTCCTCTATTCTGTGTCTACACTGTTTGCCATGGTTTTGGGGACAATCCAGTCAAGAGTTGATGTAACCTGGTCATTATTTAGACAATGGATGAGTCCTGTAGGAATATCAGCAGAGTAAGGGTGAACCCATTATCCCATAAATACGCCTTTTTATGCCTCTAACTTATCCCTTCACTGAAGAAAGTAGTTCCAATTTATACAGTAATTGTTGTGAATATTTAACATCAGAAATAATTTCTATTCTAGCAGCTGGTCGCTTAAAGTAGGCTGAAAGTAAAGCATAATGCACCTTTACCCTTTACCTCATAGAATGTTTCTAGTTTTGAAGACAGGTGAGCACTTAAAGCAGGTTGAAAGTAAAGCAGAATGCGCCTTAAGGCGCATTCTGCTTTACTTTCAGACTGCTTTAAGTTACATGTACCATCTGCTAGAAAATAGAAAAAAAATCGTATAATACATATCTATGAATTGGAACTATTTATTCAGCGGATAAATTCAATACGCTAAAAGGCGCTTCTATTGGGGAAAGGGTTAAGGTGCATTCTGCTTTACTTTCAACCTTCATTAAGTAGTCGGCAATTCAATACTAGGAAAAGGCTATGGGGTAATGGGTTAAAGCAGTCATCTGTCTAAAGCATGATGGCAGTTATTTACTCATTTACCCCGGAAACTTTCAGTAGACAACTCCAATTTCCATTTAAATTTTGTCTATTTTTGACTATTTTAGGTTGGCTTCAACAATGTATTGTAAATTGACAAACAATGTAGACCCTGATCACTGGGCTCCTACAGGAGCCCACTAATCAGGGTCTACACTGTTTGCATTAGACTCTTAACAGGTACACTGTTTGATAATTATGAGTAAACTGATCGCTAGGGTTGAATGTGTGAAGCAGAAATTTCCTGTAGGAACTTTCTGTCACCTGTCTTTACCATCACAAACAAGTCTCCATTAGGGTAGCCCTGTAGCGGAGAAGACATAATTATTTCCCAATTAATGTTTGCAATACAATGCTCTCTACCCTCATCCAATGTGAGACAAAAATGTGTGCCTTGTTCAGATAGAGTAGTTATAGGGAGGGAAAATGGCTTACATTTATTTGCAAACAGTTTGAATCCAGATCAGACGCCACGTAACGCGACGTCTGCTGTGTGGATTCAAGCTATTTGTCACTCATTATTGAGTTTTTTCAGTCAAAATGTCCATTATGTTACTTTGAGAAAAACAGCAGACAACAATTTTAAGCAGACAACATTGCAGTTGTGAATACGTTGGACAAACAGTTATTGTCTTGTTTGGGGGGGGGGGGGGGGGGCAAATGTTGTTACAAGGAGGGAATCATTGTTGGGAGGGCTGTTGTAGGGAGGGAACACTGTGTAATAATTATTTCAATTGCAAACAGTTGGAAGCCATATCAGACATAGGGTAACCCGATGTCAGATGAGGTTCAAAACTGTATGTCGCTCATATAAAATGAATTGTCAACATTTTCAAAAAGTTGTCATTTTCTACATTTTATTGCATTGTGTTTAGTTTCATTCAACCCTTTCTTTATTCTATAGACTGTTTCTTGTTTTGAAGACAGGTCACTAGGTGAGCATATAAAGCATGTTGAAGGTAAAACAGAATGAGCCTGAAGGTGCATTCTGCTTTACTTTCAGCCTGCTCTAAGCAACCATCTGCAAGAATATAGAAAATGTTTCTTGTGATACATATTCATGACTGTTTAAAATAGAACTATTTTCTTCAGTGGAGGAATGAATTAAATGTGTTAAAAGGCATATTCAATGGAGTAAATTGTTACATGGGAAAGAATTGGGCCTTTTCCTCAGTATTTGTTTTGACTTCAGGGTTTTGTACTTGTACTAAAGCAAACACAGGGATCCAGATAAGGAGTTTTTTTTCTCCAAAACTTAAGTCTTTTTACCAAACCTTAAGTCATTATTTCTGCATTAAAATCCTATGATGTCACTACTCCTTAGAATCGTCTCTTTGAGACGATTCTAATGAGTAGTAACACCATAAGATTTGGTGTTGAAATGAGTGAGAAAATGTTGGGATTTGTTCAGTTTACTTCCTTTTATCTGGAGCCCTGTTTTAAAGATTAGAAATGTTTTGAATTTCAGTTGTCTTTGTCTGTGATATTAGTTTAGTGGTTGTTTTAAAGTAAGTGTATAAAAACTGTGTTAAAGATTTGGGATTTGCTTTTTATTTTATATGTCCATCTTCAGACGAGACTTATTATGGTATCGAGATGTTCCTCCCTCTGTCCACCCCTCTATCTGCCAGGTTGTCCGCACTTTTCTCATACATGCTTTGACATATGAAGCTGAACATTGGTGTATGGCATTGTTCTGATTAGCTGCACATTGAGTTATGTGCCATTAAAATTGTGTAATTTCTCCATGCATTTTGCCCCTTTTGGAACTTAAAATATTTGAAATACGTTGTTTTCAGCACTTTTACCCCTCACATGCTTTTGACATATTGAGCTGAAATAGGATATATGATGCTGTTTTAATGACCTGCATATTTGTTTATGATTTTGTGATTGCAGTCAGAGGTTTTGCAAGTGGGCGTATCTTGTACGATGTGCGATACTCGTTTCTTCTTGTAAATGTATCAGTAATTTGTCACAGAGCAATGAACAGTTGCGATTATTGGTGAAATAATGAAATATGGAGATAATTAATGAGCTATGCCATGGCAAAACCAACCTTATAGTATTGCAACAGTGTACAGACCAAGCACCATTTTCAGCTCAGCTCTGTATCTGAGTTTGGTCTACACTACCAAATACCATATATAATACTGCTAAGTACAATGCTTTAGATGATTGTTGGTGTCAAACAGAGAAGATCAAAGACAATGTGGCTGGCCTTGATCTACACTGTTTCCGATGCAATACGGCAGGTTTTGTCATATGTTCATAGTCACGTCCATAAATATTTTACAATTATCCCGTTTACCCCATAACTCATTGAGCCCTAGTGACACATATATGCGTCTTTTACCAAACGTGTACCTGTGAGGAGTACACTTATCCTATGCAAACAATGAAGTCCCTGATCAGAGGGCTCCTGCAGGAGCCCTCTGATCAGAGACTTCACTGTTTGTCATTTTGCAAAATTATTACTAAAACAACCCTAAATATGGACCAGCCTTTATAAAAAACTGGAATAGTCCATTGGAAGTTTCAGGGGATAATGAGTTAACCCTTTGGACCCTAGTCCCGCATATAGGCATCCTTTTCAAACAGTGTACATGTGAATAGTGCATTTGTCCTATGCAAACAGTGAAGATCCAGATCAGAGGGCTCCTTACGGAGCCCTCTGATCAGGGTCTTCACTGTTTGTCATAATGCCAAACATTGACAAAAACAACCCTTAAAAGTCAGAAATGGACTAGACTTAAATGGAAACTGGAATTGTCCATTTAAAGTTTTAGGGAGGAAAGAGTTAAACTTTTAAAGAGCCTTTCCAATTATGTCTAGTCCATTTTTGATCATTTAGGGTTGGTTTTATCATTATATTGCAAAATGACAACCAGTGCAGGCCCAAATCAGATGGCTCCTATAGGAGCCCTCTGATCAGGGTCTACGCTGTATGCATAGGACAAGTGTACTCTTCACAGGTTCACTGATTGTTAAGAGTATACTGGTCACTTGGGTTCAATGCAGACCAGGGATAATTAAAAATGTTACTGTAAATTTAAAAGTTGTGGGACATAGGGTTAGGGGTAGGGTTAGCCTCCAGATCATTCTATAACAAAGTTAGATTTCATTTATGTGGCTAGCCACACACATTTTAACTACATAAAAGATATAGAATAAAGAAGCAAATGGCCACTTAAATGAAGATTGTGTGTAAGTTCGTCCATCTGTCTGTGTCAAAAACCTTAACCTTGGCTATAACTCTTGCATTATTGCACTTGGACCTTTTATACTTGGAATGTGTCAAGACCGTTCCAACTATGGAAACCTTTGTGACCTTGACCTTCTTTTATAAAAATCTTTAAATGTCTATACCATTCGAAACAGTAGGCCTAGGACTTTCATATTGGGTATGTATATTTCTTGTGTCAAGATCTTTCCAACCATACCAATGTTTTTGACCATGTGACATTGACCTTTGACCTATTTTATCAAAAACCTTTACCTTGGCTGTAACTCTTGCATTATTGCACATGAGCCTTTTATACTTGGCATGTGTCTTGCCTGTGTCAAGACCTTTCTAACCATACAAATCTTTCTGACCTTGTGCCCTGGACCTTTGACCTAATTTTGTAAAAATATTTTAATGTCTATAACATTTGAACCAGTAGGCCTAGGGCTTTCATATTTAGTATGTATATTTCTTGTGTCTAGACCTTTCCAGTCATACCATTTTTTTTCGACTGTGACCATGACCGTTTACCTATTTCATCAAACTAAAAATCCTTAACCTTGGCTATAACTCTTGCATTATTGCACATATGTCCTTTATACTTGGCATGTGTCTTCCCTGTGTCAAAACCTTTCCAACCATGCAAACCTTTTTGACCTGGTATCTTGACTTTTGATCTACCTTTATAAAAATCATTAAATGTCTTTAACATTTAAACCAGTAGGCCTATGGCTTTCATATTTCATATATATATATATATATTTCTTGTGTCAAGACCTTTCCAACCATACCAATATTTTGACCATGTGATCTTGACTTTTGACCTATTTAATCAAACTTTAACTAAAAAAAACTTAACATTGGCTATTACATTTGCTATATAACTTTTGACTGTTTATTTGTGTATAAAGGGTTTCTGGGGTCTTCTTCCACCTGTAATTAGCTGGACCAGGATGTGAGATATGACTGAAATACTGTTAAAAGCAACGTAAATCATAAATACAAATAACTTTTGCATAGCATGGTGCTGGCTTGGGGCATTTGTGTTTCATAAACACATTGCTTTTCAAACTTTCTGAAAATGTTTGATAACCAGTGGGGCCAGTTCACACTAGACCCTTTGGAGTTATGACCCTTGAACTGCTTAAAATGGAACTTTTAGTGCGCTCTCCACGACAGTTTCCACTCTCTAACTCGAACAGTTTTCATAGGATAGTCTGGATTCCCCTGCCTGTGCCCGGGCACGCTCTTGTAATAATTTGAAATTATAACAGGGGGCTACTTAAAGCAATGTTACAGTGAAAGGGAAAGCTTCTTTTACTGTCATCTTGATTTACGTTGTAACATGGCTATCATAAAATCAATCAGCCCTCGTTTTACTGGTCATAATAGAGTGGTTCTACGGTATGTTTGTCTATTGTAGTTAATGTACAAGCAAATATATACCAACACATACTAAATATATAAATACCTGCCATTTAAGCTTTAACCCATAACCCCATAAACACGCCTTTCGTTTATGTCTCCAATGAAGAAAATAGTTCTTATTTCCACAGTCAGGAGTATTCAGCATAATAATTATTTTCTTTATTCTAACAGATGGTAGCTTAAAGCAGGCAGAAAGAAAGGCAGAATGTGCCTTAAGGGTGTATCCAACCCATAAGCGATGTTTTCAAAGTATTAAACTTTTTTTCTATCATTGTTTTTTTGGAAGAGCTATTTATGATGAATGAAAAAATGAAAAAAAATATATATGGTGGTGTCCTTTTTTTTGAGCTACAGTGATTTGAAAAAGGTATGTCAAATTTGGAATTTTTTTCTCAAATTTTACCCATTCAGAGTACAAGTTTCAGTAAAACCTATTTCAAAACAAAACAAAAATGGTAATTTGGGTTTTCTTTATTTATTTCATGTCTATGGTTGTATTTTCACATATATAAACCAAATTTAGACAAAGCAGGCACCAGGTTTGAACAATAAGGATCCTTGAATATCAAAAATATGCTTTATATAGGGCATGATTTTATTAGATTTTTTATTTCATGAAAAAAAGTAAACAAGTTTGAAAATGAAATAGTTCTACTATTAAACTTTTTCTTATATTCTACCAGATGAAAGCCTATGCTAAGGCAGTTCGAAATATGAAAAGAAATTGAAAGGTCAGTGTTGAAAATTTTGAGTTATTAAAGTAAAAAGAGTTATCTCACACAATTTACAAAAAAGTACCATATCGATGATATTTAGAGCTTTATAAATTTCACATTTGGTGCCTTTTTTTTCTTAAATTAGTTTATGTATGAAGAAATACTACCATAGATAGGAAATAAATAACACAAAACCAAATTATCATATTTGTTTTCATATAAAATGGATTTTATTGAAGCGGGCTGTTTGAAAAGGACAAAATAAGAGGAAGTGGGTGGGGTAAATTTTACATGGCCGTAGAGCCAACTGTTGTTCACCAAAATGTACACTTTTTCTATTGAGAAAAAAATTCCAAATTTGACATACCTTTTTCAAATCGCTGTAGCTCAAAAAAAAGGACACCACCATATATATTTTTTTTCATTTTTTCATTCATCATAAATAGCTCTTCCAAAAAAACAATGATAGAAAAAAAGTTTAATACTTTGAAAAAATCGCTTATGACATTGATACACCCTTAAAGTAGTCAACTGTCTTCAAAACAAGAAATTATGGGCTAATGGGTTTGCAGAAGCTATAGTCCTATATGTCTATACTGAAGCATCTGCTGTTTTACAATGATTGATCATCAATGGTGTCCATATTAAGACTGATGTTCTGGTCATTCTCTGTCGAAGGAAGAGGAGGACGATCCTGCCTCTTACACACATAAGTCTCATTATGGGAAAATGGGCTAACTGTTTCAACCCGGAAAATTTAAATGGACAGTTCCAGGTTCCAAAGGCACTCTAGAGATGGACTGTTTTGTCAAGTATGTCTTTAGTTGAATACATCGCATTGTATCTGACCTCCATCTTGTAATGTGTATTTGTGAAGCAGTATAAAGTTGAAGTTAACCCATTACCCGATAAATACACATTTTTACACTTTTAATTTATTTCTTTATTGAAGACAGTGACCATGTATACCATGATAGTTAATATAAATCATTGCTGAAGAAAATAGATCTAGTTTCATTTTATACAGTCATTAATAAGTATCTATTCTCTAGCAGATGGTGACTTAAAACAGGCTGAACGTAAAGCAGAATGCGCCCTAAGGCGCATTTTGCTAAATACTTTCAACCTGCTTTAAGTATTCATCTACCTTCAAAACTAGAAAGTATGGGGTAATGGGTTTGTAGAAGCTATGATCCTATAGATATATCATCTGCTATTTTACAATGACTGATCGTCAATGGTGTCCATATTAAGACTGATGTTCTGGTCATTCTCTGTCGAAGGTAGAGGAGGACGATCCTGCCTCTTACACACGTAAGTCCAGGCTGACACTGCTCCCCGCTTCAGGGCCATTCTAACTTCTTTCAAGGCAAGTATGGACAAAGGTATGAGGAACACGACCAAATTGGTCGATGCAAATATCACAGTCTCTAATACCCAATGGTACATTATTAGCATACGTAGCTCATAGACTAAGATACTCAGTACAAAATAGAGCGAATTCAAAACGACCAAACATATGAACCACTGCCGATATTGAACAGTTTCATCTGAATTCCCTTGAATCTGGTTATAGGTGCCATTCTTGTGCCATCTGCAGTACTTCACAATGGCAGCGATTGTAAAGCATATCAGTACCAATCCAGGAAGCCAGTTTTTCAGCCCGTGAAGTACAAAATGTTCTGTACTTCCATAAATGTAACAGTCGTTAGCATCGACGCCGTAATAAACTTGTCCAACTTCAAGAATAACATTTACAAGCGCAGCGTTGAACAACCAAATACATAAAACTGATATTAAAAATCTACACTTCCGGTTACGTTCCCAAAATGCTTGCGGTGCCAACACTGTCATCATGATCTCGATGTTGATAAGTATTAAGTTCGTTCCGCGTACACATGCTATAACATGGGAGAAGAACAAACGAATTCGACAAACATTAGCTGAATATTCCAGAGGGATTACCAGCACGCCAGAAATAACCGACAGTCCAATCATGTGATAGAGGTACCAGCTAGCTGACCTTGACCTTGCCTCCCGGGATATACATGACAGAAGCAGAACTAGGTCCACAAGGAGAAGAATTCCACCAACGACCAACAGAGCAATGAGCGATTTTTGTATATATCCTTCCTGCGGCCATAAACCATACATGTCATAGTAGTCGTACATGCTGCCGTTGTGGGAACCATAGTAGTCCACCATGCTGTCATTTTTGGAACTGTTTGGACTTTCTGTCGCATTCCATCTGCTGATTCCCTGAAGTAACAGAAGAAAAGAACACAGTAGAACCCCTCTATTACGACCACTAAATTGTGTTAATGATTAGGTGGTTACGACAGGTGACAATTTAAAGCAAGGTGACAATAAAACAGAAAGCTCCTTCAGGAGCTTTCTGTTTTACTGTCATCTTGCTTAAAGGGTGTATCAATGTCATGGATTTAAGAAATTTTCAAAGTATATGAAAATACTTTATGATGGTTTTGTATTGAAGAGCTATTTAAGATGAATGAAAAAATAGAAAAAGTGTACATTTTGGTGAACAACAGTTGGTTCCATGGCCATGTAAAATTTACCCCACCCACTTTCTCTAATTTTGTCCTTTTCAAACAGCCCGCTTCAATAAAATCCATTTTAAATGAAAACAAATATGATAATTTGGTTTTGTGTTATTTATTTCCTATCTATGGTAGTATTTCTTCATACAAAAACTAATTTAAGAAAAAACAGGCACCAAATGTGAAATTTATAAAGCTCTAAATATCATCGATATGGTACTTTTTTGTAAATTTTGTAGATAACTCTTTTTACTTTAATAACTCAAAATTTTCAACACTGACCTTTCAATTTCTTTTCATATTTTGAACTGCCTTAGCATTGGCTTTCATTTGGTAGAATATAAGAAAAAGTTTAATACTAGAACTATTTCATTTTCCAACTTGTTTACTTTTTTTTCATAAAATAAAATATCTAATAAAACCATGCCCTATAAAAAGCATATTTTTGATATTCGAGGATCCATATTGTTCAAACCTAGTGCCTGCTTTGTCTAAATTTGGTTTCTATATGTGAAAATACCACCATAGACATGAAATAAATAATGAAAACCCAAATTACCATGTTTGTTTTGTTTTGAAATAGATTTTACTGAAGCTTGTACTCTGAATGGGTAAAATTTGAGAGAAAAAGTCCAAATTTGACATACCTTTTTCAAATCGCTGTAGCTCAAAAAAAAGGACACCACCATATTTTGTTTTCCATTTTTTCATTCATCATAAATAGCTCTTCCAAAAAAACAATGATAGAAAAAAAGTTTGATACTTTGAAAAAATCGCTTATGGGTTGGCTACACCCTTAAGGGTGTATCAATGTCAGGAGCCATTTTTTTTTCAAAGTACATGTATTAAACTTTTTTTCTATCATTGTTTTTTTGGAAGAGCTATTTATGATGAATGAAATAATGAAAAAAAATATATATGGTGGTGTCCTTTTTTTTGAGCTACAGGGATTTGAAAAAGGTATGTCAAATTTGGATTTTTTTTCTTCAAATTTTACCCATTCAGAGTACAAGCTTCAGTAAAATCTATTTCAAAACAAAACAAAAATGGTAATTTGGGTTTTCTTTATTTATTTCATGTCTATGGTGAAATGTTCACATATATAAACCAAATTTAGACTAAGCAGGCACCAGGTTTGAACAATATGGATCCTTGAATATCAAAAATATGCTTGATATAGGGCATGATTTTATTAGATTTTTTTATTTTATGAAAAAAAGTAAAAAAGTTTGAAAATGAAATAGTTCTAGTATTTAACTTTTTCTTATATTCTACCAGATGAAAGCCCATACTAAGGCAGTTCAAAATATGAAAAGAAATTGAAAGGTCAGTGTTGAAAATTTTGAGTTATTAAAGTAAAAAGAGTTATCACCCCTTACAAAATTTACAAAAAAGTACCATATCGCTGATATTTAGAGCTTTATAAATTTCACATTTGGTGCCTTATTTTTCTTAAATTAGTTTTTGTATGAAGAAATACTACCATAGATAGGAAATAAATAACACAAACCCAAATTATCATACATGTATTTGTTTTCATTTAAAATGGGTTTTATTGAAGCGGGCTGTTTTAAAAGGACAAAATAAGAGTAAGTGGGTGGGGTAAATTTTACATGGCCGTAGAGCCAACTGTTGTTCACCAAAATGTACACTTTTTCTATTTTTTCATTCATCTTAAATAGCTCTTCAATAGAAAACCATCATAGAGTGTTTTCATATACTTTGAAAAGTTCCCAAATTCATGACATTGATACACCCTTAAGCTGTCACCTGTCTTTTATATAATTAATTAGCCGTCTATTTAGTGGTCGTAATAGAGAGGTTTACCTGTACAGTTAAAAACGTTTATATAACGGCCACTAAATAAGACTTAGTGGCCGGTTTCTATGTCAACGGCGGTTGGCTGCGTATAAAAAACGGAATAAAAAGTAGAAAGCTGTGTTGGGAGTTTTCTGCCTAACTGTCATCTGGCTTCAGGTTGCCACCTGTCTATAATACCATTTTTTTTTTTCGTTTGACGAACGCTAACGCTAACGCTTATAAATGGAGGAAATGACGCGCTGTTAAAATTGTAAACGTTTTTAAATTTAATTTACAGTTTGTTTCAGTTTAATTTAATTGTCTACAAAAGTGTGGACACTTGAGAGATAGCGAACTAATCGTGGACGGACGGACATAAAGACGGAATAACTCACAACTTTTGTCTTATGTGGCTTTTTCTTTTGTCATTTTTGCGTTGCTAGCCACAAAACAGAAATTTCTCGTTGCTTCAATTTGGTAATCGAATGATCTAGAAGCTAACCCTCGACTTTTCGGAAAGTTGAGCTAAGCATAATTATGAAGCAACGAGTAAACATGAAAACAACTGGAAGGGTGTTCCTCGGAACACATGTGTCACCTGCCAGCAAGCATCAGTAGAACAGGAGTTATAGCCAAATGAAAGCTTCAGTATAGCAGAAGATATAACCTGCCAAAACAGAAAGTGAAGAAAAGGGGAATAACTCTCATAGTGTTTATGCAATAAGTATGAGCAATGTGCAAGGTATTTTCACTCAAACTCCATAAATGAAATATAATATTTAAAAAGCATCAGTAGAAAATGACTTGCATGTATATTCAGAAATATAGATAATATGGGAACGGGGAATTACTCTCAAAGTATTGATGCAAGAGTAATGAAATTTGTGCAAGCCACTTTCACTTATTAAACCCTTCCAATTTATGAATTTTTTAAACGCATCTGTATAGCGAAAGTAATCTGCAGAAAAAGGAAGTGTGAAAAGGGGGAATAACGCTCGCAGTATTGAAGCAATAGTTGTGAACCTTGTGCAAGCCACTTCCACTTGTCTAGCTTTTTCCATAAATGAAATATCATAAAAAAGCATCAGTAGAACAGGAGTAACAAGCAGAATAATAGAAAATGTTGAAAAGGAAAATAACGCTTAACAGTTTTGGTGCAAGAGTTATGAAATTTGTGCAAAACATCAAGTATTTCATTTCAAAAGCTTCAGTATAACAAAAGTAAACTGCAAAAACGAAACTTTGTAAAGGGGAAATAAGTCCCACAACATTGATGCAAGAGTTATGAGCCTTGGGCGAGACACTTTCATTTGTCAAGCTCTTTCCACAAATTATATACCGGCCGTCTTTAAGCTTCAGTAGAACAAGAGTTAAAACCAAAAGAAAACGTGTGACGGAAAAATAGTAACGAACAGACAGAGGGACTGACGATCAGGGGCCCGGTTCATAAAACGTCGTACGACAAAAACGGTCGTAAGTCAAAACTTTCAAATACCTTTAATTTCCAATTTCTCTATCTAATCCTGTCTTGTGACATCTCTTTGGAATCGTCTTGGAAAGACGATTCGGAAGAGATATGTCACAATACAGGATTAGATGGAGAAATAAATAACAGTTGAGCCTTTTATAATCTGACTTACGACAACAATTGTCTTACGAAGTTTTATGAAACGGGCCCCAGATGTACGGACGTACAGAAGACGACGAAAAAGTGGTTCCTAAGTGTCACCATTGCCTATAGCACGTGCCACGAAAATTGCGGTCGGAGGGATTTGATCTTCTGACCTCAGGTATCAAATTATTCAGTCCTACGCTTTAACCGACAAGCCGTCGCGAAACACTTTAAATAAAAGATATACGACTTCTAGACTATTAATAATCAAGTGAAATTACTTCGCTCAGTGATGCATAGTGTACACATGTATACACATGCATGTATACAAACTGACGTACCGTATTTGACAGTTTTTAATACATTTTACTGTATGCATAAACGTAAGTGTGGATTTAGATCTACTGATTAATAACACGGTTATAAAAAAACACTTTCACACTATCATTGCTTGTATGAATGTATATTGTCAATACTTTGTACAGTACTAGAGACTGGAGGCCTGAAAGTATCAATAAACTATTGTCTTGTCTTGTCTTAACCCATTACCACATAGCCTGTTTCTGGTAGTTAAGATATGTGACCTATTAAAGCAGGTTGAAAGTAAAGCAGAATGCGCCCTAGGGCGCATTCTGCTTTACTTTCAGCCTGCTTTAAGTTACTATCTGCTAGGATATAGAAAATATTTCTTATGGTTCATATTCACGACAGTATAAAATGGAACTATTTTCTTTGGCGGATGAATAAAATGAATGCGCTAAAAGTCGCTTCTATAAGGGAAAGGGTTAATTTGTCTTGTCTTGTCTACAAAGCGTCACTATACGCTAATAGCAAGAGAATTGTTATGTAGATATATATCACGGCATGTCTTATGGAACTACGAAACCAAGAAGCCATGTGATATCTACTGATAACACACAGTGAATTTCCATCAGCAGCTGCGTACAGCGCCTTTTTTCTTTCCCGTTGTATCATATCATCGTCCGTTCGCTAACACAGAGCTCCAGATAAGGCGAGTTTCTCACAAACAAAAATCTCTATTTCTGCTTTAAACCCTATGGTGTTACTAGTCATTAGAATTGTCTCGAAGAGACAATTCTAATGACTAGTAACACCATAGGATTTGGTGCTGTATGAGTGAGAAAATGTTGGATTTGTATAGATTACTCCTCCTTATCTGGAGCCCTGCAGTAACATATTGCCTGTTTTTTTTCTTAGAATTTAAACCCATTTATGCCTGGATATTCCAATTAACTCTTCCTATGTCTTGTTGGAAAGTTCATTATAGATATAAAAGGTTGATCAGAGACACTGCAGTGTTTTATCCATAGCAGAACCTTTCCTATACAATAGCAAACAATGCAGACCCGGGACGCCTGGTAACTAGGTGTCTCTTCTGAGTCTTTTTAGTTTGCTAATGTCCCCTTTAATATTTACTAGATCTATGCCTACAGTGGAAAAAACGTTATTCTTTCCCAATAAACGCGTTTACTCTAAAACTATTATTTCCAGTGCAAACAGTTTGGTAACCCGGCGTCTGATCAGGCTCCAAACTGTTTGCCACCAAGATAAACATGAATTATCAGAATTGTCCAAAAGCTGTTTTTTTCTACGTTTTAGCGCTTTGCGTTTGCGTACGTTTGCGTTTAAACGGGAAAGAATAACAGATACTCCACTGTAAATGGGGTTACCCTTTCATTCTCAATGAAGCTAAATTTAAAATTTAAGCGCGTTTGCAAACATTTTGGATCAAGATCAGACGCCACATCTGATCTGGATCCAAACTGTTTGACATTCTCTGTGAACTGCCTTAAATAAAACTTTGAAGCGATAATGCAGACAACAATATTGAAACAGGTGTACGACAATGAAACGGTGAAGGGGTAAAAAACTCTCACGATAAATTTGGCACCGATAGATCTAAAGTTTTTGAAGTTGTGACTGTAGAAATATAGACACGAGTGCCAAACTTGTTGAATCCGGTTCCTGACTGTTCCAGGGCTCCAGATAAGGGGAGTATTGCAAAACCTAAAACTTTTATTACTGCTTTAAACCTTATGGTGTTACTACTTATTAGAATCGTCTCGAAGAGACGATTCTAATTAGTAGTAACATTATAGGATTTGGTAGTAGTAGTTTATTCATTCCTCCATTAATGGAGATCTATAACATATATACAATATAACAAATGAACAAATGAACAATTTAAACCTATCTGCGAAATAGCATCTTGCCATACAAACAGAGTTACTATTATAGATACCAGTATCTCAGTTAGATGTGTTACTGTACGAATATTATACAATACAAAATGTTGGATTTGTTCAGATTACTCCCTCTTATCTGGAGCCCTGTGTTCAGAGTGTTTTTACAGTATATAATTTTTATTATATGCCTTCGAGTTATATCGAGCGTTTCCGCGTGTATTTGCAGAGTAAAATACAAGAGTCTGTATTGTAAACTGACAAGCAATGCAGACCCTGATCAAAGAGTTTCTATTGTAAGAACCCATAACTCCATAACCTGTTTCTACTTTTGAAAACATTTGGCCACTTAGACAAGCTTGAAAGTACAATAGAATGCGCGATAAGGCATCTGCTACATATCATGATACAGTTATGATAGTATAACTAGTTTAATTTTCTTCATGGGGAATAAATTAAATGCGTAAAAATGAGTTTCAATTGAGCAATGAGATATACAAAATCGTGTTTCTACTGAAAGATATTAAGCTATCTAAATCTTGAAAAAATGTATTAAAATATCTTACCGCCATAGCCATAGTGTAGTCTTACCAGTACACACAAAGCGAACAAGCTTTCCACAGGCTCACACGGGAACTCAAGTCGTTTGCTCTAATTCTTTCTTCGCCAGGAACTTTTTTACATTAAGTTATGTTTCTAGGGCAAGAGATTAACGAGACTTGTTTCAGACCGCCTGACCTTTAACCTGTTCGCTGCCTTACCCCGAGTACACTAGTTATTTGCAAACAGTTTGGACTCTGATCAGACGCCGCGTAAGGATCCAAATTGTTTGACACTCATTTCAACATGATTTAAGTCAAAATACCTAAAATCTAAAACTGAGAAAAATGCAGACGGCAATTTTTAAAAATGTATGACGTCATGGCAGTGAGGAGGTTAATTTCCAGCACTCTACATACGTGTTATAATCGTCTGCGAAATGTTTCTCAAGGTTAATCAAATTGTTCCTTGCTTTATATTGAATTAAATCTAGTCAAGTTTTATCAAAGGAGCGCCTGGTCTAATTTTTCATTTTCATATTGGTTTTTTTACATTGAAATCCTATCAGCAAACAGTTTAGACTCTGACCATATGCCTTATGCGGCATCTGATCAGAGTCTATGGTACAGTGTTTGTATACAAACTGTTTGACACTCGAATTGAAATACTGCCTTATTTTTTTAACTTTGAAACGACATTGCAGACAACAACTTGAAGCAGACGACAATGAAACGATGAAGGGGTAAAAAGGTCACGAAAAAGTTGGCAGTGAAAGGGTTAAATGGGTCCATCTTCAGAGATTAGCCAGGGTCACCAAAGCTCGGCCAAGCAGCAGGTTTAAGGCACACACAGCAAATATTTTCGGAAACGGAAAACAAAACCGATTACTGTATCAGACTGGATGTAAGTCTATTGGGCAATGACCTAGCTTCCTGTAGCCAACACGCATCTCATGAGTGGCACCTTTCTGACATTCAGTATCTCCTATAGACAAATCCAGTTTACAACAAAGGCTGGTCCATTTTAGACTATTTGGGGTTATGTAATAATATATTGCAACATGACAAACAGTGATGTCCCTGATTAGAGGGCTCCTGCAGGAGCCGTCTAATCAGGGACTTCACTGTTTGCATTAGAAAAATGTACCCTTCATATGTGTGCTTTTGGTAAAGGACGCATATATGCGTCACTAGGGCTCAATTCAGTTAAGATATGAAAATGTATTCTGCTTCTCATTGAAGTTTAAATTGTAATCAATGCTCAGTGTAACCAAATCAACCCTAGCGACGAGTATACGAGTCATTTAAGACATCTTACGTGTGAAGAGTTGACCTATACTAACAGTGTTTGTATTTTTTGTCATTTTGCAATTTATTGTTAAAATTAATAATGGACTAGACTTTCAAGATCAGAAACTGGATACACTTTTTGAAGATTCTGGGTTGTATGAGTTAAGGGGGAATGGGAGAAGATAGATTCATAAACACAACTCTAGAAAGAAAACACATAATTTAATGCATACAAATGGCTCATACATACTCAAAAAATAAAACTGGCAACTGAACAAAAAGCTACATACAGCGCACCCTCTCTACAACGACACACAATGGGAGACAAATTTTGTATGCGTTGTTCGGAGGGAGTCGTTACATAGGTAGGGACATTATTTTACTTTTGCAAACAGCTTGAATCCAGATCAGACGCCGCGTTGCGCGGCGTCTGATCTGGATCCAAGCTGTTTGCCACTCTTCTTTAAGTTTTTTCTGTCAAAGTGTCCAATATGTAACTTTGAGAAAAACAGCAGACGACGACTTTAAGCAGACGTTATTACAGCAGTAAAAGCGTTGTACATAATTGTCCTATTCCGGGAAGTGCGACAAGGGTCATTGTAAGGAGGGGGTCATTGTAAGGAGGGGGTCATTGTTGGGAAGGAGCACTGTATTACCAAGTCATACTATTTAACACCTATTGGAGTTATCTACATCACATCATCCCAGCGTTTAACTGCTACCTGCCAAGAATACTACAAATATATATCTCATATGTATGCAGTAAACCACTCTTATACAGTCCATTCCCTAATCAGTCGGATACGGCAGCAGCGCCTAGCTAAGACACACATTGCATAACAACAGACTGGTAGCTAAACAACTCAATAGAATTGCTTCACCACCAGCTATATAATATACACTGGATGCCCTAACACTCCGAACTGACCAGGGGAATTTGCATCTTTACCAATTATAGTCATTATGTAGGCTAGTAGTATGTAGTATGTATGTATATAGCATATGTTAGGTAAAATCCCATAACTGGCAGCTGCTTTTCTTTCAGTCTGCTCAAAACTATGAACGCGTCAGTACAACTGGTGTAGTACAGAAGTGCGCTTTTCTTAAACAAACAGTGTAGAGCAACTCTACCCTAACGACGAATATTCTCGTCATAAGCAAACAGTATACCTGTTATGAGTACACTTGTCCTATACACGGTATACCCTGATCAGAGGGCTGTTGTAAGAGACCTCTGATCAGGGTCTGCACTGTTTGTCATTTTGCAATATACGTGTATTGTTAAATCAACCCTTAATTGGAATTTGAATTGTATATTAAATGTTTCAGTTTGAGAGAATTTAAAGATTTTAACATTAGGCCCATACAATACAAACAAACATTGTTGTAGTAAAGAATGGTGTATCTATGACAGTTAACCAAGTTCTCCTACTGAATATTCATTCAATAAACTCCTCTTACTATGAACCATTATCATTTGAACTATTTCATTGGCTAATACAAATAACGGAAAATAACATCTGGGGAAATTGTACAAACACACCTCAGACAGATATTATATGAAAACCTTCAGGAGCTGTCTGATCTGGGTCTACACTGTTTTCAAAACGTGTCAATATATGCTGTCAGCAGGAGAAGAGTTAACCCATTACCCCATAAATATGCCATATTACACATTTACTTTATTCCTCCACCATAGACATTAGCTCCAATTTTTATTGTCATGAATATGCACCATAAAAATAGTTCCTATATCCTAGCAGATGGTAGCTTAAAGCAGGTTGAAAGTAAAGCATACTGCCTTTTTTGGAGCATTCTGCTTTACGCTCAATCTGCTTTATGTGAGTATAAGACTTTAACACTAGAAACAGGCTGTGTGGTAATGGGTTACTATGGTTGAGGTGTCACCCTTACAGCTACAGGCTAATTACAGTGGAGAAAACGTTATTCTTTCCCAATAAACGCTTTTACGCTAAAAATATTATTTGCGGTGCAAACAGTTTGGAGCCAGATCAGACGCCGGGTAACCCGGCGTCTGATCAGGCTTCAAACTGTTTGCCACCACGATAAACATGAATTATCAGAATTGTCCAAAAGTTGTACTTTTCTACGTTTTAGTGCTTTGCGTTTGCGTACGTTTGCGTTTAAACGGGAAAGAATAACAGATTCTCCACTGTATGTAAAGTGTTGCAAACTGTTGGATCCAGATGAGATGCTGAATAACTATAAATGTACAGGGATAAAGTTACTTCATCTCCTGCATACATTGATGCTTTTGAAATAGAATACAT
Organism: Gari tellinella; assembly: GCA_922989275.2. Taxonomy (NCBI): domain Eukaryota; kingdom Metazoa; phylum Mollusca; class Bivalvia; order Cardiida; family Psammobiidae; genus Gari; species Gari tellinella. The sequence goes on from OV277866.1 coordinate 68,197,705, forward strand.
ATGAGCCGTGTCATGACAAAACTGTCCTATTGCATTGTAAAATTGTACAGACCAAGCACCGTTGTCATCCCAGGCTCTGTGTCTGAGTTTGGTCTACACTGCCAAATACTGTATATAATACGTTAACGTGCAAACCGAGTGACCCAGCGACAACAAACCCTGTCGGTGCAAAGCTTAAGCTCACATCAAGAGATGTTTATTGCGCTATATAATTGACTCTCTTCCCAACATACAACGGTTTGGGAAGCCTCATTTGCATATACCAACGAACCTCGTATGTTACAGTACAGCTACATGTACAGTGGAGAATCTGTCATTCTTTCCCGTTTAAACGCAAACGTACGCAAACGCAAAACACTAAAACGTAAAAAAGTACAACTTTTGGACAGTTCTGATAATTCATGTTTATCTTGGTGGCAAACAGTTTGGAGCCTGATCAGACACCGGGTTACCCGGCGTCTGATCTAGCTCCAAACTGTTTGCACTGCAAATAATAGTTTTAGCGTAAACGCGTTTATTGGGAAAGAATAACAGATTCTCCACTGTACATACTTGCTTTAGATGCATGTGGGTGTTAAACAGTGTATATCAAGACAAGTCGCCGCGTCTTTGACGCGGCGGCTGGCCTTGATCTACACTGTTTGAAATGCAGGTTTGTCATGGCACGGTTACATTCATTGTCAGTTGTAACTTTGATTAGAAACATAACATATCACATACATGTATATGATTTAACATAACGCAATTATGTAAAAACTAAAACTTTATTTTGCAAAGCTGTTTCTACACGTTTTGCTAAAATAGTAAAGCTAAACAAAATAACACTCATAGTGTAAATATGTTAGACAAAATAGATTCTATAGAAAAGTAAATAAATCTCTTCTCAACAGAGTTATGTGCAAATTTTACATTACAAGGTCTACATCTTTTGAAAGATCTCTTATGTACAATGAAGACATTATCATTTCCAACCCATTTCTCCATAAATACGCCTTTTATGCCTTCAATTTCGTCCTGCACTGAAGGAAACAATTCCACTTTATAAACTCATGAAAATATGAACAATAATATATATTTTCTATATCACACAGACAGTGCCACTGGGTCCTGATGATGTGCCACATTACGTGGCGTTTTATATGGATCCAAACTGTTTGCGAAAGCAATAATGTTCCTCTGTTAGCAAGCTAAATGTCAAACACTGAAACTTAACCACGATTAAATTTTAGGACTTTGCATCGCTCCATGGTGCATTTATCGTTTTACTATTTCATATTGAAATGAGTAATAAACAGTTTGAATCCTGATCAGACGCCGCGTTACGATCAAGATTCAAACTGTTTGCAAATTACTCTTGCACTCGGGTAAGGTAGTGACGGGGTTAAGACTGCGTCTCACATATTATCTAATCTCTGTTTTTACAATAACAGTCTTGCCTTCGCTGCTTTGTTGTAGAAAATAGTTACATGAAATGCCAAATCTAGCTACTACATGGAGCAAGATTTAAGACTCAAATTACAACTTTCACTCAAATATGGAAGCCAGGTTGTATATCACAGAAATAGAACCCACTAAGATGGATTCACACAATGACTCTCTATCAGCGCTAAAGTCAGTCCACTCTTACTGTAATAGAACCCACTAAGATGGATTCACACAATGACTCTCTATCAGCGTTAAAGTCACCCCACTCTTACTGTAATAGAACCCACTAAGATGGATTCACACAATGACTCTCTATTAGCGTTAAAATCACCCCACTCTTACTGTAATAGAACCCACTGAGATGGATTCACACAATGACTCTCTATCAGCGTTAAAGTCACCCCACTCTTACTGTAATAGAACCCACTAAGATGGATTCACACAATGACTCTCTATTAGCGTTAAAGTCACCCCACTCTTACTGTTATAGAACCCACTAAGATGGATTCACACAATGACTCTCTATTAGCGTTAAAGTCACCCCACTCTTACTGTAATAGAACCCACTAAGATTGATTCACACAATGACTCTCTATTAGCGTTAAAGTCACCCCACTCTTACTGTAATAGAACCCACTAAGATGGATTCACACAATGACTCTCTATTAGCGTTAAAGGCACCCCACTCTTACTATAATAGAACCCACTAAGATGGATTCACACAATGACTCTCTATTAGCGCTAAAGTCAACCCATTCTTACTGTATGTTACTAACTCTTTCCTCCACACAAAGTTCAAGATAAGAGTATATAACCCCTTTTCCCAATAGAAGCTCCTTTCAGCACAAATAATGTATTCCTCCACTGTAGAAAATAGTTCAAATTTGTACAGTTATGTACATGAATCATAAGAAATAGTTTCTACGTCCTAGCAGGTGGTTACTTAAAGCAGGCTGAAATTGAAGCAGATTGCACTTTAAGGTGCATTCTGCTCTACTTTTAATCTGCTTTAAGTAGCCACCTGCCTTCAAAACTAGAAACAGGCTATGATGAAAAGAATAAACCACTTATTTCAAGACTTCTCTCCTTTATGCCTGCACCAACTCATATGTTGTGACTACTCTATACAACCGTCACACAACAGCAATTCAAATGAGTAGTCATATGTTAGGGTTTGTGGGAGGCATTAGAATTGTACATAGCTTTTGAAATACTCCCATTATCTGAAGTTCTGTCCATATAAGAGCCTTAGGGAGCCTCTCCCTACTCCTCCCCATAAGCAGCATATCGAAATGCTAATTTATAATATCAAAATACAGGTAATGGCTTAACCTTTTAACTCTCAACCGCGCTTCAACGCGTGTTTGCAAACAGTTTGAATCCTGATCAGACGCCGCGTAACGCGGCGTCTGACCAGGATCCAAACTGTTTGACACTCTTTTTGAAATTTCTTCAGTCATACTGCTGTATTTTATAACTTTGAAACGCCATTGCAGACAACAGAATTGAAGCAGTCGACAATGAAACAGTGAAGGGGTAATGAAAGGCCTCCCTAATAATTTGATCATGAAAGGGTTACACCAGGATGAGAGAAAATCGGAGAGCTGAAGCACATGTTGAGTGTCAAACGGGGTATCTGAATAAGTTGTTCAAATTAACCCTAAATAGTTACAAATGGACCAGACATTTAAATGCAAAAAAAGTTTCAGGGGTGAATAAGTTAAACACAGATATACACGTAGGTAATTTGCATTTTGTATTGAAGAGCTGTTTAAGATGAATGGGGGAAAAGTGTACATTTTGGTGTACAACTTTTGGCTCTACGGCCATTTTAAAAACTGTAAAATTTACCCCTCCCACTTTTTCATATATTGTCCTTTTCAAGCAGCCCGCTTCAATAAAATCCATTTCAAATGAAAACAACCATGATAATTTGGTTTTGTGTTATTTATTTCAAACAAAAACTAATTTAAGACAAAACAGGCACAAAATGTGAAATTTATAAAGCTCTAAATATCATCGATATGGTATTTTTTGTCAATTTTGTAAAGGGAGATAACTCCTTTTCTTCAATAACTCAGACTTTTCAACTCTTACCTATCAATTTCTTTTCATATTTTTACTTGCCTTTGTATTGATTTTCATCTGGTAGAATATAAGAAAAAGTTAAATACTAGAAATATTTATTTTTTTACTATTTCTCATAATTATTTGTTTAAAAAAAATATCATTACCCATAAAAACCATATTGTTGATTCAAAGATTCATATTTTCCAAATTTGGTGCCAATTCAGTTTCTTTATGTCAAAATACTTCCACAGACATTAAATACATAATAAAAAAAATACCAAGTTTGTATTTATTCAAAATAGATTTTATTGAAGCTTCTACTTTAAATTTGACAAAATTAAGAAAAAGTCTGAATTTGACTTTTTTTGCAAAATTGCCTTAGTGCAAAATATTGCACACCAACATACGTTTTTTCCCCTGTTTTTCATTTATCATTAACAGCTCTTTCAAAATAAACATGAAAGAAAAATGTTAAATACTTTGAATTTGATACACCCTTAAGCTATGAAGGAAAAATCACAGTTTTGCCAAATTTCAGTTTGGGGTGTCAGTCCGCTCTCTGGATCCACACATGACGCATGAGAAGGGTTGTGCAGTGGTGGATGTACAGGTGTCTTTAACAGAGTCCGTGTGTTTCATCAAGATCTGTAGCCTCTCAACAGCTTGGTCTGGTAATCAGACTTGGGTAAATTGTTCTGGTTGTAAAATGTCAGAAGTGCACTGAGTGCTGGGAAAAACTCCTTGTTGTCCAGGGAAACCTTGCCTTCCTGAAGTTAAAGAGAAGAAAATGTGAAAAATATTACAAAAACAAATGAGTTTCTCAAAATAATGATTACACTAGGACCAAATATTGGCATTGTTACGAAGTTGTCCTCATCACAGTAAATAAGATAGGAGAAGCATTAAGCATGTTTTAGTGACTTAACAGAATGTAGTTTGTCTTTTAGAATGCTTCTGTCATAGACTGTAAAATTGACCCATCTTAATTTAACACTTTACTCCATAGAAACACAATTAAACACATTCAATTTATTCCTCCACTGAAGAAAATAATTCCAATTTATACAGTCAGGAATATGTATCATAAGAATTATTGTCTATATTCTATCAGAGGGTAGCTTAAAGCAGGCTGAAAGAAAAGCAGAGGGACATTCTGCTTTATTTCCAACCTGCTTTAAGTGGTCCCATATCTTCGAAACCAGAAACAGGCTATGGAGTAATGAGTTAAACTGTGGCTTGACCATACTAACTTTGAAATACAGGACTGGTATGTTTGTCTAAAAGCTAAAAGCTAAAAACATGATTGAGTTCCACCATATAAAAAGCATGTCTAAGTTATCTATCCTTGCTAAATATTAGTTTGAATTCCTAGAATATCATTTGATTTTTTTTCCTAAGATATTCTAAGAATTTATGCGGATGGAAAAAAGATTGGAATAATTTCTGCAAGGGTAAGGTCAGCTATATTTGGCAAATCGGAAGACTGATGACCCTCACCTTATCTGTTATCTGGAATTCTTTGATACCAACTTCAGTCATCACAGTCAACACCTTGAAAACAAAATAAAAACATGGTGAACAATGGAGAATAAGTTATTATTTACCTATAAATGTGTTTGTGTTAAAATTGTTATTTCCATTGCAAACAGTTTTGAGCCTGATCAAACTTTTAGTAACCCAACGTCTGATCAGGCTCCAAACTGTTTGTCATCCAGATTGAAACGATTCGTTAGAAATTTTCTTTTTCAAAACTGACATTTTCTTTATTTTACTGTAATGCGTTTGTATTTCATCTGTGTTAACAACAGACAGGAATAACATCATTCTTCACAATAATGATTTGCTGAAAAACAATTGTCAAATCTTGCAGGATCATTGCCCTACTCTTTTTCAATGAGCCCTCTGGCTTTTTTTGCATGTCGATATATTGGACCTCAGTTTATAGTCTCATCTAAAGGACATGTTTCGGGACCACACTCATGACTCCTGGATTGACAACTTTACGTGTTGAGTTAACCCCTTTCCCTATAGAAGCGACTTTAAGCATAGTTAAATTATTCCTCCGCTGAAGAAAATAGTTCCAGTTTTTACAATATGTATCAAAAGATTTTTTCTGTAACCTAACAGATGTTAGCTTAAAGCCTTAAGGCGCATTCTACTTTACTTCCAGCCTGTTTTAAGTAGTCACGTGTCTACAAAAAATAGAAACGGGCGATGGGGGTAAAGGTATGATTCGTAAAATCGCACTTGAAAATGAAAATTTGGAAATTTTAGGATTTTTCATGTCAACTTATGGCAGCCCTTGTACTACACTCATGACTCCTGGATTGACAGTTTAGCGTGTTGGGTTAAATATAAGTCATTTAGTTCACCAAATATTCTTGTAAATCTGTGAACCATTCTATTATCATAAACATAATACCTTTCCAGGGCCAGATCTGGCATTCCTAATTAGAAATGTTCCCTCAGGTTTTGTTGACATCAAGCTGAAATGGAGGATTGCAATCATGACCATTAACTCTTTGCATTATGTTGGTGTCTCATCAGGATCCAAACTATTTGCAAAGGTAACAATGGTTTCAGTGCACGTAAATTTCAACATATTTCTCACAATCCAACGTCAGTTTCAAATTCAATATTTACTTTATTATATTTACACATGTAAAACAGAGCGTAGATATGTATACAGTGGAGAATCTGTTATTCTTTCCCAATAAACGCGTTTACACTAAAACTATTTTTTGCAGTGCAAACAGTTTGGAACCAGATCAGACGCCGGGTAACCCGGCGTCTGATCAGGCTTCAAACTGTTTGCCACCAAGATAAACAAGAATTATCAGAATTGTCCAAAAGTTGTTCTTTTCTACGTTTTAGTGCTTTGCGTTTGCGTACGTTTGCGTTTAAACGGGAAAGAATAACAGATTCTCCACTGTATGTGTACATAGTGAGTAGCATTCCTAAGGAGAGGGGGGCAACTGCAGTTATTTATACGATAGCGATTTCAACAATTGCCTCCCCCAGACCTTCATCTAGCTTCATAAAGATTCACACTGAATATCTACATAAAACGTCAATGTCACATTCTCAAGAGGTACTCACACAACAAAATTGAAATCCCTAGTAAGTGTGTTACAGTCGAACTTCGATATCGCGAACTCGCTTAACTCGAACTATCCGATAGTTCGTCACATGAAACGCATTATTTCATGCTCGGTTAAGCCACGTTTAAATTTGAAATACGGGTATATTCGAGTTAACCGAGTTCGATACATCGAAGTTCGACTGTATATGAATTATGCTCTCAGCACATGCACAGTGCACTCACCATATGCACCCAAAGCTAGCTGGGGGGGGGGGGCATTAAATGATTGATTTACAGTAAAGTCAATAAAAATAAAATGGCATTGCACATAGTTCAAGATATGGAGAGTTATACTTATGTCACCACCAAACCTTATGTTAGGACTACTCACTAGAATTGTCTTGAAGAGACGCTTCGCCATAAAAATTATAAGGTTTGATGCAGAATTAACTCATTCACCTCAGAAGCTTATGTTGGAAAATTCGATTTCTTATTAAGTTTAGACCGATTGTGAATATTCAGAGTTGAAGTTGCAAAATAACACACAGTACATACCTTGGTCAGATGGCTCCTGAAGAAGCCTTCTAACCAGGAACTACATTATGTACATAGAACAAGTGTACTCTTCACAGGTAAACTGTTTGTTAATGGAAAGTATACCTGTCGCCTAAGGGAGAACTATTTTAATGTTTTAGGCTCGTCTAAATTGAAACAAAAAGAGTACTCACTTCATCACCTCACCCCTGTCACTACTGTCAAATATGTAGTCAAAGTCCTCGAAGACCTGTCAAACATAATGAAAACTCTTAAATCATTACTCCATAGATATACATGTACCTTTTTAGACATTGAACTCATTACTCCATAGAAATGCATGTTCCTTTTAAGACCTTTAACGCATTACTCCATAGATATACATGTTCCTACATAGACCTTTTACTCGTTACTCCATATAGATATACATGTACCTTTTTAGATCTTTAAGTCATTACTCCATAGATATACATGTACCTTTTTAGATCTTTAACTTATTACTCCATATAGATATACATGTACCTTTTTAGATCTTTAAATCATTACTCCATAGATATACATGTACCTTTTTAGACCTTTAACTTATTACTCCATAGATATACATGTACCTTTTTAGACCTTTAACTCATTACTCCATAGATATACATGTACCATTTTAGACCTTTAACTCATTACTCCATAGATATACATGTACCTTTTTAGACCTTTAAGTAATTACTCCATAGATACACATGTACCTTTTTAGACCTTTAAATCATTACTCCATAGATATACATGTACCTTTTAAGACCTTTAACTCATTACTCCATAGATATACATGTACCTTTTTAGACCTTTAACTCATTACTCCATAGATATACATGTACCTTTTTAGATCTTTAAGTCATTACTCCATAGATATACATATATATGTAGTAAATAGCATACCCAAACATGTTTAATAGCATTGATGTATATATGTCTATGTAACTCATTACCGATAAAACGTGCACATGCTTCCATAACATGTTTGAGAGACAAACACACAAGAACTGACGTCTTCGTCGTTTGAGATTTAATTTGATACTTTAACCCGTTTTGTGCACACAAAAGCCGAAAACATCTGTTACGCAAAGTAGGAAAGTATTGTAAAAAATGTTCGCAACAAATTTCTTATAAATCCATGTATAGATAACTCCTTAACCCTTTCCCCAATAGAAGCGCCTTTTAGCGTGTTTTATTTATTCATCCGCTGAAGAAAATAGTTCCAATTTAATCAGTTATAAAGATATATGATATGGAATACTTTCTATATTCTAGCACATGATAGCTTAAAGCAGGCTGAAAGTAAAGCAGAATGTGCCTTAAGGCACATTCTGCTTCACTTTCAACCTGCTTTAAGAAGTCCCCTATCTTCAATACTAGAAATAGACTATCAGGTAAAGGGTTAAGTGAATATACCAAAAGTTATGTCACATTTGCCCCACGTATACATTGATAACATGTCTTTTGCCTTTGAGTATATTATTGTATTGCTTGATTTGTATGTTTTTGTACTGTTGGGCCTCTGGCCTTATGTATTAATAAATATATTTCTATCTATACATGTACCTCTTTAGAGCATGAACTCATTACTCCACAGATATACATGTACCTTTTTAGACCTTTAACTCATTACTCTATAGATATACATGTACCTTTTAAGACCTTTAAATCATTACTCCATAGATATACATGTACCTTTTAAGACCTTTAACTTATTACTCCATAGATATACATGTACCAGTATGACCTTTAATTGACTTCGCTGAAGAAAACAGCTGATAGAGTCATGAAGAAATGATTCTTATCTCTAAGCAGATGGTAGCATAAAACAGATTGAAAGTAAAGATGTCACCTGTCTTTAAATCTAGAAACAGGCTATATGCTACTGGGTTAAATCCTATTTTATCCATGAAATATCAAATGGACAACTCCACAAATACATTTTTGAATATCTAACTGGTATGATTGCTTATTACAATTTGTCGCAAAAGGTCTAGCGGGGGAGATTCTGATTAAAGGGATCCTTTACAGTCTTCTGATCTGGATGTACAGCGCTCACTCTCTACAACGACACCCAATGGGAGACAACAATTGTGTGCGTTATTCGGAGGGAGTCGTTATAGGGAGGGAAATTGGCTTACATTTGCAAACAGCTTGAGTCAAGATCAGACGCCGCGTAACGCGACGTCTGATCTTGATTCAAGCTGTTTGTCACTCATCATTACGTCTTTTCTGTTAAAATGTCCATGCTGAAAAACAGCAGACGACAATTTTAAGCAGACGACATTGCATCCGTTAAAACGTTGGACATAAATGTCTTGCTTTTGGGAAGAGCGGAAAGCGTCGTTGTAAGGAGGGAACCGTTGTTCAGAGGGCTATTGTAGAGAGGGAGTACTGTATAATTATTGCATAGGACATTTTTTAGGTATTGTTTCTGTTTTAATTAAAACTACATGTAAAGAAAAGTTGAAAACATCACAGATTTTTTTAAAGTTGTGACAAATTATGTAAACCTTGGTGGCAAAAAAAGTATCCGGCATCTGATATGGCTCCAGACAGTTTGCAATGAACGAAACAGCTTAAGCACAAATGCATCTATTGGGAAAAATACCAGTTTCTCCATATATGATTAGAGAACCAACCAACTTACACTGTTGTTGATGTACCCCTCTGCACCACGCGGAGAGGTCGGTAGCCTGCTCGGTAGGGTTGCAGCCTTGCTGGACACGGGTGTAGGTAAAGGGACAGGCGGTCGATCAGATATAGTACCTCTGCTTCCTCTCAGTGTGTCAACGCCTGAAAACAAACAGTTATATTTTTATCTTTAACTCAAACAACAAACAAACTTTATTGTGATAAATGCCTCCAGCCCAGACACAGGATATCAAATATGAAATGTGTGACAATACAAATACAGTGACAAATACAAATACAGTGTCCCCCAACAATGACTCCCTCCTTACAACGACCCTTACGGCTGTTTCCCAAACAATGCAATTATACGTTTAATACTTTCACTATTGCAATATCGTCTGCTTGAAACTGTCGTCTACTGTTTTTCTCAAGTTACATAATGGATATTGTGACAAACAGCTTGAATCCAGATCAGACGCCGCTGTTTGCAAATGTAGCCAATTTCCCTCCCTCTTTGCATGCTGGATATTATTTCGTATTCAACCATTGTTGTCTGCTACTGTTCTAAAGATAGATTTTTTAAATTTTCATTTTAAAGCAGGGTCAAAGTGTCAAACAGCTTGGAGCATGATGATAAAGCTACACGCTGTGACATTCATATTATCTACCTGGCATGATTGTATAAAAGACAGAACGTGATAGCCAGCTTAACCCATTTGTGCCCACGACCCCATATATGGGGCATAGGCAAACAGTGTAGACTCTGATCAGACGCCGCATAAAAAATGGACTAATCCAATATATAAACATGGAAGAATCCACTGGGTGTAAATGGATTAAAACAAGGCAATAGTAATACAGAAACCTTGTTTTAAGCAGTCACCAGTCATAAACACTTACATTTAATAGCAATTCTCTGTAACCATCAACCACATTGCGGCACGCATAGTCACCGATTTGCATGAAACTTACTCCATCTGTACCTCTCTACATGAAATGAAAAAAAATACCCCGAAAATTTATTTCCGGTATCCGTTTGCCATGGCAACGCGGAAACAAGATTTTGGCCAAAAACCAGTGTTTTTGGTGAGTAAAATATGACAAATTCACAGACTTTTTCAGAGAAAACTGTACATATTTCAGATAAAATGACATTTGTATGTTGAAGTATGACACATTGACAATTGAATAACATTGTAGGATTCAACTCAACATTACACCCGATTGGTACGCACGTGCGAGCTTAAGGGGCTTATATGCTTAAAGTAAGAAATCATGATTTTGGCATGTTTCAAGGACTAATAGAATATCTATGCATCCATGCTGAACTTGAATATGATCACTAATAACAAGTAGCACATGTGTTGTTTACTTTCTGGGAAGAAAACCTTTGGGATTCAGGTTGCTAAGGGGGTAACCATGGCAACGAAAATATCAACTTTTTAATGTTGTAACTTCCTATGAAACTGAGCAGGATTGCTTAAAAGGTACCAAGACCACTCTTAAATTGCTATAACCATATATTTTAGTGTTATAAAATGAAAGTAATAGACAACACATGCAGATATTAGTTGGTTACTATGGTAACGCCTGCCAAAAGAACGTTATTTACTGAAAATATGTGTCAAATTCAATACTTTTGGAACGCAAAATACAGCAAACTATCCAAACCATTACACACTTACTTAAAATAGTTTCTTTATCAGGTTTGCAAGCTAGCATTGTCTCATACACATTCATTGTTAAGATGAAAACGGCCTTTGGTTGCCATAGTTACCGCTCAACGCAGTTGCTTAATAAGAGCATTGTATTGAAAATGTGAGTAAAATTCAAGCTTTTTTAAGGAAAAATACAGAAATATATCCAAACCATGGTACTGTAGTTTCATCATCAGATTTGCTAGTTACCAGTGTTGTATAATTATCACTTTAAACATGAAAATAACATTTGGTAACCATAGCAACCACTCACAATGTATGCTTAATAACAGCTTTGTATCGAAAATATGTGTCGAATTTCAGGTTTTTTTAGGTTAAGTATAGCAACTTAACATAACAATGGTACTTTAGTGTCATTATCATGTTTGCAAGTTAAATTTGTCATATAATATTCACTTTTGACATAAAAATAACAATTGGTTACCATAGCAACAACTCACAACATTATGCTATATATGAGCATTATATTGAAATTATGAGTCAATTTCAAGTTTTTGTTAATGCAATATACTGCAATCTAATAAAACTATTGTAGTTTTAGTTCATTATCAAATAAGCAAGTAAATTTTGTCATATAAATATTCACTTTTAATACGAAAATAACATTTAGTTACCTTAGCAACCATTTACCAAATATGCTAAATATAGAGTTATTTTGAAAATGTAGTATAATTTGAGCGTTCTTGAAGGCAAAGTACAGGAACCTTTTAGAACCTTCGTACTTTAGTTTTATTATAAGGTTTGAAAGTAAATGTTTTCATATAACCGCTCAATTTTATACACTAAAAAAAATGTTGCTACCATAGCAACCACTCATAATTTATGTTTTATTAGAGCAAAATATTGAATATGTGTGTCAAATTTGAGCTTTTATAGGCAAAGTACAGAAACTTATTACAACTTTTGTACTTTAACATCATGATCAGGTTTGCAATTCAATATTTTCATACAAATACTCTCTTTTTGCTTGAAAATAACATTTGATTACCTTAGCAACCGCAAATAATTTATGCTAAAAAGAGCATTATATTGAATATATGTGTCAAATTCGAGCCTTTTTAGGTAAATTACAGCAACCATTGTGCTGAAAGTTCATTATCAGGTTTGAAAGTTACCATTGACATTAAGATATCAACTTTTATAATGAAATTATTTATTACCATAGCAACCACTCACAATTTATGCCAAATAAGAGCATATATGTATCAAATTCGACCTTTTTAGGTTAAGTACAGCAACTTACTACAACCATTGCATTTGAAGCACATTATCAGGTTTGCAAGAAAACATTTTCATACAAATATTCCGATTTAAGCATGCAAATAACATTTGGTTACCATAGCAACACTTCACATACTATAATGCTAAATAAGATCATTATATTGAATATATGTGTCAAAATTGAGTGATTTAGGCAAAGTACAGCAACGTATTACAACCGTTGCACTTTAGGTTCACCATCAGGTTCGCAACTTGTTTTTAGCATGAATAATATAGTTGGTTACCTTAGCAACCACTCACAATATATGCAAATAAGAGCATTGTATTACAAATATGTGTCAAATTCAAACTTTTCAGAGCAAAGTATAGCAGCTTATTAGAATCTTTGTACTTTAATTTCAATATCAGGTTTGCAAGATAACATTGCCATACTGACATTCACTTTTAACATGAAGATAGCATTTGGTTGCCTTAGTGACCACTCACAACCAAATAAGAGCAGTTAACCAAAAATGTTATGGTCCTCTACGCTTTTCAACAATTTACTCACATCACAAATTTGGTACCCCTAGCTAATTTGTTATAGGAAATATCCTCTGGACTAGCATGTTCTATTTTCGGCTCATCTGAGCAGAGCTTAGGGTGAGCCATTATGATCACATTTGTCCGGCTACCATCAGTCTGTCCACAATTTCTTGTAAACACTTTAGAGACCACATTTTAGGGTCAATTTTCATCAAACTTGATCAAAATGATATTCTAGGCCAACTCCGACCATGGGTTATGTGGGGTAATGTACATGGTTTATGTTTGGTAAAAAAGTAGGCCACTAGGTAAAATAGTAGCAAGACACTGTGAACACTCTAGAGGCCACATTTTAGGACCAATACTCATCACACTTGCTAAAACTGTTGTTTTCGACAAAATCTAGAAAAAACTTTGAACAGGGATTATGTCATGTCAAAAAGTGGATTATTTGGTCAAATTATTGTACACATCTTAAAAGCCACAGTTTGAGATCAATCTTGATTAAACCTATCCAAATGGTGTACTTGACAAAAAATGGATCTTGTTTGAATAATTATGGGGTATGTGGGGTCAAAAAGTAGGTCACTGGGTCAAGTCATATAGAAACCTTTTGAACACTCTACAGGTTACAGTTTCAAAATAATCTCTACCAATTTTGCACTGATTGTTGTTCTTGACAAAATCTTAGTCAAGTTTGAGTACGGTTCATGTCCTGTCAAAACATAGGCCATTAGTTAAATTATAGTAAAACATTGTGAAGACTAGAGGTCACAATGTTTGGGTCAGTTTTTATCGAACTTGATCCAAACGTTGTTCTTTACAAAATCAAGGTCAAATTCAAAACTTGCATGTCGGATCAAAAAATAGGTCACTATGTACAATCATTGATTTTGTACCACCCACAAGAAAAATTATCAAGTTCAATATACTCAGGTGAGCGAAACTAGGGCCAGTATGATCCTCTTGTTCTATAATGAGATCAAAGGTCCAGGTTACAGTGACTAAACTTTACCCTCATTACAAAGATTCTCAACTTCTCTACACAAAACATGATTTCGATACATATTTTTAATATCATGCTCTTACTTACATGTAGCATTATGAGTGGTTGCTAAGGATACCAAATGCTCTTTTCGTATCAAAAAGACATGTTTATATGACAATGTTAACTTGAAAACCTAACATTGAAACTAAAGTACCATAGTTTTAACAAGTAACTGTACTATGCCTTAGAAAGCCCGAAGTTGACACATATTATCAATATTATAATATCAATATTATGCTGCTATTTAGATTGATAAATTGTGAGAGGTTGGTAAGGTAACCAGCTGCTATTTCAATTCTAAATGTTACATGAACTTTTCCATTACATTGTTAACTTGCAACCAGAAAGTAAATTTCAGGTACATGTACAATAGTTGCAATAGGTTGCAGTATGTTTGCTTAAATACTCAAATTTGACACATTTACGTGGTTGCTAAGGTAACCAAATGTTATTTTTGTGTGAAATTTGAAAGGTTATATTACAATGTTAACTTGCAGAAAACCTGATAACAAAACTAAACTACAAAAACTCTAATAAACTGCTTTCCTTTGCCTTCAAAACAGCTCAAATTTGACACATATATAATCAATATAACTCTTATTTACCATATATTGTGAGCGGTTGCTAAGGTAACAAATATTATTTTCATTATAAAAGTTGATTTTTGTATGTCAATGGATAACTTTCAACCTGATAATGAATTCTAAGTTCAATGACTATAATAAGTTGCTGTACTTCCACCTAAAAAAGCTCGAAATGTACACATATATTCAATATAATGCTCTTTTTGAGCATAAAGTATGTGCGGTTGCTAAGGTAATCAAAAATTATTTCATATAAAAAGAGAGTATTTGTTTGAAAATATTGAATTGCAAACCTGATAATGAACTTAAAGTACAATAGTTGTAATAAGTGTCTGTACTTTGCCTATAAAAACTCAAATTTGACACACATATTCAATATTTTGCTCTTATATAACATAAATTGTTAGTGGTTGCTATGGTAGCAAATTCTTTTTATGTGTACAAAAATGAGCGGTTATATATTGCAATATTTACTTTCAAACCTTATAATAAAACTAAAGTACAAAGGTTCCAAAAGGTACCTGTACTTTGCCTTCAAGAACGCTCGAATTATACTACATTTTCATTATAATTATTTACTTAGCATATTTTGTGAATGGTTGCTAAGGTAACTAAATGTTATTTTCGTATTAAAAGTGAATATTTATATGACAACATTAACTTGTTAATTTGATAATGAACTAAAAGTACAATAGTTCTATAGGTATATTGCATTAACAAAAACTTGAAATTGACTCATAATTTCAATATAATGCTCATAAATAGCATAATTGTGAGTTGTTGCTATGGTAACCAATTGTTATTTTTTTGTCAAAAATGAATATTATATGACAAATTTAACTTGCAAACATGATAATGACACTAAAGTACCATTGTTATGTTAAGTTGCTATACTTAACCTAAAAAACCCTGAAATTCGACACATATTTTCGATACAAAGCTGTTATTAAGCATACATTGTGAGTGGTTGCTATGGTTACCAAATGTCATTTTCATGTTTAAAGTGATAATTATACAACACTGGTAACTAGCAAATCTGATGATGAAACTACAGTACCATGGTTTGGATATGTGTCTGTATTTTTCCTTAAAAAAGCTTGAATTTTACTCACATTTTCAATACAATGCTCTTATTAAGCAACTGCGTTGAGCGGTTACTATGGAAACCAAAGGCCGTTTTTATCTTAACAATGCATGTGTATGAGACAATGCTAGCTTGCAAACCTGATAAAGAAACTATTTTAAGTAAGTGTGTAATGGTTTGGATAGTTTGCTGTATTTTGCGTTCCAAAAGTATTGAATTTGACACATATTTTCAGTAAATAACGTTCTTTTGACAGGCGTTACCATAGTAACCAACTAAAATCTGCATGTGTTGTCTATTACTTTCATTTTATAACACTAAAATATATGGTTATAGCAATTTAAGAGTGGTCTTGGTACCTTTTAAGCAATCCTGCTCAGTTACATAGGAGGTTACAACATTAAAAAGTTGATATTTTCGTTGCCATGGTTACCCCCTTAGCAACCTGAATCCCAAAGGTTTTCTTCCCAGAAAGTAAACAACACATGTGCTACTTGTTATTAGTGATCATATTCAAGTTCAGCATGGATGCATAGATATTCTATTAGTCCTTAAAACATGCCAAAATCATGATTTCTTACTTTAAGCATATTAGCCCCTTAAGCTCACACGTGCGTACCAATCGGGTGTAATGTTGAGTTGAATCCTACAATGTTATTCAATTGTCAATGTGTCATACTTCAACATACAAATGTCATTTTATCTGAAATATGTACAGTTTTCTCTGAAAAAGTCTGTGAATTTGTCATATTTTACCCACCAAAAACACTGGTTTTTGGCCAAAATCTTGTTTCCGCGTTGCCATGGCAACCGGATACCGGAAATAAATTTTCGGGGTATTTTTTTTCATTTCATGTAGAGAGGTACAGATGGAGTAAGTTTTATGCAAATCGGTGACTATGCGTGCCGACCCCCCTATATAACCTGGTTGATGGTTACAGAGAATTGCTCTTAATAAGTTACACTATATAGTGGCCGTAAAGGTAAAGGTAAGCTTTTTTTAACGTCGCATATGGTGGTAATGGAGAGGTTAAACTCTATATCTACCTGGCGGGAAGGGAAGAACTTGTACTTTTCCTGTGTTTGGCAATGTCATAGGAGTCTTGGGTGCAGCTTGTTTTGGCAGGGCTGGGGCCCGCTCGGAGGGAAGGTCAACATCATCATAAGCATCCATCTTGGACTCATCCCCTGGTTCATCCTCATCTTCTGACTCAAGGTCATACTCGGACTTGGCCTCTTTGTACTTTTTCCCTGTGGAATCAATGGAATACAGTAAAACCTCTCTTTTCTCTTATACGATCACTAAAAAGAAGGATAATTGATTATTTAAAATATATATGCCAGCTTATAGCAACGTGACAGTAAATCACTGTCACTGTATATTTTCAATATAAAACGTACTTTATTATATAAGATGTAGACAAAATTGAATGCAAGCAACATGATAGTGAAGCAGCACAAATTTGCTTTCTTTCATCTTGTTTCAGGCAGCTCACTACACTTACCTAGGATATAAGTGTGCAGTTGAGTTTGCAATTCAGTGAGTTTGATCTTAAGTTCAGCTGAATGCACACTCAGCGGTAACCATTTGATCAAAACAAACACTGCTTAAACTTGAATGTTAATCATTTAATATTTTAATCGTTTCAAAATTATATATGTATTACCTTTTATTTATATAGTTCCTTATAGTATAGACACAACATAAGTTGATGGTATAATGATGTTGTATTTTGGGCCGGAGGCCTTTGATTACGAAATAAAGTCATTGTTATTGTCAGTAAATCAGAAAGCTCCTTGGAGCTTTCTGTTTCACTGTCGCATTGCCTTGGGGCTTTCTGTCGCATTGCTTTAAGCAGTAATCTGTTTTAAACACCTAATAATTAACACAATTTAGTGGTCGAAATAGACATTTTCAACTGTAATTCCACATATACGTATTTATTCAGTAAATCAGCCAATTTTAAAAGATTTAAGCCAAACCCCATCATCCCTGGTGATACCGCCCGTTACTTGTTTTGAAGACAGGTGAACACTTAAAGCAAGTTGAAAGTAGAACAGAATGCGCCATACAGCACATTCTGCTTTACTTTCAAAATGGTTTAAGCTATCATCTGCTAGAATATATAAAATATTTCTTACAGTGCATATTCATGACTCAGTATAAATTGGCCCTATTTTCTTCAGTGGAGGAATAAATTTAAATGCACTAAAATGTGTATCTATTGAGTATTTGGTTTAACCCACCTAATTTGCTCTATTTTTTGTAATATGATTTACCTTTAATTCAATTTTGATTTGCTGAAGATTTACCTATACATTGAATGGAGGATTACATTAAATCAGGGCTCCAGATAATGGGAGTATTTCAAAAATTAAAATCTTTATTTCTGCATTAAACCCTATGGTGTCACTACTCATTAGAATCGTCTCGAAGAGACGATTCTAATGAGTGGTAACACCATAGGATTTGGAGCTAAAATGAGTGACAAACTGTTGGATTTGTTCAGTTTATCCCTTCTTATCTGGAGCCCTGATTAAATGCATTAAAATGTGTATCTATTGAGTATTTGGTTAACCTTCAAAATTTAGACTGAAGAAACAGTATCAGATATGTCAAACAGTTTGGTTTCTGATCAAAATGTCAATTCTCTTGGCACCTTATTTGCTCTATGTTTTGTAATATGATTTACCTATAATTATATTATGATTTGCTGAAGATTTACCTATACACTGTATTTAGTATCAACTATTTACCCATGATTTATCTATGCTTGTTAACATTTAAGTCTAGTTTCATTTATGACTATTTGCCGTATTTAGAGTTGAATTTAACTGTTTATTGCAAAATGACAAACAATGCAGACTCTGATCAGATGGCTCCTTTCGGAGCCTTTAGATCAGGGTCTACACTTTATACAAAGAACAATCATACTCTTCACAGGTATACTGTTTGTAAATGATGAGTATACTCTTAACTAGGGTTGAATGGCAATTTATCCATTATATAATTTGCATATAATTAACGTTTGATTTACCTATAAATTACCAGTCATTTAACTATATTTCACTTATAACTTATATATGATCCACGTATTTTAATTGCCATCTAGTTACCTATGGGACCAAAGATAACCATGTGTTTCTTACCTATGCCAGCCTTTGATCCAGGAACATTGGGCAGTGGAGGGAGATTCCGCCTTCCTTTAGATTTACTTGACACTCCTTCATCAATACCACTGTCGTTTGACAACTTGCTGTAATCAACACAATCTAAAATGTCATTTCACAAGAACACATACAGTCAATGATTCAAAGCGAACTTTCTGTCTTTCTTTTATCCTGTATTAAGTTGCCACCTGTTACCAATTAGTTTAGAGACTGAACATGTTGCTTTATAAGTGGCTTGTCTAGAGAGATTTAATTGTGTACTGTTCTATGTAACCGCAGAATAGTGGAAATATTAAGCAGCCACTTTTCACAACTACAGTCAACAAGCTATGAATCAGGTTTCCTGTGATGGATATATAAACAGTCACTTTTCATAACTACAGCAAACAAGCTATGAATCAGGTTTCCTGTGATGGATATATAAACAATCACTTTCATAACTACCGTCAACAAGCTATGAATCAGGTTTCCTGTGATGGATATATAAACAGTCACTTTCATAACTACCGTCAACAAGCTATGAATCAGGTTTCCTGTGATGGATATATAAACAGTCACTTTTCATAACTACAGTCAACAAGCTATGAATCAGGTTTCCTGTGATGGAAATATTAAACAGTCAAATTTCATAACTACAGCAAACAAGCTATGAATCAGGTTTCCTGGAATAATTTTTTTTCTGACATTTCTATTCGTATGTTACACGAGGACAAAACATTTTTTTACTGCATGACATAAATTACGGACATGATGTCGGTTTGCTCACAAGTATTGTGTACACTGACCCTAATATTGCTGGTTTAAATTACAGTTGTGTCAATTTCACTACAATTTCTACCAATAATGTATGCTTAAATTCATACATTATTCTGTGCTATTGTTCTTCTTGTTTCTAAGACGGATATGCGTCTAGTCATATCCTTATATGCCTTGCGATCCTGGTCAACAGCGGTTCATTTCGATTGGGATGTCATACATTATGCTTATAGCCTGTAAAGATCATACTTATACTCATATACGTTTTTAACCAATCATGTTAGATACAGTCTTCCCTCTCTACAACGGCATCCAATGGGAGATACAAATTGTGTGCGTTGTTCAGAGGGAGTCGTTACAGGGAGGGAACTTGTCTTACATTTGCAAACAGCTTGAATGTAGGCGGCGTATGATTAGGGTTCAAGCTGTTTGTCACCCGTCATTATGTTTATTTCTGTCAAAATGTCGTTTATGTAAAAAAAAACAAATTCAGTAGACGATAATGCACCAGTGCAAGCATTTGGAATAATTGTCTTGGGAACAGCGGCAAATATCGTTGTAATGAGGGAGTCATTTTTCGTAGGGCCGTTGTAGGGAGGGAACACTGTATCACTCTCCCATTGTTCTGTCTGGTTTCGTGTTATGTGTGTTCTATGTCAGATTGTGGATTAGTAAATATGCGTTGTGTGAGTGAAATTCTCTGCTGTACTTCTATTTTATCATAATATTATTATGATTAACTGTGATGTATAAACAACAAACATTCTTACCCAAGAAACTGTCTACACTGTTGAAGCACCTCTTCTAAGCACAATATCCACTCCTGTAAAATATAATACACATACATTATGTTTGCAACCAAACCTTTTTGTTCAATTAAGTGGATAAGATTTTGCTCTTTCCCAATACCCGTCTTTATACTAAACATATCATTCCATTGCAAACAGTTTGGTGCATGATCAGACGTCGGGTAACCCAGCATCAAATCTGGCTCTAAACCGTTTGCTACTCGGACTAAAATGAATCGTTAAGGTTTTTGTTAAAAATGGTTTTCCACATGGTATTGTATTGTATTTGCATATCATTTGAATTAAATGAGAGCTTTTTTTTCTTGGGTGGTGGAATAAATGAAAGGTGTAAAAAGACGTACTTATTGAGTAATGGGTAAACTCGTTAAACCCTTTACCTTATAGAAGCGACTTTTAGCGCATTCATTTTATTCATCCGCCAAAGAAAATATTTCCATTTTATACTGTCATGAATATGTACCTTAAGAAATATTTTCTATATCCTAGCAGATAGTAACTTAAAGCAGGCTGAAAGTAAATCAGAATGCGCCCTAGGGCGCATTCTGATTTACTTTCAGCCTGCTTTAATAGGTCACATATCTTAACTACTAGAAACAGGCTATGAGGAAAAGGGTTAACTCTATGGACATTAAGATATTATTACATGTCCTTGACAAACATTGTAGTTGTGAGGAGTACACTTATCCTATATATGCAAACAGTGCTAGCCTAGATAAGAGGAGCCTAAGATGACCGTTCTGATTGACCAGGGTCTGCATTGATTGTCAATTTGAAATAAACTGTAAAAATGAAAACCAAAATAGGTAAAAGTTGACTAGACTCAATTGCATACTGGAATTGATCATTTGAAGTTTTAGGGGTTAATGAGTTAAGTGAATGGTATGATATGAATGAGTCTAATACCCTTCTTTTCTCGTCAGTCTCACATGCAAACACGTGGGTTGCCTTGCCCTTCTCTTCTGGAACTATTTCAAAGGAATGAGGCATGGACGCTGAACTACCTGTAAGCTCCTGTACCCTGGAATAAAGAAAGTAACCGCTATCACTGGCAAAATATTAGTGTACTAGTTTAGGCAGGTTGCTGCACATAGCAAAATTGTATAAAAAATCTTTGATACATATACATGTATATACGATATGTCATGAGTCGATGTATAAGACAAGCTGATCTCAACCGATTCTAGAATTGAAATGTTATTAAGTGAGCCTTGGCGAGCTCAATCACTATTCTATTCTAAACGAGTTTGAGATCAACTTGTCTCATACATCGACGAGTGACAGATTCTTTTTCTCACATAACCAACGATTTAATGTATTTTTAAAGCAAGAGACCTTTTTAGAATCACAGTGACGTAATAACGCCTTTATAATTAGTGACGTAATAGTGACGTCATCAAAGTGATCTCACACATGTTGGAGACAAGGATATTCGTGATCGTTGTTCGCTAATGAAAACAGGGTGGTTATGTGAGAAATACGTGTCTCTATAAATTGGAACTATTTTCTTCAGTAAAGAAATACATTATACGAGAGCACCGCAAGCGGTACATTATACGCCCACTGGCAAAGAAATATATAGGTTTATCATTTTTTTTCTAACTTGTAGACACTTAGAGCTCTGAGAGCATATACAATACTGAAATAAAGGCTTTTCTAGCATATATGAGTACACCAAGGGCAGATAACTCGACACAATGCTCCGATTTCAATAATAATCTCATGAACTTATACTTCTATAATTATACTGTGGGCAAACATAATCAAAATCCATTCAAAATTGTAGTTGCTATGTGTGTTAACACTGTCAAATAAGCATTTTATAGCATATTTGAGTACACCAAGGGCAGATAACTCTGTAACGAAATATCAAATATCGACTCAGCTTTAAATCTTGGTGCATATAACATTTGTGTGAAGATTCATTGATATCCTTCAAATAGTTTTCCAAGAAAATTCTGGACAAGCTTTTTATAGCATATTTGAGTACACCAATGGCAGATAACTCTGTAACGAAAATTCGAATGAACTTCAATTTCGACTCAGCTTTAGATATTGATACATATAACATTTGTGTCAAGTTAATTTGTGTCATTAATATCCCTGTGATAGTTTTCCAGAAAAACCTCGGACAAACAAAATGTTGACGGACGAACGAACGGACGGACGGACAGGGCCACGCCAATATACGACCACCTCCAGAGGTGGGCGTATAATGAGTAAAAACGCGTGTATCTTCGAAGAAAGGGTTAAAGCGTTTAACCCTTTACCCCATAGCCTTTTTCTAGTTTTGAGGACATGTTCCACTTAAAGCAGGTTAAGAAGTAAAGCAGAATTCACCTTTATGTGCATTCTGCTTACCTTTAAGTCTGTTTAAGCTACCATCTGCTATGATATCTACAATATGTCTTATGCTGCATATTCACGACTCTATAAATTGGAACTATTTTCTTCAGATGATATATAAATATTAAAAGTGTAAAAGTTCGTCTTCGTGGTGTAATGGTCTAAAAACAAAGCAGGAAAATAGTGTACCCATTGTGAAAAAGATCATTTAAAAATATCAATCTTAATAGGCTGACTATTGAAATACATTATACATGTATAATGTTGCTTTTGTTCAAATGCTTTGACCATGATAAAAAAATTGCAAAAAACAATCAAAAACGAGTGGCCGGGTTTCATCATATTTGCTGCAATGAATTTGCATTAGTTTCGTTTCAATGGTTTGGTGTTTTTTTTAATTTTTAGTTTTTGAAGCGGACTTTTTGCTAACATTCCAGCTTATCAGCTAGCTAAACTTCAAAAAGTTCAAAAACATACTGTCAGATAATTAATGAAAGCAACATATGAGCAGCATAGTTCCGATATTCTAAAACAGTTAAATTGTTTGTCTGTTCGTTCGAGGATCATGTTTATAGTGCATGTCATAATTTTCCGTGTTGTACACGGGACCGCACCGAGATACATCAGGGACTTGTTCATTAGGGTACAAGGGAATTACCGTTGAATGTTAAATTCAGTTTGTTGTATCTAAACATAGGACGACGACTGCTGAACGGTCACTGGCAGTGGTTGGTCCAAAATGAGGGAATATGCTTCCCAGAGACTTAAAAACAGTAAAAACTAACATTGCTTTGAGGAAAAAAAACTTCAAAATTCTACAATGACTAGTGTTTATGTGTTATCACTGATTTTAACACGTATTGCCTGATAGTTTAGGATTTAAAGTAAAGCGAAATTGAATAATTCTACCTTTTGCGCTCTATAAATATTTCTGTACTTGAATTTGTACATGGCGGAAAATAATTCATTGCACTCTATACCTTTTCAGCAATATTACTTACGCTTCATATATACACAACGAGAAAGCACTGACTGGATTCTCAGAGTGCTCATTGTTGAAGCAGTATACACAGCCTTGGGACACAATTATAAACTTCAGGTTCCCTGAAATTACAGTGAATTAATTCTGTTATAAACACTTAACAAACACAGCTTACAACAATATTCTGCTATTTCAAATATTCAACACACGCAGCTTACAATAAAATCCTGCTATTTCAAACATTCACCACACACAACTGACAATAACATTCTGCTTGTTCAGACATTCAACACACTAACGTATGTAAACAGTAAAAGTCTGCTAGTTCAGACATTCAACACATACACACTTACAATAAAATTCTGCTTGTTCAGACATTCAACACACACAGCTGACAATAAAATTCTGCTATTTCAGACATTCAACACACATACTTACAAAAAAATCCTGCTAGTTCAGACATTCAACACACACAACTAAACATAAAAGCCTGCTAGTTCTGACATTCAACACACACACAGATTACAGTAAATTCGTATTATTACAATACTCAAAAACACAATAATTACAGTATTATCCTTCGTTTTCAAAAAATCCATGCACACAAAGTTGATGAGAAGGAACACACTTCAATGAATTTATGGAAATTAATTATTAGTTAATTTTCTGTTTTAATATACATGTAGTTCAAAGTATGTATTCAACAATTGATCCCATAAATGATGACACAAACCATATAATAACATTGCAAATACACTCAGAAATTTTGAGTATAAAATATATCAATTTATCCATAAAATTATCCCAAAAAACAAATCATTGATGAAATATAGTATCAAACAAAGCAATACATGTGAGTTTTGTAATATGCATGTAAAAACTATCAAACACAGTCATATTCTGGGAGGGCAACAATGTACAGCACCTTTGGAATAGCATAATATAATTGGTTAGCAAGCACGAATCTTAGCATAAATATAAATTATCAAACATTCTCGCTAGGAATAATAGATAACACTCTAAATATGACAATTTACACAAAAACATTATATACTGATACCAGCATACCAATATCTATTATAAACAAAAAACAAAAAAAATAGTGAAATACTTCAAAAATACATTGAATAGAGGATAATTTGGGGTTTTTTTCAGTATAAGATAGAACTTTAATCCATTGAGTGAACATCAGACGTTATATTTTCACTCGTGGCGAAGCAACGAGTGAAAATATAACAGTCTGATGTTCACGAAATGGATTAAACTCGATCTTATACTGAAAAAATACAATTATTCTATTTATTTTTGCTTTTAAGCCACCTTTTAAACGAAATTGTTCGACAATTGTGAAAGCGAAAGTACATGATTTACCCTGTGTTGAGCCCCAACTTTATGTCGAACACATTTTCGAAACAGTTTCCCGTACGATGACGTTACTGATTTATTGATTTGACGTCATCCGAATTACGTCGATGCTCCCGATTTTGGATTCGTGTTCTTCCGTTGAGTAGTTCGCGACAAATCGGACTGCCGGAATTCAACGATAAGACACGATTGACTACGATTCTTGGGGAGCCCTATGGGGAAATTTCATAATAAAAGAGCGCGTGGCGATAATCCCACCGCTTAAAGCAGTGAAATTACCAAGTGATAATCCACTGCTATTTCGTGGTAATCCACCGAAAAGCATAAATAAAACCTAATATTAATATTGAAAGACAAATAGTACAAAACAGAGATAAGCTCGAAACACACAACATCAAATGGAAACCTTTCTTAAAACAGTTATAAAACAACAACTCTCATTCCAATATTCTCTTTCTTTCTCTCTCTTTCCATCCATCTCTCTCCCTCCCTCCATGTCTCTCCCTCAATCTCTCACTCTTTTTCTCCCTTTCATCACTGAAAATTTATATTTTATCTCACGTGTATATTGTATTTTGTATAAGATGAAATAGGATGAAATAAAATTCATCATGAACAATAACATGTGATCTGAAGTTATAAAGCTTAATATTATATAAACTTTAAATACTTACATTTTCTGGATCCAAACAACTTATTCACTTTGCCTTGCTTACGTAAATGGCCACATATTTTATACTCAACCTTGATCAAGTCCTGTGCTCCTGAAAAAATGAATAGACATATTTAGTCACTGCTCATTAACGTTTTCATGCTGAATAGTTTATGTAGACTACAGTCAAACCAGCGTTATCGAACTATTTTGGACAACGACGTTCTGCATTTAACGACAGTGTTCTTGAATTATTTCTGAAAATTAAAGTGAAACAAATATTACCGCCTCTGTTTAGAGGACGTCTTAATGGGCATTCCAATGAGATTCTACACTTAAGGCGCTCTCCCCTTTATCTTCACTTTGCTTCAAGTGGCCAGCTGTCTTCAAAACTAGAAAAGGCTATTGGTGTAAATGTTATTATAAACTCCAGAAGGAGTCAAGGAGATGTCTCTAAAACTGAAGTTTCTCAATGCCAATTTGTTTTTCTTCTAACCCTTTAGCTACGCTAACAAAGATGCATGCAGAATAGTGTTCTGAACATGAGACTTTTAATTGCAGAGCGCACTTCATGCACAAAGAGCTTTCTACATCATTCACGATCTGGGTCTGCATTGTTTTTTATGGGACTGTCTGGTATGAGTCTGCATTTTAACCATTATATTTACCTTTTTTATTTATACATTAGACAATGTAATACAGTCGAACTTCGATATCTCGAAGTCAGTTTCGTCGAACATACCCGTATTTCAAAGTTAAAACGTGACTAAGCCACGTTTTAACTTTAAAATATGGGTATGTTCGACTTAACCGAGCATTAAATAATGCAGTTCAGATGTCGAACTATTGGATAGTTCGAGTTAAACGAGTAAGAAAATAGATGCTCATAGTGTGCAGAGTTCGATAAACAGTGCATGAATAACCAGCGGGAGAAGAGTTAAGGTTGAGGACCCCTAATAAGACCGGACCAAAATCGGAACTCTACCTACAGCGATCCGCCATTCCCGTCAACTGCCGACCTGTTCCGAACCACAGGTACTTGACACATACTTTATTATCTATGAACCCCCTCCCCCCTTAAAAAAAAAAAATTTTTTTTTTTTTACTATACTTCTATTATAGATACAAGGTAAACAGCGCAATTCGACACCTAGTCTTTACTATCGACTTAAACTGATGCTAAAATAGACTCGATCGCCGATATTCTCTTGTGGTACCCTCGGGAAATGATTAATTTATCAATATCTACTTTTTATTTCATCAAATTCCGTCAAATAACGCCACAGTACGTGAATTATAACGAAAATAAGCTTCAAAAAGTTTTTTGTCGTTTTCTTGGTACATAGCAACGAATGTACATGTAGGGGTGATCTGTTATTTGTCCACAATAAACGGCCTATGCCACTGGAACTTTCACCAAATATTATAAATCATCTTTAAATGAAATATTATCAGTTTTATATAATTTACATAGAATGCAAAATTAAAAGAAACTTTACCTGTTTAATTTTGACCAATGAGATCGCTCCGTTCATTCGATTCATTCCGGTATTCAAAATGGCATTGAAAATGAAATGAGTCTTTCACTTGTCAATTTCGTGCCAAATTACATGTATATTTCATATAGCTGATAGTGAAGAGGGTCATGTTCCGACACAAACGCATTTGCTCTACTGAAATTAGGTGAAAGTTCCAGCCGTAAAGGCCGTTAAATGTGCAAACCGACTAGATTACCCCTTATTTTGGGCAATAAATTCTGTACCAAGAGAACGACATAAAACTTTTTGAAGCTTATTTTCGTTATAATTCACGTACTGTGGCGTTATTTGACGGAATTTTATGAAATAAAAAGTAGATATTGATAAATTAATCATTTCCCGAGGGTACCACAAGAGAATATCGGCGATCGAGTCTATTTTAGCATCAGTTTAAGTCGATAGTAAAGACTAGGTGTCGAATTGCGCTGTTTACCTTGTATCTATAATAGAAGTATAGTAAAAAAAAAAATTTTTTTTTTTTTTTTTAAGGGGGGAGGGGGTTCATAGATAATAAAGTATGTGTCAAGTACCTGTGTTCCGAACCATAACAAGAATAGACGATCGCTTTCCGTACAGTTCCGATATCAGCCGATATTGACCCGATCACATTAGACGTCCTAACTCTTAACTTCATAGCCACGTATTTTTACGCGTTTAATTTATTCTGCTATTGAACTCAAAAGCTTCATTATTAATATTTTCTATATTCTAATAGATAGTATTGGGCTGAAAGTAAAGCAGAATACGCCTGTAAGCACATTCTGATTTCCTTTCTATCTGTTTAACGTGGTAATCTATAGTTCAGTACTAGAAATAGTCTTAAGTGGGAGGAGGTAAATGGCCGCTAGACTTTACTTATCTGAAACCCCTCTTATAAAACTTTTTGCTCGGTCTCGAAAGTTAAATATTTAGCTGTTTGTATGCAAATATACGTATTTTCATGAGTTTACCTTTTCAGTGTGGAAAAGCAATTAACTAATTCTGCCGAATAGGAAGTATACACGTATACACTTTGAAAGAAACTGAAAACCGAATGGTGTACAAGGGTCCTTCAAAAAGCTGTGTTACTTTGGCATTTTCTTGAAATCTACATGAACATTTTTTTTATATATGACACATCGTTTATATATATCGTTTAAATATAAGTATTCTAGCATTCGTTCTAAATTTCTAGGTCATACTTTCTCTTCATGGCCGTAAATCCAAAAGTTTGAAAGAATTATGTCTTCCAATAATAAAAGAACCATAAATAATACAGCTATATATAAATGAAGTATTTTCTATTCGTAAACAGTCCCTCGATGCATTAACTGTTCCATAAAGTAAAGCAGTAATTTGATATGTTTAGTACATGTTTTGTTTGATTTGTGTATGTGTATTGTATAAATGTTCTAGTATATATGTAGTTATGTTCATTTATGCATGTAAAATACTTTGATGAGGCTGTCTTGGTCATATTAGATAAATTTGTTTTGTAAATGACCAAAGGCATCGATG
This sequence comes from Gari tellinella, assembly GCA_922989275.2. NCBI lineage: Eukaryota > Metazoa > Mollusca > Bivalvia > Cardiida > Psammobiidae > Gari > Gari tellinella. The sequence goes on from OV277866.1 coordinate 68,226,767, forward strand.
TATGCTGATTGTCAATAAAACTGAAACTGAAACTGTTTAAAAGGTATATATCTTGCAAATAAGAAAATGTATTACGCCAGTCAATATTCTAATAGTAAATAGTCTACACTTTGTGATAATAACATCACATAAATAACACTAAAACCATACATGTTTTACAGATTTACTATTGTATTGAAGGGATAAGTATAAATGTACGTGAAGTTAAATACTTTAATGTGTCATAAATAATGTGTGTCTGGTTTTATTTGAAAAGTAATTATACCTAATGTAGATTTTCGATGGCCACGATATTCATATATACAGTTTAAAGTTGTTTTATTAACAACTGAGTTATTGCGAAATGTAAAATATGTATGTTTATTGCACAACTATGTCCTATTTTCGATGAAATTGAAATAATCACTTATTCGTAAATAGTTGATATACTCAATAATACGCGTTTATATCGTAGCCATGCTTTCAAACACTAACAGTTTCCGCTATACAAACACTCGTTTTTCTAAATTGTCAATATCATTTTTAATGTTCATTTCTAAGTTTACTGTTTTCCTTTTTTGAAGTGTACATAATGGTTTAGTTTCTTATTTTTCCTTAAATCCCACGATAAATTAGGGTTTGCCTCTTTGTTGATACCTACAATATTTTGAATCGAGCGTTTTATTTTATCTTGATAGTCACTATTAGTCAGTTTCTAGAATAACACTACACTATTGTTTAGTTTAAAATAGCCTGGTCCTCGAGGTTGATTTTCTACTGTCATACTAAAGTATACTATCGAATGATCTGATCGTAACCCTGTTGTAATTTTACATTTTGTAATTGAATTTACTATGTTGCTTGAAATCAGGAAGAAATCCAGTCTACAAAATATTGTTGGTTTAGTGTTGGAGTGCTATGTATATTGTTCTGTTTCTGGATTTAAAATTCTCCATATATCATTCACATCGTTATTTTGTATAATATTATTTAATTTGTCACTATTTTTCTTATTGCTATTTGGATTTCCGTTCTTTTTATCTTTATATCTATCTATAACTGTATTAAAATCTCCACCGATAATAAACATTTCACTATCAATTGAAGTAATAAATTCTTCAATTTTCGTAAGAAAGGTTACATGTTCTGTTGAATTATTAGGTACATATATATTTACATACTCTGTTTCATTCATATTAATTCTCCATGACTGCATCCTTCTATCTATTAAGTTGTTATATTCTTGTATTGAATATGTAAAATTAGAGTTGATAAAGATGCCCACTCCTGCGCTATTCGTACTGTTTCAACTTAAAATAATTCTTCCCCCGATCCTTTTTCAATTTATCATATTATATTTCTTCACAGTGTATTTCTTGTAATAGGCTTATAGAGTATTTATTTAGTTTCATTCAGTGAAATAGCTGTCTTCGTTTAGATGGGTCATGTAAGCCTTTAACATTAAAAGTACAGATTTTAATATTCATTTACACGGCATTTGGAGAAGCTTAATACGAACACTATATATGTTCTTTTGCAAACAAAGAGTGTAAGTAAAACAAAGGAAAAGACAGGATGTTCTATCAAAATTATAATGCCAATACAAAATTAGACCAGACACCCCTTGAATAAAAATTAGATTAATCCAATTTATAAGTATGGAAGAGTCCACTTGGCATAATTGAGTTAATACACCCTGAATAGTAATACAGCAGACTTGGAAAATATTTGAATGTTTCAGATATGAATAGCATTGTTTAGAGAGGTCAGACGGTATTCTCGGAATATTAGTCATGCAGACAAGTAGAGAAACCGTTATTATGTCAAGTTTAAACGAAACTTAACGCAAACGTAAAGTAATAAAATTAAAATACAGAAAACGACACTAGCGTTATTTAAGATTCTGACGATCTATGTTTGTTCTAATAGGCAAACAGTTTGGAACCTGATCAGACGCCGGGTTACCCGGCGTCTGATCAGTCTCCAAACTGTTTGCAATGGAAATAATTGTTTAAGTATAAACGCATTTATAGGGAAATGTTTTCTCCACTTCACAAGTATAGACCACAGAACTTATCAACTCGTTCACATTCATTACACTCATTAAACAGTTTTAATATTTGACGACGAAGTTTAATGAATCACGGGCCACCAGAAAAAAACTGGGTAAAATATGGGAACATAATAACCCTCTACTTTTCTACTTATTAACTTCCTATTGGTACTCTCTTAAACGTTGTCACCCGTATAATTATAATGTCTGAATGCCTAAGTTATGAAAATTGTGAAAATCTGTTTTTAATGACTCAATTTAATTGCTTCTAAAATTACGATTTGTTCGAAAATAGTGGTGAAAACTCCACAGCAAATGCTTCAATTAATTCTTCTTTGTCGCATAAAACATGCATCAGATGCATATATCAAACATGATGCAATCACACAACACAGTGATATATGAACTTGTCAATGGACAACATAAAGCTAGATCTATACTACTTTCAAACATTTAAATTAGAAAGTGAAGGTTTTAACATAATATTTCCTGAAACAGCTCAATCTGAAATTTGAAATTTGAGATAAATCCTCTTCTCCTTTTCACTTTATTTATTTATTTTTGTTAGTTTTAAATGTATATTTTTCTATTTTTTTTATTAGTTATCTTTTTTATCTAATTAACCCATTTATACCCAGTGGATTATTCCATGTTTATATATTGGATTAGTCCATTTTTTATCAATGGGATGCCTAGTCAAAATTTTCATTTTGTTTTATATTGAAATTCCTATCAGCAAACTGTGTAGACTCTGATCAGACGTCGCATAATGCGGCGTCTGATCAGAGTCTACACTATTTGCCTATGTTCTGTATATGTGATCGTGGGCACAAATGGGTTAATTCATTTTGTTTGCTGGATGACTTGAAGCGTTTGTGTGTTTGGGTGCTATTTTGCTTTTTTGTTATTTCTTACCGCATATAATTTCTTATTTGATGTGCAAAACAGATGGGTTTTGTTTGAAAAAATTGCAAACAATCTTTTTTTTTTTTTTTTTATGTACATTAGATTTTGAAACTTTTATATTGTAGACTATTTGTAAAAAATCGTACGTAGTTTGTGCGTAATTAGTTGTACCTAAGGCAAATGTGTGGGAAGTGGTACTCATTTTCAATTTGATAATTTATGAATTTCATGCAGATTCTTTGATGTCCTTCTTTACTTGCACAGCGTCCTGTTTCTATTTCTAAATCATGAGATGATATCCTTAGTCTTGTCAAAACAATTCGGAATTTCTTTTCCTGGATAAATTGAGAGATAATTTTCAAATGCGAGATCATATTTAAATAGATCATAAGTGTCAAGGCGGTTAGAGTTAATTTAATTCTAAATTCTAGCTTTGTTTATATAAATAGATACTTTGATAATTTAAGGCTCCTAAGTCTAGAGGTACTGTATGTTATCTTGGTTGCAACAGATAAAATCATTATTTGTTTTTTAAATGTCCTTAACTTAATTTGCCCAGTTATTTCCGTTATAAATTTTTCCTGGTTCAATATCCGATTTTAAGGTACCGTATTCCTTTTTCCATAGTAGCGACTGTTTATCAGAATCGTCCAAATTCTTCATATATTGTCTCGATGGTTTTATATAATTTTACGCAAAGTATTTTGCGACAAATTTTAAATGAATTACTTCTACGTAAACTTTGATGCTCGGTTGTGACCCAAGATCTCAGCTGCGTAATTAAGGTTTAAATTTTTACTGTGTAGGATATGTAGGAAAATGCTGCTAGCCGGGCCCCTGCGTGATTTGTATTTGATAATAGGTTTAACTACAATGTGCACTGATTTAATTGCTCGTGTGATTTTGGAGCTTTGACAAGATGCAATTAATTTCTACCACAGAGATACTTTATCAATCGAATGTCTTTTCCAAGTCATGGAGTTGTTGTTGTAACTAGTTTAGACATTTTCTCTGTACATGTACATGTTTTTGTACAATTGCCACAAAACTGTTTTAAAATCTGACCAGTTCACATTCTAATCATTACAGGTTTATTGGGGGATTCCTAAGTCCAGTTTATTATAACTATTTAGAGCTAATTTAACAAAATATTGCAAAATGACAAACAGTGCAGACCCTGATCAGCAATTGATATATGGGTTTTTAGTTTTGCAATGGGAAAGAATAACGTCTTCCTCGTTGTAACACCTGGGGCCCGTATTACATTGTATGACACTCTTCACATGATTGTGCACTAGTTGTAAATGACGAGTATATTCATCTCTTTGGTTGAATGTGTTAAGATAAGTGTCCAACAGTATGGATCAAGATAAGACACCGCGTAAACACGGCATATCATATGAATCTAAACTGCTTGCAAATATCAATGAAGCCGTGATTGTCAGGGTCCAAGGTTATAAAGCTTTTCAGTTGAGTCTAAAATCGTTCTCAAGCATTTGATTCGTCATATTTGAGCCTAGGCTCAAATCTGACCAATCAGATGCTTGATAACACACTAAGACTCAGTTTAAACGCTTTATAGACTTGGGCCCAGGCATACGGTTAATAAAACATGAGGGTCTCCGCCTTGTATGAAATACGCCGCCGGCTTTTTTTAAACTATGGATCCGCCATTATTAAGAATAAGGAAATAAAAGATAGTGTTTAAGCCTTCGAATACATTGTTTCCTTTTAACAATCGTGTCGTCTATTTTATAAGATGTTGAGCTTCTTATTCGATCCAATAGATTGACCAACCGTGACAGTTTTCAACCTAAACATTAAGCACATTGTATAACTCACGACCGCAAAATCTGTCTTCTTCACCCATTTAAGCCTAAGGTCCCCTAAAGTAGGCATTAGCAAACAGTGTAGATCCTGATGAGACGACGCGTTACGAGGCGTCTTTTCAGTGTCTAGTCTACACTGTTTAATATTTCATATGAAATTTGACCTGTATGGAAAAACATTGCAGTGTCCTTAGATCAACCTTGTACAGTGGAGAATCTGTTATTCTTTCCCGTTTAAACGCAAACGTACGCAAACGCAAAGCACTAAAACGTAGAAATTAACAACTTTTGGACAATTCTGATAATTCTTGTTTATCTTGGTGGCAAACAGTTTGGAGCCTGATCAGACGCCGGGTTACCCGGCGTCTGATCTGGCTCCAAACTGTTTGCACTGCAAATAATAGTTTTAGCGTAAACGCGTTTATTGGGAAAGAATAACACATTCTCCACTGTACATGATCTATAATGAAATCTCCCAGCAAGCAGATTGGGATGGTCCATTGTAATATCCAGACATTAATGGGTTATCTTCATTTAATTTCAGAAATATCACTAAACATCCTGTAACAGTTAACACAAACTCGTCGGTAGCCTGCAGAGGTTGAATTCTCAGTCAAGCATTAACGGCTACAATACAGTCCTTTCTCGTTTCTTAAACACAAACAGAATGGAATAAAAACGTAGAAAATTACAAGTTCTGGAAAATGATAACGATTTATTTCAATTTCCAATCAGTTTGGAGCCTGACCAGACGACAGGCTACCCGGCATCTGACCTGGTTCCAAACTGTTTGCAATGGAAATAGTTTTCTTTACAAACGCGGTTACCGACCACAATAACCAACTATCACCTCTTGTATAAGAGGCTGTACTTTAGTAATGAGGAAAAATAAACTAGAGTGCAACTTTCTCCTAAATGTCTACTGTAGCGTATCTAACATTTATATAATATCTACATACCAGATCTTATTTGATTAAAGGCTCATTTAAAATCTGGGAAATTGCCTTCCCGTCAAATATTATTCATTAAATCTAAGTGAAGGGATTTACATTTTAACACAGCGGACTAGAAATCATTGCCACAAATAATTTATTCATAGAAAACTACATTTCAATCACGTTCAGACTGATGTTTCTCGCAATAACCCGATCATTGAACATATTTCCTCCAATCAATAGCCTGTTAAATACCCTTTTGTCTATTTTTTAATTTTGAAAAAAATATTACCACTTAAAGCAGGTTGAAAGTAAAGCAGAATGTGCCTTAAATGCACATTCTTCTTTAATTTCAACCTGCTTTAAGCTACCATCTGCTTGAATATAGAAAATATTTCTTAGCATACATATTTATAACAGTATAAATAAGAACTTTTTTCTTCAGTGTAGGAAAAAATTAAAGGCGTAAAAAGGTGTACTTATGGGGTAATGGGTTAATATGTGTATTCATGGTGGGGTGGGTGGGGGTTTAACCGTCTGCTACTAGGCCTTCGCAACAAAATACTCACTGGCGTACTTAGACCCTGTAACTTGTAATGTATAATTCCAATTTCAAAAAGGTCTATACCATGTTTGATTACTTAGTGTTGATTTTAACATGTAAAATGACAAACAGTAAAATCTCTGATCAGAGGACTCCTAACATAATCTCCACATTTTGTGGTTTTAAAACGAGAACTCTTATATTTATACTTTAATCAGTTTAATCTAAGCTGTTTACCCATTAAATAGTAGTGACTCCAATATAAGTGTGCAGTCGTTTACAAACAGCGTACCTGTGAAAAGCATACTCGCCTTTGGAAAATAGTGTTAACTCAAACCATACGGCTCCTATAGGAACAGGCATCTGATCATGATCTACATTGGTTGCCATTTTACATTATATTGTTTAAAAAAAAACTCAAATAGGCGAAAAAATGGACTAGACGTACTTGCGAACTAGAAATGTCAATTTTAAAGTTTCAGGGGGGGGGGGGGGGGTTAAAGTTTAAACAAAGTTGACGGGTTTCTGGTGATAACGCAGTACAAAAACAAACATGTTATTATCTAAAGTCAAACAAGTGTTTGTTGAACATTCAATTAATATGCATGTACATCTCTACGACAATGGGGATGTTACTATTTGACAATTAACGCGTTTATGCTAGAATATAATACATTAAAAGTTACGTTATTTCTCCCAGTTCATGATTTTATATAAATATACGACGATCACTATATACTATACTTAGACAAAACACACATGTTCACAAACGACCACTAAACAGAAGACTAATTGATTGTATTAAAGACAGGTGACAGCTTAAAGCAAGGTGACTTTAAAACAGAACGCTCCTAAAGGAGCGTTCTGTATTACTGTCACCTTGCTTTAAGCAGTCTCCTGTCCAAAAAAAAAATAATAAACAAAATTTAGTGGTCGTCATAGAGAAGTTTTACTGTTTTATCAATTAGATAAATTAATCAGTTTGTCCATTGTAAACAGTCTGGCACCGGGTCAGACGTCGGGAAACCCGGTGTCTGAGCTGGTTTCAAACTGTCTGTCATTTCAGGTTTAAACAAATAGTTGGGCTTTTTAAATTGTCATTTTCTATATTTATTGTAATGCGTTTGTATTTAATTTTGTTTAAAAGTAGAAAGAAGAACACATTCTCCACTGAATATGCAGGGAAATGTAAGTACAAAATGTTCGTATATAGATTGTTAGTAAATGGTGCGTTAGTCGTCACTAGGGTTCAGTGGGTTAAGTGAATTTATACTCGTTGTAACCCTTTCACTGCCATGACGTCATCAATTTGTCGTTTGCCTTTTATTTCACAAATTTAAATTTTAGGTATTTAACTAAAGAAATAAGGTAAAGGTAAAGACTTTGTTTATTATAGTGTCACCCCCATTGAAAGGGCCAGCCAGTTTGGCTTATGAGACACCTATCCTTTTTGCGCGCACAGTACCTCCCGAATCCCTTCTCTTATTGATATGAAATATTGATATGAGTGTCAAACATTTTAGATCCTGATCAGACGCCGCGTAACGCGGCGTCTGATTAAGATCCAAACTGTTTGCAAATAATTAGTGTACTCCGGGTAAGGCAAAGAAGGGGTTAAATATTCTACTAATGTAATAAACAAACACCTAAACTTGAAACATTTAAACTCTTACAGTGTTAAATGGGGCTTCATCCACATTCAAAAAAAGATTGGATCCTAATCAGACGCCGAATATATCAGCGTCTGATCAACATCAAACCTATTATCCTTAACCCTTTCCCCTATAGAAGCGACTTTTAGCGTATTTAATTTGTTCCTCCACTGAAGAAAATAGTTCCAGTTTATTCTCTCATGAACAATTACCATAACAAATATTTTATATAGCCTAGTAGATGGTAGTTTAAAGCAGGCTGAAAGTAAAGCAGAATGTGTCATAAGGCACATTCTGCCTTACTTTCAACCTGCTATAAGTGATCATGTTTAATGTTATAAACGGGTTAATGGATAAAGGGTTAAGAAATTATAGTTTTCCGGGGGGATAATTGATTGCACAATTCAGCCAGATAACATTTCTATAGTGGGCGATGTTTTGTTAGCCTTCAACATGTTAACACATCAACATAAAGTGAAGCGTATATGTGTCATTTAACATAGCGTTAGTACTTGTTGAAAGAACACTTGTCCTACAATGCAAACAACGAAGACCCAGATCAGAGGGTACCTACAGGTGCCCTCCGATCAGAGTTTTTTCTTATAAAATTCAATATACAGCGCCCCCTATCTAAAACAACACCCAACGGGAGATAACAATTATGTGCGTTGTTCGGAGGGGTCGTTATAGGGAGGTAAATTAGCAAACAGCTTGAATCTAGATCAGACGCCGCGTCACGCGGCGTCTGATCTGGATTCAAGCTTTTTGTTACTCGTCATTAAGTTTTTCTCTGTCAAAATGTCCATTATGTAACTTTGACAAAAACAGCAGACGACAATTTTAAACAGACGACATGGCAACCGTGAATAGGTTGGCCATAATTGTCATGTTTATGGAACTGCGGCAAGTGTCGTTGTCAGGAGGGAGTCGTTATTGGGAGGGTTGTTGTAGGGAGGGAGCGATGTGCTGCAAAAATACATATAGTCAAAATAGAAACTGAAATTGTCCCCTTTTGCTCTTATATTTGTATTTTGTAAATATGATTACGAACTTGTGCTCTATGGTTGTACAAATAAATGGCAATAACATATGTTTAAACTTTAGACTATACTGGAGTTCTGGGAGTCTATGAGTTAAGCATGTCTGGTTGCAGAAGGGCAAGGGAGGGTTGGTTATCATAATCATTATCATAGTAGCATACCTATTTTCTTGAGTGGTTCAGTCTGTATTTTATTCGGGTTGGACTCACTTCCGTCGCTCATATTCCCTCGTTGGTGGTATCACATGTAAACATTTAATGAAATAAATCCGACACAAACGTATTCCTTTGCCGTTTCGTTCACAGTTTGTACTACCAACCATTTGCTATCCGCTACTACCACTATGTATATCACTGTTTAGATAGTGTCACTATGAAAACAATACCTAATGATGTGTTCAGTGGCTTTATTACCCTTTCATATCTTTCAGATAGTGTGATATCGAATATTATCGCCCAGTTTAAGATATCGTATTGTTCGGCACCTATCCGTAGTACACAATCTTCTCTGAAATGATCAGTGTTCAAACAGATTAGTCCTTTCACTCACACATAACAGTGGAGAAGACGTTATTCTTTTCTGTCTTAAAGCAAAAGAAGCGCAAACAAAAAGCAATAAAACGTATTTAGAAGACATTTTTATAAAAATAAAAATACAAAAAATAACGATTCATTTTAATTTTCTAGTAAACAGTTCGGAGACTGATCAGACACCGGGTTATCCTGTTTCTGATCTGTCTTCAAACGGTTTGCAATAGACACTACTTTTCTTTAACATAAACGTGCTTATTTGGGAAAGAATAACGTTTTCTCCCATGAAAACCCATACTTTTAATTATTCTGTTTCATACTAATATCCTATTTTAATGAAAGAACCATAGCAAACGTTTCCTATCACCATTATTTGTATTGTATTTAAAAAAACGTTTAAATAAAAACAACTAAACAAAAGAGAGGCATTTCTATGTCACCTCTTTTTATGTACAGTAAAAGTAAAAAAGTAAAGTACCAGTTAAAGTCTACTTTCAGTCCGAATGACCGCTCAGCCGACTGTACATTTACCCCCTGATCATTGAGCCATCTTGCCTACAATATTAAGCACTGCTAACATATGGCGCTAAAGCAGCCGCAGTACCAGCTCAGACCCTCACAGGTACCCATTTTAACCCCTGGGTGGAGAGGAGCAATTCGCGGTACATGTCTTGCTCAAGGACATTCCTGTACATCATCAGGGATTCGGAAAAGAATCCCCTAGTCAGACCGCTGGTCCGGCGGGGGATCGAACTCACCGTAGTCCAACAGTGTTACCGCTGGACTACTACCGCCGGTAGAACCCCTCTCATGATTACGACCACTAAATTGTGTTAATTATAATGTGTTTACGACAGGTGAAGCAAGGTGACAGTAAAACAGAAAGATCCTATAGGGGCTTTCTGTTTTACTGTCATCTTGCTTTAAGCTGTCACATGTCTTTTATCCAATCAATCAGTCTTTGTTTTGTTGTCGTAATTGAGAGGTTTTACTGTATAATAAAAATAATTAATTAAAAATATCACATAAGTGACATACAATGATAACAAAAAAATACAAGCACTTGTGTTTTCTATAATCTTTCAAGTTGAATTTCGATAACTCGGACTCAATCGAGTCAAACCATATTTCAAAGTTAAAGCATAACTAAGAAATACGACCTAAGCAAGATAGAGTTCGCGGTACATGTCTTGCTCAAGGACATTCCTGTACATCATCAGGGATTCGGAAAAGAATCCCCTAGTCAGACCGCTGGTCCGGCGGGGGATCGAACTCACCGTAGTCCAACAGTGTTACCGCTGGACTACTACCGCCGGTAGAACCCCTCTCATGATTACGACCACTAAATTGTGTTAATTATAATGTGTTTACGACAGGTGAAGCAAGGTGACAGTAAAACAGAAAGATCCTATAGGGGCTTTCTGTTTTACTGTCATCTTGCTTTAAGCTGTCACATGTCTTTTATCCAATCAATCAGTCTTTGTTTTGTTGTCGTAATTGAGAGGTTTTACTGTATAATAAAAATAATTAATTAAAAATATCACATAAGTGACATACAATGATAACAAAAAAATACAAGCACTTGTGTTTTCTATAATCTTTCAAGTTGAATTTCGATAACTCGGACTCAATCGAGTCAAACCATATTTCAAAGTTAAAGCATAACTAAGAAATACGACCTAAGCAAGATAGAGTTCACTGAATAATAACCATCAAAACCTTTCACCCAAAATTTATCGTGAGTTTTTACCCCTTCACTGGCATACTTATATGTAAGGCTGTATGACTAACGAAAGTTCAATGCGAGTGTCAAACAGTTTGGTTCCTGGTCAGATGCCGCGTTACGCGGCGTCTGATCTGGATCAAAACTGGGTAAAAAGACGCATTTAGTCGCATACTATGGTGAATGACTTTTTCAGGCATATTTCTAAAGCAGTTCTGCTTTACTTTACAGTTACTGTCATACATACTAAAATATCTATGAGAGAAACGATCTATCCAAAGGCAATCCTGTTCGTCTCTTTTGGATGTCAGCGTAAAAGAACTTATCCAGAGTTGCGCAATGCGCGTGAAGAATGAGCAGCTCCTGACTTCAATTGATCATGATATTGAATCTAGAAACAACACTTCATACAAACCACTTCAAACACTTGTAGAACGGAGGAGGAAGATCTTTGACCAGAGAACTTCGTGACTCATAAGGCGTCTCTTGACCTGAAAAGATAGAAAAACAAACGATATAGTTCTAATTATTTTCCAGTGACTAACTACATCATGGGCAAGCGCGGATCTGGAATTTCAGTCATGGTGGTCTTCACTGTCGCGGCTAGGGCGGCGCATGCAGATGCTGCACGAAATGTTGCGCCTGTGTTTTTTAAATCGACACAGGAACCATTGTACACGGTCAGAATCGACACGGGATCATTATAACGTTCAGAAAGGAACCATGGTCATTTTAACGCTGCGAATGGACCAAGGATCTTTGGTTTTTTAAAGGTTGAGTTTCAACCCCTCGCTGTGTCTTTTTTTAACAATGAAACTCTACTCAATTTCTGTTTTAACGTTGAAAATCGGTCCAATGTCTTATTTCACGTTACGAATCGACAAAGGGTCTGTTTAAAATGTTTAGAATTGGTCCCTGAGACGGCCATACAAATGTCAAGAGTAATGTCCTTTACACAGATTTGCCAGTAAATATACATGTATATGGAGAAACCCTTAAGACATTACTATAAAGAAGGCCCACAGTAGATCGCGGTTGGTCAATGTGGCGTTTAAGTTGGACCAGTGTTTTTACAAAAGAATATTTTCCACTATAGTCATATATTAAGCCAGTACCATCCATTCCTCGTGTTTGTCAGTCTTGAGAACCTTACGCATTGGCCACTCGGCCATTTAGTGCACTGTAAAAAGAGTTTGGTATAAAAAAAAATAAAAAAAAATAGCTAGATTATGTTTAGTTAAAAATGGCCTATACAGCAGGGCCGTAAAAACAAAAATAGATGTCACAATAGCAATACATGTATTTGAAACCCTGCCCTATCAGCTGACCGCTCAGCGATGTTTTTAAGCTATGAAAATGATCTTAATAAATCTGATAGAAGGTCACCTATCGACAGCTTGCTTTAAATACTTTTTAAACGTTTGTCAGTAAATACAGACGGGAAAACCCCGTAGACATTACAAAAACGTACGCCCACGCTATCTATTGTGGATCTACATTTTGTGTGTAAAACCTGGGAACCCGTATTTGTGCACATGGCGCTTTTAAACCCGACACGGTCGTAATATCGTCCGATTTGAAATTGTCGTCTGCAAATTTGTTAGATAGAAGAAATTGAAATATGTATGTCAAACAGTTTGGATCAAGATCAGACGTCGCGTTACGCGGCGTCTGATCTTGTTCCAAACTGTTTGCCCATTTTAAAACATTAACAAGCCAAATTCGATCGCGTAACTCGGTGTCTGATCAGAATCCAAACAATTTGACACTCATTTCAGTATTTTATTAGTCGAACTATCTTAAGTTTAAATTTGAGAAATAAAAGCAGACGACATTTACTTAGAATTGATGACGTCATTGCAGTGAAGGGTTTACTTTAAGCAACCACCTATATTGAAGACTGCCATTGTCAGTGACTAACGCTCCATGAAAACATGTGTTACGCATATATGGAATCCCATTGCCAGTGCGCCCGAAAACGTACATTTCAAGATAGTCAAGTCTAGTTTATCGCGTTTTTTTCCATTTTACCTCGGCATTTTCCGTTTCCAAAGGGATTTCAAGGAAAAATTACAAATAAGACCGACTCCCGTTATAAAGTCGTACGGATAATGTTAAAAGAGGCTGTATTGCAGGCCGAAACGTTACAACTCTATACTGTTGCATTTGTTTTGTTCTTCCTTATGGTTCGATTCAAGACCAAGCTCAATACTTTTTCTTTGAAGTGTATTCTTTAACATTAATAATTTCTTAACTTAATATATAAATGTATTTATATGCACGCCTAACAAAATTTTACAAAAATGATTTTTAATTCAAATGCGATTTTCTTTTTCTATAAGGTACTACAGCGCTCCCTCTCTACAACGACACCCAACAGATTGAATGCGTTGTTCGGAGGGAGTCGTAATAGAGAAGGAAAATTAAGATTTGGCTTACATTTTCAAACAGCTTGAATCCAGATCAGACGCCGCGTTACGCGGCGTCTGATCTGGATTCAAGTTGTTTGTCACTCGCCATTATATTTATTCTATCAAAATCTCCAGTTATATGTAAATTTGAAGAAAAAAAAACAGCAGACGACAATTTTAATCAAACGATATTGCAGCAGTAAAAGCGTTAGACATAATTGTTTCCTTTAAGGAACTGCGGAAAGGGTCGTTTTAAGGAGAGGTCGTTGTTTGGGGGCGTTGTAGAGAGGGAACACTGTAGTAATTAAGTTCTCCATTGCTCTTTGAAGACAGATTTTCTCACGTTAAGTTATATCACATGGTGCAAATATTATGACAATATTTTCATTTTGGAATCCAAAGGGACTCGCAACCGGATGGTGTTCTTGTCAAAATAAAATAAAATACTCAAATAAAAGCAAATTTGTGGCATTATTTGGCTTTTGACATTAAAAAAATATGATCAGTCCAAAAAACGTCTCAAGAATCGTCACCGAATCTTAGTTTTTTTAGATATTTTCCATCGTTTTTCCATAGCGTTAGCTAACGGTATAGTTGTTGTTGTTGCTTCTCTACACGGGGTCAGACATAAACCCGAGCCGAATAATGTTCTATTAATAGCTATCATTGAAGTACGTTAATTCGCTACCATATATAGAGAGAGAGCGTCCGTAGCCGAGGGCGTAAAGGCGATGCCTCAATTTTCATTTTTGTCTCCGCATGGATGGTCACGGGTTCGAATCCCACCAGAGCCTCTTCTTTTTTTCTTTTTTTTTTGGAAATGCATTTTTTAACAGAATTTATTATCCTAAACTAAATTTTACCCATTTATATAAGCATTTGACATATATTTACAAATTACTATTTTTAATGTTTGATCCGGTTGCGAGCCTCTTTAACTTGTGCCAAAGACATGATATGAAAAGTATCAATATTGTACATTTCAGTGCATTACGTTTACTTGTCGATTCATATGCATGTAACCATATATTTTCCAAAGTAGCATTACTGTGAAGAAAATATTGTTTTTTCCCGTATAAACGCAAACGAAATGCTAACGCACTGTAATAAAATGGATAATATGACAACAGTTCGACAATTCTTAATGTCTATTTTAATCTGAGTGGCAAACAGTTTGGAGCCTGATGCATGACCGGCGTCTAATCTGGCTCAAAACAGTTTGCAATGGAAATAGTAGTTTTAGCGTAAACTCGTTTATTGGGAAAGAATAACGTTTTCTCCACTGTAGCATTATAAGGTTAGGAGACAATAAAGATAAAACAATCGACTGTCAAGTTTCTCTAAAACAATGAGAGCGTTTACAATCATGAGAAAAACAGAAACAATTGAAACATAGCATGTAATCTCTTTGTTTTCATCAAACCTTTTATCCCTGGGTATTACAAATGAATTCTCCCTGTGTATGTGGTAGAATTTTTCACTGGAGATATATAAGGGTGATCTAGCGACACCGTAATGCGTTTACATACAGCACAACATTTCATATGCATAAACATACAGTGTAGACTTTGGTCAGATGTTAGGAAACGTGGCGTCTTATAAGGGTCTACACTGTTTTCCAATGCCCCTTTAATAGACAATTAGTCTAGGCTTAACTGAGTTAACCATTCATCGTCTAATTTTACCGTCTGCTTTAACCCTTTCACAAACAATGTATAATCTGCTAAAATGTGTTGTCTGCAAATACAGTAAAACCTCGCTATTACGACCACTATTAAAACCAAAGCTAATTGAATGAATAATAGACAGGTGACAGCTTCAAGCAAGATGACAGTGAAACAGAAAGCTCCTAAAGGAGCTTTCTGTTTCACTGTCACCTTGCTTAAAACGGTCATCTATCGTAAACACACTAATAGTTACCACACTTAAGTGGTCGTAATAGAGAGGTTTTACTGTATAACATTATGCAAAATTCAAACGTTTGATGTGCTGACTGAATAAATGTTGATACGACTGGCAAACGGTTACGCGGCATCTGGTCTATTTGATTGGTCAGATCTGGGCATTTCTTTAAAAGAGTCTGAGATCGTTCTCAATTCTCTTCAAATCTGAACAATCAAAAAAACAATTTGAAACCGATCTAAAACCCAACTCAAGTGCTTTACAAGTATAATAAGCAATTAAGCATAGGGCAAAGTCAGAAGCAGCGTTACGAGGGATTAGAATATTAACTCTTTGACATTCTTATTTATATTGCTACTACATGTATCAAAACGCATAAAATTGCCGACGATACTTTCAGCAGAGGAAACTTTGTCTGCTATGGGGGTTGAAACAAAGTTGGTGGTGAAAGAGGTAAACAGGGTAGACCTTAACGCAGAGCTTGTTTTACAGTGCTCCCTCCCTACAGCAACCATCCCAACAAAGATTCCCTCCTAC
Source organism: Gari tellinella (assembly GCA_922989275.2). Taxonomy (NCBI): domain Eukaryota; kingdom Metazoa; phylum Mollusca; class Bivalvia; order Cardiida; family Psammobiidae; genus Gari; species Gari tellinella. The sequence goes on from OV277866.1 coordinate 68,242,808, forward strand.
AACGGAGAATCTGTTATTCTTTCCCGTTTAAACGCAAACGTACGCAAACGCAAAGCACTAAAACGTAGAAAAGAACAACTTTTGGACAATTCTGATAATTCTTATTTATCTTGGTGGCAAACAGTTAGGAGCCTGATCAGACGCCGGGGTTACCCGGGTCTGATCTGGCTCCAAACTGTTTGCACTGCAAATAATAGTTTTAGCGTAAACGCGTTTATTGGGAAAGAATAACAGATTCTCCACTGTAACAAGAACGCTTGCCGCTCTTCTCCCAAACAAGGCAATTATGTCCAACCTATTCACGGCTACAATGCCGTATGCTTCAAATTGCCGTCTGTTGTTTTTCTCAAATTTATATAATTGACATTTTGACAAAAAAACCTATCAATTATGAGTAAGAGATTAAAATACAACGAGGTTTTTACTACATATGTAGACTCGATTTAACGAAACCCGACTATACGAAATGCGCATTGCTGCAAACACAACTGACGGTCAAAACTTCGGTCCTTATATTTTCCAATATGTAGCTAATTTGCAATTGCGAAATCTCTGTATATAAATACATGTTTTCTCTCCTCTATAAATAGTTGTATCTATACACATACAAGATTGAAATATAGGACGGTGGCTAGAAACAAGTACATGAGTGTTTGACTGTTTACCACTTGATATTAAAACTAACTGTTTAGTTTACTTGCATTCTGAAACAACAACCACAGCTTCCTGGTCGGCACAGCAAAACAATAATTCAAAGATATACATGTATAACCGCTGTCTGAAACAGTTGTCTGCTTTTTTCTCAGATCTAGACAATGAGGTAGCAAGGCGGGCTGAAAGTAAAGCAGAATGCTCATTTACGAAATAGTCTGCCTTACTTTCAGCCTGCTGTACAGTGGAGAAAACGTTATTCTTTCCCGTTTAAACGCAAACGTACGCAAACGCATTGCAATAAAACGTAGAAAATAACAACTTGTTGATAATTTATTTTAATCTGAGTGGTAACCCGGCGTCTGATCTGGTTCCAAACTGTTTGCACTGCAAATAATAGTTTTAGCGTAAACGCGTTTATTGGGAAAGAATAACGTTTTCTCCACTGTAACCATCTGTCTTCAAAGATGAAAAGTATCTATGGAGAAAGGGATAACGCGTTCCAAGAAATCGCTTGCTAAAACATTTTTTTTCTTTCTCAAATGTAAACGGTGAACCTTTAGATTTAAATTTTCAACGTTTGTATCCTGCTCTGGTAAGATGTAAGATGTACTGAATATGTACTGAATATAATGTAAGATGTACAGAATATGCAAGAATGTTCGTTCTCTGCGGGGACAGAGAAAGGGGAAAAAAGAAATCAAAAATAAAATGCCTGTTAGTTAAAGTTTCTTTGGGCGGACAATAATATTCAACCTATGTAGTATGTATAGACGCTCATTCATCATATTATTCAAGGAATTTAAAATTCTTCGTATGCTACATTATCGTCTGCTTTATATTTGTCGTCTGCTATTATTTTCAGAAAAAATATTTTAAAGCCATTTTAGCTTAAGAAATTTTAACACACGTGTCAAATAGTTTGCATCCTGATCATCGCGGCGTCTGATCTGGATCCAAACTGTTTTCAAGTTCTAGGAATGCGTCGACAAGCAGGCGGAGGGTGAAGTGAAGTCAAGTCATATACTGTCTGTACATGTATAGCTAAATGTAACTAAAGTCTATTCCGGATAATTCGACTCGATTAAGTCGAATTTCACTGTATTTGTTTAGTTGAAATTAGATAATCCGAGTTCGCTTAAGACGAACATACTCGTATTTCAAAAATAAGAAGTAGCTAGATGTAAACCACGTTTTATTGTTTAAAAACGAGTAAGTTCGGCTTAAGCGAGTTCTTGTTATGTACATGTAGGTTTGAAGTGTAGATCTACATGTACAGTATTCCCTCTCTACAACGGCCCTCCCAACAACGACTCCCTCCTTACAACGACCTTTGCAGCAGTTCCCTGAACAAGACAATTATATCTAACGCTTTTACTGTTGAAATGTCTGCTTCAAATTGTCGTCTGATGTTTTTTCTCAAAGTTACATTTTGATGGAATAAATATTATGACGAGTAACAAACAGCTTGAATTCAGATCTTGATTCAAGCTGTTTGCAAAGGTAAGCCATTTTCCCTCTCTATAACGACTCTCTCCGAACAACGCACATGACTTTTCTCTCCCTTTAGGTGTCGTTGTAGAGAGGGAGCGCTGTAATTCTCAACACATATGTTTGCATTCCAGTGATGGGCGTTCGTCGAAAATTGTTTAGAACCAGATCATGTGTCGTGTAACTCATTGTCAGAGTTTAGTCTTCCTTTAAGAACAGTGTACATGTGAATAGTACGCTTATCCTATGCACAAAGTGTTAACCAAGATCAAAATTGCCTAAAGGAGTCCTCTGATCAGGGTCTACTCACGGTTTGTCATTTTAAATATTGCAATAAAAAAAGGCAAAAATAGTAATAAATGGATTCAGACTTAATTGGAAACTAGAATAGTCCATTAAAAGTGTCAGGGATGAATGAGTTAAATGACATTGCGTTAACCCATTTGTGCCCACGATCCCATGTAATTATGGGACATAGACAAACAGTGTAGACTCTGATCAGACGCCGCATTATGCGGCGTCTGATTAGTCTACACTGTTTGCTGATAGGACTTTCAATATAAAAAAAAATGAAAAAAAATGACCAGGCATCCCTTTGATAAAAAATGGACTAATCCAATATTTAAAAAATGGAATAATCCACTCGGCGTAAAAGGGTTAAGATTCGTTTGAATGGAAGAAGAAAGTAGGTGTTAAACCGCACAAACACAAATGATCAAGTCAATCAGAATATCTAAAATATTAAATCCGAGTGTCTGTACCAAGTTGCCAACCCCCTGATGTAGTCACAACATAGGGTTTTGTGGAGAAATAAAGAAGAAAACGTTGGCAATACACGAACTTGTTTTAGTTTACTCGCTTTTATCTGGATCAGAAACACACCCTTGATGTAGGTATTTTGACTGAAAAATACAAATCATGTTGTCAAATAGTTTTGTTCCTGATCAGACGAAGAATGACTCTCTGCGTTTGATCTGGACACACACTGTTTCCAAATACAAGTGTAGTCGACAGTATTACATTTAGTGAATGGCTAAATATTTGATTGTCATTTTTGTTACTTTTGTCTTTCCTTACGAAATACCAAAACGTAGGGAAGTATTTGATCTGGGCGTTGTTTAATCTGGAACAAAACTGCTTACAAAGCACGCCAACGTTTAATATACATAGCTATTGGAGGTGAACATGTAACAGTTGAGGCCCCTAATGAGATCATACCAACATCGGTAATCTATGTGCAGTGATCGGCTAGTCTCGTCAACTGCCAACTGTTCCGAACCATGCTTACAGCATATTTAGAAACGGGTCAACAATTTACAAGATTGGCCTATTTTCCGATATTGACCCGACATTGACCCAATCACATTAGCAGTCTTCAGCCTTATTTCATGCTTGAAATAATATTCACTATTTTCATCATATCAGTAAAGGCTAAATCCGGGGTTTCGTCTCCATTACAGTACATTGTGTATGGTTCAATGTTTAAAGAAATATTGTTCTCTCCTAATTTTTACTATTAGTAAACCCCTGGTTTTATCTCCACACCCCATTCCTCAACCTTATCTTTTCTTTAGCTCAATTTCAAAAAAGACTTAAAATTCAAAATAAACTGTAGCATACAGCTGTAAACCAAACATCATTATGTAGCAAGTAAAGAGTTAACAATTAAACAACCTGACATAACCGGTAAGTATTATAGTTATTACATAGCATATTGCACAATAAACTACCTATGCTGTAGCCGTTTGAAACCTGAATAAATATCGACTGCTAAATTGGGTCATCCATATCAATTCTGAAATCGATATTAAAGTTAATATTCTGATTATATGCAAAATGGTTATTCACAGTCATGATCTTGACCCATTACTTTACTGACTCTGAGACGATCATGATATTGTGTAATGACACAGCAAAACAGTCAAAACTCGATACTACGAACTCGCTTAAATCAACCTGACAAGTAATTCTTAAGTTGAATTTTGATAATTCGATCTCATTCAAGTCGAACATATCCGTATTTCAAAGTTAAAACGTGGCTATGCCACGTTTTAACTTTGAAATTTGAGTATGTTCGAACAAACGCGAGTTCGTAGAATCGAGTTTTTACTGTATTACAAAATCGAGTAAGTGGTTTCCTGTCATATATTAGATGTAAATGTTATTGTATAAGGTCTATTAAATTGCTCATGGACATGTGTTTGTCTACTGCTAAGATAAAACAGTCATTTACAATTTACATACAGTGAAATTACTCTACTACGACCACTATAGTGTGTTCATTGAGAGGTGTTTAAAGCAGGAGGCTGCTTAAAGCGAGTTGAAAGTAAAAGTAAAAAAGGTTCTTTAGGAGCTTTCTCTTTAACTTTCACTTTGCTTTAAGCTGTCTCGAGTATTTCGTTCAATCAATTCTTCTTCTTTTAAGTAGTCGCAATAGAGAAAGTCTACCGTACTTACGATAAGTACATGCTATACTTTTCTTATTAAGTGGGAGTAGTGTCAACCGATTTTTCAATACTGTACTTGTATGTCGACTAGAAATAGAACGATGAGTCATCGAAGTGTATAGGGAAGCCAAGGTACTTTCCAAAATGCTACATACAGTGAAGAATACGTTATTCTTTCCCGTTTAAACGCAAACGCATTACAATAAAATGCAGTAATTGACAACTGTTTGAAATTTCTTTCTCTTCATTTAATCTTAGTGACAAACAGTTTGGTTAACCCGGCGTCTAAACCGGGCTCTAAACTGTTTGCAGCGGCAATGATGTTTGAGTGGTAAACGTGTTTATTGGGTAAGAATAACGTTTCAGGAAGTTGCAACGGTCGGTTTTTATAGACGAAGTTATAGTGGAGAAAACGTTATTCTTTCTCAATAAACGCGTTTACGTTAACATGTTTATTTCAATAGCAAACAGTTTGGAGCCAGATCAGACGCCGGGTAACCCGGCGTCTGATCAGGCTCCAAACTGTTTGCCACACTGATTAACATGAATAGTCAGAATCGTCGAAAAGGTATATGTCTTAATGCGATGCGTGTGCGTTTTGTTTGCGTTTAAACGGGAAATAATAACGTATTCACCAAATACCTGTCTCTGCTGTAATTGATGACCTATGATTACAGTATATCGTCTGCTTGTAGGTGACAAAGACTAGAAAAATTTAACCGATTATTCCATAAATACGCATTTTTATGCTTTCAACGGTTTACTCCACTAAAGAAAGTGATTCTTCTTTTTACAGTCATGAATATGCATCATAAGAAGCATTTTCTATATCATAGTAGATGGTAGCTTAAAGCAAACTGAAAGTTAAGCAGATTGCTCCTTATAATGAGTATTCTGCTTTACTTTCAGCATGATTTAAGACACCATCTGTCTTCAGTACTGAAAACAAACTACGAGGAAAGATTTAACAAAATGTTTTAAGAATTTCGATATAAGAAACATCGAAACGAGTAGAAACGAGTTAAGATTCTGATCAAAGACCGAGTTACTTGGCGTTTGCTTTGGATACAAACAGTTTGCTAACGTGAACAGTTTTAATTGTGAATGTTGGTGTCTGTTTATGTTTATTTTCTTTATTTATTCATATACTTGATTTTAAACCAGGAAGGAAATGCCCTTTGAGACCGGTCTGTCACAAGTCAACCCGTGACAACGCATACGAGGATGCATTGTTAAAAACAGCCATGATTTCAGTAAAGAAATCGTTGGCCGTCGATGGCCATCAACTGTGAGTTTGCTTCCTGTCTGAAATTCAGTAGAGAAAACGTTATTCTATTGTATCAACGCAAACGAAGCATGTCAAAGAAATATAGAAAATGACAATTGTTTGACAATTCTAACTACCGGTTTTAATCTGAGTGCAATGAAGAGATTAAGAATGTCAAGCCATGTGCCAGATGAGTAAACATACTTATTCCGTATCCCATATACAGTAGAACCTCTCCAATACAGCCACTAAAAAGACGGTTAATTGTCTGTATAAAAGAAAGATGACAGCTTAAAGCAATGTGAAAGTGAAACAGAAAGCTCCTGTAGGAGCTTTCTGTTTCACTTTCATATTGCTTTAAGCAGTCACCTGTTTTAAACGACTAATATTTGACACATTTTAGTGGCCGTATTAGAGAGGTTCTACTATACATTGTAATGTTGAATTTTCAAACGGAATCGTCAGGTTTCAGATTCATCCATCACTTCAAAAATACGCATATTGCGTCTTTCATTTATTCCTCGAGTGAAGAAAATAGTTCCACTTTATAAATTCATGAATATGTACCACACGAAATAGTATCTACAGACTAGCGTATGGTAGCGTATGGTAGCGTATGAAATCAGGATAAAAATAAAGCAGAATGCACATTCTGTTCTGTTCTGGAAACTGTCAAAAGCAACGACTGCATAAGAATCAAAGCATCGCAATAAGAAGTGATGACGCTAGACAAAACGGTAAAATCTAGTTAACCCAGATATAGCCAATTTACATTATTCCAAGCCCAAATTAGGTCACGGTCAACTAGTGGCTGTGTGATATGGATGGTTTGTGAATGGCCCACAGCAACGACTGCATAAGTATCCAAGTATTCGAGTAAGTGCATCGTTTTGATGTTTGGTAAAATCTGGTTAACCTCGCACATACGGAGGGACAGGACAATCACTATATGTCGTCCACATCTATATAATTAGATAGATATTCAACCAAATAAACGCTAGTCACGTTGCGTATATAGCAGGTGATGCGCTTTAAATACTCTAGTACAGTGAGGTGTGTGAAGTTTGCACGACATTCGACAATTCGACATTCGACCTTTCACAAATGAAAGGTCGAACAGCTGTCGAATTTCGACTTTCGACATTTAAGCTTTCACATAATGTAACAAATTTTGCCGATCGACAAGTCAGCTTTGCCATAATGTAGAAATATTGTCGAAATTCGACTTTCGACATTCAACATTTTTAAAACACATTACTTTGTCGAACTGATGTCGAATTTCGACGTTCGACATTTATACAAAGTCGGGAAATTGTCGAACTAGGGTTGAATTTCGACGTTCGACAAACTGCAAGTAAGGAAAAAGTCGAAATATTGTCGAAATTCGACGTTCGTCATTCAAAACTTCTTAAACACATTACTTTGTCGAACTGATGTCGAATTTCGACGTTCGACATCTATACAAAGTCGGGAAATTGTCGAACTAGGGTTGAATTTCGACGTTCGACAAACTGCAAGTAAGGAAAAAGTCGAAATATTGTCGAAATTCGACGTTCGACATTCAAAACTTCTTAAACACATTACTTTGTCGAACTGATGTCGAATTTCGACGTTCGACATCTATACAAAGTCGGGAAATTGTCGAACTAGGGTTGAATTTCGACGTTCGACAAACTGCAAGTAAGGAAAAAGTCGAAATATTGTCGAAATTCGACGTTCGACATTCAAAACTTTTTAAACACATTACTTTGTCGAACTGATGTCGAATTTCGACGTTCGACATTTATACAAAGTCGGCAAATTGTCGAACTAGGGTTGAATTTCGACGTTCGACAAACTGCAAGTAAGAGAAAAGTCGAAATATTGTCGAAATTCGACGTTCGACATTCAAAACTTCTTAAACACATTACTTTGTCGAACTGATGTCGAATTTCGACGTTCGACATTTATACAAAGTCGGGACTTGGTCGAACTAGGGTTGAATTTCGACGTTCGACAAACTGCAAGTAAGGGAAAAGTCGAAATATTGTCGAAATTCGACGTTCGTCATTCAAAATTTCTTAAACACATTACTTTGTCGAACTGATGTCGAATTTCGATGTTCGACACTTATACAAAGTCGGGAAATTGTCGAATTAGGGTCGAATTTCGACGTTCGACAAACTGCAAGTAAGGGAAAAAGTCGAAACATTGTCGAAATTCGACGTTCGACATTCAAAATTTCTTAAACACATTACTTTGTCGAACTGATGTCGAATTTCGACGTTCGACATTTATACAAAGTCGGCAAATTGTCGAACTAGGGTCGAATTTCGACGTTCGACAAACTGCAAGTTAGGGAAAAAGTCGAAATATTGTCGAAATTCGACGTTCGACATTCAAAATTTCTGAAACACATTACTTTGTCGAACTCATGCCGAATTTCGACGTTCGACATTTATACAAAGTCGGGAAATTGTCGAATTAGGGTCGAATTTCGACGTTCGACAAACTGTAAGTAAGGGAAAAAGTCGAACTATTGTCGAAATTCGACGTTCGACATTCAAGTTTTCTTAATACACATTCCCTCTGTTGAAATTATGTCGAATTTCGACGTCCAACAATTTTCCGGACCCGGGAAAAGTCGAAATATTGTCGAAATTCGACATTGTTCTTTCAACAATTCTTTAACACATTCACTATGTCGACCTTATGTCTACTTTCGACGTTCGACAAGTGGCCATCGAAATATTGTCGAATTTCGACATTCGACATTTCAACAAAGCCAGTAAAGTGTCTAATTTATGTATATTTTCGAAAATCGACAAATTTCCCGATAGTGCAATAGTCGAATTATTGTCGAATATCGACGTTTGACATTGGTCTTTTACCAAAATGTCGAAACTTTGTCCAAATTCGACGTTCGACTTTCAACATATCTTAAACACATTCACTATGTCGAATTTATATCGAATTTCGACGTTCGACAATTTGCCGGGCCAGGAAATAGTCGAAATATTGTCGATTTTCGACATTCGACATTTTGACAAAGCCGGTAAAGTGTCGAATTTATGTCGAATTTCAACATATGACAAATTAGCAGACAGGAAATCGGTCGAATATTGTCGAATTTCGACGTTCGACATTGTCCTTTTACCAAAATTTCAAAAAATTGTCGAAATTCGACGTTCGACAATATGCCGGGCTGCAATAGACGACATATTGTCGTAATTCGACGTTCGACTTTCAACATTTCTGAAACACATTCACTATATAGAACTTATGTCGAATTTCGACGTTCAACATTTTGCCGGGCCATGAAAAATTCGAAATATTGTCGAAATTCAGCGTATGACATTCAATATTTCTATAACATATTCACTAAGTTGAACTTATGTCGAATTTCGACGTTCGAAAATTTGCTGGGCCGGCAATATTGTCGAAATCAGACGTCAACTCTCTTAAAACACCACAGTCATGTGCGGGTTAAGTAGTTGAACATCTATGAAGATCCTACAGTCCAACCTGTGTCCATCGGTACTCAAAAAGAAGTGCATTTATAAAGACAATACATGTGTGTATTTTGGTGCAGGACAAAAGAAATGCAGAACGTTGTCATAAGGTTTATCTGCATCACTTTTGCTCTGCATTAAACAGTCGCGTGTTTAATAAAGTTGATGTTTTGTGTCTGTCCTACTTACAAAGTTATAACTGTATGAATTGTGAGTCTATTTAGTTGAAATAGTGATAAATCCAGTTATTAGGTTGCTTGCGGTGTCCATGTATTGCGTATATGATTCACGTGCTGAGTCGATGATCTGAAGCAGTCAGCAAATCAAATTTTCTTCAACCTCATAGAGTTTTTTTCCCTTCTGTTTTTGAACTGACAAAATATTTGACAAACTATGCTTCTTTATATATTTGTCCGGCTGAGCAGGGCAACACAGTACTTCTCGTCTGTCAGTGTTATTATTTACTAAAATTCTACATCTGCACGTGCTGACCTTGAAGGAAATGGACAAAACTCCCACGGTATCCGTCAATAAAATGAAGTACAGTGTAGCCTACTTCCCCCGGACTTTACGACACATACCTCTCACTTGTGTATTTCGTCGCCAGATCAGGATCCAAACGGTCTGAGGCATTGCCAAAGCAGCGCCTCACTCAGTTTTCTTCTTGTTCTTGCTTAACGATGTATTTGTCGCAATTTGACTTCGTTTTTTTAATGTCCGTTTGGGGAGGGTTACACTGTACTTCTCTCTTTTCAACTCTGCTATTCACTGTAAGACTACATCAGCAATGATGCCCTCTATAGACATGTATTTATTTGGAAATTGTTCAAAAGAAAGAATAGTCGCAGCTTTAACTATAGACGGACCAGTTTGCTTTATTATAAGTGAACTGATCTGCATAGCTAATTTATATATTGTATCATCTAATACTAGCTTGGTATTTATTTCTATATACATGTATTCGTGTCCATACCATTTATGGGGCCTTCACATACACGATATTTTCTTACGATTCCTTACGGATCGCCAACAGTTACTCGTAGTCAATCGTAAGCATCCGCAAATGATCCGTTAGTGTCCGTAAATAACTCGCAAGGATACGTAAGGACTCGTGGAAGAAGATGCCCATAATTTTGTGTCAAAAATTTTCTTACGATTGTCCGCGGAGATATTCTTCCGTAAATCAATCGTAACGATCCGTTAAGTATCGTAAACCGGTTGTAACAACACGTAATCCTCCGTAAACAGCCCGCAATGATCCGTAAACAGTCCGCAAGGATCCGTAAACCGTCCGTAACGTGTTCGTAGTCATCCGTGGTATTATCGTGGAGGTTTTCCGTCCAAACAGGCATAATCTTGCCAAAAAGACCACACAAATATAAGTGAACTATTATTTCAGTCATATCGATGTTCTATCACTTCATGTCAGTTGTCGAATGATGACACATTTGAAATTGAATACTTTTTGGTACAGAAAAGGTCAAACACGTCAGTGTTTTTTAGGTAAATCGTAACAACTCATAAAGGTGCGTTCACATACAGTGGAGAATCTGTTATTCTTTCCCGTTTATGCTTACGCATGCGGAAACGAAACGCAAACGAAACGCAAACGAAACGATAAACGATAAACGCGTTTTGCGTTTATAAGTGAGTTTTGCGTTTATAAACGCGTTTATAAGCGGATTTTTGCGTTTCATTCGGCATACCTTTGTTTTTATCGAGACCGATCAATTATACGAATTAAAATAAATCCGAAAGGTATTTAAATAATTATACTAGGTTTATAGTACCCTTCTTATGCCTACATGTACATGTATGCCTAGATAAAACTGTGAGTGTATACAGTATGACAGGGTGTATAGATTGCCAGAGGCCTTGGGCGGACAATGCCTGCTGTGTACACGTCCGGCTTTACTATCTCCCATATATGGTCATGCTGATGCAGTCACCAATAATTGACATTTTAGTCATGCTTAGTAACTCGGCGTCTGAACTGGGTGGAATCATTTATGTAGACCAGGACCTGAGTAACTCGGCGTATTGATCCAAGCATTGGCTCATATCAAATGATTAGTAACTCGGCGTCTGATCTGGTTCCAATCAATGATACTGTTTGAAAATCTTCCCGTCTGAAAATTGCGTCACGTATGCAGTTTGTCAAGATCTAATACATACTGTTATTCATCTACGCAAACGCATTTTCTCAATATCGCTCAAATTTTATGTGACCTTTGAAAACATTTTTCTATGTACATGTAGATGAGACGCCGATAAGTTCGCCATCTAATCACGGAGCAGTCTGTGATTTCTCCATGATCTAATCAAGATCTAAACTGATGTACGTTATAGAACGAATTAATATTTTGATTAAAAAACCAGTTTTGTTCTCCATCATAATGCTGAGTGACTCGGCGTTCCAACGAGATCTTAACTGTTAAATTTTATTAGATTAATTAAAATCATATTGATTTCTATTCAAACGGTTTGAATCTATTTCAATTACTTTGGGGGAGTTAGGGGTAAAATTAGTAAAATGTTAAATCGGCAATACATCAGGATCCAAACTGACAGCTTTGATAAAGTCAAATTAGATCTACTTTATATGATAGATTTACACTAGTGTGGCCATTTCTTGTGAAAGTAACCTGACCATAAAAATGACGGACTATAAATTGTAAAATTGCCCCCAACAGACTCGCACCCCTAATTAGGATTATGTTTACTTTGATAAGCCGAAGTTTTATTACCCCATATCCGGTTGATGACGCAACGAGATGTCGGGTAGTTACACCACAGAATTATATTATACAAGAATTCCGTGGTTACACGATGGGCAATTATTATATTGCTGTTTTTGACCATGTACAGTTATACTTTACAGATAGATAAAATCCTTCATATTTACAGCTCATCTAAATGTTATGTGACTTAATGATTCTTTTGAATATGTTGACTCGACACTGGAATAACGTCTGAACGTATCAGGTATGCGTTTAGATGATTTTATGATAATTTTAGATTAGTTTTGTTATAACCTATCATTATATAAACTCCAAAAAGAATGGACCTAACAGGGTCTACACTGTTTCAATTCCATGTATAGAATTTAGTACAAATGTGTGAGTGTAACAACATATTTGTAAAAAATCAGAATGTGCAAAATTTGATCATAGTAACTCGGCATCTGATCTGGATCCAAACATTGATGCGAATCAGATGCCCAGTAATTTAACAACTGATCTGAATCCAAGCAATTGACAAATATTTCGGTTGGAACAAAAAGCACCACCATATTTTTAAACGAAACACAGATCGTCTAATTTAACGATCGAATGAGATAAAACTCTTTAAAAAACACAATTCGCACAACTTGTGTATATATAAAGCACTTTTAAAGTGCAAAAATGAGAAAATATCTTTCTTAACGTTGTTTAAACACCCAAAATGCAATGTAAAACCATATTATGACTATTAACTTATAAGTGCGTTTAAACGCACTTACAAACGCGTTTGTAAGTTAATAGATAAAACGCGTTTCAAACGCCTTTCAAACGCGTTTAAAACGCATTAAGTGGGAAAGAATAACAGTTTCTCCACTGTACACGGATGTTTCTTACGAGTCCTTACGGATCTCCAAACCGTAGTCAATCGCAAACGTCCGGAAATAACTCGTTAACATCCGCAAACACATCGCAGACGTCCGTAAACAATCCGTTACCATCCGCAAAACTCGACGACATCCGTAAGCCTCCGTAAGACGAAAATCTGTTTTTTTGACATGTCAAAAACTTTTTTACGATAGACCACGGATGGACTCCTCCGTAAACAACACGTAAATAATCCGTTACAATCCGCAACTTAATCTCAAATCGAACGTAACAACACGTAACCCTAACATTTGCAAACAGTTTATATCCAGATTAAACCGCACATGGCGATAACTCACATCAGGACCTACTCAAATTGAGACTCTAATCTTATATTTTGAGAAATTTTTGAAGAAAAAAATAATATTATAACAGTAATTTGCAATAATTGTTGCAGGCGGTAATATTACGTATTGTTTACGATAAAGTCCCTTCACTGTCATCACGTAACGAGCTTTGAACAATTCGTCTACGTTTATTTCTCAAATTTTAATTTTAGGTTTTTTGATTTAAGGAGTATAAAATTGAGTGTCAAGCAGTTTGGAACCTGACCAGGTGCCGCGTCACGCGATGCCAGATCTGGATCCAAACCTTTTGCAAGTATCATTGTACTCGGGCTATGGCGGTGAAGGGGCAAGTACAGTCAAACTTATATTGAGTGACCATTTAACTGAAAGAGCGTGCAAGTAGAGAAAACCAGGTGCGACTGCTCTAGAACGCGGAGTTTTGTCGTAAACATATCGTAATAACTCGTAAGATACCGTAAATAGCCCGTAACAACTCGTAACACATCTTTAATTCACTCTTAAAAGTAGCATATATCGTAAGAAACCGTAAACTTTTACGGATGTGTGCCAATGTGTGCCATCCGTAAGAAAATCGTAGAAATTCCGTGTATGTGAAGGCCCCATTAGTTAAGTTTAATATTTGTCCACATTCCCCCTATATCGCAGATTAATTCAGTATTCGACCACCAAATGTCCTACTAACTCGATAGTTTTTTTATTATATTATACTTCACATGTAATTACAAAACATATGTTTTGTTTTCTGTGACAAAAAAAGAAAGGGTTGTTCTGTTCTGCTCTGTCTATTACAGACGAGCAAATAACTAAGTAAGTAAGTACACAGTAATATATAATAACAAATATTATATATTATTCTCAAACAGATGTTAACCGAAAGTTTAAAGCTTAAAGCAGTCTCAATGCGCATTTAGCTTTACCCTCAACCCGCTTTAATTGGTCACCTATATTCAATACTAGAAACAGTCTATGGAACAAATTTGGGTTAATGTTCAGGGACCACACATATAGGTTGACCAATTAACCCATTGCTCCATATACGCATTTCAATTCACTCCAACACTAAAGAAAATAGTTTCTGCCTAGACAGTCACCAATTTTATCATAACAAATATTTTCTATTTACCACAAACCACAAAGCCCGTTTCTTTGTTTTTAAGATAGATGAATAACCGAATACTTGAAGCAGGTTGAAGGTAAAACAGAATGCGCCTTAAGGCACATTCTGCTTTACTTTTAGTCTGCTTTATGATACATTTTCATGACTGTATAAATGGAAGTATTGTCGTCGGTGAAAGAATCAATTAGAGGCGTATTTATCGGGTAAAGCAGTCTGAACTTGAAACAGAACGCACCCTATAAGGCGCATCATGTTTCAATCTATAGATCCGCTATAAGGGATTAGATACCGGAAGGTAAACGTTTGCTTTTAAGTTTAAACTCATTACTCCACAGATACGCATTTTAACATCTTTCATCGTCCACTTTTTGCCGAAAATAGTTCTATTCTACGCATTCAAGAATATTTATTATTAGTAACATTCTCTATAATCTAGCAGATGATAGTCTAAAGCTTAAAGCAGGTTGAACGCAAAGCAGAACTGGTCTTAACTTGCATTCTACTTAACTCTAAACGGTCATCCATCTTCAATACTAGAAACAGCCACATGTCAATGGTTTCGGATTGAAGACCACCGACCTACTCCTAAACAGTTTGTCTTATAAATGTTCCATCTTATTATAGAAATAGCATTCTACCAGTGTAAGATAATCCGTGCATGCAAGATTACTGAAAACAGTGAAGGATCATCACAATGGCCCTCCCAGGTGACTAATATAGTCCTGGTATAATCAGTATATACACCGTATCTATATGTAAACTATTACTTAACTTTATTACATAGTAACTCGTATACATTTAAGGTTATTGAAGACTTGATCGTGAGCAATCTTTAATATGTCACTGAACTTACCGACTATACGCCTATATAAAATTACACAAAATACATGTTATTGTATAATTTTTATAGTGAAGACCCTGTCCAGTGGGCTCTGGTAGGAGACACCAGGCCCGGTGTGATCTGTTTGCGGTCTAGCTGTATACCAAATATACATCAATGCGTTACACAGCAGGTTAGACAAGTATAAGACCTAGATAAATATAGTTCGGTAGAAGACCTTTAATCTGAATTCAAACCGTGTTTCGTATAAATATTCAGGTTATACATCTAAATACAATTACAAAATAATAGTGCGTGGTACAGTTGTTCATTCTTGTCAAATACATGTAGTAAACAGTGTATAACTAGATCAAAGGGCTCTTCTAGGCACTTTCGGTCCAGTCCGCAATTGCCCCATACGTATACAGATTTAATCGCACGACTCCCGAAGACTTATTCGCACTATCTGCCGTTAAATTGTCGAAATTGAAATCTGATACTTTTTCCACATTTCCCAGACTTTATAGAAATGTTGAATGTTTGACACTTTGGTGAAAGGACAATATCGAAAGTCGAAATTCGAAAATATTTCGACTATTTATCTGTCTGGCAATTTCTCGCAAGTCGAACTTCGACAATAACTCGACATTTTCCCTGCAATGGCACTTGTAAAACGTCACAATTCCACATAAGTTCGACATTATGAATGTGGTAAAGAAATGTTGATTGTCAAATGACGAATTTTGACAACATTTCGACTTTTTCGAGGCTCGCTAAATTATTGAACTTCTAATTTCTACACAAGTTCGACATAGTGAATGTTTTTAAGTAGTGTTGAAAGTCGAACTTTGAATTTCGTCAACTTTTCGACATTTTGGTAAACGGACAATGTCGAATGTCGAAATTTGACATAATGTGTCGACTTTTTCCCGGCCTGGAAAATTGTCGTATGTCTAAATTGGACACATGATCGACATAGTGGGTGTGTTAAAGTAATTTTAAAAGAAGAAAGTCGAATATTTTGACAATTTTTCGAAATTTTGGTAAAAGAATAATGTCCAACGTCGATATTCGACAATATTTCGACTATTGCACTATCGGGAAATTTGTCGATTGTCGAAAATATACATAAATTAGACACTTTTCTGGCTTTGTTGAAATGTCGAATGTCGAAATTCGACAATATTTCGATGGCCACTTGTCGAACGTCGAAAGTAGACATAAGGTCGACATAGTGAATGTGTTAAAGAATTGTTGAAAGAACAATGTCGAATTTCGACAATATTTCGACTTTTCCCGGGTCCGGAAAATTGTTGGACGTCGAAATTCGACATAATTTCAACAGAGGGAATGTGTATTAAGAAATCTTGAATGTCGAACGTCGAATTTCGACAATAGTTCGACTTTTTCCCTTACTTGCAGTTTGTCGAACGTCGAAATTCGACCCTAGTTCGACAATTTCCCGACTTTGTATAAATGTCGAACGTCGAAATTCGGCATGAGTTCGACAAAGTAATGTGTTTCAGAAATTTTGAATGTCGAACGTCGAATTTCGACAATATTTCGACTTTTTCCCTTACTTGCAGTTTGTCGAACGTCGAAATTCGACCCTAGTTCGACAATTTGCCGACTTTGTATAAATGTCGAACGTCGAAATTCGACATCAGTTCGACAAAGTAATGTGTTTAAGAAATTTTGAATGTCGAACGTCGAATTTCGACAATGTTTCGACTTTTTCCCTTACTTGCAGTTTGTCGAACGTCGAAATTCTACCCTAATTCGACAATTTCCCGACTTTGTATAAGTGTCGAACGTCGAAATTCGACATCAGTTCGACAAAGGAATGTGTTTAAGAAATTTTGAATGTCGAACGTCGAATTTCGACAATGTTTCGACTTTTTCCCTTACTTGCAGTTTGTCGAACGTCGAAATTCGACCCTAATTCGACAATTTCCCGACTTTGTATAAGTGTCGAACGTCGAAATTCGACATCAGTTCGACAAAGTAATGTGTTTAAGAAATTTTGAATGTCGAACGTCGAATTACGACAATATTTCGACTTTCCCCCTTACTTGCAGTTTGTCGAACGTCGAAATTCGACCCTATTTCGACAATTTCCCGACTTTGTATAAATGACGAACGTCGAAATTCGACATCAGTTCGACAAAGTAATGTGTTTAAGAAGTTTTGAATGTCGAACGTCGAATTTCGACAATATTTCGACTTTTCCCAAACTTGCAGTTTGTCGAACGTCGAAATTCGACCCTAATTCGACAATTTTCCGACTTTGTATAAATGTCGAACGTCGAAATTCGACATCAGTTCGACAAAGTAATGTGTTTAAGAAGTTTTGAATGTCGAACGTCGAATTTCGACAATATTTCGACTTTTCCCTTACTTGCAGTTTGTCGAACGTCGAAATTCTACCCTGGTTCGACAATTTGCCGACTTTGTATAAATGTCGAACGTCGAAATTCGACATCAGTTCGACAAAGTAATGTGTTTAAGAAGTTTTGAATGTCGAACGTCGAATTTCGACAATATTTCGACTTTTCCCTTACTTGCAGTTTGTCGAACGTCGAAATTCTACCCTGGTTCGACAATTTGCCGACTTTGTATAAATGTCGAACGTCGAAATTCGACATCAGTTCGACAAAGTAATGTGTTTAAGAAGTTTTGAATGTCGAACGTCGAATTTCGACAATATTTCGACTTTTCCCTTACTTGCAGTTTGTCGAACGTCGAAATTCAACCCTAGTTCGACAATTTCCCGACTTTGTATAAATGTCGAACGTCGAAATTCGACATCAGTTCGACAAAGTAATGTGTTTTAAAAATGTTGAATGTCGAAAGTCGAATTTCGACAATATTTCTACATTATGGCAAAGTTGACTTGTCGATCGGCAAAATTTGTTACATTATGTGAAAGCTTAAATGTCGAAAGTCGAAATTCGACAGCTGTTCGACCTTTCATTTGTGAAAGGTCGAATGTCGAATTGTCGAATGTCGTGCAAACTTCACACACCTAGTACAGTGGGGAATCTGTTATTCTTTCCCAATAAACGCGTTTACGCTAAAACTATTATTTGCAGTGCAAACAGTTTGGAACCAGATCAGACGCCGGGTAACCCGGCGTCTGATCAGGCTTTAAACTGTTTGCCACCAAGATAAACAAGAATTATCAGAATTGTCCAAAAGTTGTTCTTTTCTACGTTATAGTGCTTTGCGTTTGCGTACGTTTGCGTTTAAACGGGAAAGAATAACAGATTCTCCACTGTATGTGCCATAAAAGGCTTTAACCCTTTCGTGATCAAATTATTCGGGAGATGTTTACCCCCTCACCGCTTTATTGTCGTCTGTTTCAGTATTGTTACAGGTACTTGACACATAGATCTAGATCTATTTACCACATAGATCAAGATTTATTACCAAAAAATATTTTGTTTTTACTTACACCAGGCTCAGTCGCGTTTTAACTTCAGAATACGTGTAAGTTCGAATTCAGCCATCTTAAGCTATCGAATTTTATATGAAACAATAACAGGGAATTTCGACTTAAGCCAGTTCGAACTGACAGAGAATCGACTGTATACTTGAACTCGCATAGCTCTACAGCATCTAATGTTATCTCAAGTTTTTGAATTGCTAGGTGTTCTTTCTAGTCAATTAATCCTTTCAACGCTTAATTTATAGTAAGTTGTGTACCCCTTCACTGCCTTATTGTCGTTTTCCTCAAGTGTTGTCTGCAAACGTTTCAAAGTTAGATTTAGGTGCCTGAAGAAAAGTCAATAAGAATGTCAAGCAGTTTGGTCCTTTATCAGTCGCTTCCTTACGCAGTGTCTGATCAAGATCCAAACTGTACAAACACTCGTATTGAAAATTCTTCAAATATGTACAGTACTACCTTATTGGTTAACCTTGAAACGACATTGCAGACAACAACATTGAAGCAGACGACAATGAAACGGTGGTAAAACTATCCCTAAAGATTTGTCAGTGAAAGGGTTAAAAGAATACTTCCTCGTAAAATTAACCCCTTGCCTGTACAGCCTATATAGCGATCGTGATTTGACTGAAATTTGCAAACCTTTTGTGTCCAGATCAGACGCCGGATTCAAACTGTTTGACACTCTTTAATTAAAACAAACGTACAAATTTTAGTTTGAAAAAGTTTGCAGACGACAATTTCAAACCAGACGACATAACGACACGACGACAGTTTCAAGCACGTCAACGTAACAACAAGAGAATGGTTAAAATATCATTTATAAGCAAACACAGCACGTAGATTCGTCATGTACGGTAAAACCTCTCTATTACGACCAATCAATTGTGTCAAATATTAACTGTTTAAGACAGGTGACTGCTTAAAGCAAAGTGAAAGTGAAACAGAAAGCTCCTACAGGAGCTTTCTGTTTCACTTTCACATTGCCTTAAGCTGCCACCTGTCTTTTATACAGATAATTTACTTTCTTTTTAGTGGTCGTAATAGAGAGGTTCTACTGTTTATCCACTTTGATAAGAGAGAACACAGTGCAACCTCCGAAAACCAGACTCCATTAAAATATTCACCTCTGAAACTTCAAATGGAAAATTCCAAATTCTAATAGAGTCTAGTCCATTTTCGACTTTTTATGGGTGTTCTTCCCATTACAAATTACAAGCAGTGCAGATTCTGATCAGAGGGCTCCTTGCTCTATGATCAAAATATATATTGCTTAGGACATTTGTATCTTTCACCGGTATACATTGTTTGTAAAGGACGAGTTTACTCGTTGCTAGGGTTGAATCTATTAAATCAGAAGTCTCTGAAATACAAACAAATTTCTCAGTCAAAAACTCGTTTGGTTTTTTTAAAAAATCATTTAACGAAGACAAAGCTCTAAGGATAATGCCACTGTTTAAAGCAGAAATAAAGGAGCTTTGTTCTTGCAAATTGCTAAATCACAGTTGGTATTGTTATATTGTTGTTAATTATTTGTTTTGTATGAAAATGCCTTTTGTTTTGTGTGCTTGTATATATGTTGAGGGCCTCATGGAAGGTTGGTATTTACCAAATGAGCTCTCTCGTTAAATAAAGTCTTTATTATTATTATTATTATAATTATTATTATTATTATTATTATTATTTCTATATTGATACTGTTGTCCTTCATTAACCCTTCCACTGTCAATGACGTCATACAGTGGAGAATCTGTTATTCTTTCCCGTTTAAACGCAAACGTACGCAAACGCAAAGCACTAAAACATAGAAAAGAACAACTTTTGGACAATTCTGATAATTCTTGTTTATCTTGGTGGCAAACAGTTTGCAGCCTGATCAGACGCCGGGTTACCCGGCGTCTGATCTGGCTCCAAACTGTTTGCACTGCAAATAATAGTTTAAGCGTAAACGCGTTTATTGGGAAAGAATAACAGATTATCCACTGTAAGGCGCATTTGCAAACAGTTTTGATGCGTAATGCGGCGTCTGATCAGGATAAAAAGTTGCTGTATCGTGTTTTGAAATTACGTCAGTTATACTGCCTTAAATCTAACTTTGAAACGATATTGCAGACAACAATATCGAAGCAGACGACAATGTGGCGGAGAATGGGTAAAAACCTCACGATAAATTTACCCCTTACTACACAGATGTAGCCTATTTCTAGGTTTGAAAACATTGTTACCACCTAAAACAGGTGGAAAATAAAAGATAATACTTCTTTAAAGCGACTCGCAACCAGATGGTGCATTAAAAATAGTAATTTGTAAATATGTGTCAAACGCTTATATAAATGGTAAAGAATTAGTTTAGGATAAGAAATTCTGTTTAAAAAAATGTATTTCAATAAAAAAAAATATTGGTCTCTGGTGGGATTCGAACCCGGGGCCCGGCATTGGCGGACAGAAGGCAAAATAGGGGAAACCGCTTAGACCAATGGACCACGGAACTATCCGTTTATCTCGGATCGATTTAACGTATTTAAATGTGTAGCCATCGAAAGTGCATACAACTGCGTAATTCGGCTCGTGTTTATGTCTAAGCCCGTGTAGAGAAGCAACAACATCAACTATACCGTCTACTAGTCGGTATAGAAAAACGATGGAAAATATCTAAAAATCTAAGATTCGGTGACGATTCTTGAGACTTTTTTTGGACTGATCATATTTTTTTAATGTCAGAAGCCAAAAAATGCCACAAATTTGCTTTTATTTGAGTATTTTATTTTATTTTGACAAGTCACCATCCGGTTGCGAGTCCCTTTAAAGGAACATTATATTTTATTTTCAGCCTACTTTAATCTCCCATCCTAAAAAATAGTAGAAATTTATTGTCTTTTATAGTTCACGCCCAAGACTGCCTAGCTAGAAACTACATTTCTTAGTCTGTAAACAATTAGACAGGGCTGCCATATATTTCCCAATTTTCCTTTTTTCCAGCGCAGTTACTTAAAGCATGTTGAAAGTAAAGCAGAATGCGCCTTAATGCGCATTCTGACTTACTTGCAGCCTGCTTTAAGCTACCATCTGCTAGATAAAAATCCGAAGATTTCGGAAAAATCCGGAGAAATGGAAGCCCTGATTACAAAAGTAAAAAATGTGCATTTATAGAATAAAGGGTTAAAATGCCATGTACTTAAAGGTCTTTAAGGTTCGAGTCAGACTTCATACTCCAATAATTTAATACAATATAAGGGTTTTACTGTACAGAATATGTAATTGATCTATATCAGAACGCAATGAACTGAACGTTATGTACATGTTTTAGTTGTTCATTTGCCATTTTTACCGTCATGAAGGTCTTTACCACCTCCGTATTTTGTTAGGATACCAGTTTATTATTGTATAGTCTGTGTAGATCTGTATATGCTCAACCCCAGCTACTTGTCAGTCGAATCTTAATCAGGAAGAATAAAAAGTCAATTTAAAACTAAAATCAATCGACTTTTGGGAGAGAGCCAGACAATATTTATTCGGTGATAAATAGGTCAAACATATCTTTAGCGGGTCCATATACAGTTTGGCTATTCCCTTCTCAGCAACAAAATCTTCTGTTTAACCCATTTACGAAAAGTGAATTATACCACATTACGGATTGGATAAGTCCATAATTTATCTAAGGGGTGCATGCCTGGTCTAAATCTTTTGGTTTCGTTCTGTTTTATATTGAAATTCCCATCAGTGTCGACTCTGATCAGACGTCGCATTATGAGACGTCTGGTCAGAGTCTACACTGTTTGCCTATGTCCTATATAAAGTGCCGTTGGAACATATGGGTTAACCAATCCCGTGATTTTGTTTCTGTCATATAAAAACTCACTCAGTCTTGAAACTTTGAATAGAAATTCAATTCCAAATTAACCCATTTGTGCCCACGAACCCATATATGGGACATAGGCAAACAGTGTAGACTCTGATCAGACGCCGCATCATGCGGCGTCTGATCAGAGTCTACACTGTCTGCTGATAGGGATTTCAATATAAAACAAAACGAAAATGAAAATTTAGACCAGACAATCCTTAGATAAAAATGGACTAATCCAATATATAAGCATGGAAGAATCCACTGGGCACAAATGGGTTAAGTCTGGTCCAGATTTGCTATCGAAGGTTGTTTTTACAATGCATGTATTTGCAAACAGTGTAGATCCTACTGAGATACCGCAACTTGCGGCGTCTCAACTGGGTCTGCACTGTTTTTTATTTCATTTAAATTGATCTGTTTTATGGACAAGAACTACACATTCGGGAAGGTATTAATTTTTTCAGGACAAGTTGATCATTGTAAGTGTCCATTGTCCGACTGGACAGGTTGAACAAAACGGTAATGTCGAACTATAGGAAGTTTCTTTGAGAAATCAGGTCACTATAGGGTAATGGCATTGTATGCGGCTCGAGGTCTATTACAATTATTATAAATCAGATTATTAGCCCTATGAATGAACATTTTCAAATCTGGAAATAAAAAATGAAGGAAAAATGTTTTAATTATTTTCCTTGTTTCCTTAGAGGTAACAGTTTTCGCAAAAAATCTCGACTTGGTTGACTATTGTACTCGCCGACAGATCTGAATCTATTTTTGTTTGACACTTTAATAACATTTTTCCACTCAAAATACCAAAAACTCATTCTGATCGAATCGAATATCAAACTAATATCAAACTATCAACGAATAAAAGGTAGTTTAGCTTTTAAGTTAAAAGTAGTGGAGAATGGTCGCGTGGCGTTAATTTTGCTGTTTAAAAGAAACGAAACGCAAATTTCATGTAGTAAATTGGAGAAAACGACAGTAATTTAAAGATTATGAAGATTCATTTTCATCTGAGAGGCAAACAGTTAGGAACATGATCCGCGCCGGGTGACCCTGTGGCGGATCTGGTTCCAATCTGTTTGCAATGGAAATTATAGTAGCATAATTTGTAATATAAACACGTTTATTAGGAAATAATAAAACATTCTCAACTGTACACTTGTTTTAACTATCTACTGATATATGCTGTGAATATCTAATAAACCCTTTTAAGCTGAACAAGTTTCCGTCTTTAAAGAAGTTCACGATATCGTGTCTTAAAAACGGATATAATATGTATATACATACATGTACATCTAACGTACAATTTGAGTGCCAAACAGTTGGTATATGGATAACATGCCGATTGAATCAGCTTAACCGAATCCAAACAGTTTGCAAACTTGATCAATATATATTATAATGCTTTTAGCTAAGCATGAGATAGTTAAAATATAGCGACACAGGGGCCGTTTCATAAAACTTCGTACGACAAAGGTTGTCGTAAGTTAAACCTTTAAAATACATTTAATTTATTTCTGATTTATCTATCTAATTCTGTCTTGTGACATCTCTTTGGAATCGTCTTGAAAAAACGATTCCAAGGAGATACATGTATCACAAGACAGGATTAGATGGAGAAATAAATAATAATTGAGAGTTTTATAATCTGACTTACAACAACATTTTATGAAACGGGTCCCTGGTGTGCTTGAATCTTCAACCTACCTTCAAGCTAGTGTGTTAATCCAGACATTAAGGTAGATCGGGATAACCCACACCACACTCGTCCTAGTCCACACTCGTCCTATTTTAATGTTTCAATTGTCAACCCCCAATATGTTTGTAGACCATATAACTGTGTGTATAGAGATATGATATCTAAGAGTTTTGCCTGTTGAACCGTGGTCCAAAACACGTACTGATATGTGTGGAGTGTGTATAAACTTAAGGACATGTTTCAAACTTCCGGGTAGGCCGAATGGCTTAAACCTTTGCATGCTTGCTCCGTTAGTGATTATCTCTACAAACAGATTTGATCCAGATGAGACGCCGCGTAACGCGGCGTCTCATCAGGATCGAATCTGTTTGCCATTCTGACACTGAATTTAAAAATTCTAATTTTAGAACGAAAGCAGACGACAATTGTTTGCAGACGAAAAAATTACCCAGCATACAAAGCGTTAAACCTTTAGCGCACTACGTTATTGTCGTCTGGAAAAGTGTCGTCTGCGACAATTAATAAGTTAATTTATCCTTTTTTATTTAAGAAAATTATCATTAAATAGTCAAACAGTTTGGAACGAGATAAGATTCCGATTTACTCGGCGTCTTATCCGGATTCAAACCGTTTGCGTGTTGTCACATATTAAAACAGTACTGTTAAATCGTTATACAGTTTTTCACGTGACATACATGTAGTGTGTATTCGCTCTAATGATGACTAAAATATGTAATTACCCTTTATCCCATAACCTATTCTAGTTTTGAAGACAGATAATCACTTAAAAGCACGTTGGAAAGCAAAGCAGAATGCTTTGTTGTTTTCAACCTGCTTAAGCTACATGTATGTACCATTTGTTAGGATATAAATTACTTATTATGTTGCATATTTATGAATATATAGACTGGAACTGTATATTTCCTACAGTGGATGGGGTAAATTAAAGATGTATTTATGGATAATTTGTTTATACTAATTATCATATCCCTAATTCAGTGTACAGTAAATCTCTCATTTGCAGATATCCTTGTGAAGATGCCTAATACACGACACAAAACGACAGAAATTTCTGCTACTTTTCATTAGATGCATTAAAACTTCCATCTGACTTCAAGACCAACATATAGACCTGTCTGAGATTCGCTTAGGACACGTTTCAATGTACGTTCGAAGCTCTGTTCAGGTTGAGGACCCCCAATGAGATCGGACCAATGTCGGTCAATATCGGAACTCTTCAGAGAGCGATCGGCCATTCTTGTCAACTGCCGACAGTTGACGAGAATATCCGATTGCTGTACGTAGAGTCTCGATTTTGGTCCGATCTCATTAGGGGTCCTCAACCTTAAGTACAATTAAACTGTCCGTTTAGCTTAATCAAACATACCAACATTTCACAGATAAAAACGGAGCTAGCTAAGCCACGTTTCAACTTTGAAATAAGACTCAGTTCGACTTGAGCGATTTAGAACTAACGAATTTGAACTTCATCCTGTATTTTCTGGCCGTTGAAAGAGCGACAGCGGAAATCATTTAGGAACTGTATGATATGGGTCTAAACTGTTTTAAAAGAAATCATTTATACACGCTTATACACAACTCAACTCAAAATCTTTATTTCGGCTAATCTTTACAGATCATAGCCCTAAACTGGGCGGTTATGTTAATGAGAAGAACATAAACACATGAGATACAGAAATATATAGTCAGATAATTTTTCTTTTTTTTCGTTTCAAATCGTCAATGTGATAAAATCAATCGTATGTATTTCGTTTTTGTTTGTACATATTCTCTCTAGCCTGTCGATCAGCTTTGCCCGGAGAGAACACGCGGCTGACCCACATCTCCCGGCCAACCCTGTCAGTTAGTTACAAGAGGAGCAATTATGATATTGCTGTTTGATCATAGTTATTATTTTGTGATTTAGTGATTCTTTTGGATAGTTAACTCGATATTGGAATAACGTCTGATTTTATCAGGTAGGCGTTTAGATGATTATTATGTTAATCTTTATTATAGTCTTGTGTTATGACCTATGATTATATAAACTATGTAAATCCCTAGCGGACCATTCCCAAAGAATGGACCGTATGGGGTCTACACAGTTTCTATTGCATGTAAAGAATTAATACCAATTTGTAAGTAGATTAACAACATATATACATAAGAAATCTTAAACTACTCAGTAATCAACATATATACATAAGAAATATTCGACTGCCAAGTAATCAAATAGTTTAGATCCCGATCGGTCTTTGCAACAAGCAGCAGACCGGTTGGAATTTTCACGATTTGCTAAGGATATATGTATGGAATTTCGCATAAAATTATGTGTATATAGATATTTTACTAACATAGTAAGAACACCTAACTGCTCGTGCTCAGTAACAAATAGTGTAGATCCTGAACAGTTCATCTAATAGGCTGCATACTTATACGAGGAGAATAGTTAACTTGCACTTATCTAAACTGTTACTGAATGTATGTACAACGTAACTCTAATTGCGTATTGCGTGACGATTGTCTAACAGTGTAATTGGCTAGACAAGCATAAGAATAAATGGCGGCAGTCTAAATCCAGTCTAACATGTGCCGACAAATGGACAATGTCAAGGTAACCATGTTTCCAGACACATGTAAATTGACCGTGAAATGCATTACATAATTATTATGTACGGATGTAACCGCATTAAATACTAAAATATGTTCATTTGCTACATGTTGGAACGTGCCTCTTGTTTAACCTATAACATACTGTCATGTTATGTAATTATCCGGGGGCTCATCTGCAACCGAAGCCATGGATTCACTCTATAACAATAAACAATAACTAATATAAATAACGACTTTAAAAAAGACAAAGATTGTGCTGATACAATAGTTTGTAAACATGAAATGCTGCAAGCAATTTGAACCCTCATCATGTCTGACCAGGATCCAAACTATTTGACAAAACAGATTATGTAAACTATGTGATCAAAATGTTCCTGCAACAGAATATCACTTTATAATGACTTGTTCATTATACAGTGATCTTCGAAGGAAATATATTAAATATCAATCAAAAATATATTTCATTAATGTCTTCAAAAAACAAAACTGTAATTATGAACTGTGCTAAATATATTAAATATGTATTGACTTTAAGAAAAAATACCCTGGAAACAATAATTTAAATTGTTTCGTTGATTTTGTAGTATCTATGTGAATATGTAATTGGACAACGTATCAACCATCGTGTGGGTGGCACAGTATATGCGCTGTCGTCTATTACACTTTGTATTGAATTGTAACTTGCCATACTTTTCTTTATATATTTGTAAATGGCCAAAGGCATTGGAGATGCAGATTTTTCCAATAAAATACTGAAAATACTGACATTCTTATCCGTGTTTCTTCGGCTCCTGTTTGACCCTTTTAATCCCGTACAGCTGTAATATCGTCTGCGTAATCATGTCGCTGGATTTGTTTTTAGAATTTTATATCCAAACTACATTGTATATGTCTAGGTTTAATTCTTTATTTCAGTCTCATCATGATTTACAACATATCTATATCAGAGATTTAACAGTTTTCAAAGTATATCATGCCGTTCATAATATGAACTATAAGAGACTATCACAATTTTGCACACACAAAAAATACTATTAACATACATAATAAAAGTATACATTCTCCATTAATCTTGCAAACACAATTCTTTAAAGGGATTGTCTTTTTGTCTGTTTCCTCCTTAAGAAGTGCTTAAGAGGAGAATAATTGATAAAGCCTGTCTTACAAAAAAGCAGGCCAAACAAGCCAAATACAAAATGGTTTTAAAGAGGCCGCTATCACCTAACATCAGATTTGAAATAAACTTATTAATAAAGAATGTATGTATACATGGGTTTAAACTATGATCAGAGACACTAAAAGAAGTTATACTGACAATAATTACAATAAAATGAATATCCACGATAAAGGCCGGTAACTATCTACAAAGGCACTGAAGAATACTAAAACAGGTTTTGGCCCATCACCTACAAATACAGACTCTGTAAAAAGAAAAGACAACTTTCCAGTTTTGGACATATCATCAAAGTTAACATTTGAGATGAAGGATTTAAGGAAAACGTTTGTCAAAGATCATTGTACAAGTAACAATCTAAAAAAAAACATGGGCCTCATCTTCAACCTCATCACAGAAAGGGCACTTTCTGTCTTTTTGTTCTAAACCCTCAAATCTGCCCGTCTCTATACGTAAAGGTGCAACGCCACATCGGAACTTGCTAAAGGCAGCTCTGTGCCGTAACGGCAAAATCAAATTACAATATACTATTTAGTGTTCCGTTTTAAAATCGAGTTTAAAGTTCAAATATTGCCTCAGTTTATTACTACCCCGTCCAGATGACCCTTTAATAAGATGTGTAATAGACGTTAGTCATTCCTCACAAAATTTAGCGTGTCTAGGTCGATCCTGCTCGTTGATAGAGTGATAGATACAAAGTGTGATCATGTAGGAGAACTGATTATAAGTAATACAATCTTTAGGTATTATTCACTGAAGCATTGACTCCCCCCCCCCCCCCCCCCAAATAAACGAAAATAAACAAAAACAAACATACATTCAGTAGATCTACTCCTTTTCAAAGGTATTGTTTGGAATTATATTAGTATATGCTACTATTAGTACTTTATATAATATGAACTTTAACTGGTCACGTATCATAAACAATTTGATGTATAACAATACCTCGTACTGCATGTTGAATGCCATAGATGTAATAAAGGAGTTGTTCTGTTCTGTTCCTTTCTCAGCATTCTACAAGAACTATTTCTTATAGTATTAATCTTTTTATTGGAAGAACAATGGCAAATCTCTTTCGATTAGAAAGGTAAATATTTCAAAGCAAACATCATTTTCTACTTTAACCCTTTCCCACATAGAAGCGCCTTTTAGCACATTTATAATTCATTCCTACACTAAAGAAAAAAGTTTCCATTTATACAGTCAAGAGTATGCATCATTAGAATTATTTTCTGTATTCTAGCAGATAGTACCTTAAAGCAGACTTTCAATCTGCTTTAAGTGGTCACCTGTTTTCAAAACTAGAAACAGGCTATGGGGTAATGGGTTAACTAATTAACCGTTAGATGCTGTAATTACCGTTATTACCACTGTCCGTCGTTGACAAGTAGCCGTCAAGGAAGGTGTGAAAACGAGAATGGTCCCTGATTACATTCTTACGTCAGTTACGTCATAACGTCGAGTCCGGGGGTCTCCTAGACGTTATTAATGAGCGATGTGTATTGAAAAAGATTACTAGAAAACGGGAAACGCGTTGTAGTGTTTGGCATTAGCGTTTTGCATTCTCAAAGGTGATTCAGTGTCCATGCAGTTCAAGGGCATTCAAAATCCAAGAAAGGTAAGCTTTTATATATTAAATAGTTTACATTATCCGTTGTAAGGTTTTATAGATCAATACCAGTAGGATTACGCTTTTGTTTTACAATAAGCACGTTAGCGCCAAACTGCTATGAACCTTGCAAACAGTTTGGAGCGAGATCAGACTTTCAGTAATTCGGCGTCTGATCTGGCTCCAAACTGTTTGCCATTCAGATTTTTATCAGTCGTAAATCCAAACTGTTTGGCATTCAGAATTAATAAATACATGTACCTTAACATTTTGATAGCTAAAAACTATTTTAGATACATTGTATTACAAATTGTGTTTTGTTAATTTAACACATCGATTATCATTTTTAAACAGTTTGGATCATGTCCATTTGCAAGATCTGGATCCAGTCTGTTCGGCATTCAAACGTAGTGGATACATTCAAATTTTGAAGAAAAACCTCTTAATTTAGAAACATTTTTATAACATTGCGTTTGCGGTTAGTTGATTAAGCCTAGATATTCACTGCCTTAAATTACCCCGAGTTCAATGGTTATTTTCGAAAAACCTAAACAGTAAAGCTACTGCCGCTAATTTGTGTTAATTATTAGGTGATTACAATAGGTTACTGCTTAAAGCAATGTGACAGTACAAAAACCGAAAGCTACATTTGGGAGCTTTTTGTTTTACTGTCATATTGATTTAAGCTGCCACCTGTCTATTATACAAGCAATTAGCCCTTTTTAGTGGTCGTTATAGAGAGGTTATACTGTACATCTTATTTCTTGGCGAGTGCGTTTAGTTTCGTTTAAACTGGTAATAATTACGTTTTCTCCCATGTATAGTGATGAAGATGCTATATTTTCTAGTTTATATGCAACGGGTGTAGATCTAGATAAATGTACAACAATGAAGTAATTTTGAAGTGAAAATACTTTTAATTTGATCAGAGTGGAAATATTTGGAGCCTGATCAGACGCCTGGTGGAAAACAATTGTATTCTCCTTTTTTCTTTTTTTTTTTTAAATATAACAGAGATGTTCATTGGAGAAAACATTATTCTTTCCCGTTTAAACGCAAACGAAACCCAAACGCAAAACACTTACAAAGAAAAGAACAACTTTAAGGCAATTCTGAAAAATCATGTCAATTTGAGTGGCAAACATTTGGGAGCCTGATCTGACGCCGGTTTACCCTGCGTCTGATCTGGCTCCAAACTGTTTGCAATAGAACTAATAGTTTGAGCGTTAACGTGTTTATGGGGAAAGAATAACGTTTTCCTCCTCGGTATTCGGCGTCTCAATCAGATTCAAATCGTTTGCAACAATTATCACAATTTCACCGACTGCGCGCAACATTTTAATATTTTATGCTCGTTTTATCTAGTACTTATCAAAAATTATATAATTCATCATATTTCAACAAAAATTGATAATCTGTGAACATATCTTTCAGATCTCGAGGTAAACATCCATCAAAAGCATTTGACTATTTAATCCATCTTGCTGTGGCGCCGAGCACCTGCAACTGCGTGACCTTTGAAGACGTGCACGTGCTTATATGTAAGGTCACCTGACTGAATGGTTTGCAAGACATCTGAAAGTTGTGGTTATTAAAAGAATTGGAAACCTCAGAGTACAACAGAAACATCACCACGCTTTTGGACATTTCCATCAAATATTTCACTGAGGTATGTAGATCTTTAGGATTAAAGAGCTACTGTAGAGAATATTTTATATTACACGAAATTAATAGAAAACGCAATGACATGTAGAAAAGAAACATTTCTTGAAAATTCTGACTATTCGTACTAACCTGAGTGTCAAAAGTTTTGTAACTGATCAGACGCTTAACACAATGGAATAAAGAAGATCATAATGGTCGCTATATACTATAACGATAGAGAAATTGTACATTTGGTTTGAATAACTTTTGTTATACTTATAAGTACAAATCATAGACAAACTTGGTATCAAAATGCGTAAAATTTATTGGTAACACGATGGTGTATTATTATTTATGATTTAGTAATTTGCAGATCATAATTTTGTGTGTGCATGACGACGGTGTGAAAAGCGAGGAATGCAGTATGCAGTGTTTTTATAGTTCTATGTAAAATAGGACAACCGGGATGGGACCATTCTTGGCCACAAGTGCATAATATTATTATTTCTGTATAGGTCTACTTTGCATTGATACACATGAAATATCAAAGCTCTAGGCCTCACGGTTTGGCACAAGCAGACTTTCGATGGCCAAACGACAGTCACTAAAACATTTAAAGTCTTGTACTTTTACTTTTCGTACCACATAGCCATTCACACACAATATTGGGATCTGTAAACTATCAAATTACACCCGCCATCGTATAGCCAAAACATTTTTGCGCATTTGGGTTTGTAATTATAAATGTAACAAACGTTTTTAAAACAAATGTACAGTTTCTTTATCGTGTTAGTATATTTTTCGGTTCATTTACTTGTTTGTTTATTTGTTTATGGAACTAGTCTATAGGAAATGCATATCATGATTGTATAAAATGGAACCAATTTAAGTCTTAAAATGTGAATCTACATAGTTAATGAGTTATTAAAGCAACCGGTTTTATGTCAGAGTAAGTTTTGAAAAATAAATATATAGACATGTAGCAGTAATTGTAAAAGGCGTCGGGCAAGATAGAATATATTAATAAATAAAAAACGACTTACATGCCTTGTTTAATCCGATTTTATTTAAACATAAAAAACCAACCGGCTTCTATACATACATGCATACACTGATGAGCAGCTAGCGTAACCGGTTGGTTTGTTATGTTTAAATAAAAATTGGATTAAAAAGGCATGTAAGTATTTTTATACTTTTACAACAATACTATACAAATATTGCACTGTCTGACACACAATACAAAAGTAGAAGTGTCCAAATATTTATTTTCTTTCCAGAAAATGAACGACGTATATTGGTGGACAACATTTGTCATCACTTTTCTCTTACGAACGTGTTCAGTACTTTGTGACGAAGATACCACATTATTCTCCGACACTGATGGGTTCGGCGATTTCCAGATTGTGACCACACTTCCGGCATTTGAATCGCAGTCAGTCCACGACCACGGGTTTATATCTCAAGGAAAAACAGACACAAAACTACAGCACTTTATCCAAACAACAGGAAAATCAAATTCAAATATCAAAGGTAATGTTTGTTCAGTAGAGAAATTTGACCAAGGAAAAGCTGAAGCAACATGATAGGAAACCGTCAAACGTACAAATCAGGGCTGCCATTTCTCCGGATTTTTCCTAAATCTTCGTATTTTTTTCTGGTACATGGAAGTTTAAAGCAGACTGGAAGTAAAGCAGAATGCGCCTTAAGGCGCATTCTGCTTTACTTTCAGCCTGCTTTAAGTAGTCACATGTCAACAAAACTAGAAACAGGCTATGTGGTAAAGGTACGATTCGTAAAATCGCACTTGCAAAATGCAAATTTGGAAATCTCTGGATTTTTTATGCCAACTTATGGCAGCCCTGATAAATTCTAACCGTACACTCGAGCATAGGTCGTCACTTTCCGCCATAACGGGAATAGACGATCGCTCTACGTACTGTACCAATATTGATCGACATTGGCCCGTTTTCATTAGGAAAGTACTTCCTGAAGTCAAAGCAGAAATACGGAGAAATTATTATATATAGCTATTCGCTGAGAAAGATGACGTGTGTGGGGTGGGGTAGGAACAATTTATTGGTTTATTTGCGATATTTAAAGTTCAATTCGACTTTGGATTAAACCATCTGCAAAATGAAATACTTTGTTAGAAAAACATTGTGCACAACTTAATTTGGAAAGGAATCATAGAAGAGCACTTTATATCAGGTAATATGTTTACGGACCGTTTATCTGTTTGACTTCGGTCTCATATGCATACTTTCGGTAATTGTTAGAAGGCAGAATGTTCCTAAATGAGCTTCACGTTTTTCATAGAATCCATATAACCGTCAACTTGTCCTTAACCGTCTGCAAGCTGTGTAACATTATCGTCTGCAAAATTCGTTGTCTGCAACAATTCTCATAATTAATTTAAGGCATTTTCTTTCAGAATTCTTTCAGAAAATTTCATCTAAGTGTCAAACAGTTTGGTTCTAGATGAAACGCCAAAATCCAAATGGATCGAAACTGTTTGCAATGAATATCAAATGCGATGGTTGACAAGATACATGGATGGTCATTAAGAATGAGTGTACATGTATACAGTGGAGAAAACGTTATTCTTTCCCGTTTAAACGCAAACGAAACGCAAAACACTAAAACGTAGAAATGAACAACTTTTAACAATTCTGACTTTTCATTTTTATCTGAGTGGCAAACAGTTTGGAGCCTTTTGGTAACCCGGCGTCTGATCTTGCTCCAAACTGTTTGCACTGCAAATAATAGTTTTAGCGTAAACGCGTTTATTGGGAAAGAATAACAGATTCTCCACTGTAACATGATCGTCTGCAAAATAAGTTGTCTACAACAATTCTCAGCGTTGATTTTAAGGCATTTTCTCCGGAAAATACCCATGTATCATAGTGGCAAACAGTTTGGGTCCAGATGAGACGCCAAGATCAATTGATGATAATAACCAATTCACTGCCTTACCCGTAGTACAATATGAATTTGAAAACAATTGCAAGCATTTTGGATTCTGATCAGACGCTGCATAACTCGGCGTCTGATCAAGATCGAAATTGTATGTCATTCATTTCAATATTAATTGTATTCAGTCAAAAAACATACACTTTAAATTTGAAATATAAAAGCAGACGGCAATTGTTTAAAATTGATGATATCAGGGGATAAGAATGACCGTACATGTATAAGTCTATAATTTCTGTGGTTTTCTTATTACAGAAACATGTAACAAGCTACTGACAAGTGGTGGGTGGGGCTACTACCCGCTCCCTGGCTCCTGTAACCAGTACATTCACTGTGATAAACAAGCCAATGGCTACTTAGAGACATGCGCAGTGGGCACCTTCTTCAACGGTCACCAGTGCGTCCGCACTGAAGATGTCGATTGTTATTACGGTAAGCATCAACAATTAAGACAAATATATCTATATTAAAAAAAACATAGTTTAATAATATTTTTACTTTAAAATAGGGAAGTTCCGACTTAAACGTGTTCAGGATATGGAAAATCAATTGCTCTCTATCTCTTAGTCTCTGTCTCTCTCTCTGTCTATGCCCTCTCTCTCTCTCTCTCTCTCTCTCTCTCTCTATCTCTCTCTCTCTCTCTCTCTTTGTCTCCGTACATGTGTATGTCTATATGCATGTCTGTGTATGACTACCTGTCACTCTCTGTCTCTCTCTTTCTGTATATGTATGTATCTCTGTCTCTGTCTCTCTGTATGTCTGTCTCTCTGTCTGTATGTCTCTTTCAGTATGTCTGTCTCTGTCTGTCTGTCTGTCTGGCCCTGTATTTCTGGCTCCCCCCCCTCTCTCTCTCTCTCTCTCTTCCTTTCTACCTTTGCTTCTGTATAGATCTATTGTTATTCTTTGTTATATAATATATGTAAGACTATAACATCCTGTTTAACATTTACACCAGACCCATGCCGCAAGCTACCTACTGGTCACCGATACTCGGACGGACAAACGTGTTATGGGTTTTACAAATGTCTACACGGGAAGTCAGTGTCGGGCTCGTGTCCTACTGGGTATTCGTTCAATGTGATCAAGCAAGGATGTCTCCCGGACCCCACGTGTGTACAACACACCAGTATCACCCATCGTAAGTACAGTATGACTCATTATCCCCCAAAACAGTAAATGGATAATCCCAATTTCCAATAAAGTATTGTACATATTTGACTCCCTCTCTACAACTACCCCTAATGGGAGACACATATTGTGTATGTTGTTAGGAGGGAGTCGTTATAAGGAGTGAAAATTAAGATTTGGCTTACATTTGTAGCAGTTTGTCACTAGTTATTATATTTCTTCTATCAAAATGTCCACATATATGTTACTTTGAGAAAAACAGCAGACGACAATCTTAAGCAGACGATATTGCAGCAGTAAAACACGTTAGACATAATTGTCCTGTTTAGGGAACTGCGGCGATGGACATGGTAAGGAGGGGGTCGTTGTTGGTAGGTTCGTTGTAGGGAGGAATTGCAAAACGACAAACAACACAGGTCCGGGTCAGAGGGTAATAGAGACTGAAAACCAGACAGTGTATTTCATAACAAAAGGAAGACAATACTCAAATAAATGTGTCATCATTGTGCATATGGTTTTGAAAATATGATCGGTATGTAAACATTAAATGGTAGGGTCGTTGTAGGGAGGAATTGCAAAACGACAAACAACACAGGTCCGGGTCAGAGGGTTTAATAAGTAATAGAGACTGAAAACCAGACAGTGTATTTCATAACAAAAGGAAGACAATACTCAAATAAATGTGTCATCATTGTGCATATGGCTTTGAAAATATGATCGGTATGTAAACATTAAAAAAAAACTATAAAAACGTGTCAAGAAAAATCATCACCGAGTGTTAGTTGATGGATAGAGGCGCGAAAAACTTTTTCCATCGATCTAAGACGGGGTTGGTTGATTTTTAAAATTCGTTCCAAAACTTTGCAGACAATACAAACATGATAAAATAGACCATGAAACAAAAGTTCCAAGGAGTTAGAGGATTTGTTACATAACTCTTCATTGAACAAGGTCAGTGTTGGAGACGACAATCTCAAAACAGACGAAAGAACTGTAGAAAACGTTGTTATTTCCCGTTTTCACGCAAACGAAGCGAAAACGCATTTGTAATAAAATGGAGAAAACGATAATTTGTTGACAATTCTGACTATTCATTTTAACCCTTCACCAAATAGCCTGTTTCTAGTTTTAAAGAAAGATGATCACTTAAAGTAGGCTGAAAGTAAAGTTTCTTTTAGGATATAGAAAATATTTCTTACGATACATATTCATGAATGTTTAAAAGGGAACTATTTTCTATAGTGGAGGAATACAGTATAGGCGTAAAGGGCGTTTTATGGAGGAATGGGTTAATCTGAGTGGCACACAGTTTGGATCCTGATTAGATATCTAGTATTGCATCAAACTGTTTGCAAGGAAATAACGACTTAAAATAGCGTAAACGCGTTTATCGGGATTGAATAATGTCTTCTCCTCTGAAAGAATCTAGACTATTTAACACACATTGATATTTCTCAAGATTTTATTTAAACGTTATCTTCAGAATCTTAACATTTCACATTGTCTTTTTTGTAATAAAAATACATAAAAAGCAAAAATTACATCTTATTTGGCAAAAAAAGAGTTGCAGACGAAAAATTTAAATGATTCAATGAATAAGCGATAATTTTATTTTTTATTTGCATGTATCTGAATGTTAGTCTGACCATATCAAAGGGTTTTAAAAGTATGTAATACACGATCTCAGTTCTACAAGATTGATAACGTCTAATAAACATTCTGCATAGCTCTGTATAAATTCAATAAAGTGTTGTTAACATGCAACACGAGTACTTGTTAGATGTCACTATCAATTAAATGTTTTAAAACAGACAGATGACGTAACCGTTTAACCTTTTCCCGTCAGATTTTACCGTCTGCTTAACCCTTTTCCCGCCATTATAGTTTCGTCTGTTTTGGGTGTTGATGTTTTCTTTTGTTTTTAAAGGGTGCTTAATCTATCATTTCAGAGTAAAATTTAAAGCACCTTGACGGAAGAAAAATAGACACGAGTGTCAAACAGAGTCTGGATCCTGATCAGACGCCGCGTCACGCGGCGTCTGATCAGGGTCCAAACTATTAGCAAAATCTACTTCGGTCGGTTTAAATAATACCCCATCCACTACATTGGCCATATTGCACAGGTATTTACAAACAGTCTAGATCAAGATCGGACGTCGGTAACTCAGGACACAAACTGATTGACACCCATATCGATAGTGTGACAATCGCGCGTGCAATGGGCTAACACTTTGATGTTGATTATATATTATTGATACTTATTACATGTCTAACTGACAGCTACATGACGTATAACAGAGTATCGTCTATAGTAACAGACATATGTAACACCTTTGTGACAGCCGTAAAATGGTGGTTATCATTCAATTATAAATACATACAGTGGAGAAGGAGTAACGGATTTATCACTCATAATTGAAATACCGAAACGGTAAAATAAAAACGTGTTCACCACTGCATTCTCATAGTTTAGCTTGTGCTCCTATGTTTCAGTGGGGAAGGTGTTATTCTTTCCAATAAAGGCGTTTATGTTAAACTTCTTACATCAGTTGCAAACAATTTGGAGCCAGATCAGACGCCGGGTTTCAGGCTTCAAACTATTAGTTATTTAGATTAAAAGTAATCATCAAAATTTTCAAATAGTTGTCATTGTCACCATTTTAATTACATTGCGTTTGCGTTTGGTTCCGTTTCTTCTCCACTGTATGACGTTTATATTTTACTACTATAAGCGTTTGTGCTAAAATTATCATATTCGCTGCAATCAGTTTCGAGCCAATTCCGTCTCCGAGTAACCTCAGTAACTATTTGTCACTTAGGATCAAATTCTAATAAGCCGTTAACATTTATAAACCAGTGTCGTTTTCTGTACTTTATTTTATTACACGTTTGCGTGCGGTTTCGTTGAACCCATTCTTTGCCTTACTCCGAAAACAGTGATTATTTACAAACCGTTTAGCTATCATTTCAACTTACATGTATCTCAACTCAAAATACATGTACGTTAAACATAAATTTAAGAAATAAAAGCAAATAAACAATTGTTTAAAGTAGTTGACGCCATGTCAGCGGAAATAACGTCGTCTCTACTGTACAAATACTACATTGCAAAATAGTGTGGACTAAGTACAGTGGAGAATCTGTTATTCTTTCCCGTTTAAACGCAAACGTACGCAAACGCTAAGCACTAAAACGTAGAAAAGAACAACATTTGGACAATTCTGATAATTCATGTTTATCTTGGTGGCAAACAGTTTGGAGCCTGATCAGACGCCGGGTTACCCGGCGTCTGATCTGGCTCCAAACTGTTTGCAATGCAAATAATAGTTTTAGCGTAAACGCGTTTATTGGGAAAGAATAACAGATTCTCCGCTGTATACCCACCATATCAGACTCGGTGTCTTATCACGGTCGACAATAGCGAAACTACGCTGAAAACCTTAAGTCCATTCTTAACAGCTTGGAACCTGATCAGACGTCGATTTGCTCTGCTTCTGAACAACTTCCAAATTATTTGGTTCTCAGATTAAAATAAACCGCCAACATAATAAAAGAAGTTGTCATTTTCTAACAC
Organism: Gari tellinella; assembly: GCA_922989275.2. Lineage (NCBI taxonomy): Eukaryota > Metazoa > Mollusca > Bivalvia > Cardiida > Psammobiidae > Gari > Gari tellinella. The sequence goes on from OV277866.1 coordinate 68,281,753, forward strand.
TTTAATTGTGTTTGCGCTTAGTTTCCTTAGTCATTTTGGCAAAATAAATAAATGTACGCCTTTAAATTAAAGTCATGAATAAGCACCATAAGAAAGTTTTTTCTGAACAGATCTATTAGCTGATGATAGCTTAAAGCAGGCTGAAAGTAAAGCAGAAAGCACAATGGCCACCTGTCTTCGAAACAAATGCTCAAGTATGGCTTAAAGGATTGAAATGGGCAAGAATAAGGTTTCCAAACGTTGTTATTATTATTAATTCACCATAGTTATATCACACATTAATCATATTTAAGATATGTTCAAAAGTGCTTTACAATTTAAACATTCCGATGCAGAAAACAAAACAAAATGTTTTAGATCTAATACACTTTTTAAGAATTGAAATCCAAACAACAACATAAATTAACATCGTGACTTTGTACATGTATTTCTAAGGTATAAAAAGAACTTCATCTTAAAACTAAAATCTATACGCTTACGATTACAATAAGAAGATAAAACCATGTTGATCACATATAACTGATATTTGGGCTTATAATGTACACATGTCACCAGATATCTTTAAAGGAGACCTTTAAAAAAAGAGGCATGTGTATCTGAGTTCCCTACTTCCATCGGAAGTCATTCCACAACTTAGGAACCGCCTTTGCAAAACTTAGATCACCATAAGTATCTGTGCGGGATCTTGGTATCACAAGAGCCATAACATGTATTGCATGTTTTACAGCATGTTTCGCCGGGACGACGATGCCATTTCCAGGTCAACCTCACATGTTCTATCTCTGGAACGGCTACAAGAGTGTCACAGAGATGACATGTCCTAATGGACTCTGGTATAACCCAAAGATCTGCGCCTGTGATTGGCTGGAGCCCGGAATGCGTGTAAAAGACGGTAAGTATAAAACATGATGATAATATATATACACGCACGTACATGACATGTAAATACTTTATTTCCTGTGTGTTTTGGCCCGAATATAACACATATAATGTATATTCAAAGACAAATGGAGCGCGTATGCATAATATGTAATGACCTCATCGTTTGCATTGGTGTTGGATTTGGTTAAAGTTCGTGGGGGTTAAGTGCTGCGATGTTCTAAAACGACATGGAAATGTTTGCCCTGTTTTTAAGATAATTTCACCTGTTTTTGGACGTGCCTTTTTTTTGGTTGAAGCCTCAAGGTAAAAATTCTGGGTTAAGTGTTGAGATGCACTTTAAAGCAATCTACTTGTCTGGACGTTCTTTTCCAAAACCTTGCAGCATTTTTACACACAACTGGATTATTATTACTATCTGTACATGTATATAACTATGTACTACATTGTTTAATTGATATATATTTAAACGTGTTTGCAATAAGCGAGCTTTGCTGATATCCAACAGCTCTTGTTCCTGATAAAAACCGTTTGTCACTGTTTTGAAATGCTGTCAGTTATACTGCCATTAATTTACCTTTGAAACGATATTGCAGACAACAAAAATCAATATTGAAGCAGACGACAATATGGCGGTGAAGGGGTAAAAATCTCACGATACATTAAAATTAAGTAACATTGAAAATGACATTGCAAACATTTTGGAGCCTATTCAGACGCCGGATAATAAAAACGTATTCTCCACTACATATTCCCATGTTTCAGCGTGTGCCCCTATGTTTCACTTTGGCTACAATGGCAATTTTCTAGAGGAGTACAACAAAGCCCCTCAGGCACCGAACACTGCAGTCTCACTGTACAAAAAGTCCGCACTCTTCAGCGAAGGAGGTAAGACATTATATAAGCATTACCGGTAATGTTTAACATGTGTGTAATATATGGCATGTATATTTACTACTATTTAATACCATCTCTTAAAATTCATTTAATGAGTGGCTTTGTGCTATTTTAAAGCTTAAAGTGTTTGAGATGTTTTGTATATTCACTTTATTGATTTTACAAGTTAATGGGTTGATTAAAATAAGCTTGTCGTGAACCTTGACCTTTTTGTTTTGCCTTCGGGTCACGGGTTCGCATCTAGACCATGACACTTATAATGGTAGTTGGTTTGAAGAAAAGCAGAATGCGTCTGAAGGCCCATTCTGTTTAAAATTTCAACCTGCTTTAAGTGGTCATCTGTCTTCAAACAAAACTAGAAGCAGCTTATGGAGTAGTGGATTGAAACAATATTGGTATTTTATTTTTCTACTGTTTCAGGTCGAATCGTGATTTGGATGATGAATGATATTGACCTAGACTCAGATTGGGCTCTGTGTTTCGAATTCATGACCCATTTTACGAAGGGTGAAATCGCTTTAGTATCAAACGACTGGGAAAAGAACCACTTCACCTATAAGATCACTTACATCCCAGCCCAGCAGTCTGTTAGGGCCTACTTCCGTATGAAGGATGGCGGAGTCGTAGAGCTCGTCGTATTTGGAGTTGTATGTCCTATATATTCAATCATTCCACTTCTATTCTGACGTAACAACCCATCCAACATAGTCGCTGCCATATTATCGAATATCGTTTAAACATTTCGAGAAATTGGGAACAACTGACTTAAGTCAAATTGATTTAGTTTTCCCTTATAATGGATATTCTTGCCGCTTTCGACGGAGCAATGCCATGATGAGTTGATAGCTTACTGTGGATAAGGCTTTATTCTTACCCGTTTACAGTGGAGAATCTGTTATTCTTTCCCAATAAACGCGTTTACGCTAAAACTATTATTTGCAGTGCAAACAGTTTGGAGCCAGATCAGACGCCGGGTAACCCGGCGTCTGATCAGGCTCCAAACTGTTTGCCACCAAGAAAAACAAGAATTATCAGAATTGTCCAAAAGTTGTTCTTTTCTACGTTTTAGTGCTTGCGTTTGCGTACGTTTGCAATCGCATTCAAATAAACTGTAGAACACTTTTTAACAAGTATATTCATTTCAACCTGAGTGTCAAACAGTTTGGAGCCTGATCTGACGCCTACCCGGCGTCTGATCTGTCTCCAAATTGTTTGCAAAGGAAAAATCTGTTGTGCCATAAACACGTTTATTTGGGAATTAACACCGTCCTAGCCACTGTAAAATTATATTAGGTGTTCGACCAGGAACCAAGATGTTTTCTTTCAAATACAATGCATTACTCTAGCGCTCTAATGATTGTGTTTGTATTACAGATACCCCATGTTCCTCATTTTGTAAGGATGGCAAAGATGGGGCCGGTTATGAAGCTCAGAGTTAACAATATACCTGCAGCTATCGTCACTACTGGTAAGTCCATGCCTCTGTATAGAGTACACCGTTGTTGTAGTTTCATTAATGGCTTTGAGCCCTTGTGACGCATATATGCGTCCTCTACCAAAAGTGTACCTGTGAAGAGTACACTTGTCTAATGCAAACAGTGATGTTCCTGATCAGAGGGCTCTTGCAGGAGCCCTCTGATCAGGGACTTCACTGTTTGTCATTTTGTAATATATTATAAAAACAACCCTAAATAGACTAAAATGGATCTGCCTTAACTGTAAACTGGAATTGTCCATTGGACGTTTCAGGGGATAGAGGGTTAATTGTTTTGAGCGGATGTAAATTATTCTTAGAAGCAACAAACAATACTAGTAATACGATTTGGGAGGTGATCCTCTTTATGTAAATGTACAGTGGAGAAGACGTTAGTCTTTCCGAATAAACGCGCTTATGTCAAACAATGGGGTCCATTACAAACTGTTTGGTGGCCAAATTTAACAAAAATGTTTTCTACGTGTTACTGCATTATATTTGCGTTTCGTTTTCGTTTAACCCTTTCATGATCAAATTACTCGGGAGATCTTTACCTCTTCACCGCTTTATTATCGTCTGCTTCATTATTGTTGTCTGTAAGACACGTTCCAAGGTTAGATTTAAGGCTGTATGATTTAATAGATATCGATAAGGATGTCAAACAGTTTGGGTCTTGATTAGACGCCGCGTTACGCGGCGGCTCATCTGGACCCAAAACGATTGCAAACGCGCTTTAAAGCGTCATTGAGAGTGAAGGGGTTACACGGGAATGAGTAACGTCTTCTCTGCTGTCCTTAAAACTTTGAATACAATTCCGTCAACTGGGTGTATAGCGACCATTCAAAAGGGAATATTTACATTCGCCCCGCATTGTCCTTATATAACACTATTCTAAAAAAGAGACTTGCATATTTCAATGAATGCTTTATTTAAAATCCAGTTCTAGCCGGCTGGTTTAGGGGCGGGGCTATACTGATCACTTTCAAATCGATACAGAGAAGTCCGTATGGTAGGCGTGGTTAACGCGGAGTAATCAAGTATGGCGTGTGAGTAAATTGGTTTTAAAAAACGCGACCTAAATTTAAGATGCTTATCATACAAGTATTTCGTAAATTCGTGTGTTTTTAAATATCTTAAAAGGGATTTTATACATAACGAGAAAGTTTACCGGTTAAAAAGTCTAAATTTATCCAGTAAATATAATATGTGATTGGGACTAGTTTCAGTCCATATATAGAGATCGTTACTACGATAGCAACGCATAGCAACGGGCAGAGTGTCTATTAGAACGGTTATGTACATTTCTGGTTCATTTCTCAGCTCACGATGGAATATAAATATAAGAAATAAATTGCGTACTTCCGTTATTCATGAGCTGATGGCACTTCCATGCTTTTACTAGCAAAGTTAAGCGAGAAGCCATTCGGGCTTCACACACTTTGCTAGTAAAAGCATGGAAGTGCCATCAGCTCATGAATGCCGGAAGTACGCAATTCATTTCTTAAAATACTGCATCATCTAAACCAGCTACATATTTAAATGACAGATAAAAATAATGCATACCGCTCCTGTTGGTGCTTTCTGTGTTGGTTTGTACTGTACAATGCTGTCAGTCGCCTATACATAGCACCCATGTAGCTTCTGTATAATGGTTGTTTATTGCCTGTTTTACTATACACGAACATGTACCTGACAAATTAACAAACAAATCAAAAGAAAAATAGCTTAAAGATTGATTTTATTGACATAATATCAATATGTAGATGTATTTTTATTGCATGTTCTGCTATTTCCATGCAGTAACCACAAATAATTATACGGAAAAAGGCTTGCCTTTTTTCCGTTCTTAAGTAATGCATGATAAAATCAAAGGTATTCCAATTTTATTCAATCACTGACAGACTTTGAAAAGTGTTTGATTTGCGCGTGAATAATTTCCTCAAAACTAGGCAACTACAAAACATGGGGGCTGACATCTTGGATGATGACATCACGGCTTTTACGAAGAGTTGTGCGTGACGTTTCGGAATTCCCGGTTTCGGTGCTATTGTTAAACCATTTTAAGCATGAATAACCCCCAACACTCACTTAAAATGATTTTCTCCAAAGGACAAAGCTTCAAACAGTTCAATTCATACCCTTAAACGCTTAAATGAACGTTATTTACAAAAATCTACTTCTCAATCGAACCGATAAAAATAACGGATTACCAAACGCCATCAATATAAATAATGACGTCATTATTGGTGGTCATATGACTTCCAAAAATAGTTTCAGATTGCATTATAGGTGTACGGGGGAGTTTTAACTATTTACATTGTATACACGGGTGCTTATAGATCTATTTGATTATTTGGTTTAACAACATATAGATCTTGTCCCAAACAATTTAGGTATATAATTAAAGTTCGAGTCGTTGTGTAATCCAGATCTCAGTCACGAGAGGCGTAGCCTCGAGTGTGATCTGGAATACACAACGAACTGATACAAGAGCGCTGATCACACACTGGTGATAGATCTATTCCGTTTTCATTAGTATAATTTTGCTTTTTTCCGTCCATAGGCAAAGCCTAAATACATATTATGTAAACTATCATATACAGCGATACATGTACTAGTATGTTTGCGCTGACAATACACTGGTGCGTAAGTATGAGTTTAGTCCAAATGTTCTCTACTAGAATGCGCTCAGTTCTTATTACTTGGATCAACCAAAAAAGCCACGTATATAGGTCAGGCGATGGGTTAGTCCTTCTCATTAAAAGACAATATTGCGCAAATGCGCTGTTTAGAACAATTAGAATTATCCTATCTTAAAGAAAACAGATCATCGGCAAACCCCACTTAATGAAACATTTGTGTAAACAATAAAGGCCCAGTTCATAGGTAAGCGTTTATGTTTGATAATGTTTGTTGGCCTAGTTGTACAGTCACTGTGAACTTACATCACTAAGCTACTCCCCGCTGTGGGTTCGAATCTCGGTCTGGGCATTCGGAGTTGTCATGTGGGGAAGCCGTCTAGCTTGCTTGCGGAAGGTCGGTCATTCTACCAGTAAAGCTGTTGTCGATTCGTGCCTGACACAGTGCATAAATGGCTTCTCGGGTCATGATAAAAAATAATATAGTGTTCACAGAGTAAGATAGAATACGGACATTTTACGAAACGGCAACGGAGCTTTAATAAAAATGTTTTACATAGTCTTCTATTAACACCACCTCTGTTATTGACGATTTTAAATCACTGGGCCTTAGTAAAGAGTATAGAGATCTACTTGGATTTACCAAAACGTGTCCCTTTATAGAGTATATTTGCCCTATACACACAGTTTAGATCCGAATGGCTCCTTATGGAGTTCTCTGATCAGAATCTGTGTAGTTTGTCATTTTGCAATAGATTAATATTGCAGAAAATAACACCAACTACATGTATAATAATGAAGGAACTTAGACTTAATTGGAAACTGCAATGATCCATTTAAAGTTTCAGGGATAAATGACTTGATATTTCCAACAATTTGTTGAACTAGTTGACTGTTATGGTGTTTTCCAGATATGGGTATCGCAACTGCTCCGGTTCCTATGGTGATTGGATCAGCCAATGGGTGCGATGGATTTGTGGGATTCTTTGATGAGGTAATACCCAAGTATATATTTACTAAGTGGTTGTATGTATATTGCAGGATTTAAGTACGTTTTCGGACTTATTTTCGATTAACACATTCTACCCCAGCGACGAGTAAACTCGTCAATTACAAACAGTGTACCTGTGAGGATAAAACTTTTCCAATGCAACCAGTTTAGAACCTGGTCAGAGGGCTCCTCAAGGAATCCCCTGATCAAGGTCTATACTGTTTGTCATTTTGAAATATATTGTTAAAATCAAACCTAAAAAACTGAAATTGTAATTTTTCATTCAAAAGTTTAAGGGTGAATGAGTTAACCCTTTCATTGCCACAATGGCGCCATTACACGTCTAACTTCTCATTTAGGAGTTGCAACATAAATGGCTTTGTTATTCTGTGAAACCAGACGCCTCTCTGGGATCCGTTTTATGAAACGTCGTACGACAAAAACGGACGTAAGTCAAAACCTTTAAAATACATCTAATTTCTGATTTCTCCATCTAATCATGTCTTGTAACATCTCTGTGGAATCGTCTTTTCAAGACGATTCCAAAGAGATGTCACAAGATAGGATTTGATGGAGAAATAAATAATTATTGATAATTTTAGAATCTGACTTACGACCATGTACGACGTTTAATAAAACGGGCAAAGGGTCTCAACTGTTTGCAAATACCAGAGCAGAGGGGCTTGCCAGTGAAAAATATTAACAGTATCAATACTACATAACCGTTATTCCGTCGGGAGTTCCGTTTTTAACCTTTATCAAATGTGGTGTACATGTATTTAATATTGAACGAAAAATGCCTAAATTCCCAATGGTTAGGGGATAAAAAAGCTCAAATCAAACAAAAGTATTTCTTGTTCATACAAGTATAGAAATATATACACATAGTTAAGTCTCTAAATTTAAACTATACCCCTAAGCTCTAAAAAGGATCACCGAATATGGTGAAAAGTACGACAATGATGTACAATATTCCCTCTCTACAACAACGCCCAATGGAAGACAAAGGTTGTGTGTGTCGTTCGGAGGGAGTCGTAATAGAGATGAAAAATTAAGACTTGGCTTACATTTGCAAACAACTTGAATCCAGATCAGACGACGCGTAACGCGGCGTCTGATCTGGATTCAAGTTGTTTGTAACTTGTCAATATACTTATTCTATCAAAATGCCCACTTACATGTAACTTTAAGAAAAAACAGCAGACTACAATTTAAGCAGACGGTAATGCAGCAGTAATGGCGTTAGACATAATTGTCCTGTTTAGAGAACTACGGCGGCAAGGGTCGTTGTAAGGAGGGAGTCGTTGTTTGGAGGGACATTGTAGGGAGGGAACACTGTACAAAAATACTGCATGTTTCTGTATTGTAATATCCTACTTTTCTTTTCAGCTAAAATTCTTTCGTTGTGTTCCGGGCACCTTCTTCGGCGACTACAAAGGAAACAGTTAACGTCTTGGCGTGCAGTTGTATTTATAACTATATCTGTCTTCATTATATGTATTATAGTATGACCTGTCTCACCAAATGATATGACCTTCGAATTTCGCAAACATTGTAAACCCAGACCAGTAATGGTAACTGTAAAGACATACGCTGTTGTTTCAATGCAGTTCCAGATTTCGAAACTCGGAGTACCGATATCTTAGCTGCGATAGGACCGTAGCCCTCACAATTGCGACACTCAACAGAGATATCAATATTAGTATCAATATAAGTCTTTAACCCAATGCCACATAACTACTCCTTTTTACGTTTTTAATTATTCATACACTAAGAAAATATTAGAAGTTCCCGGCTAGAAAGTCCTGAAAACGATATATATATATTTCCAGTACCTTTCCAGGTGGAAAGTTTAAGCAGGCTGAAGTAAAGCAGAATGCTTCTTCAGGAGCATTCTGCTTTACCTTCAACCTGCTTTCAGTTACCTGTTTTCAATACTAGAAGCGGACTATGGTGTAAAGGGGTCAAGATATATTATTATTTAAAGCATGATGGAAATAAAGCAGAAAGCTCATTCGGGAGATTTCTGCTTAACTTTCATCATGCGTTAAACTGCAGTACGTGATAGCCACCATAATTGGATATGTTTGAGAGTATTTGTAATGGCAGGTTTTACTGTATTTTGCTATAATATTAATGAGCCGTGCCATGAGACACCTGCCTTATTACATTGCAAACAGCGTAGATTAGACCAGCCGCCGCGTCTAAGACGCGGCGACTGGCCTTGATCTTCGCTGTTTGACATACACATGCATCTAAAACATTTTATGTAGCTGTATTATATATACGGTATTTGGCGGTATAGACCAAACTCAGATAAAAAAAAAAAAGATGTAGGTTTATAAAGTTTGTATTTACGTAACTCGTATTCTGCCGACTTTTACAGATGCATAGCCTGAGAATGACAACAGTGTTTGGTCTGTACAATATGTTGCAATGCAATAAGGCAGGTTTGGCATAGCATGGCTCATTTGTATTTAGAACGTTTATGAAGCGGGTCCCTAGTGTTGTTTTAATCATTTGCAACGTTCGAATGCCATTCATGTTTATGGTGACGCAGTACTTACCGCCACAATTATATTTCATAATAAATCATAATTCCATTAAAAGTGTTTTTATTGTTCTTCCCTAACCCATTTATACCCAGTGGATTCTTCCATGTTTATATATTGGATTAGTTCATTTTTTATCAAAGGGATGCCTGGTAAAAATGTTCATTTTCATTTTGTTTATATTGAAATTCCTGTCAGCAAACAGTATAGACTCTGATCAGAGTCTACACTGTATGCCTATGTCCCATACGAAGATAGTTAAAAAAGTTTTGATACTGGGTCAATAACTTCATTATTATAAGTGCAAACTGCATGTGTGATATATCATTGTAAAGATCCATTCTTTGCTAACATGGTGATATCATGCACGATAAGATAACATTACTTGATCAGCCCCAACATGAACCTAAATGACCCCTCCTCGAGGACACTGGACCTTTTTTGTGTATATTTGAGTTAATTTTCTAAACACAATTTGATACTATAATTATTAGTACGGCTTTATTATTTTGAATAAGTTTATGAAATTTTCTGTCAAATACAATAAGACAATTATGCAAACACTACAAAGTTTTAAATGTTACTATTACATAAAATATAAAAAAAATAGAGCTAATTCTAAACACGTACTGAACATATAAAAATTTTTTATCTCCTATTATGTATAAAAGTAGTTAGGGAAACTACAAACTCTTTTTTTATAATTAAACCAGGCTATAATTGAAGCCATTGAAAAAGGGTTTCATGTTTAAGATCAAAATGTAGATATACTGATCTAGAACATTTTCATAGTGTTCGAAAAAACATGTCCACTTTAGTCATTAGCAAAATAAGAAATGTTAATTTTGAAAAAATGAGATTTTAGACAGTTAACCCTTTCAATAGAAACAAAATTTTATTTACATTAAAATTTAGACATAAACTGATATATTTCCAAAACAAATCTGGAAATTGTACTCTTTAGTCTTTAAGAAGTTATTACGTCAAAAAGTAATGTCTGAAAAGTGATATGTTCCAGTGTCCTCGAGTAGGGGTGTTTTAGGTTCATGTTGTGACTCATCGAGTTATGTGATCTTATCGTGCATTATACCATCGTGTAGGCGAAGAATTGCTCTTTAAAATGATATATCACACATCCATTTTGCACTTATTATATTGAAGTTATTGATTCAGTATCAAAACTATTTGAATACCCCTCGTATATGGGATTGTGGGCACAAAAGGGTTAACCATTTGAACCTTACCCATGCACCGTCGCGTATACGCACCATTTGTAAACATTGTATCAGCGAAGCGTATGTGCTTATATGTAAATAGTGAAGACCTAGATCAAAGGGCTCCGAACAGCGCCCTCTGATAAGTGCCTGTCCTGTTATACTGACAAACTATTATATATTGCAATACATTGACAAAAAGCAACCATAATAACTTTAAAATGTACTAGACTCCAAACAGCGCTCTCTGATCAGACCCTGCACTGTTTGTCATATATATTGCAATACATGGACAAAAAGGCAACCAAAATACGTTAAAACATGGACCAAATTCAATTGGAAATCGGATTTTCCATTTGAAGTTTCATTGGGAACGATTAAGTGGTGATAATGCTGCATGGTCATATATACAATGTATATATTATAAAAGGACTTCTTCTTGTCATTTAACCCTTCCCCCCAATAGAAGCGCCTTTAAGCGCATTTGATTTGCTCCTCCACTGAAGAAAATTTTACAGGAATGAGCATGTACCCTAAGAAATGTGTTCTATGTGCACTGTTTCAAATTGCAATAAATTGGGGAAAAACCTAGCTACATTGTTAAAAAAGAATATCCTCAATTGGAAACTGGACTGTGCATTTGAAGTTTTGGGGACGGAGCGTGCAGTGGCAATGATACAGTATTGGCTACATGTCCATTGTTTCTTTTAACTCATTACTCCTTAACCTGCTTCTAGTATTAAAGACGTGATCACTTAAGAACGTTGAAAGTAAAGCAGAATGCACCTTGGGCGCATTCTGCTTTATTTTCATCATTTTTAAGCTGCATCTACTAGAATTTAAAAGGTATTACCTTTCTTATGGTTCATATTTATGACTTTATAAAGTGGAACAATTTTATTCTATGGTTGAATAATCAAAGGCGTAAAAATGCGTAGTTGTAGAGTACCAGGTTTCTCTACCTTCATCTAAATCACAATTGAACAAGCCAGTGACCATATATAACATGTTATATGGTCCCTGAACAAACTAAATAAAAAAAATTGTAATTTAGTATTGCCTACCTGACTATTCTTGTACCCTTTCATTCATACTAAAACGTGTCGCCGTGTATTTTTTCAGCTTATAACATTCGCAAGAAACACTTGCATCATTTTAGACATCTGATATTATATAAAAATTAGATGGCAGTTTGCGTGACATTCAAATTGTCAACCCGAGAAACAGAATGTCACCCCGAGGCGTAGCCGATGGGTGTCATTCTTGTTTTCGAGGGTTGACAATTTGAATGTCACGTAAACTGACATCTAATATTTATTTTATTACACCGAGCTTATCGACCCTGGCTTTGGAATCGTTTTATTCGTATTTTATAAAATGTGTTGTGAATACCAATTTAGCGCGGACATGTACTTAACGCGAGAAATGACGTCGCCGTCTTACGACGTCACATTGTTTATAATTATATTACAAGAAAGAAAGAAGAAAGTTATGATAAGTAAATTGAAGAAACGGCGTCTTTACATTGTCTAGGTGACAAATATCCTCTTTCGAAATGGTGGGAAATCGTTAAGGAATGGACATAAGGAAGCAACTTGTACAGAAAATGCCAAAAAGTTGATTAGAAGCACGAATGAAGAACGACGTCGTTCTTCATTCGTGTTAGAAGTTACCACTTTTTAAAACGTTCTATTATCGCCCATAGCGAAATTCATGTCAATGCTGACAGTATTTTTTAGGACGGAGAAAAAAGTATTATTATACTGCAAAGTAAATTCCTTACTTTTCATTGGTCAACGAGCCCTAGACATAATCCCAAGTATCCTGTGAGCTGACAGGGTACTTGGAAATGCAGCTGTTTTCATTGGCTGACAGGTCCCTGAGTCTTGCTTTGCAGAAAATAAGATGGCCGATTGCTAGACAGGATTGAGTGCATTCAATCGTGCATCCTCCGTTTTAATTCCATTTCGGCTAAGAACAATTCGCTCCAACAGTCGCATTATTTCTGGGAAAGTTTGACGCCGAATATGCCCATTTTTTCGTATGAATAACAACGTCAGAAACATGACGTCACTTAAGTTATCTGCTTTGGCGCGATTTTGTTATAGTTTATTATAAGCGCTGTACACGGCAAATCCGAAATATTTCGTTTGAACAGTGAACACTTTGCAGTATAATAAATTCGTTATACAGTTTCTTCACAGTGTACATGAGGATTTCTTCCCGGCTGGTAAAATCATGTAACCCACGTCTAACGGCTCGGGCAAAATGATTTACCTCAGCCGGGAAGAAATCCTCATGTACACTGTGAAGAAACTGTATAACTAATATTATTACACCTCGCTTTGAGTTACAATGTTAATTTCCAATAGACCTACAGTTAACATTTTGCATGTCTTTTACATCTATCCAAAATATACTGTCAATCTTTATGATATTCTTTTTGTGACGTCACTCTAAAGGACATTACTTTTTTACTCCGTCCGAAAACGTACTGTCAGCATTGACATGACGTTCGCTATTGGCTACATTGGAACGTTTTAAAGAGTGGTAACTTCTAATCAACTTTTGGCATTTTCTGTACAAGTTGCTTCCTTTTGTCCATTCCTTAACGATTTGCCACCATTTCGGAAGAGGATATTTGCCACCTAGACAATGTAAAGACGCTGTTTCTTCAATTTACTTATCATAACGTTCTTCTTTTTTTCCTGTAATATAATTATAAACAATGTGACGTCGTAAGACGGCGACGTCATTTCCCGCGTATATGTACATGTCCGCGCTAAATTGGTATTCTCAACACATTTTATAAAAGACGAATAAAACGATTCCAAAGCCAGGGTTGATAAGCTCGGTGTAATAAAATAAATATTAGATGTCAGTTTGCGTGACATTCAAATTGTCAACCCTCGAAAACAAGAATGTCACCCTCGGCTACGCCTCGGGGTGACATGCTGTTTCTCGGGTTGACAATTTGAATGTCACGCAAACTGCCATCAAATATTTATATAATGTCCTTTAGAGTGACGTCACAAAAAGAATATCATAAAGAGTGACAGTATATTTTGGATAGATGTAAAAGACATGCAAAATGTTAACTGTAGGTCTATGGGAAATTAACATTGTAACTCAAAGCGAGGTGTAATAATATATAAATATTAGATGGCAGTTTGCGTGAAATTCAAATTGTCAACCCGAGAAACAGAATGTCACCCCGAGGCGTAAACTGCAAATCGTTTTGATGCCATGTTTGGTATCGTTTGATGAAAGTAATCTGGATCAGAAAAACCATGACCAAGTTGTCTAGAGCTAGGACTGATGGCAGCTTAACACATGACAAAATTAATGCACAAATCAAATACCCTGAAGGAGTTTTTATTCATTACTTACTTTTCATGCACTGAGCGATCACCTGTCTTTAAAGATATGCAGACTTCCATATTCAATAGTCCCTTAGTATAGGTATGGGTAATATGGTATTATTTCGAGCTGGAGGAATTTTTATGTGAACTCAAGTGAGGTTGTGTTAATTTTTGTCTGAATATCTAGAAATCAGGTATAAAAAGTTAAGTCTGTTGTACATTTTTACTAAATTTTTGTGACTAGAAGAATTAAGTCATATCTATCTTATAAGTCTAAAATTAGGGTAGATGTTAAGCAGGTAAATTTTTTGTAATTTACAATTTAGTGACTTTTTCCGATTTTTACTTTTTTTTAAACATTGATATTTCCAGTAAATATTTCATGAACTATTTTTATTTGGACAATGTCTTATTTTGTCTGTACAGTTTACTTGAATATATAGAAATTATTGAGTTATATTAAATCTAGGCCTATTGTATGATCTTTAATTCCTGTTCATAAAAATGACACATTTCTCGAAAAAGGTCCTGTCAAGAAAAAAAAAGGTGCTGTTGTAAATTTTTAATTATTTTAACAATTGCTCTTTCTCCATATGGTATACTTTCATTTAATCAATGTTTTAGTGAGGGTTGAGAGGCAATAAGCTAAGCATACCTGCGAACCACCTTAATTCAGGTACCGCAACTTTTCCCGCAAATTAATAGAGGATTTTTTTTCTGAAATAACACATATATCGATGACGTTTTACGCATGTGTAAGAGGATTTTAGAAGTCGATTTCGGTAAAGATATATTTAACTTGCCTTTCCTAACGTTTATGAGTGGTTTATGTTTTCCTAACTGTAGTGTATTTATTAGAAGAACATTTTACCGCAAAACTCTGAAGGAAGGTGAGAACGACATAGACTGAAATTTATTTATTTCTCTTTTAATGAGACTGTTTCGACTGTTTGACGCTTTGTGAATCATGACGGTGTGTAAACAAACCGAAAGACAACTGTTTTATGACTGTTATCTATCTTTACTCGTATAGCATTTAGTGAACAAACAGGCGTTTTGATGTTAGAAATTACAATGTATGAATGTCATTTATTTTCCCATTTATTCTTTTATGAATTATCAACGTCTAAGAAACACAAACTTACTTAGTCATTGCATAGATAATGAGTCATAGGAAATTTTGCCACATTCTAAATGCTTAGTACTCTTCTGTGTACACTTGACATACTTATCGCCGTCCCTTACAGTACAATGGCATACAGTAGCTGAGATATCGTAACTGTATTGATAATTAACTCGTCCAATACAGTTGCAATCCCCCAATGATCTCTGCAATGGTGTATCTGGTACGTTGTAGAACCCGATGTCGGTTTTTATACAACGGTGAGGGAGAGCGCCGATGACTAGCTTATCTGCGATGATTCCCCAGGGCGGTCTTGAAGGCCCCTAGGGAAGTGGGGCATGCAATGTTTTCTGGCAGGTGGTTCCAGTGGATGACGGTGTCAACGAAGAAAGAGTTTTTATATTGTGCGTTCTGCTGTCTGGAATCTTTATAAGGCCCTACTATTATTGCAAATTTGCCTTTGTATAATGTTTGAGGCTATACTGTCTTCAAAGATTTTTGCTCTGATTTTTCTTTTTTGTTTGGCAGGAATAACAAAATTTTGAGCTGGCTGCAGTGCAGACAGCAGCCCCTCAACCACCCTGTACATCAATATTAATCGCAAGCTGAGCCATCTGTCTTCTAGCGTCTCGAGCTCTTGTCTCATGCATGTTATTGATCCCGTCTCTCTGCTTCTATAGTCTTTCTTAATAAATCTTATTGAACGATGTTGTATTCTTTCTAAGTTGTCAATATCTCCTTTTAAGTATGGGTTCCAAATTGTTGCCCCGTATTCCATAATAGATCTAACCAATGAAGTATATGCTATCTTGCGGCAGTTTTCGGGGACATTTCTTAAGTTTCTTCTTAGAAAGCCAATGGTGGAGTTTGCTTTTTTGCATGTTAAGTTGATGTGTTTATTCCATTTGAGATCGTTTGATATTTGGAGGCCTAAATACGGGTTTTCTTCTACTTCTTGCAGTATATGTTGATTAAGTTGGTAGAATCTAGAGGATCGTTTGTTGATTGACAGGATGTAACATTTTTTGCGTTGAACTTCATGCCCCAGTTTTTTGCCCAAATTTCGAGATTATTAGCTCACCTGAGCCAAAGGCTCAAGGTGAGCTATTGGGATGGCCCTGTGTCCGGTGTCGTTAGTCGTCCTTCGTCGTTAACAATTGCTTCAAATGACATCTCCTCCTATACGGCTTGACAGAATTCAACCAAACTTTACAGAAATGTTCCTTGGGTCAAGCTCTTTCAAATTTGTTCAAAGAATTAAAAACAATGCAGAACTCTGGTTCTGGTTGCCATGGCAACCAAAGTGAAAAAATAAGGAAATCTTAAAAAATCTTCTTGTCAAAAACTGTAAGGGCCAGAGCTTACATAATTGGCACATAGCATTATCTACTGGTCCTATATCAAGTTTGTTCAAATTATGCCCCTGGGGTCAAAATTGGCCCCGCCCCGGGGTTCACAGATTTACATAGCGTTATATAGTGAAATTTTCAAACGTCTTCTTCTCTGAAACTAATGTGGCCAGAGCATTGATATTTGACATAGTGACACTTCTAGATGTCCTATACGAAAATTGTTCAAATGGTTCTGGTCAGTTGCATAACTAGGTCACAGGAGCTAAAAATAGATTTTTTTTCATTGAAAACTTAAAAATTCTTCTTGTCTGAAACTACAAGGGCCTGAGCTTAGATATTTGGCACATAGCATCGCCTACAGGTCCTCTATTTAGTTTGTTCAAATTATGCCCCTGGGGTCGAAATTGGCCCCGCCCCGGGGGTCACAGTTTTACATTGAGTTATATAGTGAAATTTTCAAACGTCTTCTTCTCTGCAACTAATATGGCCAGAGCTTTGATATTTGGTATGGTGACACTTCTAGATGTCCTAAACCAAAATTGTTCAAATGGTTCTGGTCGGTTGCATAACTAGGTCACAGGAGCTAAAAATAGATTTTTTTCAATGAAAACTTAAAAAATCTTCTTTTCTGAAACTACAAGGGCCAGAGCTTAGATATTTGGCACATACCATCGCCTACAGGTCCTCTATCAAGTTTGTTCAAATTATGCACCTGGGGTCAAAATTGGCCCCACCCCTGGGGTCACAGTTTTACATAGAGTTATATAGAGAAAATTTGAAACGTCTTCTTCTCTGACACTAATATGGCCAGAGCTTTTATATTCGGTATGGTGACACTTTTAAATATACTTTACATAATTTGTTCAAATTGTTCGGGTCTGTTGCATATCTAGGTCAGTCCTGGACCTAAATTATTATCGCCATTTTTTCAGCTATTTTCTCAGGTGAGCGAAATATGCCCCATGGGGCTCTTGTTGAGGTCTGTTTGTATTTGATGGTGGTCTTTTGCTGTTTTTATGGTCCTGTAGAGCAGACAATCGTCAGCAAAGAGTCATACTGAGGATTTCACGCTGTCCGGCAGGTCGTTTATATGGCATAGGAACATCAACGGTCCGAGGACTGTTCCCTGGGGTACTCCAGAGTCTACACTGATTTCGCTGGAACATTCCCCCATGACTATTGTTTTCATTGTTTATGAAGTCAGGAAAATTGTAAGCCATGTGTGTAAGTTGCCCCTAATTCCATATTGGCTTAACTTGAAGAGTAATTTGTCATAAGGCACTGTATCGAAAGCTTTGGAAAAATCAAGGATGGCAATGTCGAGTTGGTGACCTAGGTCATGTTCAATAAGGAAGTCGTTCATGGTAGTTATTAATTGTGTTTCACAGGAGTATCCTGCTCGAAAGCCGTGATTAAGGTTTGTTAAAATTTTGTTTTTCTCTAGGTGATTTAAGATATGTTAGTTTACAGATGACGGATGTCAAGGATACAGGTCTGTAGTTTTCTGGGAGGTGTTTATCCCCTTTTTTTAAAGATGCTCAAGATGTTGGTGTCTCTCCAGTCTTTTGGTAATTCACCAGAGTCTAATGAGCGTTGGAGGATGATTCTCAGGATGGGTGCTAATGATGGTGCACATTCCTTGAACATCCTGTTTGGGATACTATCCGGCCCTGACGCTTTATTGGGATTGACATTTAGTAGGAGTTTTTCAAGTCCCTTCTCATCTATGGTAATTTGTGGCATATTCGTACGGGCTTTTTGTCTTGTTTTTAGCATTTCACTGTTTGATGGTTTCGAGAAAACTGATTTGAACTGGTTAGTAGTAGTTCAGCTTTCCCATTGCTGTCACTGATGAGGTTTGTTCCACTTTTTAGGGGTGCAATCCCTCCAGTGTCTTGCCTTTTTGACTTGACATATTTCCAAAAGGGTTTAGTGGAGTTGTTTTTCAGTCCCTCAATGATATTAGAGTTAACATAGTTAGATTCGGCTTTTCGTAGGTGTCTTTTACATTCCTTTTGAAACATTCTGTAATTCGACCATTTGTTAGTCTTCCTGGCTTGTTTGTATAGCCTCTGTTTCTTTTTTAGCATTTTTCTTTCAGTTTTTCTGATCCATGGTATGCTGTTTTGTGATTTGATTTCTTTACTTGGGATGTTTGCATCCATGCTATTAAATAATTGTTCTTTGAAAGTGTTCCACAATTGGTGTACGTCTATGCCGTCTTTTTCTTGCCTTTCTAGTGTTTTTCTTAGATGTTGAAGGTCCTTGTTGACAGTGTCCCAGTCTGCTTTGTTGTACATGTAACACTTACGTGGAGAGGTTTTTTGGTGTTTGACTTTTGTTTCGAAATCTGTTATGATGATGTCGTGGTCCGAAATGCCTGGGACGTTTACTGAAGATTTGACCAATGTTGGATTAGAAACCAGGGGCCCGTTTCATAAAAATTCTTAGACAAATGTTGTCGTAAGTCAGATTGTAAAAGTATCAATTATTATGTATTTCTCCATCTAATCCTGTCTTGTGACATCTCTTTGGAATCGTCTTGAAAAGACGATTCCAAAAAGATGTCACAAGACAGGCTTAGATAGAAAATTCAGAGATTAAATGTATTTTAAAGTTTTATGAAACAGCCCCCTGGACTAAATCTAGTAAGTTGTTTTCTCTTGTCAGTAAGTTGTGTATCTGTGTTAGATTTTTTGCTCCTACTATGTCTACTAGACCCTGCTGAATTTCCTTGTCTGGTCCATTTGCACTTGAGTGGTCCCATGAAATGTTTGGACAGTTGAAGTCAAATACACATAAACTTCAATCTTAGTAAAGGAGTGCAGTATGCAGTATGATGATGATAATCATGACTTAGAGGCGGACGTTTAACACTTCAGTTTTCAGGCATGGATTTACCGGGCACAGGGGGCAACACCCCCCCCCCCCCCCCCTCCGCTCCATGCAGGCAATGGCTTACATGAAGACAGAGAGAGAGAGAGCCACATATGGAGAGAGAGATATATACACACATAGATAAAGATAGACTATACAGAGTTGTACATAAGCAGAGTATCCGAGTAGTTACCCAATTGAAATTGGTGAAATACCCAATTATTTCAAAACTTATGGGTGACAGTACCCAACAAAAGCAAAAGGAAACCCAATTATTTCAAAGTGAATGAGTAAAAACCAAAAGAATACTCAATTGCTTTTTAGCTCACCTGAGCACAAAGTGCTCAAGGTGAGCTTTTGTGGTCGGTCTCAGGCACGGATTTACCGGGGGGCACAGGGGGCACGTGCCCCCCCAGCTGGCCTGAATTTTTTTTTGCAAAAAAAAAATAAAAAAAAAATAAATTTTTTTTTGCTTGATTCTTATATTCATCATTTAGCTGGGTATGAAGGTCGCATTGGCATATGACATTACAGGCACATATCCACTGGGGGCACATATCCCTTAGCTGGCCTGCTTGAACTTATCTGGAGCTGCCAGTAAATCCAAAATTGCCCTGTGCCCCCTCAATCCTCAGTATGCCTGGTCTGTGTTTGAACCCGACACAGGCCTGTAGTAACAAGGATTGTGGGCATGACAGTGTTCCCCCTGTGCCCCCCTCCCCAACCAAAAAATAAAAATGCCTGTGCCCCCAAATTGCATATCCTACAGGCCAGAAAATCCAAAATTGCCCCTGTCCCCCCTCAAATCCTCAGTATGCCAGGTCTGTGTTTGAACCCGACACAGGCCCGTAGTAACAAGGATGGGGGCATGACAGTGTGCCCCCTCCCCAACCAAAAAAATAGAAATGCCTGTGCCTGTGCCCCCAAATTGCGTATCCTACAGGCCAGTAAATCCAAAATTGCCCCTGTGCCCCCTCAAATCCTCAGTATGCCTGGTCTGTGTTTGAACCCGACACAGGCCCATAGTAACAATGATGGGGGCACGACGGTGTGCCCCCTCCCCCAACCAAAAAATAAAAATGCCCCAATAATTTTGCCAATACATATGTAAGTAAAAGTTACCTAGATCTTTACATAAATTTATGCAAGTATTTTACCTGTTTTGAATGTGCGAACGCATTCAGCACATACACAAATGGTCTAGCTATGCCTGAGGTCTGTGCCCCCAAATTGCATATCCTACAGGCCTGTTAATCCAATTAAATTTGATGAAAATACTTAAGGGACCCAATTAACTCAGGCATGTAGGATCAGCCCCCTTCCCCTCCAATAATTTTGCCAATATTAGTTGCAGAATATTTATATATATTTATTGTATTTATATTATTATTGTAACTGTTTTGAATGTGCAAACGCCCCAGAATACACCAGAGACCATCTAGAAATTAAAAAATTCCCGGGGAGCATGCTCCCGGATCCCCTTAGTGACAGTGTGAACACTAATCAGAGGGGTAGGATTAGGTTTCTGGTTAATGGCCAGAATACAATATGTCAAAGGTATTATCCTATATTAAAGAATTTGATATGTTATTTTGAATTGAATATTTACATAGATTTATGTAGTATTTTACCTATTTTGAATGCGAAAAAACTCCCATCAGAACGCACCATTGATCATGTGGGAATAAACTTTCCAGGGGGTGGGAGGAGGGGGCATGCCCCCGGACCCCCCTTGTAACAGTATGCATATGAATAGGAGGGGTAGGGTTAGAGATTAATGGCTGGACGACAACCTTTCACCATAGACTGATTAAATAAAAATATATTTTGAGTCGATTTTTTTACATAGATTTATGTTAGTATTTTACCTGTTTTCAGGCCTTCAACCGTTCCTACTTTTTCCTACTATTTTCCAACTTTTGATCACCTTCCTACTTTCTCCTATTTTTCTACCAAACCACCTACTTTTCTTACTTTTTTTCTAATAAGTCTTCAAGCACCCTCAGTATGGCCCAGAATGCAGGAAATGAAGCGCTTGATTTCAAAATTTTCCAGGGGGAGTACCCCCGAACCCCCCTAAACCTGTTGGATCGCATCTCGGTCTGTTGAATAAATTATAACCAAAGAATCAAATGGCTTTGGGTGAGAATGTCTCTAACTCAAGATTGCGGGTTTTTAATTTATATGGGCACGATGACTCCATGTGATAATTTTGTATCAAACAGTTCCTACTATTTTATTGAACATATTCCTCCTTTTTCCTACTACTTTTTCCCTACTTTTTGCATTGAGCTCAGTTGAAGGCCTGTGTTTTTTTTAATAAATGAAACGCTGGAAAATATATCATCTCTTTGTCTTATGGGGGTGTTTGCATCATTCTATCGATGTTAACTTTCTTCTTAGAATGCCCTCAGAATGCACCATTTCTTATGCAAGTTTAAAAAAATATATATACCCCTCCCATACCATCCCCACCTGTGCCCCCCCCCCCCCCACTGAAAAATTTCTGGATCCGGCCCTGGAAATCTTCGTCAAAAACCAAAAGGGCCAGAGCTTAGATATTTGGCACATAGCATCACCTACAGGTCCTCTATCAAAGTTGTTCAAATTTTGTCCCTGGGGTCAAAATTGGCCCCACCCCGGGGGTCACAGTTTTACATAGAGTTATATAGTGAAATGTTCAAACATCTTTTTCTCTGAAACCAATATGACCAGAGCTTTGATATTTGGCATGGTATAACTTCTAGAAGTCCTTCACATATATTGTTGAATTGGTTTCGGTCTGTTGCATAGCTGGGTCACCGGAGCTAAAAATAGATTTTATTAAAAGAAAACTTCAAAAATCTTCTTGTCTGAAACCATAGTACACTGAGTTTAGATATTTTGCACATACCATCGTCTACAGGTCCTCTATCAAAATTGTTCAAATTTTACCCCTGGGGTCAAAATAGGCCCCACCCCGGGGGTCACCGTTTTACATAGAGTTACATAGTGAAAAGTTCAAACATCTTTTACTCAGAAACCAATATGGCCAGAGCTTTGATACTTGGCATGGTGTAACTTCTAGAGGTCCTTCACATATATTGATGAATTGGTTCTGGTCTGTTGCATATCTGGGTCACCGGAGCTAAAAATAGATTTTTTCAATGAAAACTTCAAAAATCTTCTTGTCTGAAACCATAGTACACTGAGTTTAGATATTTTGCACATATAACATCATCTACAGGTCCTCTATCAAAGTTGTTCAAATTTTGCCCCGCCCTTGGGGTCACCTTTTACAAATCTTCTTTTCTGAAATCAAGTGACCCATCCTAGTGTCACCATGGACAGGTGAGCGATCAAGGGCCATTCTGGCCCTCTTGTTAATTTCATCTGGTTATCAACTGAACTTTTACTTTAGTCCAACATGTGTAAACAAAAGTTGCATATAGAACTATGTAAGGTAAACACTGAAAGTTAACAACAATACCCTGAATGCACTGTTGAAAGGACAATTTTAAGGATAGGAATTCCTCCAAGTTTATTTTCCTACTGTAGCACTAGGCCTACCAAATTGTATTACAAAGTATGGGGTTCTGGACTGTGGATACCCAATCAAATTAGAAACCATGTAGGGGTTGTGGTCAATGCAAGACCCAATGTTTTTCTCAAAAAACCCAATTCATTTAAAATCCATGGAGTGATACCCAATTCCAAGACAAAGCTTATCTACAACTCTGCTATATGGAGAGAAAGAGAAAAACAGATATATTAACAGACAAGAAAGAGAGACTTGGGGAGAAAGACAGTCAGAATAACAGACAGAGAGAAAGAGTCAAAGAGAGAGACAGGGACAGGAACAATGACAGAGTCAGAACACGAAGAGAGAGAGAGAGATAAACAGACAATCAGAGACATACAGTGATACACAGAGACGGACAGAAAAACAGGCAGAGAGAGAGAAAGAATCAGAGAGAGACACATAGACAGATAAACAGAGAGATCAAGATCGAGATATAGACATACTGGCAGAAACAGTGATAGAGAGACATGAATAGACAGATAGAGAAAGTGCCAGAGAGAGAAAGTGAGAGACAAAAACTGACAGAGTGTCAGAAACATGGAAAGACAGACATACAGAGACTGAAACAGTGGCAGACAGTCAGAAATACAGATACATGTATACATACCAACAGATAGAGAGATCAGGAGAAAGAGAGAGATAGAGAGGAGGAGAAGGAGAGAGAACCACCTTATTATTTTATATACTGTCATGTCACTGATGATGTGACAGTCTTCCAAACTGGCTTTATCACTACCCAGCATACAAGAGACATAAGTTAACCCACCAAGGGGGTTACCTTGTATATCGATAGTACCCTATTATGACAGGCTACTGCTTAGTGTAGCATGCATATTATTCAGATTACTCTCTGAGAGAGTTAGGACTATAATATAAATGTTTGTTGCAGCACAATTCTGTTCTGTTTTGATTGATGAAAATCTTGCATGATCATAGTGACTGACCTGTGATGAAAGCATTACAGGTTACAGGGCTGCCATTTCTCCAGATTTTTCCTAAGTCTTCGGATTTTTATCCTAGCAGATCGTAGCTTTAAACAGGCTGAACGTAAAGCAGAATGCGCCTTAAGGCGCATTCTGCTTTATGTTCAACCTGTTTTAAGCAGTCATGTGTCCTCAAAACAAGAAACAGACTATGGGGTAAAGGTACGATTAGTAAATTTGCGTGTGAAAAGTTGAAAATTTGAAATCTTAGGATTTTTATTATCAACTTATGGCAGCCCTGGCATTAGTTTTCTGAGAATGAAACAAACTATGGGTGCATCTTCTTTCTGTCTTTTGATTTTTATTTTTTTAGCTCTCCTAAGCTTGCTTAGGGTGAGCTTTTGCAATCCTTGAATGTCCGGCATTCGCAGTTTGTATATGACCATATGAGTTTGATTATTGTTGAAATCGGACCAATAAGTCAAGATTTTTTTGCCCTTGAATTTTTGGAAATGTCTATTTAACAATGTTTACGCTCTAGAGGCCACACATTTTATCCAATCTTTCTCAGATTGTATATGACTTTAAGAGTTCGCATGAGTTTGATTCTGGTTGATTTTGGACCCATAGGTCAAGAGTTATCTGCCCTTGAATTGTTGAAAATATCATATTTAACAGTGTTTACACTCTAGAGGCCACAATTTTATCCAATCTTTCTCAAACTTGCTTAGGTTGTATATAACTATGCCGTCTACGATGAATTTTGAAAATGGTTGAAATCGAAAGTATAGGTCAATAATTATCTGCCCTTGATATGTTGAATATGCCATATCTAACAGTGATAACACTCTTGCAACTACAGTTTTCAGTGAATTCTGATTATAATACTTGCAGACAATGTAAACAGTTATAAGTTCTTCAAGGAGTGCATTTTTTGTTGAATCCAGGTCATTATGTCAAGAGTTATCTGCCCTTGATGTACTCAACTATACTAGAAATATGCTGTATTCCAATATCTTTACACTCTATAGTCTACAAATTTTAATGGATTTAGATTGATATGGGTGAAACTCAAAGGTAAAGCTATCAGGCTCCATTACAACAGGTGAGCGATGTCAAGGCCATCAATACCCTCTTGTTATTTATTTTATTTTATTTTATATTTGTAGGTGGAGGTGTATTTTACATTATTGTATTGATGTTAATTTTCTTCCTAGAATGCTCTTAGAATGCACCATTTTGGTGTTAATTTAAAAAAAATCTTCAGATGGGGAGAGGGTGGGGGTTAAGTTAGTTGTTGACTAGATCTAATACAGTGATTGCATTTATGGTCAAACAATATTATTTCTAAATTCTAAGCATCCGTTTTATAAACACATTTCTAGTTGCAACTTGATGTGTATATGCAGTAAAACCTCTATTACAACCACTAAACTGTCCATTATTAGGAGTTTATAACAGGTGATTGCTTAACTCTTTCCTCCCTGAAACTTTAAATGGACAATTCCAGTTTCCATTTTTGTTTAGTCCATTTCTGACTCTTAAGGGTTGTTTTTGTCAATGTTTGGCATTATGACAAACAGTGAAGACCCTGATCGGAGGGCTCCTTTCGGAGCCCTCTGATCTGGGTCTTCACTGTTTGCATAGGACAAGTGTACTTTTCACATGTACATTGTTTGAACAGGACGCCTATATGCGGGACTAGGGTTCAAAGGGTTAAAGCAAGGTGACAGTAAACCAATGCTCCTTTAGGAGCTTTCTGTTTTTGTTGTCACCTTGCTTTAAATTGTCACCTGTCTTTTATGCAGTCAATTAATCTTTGTTTAGTGGTCGTAATAGAGAGGTTTTACTGTACATGTACTGCCCATATTTTTTAATGTATATATGATAGCATATATATTCGTTTCTAGGAACCTACTGCTAAATCTAAAAGACCTTTGTCAAAATCAAGCTGGCGTTATACTTAGACGACAGATATCTTTCAAGAGAGGATACAAGTTTTGTTGAACTGGTTAAAGAAGATCTTGACCAGTTTGAGGCAGACAGAAAAACAAACAACAGGTAAGACCTTGTGATTTACCTGTTTAACCCTTTCCCCAATAGAAGCGCCTTTTAGCAGATATGATTAATTCATCCGCTGAAGAAAATAGTTCCAATTTAATCAGTAATATTTACAATCGCCCCATTCAATTCCATCGACAAAAAGTGTGTTCATTTCATGTAAGCACCACTTTTCGAGAGGGCGGGACTTGTGGAAAAGTTTCGAAGGGGAGGCGGGGCATATGCAGTTTACATTCGCGAATTAATTTTTGGAACATGGGACAGCAAACATTTGGCGGAGTTTTTCCAAATTTGTTCTTAACCGATCTATGCCTTCCTACTAGTTGAAACCATGATTCCCGACTAATATTCTTCTTTATTAATGAGATAAATTGCAAGAAAATTGACATAAGAATCTACCTTATAAACAGCTCGGCTATCTGCGTTTCGTTTTGACAAAAAAAAAGAATGATATATTTATCCTACCTTAAAATGACGTCACTTCCAGACGTAAAAAATCGGCATTTTTCGCGCCAAACTGTCAAGTTGTTGACAATGGAACTTATTTTTTCTGCTTTAGAATGTACACAGATTCAGTAAATCGGTCATGGCTGTTCCTTATAGGGTACACATTATTCGTGTTATCTACCTCTAATAATATATGGATTAAACATACACGCGTACTAACAAAATGTTTATTTAATGTTAGAAATTACAGCAAATATATTGTAAATATAAGAAATGAACTGGGGTTTTTTCGGCGTTCAAGCGAAATGAACGACAGAAAATTATCGGCAAATTTACCATGAATCGCTAGCGCGATTCATGGTATATGCTGATAATTTTCTGTCGTTCATTTCGCTTGAACGTCGAAAAATATCAGTTCATTTCATGATTTCTTAAATGAATATGTATAATAGCGAATATTTTCTATATTAAAGCACATCATAGCTTAAAGCAGACTGAAAGTAAAGCAGAATGCGCCCTAAGGTGCATTCGGCTTTACTTTCAACCTGCTTTAAGTAGTCACCTATCTTAAGTACTAGAAATAGGCTATCAGGTAAATGGTTTAACCCTGTACCCCACAGCCTGTTTCTAGTTTTGAAGACAGGCAACCACTTAATGCAGGTAAAAAGGTACAGCTAAAAGTGGGGAAAGTAAAATCTGTTTACAGGGTAGATACTGAATAAATCTTTTCAGTTTCAACCCTTTGAACCTTAGTCATGAAGACCCAGATCAGGGGGCTCCTAAATTAGCCTTCAGATCAGGGTCTGCACTGTTTGTCATACTGCATTACATTGACAAAAACAACCCTAGTAGTAAAAAATGGACTAGACTTAATTGGATATGGGAATTGTCCATTTGAAGTTTCAGGGAGGAAAGGTTTAAGGAATCACCTGTTTAACCCATTACCCTCTAACCTGTTTGTATCTAGTTTTGAAAAGAGGGGACCATTTAAAGCAGGTTGAAAGTAAAGCAGAATGCGCGTTAAGACGCATTCTGCTTTAAACATTTAATCTGCTAGGATATAGAAAATATTTCTTATGGTGCATATTTATCAAAACAAAGTGGAACTATTTTCTTCATTGAAAGAATAAATTAAAGGCGTAAAAAGGTGGGTTTTTATATGGAAAGGGGTTAAACAATGCAAAAGGATCCATCCAGGATAATATTGATGAATAACATGTACCTAATCTGTAATCAGGATCAATTGCAATTTCAGGATTTTGCTTTTCCCTCCAGTTAACAGCTATCAGAGGCTGTTGATACATAAAACAGTCGAGGAATACGAAGACCTAAGCAGCTTCTCAGTGGGAGAGGGAGATTCAAGACAAACTGTTGTCTGCTTTAACTGCCAACTTAAGTAAGTAAAAACAAGAATAAGTGGTATTTTTAACCCATTACCTTATAAAGACACCTTTTTACCCCTTTCATACTTTTCTCCATTGAAGAAATTGGTTCCAATTTATACAGTCATGAACATGTTCTATAAGAAATATTTTCATTATTATAGCAGATGGTAGCTTAAAGCAGGCTGAAAGTAAAGCAGAATGTGCCTTAAGGCACATTCTGCTTTACTTTCAACCTGCTTTAAAGGGATTTGCAACCGGATGGTGTTCTTGTCAAAATAAAATAAAATACTCAAATAAAAGCAAATTTGTGGCATTATTTGGCTTTTGACATTAAAAAAATATGATCAGTCCAAAAAACGTCTCAAGAATCGTCACCGAATCTTAGTTTTTTAGATATTTTCCATCTTTTTTCCATAGCGTTAGCTAACGGTATAGTTGTTGTTGTTGCTTCTCTACACGGGGTCAGACATAAACACGAGCCGAATTACGAAGTTGTATGCACTTCCGATCGCTACACATTGAAATACGTTAAATCGATCCGAGATAAACGGATAGTTCCGTGGTCCATTGGTCTAAGCGGTTTCCCCTATTTTGCCTTCTGTCCGCCAATGCCGGGCCCCGGGTTCGAATCCCACCAGAGACCAATATTTTTTTTTATTGAAATACATTTTTTTAAACAGAATTTCTTATCCTAAACTAATTCTTTACCATTTATATAAGCGTTTGACACATATTTACAAATTACTATTTTTAATGCACCATCTGGTTGCGAGTCGCTTTTCAATACTAGAAACTGGCTATTGGGTAATGGGTTAAACAGCAAAATCAAAGCCTTACTGATAATAGTTGTATTGGGGAAATATTCATAGTCAATTGAATTCTGGTCTCAATATGTACATTTAAGCCTGTTTTATGTGACTTTTCTTTGAGGAAGCGTAACGGTACTAAAAGCCAAGTCAATGCTAAATGCATCATGAAAATGAAGAAAGCTCCTACAGTGGTTTCAGATATTAATTTTATCATGCATTTACCAACAAACTCACTGATAAATGCATTTATTATATGCCTTCGTATGATATCGAGCGTTTCGGCGTGTATTTGCACAGTAAAATACAAGAGTCTGTATCAGCCACCTTGTATCAGCCACTTTGTATTTTACTCTGACGTCGCTTTCGTTTTAACGTGACGTCATTTACGTTCATGTGCAAGTGCCGCGTTATTCTTTGTGGCATACAAAAATTCTTCTTCTGCTTCAAATAACTAATAAATATTGGATATAAAATGATTTAAACAACTATTTAGTTGTTTCTGGTGTGTATTCAAGGCATATAATACACACATCACCAGTTGGCAGTGTGCTACAGAGTGTTGCATTTAGCTCTCAACGTCTTTGGCGGAAACAACCGATCAGACTCGCGCCAAGGCGCTCGTCAGATCGGCTATTTCCGCAAAAAACGTCTCGAGCTAAATACATCACTCTGTATCGCACTGTCAACTGGTAATGTGTATAAGTAATGTAGAAAGCTCCTTTTGGAGATTTTT
The DNA here is from genome assembly GCA_922989275.2 of Gari tellinella. Lineage (NCBI taxonomy): Eukaryota > Metazoa > Mollusca > Bivalvia > Cardiida > Psammobiidae > Gari > Gari tellinella. The sequence goes on from OV277866.1 coordinate 68,311,033, forward strand.
ACATTACATTTTCTTTACATTCAGCATTAAGTTGTAGCCTGTTTTACAGACCTAACATTTAGATATGTTTTGAGTGTCATGTCAAGAGAGATTTTGCTGTTTATTGAAAACGCAAATTTAAAAGATTTAGAAAGATTAAGTGATTCTTTTCTTAACTTTTTCACTTCCAACAGTGCTAAAAGGCAGCTTTGCAAACAGTGTGGATCCTGATCAGACATAGTGTAATGTGGCGTCTGATCAGGATCCAAACTGTTTGACACTCGCATTGTTAGCTCTTCCGTCAAAACAGCCGTTAAATCTGATTTTAAAAATATTGCAGATGACACTTCCAATGCAGATAATATTTTGGCGATAAGAGAGTTAACCCTTTCCCCAATAGAAGCGCCTTTTAGTGAATATGATTTATTCCTCCACTGAAGAAAATAGTTACAATTTAACCAGTCATGAATATATGTTAAAGGAAATATTTTGTTATATTCTAGCACATGATAGCTTAAAGAAGGCTGAAAGTAAAGCAGAATGCGCCCTAAGGCGCATTCTGCTTTGCTTTCAACCTGCTTTAAGAAGTCACCTATCTTCAATACTAGAAATAGACTATCAGGTAAAGGGTTAAAACAGAGGATAAAGCTTGGTAGGGAAATAGTAAATGTATTAGTTCTATCATTGTATGTGAGAAATTCCCATATCACTAAAATCAATACATCTACATTTTATTGGAAAGAAATCATACTTGTGTTACTGTTTGAAACAATAATTTGTTTTCAGAGAAGGAGCTACTGGAACAATGTCGAGCCACCGGCCCCCTACTATGAGGGGTCGGGGAAGGGCAAAGTACAGGGACCAGAATAGCCCAAGTCCAACTCCTGGCTATCAGCAAATCAAAGGACAAGGGGGTATGTAACTTTCATCAGGGCTCCAGATAAGGGGAGTATTTCAAAATCTAAAATCTTTATCTCTCAATTAAACCCTATGGTCACACCATAGACTTTGTTTCTGAAATGAGTGAAAAATGTTGGATTTGTTTTGTTTACTCCCTCTTTACTGGAGCCCTGTTTCATATTACATGAGACATTCTATGCTGGAAATCCCTATATGAATGTAAGACTCAGACCAAGGACCTATCCCAGATTGTGGGCCATTTTGTAAATCATGGGCCATTTTCCCCCCATACTTGGGTTTATTTCTAACCCGTGAAATTATATGATGTCAAACCGGATGACGTTGTACATAAATGACCACATGCATCGGAAGGTTAATATATAAAAAATTGGATCCGCTCGTAGATGTCAACATCAAATCTGCTCAGATAAGAAATAAAGCAGCTGTCCAAAGATCCAAACCCTGATTTTCAAATTGGCTCACTATCTGGGACTGACCTAAGATTTGAGTCTTAAGTTGATCAGACGGCTTTTACATAAAGCGTTTATTTTTCACAAATGGAATGGTTCAATACCTCAAGAGACAAAGAATTTTGAGCACAATTCGAAACCTAAAGGCAGATATTGAAACCTAAACACAGGGCCCATAGTTCAAGGTCAATTCTACTCAAGGTCACTTGGGTCATACTTTTTGCATGTATACAAAGGCCCTGTCCTTGTACACATGCATACTAAATGAAAGCAATTAATATCTCATAGGACATAGAAGTTATGAGCTTTTTCTTGAAATCATTTACCTTTTTCATGACGACTACACAGGGGGTATAGCTCATCTTGTACTATGTACAGGGGACTTTAAAAAATGATCTGTTTTAAAAACGTGAAAATTTGTTTCATATGTAGATGGAAGGGCGAGTCCAGATTCCTTCAGCAGTCACAGATATAGTCAACCATATGAAGCTAAAGAGCATTCTTCCCCATCAGAACAATTCCAAAGTGATTCACCCATGAGGCAATCCCACACTACAGCTTCCACAGAAGGTGCTGAGAGGGAGTCTCCATCACAAGTTAGACCAAGGAAGCCAGAGAGGTGATTTCAGTTGTATAGTTCCAGGGCTAGACATTAACCCTTTACCCCATAGCCAGTTTCTAGTGTTGATGACAGGTGTCCACTAAGCATCCATCTGTCAGAATGCAAGCTCCCAATGGCTTCTCATCAACAACTTGTATAAAAATGTGTTTCTAAAGGCACTTTTATGGGAAAGGGTTAACTCTTTCCTCCCTGAAACTTTAAATGGACAATTCCAGTTTCCACTTTTGTCTAGTCCATTTCTGAGTTTAAAGGGTTGTTTTTGTCAATGTTTGACATTATGACAAACAGTGAATACCCTGATCAGAGGGCTCCTAGGAGCCCTCTGATCTGGGTCTTCACTGTTTGCATAGGACAAGTATACTATTCACATGTACACTGTTTGCAAAGGATGCCAATATGCGGGACTAGGGTTCAAAGGGTTAACTCATTTACACCCTGAAAGTTTTAATGAATAATAATTAATTCCAATATCCAATTAACCCTTAGCCTGCCACTCACGACTATAGCTCCATATGCAAACAGCTTGGGTCCGGATGAGACGCCGAGTAACTCGGCGTCTCATCCGGATCCAAGCTGTTTGACACTCGGACAACATTTTCAGCAACTTTGAAGCACTTTGAAACATGAAGCAGACGAGAAATATAGCAGACGACAATTTATTTGGCGGGCTAAGGGTTAAGTCTAGTCCATTTTCGACTATTTAGGGTTGATTTCAGCAATAAATTACAAAATAACAAATAGTGCAGATCCTGAACAGAATGCTTCTATAGGAGCCCTTCAATCAGGGTCTACACTGTTTTCATAGGACAAGTGTATTATGCACAAGTACACTGTTTATAAATGACAAGTATACTCGTCGCTAGTGTTGAATGTGTTAAAAGATTTCTTATTTGTGTTACAGGTCAAAGAATCGGCGTCCAGATGTGCAGGTATATGTTCCTAGATCACGTCGAGCACAAGCCCAGCCAGAACCAACAGCAGGTACTACTGGATCATCTCCAAATAGGTCTTTAGCCTCAGCTACGTCTAAAAGCCAACAAAAGGTAATTTCATTACAAAAGATCCCACAACATTTGTTTTTATTAGCTCTCAAATAAAAGACTCATACATAGAAGGAAAGATAGATTGCAGTTTGAGTCAGGATAAATTCCTATCAGAACTAGACATTAAGTATTTAAGACATGCACATTATTTAAGCAGGCTTAAGACTAAGAAAGCTCCTGTTGGAGGTTTGAATCTCATTTTCAGATTGCTTTAAATTTTAACCCTTTACTCCCTAGCCTGTTTCTAGTATTGAAGATAGGTGAACACTTAAATCAGGTTGAAAGTAAAGCAGAATGGTGCATTCTGCTTTACATTCAGCCTGGTTTAAGCTACAATCTGGTAGGTAATAGAAACTATTTCTTATGATACACATTCATGACTGTATAAATTGAAACTATTTTCTTCAGCGGAGGAAGATTGAAGGTGTTCAAAATGTGTATCTATGGAGTAAAGGGCTAACTCTTTGAACCCTAGTCACGCATATATGCGTCATTTGAAAACAGCGTACCTGTGGAGTACACTTGTCCTATGCAAACAGTGTAGACCCTTATCAGAGGGTTCCTTAAGGAGCCCTCTGATCAGGGTTTACACTGTTTGTCATTTTGACATATATTGTAAAAATCAACCCTAAAAAGTCAAAAATGGACTATAAAACTAAATTGAAAACTAGAATTGTCCATTTTAGGTTTCAGGGAGTAAAGAGCTGTTTGTCAGGATGCAGATTTAGTGTACTGTCATGACTGTAATTTACTATGTAAGGGAAAAGTATGATAAGTCATTTCTGTAAGAAATAGATAAAGGCATGAAATGCATTGACTATAAAGGAAACGGTTAATTAACTCTTTGCATGCTTGGTAATTTTGTCATCTGCAACAATTGTCATCTGCTAACTTTTCTTCTAATACAATTTTCAAAACAGGACCACAGTGTCAAACAGTTTGGATTCTGATGAGACTTCGTGTTACGCGGTGTCTCATCAGGATCCAAACTGTTTGCAAAGGTAATCGCTATAGGGCATATCCGCAGCTAGCATGCAAAGAGTTTATTTGATAGGGTTTATACAACTGAATGTATGGTGGAGAAGACGTTATTCTTTCTCATTTAACCCATTAACCTAAAATACGCTTTTTTACACCTTTAATTTATTCGTTCACTGAAGAAAATAGTTTCAATTTATATAGTCATGAATAAATACTATTAGATAATTTTCTATATTCTAGCAGATTATAGCTTAAAGCAGGCTGGAAGTAAAGCAGAATGTGCCTTTAGGCACATTCTGCTTTACTTTCAACCTGCTTTTAGTGAACACTTATTTTCAATACTAGAAAAAGGCTATGGGGGTAATGGGTTAAAGGATACTAAACTTAATAAGATATAATGCAGAAAACATCAGCTTGTTTTATATTTCTAACGGTTTATCTCTATCTGAGTGACAGGCATTTTGGAGTCTGGTCCAGCTGGGTTACTTGGCATCTGATCTGGCTCCAAATTGTTTGCAATGGACATGAGGTTTTTAGCTTACATAATTTTGTTTAATGGGAAAGAATATCATATTTTCCACTGTTGCTATTTTGCTTGGAAATAGGTAAAGCCAGATAGAGGAATATATGTCCCTAAACCCATGCAGCATGTACAAAAATTAGATCAGCAACCCCATGACCAGCACACCAGTATTAACAGTCCACCATTATCACACATGGACGAGTACAGTAATGACCGACATACCAGTATTAGTAGGCCACCAACGTCACAGAGGGACAAGTACAGCAATGATTGTAGTTATGAACAAGAACCTTTCCGTAGAACCTCAACTGACTCGGCAGCAACAAGTGAGACACTGACAGAACCATGTGGTAATAAGAAACTGAAAGTGCATGACAGAAGAAAACATTATGATAATGAGTTGGAAGATAATGTTGAGTCAAGTTTGAGTTCAAAGTATTCAGCTGAGCATAAATCAGAACTTACCACTGGTGTAGAACAGGTAGTATCTGATGTTAGTGATAATACATCTGTCACACAGGACAACGCTTGTAATACCACTTCTACCTCACATGGCAGTAGTCAGAATGATGTCATGAGTCCAGAGATATCTGATAACTGTTCTACAGAGAAAGATTCAGACAGAGGTCCTAGTCAGGAAGAGGAAAGTCCAGGGAAACGCCTGTGTGAAGCATTAGTACCAGAAGATGCTCACATGACGGATATTACTAATGATACAGCTGCAACTGACAGTACCTACACTTGTGATAAATCATTAGCCGAAGACAGTTCTAAAGAGATGAAAGATTTCAATAATAAAACTTTGATGGATGAATGTGAAACTGAAGTCATCAAAGATTCTTTGGAAACCCTGCCTCCAGAAACAAAGGAATACACTGATGTTAGAGTTGATGTAGGAGATAGTGCTTGGGATGAAAACAAAGGTACATGTAATAATTCTCACTCTGAATCTAAAAATGATTGGATGGAGGAAACAAATTGTGATTCATTTGCTACTGTGGCAGAAATAACTAGTGAACAAGACAGTGTGACAGCAGTAGAGGGGAAGTATAATGAAATGGAGACTGACACTGCAGGACAAGCTTCAGAATACAAGGCCAGTGATATGGAGACTAACTCTGCAGGACGGGCTCTAGAGGACAAGGCCAATGATAATGATACTGACTCTGTAGGATTGGCTTTAGAGGACAAGGTCAGTGATATATGTGATACAAGTCAAGATGGTGGTATTCCAAGGTCAGATCAATCAACAACATTTGCCTCAGATCTCAACACAACTGGCAATGAAAGGTAGACATAACTTTAAAAGTTTCTGTCTGTGAATTCAGAAGTTGTCCTGTTTCAATACATTCTGACAGATGACAGCTTAAAGTAAAGGTTAAACTGAAAAGTAGAGACATTTTATGTTTTACTTTCAGTTTGCTTTAAGTAACCACCTGTCTTAAGCACTGAAAAATTGAAAAATTGTCCAAAGTACAACCAATATTAAAAACTTATTTCACAGACTGATATTTGTACTTTGTTATCAAATTTATGTTTTGCACTGTAGTACAACTTTTATTTAGCCTCTTTATTAAAAATATTTGTCTGAAAGGTGCACATTTAATGAAGGTTAAAATTATGCAGAAAGCTCTTGTAGTTAGTTTTGTCCTACATACATCTTTAAAGATTTCCATCCTTCTTCATTGATTACCGCCTGAATACATACAGTTTTACTGAAAAATATTGTATTTAGATAATAACCAGCTGACAACATAGCCTGTTTCTAGAATTGAAGATAGATGACCTCTTAAAACAGGTTGAAAGTAAATCAGAATGCCCCTTAAAGCGACTCGCAACCAGATGGTGCATTAAAAATAGTAATTTGTAAATATGTGTCAAACGCTTATATAAATGGTAAAGAATTAGTTTAGGATAAGAAATTCTGTTTAAAAAAATGTATTTCAATAAAAAAAGATATTGGTCTCTGGTGGGATTCGAACCCGGGGCCCGGCATTGGCGGACAGAAGGCAAAATAGGGGAAACCGCTTAGACCAATGGACCACGGAACTATCCGTTTATCTCGGATCGATTTAACGTATTTCAATGTGTAGCTATCGAAAGTGCATACAACTTCGTAATTCGGCTCGTGTTTATGTCTGAGCCCGTGTAGAGAAGCAACAACAACAACTATACCGTCTACTAGTCGGTATAGAAAAAAGATGGAAAATATCTAAAAATCTAAGATTCGGTGACGATTCTTGAGACTTTTTTTGGACTGATCATATTTTTTTAATGTCAGAAGCCAAATAATGCCACAAATTTGCTTTTATTTGAGTATTTTATTTTATTTTGACAAGTACACCATCCGGTTGCGAGTCCCTTTAAGGTGCATTCTGCTTTATTTTCAGCCTGGGTTTAAGCTATCATCAATACATTTTTATGACTGTATAAATTAGATTTTTTTGAATGGATTAGAGGTGTAAAAAGTCATATTAGGTAATGGGATAATACATAAACCTTTAAGATGCTGACTTTTCAATTGAACTCTCTGAATTTTGATCAGTTTACATCCACTCTTCAGGAATTTGTTCCAAAATTATTATAAATTATAGCAAAGTGACCAGACTCAGACCAGAGGGCTCCTTCAAGAACATTGATCTAGATCTATACTGTTTGCAAATTGTTATGTATGTATTCATTTCCCACACGGTAAGGGCTAATCTATCTGTAACTCATTCACCCCTGGAACCTTTAATGGATTGTTCCAGCTTCCAATTAAGTCTAGATCATTTATGACTATTTAGGTTTGTTTTCGGAGCCCTCTGATCTGGGTCTTCACTGTTTGCATAGGACAGGTACACTATATGTAAATGACAAGTATACTCTTCTCTATACAGTGGAGAATCTGTTATTCTTTCCCAATAAACGCGTTTACGCTCAAACTATTATTTGCAGTGCAAACAGTTTGGAGCCAGATCAGACGCCGGGTAACCCGGCGTCTGATCAGGCTCCAAACTGTTTGCCACCAAGATAAGCAAGAATTATCAGAATTGTCCAACAGTTGTACTTTTCTACGTTTTAGTGCTTTGCGTTTGCGTACGTTTGCGTTTAAACGGGAAAGAATAACAGATTCTCCACTGTAGTTCAATGTGTTGAGCGTTTGAAATGAACAACACCTGTCACCAGCTAAATCCTTTGAATGTTGAATGAATTCTATGCTTCAAAAGGTATCCTTTCAGGATTTCAAATACTGATATTCATGACGATCAGTTTGGTATGGACTCCCAGGATGAAAACCATTCCGTGGAGCAAAGTGAAACTGCTGTGCAGAAGTCAGGTGAATATTCCAATACTGCTCCTAGTTCTGAAACCAGAGTATCGTCTGTCGACCAGTCTGTCTCTGAAACTAATACAGGGCACCAGTCTAAGCCTGAGGAGGTAGAGGAACCAGATGAAGACTCCTGGGATGCCATGTTTAATGACGATGGTGATTGCCTAGATCCCTCAGCCATGGAAGAGGTGAGTAAGACTGCAGGGCTGCCATAAGTTGACATAAAAAATCCTAAGATTTCCAAATTTGCATTTTTCAAGTGTGATTTTACGAATCGTACCTATACCCCATCGCCTGTTTCTAGTTTTGTTGACACGTGGCTGCTTAAAGCAGGCTGGAAGTAAAGCAGAATGCGCCTTAAGGCGCATTCTGCTTTACTTTCAACCTACTTTAAGCTACCATGTACTAGAAAAAAATCCGAAGATTTAGGAAAAATCCGGAGAAATGGCAGCCCTGAGATTGAACAAAAGATACAGCGCTGAAGATGTTATTCTTTTTTCCAGTTTAAACGAAAACTAAATGCAAACATAGTACAATGAAATGTAGAAAATGGAAACTATTTGAAGATATTGATAATTAGTTTTAGTCTGAATAGCAAACAGTTTGGAGCCTGATCAGATGCTGGGTTACCGAGCATCTGATCAGATGCTGGGTTACCGAGCATCTGATCAGGCTCCAAACTGTTTGCAATAGACTTTGAATTTTCAGTTTTATTAACATGTTTATTAGGAAAGAATAACATCTTTATCACTGTAAGAGGCTCTTTGAAACATTAGCCCAGAGTCAAGAGAGAACAGTAAATTCCCTGAAAGCTGGATTCTTCTGGACTGCGAAGAAAGTTTTGTTTAGAGAGGTACCTGATTTAGAGAGGTTCAGTAACCATACATAAGAAAACAAGTTTGCAGTCATTTAACCCTTTACCCAATAGCCTGTTTCTAGTGAAGACAGGTGACCACTTAAAGCAGACTGAAAGTAAAGCAAAATGTGCCTGAAGGCATTACTTACAGCCTGCTTTAAGCTACCATTTACTAGAATATAGGAAATCTTTCTTATGCAACACATTCATGACTGTATAAAGTGGAATTATTTTCTTCATTGGAGGAAACATTAAAGGCTAAAGAAGGTGCGCTTATGGAGTAATGGGTTAAGATGGTTCACAGCTTAATGCAGAACAATAGTTTTTTATGCAACCAATATGTATAATCAAATACATGTGCCATTTATTTACAATACCTCAAACTTGCTGCAGGCAAACTTATCAGCATTTCAGGCACGTTTTAACTGTGGGAAATAGGGGTACGTAAACATAAGGGAGTTGCAGTTACCAACATTCAATGTTGAAATACAGGCAAGTTCAAGTTCAAATTTGTATTAAGTCGGTGCGAAGCTGTAATTAGTGTAATTGGTGTATTAGCATGCTAGCGGTTAAACCATGATAACCTTTGCATACAATTTGTATCCTGAAGAGACGCTGTGTAACAAGACATCTCATCAGAATCCAAACTGTTTGACATTCTGACCCTGTTTGGAAATTTATTTGAGAAAATTCTAATTTTAGAACAGTGGCAGGCAAAAAAATTGTTGCAGATGAAAAATTACCCAGCATTCCAAGACCTACAGTTTTGTTTCTTCTTTCACAGCTTACTAGAACTGTTGGTAAAGTAGAGATACAGAAGTCAAAGAAGATCAACTATCTAGATTACCAGCCAAAGGACAAGGGGAACTTTGATTTCTCACGTAAGACCAAGGACAGCTTTAGTTTTACAGGGCTCCAGATAAGAGGGAGTGAACTGCACAAATCCAACATTTTTTTGCTTGTTTTAGCACTAAAACCTATGGTGTTACTAGTACTGACACCATAGGGTTTAAAGCAGAAATAAAGATTTAAATTTTGAAATACTCCACCTATCTAAAGCTTTGTTTAACCTATCACGTTATAGACAGTCTTTTCTTTTCCGAAATCAATAAGATTACATTGGGATAATTATAAAAATAAATTACATTTTATTTTAAAAAATAGCATTATAATTATGTCGTTGATCCAATAAATTTTATATACATGTAGTAGTACTTTTTGGCTAGGAAAGTGGTACGTTCTGACCTGGTACGCAACAGCAATGGTACGTTCTGTCCATAAACCTCTTACAGCCACAGCCACATCTCTAGTTCTTCCATGTCTTAAATTTATATTCTTGAACAAGACTGTTTCTATACTTTTCTATTTTTATCCCCAGAGTATGCACATATCATTGAGATCTATGACTTTCCAAAGGAGTTTGTCACAAGGGATCTGATAACAGCATTCCAGGCTTTCATGTAAGTTTTAAGTTTGGTCTTAGTAGTTTTGATTAATTGGTATTTTTTTACAATTTTATGAAACATCAGGTTGAATTATATTCTACTGGTTTAATTTCAGCACTTCTTGGAAAGCAGTGTAATAAAATTTTGTGAATACTCGCTTGCAGTTGTTTACATGTAGATAGTTTCACACTACTTTTAATGCAGGCTAAAACCGGAGTCAATAGTCGACGTAACGTGTACAGTATTATGGTAATATGCACTTTCAGCCTACTTTAAGCTACCATGTACTAGAAAAATAATCCAAATACTTAGGAAAAATCCGGAGAAATGGCAGCCCTGTAATTACCTATAATTATACCTTGTTGCAAGTTGTCAATCGGAGTACTTGGAATTATCCGCTCAAAATTACTTTTTTTAAATACGATTTGATAGAATTTGTCAGCTGCTAATATAAAGAATGCATTACAAGCTAAGCAAACACGTATATCTAATCTTAAGTTGCCGAGCTAGTTTGTTCTGTGGTTATTACGATGGTGTATGAAATGATGTCAATGTCTGAGAGACTGCAAGGAACGATCACTCACCAAAGATAATTGCTGTTATTAAATGTGTGGATCTGTCGATGTTTAAGACAAGCTGATCTCAAACGAGTCTAGAATTGAAATGTTATTAAGCGAGCCATGAGCCTTTATAAATAGTGACGTTATAATGACGTTATCAAATTGATCTCACACATGTTGGAGACAAGGATATTGGCGATCGTTGTTCGCTATTGAAAACAGGGGTAGTTATGTGGGAAAAATAAATATAGCAATTTATTCTCCCAATATTTTTAGCTCACCTGAGCTAGCTCAGGATGAGCTTTTGCAATACTTGAATGTCCGGCGTGCGTCGTCCGTCGTCAACAATTTTAGTGTTTACACTCTAGAGGCCACAATATTTATCCAATCTTTCTCAAACTTGCTCAGATTGTAAGAGTTCGGATGAGTTCGATTATGGTTGAAATCGGTCCAATAGGTCAAGAGTAATCTACCTTTGAATTGCTGAAAATGCCATATTTAAGGGTGTTTACACTCTAGAGGCCACAATTTTTATCCAATCTATCTCAAACTTGCTCAGATTGTATATGACCATAAGAGTTCAGATGAGTTCGATTTTGGTTGAAATCAGACTAATAGGTAGAGAGTTATCTACCTTTGAATTGCTGAAAATGTCATATTTATGGGTGTTTACACTCTAGAGGCCACAATTTTTATCCAACCTATCTCAAACTTGCTCAGATTGTATAAGAACATAAGAGTTCATATGAGTTCGTTTATGGTTGAAATCGGACCAATAGGTTGAGAGTTATCTACCTTTGATAACCCGAAAATGCCATATTTAAGGGTATTTACACTGCAGAGGTCACAATTTTTATCCAATCTATCTCAAACTTGCTCAGATTGAATATGACCATAAGAGTTAAGATGAGTTCGATTATGGTTGAAATCAGACTAATACATTGAGAGTTATCTACCTTTGAATTGCTGAAAATGCCATATTTAAGGGTGTTTACACTCTAGAGGCCACAATTTTTATTCAATCTATTTCAAACTTGCTCAGATTGTATATGACCATAAGAGTTCAATTAAATGTGATTATGGTTGAAATCGGACCAATAGGTCAAGAGTGGTCTGCCCTTGAATTGCTGAAAATGCCATATTGAACAGCGTTTACACTCTTGCAACTACAGTTTTCAATGGATTTTGATTTTACTTGCACACAAAGTAGTACATTTGTATATAGCTATAAGTTCTCAAAGGAGTGCAAATTATTGTTGAAATCTAATCATTGTGGCAATAGGTTTCTGCCCTTGATATACTTTGAAATGATAGAAAAGGCTTCATTTCAGTATTGTTTAGGCTCTAGTTATCTGCCTTTGATGTACTCTACTATACTAGAATTATGAGGTTGTATTCCAAAATTGTTTACATGCTATACTACAAATTTGAATGGATTTAGATTAAAACGGATGAAACAGAAAGGTAAAGCTATCAAGCTTCAGTACAACAGGTGAGCGATATCAGGGCCTTCATGCCCTCTTCTTCAATAATCTGAGGAAGGAACTGTAGAATAGAAGAAATTTAAACCTTGCAGAAAATACCAGCTATACGGCACTTGAATTTTCATTAACTATTTGAATGCTGTTAGGCGATTTCACTAGCATTTGCAAACAGTTTTGATCCTAATCAGACACATTCTAACTCAGCATATGATGGTTTTTCAAACTCATTTAACTTTTTCAACACTAAATAACTCTGATGGATTATCAGGTAATATTGTGGATCATTTTAGATACCAAAACATGAACAGTGAACCATTCTACTTCAAATTCTTGGTAGTTTAATAAAGATTATTATTGTATACCTTACTATAAATAGTAACAGATTTTGCTTCGATGACAATGCAATACGCCTTGCTGAGCGGGCCAATAACCGGATGCAGTCCAATAACCGGTTATTTGGACTGCATCCAGTTATTGGCCCGGGGGCAACAGAATTAATGAGCGTGAAATCGTTAGCAACGTAACATTCAAAATGACCAATGTTCGTTGAAGATGACGTCATTTGATTTCAAGAACGGCCGCGCTTATGTAAACATTCAAACAATCTACATATTCGTTGATTTTGAACCAGGTATACAATAAACAAGTCATTTAACGGCCAGGGCGGGCCCTCGTTGCTTATTGGCACTCGTTAGCCAAATTGGCACTCGGGCCAAGGCCCTCGTGCCTTTTTGGCTAACTTGTGCCAATAAGCAACGACGGCCCGCCCTCGGCCGTTCAATAACTGTATAATATAAATTAGCAAACAGTGTAGACCCAAATCATAGGGCTACTGTAGGAGCCCTCTGATCTGGGTCTTCACTGTTTGCAAATTTATTTTAAAAGCCAAAAGCATCCATATTTCAAAGTTAAAACGTGACTGAGCCACAGTTTTAACTTTGTAATATGATTATGTTGATTTAAGGGAGATCGAGACATAGAAGCTAAACTGAAGTTGGTTTAGAAACTTTAGACTGATGGTTATGAGGGTAAGGGTTTAGCTAAAATTGGTTTGTATTCCACAGGTCAAGAGGATTTGATCTCAAATGGGTTGATGACACACATGCTCTTGGAATCTTCACCAGTAAAATAGCAGGTTGGAAATTTAAAGATACATGTATATACATGTACTTGTAATAAAACAAATAGTTCCTTTAACCCATTACTCCATAAATACGTCTTTTTACATCTCTAATTATTTCTACTCTAAGAAAAGTAGACCACACTTTTAATAATAAAAGTCCTGAACATAAAATACAGAAGGCACTTCCAGTATCTTTCCAGATGGAAGTTTAAAGCAGGTTTGAAGTAAAGTAGAATACTCTCCTTTAGGAGCATTCTGCTTTACTTTCAACCTGCTGTTAGACATTTTCAAAACAAAAAAGTCTGCATTGATGTTGTATAAATCTGAAATATTATCATTGGCCATAAATTCTTCAATTTTTCATCTACAGCCTTCAGTTTTGGTATGCATGTTCATCAGTGATAATTTTAGAAAGCAGATGAATGAGTTCACAGGATGCACATTCTGTAAAACAAAGAGTCCTTGAGACAAACATTGAGTCCTTGGGGTGAAAATTTAATCTAATATCTAATAACTTATTTCTAATTTTGAAGACAATTGACCACTTAAAGCAAGTTGAAAGTAGCAAGTTGAAAGTAAAGCAGAATGTGCCTGCTTTAAGCAACTATTTGCTCTATGATGATCATCAAGTAATAGGTTAATAAAGGCAAGAAAAGCTATGAATCCATGGGACCTGCAAATTTATGAATAATGAGTCCCTGGCAAATTTAATGAGTATAGGACTCAGGATGCATAGGTAAAACTATCGCTGGTTAATATTGACAAAGTCTAATCGAGGTGTATCAAAATATTTTACCAAATTGACCTTGAACTGTTAACTTAATTTTACCCTTTTTTTCACTGAACTTCAAAAACAGACTAGCGTTGGAACCAGCATGCTCTTATTGACTATTTAGAGTGTCTGTTTGTCATTGTATTGCAATATGACAAACAGTGTAGATCCTGATCAGAGAGTTTAGTAGCACTCTGATCTGGGTCTACACCTTTGCATAAGACAAGTGTAGTTTTTACAGGTACGCTTTTTCAAAGGACACATATCCCTAATCTGGGTTTAAGGGGTTAACAGTATGAATACAGTCGAACATCAATATCTCGAACTCGCTTAACTCAAACTATCCGATAGTTCGACACATGAACTGCATTATTTCATGCTCGGTTAAGTCGAACATACCCATATTTCAAAGTTAAAACGTGGCTAAGCCACGTTTTAACTTTGAAATAAGGGTATGTTCGATTTAACCGAGTTCGAGATATCGAAGTTTGACTGTACATGACTGTTTGATGTTTTGTTTCAGCTCAAGATGCTCTAGATCTACACCATCCTCTAGTAAAGGTTTGTCCGCTGTCCCAAGCCTCTAAACAGTCCAGAGATAAAGCCAGGAGGTGCACAGGTAGGTTGCGACACTACTGCAGAAAGCTGGTCCAATGCTTATAAAGTGTTTGAGTTTAGTCTCAGATCGTTATCAAGCTTTTTGCAGAATGCTCAAATCTGACCAATCAAAAGCTTGTGAACAATCTCAGACTCATTTCAAACACTTAACCCATTACCCCATAGCCATATTCTAGTTTTGAAGTATGCAGGTTGAAAGTAAAGCAGAATGCGCCTTTAGGCACATTCTGCTTTACTTTCAGCCTACTTTAAGCAACCATCTGCTAGAATACAGAAAATACTTACTACGATAAATATTCATGTCTGTATAAATTGGAACTATTGGTTTGAATTGAGTAATGAATAGAAGGCGTAAAAAGGCGTGTTTATGGGATAAGGAGATTATAAGCATGGGTCCATGATTATCTTTGCAAATAGTTTTCAGGATCAAAACTGTTTGATACTCTGACCCTATTTTGATTTTTGCTTGGAATTTTTTATTTTTAGAACAATAGCCAACAACATTTGTTTCAGAAGACAATATTGCATTAACCCATTACCCCATAGCCTATTTCTAGTTTTAAAGATTGGTGACCACTTAAAGACTGCTTTAAGCTATAATCTGCTAGGATATAGATCTATAAAATATTTCTTATGGTTCATATTCATGACTGTATAAATTGGAACTACTGTCTTCTTTGGAGGAAAAATTATATATACTGAACTACCATTCTGTGGAGGAAGGTGGTTACTGCTGAATATTTAGCAAATTACATGTACTCCTCTTTCCAAATGTGCCAGGGCTGCCATTTCTCCGAAATCTTCGGATTTTTATTCCAACAGATGGAAGCTTAAAACAGGCTGAAAGTAAAGCAGAATGCGCCTTAAGGTGCATTCTACTTTACTTTCAACCTGATTTAAGCATTACGTGTCTTAAAAACTAGAAACAGACTATGGATTAAAGGTATAATCAGGAAAATTGGGCTTGAAAAATTGAAATTTTTTAAATCTTAGGATTTTTTTTTATCAACTTATGGCAGGCCTGATGTGCATAGAATTTATATCTACTAGTGTCACTCTTTATTTTTCCCTATTTAATTATTTTCCAAACCAGATTTTACATAATAATCAAAGTTAAGAAATTTCCTTCCTTACAGAGTTTCTCCAGCCTTACAAGCCTAGACCAGAGACCTCGGCCATGGCAGCCCGTAGACTGGTGGCAGGAGCCCTCGGCCTAACTAACAATGTATCAAGGGAGAAGCGAGAACGAGAAAGGCAACAACTGAAGGAAGCTAAAGGTTTGTGAGCAAGGGTTTTATACCCCCATGCATCTAAGTCTTTCTGCACTCACATACAGATACATATGTGGCTTAAAATGTAGCCACATAAGTGACAAACAGTATCCTGGCTATCTTTCCTGATATGTCCATACCAGGTAACCTACATTTTACCATTTCATCTAGCATAAACCCCCTTAATAAAATGCTTATACAGTTGTTGCATCTGACAATTTCCATCCCACCCATATCACACAACCTCAAGTGACCTTGACCTCTTTTGGACTTATTTTTATTGGGCTATTTCTTGGTCATCTGGATTTTACTGTGTCGCCAGACATTAATACTACATGTACTTATAAGAATGCTTGGATAATTATGCAGTTGTTGCATTGGGCCATTCCCAATATGTCACTCTATCTTGATTTGATCTTGATCTTATTTGAGGCATTTGTTTACTGTGCAGTCTTATTTAAGTTTGTGGAGGTCACTTTGGGGTCTGAATTTGGCCCAATGCCAGCATCAATAAATCATGATTCTTTCCATTACCCCATAAATAGGCCTTTTATGCCTTTAAATTCTTCCTCCACTGAACAAAATAATTCTAATTTATAGTAATGAATTTTTATCATAAGAAATAGTTTCCATATTCTAGCAGATGGTAGCTTAAAACAGGCTGAAAGTAAAGCAAAATGTGCCTGTTGATGTATGTTGATGCTTAATTTTGTACTACTACATGTACATAATTATATACTTGTGTTAAAATCTGATATTGTTGTCCTTTGAGTGGCTTTTTTAAACACCAATTTGTGTACTGTTTGTTGACAGAGAAAAGACGAAAAGACAGAAAGAACAGAGAAGACATATGGGAGTACGGCAAGTGTGCCATGGACGAGGAAACGTGAAAATACACAACTCCCCACGCCACATGTGCCTTAGTACAATCCTGTAGATTAGCATGAGCTATGACAATTAACCCTTCATCCCATAGGCTGTTTCTAGTTTTGAAGACAAATGACCACATTAAAGCAGGTTGGAAATAAAGCAGAATGCGCCTGAAGGCACATTCTGCTTTACTTTCAGCCTCCTTTAAGCTAGCATCTACTAGGAAAAAGAAACTATTTCTTTTGGTACATGTTTATGACTGTAAAAATTGGAACTATTTCCTTCAGTGGAGGAATAAATAAAATGTGCTAAATAGCGCCCTTTTGGGGTAAGGGGTTAATGGGGACAATGAAGTCAGTTTTTGGCTGTTAGGCGTTGTTTATTGCAAAATGACAAACAGTGCAGGCCCTTATCAGAGGGCTCTCCTGCAGGAGCCCTCTGATCAGGGTCTACACTGTTTGCATAGGACAAGTGTACTCTTCACAGGTATACTGTTTGTAGGTAACAAGTATACTGGTTGCTGAGGATGAATAGGTTAATAAGGTAGAATTCTGCACTGAATTTAATGGTACAAATGAGAATTACAATTGATGCTAGAAAGGGGAATCTTTGAACTGTTTACATGCTAAGTAATAGTCATCTACAACAAAAGTGTCGACGACTATCTAATTTTATAATAGAATCTTCTAAAAAATTCAATTCAAACTAGAGTCAGTGTCAAACAATTCCTGATGAGACACTGTGTTTGGCACGTGTTTTCAAAGGAAATCACTAATTCGCTAGTGTGCAAGCCTTAAAATTAACACATTTTCAAACCGATTACAGAAGGTTTTACCCAACCTTGAATTGACCTGAATGTGGTCCAGCTTGAGTGAAGAAATAATTTCTAACACTTTGTTCTGGTTTCCTGCTTCTGCCATTGTGACAGGAGCTGGGAGCCAAACCGGTGTTACAGATAATTTCTGAGTATCAGGTGTTACAGTTAGTATGGTTACTATGGTATGATGAATTCCTGTCAAGATTTCAGGCAAATATCAGCAGTGTAAATGAAATATACTGATCAAGTATGAATATTTTGTCTACCAGTATACAGAACTGATGATTTTTGTTAATCCTTTCCCTGTCATAGGCGACTTGTTAAATCTCGAATCTTTTGGAGCCAGGTCAGACGTTTTCCCGTTTAATTACAATCGATAAGCCTAAAGTGCAACTTAACTTTCTCCTACTTGTTTCTATCTGATTAAGCCCTGGAACTTTTAATGTAAAATTCCAAATCTCAAATTAATTCCAGTCTAATAAGTGGTATAAGCAAATAGTGCAGACGGCAATCAGAGGGTTCTATAGGAACCTTCTGATCTGGGTCTACACTGTTTGCATAGGACAGGAGTACTCGTGGCAGGTACTGTAAACTGTTTATAAGGTATGAGTATACCTGTAGCTAGGGTTGATGGTGTTAATCACCAGGGGCCTGTTTCATAAAACTTCGTACGACATAAACAACCGTCTAAACTTTAAAATACTTTTAATTTCTGAAATCTCTATCTAATCCTGTCTGGTGACATCTCTTTGGAATCGTCTTTTCAAGACAATTCCAGTGAGATATCACAAGACAGGATTAGATAGAGAAATAAATAATAATTGAGACTTTTATAATCTGACTTACAACAATATTTGTCATACAAAGTTTTATGAAACAGGCCCCTGGTATGGAGACATTCTTGTTGCGGTTATTTCTTAAGAGTTACTGGCCTTGATTGTTGCATTATTTCAAGAAGGATTTTTTCTGTCGATTAAATTCAGCCCCGTCCCCCTATTGGAACAGTACATGTATATATATTTCCTCAATATTATGTAATGAATTCCCAATTGAAAATTTAATTTAATTTGTTCATAGAACAGCTCAATTTAAAATCCTTTCTGTTGTAGATTGATTATTCAAAGGAAACTTATGGACAGTTGGCTGCTAAACCCATTACCCCATAGATACTTTTTTTACGTCTCTTATTCCTCCGTCATAAGTAATTCCTCTTTATAAATATTTACTGTAAGAAAAATTTCCTGGATCTCCAAATTGATGGTAGCTTAAAGTAGGCTGAAAGTACAACACAATGTGCCTTAATGGGTGATATACTTTCAACCTGCTTTAAGTGGTCGATTTTACTTCAAAACTAGAAACGGGCTAAAGGGTTAAAACAAATAGTTAAGCAGAATGTAGACTAATAGCAGTAGAAGGGCTAAGATCCTAGTGTTACTGATCCTTTAACCCATTATCCCATAACCTGTTTCCAAGTTTTGAAGATAGGCGACGACTTAAAGCAGGTTGAAAGTAATGAAGAATGCGCCTTAAGGCGCATTCTGCTTTACTTTCAACAGGCTTTAAGCTACCATCTGCTAGAACATAGAAAATATTTTTATTTAACATATTCAAGAATGTATAAATTGGAACTGTTTTCCTCAGTGGATAAATAAACTAGTCGTAATAAGGTGTATTTATGGGGTAATGAGTTAACAGTCGGTCTATGGCTGGAAATGACCATCTGTTGATGTACCGTAAAACAT
This sequence comes from Gari tellinella, assembly GCA_922989275.2. Taxonomy (NCBI): domain Eukaryota; kingdom Metazoa; phylum Mollusca; class Bivalvia; order Cardiida; family Psammobiidae; genus Gari; species Gari tellinella. The sequence continues at coordinate 68,330,422 of OV277866.1, forward strand.
TAGTCATTACATACATGATTGTGCCCATCTCTGCAATGTTCCTATTACATGTTATGAATTTATAAATAAATAAATTATTTTACTCATTAGTGCCAAGTTGTTTTTCTTCCTCTCCAATTTGTCTGTATTTTCAGGGCTATTGATTAGTGGAATACAACATGTTTACCCTTTACCCCATAGCCTGTTTCTAGTTTTGAAATTAGGCGACTACTTAAATCAGGTTGAAAGTAAAGCAGATTGCTTCAATGTTTGCTTTAAGCTACCACCTGCTAGAATAAAGGAACTTTTTCCTCAGTCCATTGATGGACTAGCCCCCACCCCCACCCAATTGTTAGCTCACCTGAGCCAAAGGCTCAAGGTGAGCTATTGGGATGGCCCTGTCGTCGTGCGTCGTTAACAATTGCTTCAAATGACATCTCCTCCAAAACGCTTAACCCTTTGAACCCTAGTCCCGCATATTGGCGTCCTTTGCAAACAGTGAAGATGTGAATAGTACACTTGTCCTTAGTCCTATAAATAAGACCTGACGTAGCTTTTTCACATTTTTACATTTTCTGGTACGTGTTACATGCATGACAAATGTAAAATGAAAATATCAGATTAATGAAAGTTGACTGGTAAATAGGGGCATGTAGATACGTCTAAATGTTTGGACTAACTTGTCCTATGCAAACAGAGAATACCCAGATCAGAGGGCTCCTAAAGGAGCCCTCTGATCAGGGTCTTCACTGTTTGTCATAATGACAAACATTGACAAAAACAACCCTTAAAAGTCAGAAATGGACTAGACTTAAATGGAAACGGAAATTGTCCATTTAAAGTTTCAGGGAGGAAAGAGTTAACAGAATTCAATCAAACTTTACAGAAATGTTCCTTGGGTCAAGCTCTTTCAAATTTGAGCTTTGATATTTGGCATGGTGACACTTCTAGATGTCCTCTTTCAAATTTATTCCAATGGTTCTGGTTGATTGCATATCTAGGTCACAGGAGCTAAAAATAGATTTTTTCAAGGAAAACTTAAAAAATCTTCTTGTCAGAAACTACAAGGGCCAGAGCTTAGATATTTGGCACATAGCATGGCCTACAGGTCCTCTATCAAGTTTGTTCAAATTATGCCCCTGGGGTCAAAATTGGCCCCGCCCTGGGGTTCACAGTTTAACATAGAGTTATATAGTGAAATCTCCTCTGAAACTAATATGGCCAGAGCTTTGATATTCGGCATGGTGACACTTCTAGATGACCTTTACCTATTTTGTTCAAATGGTTCCAGTATGTTGCATATGTAGGTCACAGGAGCTAAAAATAGATATTTTTTTACACTATGACGTAATGAATACCGATAGTTAGTCTACTTGTGAATGATAAACAAATACTGAAAGAAGTTAAATGCAGAACAAAGTGAAAACCAGAATCCTACTAGATCTAAATGAGCTTTCTGCTTTACTTTGATTTGCATTTAGCAGTCATATCGTTATACATCTATGCTTATTCACAGAATGGCTGTTAAACATAAATCAGACTGTATCTTTGAACACAATGATCAATATTTACACAAATTACAAAGTCAATACATATAGACTTGAAACATAGTTAATTAATACAAAGGGAGAAGAAGGACAATAATATAAACATAGTTATCTTCTTTTTATTTTTAGCTCACCTGAGCTAGCTCAGGGTGAGCTTTTGCAATCCTTGAATGTCCGGCGTGCGGTGTGGGTCGTTCGTCGTCAACAATTTTAGTGTTTACACGCTAGAGGCCACAATATTTATCCAATCTTTCTCAAACTTGCTTACATTGTATATTACTATAAGAGTTCGGATGAGTTCGATTATGGTTGAAATCTGACTAATAGGTCAAGAGTTATCTACCTTTGAATTGCTGAAAATTCCATATTTAACAGTGTTTACACTCTAGAGGCCACAATTTTTATCCAATCTTGCTCAAACTTGCCCAGATTGTATATTACCATAAGAGTTCGATTATGGTTGAAATCGGGCCAATAGGTCAAGAGTTATCTACCTTTGAATTGCTGAAAATGCAATATTTAACAGTGTTTACACTGGGGAGGCCACAATTTTTATCCAATCTTTCTATTACTTGCTCAGATTGTATATTACCATAAGAGTTCATATGAGTACGATTATAGTTGAAATCGGGCCAATAGGTCAAGAGTTATCTACCTTTGAATTGCTGAAAATGCCATATTTATGGGTGTTTATACTCTAGAGGCCACAATATTTATCCAATCTTTCTCAAACTTGCACAGATTGTATATGACCATAAGAGTTCGAATGAGTGCAATTATGGTTGAAATCGGACCTATAGGTCAAGCGTTATCTGCCCTTGAATTGCTGAAAATGCCGTATCTAACATCGGTTACACTATTGCAACTACAGTTTTCAGTGGATTTTGACATGCACACAAAGTATATAGCTATAAGTTCTCGAAGGAGTGCAATTGTTGAAATCTTATCATTGTGGCAATAGTTATCTGCCCTTGATATACTTTGAAATGCTAGAAAAGGCTTCATTTCAGTATTGTTTAGGCTCTTAAGTTACCTGCCCTTGATGTACTCTACTAGTATACTAGAATTATGAGGTTTTATTCCAAAATTGTTTACATGCTATACTACAAATTCGAATGGATTTAGATTAAAACGGGTGAAACAGAAAGGTAAAGCTATCAGGCTTCAGTACAACAGGTGAGCGATATCAGGGCCTTCAGGCCCTCTTGTTAAAGATATCGTCATAAAAAGAATTCGAACGGTGTAGACTCAGATGCCGTATTTAAATAAGACAATTAACACACTAGCGCACCCGTCTAAAATTTACATACACCTGAAACCAATGGTCCAATTTTAACCAAACTTGGTCAGATACATACTGTAGTTGTGAGCTTCAAAAATTGTTGAAAAAAAGTGGGTGGGGCTATCGGTCTTGTTGCCATGGCAACCATGCACAATATCTAAAAAAATCTTCTTCTCAAAAACTACTGGTCCGATTTCAATTTGGTTTTCACCAAAATGTTTCTCAATTAATATACTTTCAAAATTGTTCAAAGAATTTTGATCCGTCAAAAAACATGGCCGCCAGAGGGCGTGGTCCTTTTCCGTATTTACATAATATTGACAACCATAGTCAAACCTTAAAAATCTTCTTGTCAATAACCATAAGTCCTAGGACAACCAAATTTCATACGTAGCATCATATTGTGAACCTTTACCAAGATTGTTCAAATAATGACCCCACCGGGTCAAAATGGCCCGCCCGGGGGCTTATCAGTTTTTCATAGGAAAACCTTTAAAACTCTTATTCTCTGAAACTGTATGGCCTAGACCTTTTATATTTGGCATGTAGCTTTGCCTTCTGGTCCTCTACCAAGATTGTTCAAACCATGACCCCCGGGTCAAAAATGACCCCACCCTGGGGCTTATCAGTTTTACATAGTTATATAGGAAAACCTTTGAAAGTCTTATTCTCTGAAACTGTATGACCTAGACCTTTTATATTTGGCATGTAGCTTTGCCTTATGGTTCTCTACAAAGATTTTTCAAATCATGACCCCCGGGTCAAAAATGGCCACGCCCTTAGGCTTATCAGTTTTACATAGAGCTATATAGGAAAACCTTTAAAAGTCTTCTTCTCTGAAACTGTATGGCCTAGACCTTTTGTAAATGGCATGTAGCTTTGCCTTACCGTCCTCTACCAAGATTGTTCAAATCATGACCCCGGGTCAAAAATGGCTCATCCCTCGGGCTTATCAGTTTTACATATACTTATATAGTAAAACCTTTACAAATCTAGCCCCAGACCTTTTATATTTGGCATGTAGCTTTGCCTTATGGTCTTCTACCAGGATTGTTCAAATCATGACCTCAGCGTCAAAAATGGCCCTGCCCTGGGTTTATCAGTTTTACATAGTCTTAAACAGGAAACCCTTTAAAAATCTTCTACTCTGAAACTGTAACCATTGTCAGAATTCAATAATATTTCGAATGAATATTATTTAAAACACCCTTTATTAGGATAATGACAAACGGATTCTGAGTTACTTCTTCATGCAACAGTCCACTTCCATGCAATGACAAACTTCATTTTGCATCGAGTATTTCACAACGGTTCCTCAGGTGAGCGATTTAGGGCCGCATGCGGCTCTTGTACTAACCAAACTATCAAATATATGGTGAGGCCTAACATAAAACGCCCGACTGATTCAGTTAAACAGGTATGGATAAAAATCATGCTTTTTGTGAGGAAACTGTCTCAGTAGGGAGTATCACCGAAAGTCAGGAAATGTCTTTAAAGCAGGTTGAAAGTAATGCAGAACGCGCTTTAAGGTGCATTCTGCTTTACTTTCAACCTGCTTTAAGTGGTCACTTGTTTCCAAAACTAGAAACAGGCTATGGGTTAAAGCAGGATGAAAGTAAAGCAGAATGCACCTAAATCAAATTCTGCTTCCTATCTTCATTGCTAGAAACATGTCATGGGTTAAGGTGTCAGGTTTTTGGAGCTTACACTATATTGCTTTTGTAGAAAATCCTTGGGAATGAAGGTAAAACTAAACATATGTATATAGCCCTTTCGTTTATTTCTAATTTGTACAGCTTTTTATGTACAGACTTAAAATTTTAAAACTCTTAAAATTCTGGTGATAAAGAATAACTCCCTTTCTAGAACCACACTTGTTCGGTAAAGATAAATGCAATACGTGCATGAACTATTTACAAATGATCCAGTAAACTTATACATCAAATAATACCAATGTCTTATATGCCTTGGCCTGTATTAGATATGACCTGTGAATATGACTCGAAAAAAAATATTAATGAATGTACAATGAGTAAAGGTTGTGTGCAAATGAAATGAAAAACTCTTGAGTTCTGTATATACTTTTTAACCTCTCTATTACAACCACTAAATTGTGTTAATTACTAAATATTACTGACAGGTGATTGCTTACAGCAAGGTGAAAGTGCTTTAAACTATCACCTGGCTTGTATACACTCAATTCTTTTTTATGGTCGTAATAGAGAGGTTTTACTGTACAAATGTCTTATATGCCTAAGTCTGCATTAGATATGGCCTGTGAATATAACAAATTTGCAGAAAAAAATAGAAATGAAAGTATAATGAGTAAATGTGTGAGCAGATGAAATGGAAACTTTTTGAGTTCTGTATATACTGTTAAACATCACCATTACAATCACCATATGTATTAGGTGTTTAAGACTAGCAGCTGCTTAAAACAAGGCAAAAGAAAAACACAAAACTCAATTAGGAGTTTTCTGTTTTACTTTCATTAATCCATAAATAAGCCTTTTTACATCTTGAATTTATTCTTCCACTGAAAAAATAGTTCCAATTTATACAGTTACAAATTAGAATCATAAGAAATATTTTCAATATTCTAGCAGATAATAGCTTAAAGCAGGCTGAAAGTAAAGCAGAATGTGCCTTAAGGCACATTCTGCTTTACTTTCAACCTGCTTTAAGTGGTCACCTATTTTCAAAACTAAAAACAGACTATGGGGTAATCTTCCACCTGTTTACACAACCAGTCTCCTTAGTGGTAATAATTGAGAAGTTTATTGTTTGACAAACTCAAAGAAAAAATTATAAATAAATGTACAATGATAACACATTTTTTGCCACAATTCTAAATTTCTGTTAATATTACTGCACTTATTTCTTGTCAATGATTTCTCATAGACACAGGGAAAAAGTCACTTCATTTCTATGTTAACATAATATTTCCCGTCTATTTGACCAACTAGTTTTAAAAGCAATAAATACTGTACCAAGCCAGAAAATAATGTTTGACAAAAATACTTGACAGAACAGCTTCATTCCTTTCCATTAAAAACCTTCAGGGTTAATTTCATATCAAATGTTTTTCTTGGAGAAAGGCAGGCTTATAAGTCTTTTCAACCCATAAGTTCTGCCTCCTCTGAGAATTACATTGATACGAAATGAACCTGAAAGTTTTTCATTGGTAAGAAATGGGCAAATGTAAAGATTGTCTAAAACCTTGAATGTGTAATATTCTTTTTTTTTTCAAACATACAAGGGAAGAAAAATATTCTACAAAAAAACCTGTAAAAAAGAAATATTGAACCTTTCTTTATCCAAGATATTATGCATTGGGTTCCTTAAAATCATCTAAAACTCAATAAATTTTGCTTTCATCAAAATGCATGCACAAGTTTGAAACAAAGGAACAATGCTATTCTATATACATTAGAAAAATCAATTCAATGCACTTCTCTATATACACTTTAGTCAAACCTGTATTAACCTACAGCTGAAAAAGGTATCCTGTTCATCTTTATATAGAGGTGATTGCTTTATGCAGAACAAAAGTAATGCAGAAAGCTCCTATAGGAGCTTTCTGCATTACTTTTGTCCTGCATTAAGCTTATGCCTATCAGATAGGCTATGAATATGCCAAATTATAGGGTTCGCTAATACAGGTTTGGATGTATGTTGCTTTTTTTATTAGCCTATGAACTCAAAAAGTGATGCCTAGCTAAACTTCACTTGCACCAATCTACATAGGACAACACTTGGGAATCTCTATTGATTAAAATATTTCCCTTAACTGTAATATAAAGATTAAAGTTGGTTGTACAAAAACAATCAATTCAGTCTTTTCAAATCTAATGGAATACATTCTTGGATTATCTTTAATTTCAATCAATGATCCCCCATTCTTGGATTATTTTCAATTTCAATCAATGATCTCATGACTCCAAATAAGGGGAGCATTTCAAAAAATAAAATCTTTATGTCTTCACCAAACCCTATGATGTGACTACTCATTAGAATCATCTCAAAGAGACAATTCTAATGAGTAGTAACACCATAGGGTAAAAGCCTTAATAGGATTCTACGACGTATTGATACAGATACAGATAGGGATTAATGGACCCAAAACTGAAAATTGAACTCTGGACCAGAAATATCCTTTCACAATAGTCTTCTCTTGGTCCACAATTTTAGCCCCCAACCCATCCCACCCCCCACATACTTCTGTGTAAATATTTCTGCTGACTTTCATAACTTAAAACATATTTACAACAGCTGGAAACGTACAGTAAATTATCTCTATTAGGACCACTAAAATGCTAATTGATTCCACAAAAAGGCAGGCGACAACTTAACCCTTTACCCTATAGCCTGTTTCTAGTTTTGAAAATAGGTTACGACTTAAAGCAGGTTGAAAGTAAAGCAGAATGCGCCTTAAGGCGCATTCTGCTTTACTTTCAGCCTGCTTTAAGCTACCATCTGCTAGGATATAGAAAATATTTCTTATATTTATGGAACTTGATTATGACTGTATTTATTGGAAATATTTTCTTCATTGGAGGAATAAATTAAATGTGCTAAAAGACGCTTCTATGTGGAAAAGGGTTATATGAAGGTGGCAGTGAAACAGAAAGCTGTTTTACTGTCATCTTGCTTCAACACTTTACCCCATAGCCTGTTTCTAGGTTTGAAAATAGGTGACTACTTAAAGCAGGTTGAAAGTAAAGCAGAATGCGCCCTAAGGCGCATTCTGCTTTACTCTCAGCCTGCTTTGAGTTACCACCAGCTAGAATTAAGAAAATAGTCCGTCTGATACATATTCATGAGTGTATAGATTGGAATTATTTTCTTCCGCAGAGGATTAAACGGGATGCCCTAAAAGGCGCTTCTATAAGGTAAAGGGTTAAGCAGTCACCTAATAATTAACACAATTTAGTGGTTGAAATAGAGAGGTTTAACTGTATTGTAATACAATGTACAGTCAAACCTGTATACAACTTCCATTCAACCCATATATGGGACAATCTTCTAGACAGCTCAGTAAACAACCAATTTTAACATACAGTTGAACTTAGATATCTTGAACTAGGTTAGGTCAAACATACCCGTATTTCAAAGTTAAAACATGGCTTAGCCACGTTTTAACTTTGAAATACCGGTATGTTTGACTTAACTGAGCATGAACTTATGCAATTCATATGTCTGCGAATCGGATAGTTCAAATTAAGCGAGTTAAAGATATCGAAGTTTGACTAGGTTGTTGTACGATGCATGACAAAGGAAATGCAGAAGACTGCTAAGGGAGCTTTCTGCATTTCATTTGTTCTTCATCATACAGTCATTTGTCTCAAAGAGATCTCCATGAATCACTGAACGGTCCAAGAACACAGATTTGACTGTGTGCTCAAGCAATACCAACTAACTTATATACCATGATATGATATGAGATCTCTTTTACCAAGCACACACATTTATACACCTCCATACAAGACTAAAACCTAAAGACATATCTTACAAAACTTGTGGATGAATTTCTCCTAAACACTCTTTACATTAACCCATTACCCTACAGCCTCTCCCGAGTTTTAAAGATTGGTGACCACATAAAGCAGGTTGAACGTAAAGCAGAATGTGCCTTAAGATGCATTCTTTTTTACTTTCAGCCTGCTTCCAGCCAACATCTGCTGGGATATAGAACTTAATTCTTATGTATCATAATCATGATTATTTAAAGATGAACTATTTTCTTCAGTGAAGGAATAAAGTCAAGGCATAAAAAGGTGTTTTATGGAGTAATGGGTTAAAGAAATATATTGCTAAAACCCCCAAGTTAGACAAAAAAAGATTAGATAAGATATTTACCGTGTAAGAAAGGAGACAACGCTGCATGATCTCAAACCTCAGCCCAGGTCTCCATTAAAGAAATTAAGTCATGAATATGTATCATAGGCAATATTTTCTATGTTCTAGCAGATTGTAGCTAAAGCAAGCTGAAAGTAAAGCAGAATGCACCTTAAGGTGCATTCTGCTTTACTTTCAGCCTGCTTAAGTGGTAACCTGTCTTCACAACTTGAAACAGGCTATGGAGTAAAGGGTCAACACTTGAAAACTAAATGCCCATTTGATGGTGCAGTAAAATCTAGCATTGTGATCACTCAAAATAGTTAGGTTCAGGGCTCCAGGTAAGATATGTTCTCCTTTATGCAAGGCTGCCATAAGTTGATAATGAAAAATCTGAAGATTTCCAAATTTTCTATTTTTCAAGTGTGATTACTAAAAGCAGGTTGAAAGTAAAACTGAATGCGCTTTAAGGTGCATTCTGCTTTACTTCCAACCTGCTTTAAGTTACCATCTGCTAGGATAAAAATCTGACAGTTTCAGAAAAATCTGGAGAATGGCAGCACTGCCTTTATGTCTCCATCACACCCTATGGTGTGACCACTCATTAGAATAGTCTCTTCGAGATGATTTTAACAAGTATCACACTATAGGGTTTGGTGAAGACATAAGGATTAAAATGATTGAAATACTCCCCTGATCTGGAACCCTGGTGCTATAGGCATGTGTCTGCTTAAAGCAGAATATAGGTTAAGCAGAAAGCTCTTACAGGAACTGTGTTAAACACTATCAATGAAAGTTTTTTGAGTGATCGTAATAGAATGAAATCACTCTATACTGACATATTTACAGATTGCCTGAGCAATCCTGTCTTTGCTATATGCAGTGTATCTCTGAACAGTCTGTAGGTATCTAACACTTTGCAAAGAGATCCAGATAAGATGAGTATTTCAAATTCTTACATCCTTATGTCTCCTCCAAACCCTGTGACTACTCAATAGAATCGTTTATTTAACCCATTACCCCAAAAATATTCCTCTAATTTATTTCTCCATTTAAGAAAATTGTTCCACTTTATACAATCATTCATATGTACCATGAGAAATATTTTCTGTGTTCTAGTAGATAGTAGCTTAAAGCAGACTGAAAGTAAAGCAGAGTGCACATTCTGCTTTACTTTCAACCTGCTTTTAGTGGTCATCTATCATCAAAAACTAAATATATGCTATGGTGTAATGGGTTAAGACTATTCTAATGAGCGGTCACAACAAAGGTTTTATATGAAAATAAAAGACAGTATTGGAAAGAGTCAGTTTACTCACTCTTATCTGGAGCCCTATTTTGCAAGTGAGAAGTTTGCAGCTACAAAATAAATACCAGTTTAAAAGTCCTGCATGATGATTCTCTCCCTTTTTTTAAATTTAACATATAAAAATCTGAGCAAGTTTGATGTAACCTAGACACTTACATCCCATGGCACTATGTAACAGAACCAATGCTCCAGATAAGAGAGAGTTAACCCTTTACCTGATAGCCTATTTCTAGAATTGAAAATAGGTTACTACTTAAAGCAGGTTGAAAGTAAAGCAGAATGCGCTTAAGGCGCATTCTGCTTTACTTTCAGCCTGCTTTAAGCTATCCTGTGCTAGAATATATTGAAAATTTTCCCTATAATATATATTAAATTATTAAATTGGAACTATTTTCTTCAGCGGATGAATAAATCAAGATTCGCTAAAAGTCGCTTCTATGGGGTAAAGGGTTAACACAACTTTTTAATCCTTTACTCCATAGCCACATGCAGGCTGAAAGTAAAGCAGAATACGCCATAAGGTCCATTCTACTTTACTTTCAACCCGATTTAAGAATTCACCGGTCTTCAAAACTAGAAACTGGCTATGGAGTACTGGGTTAAACATAGTTTCTTTACATCTCTGAAAATCCCTATGTTGTGACTACTCATTAGAATCTTCTCTTCAAGACAATTGTAATGAGTAGTCACATTGTAGGGTTTAGTGGAGATGTAAGGATATAGTCTTTGCAGTAAACATCTTATCTGGAGCACTGAGAACACCTGATTTTTTCCACACTGAGAAACACTTCTACCAGAGCTCCAAATAAGAGCAGGTTAACTGAACAAATCCAACATTTTCTCACTTATGTTAGCACCAAATCCTATGGTGATACTACTCATTAGAATCGTCTCGAAGAGACGATTCTAATGAGTAGTGACACCATAGGGTTTAATGCAGAAATAAAGATTTTTAGTTCCTGAAATAATCCCCTTATCTGGAGCCCTGCTTCTACCTTGCCTAGAAGTTTGGTATATCTATAACTAGTCCAAATTCTTCTTCCTCACTATCATCAAACATTGGAGCTACATATGTTAAATCATCCGACAACTCCTTTGAAAGGTTCGCTCCTTTGTTTGTCTTTTTCCCTTTCCCAGACTTCGCAGTGCTTCCATTTACCAACTTTCCACTGTTTTTACCATTTGCTTTTTCTGTCGATCCACTAGATTTGCTTCCCCGTTTCTTTGGAGGCAACGTTTCCTCCTTTGTGTTGCCTTTACTGACCTGTTCCTTCTTTTTGCTATGACTGGTCTCGGGAACCGGCTTCTCCTCCTGCTCCGAGTCTGACATCTCGTCTGAGGTACCCGTGGCAGACACTTGCGAGTCTGCGAGGGTCTGTAGCAGGTCATCGTGGTCCTGACAGTAGATCTTGCTGTCAAATGACTGTATATTGCCTGTTGAGTGCTGATTGCAGTATGAGTTGGGACATTCGGCACACTTCTGCTGGGCTGGCTTACCACAGGTGTCGCAATGATGCCAGGGACAATCCCATTTACCTGTGAATAGGGCAGAAATCATATACAGTCTAACTTCCATATCTCCAACTCGCTTAACACAAACTATCCGATAGTTCCATACATGAACTGCATTATTTCATGCTTGGTTAAGTCGAACATACCCATATTTCAAAGTTAAAACGTGGCTAAGCCACATTTTAACTTTGAAATACGGGTATGTTCGATTTAACCTAGTTCGAGATATAGAAGTTCAATCATACAGTAAAACCTCTCTATTACCACCACTACGTTATTCTAACTATTATGTCTTTAAGGAAATATGTTACATGTACTTTAACTCATTGAGCCCTAGTGACGCATATAATTATGCGTCTTTTACCAAACGTGTACCTGTGAAGAGTACGCTTGTCCTATGCAAACAGTGAAGTCCCTGATCAGAGAGCTCCTGCAGGAGCCCTCTGATCAGGGATTTCACTGTTTGGCATTTTGCAATTTATTACAACAAGAGGGCCAGAATGGCCCTTGATCGCTCACCTGTCCATGGCGACACTAGGATGGGTCACTTGATTTCAGAAAAGAAGATTTGTAAAAGGTGACCCCAAGGGCGGGGCAAAATTTGAACAACTTTGATTGAGGACCTGTAGATGATGTTATGTGCAAAATATCTAAACTCAGTGTATTATGGTTTCAGACAAGAAGATTTTTGAAGTTTTCATTGAAAAAAATCTATTTTTAGCTACGGTGACCCAGATATGCAACAGACCAGAACCAATTCATCAATATATGTGAAGGACCTCTAGAAGTTACACCATGCCAAGTATCAAAGCTCTGGCCATATTGGTTTCTGAGTAAAAGATGTTTGAACATTTCACTATGTAACTCTATGTAAAACGGTGACCCCAAGGGTGGGGCTAATTTTGACCCCAGGGGTAAAATTTGAACAATTTTGATAGAGAACCTGTAGACGATGCTATGTGCAAAATATCTAAACTCAGTGTACTATGGTTTCAGACAAGAAGATTTTTGAAGGTTTTTTGAAAAAAATCTATTTTTAGCTCCTGTGACCCAGATATGAAACAGACCCAAACCAATTCAACAATATATGTGAAGGACCTCTAGAAGTGTCACCATGCCAAATATCAAAGCTCTGGTCATATTGGTTTCAGAGAAAAAGATGTTTGAACATTTCACTATATAACTCTATGTAAAACTGTGACCCCCGGGGCGGGGCCAATTTTGACCCCAGGGACAAAATTTGAACAACTTTGATAGAGGACCTGTAGACGATGCTATGTTCAAAATATCTAAGCTTAGTGTACTATGGTTTCAGACAAGAAGATTTTTTAAGTTCTCATTGAAAAATCTATTTTTAGCTCTTGTGACCTAGATATACAACAGACCGGAACCAATTCAACAGTATATGTCAAATACCTCTAGAAGTTATACCATGCCAAATATCAAAGCTGTGGTCATATTGGTTTCAGAGAAAAATATGTTTGAACTTTTCACTATATAACTCTATGTAAAACGGTGACCCCCGGGGCGGGGTCAATTTTGACCCCAGGGGCAAAATTTGAACACCTTTGATAGAGGACCTGTAGATGATGCTATGTGCCAAATATCTAAGCTCTGGCCCTTTTGGTTTTTGACAAGAAGATTTTTTAAGATTTCCTCATTTTTTCACTTTGGTTGCCATGGCAACCAGAGTTCTGCATTGTTTCAAATTCTTTGAACAACTTTGAAAGAGCTTGACCCAAGGAACATTCCTGTGAAGTTTGGTTGCAATCCAGCCAGTGGTTTTGGAGAAGAAGATGTTTGAAGAAATTGTTGACGCACAACGCACGACGCCGGACAAAGACCGACCACAAAAGCTCACATTGAGCACTTTGTGCTCAGGTGAGCTAAAAAACAACCCTAGATAGTCTAAAATGGACCAGTCTTTATTGCAAACTGGAATTTTCCATTGGAAGTTCCAGGGGATAATGAGTTAAGGCAAGTGGCTGCTTAAAGCAAGGTTGCCTTGCAGCCAAGTTGCAGGTCCAAAGTTGTACCGTGCTCAGGGATTTCTTGAGTCGAGTCCACAAAGATACCAAATAAGGAGTCTATCACAAGCAGTTGCAAAGTTATGGCCAAAGTTAAAGTTGTGGACAGACAGAGCAAAATCAATATGCCCCTGACTGAGTCATCATAATTTTTTTAACAATTCCATGTTTTTAACAAGTTCAGTCCAGTTTGGACTAATTAACAATACAGTCAAACTTCGATATCTCGAACTCACTTAACTCTAACTATCCGATAGTTCGACACATGAACTGCATTATTTCATGCCAGGTTTGGTCGAACATACCCATATTTCAAAGTTAAAACGTGGCTTAGCCATGTTTTAACTTTGAAATACGGGTATGTTTGCCAAAACTGACTTCGAGATATCGAAGTTTGACTGTACATTGTAATCTACTTTATTTTCATATTGTTTTAAGCCGATATCTGTGTTCAACAGTATCATTGCAGTGCTTTAACTCTTTCCTCCCTGAAACGTTAAATGGACAATTCCAGTTTCCATTTTAGTCTAGTCCATTTCTGACCTTAAAGGGTTGTTTTTGTCAATGTTTGGCATTGTGACAAACAGCGAAGACCCTGATCAGAGGGCTCCTTTCGGAGCCCTCTGATCTGGGTCTTCACTGTTTGCATAGGACATGTGCACTATTCACATCTACACTGTTTGAAAAGCATGCCTATATGCGGGACTAGGGTTCAAAGAGTTAATGGAGGAGCAGGTAGAGCCTAGAGGGGCTGGACTGGAAAGGGTAAACTGCTAAAGTGTAAAGCATTCTAACCGTAAGGTGGTTTCTCTAACTCCAGACAATGTAGATGGTAGCTTTTGGGACAAGTACTGCGGTCACACATCACCAGTTCCCCTCCTTCACCACATCTAAAACAGTCATCATCATGTTTTCTCTTCACCGATACTTTCTTCTTCTTTTTCAACTTGGCCAGCTTGGCTTCTTTCTTTTTAAGGTCGGCTCCATTACCAGTCTAAAGTAAAATAAAGTTTTCCAGTGATGATTTTACCTGCCCATCCCAAGTCCTATACTCATTACATTTTCCACAGACTTTTTTGTTGAAAAGTTGCCAGAACCATAACTTTTCTGGCCTTAATTAACCTAGACCTCCACAACTGTGCATTTTTTCCCTTTCATTTATTCTTTCACTGAAGAGAATAGTTCCACTTTATATTAATGAACATGCAACATAAGAATAGTTTCTATATCCTAACAGATGGTAGCTTAAAACACTGAGAAAAGCAGAAAGTGCCTTAAGGTGCATTCTGCTTTACTTTCAACCTGCTTTATGTATCCTCAAAACTAGAATGAGTAGAATGAGTTGAAACACTAGAATGTTATGCAGCCATAAAGGAGAAAATGTTTCCTTCTTCCTATCTGGGGCCCGTTTCATAAAACTTTGTGTGACAAAAACGGTTGTAAGTCAAAACTTTAAAATATATTCAATTTCTGATTGCTCTATCTAATCCTGTCTTGGGACATCTCTTTGGAATCGTCTTTTCAAGACAATTCGAAAGAGATGTCCCAAGATAGGATTAGATGGAGAAATAAATATAAATTGAGACTTTTATAATCTGACTTACGGCAACATTTGCCTTACAAAGTTTTATGAAACGGGCCCCTGGAGGTGACAATCAATGCCTACCTTGGGCCGAACTCCTAGATATCCGCTACAATTGACCGAGCCACAGCAACACTTAGTTTGTTCATTACCAAGGCAATCAAAGTTGTAGTTGAAAGTGAGCTCCTCTCCTAAAAATTAACAAGTTTGTACACAGTCAAAATTAGGGCACCCATTACCATTCCACACCATCATTCGCTGACCAATTTCAAATTCACTGACCTGACAAGAAGCAAATAATGATATATTTTACAGACAGAATGCACTGTCTAAATACACATTTACATACTTGTAGCTCATATTTCCCAACCACCAGCAAGTATTACTGTACTTTTTTAACCCATTACCCCATAAATACACCTTTTTACGCCTTTAATATTTTTCTCCACTTAGGAAAATAGTTCCAATTTATACATTTATAAATATGGATGATAAGAATTATCTTCTATTAACTAGCAGATTGTAGCTTAAAGCAGGCTGAAAGTAAAGCAGAATGTGCCTTAAGGCACATTCTGCTTTACTTTCAAACTGCTTTAAGTGGTCACCTATTTTCACAACTAGAATCAGGCTATGGGGTTATGGGTTAAAAAGCACAATCTTCCAATACACTTGCCATGAAAGGTGTTTGGGGGTTCTCCCCATAGAAAGTTTTTAATTTCAGGATTGAAAATAGGGAACTTTTGAGTTCCCTAACTTTTCCCCGACCAATTTCAAATTTTGTAAATTTTCCCAGACCTTGAAAGAAATTCATTTCCCTCGACTTTTCTCAGATTCTTTTGAACCCTGTAGCTAATATTACACACCTTTCGTAATATCCCTGAGAGCAAACAGACCTACACGCACATCACCGTTAACATTCCATTTTTGAGTCTCTAGGTTTGGATCACAGCTATGGTTCATAAATCTCGACAGGTTGCCTTTTGGTCCCGCGTCTATTATTCTGTAAAGGTAAACAAAAACATTATTGCTTATATATGTACATGTATTACCGTAAAACTCTTATAAATTAGGACACCCTGTGCAACTGCTAAATCATCATAAAATTTCAACTAATTGCTTTTACCAAACAGTAATTTGTCTAAATGGTGCAAACAGAATGGCAAATAGTGGAAACCCTACCAAGACTGCTCCTGAGAGAGCAGTCTGATCAGGGTCTATACTGTATATCCGGGCCTGTCTGTCAAAATATTAATGGACATTACTACAGTCAAAGTAGCTTGAAGATCACATGAAACAAGATATTGCTTAATGCATCAAGGAAATAATGCAGAAAGCTAGGATATGAGCTTTCTGCATTATTTCTATGCTGCATTAAGCAGCCAATCAGGGAAGTAGCTTTGAGACAGTTATTGCTTAAAGACACTTCCTGACCCAGTTTAGGTGATTACACTAGTCAGTTTAAATTTGTGCAAAGCCATCTGATAACTGTGATTATGTTTATGCAAAGAATCAGTGAAGCGTCCCATGTTCCCAGCGAATATACAGTAAACTCCACTTATAACAATATTCAGGGGACCGTGGAATAGATATCGTTACATGCGAATATCGTTACAAGCAATCTGGTGTATCTTTACGACAGTATCCAAATTGTGTGCTATCCGAACCAATGGTTACTACACAAAGTTCGGCACATTTTAAGACTGACGAAATAAAGACTATTCTGACCTGTTATAAACTTTAATGGTTGTTATCTCTTTCTTTGTTTCAACTGGCACAGGTAAACTAATTGTGAAGGTATTACACTATTTACAAATGATTTACGTATTGGCCTTCTTATTGCTCATACATACTGGATCACGAGAGTAAACCGGAAATGAACATGGTTAAATCTAGGTACGAAATAACTTGTCAGACAATGCATACAGATAAAAAATGTCTTTTTATTTTTCTAAGTCCTTTATTGACCTGTTAAATGATCTGGTGTATGGATTATAAATCCAACACTTTGTGTTTCCGACCGTGCACAGACACATTACAGGTCTGTTACATACAAGTATGAAGTATTGTGGAGGCGAGTGAATGAAAACAAAGAACGTGTAGTGATGAATTTTATCTACCAAATATAAACTATGAATTTATGTAGAAATTTGTCATCTCAAAGTGATTTGATGAGATAACAAAACTTGGAAACACTCATGCAACGGTAAGTACACTCAAAATTCAACTGAGTACATCGTGCAGTGCACATGCACTATTGTTTGATTGAAACTTATTAGCGATAGTTTTTACACCTTTCTCGGGCTTGTCTTCGCACCTCTACACAAGGGAAAATATCGTTACATGCGATCAAACTGGAGATTATCCAGATTATCTTTACAAGCGATATCGTTACGGAGTTAACTACATTGAATTATATAGAAGGCTGGCAGGGACCGAAGGATCTGTATCGTTACAAGCGATATATCGTTACTAGCTATATCGTTACAAGTGGAGTTTACTGTACTACATTATGTATAATAAACATTATAAATCTGTGGTCATGGTATTTTTTCTCACCTGTCTTGGTCCAAGGTCATCATATAATAGTTGGTTATATCATCTTCATGAGCCTTTGCTAGTCTTTTCTTGCATTCTTCTTCATCTATAAGGTCGCCAACATACTCATTGACAAATACACCCTGTCAAAATAATAAACAAACAATTCCAAAGAACTTTGCATTAACACACTGAGCTCTAGCAACAAGTTTATTAATGACTTACAAACTGTATACCTATGAAAAGTACACTTTTCCTATGCAAACAGTGAAGACCCAGGTCAGAGGGCCCCTAAAGAAGCCATCTGAACAGGGTCTGCCCTATTTGTTGGGTATGGGGATGGATTGAAAATAGTCCAAGGCAACAACTGTATAAGTATCCAAGCATTCTGATAAACAATGTTGATTCTAGACAAACCAGTAAAATCTAGTTAACATAGAAATAGCCTATATATCAGTCCTAATTAGGTCAAGGTCAAATCGACGGTGGGGGCTATAGGTGAACTGGGAATCATCCCAGGCAGGAAATGTTTAACTACACTATCCTTCATTTAAATACATACTTAAACAGGGCTCCAGATAAGAGGGAGTTAACTTATCAAATCCAACATTTTCTCACTAATTTCAGCACCAAATCCTATGGTGTTACTACTCATTAGAATCGTCTTGAAAGTTACTACTCAGAATTGTCTCTTCAAGACGATTCTTATGAGTAGTGACACTATATGGTTTAATGTTGAAATAAAGATTTTAGTTTCTGAAATACTTCCCTAAGCTGGAGCTCTGGGAAGATAAAAACTTTTATCAATAAAGTTTAATGCCACAACTTTTCTCGCTTACATGCCTTCCTTGCACAAGACCAAAATGATTTCCTTTAACCCTTTCACCGCCAAATTATTTTTGAGTTTTTTACCCCTACACCGTTATACTGTCGTCTGCTTCAATATTATTGTCTGCAATATCATTTCAAAGTTAGAATTAAGAGAGTATGACATAAGAAATATCGAAACGGGTGTCAAACAGTTTTGATCCTGATCAGACGCCGCGTTACGCGGCGTCTGATCAGGATCAAAACTGTTTGCAAATTCGACTTTAGGCGAATCTGGCGGTGAAAGGGTTAATTACAAAAAATGGGGGGAAATAAAAAACTTTTCACCGAGGAAAATGGGTTTCATTCTGGGCTACAAAATTGCCTCTGGCAAATTGATCTTAACCCTTTGCTCCAACTGTATTTGCAGACTTTGATGTTGTCTTTATTTTACCTTTGCAATGTCTTGTAAGGCCACAAGGCCCCAGCCACGCCCCTCTGTTTTGTAAGACTGCTGTTGTGGATACTGGCGTTTGGTGAAGAACTGATTCTGACATTTTTCACCGGCTTTACACAGGGCTGGATGGCATTCATACATCATCATATGGTTCAAACAGTCACAGTCCTTGCCACAAGGGTTCTCTTGTTCTGGTTTACACTCACAGCGGGGAATCTGAGATAAGTCCACCTTCTTGATAGTTACACTACCTAGGGGAATGTTGGTCTGGGAAATTGAAGGAAACACTCAAAATTAGTCCATCTAATCACGGCTCCAGTTTACCCTTTACTCAAAAGATACATATTTTCAAGTACAAATGTATTTAATTTATTCTTCCACTAAAAAAATAGTTTCAATTTATACAGTATTGAATATGTATCAAAAGAATTGTTTTCTATATTCCAGCATATGATAGCTTAAGGTAGGCTTAAAGTAGAGCATAATGCACCTTAACCCATTACTCCATAAATATGCCTTTTACACCTTTAATTTTTGCCTCCATTGAAGAAAATAATTCCTCTTTATACAGTCATGAATATGTGCCATAAGAAATATTTTCTACATTCTAGCAGATAGTAGCTTAAAGCAGGCTGAAAGTAAAGCAACATGTGCCTTAAGGAACATTCCTCTTCACCTTCAACATGCTTTGAGTAGTAATCTGTCTTCAAGACAAGAAATAGACAATGGGGTAATGGGTTAAAAGCGTATTCTGCTTTATTTTCACATGCTTTAAGTGATCATATATCCTCAATATTAGACACAGGCTACAAAGTAAAGGGTTAAGAGTGCATAGACCAAGTCTTATGTCTAATTTCCACCTTTTCTCCTCAAATTCAAGGGTTTTTCAAGACTTATAAACAGTATGAACCATGTGTATTGAATGACCTTTTATTGAGGAAGCATGGATACAATTAAAGCCAAAGGACTACTTCATAAAGGATAAAAATAATGCAAAACCCTGCTGTAGGAGCTTTCTGCATTATTTCTATCCTGCTTCTAGTGAGAAGCTGTATAAAAGACTGCTGATGTAGTGAATGGTTGCTTAACTCTTTCCTCCCTGAAACTTTAAATGGACAATTCCAGTTTCGATTTTTGTCTAGTCCATTTCTGACTTTTAAAGAGTCTTTGTCAATTTTGCATTACTGACAAATAGTGAAGACCCTGATCAGAGGGCTCCTTTCGGAGCCCTCTGATCTGGGCCTTCACTGTTTGCACAGGACAAGTGTACTATTCATGTGTACACTGTTAGAGAAAACGCCTATATGCGGGACTAGGGTTCAAAGGGTTAATACAGGTTTGACTGTGCAATCGTTTTAAATGGCAAGACAAGATTTCTATTTTACAGCGCTCCCTCTCTACAACAACAGCTATTGGGAGACACAAATTGTGTGTGTTGTTTGGAGGGAGTCGTTATAGGGTAGGGAACTTAAAATTTGGCATACATTTGCAAACAGCTTGAATCCAGATCAGAAGCCGCATTTCACGGCATCTGATCTGGATTCAAGCTGTTTGTTACTCGTCATTATATGTATTCTATCAAAATCTTCACCTATATTCAACAGTGAGAGAAAACAGCAGACGACAATATTAAGCAGACGATATTGCAGTAGTAAAAGCTTAAGACATAATTGTCCCTGGAATAGGGAATAGCTGCAAGGGTCGTTATAAGGAGGGAGTCATTGTTGGAAGGGCCGTTGTAGGGAGGGAACACTGTACAGTGGAGAAAACTTTATTCTTTCCCAATAAACGCGTTTAGGCTAAAACTATTATTTCCTTTGAAAACAGTTTGAAGCCAGATCAGACACCGGGTAACCCATGGTCTGATTAGGCTCCAAATTGTTTGCCACCCAGATAAACATGGTTAGTCAGAATTGTCAACAGCTTGTTATTTTTTTGTACATTTTATTGTATTGTCAACAGCTTGTTATTTTCTACATTTTATTGTAACGCGTTTGCGTTTAACTCTTTCCTCCCTGAAACTTTAAATGGACAATTCCAGTTTCCATTTTAGTCTAGTCCATTTTAGACTTTTAAGGGTTGTTTTTGTCAATGTTAGGCATTATGACAAACAGTGAAGACCCTGATCAGAGGGCTCCTTTCGGAGCCCTCTGATCTGGGTCTTCACTGTTTGCATAGGACATGTGTTCTATTCACATATACACTGTTTGAAAACCACGTCTATATGTGGGACTAGGGTTCAAAGAGTTAAACAGGAAAGAATAACGTTTTCTCCACTGTAATCGCCTAAATGATGGAACACAGCTTACCTTCACCATTCGGAATGGAGCAGGCTTCTTAGATTCCTTCTCAATTTCCAATTGTTCACGGTTATCTTTAAACTCCTTCCAAGTTTTATATGCATCTGCAGCCTCTTGAAGACCTGAATTCAAAACTTAGAAATTACAAAAATATGTTTTAACACATTAACCCACAAATACACCTTTTTACACCTTTAAAATATTCCTTCACTGAGGAAAAACTTTATACAGTTACAGTGATAATTTTAGAAATCAGATGAACGAGTCCTCGGGATGCACATTCTATAAAACAATGAGTCATTGAGACAAACATTGAATCCTTGAAGTGAAAAATTCACCAAATATCCCTATCCACTTATTTCTAGCTTTGAAGACCACTTAAAGCATGTTGAAAGTAAAGCAGAATGTGCCTTAAGGCACATTCTGCTTTACTTTCAACCTACTTTAAGCTAATATTTGCTTATGAGTAATTTGCTTATGAGTAAAGGCCAGAAAAGCTATGGGTCCATGGGACTCATTACCTTTTAAATAATGAGTCCCTGGCAAATTTAATGAGTATAGGACTCGGGATGCACAGGTAAAATTATCACTGCAGTTATGAATATGTATTGTGATAACTGCAAGCCTTTTTCTGGCCATTTGGGGAAAGAATGAAATGTCAGATTTGGGAAAATTTCGGCGAGAAAAATCATTTTTTGGGAAGAAATTTTAGAATAGGTTTCACATATATTGAAGCTAAATGGCCAGAAAAATGACATGTAGTAGTTATTTCCACTTGTTTTATTAGTTTTAATTTGAATTTGAGTTATCAGTAACAATCTGTATCAAATAAAATTAATTTCTTTTTATTATTTTTTTTGGAAATTGGGTGGGTTGTTTTTTTTGAGAAATTGGGAATAATTCTTACGATTTCCCATTGGGAATGGGTCCATTTACTGGACCAATGGATACACAAGAAAAAGGCCTGTAACTATTTTCTATATTCTAGCAGATTACATCTTGAGGGTAGACTGAGGGTAGAAATGAATGTGCCTTACTTTCCACATGCTTTAAGTGTTTGCAGGTCTTCAAAACTAGAATCAGGCCAACAGGTAATGAATTAATTTTTTTATAACTACAGTGTAGCTCCATTACTTCGCGGTCCGCTATTTCGCGAAAGCCAATATATCGCGGTCACGGCTTGGACCCCATTTTTTCCAATATGTATACTAAAAGTCAATAAAAGCCGAGTAGCGATCATTTCTGTTTCTTTAATAATTATATCTTCCTTTAAGGCCTTTCGCTACTGGAAGTCGGTCTTGCGGGCGAGCGGATATGCGTCTGGACAACACAGACTTTTTTCGTACGTGTTTATACTAGACAATTTATATAAAGGAACTGTTGATATGAATAAGTATAATCCTTCATAGCGCAGTTAGTATAGTGGTTGACTATAGTGGTTGACTAGCAATCCAAAGGTCATAGGTTCGAGACCCATTCGATCCAAATATTTTTTTTAAGTGTCCGATTTATTGACTTGTCAATCCATAACGCAGTAATCAAGAGACATGTTATGTTTAGTCTTCGTTGATTAGTACTAGTGATGCTTACGGTCCAAGTATATGTCAACTTACCTGTACGTTTTAGTTTAATGACTTACAAGTCAATTAAATCGGTATACATGTAAACGATTTGATCGAACTATAAAGCCACACAGTGAAGCTTATCAATACGCTAACC
The DNA here is from genome assembly GCA_922989275.2 of Gari tellinella. Lineage (NCBI taxonomy): Eukaryota > Metazoa > Mollusca > Bivalvia > Cardiida > Psammobiidae > Gari > Gari tellinella. Next base: position 68,353,316 of record OV277866.1, read on the forward strand.
TTTTCAAGATCGATATTGCCCATTATAATTATGTTCAAACAATATAATAAACCTTGTATGCAAGTCCATGAATAAATAATAATGCATTTTAATGACAAAGTTTTAATTCTAAGGTAGGTAACTGTATCTAAACAACAAATATCCCACATTTTAATAAGAAAATATGTTATAACAACAAATCCTGACTGTAATATTTTCTAATTTTTTTCAGACTGACTAGCTCATCAACCATATATTTGAATAAAATGAAAACAAATATACATTGAATGAGTCAGTTTTTTGTAATTCAATTTTTTAGCATTTTGCAAAATTTAAATAGCTGATAACATTTTTCTGAACACCTTTATTCAAAATGTTTTTAGCTTTTCTTGTAATGAATGTTGTGGACTACTTATTGGGCGAGAATTATAGTCATTAGCTTTATTCATTTTTAAGAAAAATAAAATCATCAAAATTCTAGGTTTTTGTCAGAAAAAAGACCTTAAAGACAAACCACACGATACATTTTGCCTATATTTACCCACATTGTTTCTTAGGCTATTATCATTCTTCATGAAAAGTTTCATAACAATCGTATGGAAACTACGCGCATATGCGAAGTACCTTAACAGGTCGCTATAATTGCGTAATCAGTGTCAATTATCACCATCTGTGGACTGCGCGTGTGTCATCCCGCTGCGTTGATTGACAGGTGCACTAACAAACAAACAATAGGCCGACTGAGTGAACTCGCGCATGCGTGGTTTCCCTCATTATTTAGCAATAATTAGCAAACTAACCTGATTGAGTTATAACTATCAAAATCGACTAATCCGTATTAATAGCAGTGGAAAGATAACCACAGACATTAAAATCACAGTCATTCATATTTTGATACATCAATCAGACGCATACAATCATAACTGCGATTCGTACCAGATAACAACGTACTCGAACAATGTCGGCCAAGAAATAAATTATATTTAACCTGTGAACTGAAAATTGATTTCATTGTTCTTTCAATTTCATATACCGCGCTACGTTTTTTGACAATTCAATCGTGAAAATCTCATTTTATCCGCGTTCTAATCGCGATATAGACATTAAGTGTGAGTTCCACGATTAACTGATACACACGCACATTTTATTCAAAATGGCGGCCGTTGTCAAAAACGAAAGTAAACATTTGGTATGATACACATGAAAAGGCTGATGCTAGATATGACAGTGCATATAAAGACTTGTTTTGACAAGAAATAACAAGGTAATCAACCAAGAAACCGTGTTTATTGCATGACATTGATATAATAGCGTTTGGCAATGGAATATACAGCAGAATATAGTTCAGCTCAGAATTCGGCTATATCGCGATCCGACCACATCGCGGATTTCATTTCGTGGACCCCAACTTCCGCGATATAATGGAGCTACACTGTATCTAATTTATGTCTGTTTGTGCTAACTTTGGACTAACTGGACATGCCAGGGAGGATTTGGATTTGTTATGTTTCATCACTTTAACAATATTTCAGTCATATCATAACGTCCAGCTAATTACAGATGCATGAAGACCCCAGAAGGGTCACAGAGAGACGGAAGGGGATACAGAAGAGCTTGGGCAATGCCCTACTAGAGGCTATAGCTGAGAAGGGTTAATCAGTAATAAGTACACATACCTTTTCCAAATTGTTTTGCCAGTCCTTTTGCTGTGCTGAAATTTTTATTGCCTTTGTCCCCTTCTTGGAATGAAAATACCCTGAAAATTAATAAAATTATTTGGAAATTAAATATCTAATAAAATACTATTAATATTTTGATTAGATTTTGTTTTCAAAGGAGTAAGTTTGTGGAAATAATTTGGAAACTATTTTCTTCAGTGGAGTGCATAAAAAGACATAACTATGGAGTAATGTGTTAATTAGCCATGCAATAGAAAAGATTATTACCTAATGCTCTATATAACTTGTAATTCGTTATTTTTAACTGTTTTGCTGTGTTGGTCTGACATTGCCTAATCAGGGGGAAATAGTTTTAACTATTGCCCTCTAGGACGAACTGTTTCCATGCGCGAAAAAGATGCGTATTAGTTCTAAAATCAGTGTCATTGAGAAGTTTCCCCGTACCCGGAATTGCCGTACTGTAATGAAACAGTATTGAATAATTATCATTGATTGATGTCTGGAGGATTAATACTTTATTTCATGCTTTATCATTATTTATAACAATACTATAATCAATGAGACGAATTCATAATACACATCAAGTTTCGTCGCTATCCTTTATACAGAAAATAACACGGACCCGAACATTACAATAATGTGCAGATGTAAACATGCAAGCGCTTACAAGACGACGGTGATCAGTCATCAGACGTCTGTCAAAAACTCAAAATGTATATTATTAGTTACACGTATTTCGACACCCTGCCGGAATGCCGTGTAACGAATTTATTTCCAGTCTAGATCCAATATAAGAAAGAAAACATACATAATCTGACAAAGTTTTAATCAAGTGACCCTAAAAATTGACACTTGAAATTGACATCATGTCACTGAAAACTCTCGCGCTAGAGTACACAAATTTATACAGTTAAACCTCGATGTCTGGAACTCGCATAAGTAGAATTTACCTGCATTTCTACAGATAGGCCTAAATGCCATATACCCGCTTCTTTATGAACCGCTTCTGTCGAAAATATCCGTATTTCAAGCTTAAAAGGTGGCATAGCCACTGTTCGACTGAAATGAATCCAAGAATTTATGATGACTGGAAATAATAAATCTTATTTCATTTGTACTTTGGCTCAGATTAATTCTTTTTGAAAATCTAGTTAGCCCTATATAAAGTATTAGGTAATAAAACAGTTATTTCATGTGTGTTAGGGGAACAGTTATCAGGGAAGACATTTCGAACTGTTGCCCTCGGCCTAGGGCAACAGTTCGAAAGTCTTCCCTGATACCTCGGGCCAATAGTTTTGACTGTTCCCCAAACACACATGAAATAACTGTATAATACAGCACTTCTTATATTAACGCTTTGAACCCTAGTCAAGCATATATGCGTGACTTGCAAACAGTGTACCTGTGAGGAGTACATGTGTGCTATGCAAACAGTGAAGACCCTGATCAGAGGGCTCCTTAAGGAGCCCTCTGATAAGGGTCTACAATGTTTGTCATTTTGATATACATAGTAAAAATAAACTCTAAAAAGTCAAAAATGGACTAGACTTAATTGAAGGCTAGAACAGTCCATTTGAAGTTTCAGGGAGAAAAGGGTCAACTTACCTTCCTTGATGCAGCCAGAAGTAATCATGTGAGCCTAGGAAATGAACAGGGAATTCCCCAACCTGATGTGCCTTCTCTTGAATATTGACTGGAACATTGCGTGGGTGACAAATCTCACCGGGCCACCATCTATACAACATAGAAAACCAGAGTTGGAAACTGATCCAAAACAAGATGTGTTTGTGAAACACTTTGCCCACTGATGTGACACATGACCTCTAAATGACATAAGGTGTACAGAAGTCAAAAGCTTCTTGTGTTGAGTACATATGCCAAATATGAAGTCTCTATCAAATGTAGTTCTAAAGTAATGGCCAAGGTTAAAGTTGTGGACAGACACAGGGGCATACAAATTGTCAACTGATAAATGTTATTTAATTGGATTGCTATTTATCAAATACTGAATTGCTTAAAGTTCAATAGACAGACTACCAAAGCATAAGGTACCCTCAAAGCTCCAGAAAAGGCATTTCAAATATTTGTCCCTAATGGAAAATGTTGTAAATGTTTAGTTAAATAACCTGGATTCCAATTTACAAATTTACATACCACATACTGTTAAAGTCCTTATAATTGGGAAACCCTTAATAACTGCTGTGGTTATCCAAAACTTTGAACTAATTGCCAGGGCTCCAGATGAGTGGAGCTTTTCAAAAATTAAAATCTTAATTGCTGCATTAAACCCTATGGTATCAGTACTCATTAGAATCGTCTCTTCGAGACGATTCTAATGAGTAGTAACACTATAGGATTTGAGCTAGTATTAAGGAGAAAATGTTGGATTGTTCATTTTACTCCATCTTATCTGGAGCCCTGAATTGCTTTTATCACAAGATGATTTGTCGAAAAGGTGCAAACTGAATTGCAAATAATGTAAGGAGCAGTCTCATCAGGGCCTACACTGTTTGCTCAAGCCTGTCCGTCACAATACTTAATGTCAATACAGTAAATAAGCAGTATAGCTACCTGTAATTTCCTATTTTTACCCATACTATCTCGCCATAGAGTGGCCTTTTGCCTTGTATACACTCCGGGCAGTACCAGCTACCAGTGGGGAACTCTATCTTCAGGCAGTCGGCATGGTAAGCCGAGGGACAGCTCTCACAGCACAACAGAGTACCACCTGCCAAGTCAGTTATAATATGGTCAAACATCTCCACAATATGCCCTTGAACTCATGAATTCAACCCTAGTATAATCTTCCTTTATAAACCATGCACCTATGAAGACTACACTTGTCTAACGCAAACAATGTAGAGTCAGGATACCTCTGATCAGGGCCTGCTGTTTGGTCATTTTGCAATATATATGGAACCCTGAATAGCCAAAAATGGTCTAGATTTACCTGTAATTGGACCCTGGAGTTGTCCATTTAACAGTTCAGGGGTAAATGAGTTACAGTAAGCATTTTCTTCAACAGAAGCAACTTTCAATAATTCCAATTTCTACTTTTCAAAATAAAGCTTTTCCATATTTTCTGTCCCGATACTGAGACACAATATTTATTCCTTCATCCTGACTGCTTTAAACCTTTACCCTAAATATACACCTTTTTACGCCTTCACTTTATTCCTCCACTAAAGAAAATAATTCCACTTTATACAGTTATGAAAATGCACCTTTAAAAATATTTTCTATATCCTAGCAAGTGGTAGCTTAAAGCATTCTGCTTTACTTTAAACCTGCTGAAAGTGGTCACATGTCTTTCAAACTTGAAACAGGCTATGGGGTAATGGGTTAAGCATACTGAAAACAAACTATGGGTGTTGTAACTTGATAAAATGCCTTTTTTGAAGTACTACAGGAAAACATGAACATAATAAACCAGCAATATATGATGGCAGCAGTTTAACACTTTGAACCCTAGTCCCGTCTATAGGCGTCCTTTTCAAAAAGTGAACATGCGAATAGTACACTTGTCCTTTGCAAACAGTGAAGACCCAGATCAGAGGGCTCCAAAAGGAGCCCTCTGATCAGGGTCTTCACTGTTAGTCATAATGTCAAACATTGACAAAAACAACCCTTAAAAGTCAGAAATTCACTAGACAAAAATGGAAACTGGAATTGTCCATTTAAAGTTTCAGGGAGGAAAGAGTTAATGCAGGACGAAGGAAATGTAGAAAGCTTGAAGTGATCTGTCTATAGAGCAGGGCTCCAAATAAGGGGAGTATTTCAGGAACTAAAATCTTTATTTCTGCATTAAACCTTATAGAATTACTACACATTAGAATCGTCTCTTTAAGACAATTCTAATGAGTAGTAACACTATAGGATTTGGTGCTGAAATGAGCAAGAAAATGTTGGATTTCTACAGTTTACTCTCTCTTATCTGGAGCCCTGATAGAGATGGCCATATTTTTTGGTGTAGCCGCTGAACTAGTTTCACTGTAATTCTAGTCAGTACAAGTTCTTTACAAGTATCTACTTCTGTACACACCAAATCGAAATTAAGGCAGGGCTTCAGATAAGAGGGGCACATTCAAAAACTAAAATCTAAATGTCTGCACCAAACATTATGGTGATACTTTTCATTGGAATGGTTTCAAAGAGATTATTCTAATGAGTAGCAGGGCTCCAGATAAGAGGTAGTTATTTCAACAAATCCAACATTTTCTCACTCTTTTAACACCAAATCATATGGTGTTACTACTCATTAGAATCGTCTCTTCGAGACGATTCTAATGAGTAGTGACACCATAGGGTTTAATTCAGAAATAAAGATTTTAGTTTTTGAAAAACTACCCTTATCTGGTGCTCTGGAGTAGTCTACTTCTTATCTGGAGCCCTGGTAAGGTATGGGTATACAACAAACTTCAGTCATTAACTCTTTACACGCTAGCAGCAGATTCGTGATTATCTGTGCAAACTGTTTGGATCCTGATCAGACGTCACATAAGCTGCGTCTCATCAGGAGCCAAACTGTTTGACACTCTGACTCTGTTTTGAAATAAATGTTTGATAGTTATATTTTTAGAACAGTTTCAGACAACAATATTTGCAAGCAAAGAGTAAATAAAGATAAATACAGTCACATACCTTTGTTGCAACTAAAGCACCAGCTAACATTTACATGGGAGTGATGTTTCTGAGAAGCTAGTGGTTGAAAATGTTTAGCACATACAATGTTGAAACCGGTCAAGTTGATGCTTCCAGCTGATATACAGAAATCTCCAACATGGTACGCTGTTGGACATCGGACACAGCGCAGTAACCGCCCTGAAATCACATTTGGCAATATAGCGTTCCCTGTCTATAACGAAATCCAAAGGGAGACCAATATTGTGTGCTTTGTTCGGAGGAAGTCGTTATAGCGAGGGAAGTTTGCTTACATTTGCAAACAGCTTGAATCCAGATCAGACGCCTCGTAACGCGGCGTCTGATCTGGCTTCAAGCTGTTTGTCACTTGTCATAAAGGTTTTTTTCTGTCAAAATTGTAATTTTGAGAAAAGCAGCAGACGACAATTTTAAGCAGACTATATTGCTGTCGTGAATAAGTTGGACAAAAATGTCACGTTTGGGGAACAGCTGCAAGGGTCGTTGTAAGGAGGGAGTTGTTGTTGGGAGGGCCGTTGTAGGGAGGGAACACTGAACAATAAATCCTGATTCATGGTTCATACAGATAATTTGGAGATAAAACTCAATTATGACATTTTGTTACTGAATTAGTCTTTTTACAATTGGCAAAACTAGCTGATATCCACAAAAGCAGTCGAATTTCCGGAGTTATCCATACCTAAGAATTGTCCAAGTAATGTTATTTTTGTTTCTATGATTTCTTAAACCAAATGCACATATTGACAACATTAAATAAATAGAAATATCCTTTAATTTTAAGTTTGGTGGGTTTTTTTTTTATTAAGAGCTTTCATATAACTTCAAGGGATTTTTCAAAGGCTTCTAGTGAATTTCAAGGGTTTTCAAGACAGATACCAAATTCAAGTGTCTTTGAAGACCTGTGTAAACCCTGCTATTTCAGTGACCAGTAGAGGCATTGAAATCTTACATGACAAGCGATCAGCCATCTTTAAACACTGAAAATAAGCTAAGAGAAAGGGTTAACCTATTACCCCATAGCCTGTTACTAGTTTTGAAAATAGGTGACCACTTAAAGCAAGCTAAAAGTAAAGCAGAATGTGCCTTAAGGCGCATTCTGCTTTACTTTCAGCCTGCTTTAAGGTATCATCTACTAGAATACAGAAAATATTTCTTATAACACATATTCATGACTATTAATTGAAACTAATTTCTTCAGTGGAGGAATATATCTAAGACGTAAAAAGGCGTATTTATGGGGTAATGGGTTAAGAGAAGAAATAAATTACCATTTGATTTGGCCGCTGACGCTCGAAGGTTATTGGCCAGACATGTATGACAGCTATGTAATGGACATGTGATCCCTTTGCCTTCTACCTTGGCTTGAGGTAACTCCTTGATACAGTCAACATGATAAAACTTCCCACAAACTGGCACCGAACAGCGCTGAGTTGAAGAGTCCATCTTCTTACAGTGAAAGCAGGTGTGGTTGCCTTGAAAAGAGAACAAGCATACGAGTTCCAGGGCTCCAGGTAAGAGGGAATAAACAAAAACAAATCCAACATTTCTCACTAATGTCACCACCAAATCCTATGGTGTTAGTGTTACTACTCATTAGAATTGTTTCTTTGAGACAATTCTAATGAGTAGGAACACCAAAGGGTCTAATGCATACATTAAGATTTAGTTTTCGAAATACTCCCTTTATCTGGGGAACTGCACGAGACATAAATGAATCATTTTCAAACAGAACTGCAGCTGGCATGAAGGGGAATAAAAGTGGAAAAAGATGGGTTTTTTTTCCAAATATTTCAAGTTCCAAAAGGGGCAGGACTCATGGAGAAGTTGACCAATTGTGACGACAGGTAAACTCAATGTGCATTTCATCAAAACAATGTCATACCAGATTTCAGCTTCATATGTCTAAGTATGTATGAGACAAGTGGAAAACCCAGATGGATGGAGGGACTTCACGATACAATAATACCTCCAGGTGACCACTTGGAGCAAGTTGAAAGTAAATCTGAATTATTATTGTTGTACCAGATTTATATAGCGATCTTTTTACACAGGGGTTGGGTTCAAAAGCGCTGAATGGGCCTAAGTCAGCTGAACTTTAAGATTGCTTTAAGCTACCATCTGTTGGGATATAGAAAATACTTCTAAAGGTGCATAATCTAACTGTATAAATGGAATAATTTTCTTCAGTGGAGGAGAAAATTGAAGGCGTAAAAAAACATTTATTGGGGAAAAGGTTAATGGTCTAAACATGATGAATGGACAGTATTTTTCTTGATTATGGATTTTAACCCATTACCCCATAACTACGCCTTTTTATGCCTTAAAAATTATTCCTCCACTGATGAAAAAAGTTAAATTTATACAGTTATAAATAGATATGACAATTTTTTTTTCTTTCTAGCAGATGGTAGCTTAAAGCAGGCTGAAAGCAAAGCAGAATGTGCCTTAAGGCACATTCTGCTTTACTTTCAATCTGCTTTAAGTGGTCTCTTATCTACAATACTAGGAATATGCTATGGGGTAATGGGTTAACAATGTTTTTGGTTTTTTGGGGTTTTTTTTCAATTTTATTGCCCACACATCTAGAATTCTGCATGGTTCTACTGAATTTTTGTTTCATGAACTATACTCCATTTGTTATTTGTTATACAGTCAAACTTGTATTAAGCGACCACCCAAGGGACGGCTCTAAAGTGGTCGCTGAATAAAATGGCCGCTGAATACAACACGATTGATTTGGGTTGTTATCTTTTTCGTCCTTAATCTGAATTGAATAACTTGACATAGTCCATACAGTTGAACTTACCCTTTTTACATTTTAATATCAATCGATTTTTTATCCGTAATTGCATAAAAGCGCCGATATATGTACGAATTTATCAATAGCACAATCAAAACACTGATATACGATTCTCTATTTCAATGTCAATTTAACAGATAGCATGTGCGTTAATTCGCCGAGAAATTGACATGATTCTCGAGGAATATGATCTTTGTTACTATTTATAGATTTCGGTTCCTACTATGTTAGCAGGTATTCCGTGAAAATTGAGAGACGGAGCATGCGCGAAAGAACACAAACTTGGGCTAACTTCTATTTTTGTTCAGTTGTTGTTTCTGCTAAGGTTTACTGTCCCGCATAAGCTTTATCAGCTGTGTCATCCCGTTGTCTCAGGATTGGGACAATTGTCAGCATCATGCCTATTGTTGAATGGACTTTTCTTTAAAGGAAAACGGACAGCTGATGACAATATGGTCTTAGATCCTAGATTTTATCCTAAAAGCAACATTCATGAAGGTCCTGCAATTATTACTCATCGATAAGGTACGAAAAAGATCGATTTACTGCATACAGGTAAGCTATCGCTAATTGGAACGGGCGCCGCCATATTGGCAAAGCTATCATTCGGAACCCTTGATTTTTATCCATTTTGTGACGACACAAAGGCCTAAACGCTGATTGGCTCTTTCACTCAACCACTGTAACTTGGACGGACATTTCACACTTCGTCAGTAAGGGTAACGGCAAGCTTAATTCAAGGTCGCATACAGTTAAAAAAAAAAGATAATAGATAGATGGTATATTCATATTGATTATGATGAACTTGAAAGGTCGTGTAGATTCAGAAACGATCAGAAGCTATCGTTAATCGGCTTAGAGAAATGTCCGTTCCAATTCCCAGCTATAGAATCTGGGAAAACAATGCTGCGAAATGGCTAACAGTAGAGTATGGCGACATCCATAATACCTTGATTGATGATTATAATAATAGATCTAGATCTACAATAAAAAAAAATCTGATAATCAGTGCGATATTGTGCTGATCTAGACCTAAATGTTGAACTGGCTTAGATCTACCAACTCGTTTACAAATCAGCATTTTCTAGCTGGTTCGTCTCGGTTTAGGAATTCAACGCTACAGAAATTCTTAATGAAAAAAGTCTCATTACTAGATCTACATATTGTACGGGTAGATCTAGATCGCTTTTTTCTTTCTTAATTTAATCATCGCGATTCTCTAGATCCCGATCTGATAGAGCGATCTTACTTGAGTCCAAATCCGATTTTGATTGGATCTAGTTTTATCGTTCTTATTTCTGGGTGTAGTTTTACACTCGTCATTTCTGTAGAAAAAAATTCAAACAACTTTTAGATAGGCCTAAATGAATTTTAATTTAAGATTTAAATTCGAGTTTTATGGTAGACTCTAGCCTTTTTAAAAAAGCAGCATACACATCTAGATCAATACAAAACCACAAGAGCTAGAAGTGTCCAATATTCTTTTTTTTTTTTAAAGATCTTGGCTTTGTTGTTTTGATGTAACCCTTTCCCCCATAAATACGCCTTTTAACGCCTTTAATTAATTCCTTCATATACAGAAGAAAAATAGTTTCAATATCATACTGTCACAAATAAAAATCATAAGAAATATTTTCTATATTTTAGCAGATAAAAGCTTAAAGCAGGCTGAAAGTATTTTCAACCTGTTTTAAGTGGTCACATATTTTCAGAAGTAGAAACAGGGTAAAAGGCTCGTGGCGTGTAATCGCATATTTAAGTAGCCAAATTGCTAGCACAACCCTGTTTGACAAGTGCGGCTAATTAGATTACGTAATATGGATATTTATGCCCTGCAGGCCTATTAAAGCTTCTTACTTCTTCACAGAGGGGGTCTTAGGTAGAAAGGGGTTGTGTATAATTATTTCCGGTCCATATCGTACAATTTGCAAGGCAGCTTAATTGATTAGTGGTTGATGATGAATGTCAGCATAAAATGCGATCTAGATCAAAGCCGCCTGCTGAAATATGTCCTGAATCTGTTTCGATTATGATTTTTATAGATCTTTATATAAGCTCAAGATATATAACGATAAATAAAAAACGACATTAATACAATAAAATGAGCACTCGGGTCACGTTATCTAGAGCGTTCAGTTTTGACCCAGATCAGAATATCAAATACTTTGTTCAGCAGACAATTAATCAGTTTGGATCTTAATCAGACATTGCCAGTCTCAATTGCTAGATGATAAATTGATATTCCACATTTGTCATGTCAATGACTGTGCAAAAAGTTCAGCAACAGTTTGGATCCAACTGAGATATTGAGAAACTCTGTGATTGAAAATCCAAACTAAGGTTTGAATGTATTGAAGCTCATTGAAAAAACTTTTATCCGTACGAGAGACTGACAAATAGTTAGGACCCAGATCGGAATCAAAACTGACTGTACTTAAAGGTCAGCAACAGTTTGAATCCAAATGAGATATTGAGAAACTCTGTGATTGAGACCTGGATGTACGAAAGTTCCCGGACATTGCGATACCGAGAATAAATGGTCTATTTTCTAAAAATGTATGTCCGATTGAGGACCAGAACCGATGTTAAACGTCACGGAAAATTCATAACAGACCAGAAAAATAATTTGATCCCCCTTATTTTATTAAATAAAAACGTAATACCTCATCCGTTTTGTACTGGATGCAGAGACAGTGTATTAGCCATATGGCTATACACTGTCTCTGACTGGATGTTATAAAAATCGGCACATGTATTATCGTCTTTATCTGCTCGTATTTTAGTCGTAGCCCCGTAAAAAAACGAAGATATCCTGGAGCCGATGTTTATGATTAATATTTACGGAAATATTAACAGATAAGACTAAATATATCGGAGAAACTTTTTTCGAAAGTCACAGGGCTTCGATGCCTTTATTCACAACCAGTATGCAAATATTATCAAGAGTATCCGTGCCCGATTCCGGTGTCCTATGATATTTGCCTGATATACGCTACCTCAAGTATGGCTGGATTAAGCACTAATAGCTCGAAATTTTGATGGTTCTGCTATGCACTCATTGTCACCAAGACACCCAATCGTCATTTCATTTGTTCTTCAGCAAGTATTAACCTCCTTTGTAGGCATTTATACACAAGTATTGCAGTCGCAAATTCGTCCGGCGAATGCGCTTTCTCTTCGCCCGACCCGTCGTAGTCTCTGTCTTCTAATATTACATTCTCTGATAATTTAGGATCGAAATCGTAACACTGAAGTTCTAAAGTGTTTTTACCTTCCTCCACATGCCCAATTTTTCTCAGTATTTCAGTTTATTAATGTTATCGATGTAAATTCCGCGCACTCTACGGCATTCCCGGTTAGACTCGCTATAACCGGAAGGTCGCGGAAGGCCTTAGTTACGTCACACAGGTAAACAAAATGGCGGCCCCCATGGTCGCTTGCACAGTCATATATCACAAAGTTTAAACGGCTCTAACTACTTCATTTTTTATTATTTTTCAAAATTTCAAAGGCAGAAGGCGATTTTTTTTCAATATCTTTCATTTAAAAGATATTTATCACCAGCTGTCCATTTCCCTTTAAGTCTACGGTACTCGGTATTCCCAGTCGGTCACCCATCTAAGTACTAACCGGGCTCGACGTTGCTTAACTTTGGTGATCGGACGAGAACCGGTGTTTTCAACGTGATATGGCTCGTTTTTATTCGGTAAAAGGCGGGAATACGGTTTCTTTGTTTACAAGAGACCAACCAATAAAACACGGGATTTCCGACACACCCTCTCGAGAACTTCACACGTGACGTATGGGTGATTCTTCAAGAAAAAAAATGGCTGTCGAACCAGCGTTGAAAGGAAGTCACCATAAAAACAGCAGAGTGTCTACGGAATCAAATTAATAGATGTCAAACCTTTATATTCCTATTAGAATATTCATAGCGGCAATCGATTTCGAAACAATTTACTTAAGTTCCGTGCTTGACAGAGTTTGTCGAAGTTTCCTGTAAAAAATAACTTTCGATTTTGCGTACGTATTCACACCTTTCATGAAATTGAGAAACACCGATCTTAATTGCGAATAAGTGTGAAAAGATGTCAAATGTTTGGACATAATTGATCAATTATGACCTTTTAACCCGAGGCGGTCGTTTAATAAAACAAAAAGTGTTGTTTGGGACAAAAAAACACCGGTCGCTGGACGCGTTAGGCAAAAGTCGTTGAATACACTCAATTTATATAGTAGAAACGATCCGGCGGGATTCAAACCGGCTGCTTAACACAAAGGTCGCTTAATACACGTGGTCGCATCAGCAAGTTTGACTGTACATTTAATGATACCTTTTGAAAGAAATATCTGGAAGTTACTGCGAGGTGTACCTACCAGTTTGACATTCGTCACACTTGAACTGTGCTGATGCATCCCCTGTTGCTGATGTGGCCGGGATACCAAGACAGTCAGCATGGAAATAACCCTGACACGGCCCAGTACACTCCAACAGATCCCCCGTTTGCTCACAGACCTGACACAAGTTCTCTTTCTTCTGGGGGCCTGCCGAGGACAGTTTGTGGATCTCCATCACATACTCAAACTCTTCCTTGACTTTTTTGCTGCTCTGAACTTCTAACGTAGGTGTTGATCTCCCGCTCTCACTCTACAAGATGGGATCAGATATAAATAGTCAAACTTGTGTAAATGGTTAACCCTTTTCCACAGAATAGCCTTTTAGCGCATTTCATTTATTTGTTCACTGAAGATAAAAGTTCCACTTTATTCAGTCATGAGCTTGTACCAAAAGAATTGTTTTCTACTTTCTATATTGCTTAAAGAAGATGGAAAGTAAAGCAGCATGTGCCTTCAGGCTCATTCTGTTTTACTTTCAACCTGCTTTAAGTGGTCACCTGTCTTCAAAACTAGAAAGAGACTATCAGTAGGGGTGTAACAATTTGCTGAAACCCGCATCGCAATATATCGCAATATGGAGAAATCGAATCGCAATATACTGCAATATACCATGTAAGTATGGAACAAGCATCTGCCATCGTGTTTACTGTATTAATCTTGTTCAACCAGGCCCTTGATTCGCTGCATGTTTCTTAATAAGAGCGTCTCGTTGAGCGAGATTAAACGGAAACGAAATAGTTACTGTTACACCAGCTAGGGATATGGATAAAACACCGGACTGCGTCTATGCGTTGTTTCGAAAACAATTCCGCGAAACAAAAAGTTTGTCCATTCTTTTACCGTTTTCAAATAAGGCAAACAAAATCGTTTTTTCTGAATCTGAACCGCGGTGCAATATTATTCAGCTCACACCGCAGTATATCGGTACACCGCCGAATCGTTACATCCCTAACTATCAGGTAACAGAAAGCAGAGATTTATATGCTTCTTCAAAGAGAGGACCCAGCTTATAACTCCATAGATATACCATTCATACCTTTAACTCTTGAAATGAAAATAGATTGGAATTTGGGGGTCCTCCTTTAAAAATCAGGATTGAAAATTGTGAATTTAGAGGCCCTGATTACAATTTTCTACGGCTTTTACTGACACACAAATTTTCCTTTACATATTTCAGAATTACTTGGCTTTTCCTTAACCATGAACAAAATTATTTTTCCCTGGTCCTTTGGAACCTCGACTTGGTTTTAACAAAAGCAGCATTTTTCTTCACTTTTCACAGCTGTACAGTAAAACCTCTCTGTTATGACCACTAAAACGAAGACCAATTAATTGTATAAAAGAAAGATGATAGCTTAAAGCAAAATGACAGTAAAACAGAAGGCTCCTTCAGGAGCCTTCTGTTTTACTGTCATCTTGTTTTAAGCAGTCACCTGTTGTAAATACCTAATATCAACACAATGTTGTGGTTGTAATAGAGGTTTTACTGTAATTGTATTCGGACTATGTCTACTTCATTTAACACACATGATTGCGATCAGTGTTTACCTGTCTGTCAGATAAGGAATCAGACTCCCCAGAAACTGACTTCTTGGGCTTCCCTCTTTTAGCTGGAATGAGGGTACTGGTCTGAAAACAATAACAAGAAATGTTTGTTAACAGCAATGCTCTCTGATTTTACCATAACCTAAAAATGACTTTGTCAGACATGACAGAAAAAACTTGTACTAAGCTCAAGAGCACATGCCAAATATGAAGTCTCTATCTAAATTTATGGCCAAGGTTAAAGATGTAAACAGACATACAACGAGAGAACCGCAAGCGGTACATTATATGCCCACTGGCAAAGAAATATATAGTTTTATCAAATTTATTCTGATTTGTAGACTTTTAGAGCTCTGAGAGCAAAAACAATACAGAAATAAAGCCTTTTCTAGCATATCTGAGTACACCAAGGGCAGATAACTCGACACAATGATCCGATAACAATAATAATCAACCCTTTCATGAACTTGTACTTCTATAATTATACTGTGGGCAAACATAATAAAAATCCATTCAGAACTGTAGTTTCTAAGTGTGTTAACACTGTCAAATAAGCCTTTTATAGCATATTTGAGTACATCAAGGGCAGATAACTCTGTAATTTTTTTTTTGAATGAACCTCAAACTCGACTCAGCTTCAGATCTTGATGCATATAACCTTTCTGTATAGTTTCATTAATATCCTTCAAATAGTTTTCAAAGAAAACTCTGGACAAGCTTTTTATAGCATATTTGAGTACATCAAGGGCAGATAACTCTGTAGCGAAAATTTAAATGAACCTACAACTCAACTCAGCTTTAGATCTTGATGCATATAACATTTGAGTGAAGTTTCATTAACATCCCTCCAATCGTTTTCCCAGAAAACTCCCGACAAACAAAATGTTGACGGACGAACGGACGGACGTTACGGGAGGATACTTATGTGGCTATTTTCTATTGATTTCTTTTGCGTGGCTAGCCACACAACCGACAATTTCTTTTTGCTCTAACTTGAAAAATAATGATCTGGAGACTAACCCTACCCCTAACCCTATGTCCCACAACTGACCAGGTTAATGTCACAAGAAATGGCCAGGTTAATGTCACAAGAGACGGCCTGGTTAATGTTTTTCAATTATGGGGCTAAGAATTTTAGCCACGTAAATACCCTCCCGTAAGCACGGACCGACGGATGAACGAACGGACCGACTGACAGGGCCATGCCAATATACAACCACCTTTAGAGGTGGGCGTATAAAAACAGACAGAGATAGACAGCGTAAGAACAATATGCCACACCCAATCAACCAAACAGAAAACTTAGATGTGCATCTCCTTATTTTGATGAAGCATCATATCAAGTTTCATCCCATACCAAACAGCAGGACCTAAAACCACCAGGAATATACCCACCTACAAACTTGCTTTGTTGGGGTATAATTCATGGTGTTAAAGGGCATTTTTATTTGGTAGTAATCATATAATGGATTCATGGGTGAAAGTTGGCAAAACTGAAAATACTGAAAACTATGCTGGGGGCTAGGGGGCCGCTAGGGCCCCCAGTGGGTCCAGGGCAAGGCCCTGGCCGGGGAACAGGGGGCCGGAGGCCCCCGGAAGCTCCTGGGTTTTAAGCATTTTTAAGGTCTGAAACTGTTGGAAAATTGTTTGAAAATGACAAGCAATGGAAAAATATAAAAATAATTTTCTTGGTCATAAGCATTGAAATGTTTTCCAAGGATTGAAAAATAAATCTTAATTTTGATTTTATTTAACAAAAGATGGAAATTGCTTTCAGCAAACTGTTATACTCCAAAGTAAATGATAAGCACTTTGCTTTTACAATTATCATTGTAAGGCCACAAAAATATGTTTCTAGTTAGGTCCATGTATGAGTTACATCCAAGGGAGAAAAATATGAGATGGTATTTAGGTTTTCTATCATTATACTGTTTTATAAAGCTGTATGTATAAGACACTTAAAAATTATGACATGTATTACTAGATCCAAATACAAAACATTTAGAACATACTCTATTTCCAGTCAAGCATTACCATAAAAACTGACTCTCAGGTTGTATAAGCTTTTGCAAGGATACTGTACATATCCCGTTCAGAAGTTCTGATGGGAACATTCTGATCTTAGTCTACACTGTTCATACAGGATAGATGTACATATAATTCATAACTGGCCCTTGCTTTCAGTTAACAGTTTAGAGTATTCAAATAAATCATTGTTGTCAGTACTTTTCAGTTGAATATAGTTAAACTATCGTACAGATACTAAAAGCCATTGTCACAGAAAACACCCAGTTCTGTCTGATCCTGTTTTGACACCTATATTTCATTTATACAGACCAGTGCATAGGTGCAGGATTATATATATGAAGGGGCAGGGGCTCATGACCACATACCCCCGCCTCATAAAATGATTTTTTTAAAAATGGCATGGGACTTGGGTTACCCTATAAATATATTTAGGAAATTTTGTTCATTATTATGTGTACAGGCCATTCTAAAGTTTTGTACATTTAAAGGCATGACATTTGAGAGGGGTGGGGATAGGCATTTCACTTATCCTAATGAAAATACTTCCCTCTCTCTGCTCAAA
The DNA here is from genome assembly GCA_922989275.2 of Gari tellinella. Taxonomy (NCBI): domain Eukaryota; kingdom Metazoa; phylum Mollusca; class Bivalvia; order Cardiida; family Psammobiidae; genus Gari; species Gari tellinella. Next base: position 68,370,966 of record OV277866.1, read on the forward strand.
GGATTTACTCATAAAGTAAATAACTTACCTCTGTGCCATGTCTACTTTATTTGATTGATATATGGTTTCTTGATAAGCGATTTCTAACCGTGATCTGTGTGTGAGTTTATTTTAGCTCTCATTTTCATGTTCAATTTGCTTTCAGAAAGTTAAAACTAAGTGGCACAAAATTTAAAGCAGTAGGCTATGATGGGAGAGGGAATCCTTCCCATAGTTGATGGAACAAGAGGCCTCCCTAAAAATGATTTTAGTGGTTCAATTTAATACATTTTGATTTTTCTAAACTGTTTCAAAGCTGTGATGCTAGACTAAATTTTAATCTTGGGTTACCCAAATCAGATAAATATTTCTTTACTTAATGAATTAAATGGTTACTTTCAATTAATTTAATGATAAGAATGCTATTAAAATACATTTTCAATACTTTATAGCCATAGAAAACGGATTGTTTAACAGTCCAATAATATGTAATGTGAAAATCTAAAAAAGGTGACATTAATACTTCAGTAACTGAGTAAGCTACTTGTTTTATAAGAAAATCGGATTTTCAGCCGAATTTCCTATTCAATCTCCTAATTTTGTTTAGTTCGCGTTTCATTAAAGTTAACCATTCAGCTGCATTTGACAGATACGCCGGTATTTTAAATTCGCGAAAACTGATGACAAAATGAGCTAATTGCATTTTGATGCACCAACGATAAACCAGGAAGCGTTCCGCGTGATATAGTTTAGCGTCTGGTAATCGGATGATTCATAAAACAATGAGCGCCTAGTAAGACTCCGAAGAAAGAGATTTTAGATTTTCCAAAAGAAGTTTTTCGTACCGCTACGGAAAATTATCGGCAACAAGATCAAAATCACAAACAACCCCCTCATAAATTTGCTTACCTCGTTATTTTAAGCAAGCCTGTCATATTATTGAAATAAACTACGGAAATGTTTTGGTCAGAGACTGGTTTCCGTGTTTACAACGCTGTCCGCGTGCGTGTAGCAACCTACTTCGGCAAACAGTCCAATTTGTTTTGGTTCACTCGGATTTTGCCGTCACCGTTATAGTACGACGAACGATAACATTGGCGAACATTGACAGCTCTCGAAATCACCTTCGATTTTGTTTTTTCAATCTTACTCGACAAAGACATCCTCTACCCCCCCCCCCCCCCCCCCCCCCCCCTCTGAGTTTCTCAACGGATTTACACGTTCTGGAAAAATGACCCTCGGCAATTTCTGAAATACGGAATTCCGTCACAATACGGAAAACTTTCACCCATGATGGATTAACCCATCACCCTATGGCCTGTTTATAGTTTTTACTTTCAACCTACTTTAAGCTATATTCTTCTAGGATACAGACTTTATTTCTTACAGTGTATATTCATGGCTGTATAAAATAAGAATGATTTTCTTTAGTATAGGAATAAAAGTAAGACGTAACAAAAGCTGTCAGAGGACAGCAAAGCTCGCCTAATTAAACCTTTCTTTAATAGGTAATTATCAATAGAAAAGTGTATCAGTACATTGATATTCAAGCCACAGGGAACCTCCATTCCAAATATCAGCTTACTAATGCAAGTATTTCATGTAGTATAAGTGCATTCCAACCCTTACTCCATTACTTACTTTGAAATTTCAGTCCCAAAACTCTAAGTCCACAACAGGTGAAATTTTGACTAAATTTTAACTTTTTTTTAAATTTAAACTATGCAACATCAATGTTCAACCCACAGGGCACCTCCATTCCAAATATCAGCTTCCTAATACAAATATTTCATGTAGTATTAGTGCATTACAACACTTACCCCAAAACTTTAACCATGAGAAATCAGCCAAAAAACCTAAGTCCACAAAAGGTGAAATTTTGACTAAATCTTAACTTTTTATTTTTATTTTAACTACACAACATCAACCCACAGGCACCTCCATTCCAAGTATCAGCTTCCTAATGCAAATATTTCATGTAGTATTAGTGCATTACAACACTTACCCCAAAACTTTAACCATGAAAAACCAATGCCGACGCCGGGGTGATTCCATAAGGCCCCCCATTCTCCGAATAGGCGAGCTAAAAAGGAGTATTTATGGGGGAATGGGTGAACAAAGAACAATTTAATTTACCTTTCCAGGTAATGTGGTTGTTTCTCGTGATTCTGCTGCATCATTTGTTACTTCTTTTGATTCTTCTTTCTGAAAGAACAGAATATCAATCTAAATTCAATCATATAGCGAGAGTAAGTGAATGAGTAATGTGGGGTTTATCATCCCACCAACAGTATTTCAATTGAATGGAGACGGGGTGAACTTGAGACACATAAAGCGCTGCCACACCATGATAACACTCCGTAGACACATGGTATGGTACCACACCTAGTCGTATTATCCAGTTACATCCTAGCGTGTTTATAGTTTTGGAAATGGGTGGCCACTTAAAGCAGGTGGAAAGTAAAGCCTTAGGGCAGATTTCACGAGAGCTAGTGTTACATGGACGGAAAGCACTAAAATGAATGATTAAGTAACAAACACTAATTATTTACCTTTTTTATGTATGAATATGATATTTTGTGTAATATTACATAAAACTTATAAATATTCAAATGAAATGATCCATGTTATTTCCTTGTGTTTTACTGCTTAAGTAGCAGTTGAGCCCAGAAGAGGACGGAATAAACTCCCTGTCAATTCTGATGTACTTTTTTCCAATGTTGTAGAAAAAGTGCAGTTGTGTAAAACTGTTCGATTTTTTCAAGATTGTATCCAAAATGAATTAAACAAGAGGGCCATGGCCCACAAGTCGCTCACCTGAGAACATTGCACCTAAGCTGACTGGGCAAAACAATATCGTGATATATATAGCTATAAAAAGAGTTTTAAAGGTTTTTCCTATATAAGTCTATATAAAACTGATAAGCCTTGGGGCAGGACCAAATTTGATCAAAGGGTCATAATTTTAACAATCTTGGTAGAGGACCATAATGCAAAGTTACAGGTCAAATATAAATGATCTGGGCCTTACAGTTTCAGAGAAGAAGTTTTTTTAAAGGTTTTCCTATGAAAAACTAATAAGTCGAGGGTGGGGCCATTTTTGGCACGGGGTCATTATTTGAACAATCTTGGTAGAGGATCACAAGGCAAAGCTATGTGACAAATATTCAAGAACTGGGCCTTACAGTTTCAGAGAAGAAGAAATTTAAAGGTTTTCCTATATAAGTCTATGTAAAACTGATAAGCACCGGGGCGAGGCCAATTTTGACCCGGAGGTCATAATTTGAACAAACTTGGTAGAGGACTATAAGGCAAAGCTACATTTCCAATATAAATGATCTGGGCCTTACAGTTTCAGAGAAGAAGATTTTTAAAGATTTTCCTATGAAAAACTGATAAGCCCAAGGGCGGGGCCATTTTTTGCCCAGGGGTCATAAGCTGAACAGTCTTGGTAGAAGACCATAAGGCAAAGCTACATGTCAAATTTGAAAGATCTGGGCCTTACAGTTTCAGATGAGAAGATTTTTAAAGATTTTCCTATATAACTCTATGTTAAACTGATAAGCCCCTGGGCTGGGCCAATTTTGACCCGGGGGTCATAATTTGAACAATCATGGAAGAGGACTATAAGGCAAAGCTATATTTCAAATATAAATGATCTGGGCCATACAGTTTCAGAGAAGAAGAATTTTAAAGGATTTCTGAAGAAAAACTGATAAGCCCAAGGGCGGGGCCATTTTTGGCCAAGGGGTCATAATTTGAACAATCTTGGTAGAGGGCCATTAGGCAAAGCTATATGTCAAATTTTAAAGTTCTAGGCCTCACAGTTTCAGAGAAGAAGAATTTTAAAGGTTTTCCTATATAACTCTATGTAAAACTGATAAGCCCGGGGGCGGGGCCAATTTTGACCCGGGGTCATAATTTGAACAATCTAGGTAGAGGATCATAAGGCAAAGCTACATGTCAAATATTAATGATCCAGGCCATACAGTTTCAGAGAAGAAGATTTTCAAAGGTTTTCCTAAGAACAAGAGGGCCATGGCCCTAAATTCGCTCACCTGAGGACATTGAAGTTTGTACCTAAGTTGACTGGGCAAGACAACATTTTAATATAACTATAAATGGAGTTATCTTCCAGACAAGAAAACATGACAAAAGTGAATTTTGTTGCCAAGCTTATGACCCTTATCCATGACACATCCTCTTATCAAGCTATTTCCATTTCCAATAAATGATAATTATTTCACTAGCGTCAGCAGAACTGGAATTATTTTCCTGACAATAAAATATGACAAAGGGGAAAAACTAAATATTGCTGCCCTTGTGCATGGCATTTTCTCTCATCAGTTTCTTTCCATACATAAAATTTCATTACAATAGCATCAGTAGAACTGAAGTTGTCTTCTTGACAAGAAAATATCAAAAAGGGAAATAACTCAAAAAACAATGATGTCAGAGTTATGGCCTTTGCAAATGGCACTTCCTCTCATCAGGCTCTTTCCAAATAGGCAATTTCATTTTACCCATTACCCCATAGCATGTTTCTAGTTTTGAAAATAGGTGGCCACCTAAAGCAGGTTGAAAGTAAAGCAGAATGTGTCTTAACCCTTAGCCTGCCACTCACGACTATAGCTTTATATGCAAACAGCTTGGATCCGGATTAGACGCGTCTCATCCGGATCCAAGCTGTTTGACACTCGGACAACATTTTCAGCAATTTTGAGCAACTTTGAAGCACTTTGAAACTTGAAGCAGACGAGAAATATAGCAGACGACAATTTATTTGGCGGGCTAAGGGTTAATGCACACTTTGCTTTACTTTCGCATCTTACATTTTCATGACTGTTTAAAGTGGAATTATTTTCTTAAGTAGAGGAATAAATCAAAGGCCTAAAAATGCACATTTATGGGGTAATGGGTTAACAAACGTCAGTATATGGGGGAAAGGGTTGAATCCTGGACAAGAAAAAATGAAAAGACATACAGATAAAACATATATTAAACATATGTATAAATATGGCATAAGACATAATTACATAACTGTCAGTGGATCACTTCCAGATCCTGTTTCTCTAAGTATGAAGCAGACTGAACCATATCTAAACTTTAGCAGACAACATGTTCAGCTGATCATGACCAGTTCTGTGATACTCCCTACCAGTTATATAATATTTGACCTCAGTGGCTAGAGCTCTGAGGCTTACCCTTACCAGACTGAAATGATGTCTGCTTAAAACCTACTGTATGTGAAAAGTGTACAAAAAAACAATTTAGAAAATGTTAAGTTGGTAAATGAGTGGCAAATAGGTTGGATCCAGATTAGATGTAGCATTATGATTATGTTGCATCTGATCTGGTTCCAAAATGTTTGCAAATATTGGCTATTTGCCCTTAGTATATTAAGAGTAACTCAGGTAAAATACAGTTCTGCTTCTGCTTCATCAAAAATACTGTGAAACCTGCCTAGAGCAGCACTTAAACTGCGCAGGGTGGCGTCAAGTGTGACCCTAGGGATTTCATTTTAACAAACTATAGAGGGATCGACCAGGAGATTCTACTGTAAAAATATCAAAGCTTAGGGCCTAGTAGTTTTTAGCAAGAAGATTCTTTTGCTTTTTCAAGCAGAGTTTTTGCTTTTTCTCTTTCATTTGAACAAGTTCTGTAGAGAAGCATCCAAGGAACATCGTGAGCAGTTTGAATCCGCCCTACAATCCCCGGGTTCAGAGGAGATGTCGTTTGAAGTAAAAGTGAACGGACAGACGGACTACGGACGGTGAGCGGTCACAATAGCTCACCTTGAGCCTTTGGCTCAGGTGAGCTAAAAACTGATAAGCCCTGGGGCGGGGCCATTTTTGGCCCCAGGGTCAAAATTTGAACAATCTTGGTAGAATATCATTAGGTCATGATACAAACCAAATATCAAAGGTCTGGGCCTTTGGGTTTCTGAGAAGAAGATTTTTAAAGATTTTCTTATGCATTAAAAGTTGTCTATACGGTCATGTTAGAAAATCTGGTCCCAAAGCAAGGGGAATAACTCTAGCCAAAATCTTTGAACAACATATCGCTCCCCCTTGTCACTGATGCTTCTGACAAAGTTTGGTTGAAATCGGGTCAGTGGTTTCTGAGGAGATGTTGTTTGAAAGTGTGGACGGACGACGGACGGAATGGTATCACAATAGCTCATCCTGAGCCGAAGGCTTATCAAAGATGGTCACGAAGGCCATTTTCTGTCCTGTTTGTCATGCGTAACGTTAGCAGTTAGCATGTCCTATTATTTGTCTTGTGTGAGAGTTGGTGATATTATTTTGACGTAAGCAGTGTAAGTTTGCAGTTTTGCAAGCACTAGGATCGATTAAAAAGTCAAGTACATCAGAAAACAGCTGACCTGAGGGTGTTTTTTTCCATGCTAATGTTACGGAATATTTTTCCGTCTTCGAAGCCCATAACGATTGCAATGGAAATTGTTTTGTAAAATATAACACTAGCAGTTCTAGTTTCAGTCCTACATAACACTAGCAGTTCTAGTTTCAGTCCTACGTAACATTAGCAAATCTGGGGCCCGTTTCATAAAACTTCTTACGACAAATGTTGTCGTAAGTCAAAACTTTAAAATACATTTAATTTCTGATTTCTCCATCTAATCCTGTCTTGTGACATCTCTTTGTAATCGTCTTTTCAAGATGATTCCAAAAAGATGTCACAAGACAGGATTAGATGGAGAAATAAATAATAATTGTGCCTTTTATAATCTGACTTACGACAACATTTGTCGTACGAAGTTTTATGAAACGGGCCCCTGATGTTCTGTCCAAGTGGTGACACTAGCAGTATTTTTTCCGTCTTTGTCACATTAGCATCCGTCTTTACATCACATTAGCAAAGATTTTTAAAAACGAGTCTAAATAACTGAATATTATTTATTTGTAATGAAAGTATGATCTCTTTTAAAATTAATACATAAAATAATCATCTTCCTTTTTCCAAACATTAACTGTTTCATGTTTTAAAGGTTGTATCAAAAAATAACTACCCTTATCTACACAAAACGAGGGGGGGTATCCAAAGTCGCATGGTATTTATGAAAATTCTATAGCTATTTAAAAAAGTGAAATGAATTAATGTTTCATTATGATTAGTCTAACAAATAAAATTATATCAGCACTTTTATTTAAATGTTTAAAGGCAAAAAACATTATTATAAATTTGTCCATGAAACATGGTTCAGTTTGTATGCTCATGTTTTATTGATAATTTTTACCAGATTAAAGTTGAAATTTATATCAAAAATTAAATTTCCAAATAATTTAATGTTTAATTTCAATGTTTCAGCCAAAAAAATCAGGAAAATAAAAAGTTTATATTTCACAACTCAGTGGGACATAAAATGGAATTTTCCGTCCATGTAACACTAGCTCTCGTGAAATCTGCCACAGGCACATTCTGCTTTACTTTCAGCTTGTTTTAAGTTACTATCTACTAGGATATAGAAAATATTTCTTATGATATATTTTCATGTTTATAAAATAGTTGGGTTTCTCAAAAACGTGTCACATGCCAGCAAGCATCAGTATTACATTCTCTTTCCATAAAAGATATTTCATTTCAAAATCTTCTGTAAAACATGAAATCTGCATGAAAAGAAAATGTTGTAAGGGGAATAACTCTCACAATATTGATAGACTTCCACTTGTCAAACTCTTTTCATAAATAAAGTTTAATCTTAAAAGCTTAAGTAGATCATGAGATATGAGGTGCGACACAAAAAGCATGATGGACAGACAGGCGGACGGACGGATGGACAGACAGACGCCGTAAAAGTGATCCCAAAGTGTCCCCTCTGCCCACAGCAGGTGACACAATAAAATGGAACTTGTTTCATCAGTGGATGAATAAATTAGAGGAGTAAAACAGCATATTAAAGGGGTAATGGGTTAAAAACTTGAATTTGTTTCTCCAGTGGATGAATAAATTAAAGGCTTATTTATGGGGTAATGGGTTTTAAACTAACACCAGGAAAGTCAGTCATGGCTGGAGAAAAGTTGCTGGATCCACAGCTCAGTTACATTGAGATTTACAACATTAGTCCCTTTTATCGGAGTACTCTCAAAAAAGACTCAAAACAAACCCTATTAGGTGACTACTCATTAGAATTGTTTGTTTTGATTTACACATGTTATCAGTTTTTACCAATTTTTGGAATATTTGACATCCAAAAGAGAGGGAAGCCGATAATGCCTGGCATCCACTTGAGTGCGGACAAGATTAGGAAGGTTTGCGGAATCAAAAATGGCATTTCGGCACAGCTTCCCTGTAAGGTACGAAAAAGTGTTCGAATTTCTGCAATACTGTGAACATCTGCAACTGGGCTCTGCGTATTGTCTGCGGACATACTTGAGACAGTCCTAGGAATTAAACAGGAATAACACAGAAAGACCACTCAACATGCCGATCGTAGTAGGACAAAAACGGTCACGTGATTATTAGTCCGCGCCGATTCCTCGCTCTCACTCATACAGAATTGCACTGGCTCCGCACTTTCCTGAAAGGTTCGGGTTACCTTCCGCATGTCTTCCTACTGGCCTGCGAAAATCTCTGTATCGCAAAAGCTTTCAGGAGCGGTTATGAAAGAGCCGGAATGCTTCAGGAAAGACTGGATGTCCTGACGATGTCAGCATGACAGTGCAGACTGGTTGCCGAAGGTGTCAGGAAGTTCATTTCCTCGTACAAATTTTGCTCTCAACAAAAATTTCGATGCGGACAATTTCATCCATCCGGAAGGTGCGGAATCATTGGGAAGTGTTTAGGAATGATAAGGACAATAAAAAGAATGTTTCAAGAACATGTGGAAAGGTTGCAGATTTACTAAATTTGTATTCAGCGTCTTGTCTGCGCCCTAGTGGACGCCTGGTCTTAAGAGGAACCAAGGCCATGTCCTACTCTTCTTCCAGAGAGTGCTCTGGTGCTTTCGCATGCCAGGTGTATAGTACAGACCTCGATTTAAAGTCTCATCTGAAGAACATGGTCAGACTTGGAATCAAACTCACAACCCCTGGACTGGCAATTTAAAGCATTGCCACTAGACCACGGCAAGTCGGTCTTCGAGACAATTCTAATGAGTACTTTAATTACATGCAGTTATAGGGATTTTAGTTTGATATTTTACCCTTTTGTATATAAAACAATTCGGGACTTGCAGAAACCTGTTTTGGTGAACAAAGTTTGATATAATGAGTTTTACTTGTTAAGATTACCTGAGCATCAGCTTCTGAAATTGACTTTCTTGGCCGCCCTCTTTTAGCTGGAATCAATGTGTTAGCCTGTAAAATACAAGATAGATCTTTTAATTTAACCTTTTCCTCCATAGCCTGTTTCTAGTTTTGAAGGCAGGTGATAATTTAAAGCAGGTTGAAAGAAAAGCAGAATGTGCCTTAAAAGCGCATTCTGCTTTACTTTCAGTCTACTTTAAGCTATCATCTTTCAAGAATACTTATTTTTCAGTCTGACATTAGTTTGTTCAGACTCATTTTTTCCCATTACCCCATAGCCTGTTTCTAGTTTTGAAACCAGGTGACCACTTAAAGCAGGTTGAAAGTAAAACACAATGCGCCCTAAAGCGCATTCTGCTTTACTTTCAGCCTGCTTTAAGCTACCATCTATTAGAATACAAAATATACGTATGTTGCATATTCATTATAGTTCAAATTGAAACTATTTTCTTAAGTAGTGGAATAAATTAAGAGGCATATTTATGGGGTAATGGGTTAAGAATGTCTGATTGCCTCTGAATTCAGTTATTGTTATTTGTGGGATACGTCAACTGCAAAACCATGTTTTTGAATAAACAATGTGACATTAATTTATATCTCTCAATACCAATTTCATCACAAGTTAAATTCTTATGACAAGGTATAGCACTTATGGGGACTATTGCTCTGCATTACATTTCTTGTTTGAATGTGATTATGTCTGTTTCTGTAAACTTTGGACTAATTGGACCTTCAATACAGAGAAGGGGAAGTGAATAGAGAATAACCTGGGCACTGTCCGATTCTCTTGCATGCCCAGTGTATAGCACTGATACAAAGGACCTCTGTTTAAAGTCTCATTTGAAGGACATGGTACTGCAGGATCGAACTCAGGACCACTCGATTGGCAGACAAGCTTGTTAGCACTACACATCCAGTCTCTGCATTAAATACTTATTTGTCTTTAGAGATTTCTATACCTCTTCAAGCCCTTGAACACAACTCGAACTGTACTCTCCTTATCAAGAACAAAGAATCATGTAAACCCTTTACCAGGGCACGACAAATCCTGTGCCCGGAGCCCGGCGGGCAACCACATTTTAGGTTTGGGCACCCATATTTTTCAAACTGAAGCCCGGCGGGCACCCCCTAAATTCCAATTTGAGTAGCCCGGGTAATTCCATTTTCAGAAAATCACTACCTTCTAAAATCTTAAATTTCGACAGAGCGTAACGAATATGGCCAACTAGATCAAGGCTAATTGTTAAATTGAAGGGACAAAGACCCCCGTGGACACTTATCAGTGTTTGTATAGTAGTGCGGGTGACACAGGTCTTGATAATCGCTGATTAGACACCCCAATTAGCACCTCACGGTCAAATAAACACCACGCTTCCAGGTTGTCATGGCAGTAAATATTGTGTAGACGAATCGGCGGTTACAGTCGGGTACACTTCCAATTTACGCAAACGAAAGGGAAGATAATGTGTACAGTAAAACATAGACTGTCACACCCGGTTTTTGTCTACGTTTACAACAAGCTACGAACAATACAGAAAACGGTAAAAAATGAAGTAGGCTTATATACCTTAATGCGGTACAAGTTTGTTACGGCAAATAAATATGTCGCTGTTTTACCGTGTGATCAAAGTTGAAATATATTCCACAGTAGTCTACTAGAACTAGAAGTAGTTTTATAGTCCATCACTCAAAAAAATGTCTGCTAACTAGTACACAACACATTTTGAATCATGACGTTGACGTTATTGACATTGAAATAAACACAAATAGATCAAAGGGGTTATTTCCAATGGCGGGGTTCAACAAGGGGGAAATACATCGTGGGGAAATGGATGTATACTTTTGGAAGCTGAGCACGGTTATTGGTGTGATATCAAAGTTGGGTTGAAGTTTAACCACGCCTACTGAGTGGGTTGACACATTGTGTTTATCTAATTGGTTATCAAAAGAAGTGATTGACAGTCTCGAACAATGAGCTAAGAAAACCCAAGAGTCGGACATTTCTTTTCCTCGTAAAATGAAACACAGGTAATGATGTACCATTTGAAAAACTGAAAAAATCACCCCGAATCGAAGACGTGTAAAACTGTTACAACGACAATCAATGATTTATATTAGCTATCACTGTCTCTGCGACAATTAAGGGATCACGTGCGAACCACGGACTTATGTTGTAGAATTCCGTGTGCGATAAATAAGATTATTTCGACACGGTCGATAGTTCAGGACAAACATTTTAGGTGAATGCTTAACAGAAATTAGCATTTATCATTTTATTAATTGATTTCCGCCACACAACCCTTTGAATAACTACGTTATGAGAGACACATTTACGAATCTTAAGTTACAAAATGGTGGGGTGCCGTACTTTTTGCTATGATGGGCATGTGTATTTGTGAGTAAAAAAAGACATTATACTCCAGCGTAGTTTTCTATCATCCATTAAGATTAAACATATAAATTCTTCTATTGTAAAATACTCTTTGTGTAAATGTATGTTCAGTTAAATTGTGCAACAAAGTATGCGCGTAAAATTAATTTGCAATCAGTTTTCGCGGTAGAAATTTGGTTGTCAAAACTTTCTACTGGCGAACCAACCACACCTTTTTTTATGATGTATGCAATGGTCGTCTGCATAATTTTATCGTCTGCAACTATTCTGAGTTTCTCTGTTATGATTTAAGTTATGAATTTTCTTCCAGAAAATATCAGAGTGTCAAACAGTTTGGACCCAGATGAGATTTCGCGCGACGCAGTGTCTCTTCTCCATCCAAACTGTTTGCAATATATAATTTATATAGATCTATATGAAACCAAGGACTTTCGTAAAAAAATTTTTTTTTATTAAAGTAGGCTTGATGGAGTGAAAAACTGCTCAGTCTAGAACAAAAATTAACAACAGTAACAACAATGAAACTCAGGCCCTGTGAAACTACAAGCTGTGACTTACCAATGGTATTTGATGATCAAGGATTCAAGCAAGTCATCAATTTATCAAAATGTATGAAATTATAGGGTATATAAATATTAAATTGTATAAAACTGGACTCGCCATTCGGCTCAAAAGCAGAATCTACTTTACTTTTAACCTGCTTTAAATGGTCACCTTTCTGCAAAACCAGAAACTGGTTATGGTGAAAATTATGGGTTAATGCAGTCAGTGAATGAAGGGTTTAATTGCTTTACATTGATAATTTGGTACAGCTTTTGTGCAAAAAAATTCAGGGCAACCAGAAAATAATTCTGGTTGCCCTGAGGGCAACCATCTTTTAATAAAATTTGTCGTGCCCTGCCTTTACCCATAGCCGGTTTCTAGCTTTGAAGACAGGTGACAGCTTAAAGCAGGTTGAAAGAAATCTAAAGAAGCCTGAAGGCGCATTCTGTTTAACTTTAAGCCTGCTTTAAGCAATCACCTGCTATCATATTGAAAGTTTTTCTTATGATACATATTCATTCCTGCAAAAATTATTATTATATTCTTCAGTGGAGGAATAAATCAAATGCGTAAAAAGGCATGACTATAGAATAATGGGTTAACAACTTAACCCATTACCCAATAAATACGCCATTTTTATTCCTCCACTGAAGAAAATAGCTTCAATTTATACAGGCAAGAATATGTACCATGAGAAATATTTCTTTATCCTAGCAGATATTAGCTTAAAGCAGGTTGAAAGTAAAGCAGAATGTGCCTTAAGGCACATTCTGCTTTACTTTCAACCTGCTTTAAGTGGTCATCTATCTTCATTACTAGAAACAGGCTATAGGGGAAAGGGTTAACATAGCCTGGCCTACCTTCTGTGCAGATTGACTGGTAGATGGAGGTGCAGCCTTTTTGTGTGACCTGCTTTTCTTGTCTGCTGGTGTGGCTACCTTCTTGCTGCGGATATCTTGGGTTGAAGTAGGTGATTTTCTAGTGGACAGGACTTCGTCCAATGCCTTGTTACCTTCCTCTGCCTCAAGGATCTTCTTTGAAGGCCTTCGAGTTCTTGTTGGTGACATAGCCGAATCTGTGAAGACAGAGAGATATACAATCAACCTTGAAGTTGTGTTAACCCTTGATCCCATAGTCCGATTGTTTTAAGCAATAATCTACCTTAAAGTTGACAACCCCTAATGAGATTTGGTCAATATCTGTACTCTAAGGAGACTGATCGGTCATTCTTGTCAACTGTCGGCCTGTTTAAGCATGGTTCTGTACGGCCATCAGTGGAAGAAAATGACCGATCCTTATACGAAAGACCGATATTGGTCGGATCTCATTAGGGGTCCTCAACCTGAACACACAGAATTATCAAATATGTATCAATTTGATAATGGTGGTTTGCACTGGTTGCTATGAGCTTATGAAGTTAAGAGTTAACCCTTTCCTCCCTTAAAATTGACAATACCAGTTTCTAATTTAGTCTGGTCCATTTTTGGGGTGGTTTTGTCAATATGTTGCAATATGACAAATTGTGTAGGCCCTTCAGGAGCCTCTCATCTGGATCCTCACTGTTTGCATACGGAACAAGTGTACTCTTCGCAGGTACACTATTTGCAAAGAATGTGTATATGCATGACTAGGGTTCAAAGGGTTAATATTGTTAAAATTTGTAAGAATGAAAATTCATCTGCTTGTAGTGAATTGTCACAATGTTTGATATTGTTTTACCATTAACCCTTTACCCAATAACCCGTTTATAGCATTAAATACAGGTGATCACTTAAAGCTGGTTGAAAGTCAAGCAGAATGTGCCTTAAGGCACATTCTGCTTTACTTTCAGCCTGCTTTAAAGTACCATCTGCTAGGCTATATAAAATATTTGCCATGTTAATTGTTCATGAGGGTATAAACTGGAATTATTTTCTACAGTGGATGAATAATTTACAGGTGTAAAAAGGTGTATTTATGGGGTAATGGGTTAATAAACCTAGACTTGCCTGATTGGTCTCCTGATATATTCTTGTAGTGAGCTTTCTGTTTCTGACTCATCATGCACCACTGTTGCCTACAGAAGTCCAGGAGTTGATCCTCTGTAAAGTCTGGGTGTCCTTTAAGAACACCTTGTTTTTCATCCTGATAGTAATTCTCAAACTGAGCGTCCTTTGAATCTAATGACTTCTTACCGGGTGTCTTTTTCTTAGTGTTTGATTGAGCTGACCCTGCTGCTTCCACTTTTCTACGCTTTGCAGAGCCCCGTGGAGTATCTGGTGAAGTTAGTTCTTCATGCTTCCTTTTCTTAGCAGTAGGCGTAGTGTTCTTGGACTTATCTGCCTCTTTAATAATTTTTACGTCCTCTGCTAATTCTGCAGGTGTTGCACTTATTTTAGACTTAGGCAACTTATAAACAAAAGTATAATTTGCTTTGCGTTCATTTTTACTAAGAGGCAGCGCTTCTTCTGCTGCGGCAACACCGACTGCAACTGCTTTAGCTCGTGATGGAGGTACTAAGTACCATTTCTTAAGTCTTTGCTTTTCCTTCTTACTTTGAGCTTTATCAAATAAATCTTTTACATAATCATCAAATTTTGTTTTCCCTTCAAAATCAAGTAAATTGTTAGTTGAAATCCACCCTCGTTCTGCAGCTTCACCGAAAAACTGTACATGGTATTCCCTGCCCTTTTTAGCTGAAAAGCAATGAATTCCAAACAGTTAAAATCCATACTATAGGATGTCTATATTATATTATCAGTACATTGTCTCAGGTTATTCAGTGGAGCTTGAACCCTTTCTCAAGCATTTGATTGGTCAGATTTTGACATTATGCTTAAATCTGACCAATCAGATTCTTATCACATTTTAAATTTGAAATACAAGCGTGTTGGATTTAGACCATTATTCTATATATTTATTTACCCTAATGGATACCTTGTTTGTAGCAGTAAAAGCTCTACAGAGCTCATGTTGATTGTTTACCTTGTATATATAGGGGTGTAACAATTCGCCGAAACCCGCATCGCAGTTTATCGCAATACGGAGAAATCGAATCGCAATATATTGCAATATACCGTGTAAGTATGGAACAAGCATCTGCCATCGTGTTTACTGTATTAATCTTGTTCAACCAGGCCCTTGATTCGCTGCATGTTTCTTAATAAGAGCGTCTCGTTGAGCGAGATTAAACTGAAACGAAATAGTACTGTTACACCGGCTAGGGATATGGATAAAACACCAGACTGCGTCTACTACGCGTTGTTTTGAAAACAATTCCGCGAAACAAAAAGTAAGTTTGTCCATCTTTTACCGTTTTTAAATAAGGCAAAGAAAATCAGTTTTTCTGAATCTGAACCGCGGGGCAATATTATTCGGCTCACACCGCAATATATCGGTACACCGCCGAATCGTTACACCCCTAATATACAACGTTAAATAAAGCTTACCTTTACCTTTACCTATGTGGTAATGGGTTAAAGCAGGTTGAAAGTAAAACTGAGTGCTATTTAACAAGCTTTGTTATACTCTTTAAGCTACCACCAGTCTATGATCCCACCAATGATAACACTACTTGTTGGATTTGACTTAATGCTTTGAAAACATGTCTTTCGTATTCCACTTGTGATGTAAAACAGTACTACTCCAATTTTCCACACATCAGAAACCCTTCACCTACTGAGTATATACAGTGGAGAATGTGTTATTCTTTCCCAATAAACGCGTTTACGCTAAAACTATTGTTTGCAGTGCAAACAGTTTGGAGCCAGATCAGACGCCGGGTAACCCGGCGTCTGATCAGGCTCCAAACTGTTTGCCACCAAGATAAACATGAAATATCAGAATTGTCAAAAAATTGTTCTTTTCTACGTTTTAGTGCTTTGCATTTGCGTACGTTTGCGTTTAAACGGGAAAGAATAACAGATTCTCCACTGTAATACTCTGCCCACTACAAATATCTATGATTTAACTCTTTGCACGCTAGCCCGGATATACCTGCTATAGTGATTATCTCTGCAAACAGATTGGATCCAGATGAGATGCCGCTAATGCGGCGTCTCATCAGGATCCAATCTGTTTGCTATTTTGACACTGAATTTAAAAGAAATTTTGAAAATTCTTATTTTAGACCAATAGCAGACGATAGATTTTTGCAGACGAAAAAATTACCCAGCATGCAAAGATTAAAATGATTACGTTGGCGGGCCAATGAAATAAGGGAAAATTTTGAACTGAAGTAATAAGTACAGGAAAGTTGAGCGAGTTCAATATAACGAGGTTCAACTATTTTGAATCTAATCACTATGCATACTCAGTTACTCACTATTAAGTCTAGTATACTGTGCTGTAAAGGGATCATAAGATATCATACAGGGCCACCATGGATGTCCTGTCACTTTAGACCAAACCAAATCTCCAACCATGTATTTTACTGCAAGAAAAACAAATACATAAAGGGTTATTCATCAAACAAATATAAACCACCTTGCTTATGCTAGATAAAGGACAAAGGGATTTTTCAACCGGTGTAGAACCTGGCCATTCCTTGGCTCTAGATAAAAGTACATGTTTTAACTTATTTCTAACGTTTTCTCATTTATATCTCCACCAGACCCTTTGCTGTGATCACTCATTTAAATCAGCAGAAAGCGGTGAATCTAAAGACAGGACTACAGATAAGAGGAAGCAAATTGAACAAATCCAACATTTTCTCACTCATTTCAGCATCAAATGCTATGGAGTTACTACTCATTAGAATGACGAAGAGACAATTATAATGAGTAGTGACAGTCACACCAAACAGAAACAAAGATTTAAGTTTTTGAATGAAATACTCCCCTGATCTACATGTAGAGCTAGCAGTCACAGCATACGGTTTGGTGGAGATATAAAATGAAGAGTAAAGTATTTGAAATACTCCCCTTATCAGGAGCTCTGTAGATCAATATATCAAACATTGAAAATGTGGCACCAAACCAGGGTCTACACTGTGAGTGTCAGTCACATGTATTTGTTTCATCCAATCTACTAAAAGTACAGACTTAACAGACACCATACTTCTAACTGAGCCTGAAATGCGTCAATCCAAATGGCAGGATTTAACCTACTACACCATAGCCTATTTCTAATATTGAAGATAGTAGACCACTTAAAGCAGGTTGAAAGAAAAGCAGAATGCTCCTTAAGGCGCATTCTGCTTTACTTTCAGCCTGCTTTAAGCTACCAAACTAGAAAATGGAAAAGTTTTCAGTGTAAGGTAAAGTTATCACAATTTTCAAGTTGAACGTAATTATCTCCCTTTGAATCGATATGACTGAAACGAGATAACCATATTGTAAGTCAGAAAACCGGTACAAACCCATTAACCGGTATATTGATCCAGCCCTATCAAATACTGTATATAAACTACTGCTAAACACAATGCTTTAGATAATTGAGGGTATCAAACGGAGAAGATGAAGATCAGCAGTCACGTCAAAGACATGGCGGCTGGCCTTGGTCCACACTGTTTGCAATGCAATAAGGCAGGTTTGTCATGACACAGCTCATATATAATATATCTGCATTTCAAATTTGGTTGGACTAGCATTGTTACATATTGAGCAACAGCGCTTCAACAAAAGCGTGGAGCTAAATCCAAATATTTGAATTCCCCAACAACAGAAAAGTAAACAGAACTGCAGATACAGAGAGTATTGTAAAATATGAAAATCTTTATTTCTACATTTTATCCTATGTCACTACTCAAAAGAGTTGTCTTTTTCAGTTTTTAAGATCATTCTAATGAAGTAGTTTCACCATAGGATTTGGTGCTGAAATAAGCCAGAAGAATTTAAATGTTCAATTTGTTCAGTCTACTCTCTCTTATCTGGAGGCCTGGGTTCAAGGTTATAATATAAAGCGTTTGATCTGAGTCTGTGTGTGTTCTCAAGCATTTGATTTGTCAGATTTGAGCCTAGGCTCAAATCTGACCAATCAAATGCTTGAGAACGACTTAAGACTCAACTGAAAAGCTTTATAACCTTGGAGCCCTGTAGAAAGCCGCCCATGTACTTACTAGGGTATTTATCTGTTGATAATTCTACTTTATGTTTCACTACTTTTTCCTTTGGTGGTGGAGGACTTTTTGTCTCTGGCTCTAAATCCAGTTTCTTGGGCTTTCTAAGTCTCTTAGATGATGGACTGCCTGGCTCCTCAGTGGGCTTGCTGTCACTTTGAATATTGAGTGGTTCTATTGAGCGTGTTCTACGCCCCTTTTTTGTTTCTGCAGCTGCGGGCTTAACAGATGGCCCACCATCCTTTCCTATATCACTAGACTTTGTTTCACCGGGTTCAAGTTTTTCTGTAGTGTTTTCTTTAGTTTTGGACTTCTCTGAAGACTGTGCAGATCTTTTTCTACCCCGAGATTTCACTGTTTGTTCCTGATTATTAGCCTTTTCATCAATTTGACCACTATCCTTTTCTCCATCACATTCTGATTGAGGTGTGATTTTCTCGTCACTTTGTGACTTGCTTCCTTCAGTTTGATCAACATCCATTGCTTCAGCAGTATCATCAGATTTTGTTCCATCACTAGACTTCACACCATTCTTTAGATTTTTTTCTTCAGTTCCATCCTCTGCTCCTATGCTTTCCTTTTCATCTTTCTTGTTTGTTGTGTCGACATTTTCCTCATTTTCTTCTTGTCCTTTCTCCAACTCTTCAAGTAGTTTTTTTTCAGCATTGTCAATTTCCATCAGCTCTGACCCTACAAACACAATATCACCATAATCAACAGGGCTATTTTATGTCTCTGTTTTTTTCTCTGTTACTTTAAGTAGACTGAAAGTAATTATTAAAGAAAGCTCCAGAATCTTTCTCAAGCTACTTTCAGCATCCATCAGACAGGATGAGTAATAACTGAATGTGCTAAAATGATCATTTATCGGGGGAAGGGTTATAGTATGTTTGTTTTAATCAAACTGTCCTATATTATAGTAATTAAGTATCTGTCAGGCAGCTAGATTGTCCGACATAGATTGTTAACATGTCCCTGACAATCCAACAGCCATTAATTTAAACCAAACAGCCATTAATTTAATGCAGAGTCCTGTGCATATTCAGAAATAATCATTGCCTAGAGTTTCCACAAGCAGGTCTAGTAGGAGTAGGACCTTTTGATTTTTTTTTTATCATTTGAAGATAGTGACATACTGTCAACAGTGAACTTACCAACTTATATCAAAATAAGAGAAAATATTTCGTGTTAAAATCTTTATATATTTACTCATTCACCCCTGAAACCTTTAATGGAATATTCCAATTTCAAAATAAGTCTGGAGACTCTAGTCCATTTTTGACTATTTAGGGTTAGTTTTAACAAGATACATGTATTTCAAAATGACAAACAGTGTAGGCTCATATCAAAGGGCTCCTTGAGGAGCTAAGGAGCCCTCTGATCAGAGTCTACACTGTTAGCATAGGACAAGTGTAATCCTCACAGGTACACTGTTGTAAATGACGAGTAAACTCATTGTTAGGGTTGAATTTGTTAACAGAGTTATATATGGGTGTGCACTGTTTGCAGTTTCATAAGGTTTCGGTTTTTTATATGCCAGTTAAAATATCATACCAATGTGAACAACTTTGCCTACACCCTCAACGTCCGTAGTAGATTTCGTCTCAGCCAATACAACTTCTTTTTTGCTTTGAGCTATCTTGGCATTACGGGACATGACAGCAATCTGTGGAAGCTGATGTCGAAATCCACCTGTTGAGGTTTCTGTATCCATTCCGTTAACTAGATTTTTGGTAGGTTGAGATCCAAGAGGACTTGTCATTTTCTTTCAGTAACAAAACATTTGTATCTGAAATATAAATAACAGCTCCGTTACACAGGTTTTAAAATGATAATAAACAGCATTGACCCTTTCAGTCACTTTGTACTTCTGTGTTTTAAGGTATTTGGCCATTGAAAGTATGATAGTTACTGAGAGCTAAAATGTATAAGAACATTCTGTTTTAATTTCACTTAACTTTAACACAACACCTGTATTAGCAAGTCATAATCTTTGACAAGAGTTTCTCAAAACTTTAACTGGCAAAAGTATGACATTATCTTATTTGGTCCAGTACTGGTACAGAGCTGTAGATAAGTTTTGCTCTACTAGTTTTAAGGTAATTGTTTTCTTCCTTTTTTTATTGAGTAATCATTATATTTTTACCCCACCGATACTTCCAAAGAGTTTTCTCTGCTCTGGATCTGGCATGAGTATCCCCTTCATCGGCAAGACTGCACTGGCTTGGATCACATGACCGGTTTTTTGGAAAAGGAAAGTAAAGGAGGCAATAGAAATCAAACAGCGCAAGCCATCACTTAACAGGGACAAGGGACTTGAGCTACCGCGGATGTAAGACGGTCTCCTCGTATCACGTGACCACTCACCGGTCATGTGATCCAAGCCAGTGCAGTAGTGCAGTATTGCCGATGAAGGGGATGTGACATCTCCGAAAATTCCAAGGTAAAGGAAAAAACCTATTGCTCTGAGTAAAAGAACCTATATACTCATGCCACTGATACTTGGTTAATTGATTAAAAAGAAACTCAAGTTGATTTTCTGATTTCTTTTCCTTATACTTTTTCCTGCATATTGTTTCAGTGTTTAATGCAGGTTTAAGAGAAGCAGATTGCTCTTTAGTAGCATTCTGTTTCACTTTCAATCTTCTTAAAGCATTCGGAGTTCCCTACTAATCTATGAAGATTAAACTATGACTAATAATAAAGTCACCTAGACAGAGAATTGGAGGTTTTTATTGACACGGATACCATCCTGTTTCTTTCGAAATTTACTTGGGGGGGGCGTCTAAAATTTGCTTTACATCGGTTTCGCTACAAAACATAATGTCTTTCAAAAGATCGTCAACTAGAGAACATATATTCTCATTATTTTCACCAAGGGAGAGATATAGCCTAGTAATGCCTTGTTTGCACTTGCAAGCTTTCGTTTATGTTGCGGTATCATAAAAACCGAAAGCAGAAACAGAAATTTTCATCAAAGGCTGGTTTACAAATATCACAAGAAGAGACAAAATGAGCGAAATGGACTGCCTATGTTCTTATCATGCAGCGCGATACGCTGCAACAGCAATTATAAGAATAAGATTTTATACCAGTCTAAGTAAACTCTAACAATATACAGAAAAAGATGGGCACTAACCGATGATGTGATCCATAATTGTCTCTTTACAAGACAGAAAGCTAAGTAAGAGCGTATGAACGTTAGCACTGAACTTCAAAGGATTTGTTTGGACTGATTTTTTTGGGATTTTTTACCTGGTACAGACTGATTTGAAACAAATTCTTTCTGGTCTTTTTTTTTTTTTACGTAATTACGCAAATATGCAGCTTATCAACTGTTCAACAGCTCTGCTGGTACTTGGTGGAATATCAATAAATCCCAGAACATCACATGTGGCTCGGAAGACAAGTGACAACTTAGTGCTGGCACAACAAAATGAGAAGCTAATTTCTTGGTCAGACCACAATTTGTCATCCGGCTCTTTTACTCTTTCTATGCAAAATGGAAGAAACAAAATGAATAACTGTCATTTCCTCAAATTGTCAATTCTTCCAAAGACTATTTCATCAAACTGGATATAATAAATACTTGACGAATAGGATAGTCATTTGATAAATTTATGTTTGTTTTGGTGAAATTTAATTGAGAATCATTGTCAATTCCGAGAGTAATTTACTAGCATTCAATCATTCACACATTCAGAATGTCTTTCTACTGTTTTAGCTGTTTAGGCAGAGTAACAGAACATACGCAATGCTATTTGATTAAGTTCAACATCCACATCACTGTCATCATACTCTTCAGAGTGTTATTTCTAGCCACCTAAAAGGGGCAGGGTGCAGCAAAAAAGGGACAGGGTGACAACCCGGCGGATTGGCACGAGAAAGGGCAGGTTGGAACCCGGGGCATTGCTTCTATATTATAGTATTTTATGTTGAATTAATTTCATGTTACAATTGTAGTAAATTAATTCATTTTTAACCCTTTACCTGATAGCATTGTTTCTAGAATTGAAGATATGTGACTACTTAAAGCAGGTTGAAAGTAAAGCAGAATGCGCCCTAAGGCGCATTCTGCTTTACTTTCAGCCTGCTTTAAGCTATTAACAGCTAGAATATGGAAAGTATTTAATATGACACATATTCATTACGGTATAATTTGGAACTATTTTCTTCAGCGGATGAATAAAATGAGTGTGCTAAAAGTCGCTTCTATAAGGGAAAGGGTTAACTCTAACGTCTAAAGAATTAATTGTTACACCCATTTTCCTTTTATTTTACAATAAATGAATGAATTATAAGCTAGATGTAAAAACTTATCAATAGCCAATTATGAATAAAAGGCATCAGGGCATGGCTGGGAATTGACTTGGTCAGGTACTGTACTGCATCAGTGTTTTTTTTTGGGACCCGTTCCCAATTGAAAACAAGGGCTTTTTCCCCAAAATGAGCATTTCACGGCATGATTTTTTCCCAAAATGAGCCTTTTTACGACTCAATTTTTTCCCAAAATTAAGTATTTTACGTCGTTTTAAGGCATATTTTTCCCAATTGGAGGGGTACCAACTCATTCCCAAAGTGGTGAAAAAAAACACTGTGCATACTTTTCCTACACTTGCAGCTGAGAAAAGGCATCTCATTTTCCCTCCTTCTGACTCATTTCCTCTCTAAAAATGAACTTACTATTAAAAACTAGAACGGCTATCACTGAAGGTGATAAATACCCCCACTATACAGCACTCTGTCACACTCTGCAAACGTTTTCAATAAGGTTTTACAGTAAGGTCAAAGGTGTTAGTCAAAGTCAAACTGACTTAAAAATGGTATATGACACTCTGCAACTCCTGAGTAACATTTATGGCAAGTATCAAGTAAATCAGGTTGAAAGTGAAGGAAGAGTTCGCTGTACAAGATTTTGGCTGCCATTTTCAAAGACCAATTTCAATGACAAAAGTCAAGGTAATAGAGACGTGAAAGTTGTGTCTTGCACATCTACTACTCCTGAGTGACATTTATGCCAAGTATCAAGTAAATCAGGTTGAAATTGAAGGAGGAGTTCAAAGTACAAGATTTTACCTGCCAATTTCAAGACCAATTTCAAGGCTAAAGGTCAAGTTCACAGAGGCCTGAAATTTTGTGTCTTGCACATCTACTACTCTTTACTAACATTTATGCCAAGTATCAAGTGAATCAGGTTGAAAGTGAAGGAGGAGTTGAAAGTACAAGATTTTGCCTGCCTATTTCAAGGACAAAGGTCAAAGTCACAGAGACCTGAAAATTGTGTCTTGCACATCTACTACTCCTTAGTAACATTTATGCCAAGTATCAAGTGAATCGGGTTAAAACTGAAGGAGAAGTTAAAAGTACAAGATTTTGCCTGCCAATTTCAAGGCCAAAGGTCAAGGTCATAGAGACCTAAAATTTGTGTCTTGCACATCTACTACTCCTGAGTAACATGTATGCCAAGTATCAAATGAATCGTGTTGAAACTGAAGGAGGAGTTCAAAGTACAAGATTTTGCCTGCCAATTTCAAGACCAATTTCAAGGCCAAAGGTCAAGTTCAAAGAGACCTGAAATTTGTGTCTTGCACATCTACTACTCCTTAGTAACATTTATGCCCAGTATCAAGTGCATCGGGTTGAAAGTGAAGGAGGAGTTCAAAGTACAATGAATGAATGGTGTTTTACGGCCCATCGACACAAAAAGGTCATTTAGAGCCGAAGAGTTCAAAGTACAAGATTTTACCTGCAAGTTTCAAGGCCAAAGGTCAAGGTCATAGAGACCTAAAATTTGTGCCTTGCACATCTACTATACCTGAGTAACATTTATGCCAAGTATCAAATGAATCGGGGTAAAACTGAAGGAGGAGTTGAAAGTACAAGATTTTGCAGACAGACCGACCGACGGCCAACCGACCGACCGACAGGCTGATTCCAGTATACCCCCCTCAAACTCCGTTTGTGGGGGTATATTTATCAAAATAGATTTAGATCTAGAGTCTAGTATTGTAAAATGGAATGCTAAGTTTAAATTTTCTGAAAAATAAGTGAATAAATAGAATAATCTTTTAACCATATTATGGTTATACTCATTCAAACTTAGAGTAGATCTAATTCATCTTTTAAAACTAGGCCCAGTATATCTAAACTGAATTAAATATTTGATATTACATAAAATTGCATTTAATTGTCACAAGCAGGATTGTATATTTTTTGTCTCTGAACAGTGAAAATTAGAAATTAATCCGTTTCGAATCACTGCCCAAAAAGGAAAAAACACCAACTTATTTGTTTCATAAAAATACATTTTCATCAAAGTTGGTTTGAACCTGTCACTTTGCGTAAGTTTTCCGCGAATCCGATATGTGAATTGTTTCCCACCCAGCTCGTCGTCATTATATTCTCTCAGTTCGCGGGCGAATTCGGTAGAAAATCAACACAATAGTGAGATTTCTTGTAAACAGTATTTAAATTATGGTCAATTATACATATTTCTTTGTGTCCTGACTCAGTATAAACTTTATTCGAACTTGCATGAACGTTATCATAGTGCTATAACGCATCGAAATTTCTACCGCGAAAACTAATTGCAAATCAATTTTACGAGCGTAAATTATTGCAAAATTTAACTTAATTTACATAAACGTGTGTAAAATAGAAGAATTTAGATCCAATTTTTAATTTAAGGAATACCTTTTAATATTTGTACTTACAAAATAAATGTGCTCTTTTCGTAGCAAAAATTAATGCGCCCCACCGTTTTGTAACGGTATGTACTGGAATTAAAAGTCGGAAGTTTGTTTCTGTAACATGATTATTCAACGAATTTTGTGGGGGGGAAATCAATTCATTAATGTTAATTTCTGTTTAGCATTAATCTAGATCTCAGTGGGGTTTTTGTCCTCTACTTTCGGAGAATATTCTGATTCTATTCATTCTAATCGGTCCCGTATTGAAGACAGTCTGATTGTTCGTTCAGACGATCTGTCAATCACATTTTGGTAATCAATTAAACCCACTCAACAGGCGTGGTCAAACTTACACCCAAGATTATTATCACCAGCCCCAACGGATGGTTAAAATTGCAGAAGACTGGTAAATTTATCACACATTATTATGGATTTCACGGTCTCCCCAAAGGTGCGTTTGACAGGTGACACTCTCATTTAAAACATGCATACGGGATCTGACTGCACCCGTTACGACATTTACACGCTTCCCGGCAGTATCGATAGCATATAAGGACTTACTATCTATCGAGCGGGGAACCAGGTATACATGTGTGTTCATAAACAAAATCAGAATGGCTTGCGGCTGACAGTTGCTGTGTACTAGGTTTTTGACACGTGTTACGCAAGAAATATCAATAACTGTTGTTTTAAGAGATGAGAAAAGGGTTGTGATGATTGGATTACGGCAGCAGGGTGCATAAAAGGCACAAGGGCGGGCGGGGCGCCCCAACATTCCGCTATAGAAATATCACTATCTTCAACTTCTACTCGTTGTAATAACATGCAACGCTTAATTCAAGCCTTAACTCATTTCCCCCATAAATACGCCTTTTTATGCCTTTAATCAATTCCTCTACTGAAGAAAATAGTTAATTTATACTGTAACAAAAACAAAGCATAAGAAATATTTTCTATATTCTAGGTGACAATAGCTTAAAGCAGGTTGAAATTAAAGCAGAATGGGCACATATCTTCAAAACTAGAAACTGGCTATTTGGTAATTGTCATCTGCAGTAATCCGCCTGTATAGCTCAGTGGTAGTGTCCGCTTGCAGTGCGGAGGTTGCGGGTTCAATCCCTGGCCGGGTCAAACCAAACACTTAAAAATTGGTAGAAATGGCTTCCCTCATTGGTGCTCAGGATTTCGGGTTAGCATTAAGACTGGTTTGTTGGTGTCAGGGTAAAGTGACCGGCCGGGCAAAGTCCCAATGGTGCACCTAAAAAGTGCCCCTTCTCATAATCATCAGTATTGATGGCGTAGAAGTAATAAATAGAAAATCCAAGTTGATTTTTAAGCATTTTCTTCATCCTAAAAAACGGCTGCGTGGCTCAGTGGTAGAGTGTCCGCTTGCAGTGCAGTAGGTTGCTGGTTCAATCCCTTGCCAGGTCAAACCAAAGACTTGAAAATTGGTAGTAATGGCTTCCCTCCTTGGCGCTCAGGATTTCAGGTTAGCACTACAACTGGTTCGTGAGTGTCATGATAAAGTGACCTGTTGGGTAAGTCCCTGGTGCACTTCATAATCATCAGTATTGATAGAGAGAAGTTATAAGTAGAAAATAAAAAAAAAACTGAATGTCAAAGACTCAAGTTTTGATCCAGATCTTAGGCAGGGCAGTACGCACTCTTAGTAGGTCACCCGTCTTCGAACCAGGCCATGGGGTAAAAGGTGCGTGTTGATGCATATATGGGCAAACCATGACATGCTCAGTCATTAAAGACCAATGTCAACTCTGTGACTATTGACAATACTGTGTCAAAATTAAAAATCCTACAGAAATACAACATATCAATTAATAATTCAGGTTCCAGAGCATATTGAAGAAAATATTGAATAACTTTAGAACAACAGTCATTCCATAACGTCCTGCGCACAGTGAGGATCATTTTAGTAATACGACAAGCATGGAAGAGATGTAAACAATCAGGTTTTTGTTTTTCCATTATTGTTTTGTGGGACGCCATATTTTACCGTATTTTTTAGGTTGGCAGACAAACCACACTTTGACATGAAAATCAAACAACAACAACAACATGAAACCGCTGGTACAAGATAAATCAAATGCATACTTAATTATATTCTTGCTCAATATTTCATTTCATGTTGTAAATCTTTCAATTCTTCAATATTTTGTCATAATACGGTCAACATGGGGCAAATTCGGAAACCTACGGACTAAATATAGCGCGAAATTCACTCGGCATTGATTGGGTAATGAATATGACCGGAAATTGTAATTTCACCACGTATTTGGCGGGAACAAAAACTAAAACGGTTTGGCTATATTTCTTTCTCTTGATTCTGCCTCACACCCTCAGTCACGGCAGGGATAATTTATAGACAGGTAATATATTATCCCTGGTCACGGGTAATTTCGGGCAGTGCACAGTTTATCAAACTGCGCATAGATATAGTTATTTATTCATAATCATGTAAAGAAGAAATATTATTCATTGTAATAGATAGAGTTTCGTTTATAGTTTTCTCAATTGCTTAAAAACGTATATACAAATTCATTTTAAATGATTAATGTATCATACATGATCTTAGCTTGGCTTATACCTTATTAGTTTTACAGTTTCTTTACAGTGTACATGAGGATTTATTCCCGGCTGAGGAAAAGCATGTTGCCCGAGTCGTTAGGCGAGGCTTACATGTACATGATTTTACCAGCCGGGAATAAATGTTCATGTACCCAGAAACTTATATACTGTTATCTAGGTCTCTGATGTACCCTGTGAAGAAACTATATAACGAATTTATTATATTGCAAAGTTTTCACTGTTCAAATGAAATATTTCGGAATGTGTCGTGCACAGCGCCCAAAGCACAGAATTATACACTTGTATAACTCCGTGCTCAAAGTAAACAAAAACAAAATCGCGTCAAAACATATGACGTTGAGCGTAAATTTATTAATCACGTCATGTTTCTGACGGTTGTTATTCAAAAGAAAAATGGGCACGCTCGTAGACGTCGGTGTCGACCTTTTCAAGAAAATAAATCGTTTTTTAAATGTGACTGATGAATGATCCCGCCACCGATTATAAATATATAGTTCTTAGCCGAAATGGACTTAATTAAAACGGAGGATGCACGATTGAATGCACTCAATCATGTCGAGCAGTGGGCATCTTATTTTCTGCAAAGACCCAGGGGCCTGTCCCAGCCAATGTAAATAGCTGCATTTCTACGTACACTGTCAGCTCACATGGTACTTGGTGTCACGTCTACGGTAGCCAACCAGAGGTAAGGAATTTACATTGCAGTATAATAAATATCTATATATGTACCTTGACAGTTGATAAGTATTGCCAATGTACTAGCCTACTAGGCAGAGCAACGCACCGGATGGTTAGTACATTGGAGAATACATTGTTATTTCTCATACAAAACGAAATGTAATTTAAAGCATTACAATGTCAATAGAAAGGAGAAAATATATTTATAAACAGCCTGTGAAACTACTGCGTTTCTTTTCATTTGTATATCAGTGGCAACAGAGACACATATACTAACATTTAGGTCTCTGGTGGCAAGTAGTTTGGAGCCTGGTCCGACACCGGTTTACCCGGCGTCTGATCTGGCTCAAACTATTTGCAGCGGAAATAATTATTTTAGCACAAATGCGTTTATTAGGAAATAACAACATCTTCCCGGATCCACACCCAGATATCATGCTCCAAGTCTGCTGCGAGCCAGCCAACAATTGATAGTTCAAAGACCGATGTAGCTGTCATCCACACCCTGTAGATGTCACTCCGTTTATAGCCTGTTTTGCTCAACTGAATCAGGAACGTACATAGAGGACGTAGATATACGTTCCTGGCTGTACACAGAATACTTTTAGATATATAAAGTAGCTATATAGTCCGCCAGTAGCTGCGCATGATAAGTTTTAAATTAAATCACGAGTATACTCTTTGCAGAGTGAGGCGATCACCAAAGATGATGATGACGAGTAAGAGGTAAAGCTTAAAGAAACAGAAGCCAGGTCCTCTATCCGGAATAGTGAGAATAGAGATAAAAGAAACTCAGTCGTTCGATTTTGTTAGTACTTAACACGTTCAATCCTAGCGACGAGTGTACTCGTTATTAACTAACAGAGTACCTGTAAAGAGTACATTTGTCCTTTGCAAACAGTATGGACCCTAGTTAGAAGGTTCATGTAGGAGCCCTCTGATCAATGTACCGGTATTGCAGAAAACAAGCCTAATCAAAAATGGTTTAGACTTTGCAATTGGAATTGTCCATTTAAAGTTTCAGCCGGGGAGAATATATTAAGCAGTTTTTAGGAGGACGCAGACAATTGATTTTCCTCTAAGCAGGACCCTGTTTGCAAGATTAATCGAGAATGTATACATATTAATGTGTATATAAGCGCTACATTATTAGTAATTTTCTGCCAAATTGTGATAGCCTCTGACAGTTACTGATACATTGAATGCCATGGTAAACTACAGTTTTCTGCCTTCACGTGTCAACAGTAATGTTTGACGGATGTTATGTGAAAGTTTCAAAACAAAGTAATTCAATTCAGTATAGTTTGTCGATGAAAAAGATATAGAGGATAACTGGGTTTTTTCAGTGTAAGATCGAAATTTAATCCATTGAGTGAACATCAGACGTAATATTTTCACAATGGCTTATGTTGTCTATTGTATGTCTTGCCGACTTAAAATAAAATTTATCTGATCTATAAATAAATTCGTTTATGCTTTTTGGTGGATTACCGGGAAAAAGCAGTGGATTATCACTTGATAATCCACTGGTTCAAGCAGTGGGATTATCGTCGCTCGTGCTTCTTTTATGAGTTTTCCCCGTAGGGCTCCCCAGGAATCGTAGTCAATCGTGTCTTACCGTTCAAATAAATACGAAAGAAGACTCAAGCAGGAAACGCAACACAAACAATACACCCATCTCTAAAGCAGAACACACACACAGCCATACCATAACAAACACACACAACCACACACACACACACACACACACACGCAATACAATTCCTGCATTTACACACTAAATAGAAAACAACACGCAAGACAAACATAAAGCTAAGTGAACATAGGAGCCCGCCTTGGTACGGTCAGTAGCAATCAACAATCAATTATAAATTAATTAACTATTAACAACCACTGGGGGGTTAAACCTGGGTACCTCACACTTATCTCCTATATTCACCTATAAAGACGAACAGTGTACATAAAATATAAACCCTGTTCCACAACCTTACAATCAAAAAGACCACCAGCACAGTAAGTAAATACATGTAAAACATCTAACAAAATTCTCTGACAGGATTATTAGTAACACGGCAGTCCGTTTTGACACGAACCACCGTTGTGAACACGAATCCAAGATCGGAAGTAACGACGTAATTCCGTTGACGTCAAATCAATAAATAAGTGACGTCATTGTACCGCCAACTGTCACGCATATGTGTTCGATATAAAACGTGGGGCTCAACACGGGATAAATAGTGTACTTTTGCTTTCAATTGTCTAACAATTTCGTTAAAAAGTGGCTTAAAAGCATAAATAAATAGAATAACTGTATTTTTTCAGTGTAAGATTGAATTTAATCCATTTGGTGATCATCAGACTATTATATTTTCACTCGTGGCTTCGCCACTCGTGAAAATATAACGTCTGATGTTCACTCAATGGATTAAATTTCGATCTTACACTGAAAAAAACAGTTATCCTCTATATACACAGTTTACAGTTGCTAAATTAACAATTTGAATAGTATTGCTAAATGTATATGAAATTAAAATATCACTTATTCCAGGAACGTATATTATAGGAATAAACAACATATTTTTGACGTTCATGACGGTATGACTACATTAGCTTCGGGGGGTAAATTTAACGAAAACGCCCAAAGGGCGTTTTCGTTAAATTTACCGCCCGAAGCTAATGTAGTCATACCGTCATGAGCGGCAAAGAGATGTTGTTTATTCCTTATATTTATATTTATATTTTCTGTCTTGTCAATTTAATGTGTTTATTGGCCAGATTTCTTTTTCTGTATAAGAATTTATCATATACCGGTCAAAGAGGTTTGGTGGATGTAATGTCGATGTAATAGCCATTCCAGTTTCTAAATAAGGTGAGAAAGCAGTCCCAACAACATGTACTTTAACTGTATTAAAAATTGAGGATTTTTTCCAGTAAACTTTCTCTCTGTGAATGGAAACAAATAACAGTGCAACTTGAATATCTATTGCCGAAGCACATTATAAAAATACAGGTCGCGGTTGTTTTCTTAACCCATTTACACACATAGCAACGCGATGGCAACGACCTATGTGTCTGTATCACTCCGCTAGTGTCATATGACCGTCGACCAATGGGAGCTTAGTGTTAAGTGCCCGATGTAGTCTATTTGAAGAAGTCCACGAATAGCACGGGCGAAATCCGAACTGGCTAAAACCAGTTTCGAAGTGTAGGTTCATCGACAGATGTACCGCATATTTTTAATAGGATTACATTAAGACTTTACAGGGTGAATGTAAATATTTATCTATATACGTTCCTGCATATTCGTAACAAGTTCAGTGATATAACCAATAAACAAGGTGTTTTTTTGCTGGGTTTTGTTGGGATTTTTTATTCACAAATCAAATCATATTATTTATTATTTTACATTTTAATGTATACTTTAATCTTACAAAAAGTAGGTCAAAACACATTCCGATTTTATGACCAAGACTATTCAATATTAAGTGTTGTTGGCTTGATATTTAACTAAATTTCTAATAAACTAGAGCGAATATTAAAAACGGTATGGCATTTTTTCTAACCCATAGAGACTGAAATTATTATAAGTTCAGTAGCAATATGATCAGTGCCTATGACTGACCCACATTGATGTCTATTTCACACAACGAAAATAACTATTGTTATCAAAGTATTATATGCTGCTGTATCCACATAAAAAAACAAGCAACTCTTTTCAATGAAGTTTTACGATAATAATTAAACATGTAGATTCCAAGAAAATGCCCAAGTAATAGAACTTTTTGAATGACCCTCGTATACTTTGCTAGTTTGAAAACTGTAGTATGAGACATTAAAAAGGCTTGTTTTCAGAACAAACGCGTGCATCGGGAAAGTCGCATTCGGCAAAATCACAATCAGAGGTCCAGAAGTGTTTCATCTTGTCAAAAAAACAACAACATTTCATTATTTTGGAAGATGAAGACATTTCAGCATCTAGCACTGACTTTCCCCCCATTGTTCTCTGAATGAAGTCAGTGCGTTTCGCGAAGCACGTTTGCCGCGGAAGTTGGACCTCTTTCCAAGGTACATGTATATACTATAAAATATGAGCTGTAGGTCAGAATATGGTGTTTTGTCATAGAAACGGGTGGTTTTTATGGTTTTATTCACTTTATTTGTGTTTGAAGGTGTTATATTCGGGCAAAGCCTAAGTCTGGCACATGTGTTTCTGAGAGGATATGGATTTGTTTAATAAACTGATTATGGTAAAAAGTAAAGTAAAAAAAAAAAGTCAGGTTGAACCATATTATTAGAAACTTTATACATGAAGTACAATGTTTGTGTTTTCTGCTACAGATACAAGTTTTTTTTATCTTGAGCTTGGCTGTTTACGTGTTGCTATCTAAATTGTGCCATCCGCATTCCCAATAAAGATTAGTAATGAACACAGCCCGAGTGAGACCGGTTACAATTCTTGCGGCTTCGTTTTGTACTTTTGGTAAAGAATCTGCCAAGTCATCAGAGCACATCCCTAATAATGCATGCGTTTCCTTAACTTGGAGCAATATAAGCGAGACAGATTTGTCTAAGAGATTTGCTCTGAAGAGTAAACTTAAGTTTTCTCATTAGACCAATAGCTTTGGAAGTTTACTGCATGATATTACTTATGTTAGCATTTGATTGACTTTTATTATTCAGCGAACATGTATTCCCCAAATGTTTATGACCTTCAACACTATCAACTACTAAATAAGAATTTCTCTCAGTTTCTTTTAGAGTAAACAAGAAGGCATATAAATTTATCAGTATTATTAGGCTTGAAGCTTATTAACCATACTTTTGCCCATAGGCGTTCGGCCCGAAGCTATGACACTAACCCCAAGCTGCTACGCCCCGCCTGTTTTCCATCTGCAACGCCCAAACGTGCATAAAATACTTTAAAATCCATCCATGCAAGCATCATAAAAGAACATTTCCAGAAGTTTAATGAAGTTTCATGAAGTTTATAAATAAAAATAGTAATTCGTTGTATTACATACTTGATACAAACAAAAGTCAATATTTTTGAAACTTCTTGAAACATTTGCTAAGGATGTTTGTTGAACATATGGATCACCCCATGTGGTTATGGGGCATGCCAGCGAGGTCAACTGGCAGAAAATAATGAGGACCACTGCCATAGCCTGGCATGATACAGTAGAAGGCTTCTAAAAGGTGTAATCTTTTCGGCGATTTGATTGATGGACGAATCCATCATAAATTGATGTATTCGTACGTCAGTCCAAGAACGGAAAAGGTTAAAATCCAGAATATTTGTAACTCTGGTATTCTAATCAGGGTTCAAATTTCTAGATCAGTACCTCATATTTTTAGATCGTTGATCCGGCAACTTGTTTCCTGGAGTCGCGATATGACTGAAATACTGTTAAAGCGACTTTAAACCCTATGTCAACAACAACGTCAACATGAACATATGGATGCATTTTGACTCATGTTGAAAGTTTCATTGGTGGGATTGGGTGTGTGTGTGTGGGGGGGGGGGGGGGGGGTTAGCAGCTAGGGGTGTCATAGCCTACGCGCCGAAACCCTGTGATCTGGATCCAAATTGTTTGCGACATTGACGATAAAGGGTTAAGAAAACTGGTCTGTATATAAGTGATAGAGTACACTTATGTTCCGTTTGCAACGGATTCTTGTGAATAGATTTGGCTTACCCATTTGTAACCACGATCCCATATATGGGGCATAGGCAAACAATGTACATAGACTCTGATCAGACGCCGCATAATGCGGCGTCTGATCAGAGTCTAGTACAATGTTTGCTGATAGGAATATTAATATAAAACAGAAGGAAAAGAAAATTTTGACCGGGCATCCCTTTGATAAAAAATGGACTTATCCAATATATAAACATGGAAGAATTCACTGGGCGCAAATTGGTAAATAGTTGTCATAGTCGGAATCGGAACTCGAAACCACTAGTGCGATTTGTTTTTTTAAACTCCTTCACGGCTAAGTTTAACCGTTTAGTTTCTTTTAACCATTTCGTAGACAAAATATCGTCTTCTAAAACCTGTCATCTGCAAAATTCAAACTTTTGAAGCTTATTATATACTTAATCTAAATGTGACAAAAACTTTGGAATCAGACCAGAAGCCGCATGCATGGTGTGGCACCTAATCTGGATCCAAACTGTTTGCAAAATCGACTTTAGCCGCCTTTTCCGGCGAAAGGCTGAACTACGAAACACCCTAGGCACCAAACTGCTTCACATTTTCTACATTTTATTCCATGAATTGCATTTGACGTTTCCTTTCGTTTTAAACGGGAATGAATAAGCGTCCTCCCCATTGAACATTCTGACAGGTTGCAGCTTAACTCGTTATCCCCCGAACCTTCCGATGGACGATTCCAGTTTACAATAAAGGCTTTTCCATTTTAGACAATTTATGTTGTTTTTTTTATAATATATTGTCAAATTACAAACAGTGAAGACCCTGATCTTTTGCAAAAGACAAATGTACTCTTCACAGGTACACTTTTGGTATATGACGTATATATGCGACACTAGGGCTCAATGAGTTAAAAGCAGACTGAACGTATTTAGCAGTTATCAGACTTAATACATTCAACCCTAGCGACGAATATTCTCGTCATCTACAAAAACTGTACCTGTTAAGAGTACACTTGTCCTTAGACACTCTAGACTCATGGTCTAAATCCGCGATACAGTTATGATATCGCAACTAACTTTTCCTATGCAAACAGTGTAGACTCTTTTCACAGTACTCCTTCAGGAGTCCTCTGACTGTTCGGTTTTTTTTTTGCAAAATAGATGTATTGCAAAACAACCAAGCCTAAAAGTAGGAAATGGACTAGACTTAATTGGAGTTAATCAAAGGTCGCAGGGTGAAGTGGTTATCTGTACACGAACAATATATGCGGGGAATGGTGAACCGGGTTGTATTGATTTATAAAGCCAT
The DNA here is from genome assembly GCA_922989275.2 of Gari tellinella. Lineage (NCBI taxonomy): Eukaryota > Metazoa > Mollusca > Bivalvia > Cardiida > Psammobiidae > Gari > Gari tellinella. Next base: position 68,406,119 of record OV277866.1, read on the forward strand.
ACAAAATACTTCCGCAATGCATTCATTAGTACAGTTAATCCCATTCACTGCCATGACGTCATCAAATTTAAACAATTGTCGTCTGCTTTTATTTCTTAAATTAAATATTTAGTTATTTTGACTCATGAAATATTGAAATGAGTGTAAAACAGTTTGTATCCTGATCAGACGCCGCTTTACGCGGCGTCTGATCAGGATCCAAACTGTTTTCTAATTACTAGTGCACTCGGGGTAAGGCAGTGAGGGGGTTGAACATAAGTTTGCTTTGCCTTATCATACTGAATTTTTCTTCAAATGTTTTGTCTGTGAGAATCAATAAAACCCAGTTTTTATGCTTTGTAAACTAATGACACGTTGAATGTATGTGCCAAACAGTTTGGATCCAGATCAGACGCCGCGTGACGCGGCGTCTGATCTGGATCTAAACTGTTTGCAAACACCAGACGAGTCCCGCTAAGCATAAAGTTAAGCCTTTTAAATTTGAAGTTACATGTATATCGTCTGCTTTGAAATTGTATTTTGCAAACTTGGTCAAATTGAAAACATGAATAATCTTTTATTTCCCACAGTTTACAAATATAGATCTATTGCCAAACAGTTTTGACACGGATATGACGCCATGTTAACGTGACGTCTGATCTGGATCCAGGCTCAATAACACTAACATAATTGATGCATGGTATTCAGGAATATCAATGTTTTCTAGTCAGAAACGCATAAAATTCCAAACTTTAATGTTTTAGCAGACAACAAATATAAGCAGACGATAATATGGCAGCGACTGTATTAGACGGGTATAAGTTTACGTCATAATGGCAGAGAAGGGGTTAAAGAGCAGACGGCAATTATCATTTGCAGACGATGATAATTATGGCAGAAAAAGATAACAACTGGATAGAGTTCAGGGGCCCGTTTCATTCTCAATTATTATATATTATTTATTTCTCGATGTAATCCTGTTTTGTGACATCTCTTTGGAATCGTCTTGAAAATATTGAGAAATCAGATACTAAATGTATTTCAAAGTTTTGACTTACGACCGTTTTTGTTGTAGGAAGTTTTACGAAATGGACCCCTGGGACTGTATTATTTCCTGTCTTGACAGTGGGCGGGGTAACTTACGTAACTTATATTCTTTTTGTCTGACGATTGCGATTTGATTGGTATTTATGTTAAATAACAGAGTGTATCCATATCAGACACCGATTTACTCGGCGTCTGGTTGGAAACCAAACTATTTTACACTCGTCTTTGGAATACAATGAACATGTAATCTAAACGCATTCACATCGGTTTTGAACTTCAAATGAACAATACAAGTTTCAAATAAAGTCTTGTCCAATTTTAACTATTTAGAGCTGTTTTGACATTACAGTAAAACCTCTCTATTACGAACACTAAATTGTGCTGGTTATTGTGATTAAAGCAGGAGATTGCTTAAAGCAAGGTGACAGTAAAACAGAAAGCTCCTATAGGAGCTTTCTGTTTTACTGTCACCTTGCTTTAAGCTGTCGCCTGCTTTCTATACAACCAAATAGCCTTATTTTTAGTGGTCGTAATAGAGAGGTTTCACTGTACACGTATGTAAAGAACGAGTATACTCGTCACTAGGGTTGTATGTGTTAACTTGGCAAATTCACAGATGACTAATTCAAAGCAGACGACATTACGACGGCGTCTGATCTAGATCCATACTGTTTACAAATGTTTGTATTGTCGAGCTTGGTACTCACTGGGTTAGCTCATTTATACCTAGATATTGCAATGAACTCTCCCTTTGTGCTTGCTGGAAGATTACATTGTAGATATATGTGGGTGATATAAAAGCAGTGTATATGCAATTTTAGCAAACAGTGCAGACCCTGGTGAGACGCCGCATAAAAACGGCGTCTCGCCAGGTTTTAAAGACGTAACGTCAAAAGCTCCTGACCCACGGCGTTACACATGACGTTGAAATACAGTTCTACTTGATCTACCAGGCTAATGAGCTAGGCCGCCTATACATGTATACATACCATTTATCGTGGTTTTTTTCGTTGATGACGTAAATATACAAATACTGGTGACGTCAATTATGACACCACTTTTCCCATTCAAAATCAATATTGACTATATTTGGTAGGGTTGGTTCCCCCTAACGACAGGTACATTTGTACACCTGTCAATGGGTTTGAGGCGTGTAAAATGAAAAGGCTGTCGAGACTTTGGAGAAATAAAAGAGGAAAGAAGAGTTTGGTTTGTTGACTGTAAGCAGTTGTGCATACAGTAAATGAGTCCATCTGTTTAGAGTACAGATTATGTCAATTAGTCTAGACTCTGGTCAACATATATATGAACATGTGGTGTCTGATCAAGGTCTGCATTGTTTACAATTCATGGGTACCTACGCGCCATGTTTTCTGGACCCATGCAGACCGATATTAGTTGTGGCATTTCAATGTGGTAACGTATCTTTGTTTACACGGTTTGCTACGTTTTATATGTTGAAATTCACTCGAATTAGAGCTAGTCAATAAAAAACTTGTTTTTTATATTTTGTACACGCGTTCTTTCGGGTGTTAATTCTGCTTCTGTAGAGACATGGATACTTCCCTTTGCAAAATATAATTTGCACAAGAAGCAAAGAACAATAACAAATGCTCAAGTAATTTCAATGAAGGTGTTTTACTGAGTTTAAACGATTTGATCATGGCTTAAACCCGTGCTTACTTTGAAACGTCGTGGAAAGTGAATGTGAATGTGACGTTATTTACGCAGTGTAACGTTTGGGGACATTTTACTGCATACATCATTTTACGGATTAAAAACTACGATCAAGCAGATCTTTTAAAGCAAAGATATGCTTGAAAACCGTTAAATATTCTTATTTTTTCTATGAAACTCTTTTCTCGCCAACACTAATTTTTGTTTTTCAAATTAAACGCTAGTTTTATGCATTTGTAAATATGGAATAACAATGACGTTATTTTGTAACTTTGGGACATTTCACTAGACAATTCATTTTAGGGACTAAAACGATACATGAAGCGGTTATGTAAAAACGACAATTAATTTGAAAATAATAGAAAAAACGTATTTTTTCTATGTAATTTTTATATTTCTTAAGCCCATTATTGTTTTGAAAAAATAACGCTACTTTTTCGGAACTTGAAAAAATGACGTTATTTTTTACTTTGGGACATTTTACTAGACAATTAATTTTACGGAATAAAAACGCACCTGCAGTGGTTTCGTTAAATCATTGATATTTTTTAAAACAGTAGAAAAAACGTATTTTTTTCTGCAAATATAGTTAAATTTCATCAATCCTTTCCATGTCAGTAATCAGGCAAAAACAAACACTTACATTTTTTCGGGAAATTGGGACAAATTTCTGCCGTTTGAATAATTCTCGTTTCAAGCGCTTCTACTGTAGGATTTTGAAAAAAATGGACGTTGAAACCGAAAATGACATTTAGTCAATGTTGCAGACGAGATATGCCTATTTTCCCGCTTTTACACGGAAAACATACGTTTTTTTCTGACTCCGCGGACTGCAATTGTAACGTGGGACATTTAATTTTTTAATGATCGGCGCTGATGATGACGACTGATTTTGAAAAATTAATCTATATTTGTAAGATATGATATCATCACTATATTCAGCAAGTCGTGATCTTAATGTTGGTATATAATACTTATATACGTTTCAAGCTTTACATACTTTAAAAAAACGAAAGAAGCGCCGTGGGAGTGATTTTCTTCGGGGGCACCAGTTTTTGACGTTACGTCACTCTGTTTGCCAATGGCCACATTAGGCTTAAAAAAGACATACAGGTGTTTTGCAGACGCAAATGGAAATGCAACACGGGTGCAGTTAAGCGACCACTATTAATTCAATTCTTCCAGGTTTATATATTGGATTAGTCCTTTTTTATCAAATGGATGCCTGGTCAAAATTTTCATTTTCATTTTGTTTTATATTGAAATTCCTATCAGCAAACAGTGTAGACTCTAATCAGACGCCGCATTATGCGGCGTCTGATCAGAGTCTACACCGTTTGCCTACTTCCCATGTATGGGATCGTGGGCACAAATGGGTTAAATAAAGATGCATTGTGATCTTTTAATACACTTGACGGCTTAATATATAATGCAGGGCATAAGTAATGCAGAAGGTTCCTTCTGTATAACTATCGCCCTGCATTAAGCTTTCATCTGTCACTGGTCGCTTATCATATTTACAGGGCTGTCAGTCTTTCAATCAGCCGTTGACAATAAACGTGCCCTCAACCTTGCACAAATACACGATAAAGCCCACTGGGCTCGTCGATATCGTATAGAAATTGTCGCCATTGTAGATCTTGTACTGTGATTGTATATACATTGCGTGTGCACGTAGCGATCAACATCCCGTGAGGAGTTATGGCTGGAGCCAGTTTTCTCGACAACAGAGATCATAGGGGGGTAGGAAATATTTTATTCTTTATCAAATAGTTAAGCAATACTTAAATATGTAGTTAAATTGTGTTAAAAGTTTATCATTTGAAAGTGAAAGTAGAACAGTTTTCTATGGTTGTAAGCGGGACCTGATTTAATATGTTAGTTGATATCTTAACGGCAACGCATGTTGGCCAAAAAAACCTACAAAAACAAATAAAAACAACAACACAGCATTTTAAACAAAATATTTCGTACAATTTCGTTTTTTTTGTTTAAAATAAATAAATGATTGTAATCTACTGTAAAGCTTTTTGAAATCCGATTAAGTCGAATATAGTCTACCCGTATTTTAATAGTTAAGAAGTACTGGTATGTTCGTATCCACGTTTTAACTTTGAAATACGGGTATTTTCGACTTAAGTCAAATCGAGTAATCGAAGTGTAGCTAAAGACAAACGGATACTTTCTACTTAAGCAGGTTTGAAATATCGTGTTTCGACGGTGCATAGACTGTTCCACTAGGTAACAGGTCATTGCATTTTTAGAAACCGGCAAACCCTGCACTATGATACGAGTGCTGTTTAGTGACCCCCAAAACTTTAAATAGACTATTTCGGTTAAAAATTACATGTACTTGTATGTCTAATCCATTTTCGAATATGTAGGGTTGCTGTTTTTACTATTACACAATTAACGTTAACGTACACCGGAAAAAACATACACCGGATATAGCCCCCCCCCCCCCCCACTCCCCCCCCCCCCCCACAAAAAAAACCCAAACTTATTAGAAATTGAAAGTGAAAGTAGCGTTTTCCCCTATCATCTTCTTACGAATAAAACAAACATGGATAGCATGATAGTCTGTAGATATATGATACATCACTAGCGCCATGAACATAAACAATTTTACCCGGAATACTGAATAAAGGGTTTTGATCACTGACCATAGTCGCGTCTGTTTCAATATTTATCATTATTTTTGCAGTTAATACACACTAAACAAAAAAGTGAATCGACAGATCTGCTTATCTTTTATTGCAATGTAACTTTGCCAAAAATGCTTTAAACTCGACAAGTAATAGCTAAGATATATCATGTCAAACCGACCGGGCAATGCACTGCGACCTTTTGCCTTACTGGGGATAGCCGTAAGATAACTAAATGTTTTGTGTCGTAATTTGGATCCTTGCACACCGCGTTTGCTATAAATGGCAAACTGCATGTTTTATCGTTTTACGAAAATGAAATAATTAATATTCTTCATTTTCCACCCAATTTATTGCAGATAACTTCTTTCCTTCTTACGCCACCATGTGACGTTATTTTAGTTTTTGAAAAATTACAATGGAAATACATGTCGAATTTGTTTAACAGAGTAAACTGTAAATTATCAAAGCCTTCTTAAAACAGTCACTGCTATTCGGACTCGGCAACTCTGGTACAAATAAGCTCGCCCGTAATCGGTTATTTCACCAATTTGGGAATGACCAAAGCAATTAGGCGAGTTGTTTGGTTTCGAGTTTCAATCGATTTGTCAGCATTTCAAATGTTGGAACTGGTTCATGGTTCCAGAGATTAACTTCGCCTTGTGAAGATGGATTTATCTTCTGCTCATCTACACATATCTTGTAGGTAAGTAATTGATCTGGGTCATTATGAGAAACCATCTCATTCATTTTGCTAATTAATCCTGTTTTTTTCTACTGGGATTATTCTCAGTTCATCCTTTAGTTTTCTACTAAATTTAGTAGGGACAGCGAAGTTAACGTTTGAATTCTCAGAAAAGTAATTTCCCGGACATAACTGGTTTGTTTCAGTTGCTTGGTATGGGTTTCGGAACACGAAACGATTTATAACATCTGGTTCAAACATGTTTACATTCATTACTATGTCTAAGAATGAAGTTGACTTTTCAAGTGCGAACCATCAAACTACTTCCAGAAATAGTGAAAAACAAGGGGGAACCTTTTCAGCCACACATGTACTCGAACCCATGACCCATTGCTTACATGGTAAGTGCTCTACCGACTGAGTCACCGGGCCACTTACACCCATCTCTCTCACCGTTTAATTATAAGCACAACTCGGTTACATCTTGACACAATAATCCGATTTCAACAGTAATCTTATTCCTTCAAGAACACATTTTCTTATACATTGCATGTAAGTTTAATCAAAATCCATTAAAACTGTAGTTGCTACAGTATTCACATTGATAAATACGGCATTTTCAATTACAATACATGTACATCAATTGCAGACTTCTATAATCAGACCAACTACATTTTAGCCCGCCCTGATTTCAACAATAACTGAATTCATCCGAGAACTAGCTTATAAACATATAAACGGAATATTATACGGATATTCCTTTATTGTACATGTATACCTAATTTTTTTTATATAATTTTCTTATTAATTTTTACTAGCATATAGGCGGGACTATATCTTGCGTAATCGAATAACCAAATAGGCCTATATGCATATGCTTAACCCATTTGTGCCCACGATCCCATATATGGGACATAGGCAAACAGTGTAGACTCTGATCAGAGTCTACACTGTTTGCTGATAGGAATTTCAATATAAAACAAAATGAACATGAATTTTTTACCAGGCATCCCTTTGATGAAAAATGGACTAATCCAATATATAAACATGGAATAATCCACTGGGCACAAATGGGATAACCAAAAAGGCCTATATGCATATGCTTAACTGCCGCTTATGATCGCCAACAATTCCGTCAAATAAACGTCATCATGTATAGTAAATTCTCTACTTAATCCGCCATTTATATCGGCTCGATTGAAAAGTGTTATTTTCCTTTGTTTTTCTTTTTAAATAACCGTCATTTAAGCGTTAGAATGGTATTTATATAAGCTGTATCCCTTGGGGAAAAACATTAGTAGAAGTGAGTGCTGTAACTGAACTGAAATGTTCAAAATTCGTCAACGCTTGGTTTCTTACCAAATCATCTGATACAAACCATCTGATACAGGGAAAAGATTGTAGGACCTGTATTCACTAGAACAATGAATTTATAAATAGGTTTATACTAAAATAAAAAAATATCGTAAACTTGGTACAATCTCTTGCGCGAGCGAATAACCAAAAAGGCCATAATGCATTTACGCTGGGGCCGTGCACCCCTACCCCACCCTAGACTTTTTTCATCCATATCAAAATGTGCACTAGGGTCTTCTGAATCAGAATCGCGAATGTACTGAAAAATAAACTCTTTTAGGCTATGTGTATTTTAACCGTTTCCATGGCAAGCCCCCCCCCCCCCCCCCCCCCCCCCCCCATTTTTGTTATGATTATCCATACCTGATAATTCATCCATATCACAGCCACTTATAGTCCTAAACATATAAAACTGGTACTAAATTAAAGGTAAGACATTGGTCTTTTACTTTGCATATTTATGAATTTTTATGTTAACATTAGAAATAATAAAACATGAAGAAATAACGTTAACTTTTCACTTTTTGATCCTACAAGGATCAGAAAACAACTTCAAATGCAGTTTAAAATAATGACAAAATCGTCGGAAAACAAAATATCTAACTTAAGGACCAAAAAATTAACTCAAAGTAGAGCCTACTTAATTTTAATTGTTTCCATGGCAACTCCCGAATTTTGCGTTATAATGGCCAATACCAGGTAAATCGCCCGTATCACAGTAAGTTTTGGTCCTATACACATAAATCTTGCACCAAATTGAAACTAATAAAAAGTGTGGTTTTATTTTCTACTTATACATTGAAATTACCTAATTTGCATACTCATGAAACTTAATAAGCACATTAACCCTTAGCCCGCCAAATAAATTGTCGTCTGCTATATTTCTCGTCTGCTTCAAATTTCTCGTCTGCTTCAAAGTTGCTCAAAATTGCTGAAAATGTTGTCCGAGTGTCAAACAGCTTGTATCCGGATGAGACGCCGAGTTACTCGGCGTCTCATCCGGATCCAAGCTGTTTGCATATGGAGCTATAGTCGTGAGTGGCAGGCTAAGGGTTAAGAAATAGTGTAACTTGTGTGGCATCAAAAGTCCCGTCAACATCGTGTAGCATATAAACAAGAGCTATTAAATATACAATGTAGAATAATATCTAATCTCCCTGATATAAACCATCTAATACAAACAATCCGATACGGAAATTTGTAGACACTATAGGCCTAGAGCGTAAGCAATATACTGAAATAACGTCTTTTTGTAGCCTTTCTTATTACACCAAGGGCAGACATTTGTTGACACAATGATCCGAGTTCAATAATAATCTACGCACCTTTAAGAAATTATGCTTATACATGTATATACGTTGTGTGTCAGTATTATCAAAATCCATTGAAACTAGTTGCTAGAATGTTAACACTGTTAACTTAAATATGGCATTTAATTTAAAGCGACTCGCAACCAGATGGTGCATTTGCAAACATAAAAGAAAATACTCAAATATGACCAAAAGGGTAGCATTATCGTGCATCTGGCATTGGACAAATATGACCAGTCTAAAAACACTCTCTAGAAATGTCTTCAAATCTTAGTTTTTTAGTTATTTTCTATCGTTTTATCCATAGCGTCTACAGTTGCTATAAAAATTGATCACGGGCTAAGACATAAACCCGAGCCGAATTATGCAGTTGTATGTACTCTTCATCGCTTCCCACTGAAATACGTTAAATCGATCCCAGATATATGAATAGTTCCGGGGCCCAGTGGGTCAAGCGGTATCCTCATTTTGACTTATGTCCGCCCATGCCGGGTCACGGGTTCGATTCCCACCAGAGCTCAATATTTTTTTTTTCATTGAAATGCATTTTTTAAACAGAATTTCTTATCCTAAACTAATTCTTACCCGTTTATATAAGCGTTTGTCACAAATGGTTGCAAGTCTCTTTAAAGCCACCAAAGGCAGATGACACTTGACATATTAGTCCGGTTTCAAACATAATTTAACGCACACGAACATGTATAGTCATATGTATACATTCTGAGCAAGTTTGAGAAAGTTTGAATTAAAAATATGGCATCTTGAGTGCAATCACTGTTAACTTAGATACTAGTTTGGAATTTAAAGACATCTCCTGACGAACTCTTGGTCATAACGCCTTGCCAGATTATTTACTGTCAATTTCCTTGCAAAAAGCATGGGTCTTGTGCATATTGAACCATTGAATCGTCTTATGTGAGACTCTACCTTTATATTTGATAGTTTGGTTAGAAATAATCATTTAAAATCACAAGAGCATGAGTATAATCTGACCCTCACCAGATACACTGAGATTGTGATGCACTTGATTTGACAGTTACATTGACACCTCCAGAACAATGGGGGGACTCTCTCTATATGGACTGAGGAAAAGTCTTTAAGCCACCAAAGACAGATGCCTCTTTACAAATTAGTGCGATTTCAACCATAATCCAAAAAATACGATAATTTATAGCCACATACAATTTGAGAACATTTGAATTTAAATTTTGGCTTTTAGCTGTTGACGGCGCATGGCGGATTACGGATATTGAATATTACAAAAGCAAACTCTGAGTTTTGCCAGGTTGGGCTAATTAATAAACCCGTCTTCGACATTTAAACAATATCGTCTTCTCCCACTGTACCATTTCCCGCAGGAGTCCATTTCCTGACAACAGGGTTCACACCAATGTGTCATTCTTTTTTGTGCAGGACTTACATGAGAGATACCAGAGAATAAATGATTATGATAATGAAAATATGGATCCACATGGCTCGTGGGAAGGTGGGTTTCCAGCTTCACAGAACTACAGTCCACGATTGTCTCATACAGAACCAAGTCATCCCCAGAGGGCATGCGCTCAACATACCTCTCCTGGCATCTTCAGAGTTAACACGACTTTTCCTATTACTTCAACACCAAAAGTGTCTACTTCTTCTAAACAGTCTCCCAACGTTCTTGGTCAGTTTACGCCCTCGCCGAGACAGCCAATGTTGAAAGTGCCACCAGCCAAAACACCCAGCCAGTCACCACCAATGGTACATGAAATTACAAAAGGCATACACTCTAAAACCTCACAACACCTTGACCCATGCTTATTTATAAATCGTTTTGGTTAAGTCTGAGATTGTTCTGTTCAAATCTGACTAATTAAAATCTTTAGAACGATCTCATAAAACCTTACAAGCTTGGCCCGTATTAATTAGCTCACCTGAGCACAAAGAGCTCAAAGAAAGGTGAGCTTTTGTGGTCAGTCAATCATCTAACGTCCGTCGGCGTACGCGTCGAGTGCCAACAATTATTTTCAGGGCTTTTTTTAACCATTAGGGGAAGATACCCGCTACCCACAGAAGGGAAAACAATGCGTCGTTTTGGGTCAATTAGGGGAAAATTTTAAAGAAAATATTAACCATATAATTTCTTTAATTTGTTCTTTAATGAAGGCTTAAAGCAACAGCAGTTACAAATGTAGCTGTCATTGGATTCTCTAAAGGTCCATGTCCCTATTCTTTGATTCTTTGAAGGATTCGAGTATAGCTTCAAAGTCATCATCAGTGAGGCATTCGGAAATGACTTGATTCTCATCAAAGCATCCAATGTTCCCTGAGATAGGGATCTAGCAAGTGTTGTTCATGGGAGAAAAGGTTTGTTTTTTTAAGGGGGGGGGGGGGGGGTGTTAATAGATAATAAAGTATGTGTCAAGTACCTGTGGATAAACATGTACTGTAAAACCTCTATATTCCGACCACTAAAACGAAGGCTAATAAAAGGCTAAAAAAGACAGGTGAAAACATAAAGCAAGGGGAAAGTAAAACAGAAAGTCGCTAAACACCTAATAATTAACACAACTTTGTGGTCGTATTAGAGAGACTTTACTGTACTTCAGGGAACAAGTCACTCGAACACATGTAACTGAAGTAGTGCTAGTAAATACTATTTACTAAATAGCAATACTGCACAATATCTACATCTTTCCTTTTAGGTTTAACTTCACCCCTGGATCTTCACATGGGAAAGTCCAGTTAATTTCTTGCAAACTGACGAACAGTGCAGACTCTGATCAGATGACAGATTTAGGGACCCTCTGATCTCGGTATATGCTGTTTGCATAGGTCAAGTGTAATTTTCGTTGGTATAGTACTCACAGGGGGCCAACTAGGTATTACGTAGGAGCGTTTGTCTACGACAACATGTATTGGACTAGCCACGACAGTAAACATATTTTACATGTTCTGTCAAATGTCAACAGTGTTAAATATCATAAATCGTCCTTTTGTTCGTAAATTATAAGAAGTGACACACTGTTTATAGAATCAAGCCCCATCATATGCAGTTTGTGGTTCCAATTGTCACTTTGTGATTGATTATATCTGATCTTACCATTTTATTAACCCGTTCAGTAATCAGCATAATATGTGTATGTATTGCTACGAAGATGTATCTGTGTGTATACGTTACTAACAGAGGGTGTATTGGTATGCTCACGAAGTTTTCTTTTACTACATAACCAGCTGAAATGGAATATTTGGACATTTACGTTATTGACAGGCCAGTAGGAAACGTGTGTCTGTGTGTGTTGGGGGGGGGGGGGGGGGGGTCGTGCCCCAGCCCCCAATAATTTTGCAATTAATGGTTACCAGGCAAATTACTTTTTATTTGGTCTATAGATAAACGCCACGACTTAAATAGGAAAACCCTTAAAAATCTTTTTATAGCCTACAATATATATCACAATATTGTCTTGCCCAGTCAGCTTAGATACAATGTTCTCAGGTGAGCGACTTGTGGGCCATAGTCCTCTTGTCCTTCTTACGTTCCTGATTGAAGAGGAGGTTGTGACAGAGGGGTCATCTAATCTAGTACTTTTGTTATCTTAATGCCCATCAACGGATGCAACTTTTACATTTTTATCTGTAGAACAGAGTCGTTGTTGGAAAACCATCATATTTAAAATCTGTATATAGCCTAATGGGATAATACATGCATAGTACACACCGATTGGCACAAACGTACAGTATGTGGAATGTAACTTAATGATTAACGTTAACACTGCCGAGTGTTGACCATTGGAAACAATAATGTACAGTGGTTGCTCCAAATAACACAGCTTCATTGTTGGCGTCTGCTTGTTTGCATGCCCCACATGTAGTACATACTTGGTCTAGCTAACTTCTCCTACACTTTTCAAGCTACAACCTTATAACTTGGCAGAGTGTTTGTACATATACAGTAGATGTGCATGTGGACTTAAAGTCAAATTGGGGGAGGGAGGCATCATATTTGTCTTACAGAAAATATGCCTATCATCTTATTATACAGTAAAAACTCTCTAATACAACCATTAAAACAAAGGCTAATTGATTGTAAAAAGACAGTTGACAATTAACCTAGAGCAAGGTAGTACTAAAACAACTTTTAGGAGCTTTCTGTTTTACCGTCACCTTGCTATATATATAAGAAATCACCTATCGTAAACATCTAACAATGCACACAATATTGTGGACGTAATAGAGATACTTTACTGTACTCTAGGCCAAGGTAACAGTTTAGTTTCAATTTAGGGGTCTGTGTTTGTTACCAGCAGGCGTTAACAGTATGTGAGCCTTTTACCATTTGTCAAAAAGTGTAGACATTGATTGACCTCAAATATTAAAAACTGGCAGCTGATCTGAAATGTTATTATTCTCAGATTCATGAGTCCCAGTTTCTTTTTGCATGGTTCAAATTGAAAAAATCAAAAACCTTTTCAAAATAAAGTTGTGTTTATTTCGTACACGTTTTCCGAGTGCTTTTATACTTGAACACTCGCATATACCGTAAAAAAGAATGCGTAGTACATGTATCGGTTTTCTATCATAAATTTTTACAAGATATACTTATATATAGTTTGCCGACTTTTTCATTTATTTATAAAAAATAATATGTCTCGACATTTTTTAAAATGATGCAGGCTACTGCAAGATATCTCCGTTTAAGCCATTATGTTCTGGAAACCATTTCCCCCATAGCTTGTTCCTTGTTTTAAAGACAGGTGGCAACTTAAAGCAGGTTGAAAGTAAAGCAGAATGCACATTTAGTCGTTTGCTGCTCTGCTTCCAGTCTGCTTTAAGCTACCATTAACCAGGAAAATATCTTATGGTACATTACATACGTATGACTGTATAAAGTAGGGATGTAAATAATCGGTCATTTGACTAACCGGATAACCGTTTAACAGTCCGAGCAGTTAACTGTTCAATATTACCTGACAGTTGCGACAAAAGATTATTTTACTTCAACGCCGGTGTAACGGAATAAACTGACCCCATAGAAAAGTGACCCGCGCTCATTTGATTTTAACTTAACCCCCGTTCATAGTAGTTTGGTTCTCCGGTCATAAAATATCGTCCCCGGCACACGAAGGAAACTGATCCCTTACGAAAAATCATAACCCCTATAGAATAGCGACCTCATGTTTAAAAACACCATGTAGTTTAACGATATAACGATTATTTAATAATGATATAATTATGTTGGGTATAACATATACAATAACACAAATATTTGCTGTCTTATATTGAGTCTAGAAATATAAATAAAAAGTTTTATTGAAATAAATAAAACATAGCTCGAATTTTCTCATACAAAGGACCCTATTTATTTAATATATCTCACTGATTTCGAGCTATAATATGTTGTAAAAAATGCATTTAGTAATATAATCATTAAGTATATGCAATATTTAATTCGGGAATATATGATAAGGGGGTCCGTATAAGCTTCCGTAGAAATGACCTTATTCTTGTTAATATACAATGTGCTATTTTAGCAATTGACATTTATTATGACTTTAAAAAAAATCAAATATGTTTTGTAAGATGTAAAGTCTTTAAATTTTATCTTAATGCCTATATATATTATAATTGACAAAATGAATACAACGGTCTTAATCTATAGTCGAAACAAAAGTGCTGACGACGTTTTTAAAGCATGCAATGTGGCGATGAAGGGGTTTGAACTAATTGATACACAGTTTTCAGTTTTCAAGACACGTATAAAATTTGCATGTAAGTAGTCATCTTTGAATGCTCTTTTAAGTGTAGAAAAAATTAAAATTGACAATCTTCAAACACGAAGCCAACTATCAAAATCCTTTTAATGCAGATCTTATAAATCAGATCAAGATACTTGAATAAAATTAACGTAATCCTTTCATCTGTTATATAAAAGGAGTACGTGACGTGCATTTTACTGCTCACGAATCGTAGCTTTACTAAATACATGTTTTTTCTACTTGTAGTGATGCGTTTTGTCTGACATGGATGCTAGATCTACATGTATTTTTAAAACTACCACCGCTCATAATGGTACCCCTGTTTAAAGCCGTAACGAGTATAATTTTGAATTAGTGTTGCATGTGTGTGCAAGATCGTTGAAGGATTTGCAAAAACAAAACCGAACTGTAATGATGTGACTGTTTATTGAATCCTCTTGTTTAATGTGACCCATACTCTCGGGCTATCTCCATCAGACCTAAACAAATTAACGCCGCCTGTGTGACAGCGAATATCTTCTGAAACAGAAATATTGATCGAAATTCTGCTGTTTTGTTCAGACCTTTAATATCTAAATATATTTTTTCGATTAACCGGTTACCGATTTTTCGAACCGATAATCGGACATTCGAACGGTTAACCGGTTAACCGATTAACCGTTGCCATCCCTAGTATAAAGTAGTATGTTTTTCTTCAATTGAGGAATAATTTGAAACTAGTTTGCCGGTGTCAGGATCATGGTTCACAGTTTGCGTTTTCTCCGATATGGTTGCCGGTTACGTTGAAAGTCCGGTGTTTGTATCGGACACTGTCTTCTACTTAGTTGTCTCCCACGTGAATGAGACCTTTTCATCCTGGTGTACCATAGTGCAGTGATAGACCGCCTACCTTGTACTTCTGAAAGGCAGTAGGAACAGAACAGCATGTTCGATGTCCTGAAATCAAACAAGAGACTTTGTAGCCAATCCAATACATGATTTTGTAGCGTAACCTATACATCTGAACTGTACTTCGTATAGAAACTTATACAGCTTCTGTGCAACACGTAGACATACACAACGTTTACAAAAAATTGTTTTACGGTAGAATATAAGCATCATGGAAGTATTAAATGGACCTATTCAATAGTGAAAAGCTTTTTCTTCAACATGCATAGATTATTTCTTCAATGTTTTATTTTACAATACAAAATTTAAGCCACAAATGCATTTATAAATGAACAAAAGCTATCTAGCACATGTTAAATCACAGCAATGTATAGTATCGCCTTTTAACAGGCCTAAATGATCATGTAACCTATATAAGTGCATGTTAAATAATATATTTACACTTACCATTTGGGATTTTCAGCACTTTAGGGGCTAAAGCCCTGAATAATTCCATTTTTTCTTAGTACTTCAATGTTGTTTGTATACATGTTGTTGTAGCATATCCAATACATGTTGTCGTAGACAAACACTCCAACGTAATACCTAGTTAGCCCCCTGTGGTACTCTATTTGTAAATGAACAGTACAGAACATAATTTTATGCAGAATGACGAGTATAGAATACTCTTCGCTAGGATCAAAAGTGTTAAACTAAACCGTCTAGAACCTGATGAGACGCCGGGTAATGCGGCGTCTCATCAGGATCCAAACTGTTTGATACTCTGACCTTGTTTTGAATTTTTTTTTTTTGAAACAACTTTTTTAGAACAGTTGCAGATGGCATTTGCTTGCAGAAGAAAAAGTATCAATGAAATTATGCATATAGTTAAATGGGTGGGGGACGGATATACATTGTAGCAGCTGTACATAAGTTGCATTATCAATAAAAATAATTAACCGGTCTATAGTACATTTATTTCGGTGTTTTGCATGATTGATTAACTCATTAACTAAAATTTTAAATGACGTTGGTGGCGAATAAGTATATATGTCCCATGGCTGGAAGAATCGGAAGATTTGAAAAAACTCCGAGAAATTTGCAGAGCTGCCATTTTACGATATACATGTAAATGTGCGTGATTTAGCAGGTCTAGGATAAAAAACAAGAGGGCCAATATGACCCTTAATCGCTCAACTGATCATGGTCTGAACCATTTCATTATCAATGGCGCAAAAAGGTGGGTTTGTAAATAGATTAGATCCTGATCAGATGCAGCGATACGTTGCGTCTGATCAGGAACCAAACTTGTTGACTCTCCGTTTCGAAATTTCTTACGTCAGTGTCTTAAATTTATAATATTGAAGCAAATGAAACAAAGGAACTTTACGATAATTACGGTGAACCTTTTCCTTACAAATACCGGAATGGTTACCATTGTATATTATCTGCTTTAGTACTGATTCCCCAGGGCTGCCATTTCTCCGGATTTTTCCTAAATGTTCGGATTTTTTCTTCTTCTAGATTATGGTAGCTTAATACAGGCTGAAAGTAAAGCAGAATGCACCATAAGGCGCATTCTGCTTTACTTTCAGCCTGCTTTAAGTAAAGTCACATGTTAACAAAACTAGAAACAGGCTATGGTGTAAAGGTACGATTCCTTAAATCGCAATTGAAAAAATGCAAATTTTGAAATCTTAGGATTTTTCATGTCAACTTATGGCAGCCCTGATTCCCCTAATAACCAGACTTGAGGGGAGAACCTGTGAACAGTACACTTGTCCTATGCAAACAGTGTAAACCAAAAACAGAGGGTTGTAAGATTAAAGAACGAACAGGTGGCTGCTTTAATGCAAGGCAAAAGTAATGCACAGCAAATGCATAGCAGAAAGCTCCTAGAGGAGCTTTCAGCATTAGTTTTGAATTTTTTAACTGAATTAATTACTGACTTCTTCAAACTAACTATAAACTAGGATTTTCTGTGGTATCGCTGAGGATTTCTATAGTAACAAAAGACAAATGCTCTTGCAATAGCAAAATGCCAGATTATATTGATTGATATAACATTACCAGTATGCCATGACAAGGGGGACAACTCTGTAGAAGTATGTGTAGTACAGTTAAACATGTATAAAAAGATTACTCCAATAGATACACATTTAACCCATTAAAGCGACTCGCAACCAGATGGTGCATTAAAAATAGTGATTTGTAAATATGTGTCAAACGCTTATACAAATGGTAAAGAATTAGTTAAGATAAGAAATTCTGTTTAAAAAAATGTATTTCAATAAAAAAAAAATATTGGTCTCTGGTGGGATTCGAACCCGGGGCCCGGCATTGGCGGACAGAAGGCAAAATAGTGGAGACCGCTTAGACCAATGGACCACGGAACTATCCATTTATCTCGGATCGATTTAACGTATTTCAATGTGTAGCGATCGAAAGTGCATACAACTTCACAATTCGGCTCGGGTTTATGTCTGAGCCCGTGTAGAGAAGCAACAACAACAACTATACCGTCTACTAGTCGGTATAGAAAAACGATGGAAAATATCTAAAAATCTAAGATTCGGTGACGATTATTGAGACTTTTTTTGGACTGATCATATTTTTTTAATGTCAGAAGCCAAATAATGCCACAAATTTGCTTTTATTTGAGTATTTTATTTTATTTTGACAAGTACACCATCCGGTTGCGAGTCCCTTTAAGCCATACTGACTCATATTGACTCATTGCGCAATAGCCTCATACTGACTCATTTTGACACACATAAATGTTACTCAGGAGCAGTATATGTGCAAGACAGTAATTTCATGTATCTGTGACATTGACCTTGACCTTTGGCCTTGAAATTGGTCTTCACTTTCAACCTGATTCATTTGATACTTGGCATAAATGTAACTCAGGCGTAGTAGATGTGTAAGACACAGATTTCATGTCTCTGTGACCTTGACCTTGAGCTTTCGCCTTGAAATTGGTCTTGAAAACTGCAGGCAAAATCTTGTACTTTGACCTCCTCCTTCAACCTGATTAACTTGATACTTGGCATAAATGTAACTCAGGAGAAGTATATGTGCATGGCACCAATTGCATGTCTCTGTGACATTGACCTTGACCTTTGGCCTTGAAATTTGTCTTGAAATTGGCAGGCAAAATCTAGTACATGTACTTTGAACTCCTCTTTCACTTTCAACCTGATTCACTTGATACTTGGCATAAATGTTACTAAGGAGTAGTAGATGTGCAAGACACACATTTCAAATCTCTGTGACCTTGACCTCTGGCCTTGAAATTGGTCTTGAAATAGGCAGGCAAAATCTTGTTCTTTGAACTCCTCTTTCACTTTAAACCTGATTCACTTGATACTTGGCATAAATGTTACTCAGGAGTAGTAGATGTGTAAGACACAAATTTCATGTCTCTGTGACCTTGACCTTGACTTTTAGCCTTGAAATTGGTCTTAAAAACTGGCAGGCAACATCTTGTACGGCGAACTCCTCCTTCACTTTCAACCTGATTCACTTGATACTTGCCATAAATGTTACTCAGGACTTGCAGAGTGTCATAAACCATTTTTAAGTCATTTTAGCCTTGGCTTACACCTTTGACCTTACTGTGAAACCTTATTGAAAACGTCTGCAGAGTGTGACACAGTGCTGTATAGTGGGGGTATTTATCACCTTTAGTGATAGCCGTTCTAGTTTATTCTTCCACAGTAGACAATACATGCAGTTCCACTTTATACAGTCATGAATATGTATGATAGGAAATATTTCTATACCCTAGCAGACCATGGTAGCTGAAAGCTGGCTGACAGTAAAGCAGAATGTACTTTAAGGCACATTCTGCTTTACTTTCAACCTGCTTTAAGTGGTCACATATCTTCAAAAATAGAAACAGGCTATGGGGTAATGGGTTAAAAGATTACTCCAATAGATACACCTTTTAACATATATAATTTAGTCTTCCACAGTAGACAATACATGCAGTTCCACTTTATACAGTCATGAATATGTATGATAGGAAATATTTCTATACCCTAGCAGACCATGGTAGCTGCAAGCTGGCTGACAGTAAAGCAGAATGTACTTTAAGGCACATTCTGCTTTACTTTCAACCTGCTTTAAGTGGTCACATATCTTCAAAAATAGAAACAGGCTATGGGGTAATGGGTTAAAAGATTACTCCAATAGATACACCTTTTAACACATATAATTTAGTCTTCCACAGTAGACCATTCATGCAGTTCCACTTTATACAGTCATGAATATGTATGATAGGAAATATTTCTATACCCTAGCAGACCATGGTAGCTGCAAGCTGGCAGACAGTAAAGCAGAATGCACTTTAAGGCATATTCTGCTTTACTTTCAACCCACTTTAAGTGGTCACCTATCTTCAAAACTGAAAACTGGCTAAAGAGTAAGGGGTTAAGTAATTACTTAATGAGTAAAAATACGAAAAACATTTGTAGATTGACGGCATGCATGTGCTGATCGAAATACAGGGCAAAAGTGATACAGAAAGCTACCATAAGAGCTTTTTGCATTAACCCATTACCCCATAAATACACCTTTTTATGCCTTTATTTTATTCCTCCACTATCCACTAAAGCAAATAAATCCATTTTAAGTATAATCATTAACTCATTATCCCCTGAAACTTCCAATGGACAATTCCAGTTTGCAATAAAGATTGATCTATTTTAGACTATTTCGGGTTGTTTTTTGTAATAAATTGAAAAATGACAAACAGTGAAGTCCCTGATCAGAGGGCTCCTGCAGGAGCCCTCTGATCAGGAATTTCTCTGTTTGCATAAGACAAGTGTACTCTTCACAGGTACACATTTGGTTAAGGACGCATATATGCGTCACTAGGGCACAATGAGTTAATATGAACAATAGGAAATGTTTATATCCTATTAGATTGTAGCTTAACCATTTACCCCATAGATACGCTTTTTACGCCTCAAGGTTATTCATCCATTGAGGAAAATAGTTCCAAGTTACACACTTATGAATATGTACCTTCAGAAATATTTTCTATAGTCAAACAAGTTTTTGCTTAAAGCAGGCTGAAAGAAAATCAGAATGCACCTTAAGGCGCATTCTGCTTTACTTTCAACCTGCTTTAAGTGGTCACATATCTTTAAAACTAGAAACTGGTTATGAGGTAAAGGGTTAAAGCAGGCTGAAAGTAAAGCTCTGATACCCATATGATTTTTCAGAGATACAGTCCAGCACGGAGTCCAAATGAGCAAAGAGAGCGTATATATGCGGTTGAGAAAGCCAATGCAGCCATATCGTCACGGTTACGGTTGATGGAAGAAAGATGTAAGACACAAGAGGTTGCTACTGATCAGCTATCGCAGGAACTGAGGGACAGCAGAGAGGAAAACAAGATGCTTAAGGTAACACAGCATTACAATCAAACAGGCGTTAACACATCAATTAGTATAATCATCATTAGCTAACAGTGTACCTGTGAAAAGTACACTTGTCTATGCAAACAGTGTAGATCCTGCACACTCTTCTTGGGGGGGGGCACCTACGATTTTTTTGTCTTTTGACAGCGTTTTTATGCCCCCAGCATCGACAGATGCGGGGCATATAGTAATCGTCCTGTCCGTCCGTCCGTCCGTCCGTAACAAGGTTAAGTAGATTTTACCGTTTCGTCTAGCATCAACACGGCTTACCCAAATGCTTGGATACTTATACAGTTGTTGCCTTGGACCATTCCCTATCCACCAATATCACCAAACTTTGAGTTTGGACTTATAAAATTTTAAATAGGCTATTTCTTGGTTAACTAGATTTTACCGTTTCGTCTAGCATCAAGACAACTGACTACAATGCTTTGATACTTATACAGTTGTTGCCTTGGACCATTACCAACTCACCAATAATACCCAAGCTCAGTTTGACCCTGACCTTGACCTAATTTGGACTTAGAAAAGATTCAGAATATATTGTCAAGGATGCCACTGGGGGCATAGGCTTTTATTGAACGCGCAGTCTTGTTTGTTTGTTTTTTTGGTTGTGCGCTAAAATTTGCATTAAAACAATGTCTCACAGACATTTTCTGGTGTTTATTTAGTACAAATAAATAAAAACTTGCTCGGTTGTTATAATTGGCAAAATTGTTTGAGGGAGGGGGGGGGGGGGGGCTTTCTAATGCCAACACTCTAACTACTGAGCTACCAAGCCATACAATCAAGCCTAATTTTTCACTTTTATCTCTAACCCATCTGCTCTTTCATCTTGCTTTAAGAAGTCCCTACCTTAAAACCCTAATGATTAAGACAATTTAACCCATTACCCCAT
Organism: Gari tellinella; assembly: GCA_922989275.2. Taxonomy (NCBI): domain Eukaryota; kingdom Metazoa; phylum Mollusca; class Bivalvia; order Cardiida; family Psammobiidae; genus Gari; species Gari tellinella. The sequence continues at coordinate 68,427,747 of OV277866.1, forward strand.
AAATATGCCTTTTTACGCCTTTAAGTTATTCCTTCACTCAACAATATACTCCCAATTTATGCAGTCATGAATATATATTATAAGAAATATTTTCTATTTTCTAGTAGATGGTAGATAAAAGCAGGCTGAAAGTAAAGCAGAATGTGCCATAGGCACATTCTGCTTTATTTTCAACCTGCTTTAAGTGGTCACCTGTTTTCAAAAATAGAATTACGCTATGGGATAAAGGGTTAAAGGTTTTGTTAGAGGAATTTACTGTTTTGCCGTTGTAATATGACAGGTATCTGTGCGAATGGCCGAGGAACAGCGCTCACACCTTGAGATGCAGCTGACTAACACAGTTCAACACTTCTCCAATCAACAACAAATCAGGGAGCGGGAAATGACAGAGCATCATAAACAAGAACTCGAGGTTAGAACTTGTTTCTTTGCTCCCCAAAGTTGGGAAGCTATAGTTGCTGCTTTATATGTCTGTCCCCAGTGCTACCATAAGTAGATCTTGAAAAATTAAGATTTCCATTTTTCTATCTTTTAAGCCTTTTACTTAAAGCAGTTTGAAAGTAAGCCTTAAGGCCCATTCTGCTTTACTTTTAAACTGCTTTAAGCTACCACCAGGTCCTGCTAGGATAAAAATACCAAGATTTCGGAAAAATCTGAAGAAATGGCAGCCCTGTGTCCGTATTTTACAATGTTTGTCTTATGTGGTTATTTCTGTTCAATTTTTTTGTGTGTTACTAGCCACATAACAGAAATGTCTCATTGCTCTAATTTTTTGATAGAATGGTCTATAAACTAATCATAACCATAGTCCCACTAATGGCCAGTTAAATGTCACAAGAAATGGCCAGGTTAATGTCACATAAGATGGCCACATAAATGGTTTTCCGTTTTTGGCCACCCATGTATCTATTTATGAGTCCAAACTTCCGTCTTTCCATCACATATTTTTGTCTGGAGCATATCTCCTGAACACTGCATTTTAACTCTTTGCATGCTAGCGGCAGATATAGCTACCACAGGCAAACCTTTGCAACAATTTGGATCCAGATGAGGAAATTTAAAGAAATTTGGAAAAATTATAACTTTAGAATAAAAGCAGACGACAATTGTTGCAGACGAAAAAATTACCCAGCATGCAAAGAGTTAAGTCAATGAAACTTGATACAGTGATAGAATATGACTAGAGGAAGTGCAGTACATGTACACCAGAACCAAAACTCTATCATCTCCCATCATTGAATTATCTCCCTTATTCTCATTTTGAATTCCTAATTTGTATGGATGAGATATCCAGAAAAAATAATAGGTAGATCTAACTCATTGACTCTTTATATTTTGATAAGGATGAGATATTGTCAATAAGTGATGCAGTTTGCTGGGACCCTATCACTACCTTATCCTTCAAATTAAAGATCTCCCATTTTCTGATTGAAATTCTTCACTTTTATGTCCTGACCGCTTAACAATACTATCTCCCCTTTCCTGAATTTATTTTCATCTCCAGCAAATTTTTCTGGTCCATCTTCTTCAATGGTTAAAGACATTTCAATGAAAACCTAAACACAAATACAGTTTAACATGAGGAAAAGTGCAACAAACAAGAACCAAAACTCCTCATTCCTAAAAATGAAATTATTTCAATCTTGAATTTAACCATTAATTTCTTTGGGTATATTTGGAAATTGTGATAGCGAATAAGTGACAATAATACTGTTACTAGCTCAGCAGGGCTGCCATAAATTGGTATGAAAAATCCTAAGATTTCCGAATTTGCATTTTTCAAGTGAGATTTTACGAATCGTACCTTTACCACATAGCCTGTTTCTAGTTTTGTTGACAGGTGATTAACTTAAAGCAGGCTAGAAGTAAAGCAGAATGCGTCCTAAGGCGCATTCTGTTTTACTTTCAGCCTGCTTTAAACTACCATGTACCAGAAAAAAATCCGGAGATTTAGGAAAAATCCCGAGAAATGGCAGCCCTGTAGCTGCTGCTTGTGAAAAATGTTAGTCACAAATTAATGAAATGTGGGTAAGAAATTACTTGCTGTCTGTGAATTGTGATATTATTCATGTTTTGCCAGATCAGGGAAATTTGAATATGGTCAGGGAAAAGTCAGAGAATTTCGGTCTGCAATCTTTTTTGGGAACCCTGAGTCACTAGACAGGGCTGCCATTTCTCCGGATTTTTCCTAAATTTTCTGATTTTTTTCTAGTACATGGTAGCTTAAAGAAGGCTGAAAGTAAAGCAGAATGCGCCTTAAGGCGCATTCTGCTTTACTTCCAGCCTGCTGTAAGCAGTCACGTGTCAATAAAACTAGAAACAGACTTTAGGGTAGAGGTATGATTCGTAAAATCGCACTTGAAAAATGAAAATTTGGAAATCTTAGGATTTTTCATGTCAACTTATGGCAGCCCTTACTAGATCCTATATCTCTCTCTTTATAGATTACAAGACAAAGGACCTTAAAGGAACAAGAGGAAATTGCAAACATGCAAAAGGGTAATTTGATTTTTAGTTTATTGTGTAATAAAATTGCCTTACATTTATGTATACCCTCACTTATATGCCCTCTGAGGAGTGATGAAAAATCCTAAAAGTTTAAAGCAGACTAAACATAAAGCAGAATGCTCCTTTTAGCATCATTCTACTTTACTTTAAGCCTGCTTCAAGCAACCATTTGTCTCAAATACTGACAACAAACTATAGGGGAAAGGGTTATTTAAAAATACAAAACTGTTGAGTTAACTCATTCACCCCTGAAACTTTCAATGGAAAATTCTAGTTTCGAAAAAAGTCTAGTCCATTTTTTACTATGAAGGGTTGTTTTTTACAATTTATTGCAAAATGACCAATAGTGTGGACCCTGAACAGAGGGCTCCTGAAGGAGCCCTCTGATCAGGTCTACACTATTTGCATAGGAAAAGTATAATCCTCAAAGGTACACTGTTTGTAAATGATGACTATACTCATCACTAGGGTTGAGATTGAGTTGGATTTTTTTTTTTATAATTTTTGGACAGATAGTACTGGGTGGAAGATTATATTAGAAGAGGGGCATTTAACCGATTTTCTGTGGGATACACTTTTAGGTGTACCTCTAGGCAAACAGTTTTGATCTCAGATCAGGCCCCACAATGTGGGGCCTGATCTCAGATCAAAACTGTTTGCAGCTAATTCAATATTCTATCAGAAACTGCTAAAATCTTTTGCAAATATTTGAGTTATACCCGCTGCAGACGACATTTTAAAATGGCTGCCAAATATTACCCAGCATACAATAGGTTAAACAGGGGTACAGTTAACCCTTTACTCTGTGGCTAAATTTTGGGTATTGAAGACAGATGGTTGCTTAAAGCAGACTGAAAGGAGCAAATTTCTGCTTTACTTTCACCCGACTTTAAGCTACCATCTGCTAAGATGTAAAAAATATTTCTGATGTTGCACAGTATAATACTGTATAAAATGGTACTATTTTCTTTAGTGGAAGAATAAAAAATGTGTAAAAAGGGTTTTACATTTCAAAAGGCATTCAGTAGATTGGGAGCATTTAAAAAGGGGGTTACATATATAGTTATGGTATTTATTTTGTTTGATATTTTACAGAGGAGTTGAAACACCAGTTTACACTACGTCACAATGAAGAATTACAGAGACACAGGCAGAAGTATGAAAAAGACATAGCTTCTCTCAAAATGGCTGCAGCCAAATCCGATCAGCAGGTTAAGTCCTTTTATAATATTACAGACTGCATAGGGCTTTTTTACCTTCTATAACAGAGGCCGACTTTGGGTGACATCCCAATTGCAGAAAGCCTCTTTTTTTCCCAATTGTGGTGGAATTTTTTTTTTTTACAATTTTGTTCTATTCAATTTAGTGTTAAATAGTTTTATTTTCTGGTTTTAAATTAATGAAACTTTCTATTTCCTGTAAGTAAGTAGACTTCCATTCAGTTTTTATGTATTTTGGAAGTCAGCAATAATTGCACTCCTTTGAGAACTTATAGCTTTATACTTTGTGTGTAAGTATAGTCAAAATCCATTGAAAACTGTAGCTGCAAGAGTGTAAACCAAGTTAGAAATGGCATTTTCAGAAATTCAAGGGCAGACAACTCTTGACATATTGGTCGGATTTCAACCATAATCACACTTATTCAAATTCTTATGGTCATATACAATCTGAGCAAGTTTGAAAAAGACTGGATAAAAATTGTGGCCTCTAGAGTGTTAAATATGACATTTTCATCAATTCAAAGGTATATAACTCTAAATCTTTGGTCCGATTTCAATCATAATTATACTCATTTGATCTCTTATGGTCATATACAATCTGAGCAAGTTTGAGGAAGATTGGATAAAAATGGTTGCCTCTAGAGTGTAAACACCCTTAAATATGGCATTTTCAGCAATTCAAAGGTAGATAACTCTAAACCTATGAGTCTGATTTCAACCATAGTCAAACTCATTTGAACTCTTATGGTCATTTACAATCTGAGCAAGTTTGAGATAGATTGAATAAAAATTGTGACCTCTAGAGTGTAAACACTGTTAAATATGGCATTTTCAGCAATTCAAAGGTATATAACTCTTGACCTATCAGTCTGATTTCAACTAAAATCAAAGTCATCTGAATTCTTATAGCCAAGTACAATCTGAGCATGCTTGAGAAAGATGGGAGAAAAATTGTGGCCAGTGTAAACACTGTTAAATATGGCATTTTCAGCAATTCAAAGGTAGAAAACTCTTGATCTTTTTGTTGGATTTCAACCATAATTGAACTCATCCAAACTCTTATGATAATAGACAATCTGGGCAAGTTTTGAGAAAGATTGGTATAGAATGTGGCCATTAGAGTGTAAACACTGTTAAATATGGCTTTTTCAGCAATTCAAAGGTAGGTAACTCTTGACCTATTGGTCCGATTTCAACCATAATCAAACTCGTCCGAACTCTTATGGTAATATACAATCTGAGCAAGTTTGAGAAAGATTCAATAAATATTGTGGCCTCTAGAGTGTAAACACTAAAATTGTTGACGACGCACACCGCACGACGGACGCCAGACATTCAAGTATTGCAAAAGCTCACCCTGAGCTAGCTGTGGTGAGCTAAAAATATAAATTAAAATTTAAAAGTTTGACTTACGCAAAAATTTTGCGTAAGTAGTTTAGTAAAACTGGCCCTGATCTCTTGTTACAGATCCAGGGTATGAAGGAGGAGAGGGATGTTCTCACAGTTCACATGCACCAAAAAACTACAGAACAGCAAAACCAAGTGTCACAACTGCAGCAAAAACTGGTTGACAAATGTAAGGAGATTGAGGATGCCAAATATGAGGCTCAAAACACGACCAGGTAAATGCCAAATATGAGGTTCAAAACACGACCAGGTAAATGCCAAATATGAGGCTCAAAACACGACCAGGTAAATGCCAAATATGAGGCTCAAAACACGACCAGGTAAATGCCAAATATAAGGCTCAAAACACGACCAGGTAAATGCCAAATATAAGGCTCAAAACACGACCAGGTAAATGCCAAATATGAGGCTCAAAACACGACCAGGTAAATGCCAAATACAAGGCTCAAAACACGACCAGGTTAATGCCAAATATAAGGCTCAAAACACGACCAGGTAAATGCCAAATATAAGGCTCAAAACACGACCAGGTAAATGGCAAATATAAGGCTCAAAACACGACCAGGTAAATGCCAAATATGAGGCTCAAAACATGACCAGGTAAATGCCAAATATGAGGCTCAAAACATGACCAGGTAAACTGTGAATCATCCAAAAACAGGGCTGCCATAAGTTGATCATAAATATCCTAAGATTTCAAATTTGCAATTTTTCAGACGCAATTTTACCAATCCTACTTTTACCCCATAGTCCGTTTCTTGTTTTGAAGACACATGACTGCTTAAAACAGGTTGAAAGTAATGCAGAATGCGCCTTAAGGCGCATTCTGCTTTACTTTCAGCCTGTTTTAAGCTACGATCTGCTAGGATAAAAATCCGAATACTTAGGAAAAATCCAGAGAAATGGCAGCCCTGCAAAAAACTGACATCATTACCTTTCTCCTGCTGTTAGTCTATATTGACCCATTTCTCCATAAATACACCTTTTTACACCTTTACTTTATTCCTCCACTTAGAAAATAGTTCCACTGTATGAAGAAATGAATGAGCAAGGTAAAAAATAGTTTATAATTATCCTAGCAAATGATAGCTTAAAGTTTTGCCAATGTAATAGTTCATAATATTATGACAGATGTTAATATCCGGCAAACATATGTATAAATATTCAGCAGGAAAAGGTTTCATGTTTGTAGTCTCTGAAAATAAAACAAAAACTTCTTGCTCACCGAAAATTTAACCCATTACATAATCCATATTCATGTTTTGCCTTATTCCACCACTAAAGAAAATAAGGTCCATTTTATTCAATCATGAACATACATTGTAAGAAAAACATTTTAATATTTTATATTGTAATAGATGGTAGCTCAAATCAGACAACTCATTTTCAGTTTACTGTTGCCAACTTGTCATATTGTGAATAATAATGAAAAAACATTTTTGTTGCATTTTTCTGTCTAGCTAAAATAATACACTTTGCATCTAACCACTGAAATGGCAGCTTTTAGAGAATTAAGGGGACAAGGGTACATCCTTTGATGTAATAGTATTGGCTACTTCTGGACGCTGTGGTCATGAATATGTACCTTAAGAAATATTTTCTATATCGAAGCAGAAAATAGCTTCAAGCAGGCTGACGGCATTTAAGCAGAATGTACCTTTCAACCTGCTTTAAGTAGTCACCTATCTTTAACAACTAGATTTAATTAAAATGTGGAGTATAGGGTTAAAGTTTACTCAACTCATTCTCGACTTAAACATCAAATGGGCATTTCCAGTTAAACAGTATTTTATAAAATGATATTAACTGTGCAGATCCAGATCAGAGGGCTCCTTTAGGAGTCCTCTGATCTGAAACTTCACTGTAAGTGTTTAAACAGGTCAAATAGACTCTTCACATGTTAATTGTACATGTATATTGTTTGTAAAGGATGAGTATACATGTACTAGTTACTACTTTCCTTAATAGAAACACCTTTTAGCACATGTACTTAGATCTTATTTCCTGCGTAAGAAGACTTAATTTTTAATTTTATTCTGATGTTAGCTATCATCTGTCTTTTACACTAAAAGTTTAACCCGCTGTCCCCTAAATAAACCTTTTTATGCCTTTAATCTATTCCTCCACAAAAGGAAATAATTCCAAATTATACAGTCATTAATATACATCACAAGAAATACATTTTATATCCTATCAGATGATACCTGAATCAGATTGAAAGTAAAACAGTATGCACCTAACAGTGCATTCTGCTTTACTTTCAATTTGCTTTAAGTGGTCACCTATCTTCAATATTACAAACAGGCTATGGAGGAATGGGTTAGCCGGAAATGGGGTTTATTGGGTTTATTCTGTTTTTGCTTTCAGGATATATCTTGAAAGGCATTTTAAAGAGCAGCTTGAGAAAACAATTAAAGACCTTCAGGATGATCATAACCGTGAGAGGACAGAACTAATCACCTCCTCTGAACAGGAACAGGCTGAACTTAGAGATGAAATATCTGACAAAGAAGCACAGTAAGTGTACCAAGAATAGCAGGGCTGCCATAAGTTGACATGAAAAATCCTAAGATTTCCAAATTTGCATTTTTCAAGTGCGATTTTACGAACCGTACCTTTACCCCATAGCCTTTTTCTTGTTTTGTTGGTATGTGACTACTTAAAGTAGGCTGTAAGTAAAGCAGAATGTGCCTTAGGGCACATTCTGCTTTACTTTCAGCCTGCTTTAAGCTACCATGAACTCGGAAAAAATCCGGAGATTTAGGAAAAATCCGGAGAAATGGCAGCCCTGGAATATACATTATACATTATAGCCCCACATAACCCTTTCCCCACATGGAAGCGCCTTTTAGCGAATTTAATTTATTCCTCAACTGAAGAAATTTATTCCAGTTTATACAGTCATAACACATGTATAAAAATAAATTTTTCTACATGTATATCCTAGATGGTGGCTTTTAAAATGCAGGCTGAAGGTAAAGCAGAATGTGCCTTAAGGTGCATTCTGCTTTATTTTCAACCTGCTTTAAATGATCTCCAGTTTTCAAAATTAGAAACAGGTTATGAGTGAAGGGCTAAGTATGATCTGGCTTCCATACTGAAGCAAGCTATGGGGTAAAGGGTAAAGCAGAGGGATTTCTGTAGTCTCCCAGACAGCTCAGGTCAATCTGACCTTATCAATGTTAGTTTAAACAGTATTTATTTCAGAATTGTTACGATGACATTATACACATATTATAACATAATACGCTATATAAGCATGGATAGGAAAACAAGTTAAACATAACTTATATAAATTCTTCTTCATGGTAACGATATATACATGTGCAAATTATGGCATTATGGTTGAGTTAACGTAAAACAAAACTGTTTTATTACGTACATTTTTTAATAATATAATAGGAAAATGTTACAAATACTTATTTCAGTTGATAATTTGGTAAAGTAAACGACATAAAAATAAAGAAAAATACCTAGACTGTATTAGATATGAAAGATGTAAAGTTTGGTTGGATATTGAAAAAAAAAGAGAAATAGCACACAATGCAAGCGGTGGTTGTCAGGGCAGAATCGAGTGGGCTCAAATCACTTTTAAAAATACTTCGATGCTGTAATGAACATTTGTACTTTTATAGCCAATCCTTCGTTTTGTTTAATGGAGAGACGTTCATTATCAATGTTATCATTATTGTGGACTTGGTTTCAGGCTGGAGGAGGCGAGTGAGAGGTATGCTAACAGAGATTCCCGTGAAGAAGATCTGGAGCAAATACGGCAACTGACAGAGCAAGTGGGACAGTTGCAAAGACAAGCCAGTGAACTAATTGTGAGCAAAACCCTCAACAGGGCTGCCATTTCTCCAGATTTTCCTAAATCTTCGGATTATTTTCCAGTTTATATTAGCTTAAAGCAGACTGAAAGACAAGCAGAATGCGCCTTTAGGCGCATTTTGCTTTACTTACAGCCTGCTTTAAGTAATCGCATGTCAACAAAACTAGAAACAGGCTGTGGGTTAAAGGTACGATTCGTAAAATAGCACTTGAAAAATGTAAATTCGGAAATCTTAGGAATTTTTATGTCAACTTATGGCAGCCCTGCCTCAATCAGCTAAACAAAGTGGTCTCTTTAACCCATTACCAAATGAATATGCTTTTTCATGCCTTTAATATATTTCTTCACTGCAGTGAACAGTTTCATTTTAAACAGTCATGAACATATACCATAAACTATACTTTCTATATTCAAGAAAATGATAGCTTAAAGCAGGTTGAAAGTAAAGCAGAATGCGCTTAAGGCACATTCTGCTTAACGTAAAACCTGCTTTACATTGTCATGGCCATCAGTCTTCAGAACTAGACTTATGCAATGGGGAAAACGGTTAAAAACCTAATTAACTTGCTTATGTTTATTGATTTAACAATATTTTCAAAGCCGAATATGGTTAAGTCAGGGTTTTACTTTGAAATATGGGTATAATTATTCAATTTGAGCAAGCTAATGAAATATGGAGAATTATAAGTTAATTAAATGAATACAGGTTCTTGTACATGTAAGTGCAAATTAACCCAGTAAGCTATAAAAATGCCTGTTTACGCCTGTATTATATTGTTCCTCTGAAGAAAATGATTCCAATTTGAAATACTTTTTATATCATAGCAGATGGTAGCGTAAAGCCTGGCTGAAATTTAAAATAAAACAAAACAAAAAACAGACTCTCGGGTGATGGGTTAGGCAAGTTTAAATTGTAGAAGTTAGACATGAAAAATTTCATCCACAGAAGCACTTTTGCATGCCTCTACATCTTTTCTGAACTAATCATAGGATATACAAATAGTGTTGACCCAGTTAAGAAAATAATAACTCCAAACAGTTGGACGTCGTTGGGGGTTTTTTTCAGTTAAAAAACGAAATAGTCCAGCAAGCTGCTAAGGTTTAAAATACTGTATAACATGAATACATGAAAAAAACTTTGTGAATTTTTTTTTCAAACTTAGTACATTTCCATTTTTCGTAAAGGTTTTCCAAGAGCAGAACCAGCTGTTAGCCTTTCCAAGGAATGCCTATGGTGATGCCAGTTATTTCAGTGGTAAGAATTATCATAAACCAAGGCTCCAGATAAGGGGAGTATTTCAAAAAATCTTTTTTTCTGCTTTAATCCCTATGGTGTCAATACTCGTTAGAATTGTCTCGAAAAGACAATTCTAATGAGTAGTAATACCATAGAATTTGATGCTTAATGAGTGAGAAAGTGTTTGATCTGTTCAAATGACTCCCCTTTATCTGGAGCCCTCAGATAAACTGTATACTCCATTGCCATTAGTGCAAACCACCTACATTAAACTCCCATTTAAATTCTCCTAGGTTGCTCCTAAAAGCTTAAAGCAGGCTGAAAGTAAAGCAGAATTCCGTTCTTCCGTGACGTCGTTGATGTCGGTTGTTGTTATGGCTTGAAAGTAGAACTCATATAAAGTAACAAATGGACGTTTTGATAACTTTTACTATACAAAATCGCTTGGATTCAATAAAAACGTTTGTATTTCTGAGTTGTGATCTAAAGTGGGACATGATTTCTTCTTAAAACGTGTGTACAAATAAATGTTAAAGCCAAACTGAAATAGCGCGACTTTTAAACAGCTGTTTGTTGCTATTGGATATGGAATGTGTGATTCGGATAAAAAATAGGTCTTTACAATTCCTTTAATTTACTCGTTTTAACGGTAATTTTAAGCGAGAAAAATAATCAAGCACGGCTTCTGGTCAAGACGGACGAGTCTAGACCCTCGGGTTGTCTGTTCCTGTCGGAATCTCGCTAAAGCTCGATTCCGACTAGGAACAGACAAACCTCGGGTCTAGACTCGTCCGTCTTGACAAGAAGCCGTGCTTGATTCTATTAATCCAAACTTTTCAAATTGCAATATTGTCTGCTCAAAATTGTCTTCTGCTGCTTTTCTCAAAGTTACATATTAAATATTTTGACTGAAAAAATGTAATGACGAGTGACAAATAGCTTGAGTCCAGTTGTATTTGATCTGGATTCAAGCTATTTGCAAATGTAAGCCAATTTCCCTCCCTATAACAACTCCCTACGAACAACACACTTTTGTTTTTGGTCTCCCATTCCGTGTTGTTATAGATATGGAGCACTGTACATCTTACTCAGGTCTTACTGATGAAACAACATAGAAAAACTGTCTGTATTTAAGGAAGGTGGCTACTTAACCCTTTACCTGATAGCCTATTTCTAGTATTGAAGATCGGTAACTACTTAAAGCAGGTTGAAGGCGCATTCTGCTTTACTTTCTACCTGCTTTAAGCTTCCATGTGCTAGAATATAGAAAATATTCCCTATACTTTAATATTCCTGACTTATTAAATTGGAACTATTTTTCTTCAGCGGAGGGATAAATCATATCCGCTAAAAGGCGCTACTATGGGGGAATGGGTTAACCTATTTCTCCACACATATATGCCTTTAAGTACACCAGTCCTCTAATTCATTCCTCTCTTTAAGAAAATAGTTCCTCTTGATATAGTAATTTCCTATAGAATCTATTAGATTGTAGCTTAAAGCAGGCTGAAAGTAATGCAGAAGGGGTATATATGGGATAATAGATGCATACAAGATTGACAGTAATTTTTAACCTAGCTTGAAAACCAGATTAACTAGGACATACTTTTTACTGTTTTTCAGGATTTCCTCAATCTGGAATCTCAACGTTCAATCCTAATCAAGAATCAGGATATGAAGGTACATGTATATCATCTTTCATAGTACAAAAACTGTTACATATATTGTATATAATCTTTCACAGTACAGAAATTGATATGTTTACCATCTGAGTCCTGATTACTGAAACTTGAATATTGTTTCAAATGCAGAATAATTTATTTTCATACAAATGAATATTTATACATGTATATCAAACTCCCAGGAAGTCCCTTAATACACTCAACACTAGCAGCAAGTATATTTTTCATAAACAAATCATTTACCTGTGAGTCTTGTGCTAGGCAAACTGTGTATATCAAGATCTGAGGGCTCTGATCAGAGTCTGCACTGTTTGTCATTTTGTAATATATTGCTGAAATCAACCCTAAATAGTAAACCAGAATGGTTTTTCGCCTCCTGCAAACAACATACTTTAACGAAAAACCTAACTGTTGACCCTAGAAGTCAAGGTAAAAGGTTTAGGTCACCAAACAGCCATGCATCGTGGTCTACTTATTGATGCGTATCAGCTAATTAAGTTTCATGACCCTAGGTGCAGTTGTTTGCTCAAAACAGACTTTAACGCAAAACCTCAACATTGAGCCTAGAAGTCAAGATAAAAGAAAACGGTTACCAAACTGCACCGCATCATGGTCTACGCATTGACAGGCATTAGCATATGAATTTTCAAGACCCTAGGTGTAGTCGTTTGCTCAGAACAGACCTTTACACAAAACCTTAATGTTGACCCTAGAGGTGAAGGTAAAAGGTCAAGGTTACCAAATGTGCATCGTGGTCTACTCATTGTGGCACATCAGCATATCAAGTTTCATGACAGTAGGGGCAGTTGTTTGCTCAGAACAGACTTTAACGCAAAACCTTAACATTGAGCCTAGAAGTCAAGATAAAAGAAAACGGTTACCAAACTGCACCGCATCATGGTCTACGCATTGACAGGCATTAGCATATGAATTTTCAAGACCCTAGGTGTAGTCGTTTGCTCAGAACAGACCTTTACACAAAACATTAATGTTGACCCTAGAGGTGAAGGTAAAAGGTCAAGGTTACCAAATGTGCATCGTGGTCTACTCATTGTGGCACATCAGCATATCAAGTTTCATGACAGTAGGGGCAGTTGTTTGCTCAGAACAGACTTTAACGCAAAACCTTAACATTGCCTCTAGAGGTCAAGGTAATAGGTCTAGGTCACCAAACTCATTGAGGCATATGAAGTTTCATGACTGTAGGTGTAGTCGTTAGAGCTAGGTCAGATAGTTTATAATATCCAGTCCTGAAGCCGACGCCAGGGATATAGCATACGGCCACCTCACTTCAAGGAGGTGAGCTAAAGATGTCCCAGATTGCTGTGTCTCATCAGAATCAAAACTGTTTGCAAAGGTTGTCATGGCTTCACTGCTAGCATACTGAAACTGAATACAAGATAGAATATAGTATGATTAGCTTTATTATTTTTCTTTCAGCCTACAGGCATGCCCAAGAGGTGAGTCAAACTTCATAAATGACAACAAACAGTTGTGTAGCCCCGTAGCCCTATTTTTTTTTACCTACTAGAATTTCGATGAGGACATAGATGCATTTCAACGTTGGGACTGGAAGCATGCTTGTATCGTATCGGAATTTACCATCGTCGTCTGCTGTTTTTTCCCAAAGTCACAAATTAGTTAACATTTTGACAGAATGAATAAAATGATGAGTGACAAACAGCTTAAACAAGATCAGACGCCACATTACACTGCTACTGATCTGGATTCAAGCTCTTTGCAAATGTAAACAAAGTCTTAATTTTCCCTCCCTATAACAACTCCCTCGGAACAATACATGCAATCTTTGTCTTCCATTAGGTGTATTGTAGAGTGGGAGTACTGTACATACCTTTTACAAATGGATATGACTGCACACCAATGTGTTTCTCCATGTTGAAAGTATTGGAAAATAACGATTCAATATGGAACTATACCTATCACCCCTAAAATCAAATACAAATTAGTTTATCTTTGCCAAAGTTTAGATCGTCCTGGCAGGTGAAAAAGACTAGCCTATATGACATAGTCCTTCTTGAGCTAAATAAAATATGCTTCATTTTTGTAAAGTTGTCCAGTGATATTTTTACAATTTCAAAACTATGAGTCCCCAGGACTCGCTGTCTTCAAAACTATGAGTTCCAGCTATATCTTTTTTACCAAAAGTGACTCACAGATTTTAAATTTATGAGTCCCACAAGATTTTAATGAGTCTAGGACTCAGGACTCGCAGGTAAAAAATCACTGGTTGTCTTTTTAACCTTTTACTCAATAGATACGTCTTTTTAAGCATTTAACCCATTACCCCATAAATACGACTTTTTACGTCTTTAATTTATTCATCTTCTGAAGAAAAGAGTTCCAATTCATACTGTTACAAATAAGAATCATAAGAAATATTTTCTATATTCTAGCAGATAATAGTTTAAAGCAGGCTGAAAGTAAAGCAGAATGTGCCTTAAGGCACATTCTGCTTTACTTTCAACCTGCTTTAAGTTGTTACCTATCATCAATACTAGAAACAGGCTATGAGGTAATGGGTTAATTGATTCTTCCACTGAATGGAATGGTTACATTTTACACAGAAATGAATATGTAACATCAGAAATATTACCTTTATCCTAGCAGATAGTAGCTAAAAGCAGGCTAAGAGTAAAGCAGAATGTGCCTTAACCCATTACCCCATAGCCTGTTTCAAGTAATAAATATAGGTAACCACTTAAAGCAGGTTGAAAGTAAAGCAGAATGTGCCTTAAGGCACATTCTGCTTTACTTTCAGCCTGCTTTAAGTTATTACCTGCTAGAATAAGGAAAGTATTAAATATGACACATATCCATTACGGTATAATTTGGAACTATTTTCTTCAGTGGATGAATAAAATGCATGTGCGAAAAGTCGCTTCTATAAGGGAAAGGGTTAATGTGCATTCTGCCTTACTGGCAACCTGCTTTTAGTGCTGTCAGCTGTCTTGGAACAGACAATGGAGTACGGTAAAGGGTTAAAAAACTATTTTTTGTATACAAATGTACATGTATTTTTAGAATTGACTGTAGAAGTACAATCTGAGACTCAAATCATCTCCCTTGCAGAAATTATTCCTATCTTTTTTCTATTCCAAGGAATTCCTAGGAATTCTAATGCTTTCTCAGTGTGAAAACATTGAAATTCTTTGCATATTACAAAATCCCATATGCCAATATGATGCAATGTTAAACTCCAATGTATTCTTAGGAAAAAATCAAATGATCTCCTAAGAATTCTTAGGAATTCCAACTGAAATTTCGCAAGGATGTTTTAGATTATATTTTAAAAAGCTCAAATCAATCTCAGAAATATACCGGACAATTTACTCCAGTTGAAAGAGTAAATTAACCCTTTACCCCATAGTCTGTAAGGCAGGTAATCACTGAAAGAAGATTGAAAGTATTTTGCTGAATGTGCTTTTTATGCTACAATCTGCTAGAATGTAGGAAATATTTCATATGATACATATTCATGACTGTTAACCCATTACCCCATAAATACATTTTTCAACTTCTTCAACTTATTCCTCCACTGAAGAAAAAGGTTACAACATTAGGGACTATTTTAGTCTATTTCACTGGATTGCGTCCCTTAAATACACCTAGTGAAGAAGCCAAAATACGCATTGCGGTTTTCTCCCTTTGTGTCAATACATGACAGATAACCTGTCCTTATAAAATTGATATTGTTCGGCTCCGGTCGCCGATTGCCGGAAATTATGTGTTTCGGTGACTTGCCCACGATCCTATCACTGTGATAATAAAACAGACGACATGCTGTGTGTATAATCTTCACTTAGTCTTATCGCCGTGGGTAATCTCACACTATTTCGGGTTCTCAGTTTAAGCAGGTTTCAAGGAATAAGCCATTTAATAATATGTAAATAATGATTTATTACATAAAAATGACAACTGAATAATTGCGTTCATTTTGGTATTCATAAAGGTACAGTACAGAAAACGTTATTCTTTCGAGTTGAAACGCAAAGCACTAAAACGTAGAAAGGTAAAAATTTTGGACAATTCTGACGAATTATGTTTATCTTAGTGACAAACAGTTTGGAGCCTGATCAGACGCCGGTTACCCGGCGTCTGATCTGGCTCCAAACTGTTTGTAATAGAAATAATAGTTTTATCGTAAACGCGTATATTGAGAAATAATAACGATTTCCCCGCTGTAGCTAATATTTGGTAACATAATAATGTATTAAATTTTGTTCTATTAGACAAAAATGAAACGTCTAATACAATGTCATGAATATACAGTGTTTGATTTCAGAGTACCAGATCTGAATATTTTTTTTTTTTTTTTTTTATTTCTAATTTTTACTTTTACTCAAATCTTATGCAAACATTATTTTTCTGTATCCAAATGACTCTTTTAATTTTCTTATACACGTTGCTCGCCATTCTCGCCAAAATATTGAATATAAGTAAATGAACGGCACATACTTAATCATTGTAGACATTTCTTTTTTTTTCTTCTTTTTTGGCCTGGTACTTTGAACGACAGCTTTTAACTGCCTGAGCAGTTTGGGTCCTCCTAAGATGCCGTGTAACTCGGCCACTTACCAGGACACAAACTATTCGACACAGATTTAATACATGCATTTAAACTAGCTGAAATTTGCTTTTGGTAATCATTTCAGACATTTTCATCTTAACAGAAATAATTCAACATGATACAAAACGTGCCCTGAATCTAAGCAACGCTTTGATCCAAACATATCAAGAAAGCTCTGAAAAAAATTGAACACACTAAGTTGAATGAAAGTAAAGCAGCTTTCGGCTTAACTACAGTAACAATTAGAGACATTTATGCAATAAAGCCTCTCTAATGCGACCGCCCGGTCATTATGATTTGGGATTTTTAATTGCAGGTGACTGCTTAGCGCAGGGTTGAGTCGTATTGGGGCTCGTTCTTTCCTGCATTAGGCTGTCACCCTGAGGCCGACCATGATACTTATATGGAGTGGTCGCGTTAGAAAGGCTTTATAGATCAGTGCCCCTCAGTACCACTCTAATGACACATCAAACATTTGTTTATTGATAGTTAACCATTTCACTGTCTTTATGACGCAATAACGATTAACCCGTCAAACACAGCCGCTGCTATATCATCGCCCGCATTATTTTTGGGGGAATTTTATGCAGTTTTAACTTAAGAACAATAAATGTGAGTGTCAAACAGATCGGAAATTGATCAGACACAGCATGCCTAATTAGGATCCAAACTGTCGTCGGCTTTGGCAGTTAAAAGGTTAATGACAGTAAGCAATTTTATGCCTAAAACAACGATTCCTTTGTATTTCCGGGTCATTTCACACAACCCTTCATATGCAAACAAAGTATGTTTGAAAATCACACCTTCTTATCAAACAGCGTAGACTCAGATCACTCAAAGAAACCATCTGATCAGGGTTTGCATAGTCTTCCATTCAGCAATGCAGTTTAATAATGACAGCTCGAAGCAGTAAAATATTGACTAGATTTAACTGGACTGTCCAAAATTAAGCTTATATAAATTGTCATTTCTTTCGTGAAAGTACTGGACCCTTCTCTATATTCCTCTTATCTGTTTCTATACTGTCATCACATACAAGACCAATCATGTAGGATCATATAGGATGATCTCTGATCTGGGACTATACTGTTTGCATTTCGAAGTATTTAACGGTTATTCAAAGCAATTCAAAGCAAAATATTACTCAACATTCGATCTTTAAGATAACGCAGCATATTGGATAATATTTCATTACAAGAAAATTTGACAAAATTTCTAAAAATATCAAATCCAATTAAATTAGGTAATTTACCTGATCGTTTATTTTATTCAATTATTCATGACACTTTGGTAAAAAAGGTTATTACACATTATAACCAATCACATGTTTAAAACAATTTTATATAGATTTAATCAACATAAAACTTTATAAATTCTGCTGCTACAAACGTTTCGTAGAGGATGTCTCAAATTCAAGTGACGCTTTGCTGCATTTGTCTTAATCTGTTAATGCAACAGATTATTGCTAATAGGGTTAAAATATGTCCTTTCCCTTGGCAGATTTATGATACCAGCAATAAACGCCCCGGGTGGGTTGCCCGCTGATAATACAACGGTCGTTAATTTCCGTCGGAAATTTACGAACCTTAACGAGTGGTTCTAACATATTGATATCATGAAATATAGTATAATTCAACCTAAAAAATACTGTACAAGACACTAAGTTATTTTTCTGAAAATTATATCATTAAAAAGAGGATTGTTTTCTTAATTTACTCATAACGGGGCGGATATTTAATTTTAATAAATAAATTGCTTTTAAGAGCCAAGAATGGTACAACCCTCCCACTTTTTTGCATAATCGTATAAGAATATATAAGCAGTACTTTACTGTTTAAATAATCAAAAAATTACTGTTGAAGATGAAATATCATTTTAAAACATAATATACCATAACAAAGTTTAGATTTAGACCTTTCAACTCATAACGGGGCGGATATTGTGATTGGAATAATAATGGTTTTATTGCAGTTACAAAAATTGTCCCCTATCAATTCTTTGTAATCTAAATCGATGGCTTCTTGCTGGACAGTCACTTATCGGCTTATTTTCAAGGGGAGTAACTCCCTCGATTAAGCCAGGCATTTCACTAAAATAGTCCCTAATGTTTATACTGTCATGTATATGAACCATAATAAATGTTTTCTTTATTCTAGCAGATAGTAATTTAAAGCAGGCTGAAAGTAAAGCAGAATGTGCCTTAAGGCACATTCTGCTTTACTTTCAACCTGCTTTTAAGTAGTCACCTGTCTTCAAAACTAGAAACAGGCTATGGGGTAATGGGTTAAAAGTGGAGATATTTACCTCAGTGGAGGAATGATTTAGAGTTGTAAAAATGTTAATCTATGGAGTAAAGAGTTGACTAATGTTTTTGTTTTTTTCTGCAGATAGAAATTAGGGAGAAGGAGTGCAAGCTGATAGAGTTGAAGTCAAGGATTAGTGAACACTATGAAAATATTGAAGCACTAGAGATGCAGGTAATGACAATAGTGTATTGGAAGATAGTTATTGTGATTACTAGAAGCTTCGTTGCTAGGGTTAATGTGTTAACCCATAACCTGTTTCTCGTACCAATTACAGCTAGCTGAAAATAAAGCAGAACACTCCTAAAGAAGCATTCTGCTTAACTTTCAACCTGCTTTAATCTACCATTTGCTAGTTATACAAATATTTCTTATGGTGCATGTTAATTCTGACATGATAAAGTGGAACTTTTTTCTGTAGTGTAGGAACAAATTAAAGGCCCATTTATGGGATGGTTGTTATTTAAGTTTGTAGACTTTTTTCACAAAAGCTTTAGTTTTCGTAGCTGAAAAATAAAACAAGCACCACTGGAAACGTTGTTATTTTTCTGATTATGAGACATACAGTAAAACCTCTCTATAACGGCCACTAAAACGAGCACTATTTGGTTGTTTAAATGACAGGTGACAGCTTAAAGCAAGGTGACAGTAAAACAGAAAGCTCCTACAGGAGCTTTCTGTTTTACTGTCACCATGCTTTAAGCAGTCACCTGTCAAAAACAACTAATAAGTTAGCACACTTTAGTGACCGTTATAGAGAGGTTTTACTGTAATTTCATATCAGAACATAAAGCCATGGTAAAGTTATAGGGATTTGAAGAAAGGCACCTAAGCAAACCCGGGGCACGGTCGGGCAATAAACCGACGTCAAAATGACGCCAAGTGTAATTTACAACAAATTAGAGGTTCGTTATTTTTCAAGGGAGTTGGATACATTTCTAATGGTGATTTATCTATTTGTCATATGTGTCTATATACCCCTGTTCATTTAAGGTTGACACAATATTGTTTTATCTGTTCACTAATTCGTTCACATAGTCAAATTTAATGGATGTTTGCTTCACTGTTGCAAAACGTCCACATCGTTTGTTCCCTTTCATTGATGTTTGTCCTGTTTTAAAGCGTCCATGCCATTTGAAAACAAGTGCCATACAACAAGTTAATTTCAGTTTAGTTTTCCGAATCATATTCAAAGTCTTTGTAGGTTATTTTTCTAAATAAACACACACTTTTATCAATACTCTTGTTTCGACGTCAGCAGTTAACGTCATTTGCAATAAATAAAATGCTTACGGCGATAGGTTGAAGTCTTGTAGAAACTAGATGCAACAGTGTACATGTATTTTTTTTCAAATTTCAAGGGCATTACGCCATAATGTCGTTTTGGTGTCATATGCTTTTACACTGAATTTTAACGTCGAATGACATACTCATGGGGATGATTTTAAGACGAAACATAATATGAAAATGGCGTGCCCCGGGAAGCATTACATGAGTTGCTATGGAGACATTTTATTACCACTTGCAAATAATTATTTTGTAAAAAATAAAGTATCTTCGGAGCAAGAAGACTTTATATATCAATAAAAAACCTTATGATATCACATAGTTGATGGCATAGAAAAATAAGGACAAAAGTCTACGAACTTAAATAATAACCATTGTATAAATGCCCTAAAGATAATGACCTAAATACTTTTTTTTAATCATTTAAAAGAAAGATAGGATGCGAATAACTACAGGCACCGATCTAGTAGACAAAATATGTATTGATCTTTTTATTTTAAGATAACTGTTTCTTTCATGTAAAACTTCTCTAATATGACAACTCAATAGAAGGCAGAAAAACAGGTGACAGCTTAGTTTAACCCTTAGCCCGCCAAATAAATTGTCGTCTGCTATATTTCTCGTCTGCTTCAAGTTTCAAAGTGCTTCAAAATTGCTGAAAATGTTGTCCGAGTGTCAAACAGCTTGGATCCGGATGAGACGCCGAGTACTCGGCGTCTCATCCGGATCCAAGCTGTTTGCATATGGAGCTATAGTCGTGAGTGGCATGCTAAAGGTTAAATAAAGGTGAAGTTAGAAGAGTCACCTTGCTTTAAGCAGTCATCTGCCTGAAACACCGGATAATTAAAATAATTTAGTGGTCATAATAGAGGGGGTTTATTGTACTTTCTTATTTCATGTACTATAGTACAAGGGAGGTAACACTATACCTCTTTACTTGTAATGATCTGTTGCAGAAACAAATTCGTGAAGATGAGGTGAATAACACCAGAGCAGAGTTGGAGAAAGTCAACGTGGACAAGCAGCAGAAGGAGTTTGCATTACTAAAGCAGGTATACAAACTTTCATTTTACCATAATGTTCCTATTTTTGGTGCAATTTTAGGCAGGATTAAATGTAGGTTAATTATTGGCCAAACTAGTAAGTATACCCTGGGAAACAGAACCTTAATTGGTATCCGATATATAACAATGTCAGTTGTTTAACCCATTACCCCATAGCCCATTTCTAGTTTTGAAAATAGGTGACCACTTAAAGCAGGTTGAAAGTAAAGCAGAATGCGCCTTAAGGCACATTCTGCTTTACTTTCAGCCTGCTTTAAGCCACCATCTACTATAATATAGAAAATATTTATTATGATACATATCTAAAATTGTATAAATTGGAACTATTTTCTTCAGTTTGGGAACAAACTAAAGGCGTAAAAGGCATATTTATGGGGTAATGGGTTCAGTTAGCGCTCACAATTTGATCATGCTTTCCTGTCATAGAGGCTGTGTGCATGGAAATCTATTTTTGAAACAGTCAATTCAATAGTGAGTTTTTTTTGTCATTCAGCTTACTTGACAAACAAGTCACGCAGGGCTCCAGATAAGGGGGAGTAAACTGAACAAAACCAACATTTTCTCACTTATTTAATCACCAAAACCTATAGTGTTACTACTCATTAGAATCGTCTCTTTGGGACGATTCTAATGAGTAGTGACAGCATAGGGTTTAAAGCAGAAATAAAAAAATTAATTTTTGAAATACTCCCCTTATCTGGAGCCCTGTAAGTGCATCTGACCTTTATTAGCACATGTCAAGTTGGGGCTGGTTTTAGGAGCTTTCTACATCACTATTAACCTGCCTAAAGCAGGTACATACATTTTAACCCTTTACTCCATAGATAGTCAGTTTTATGCATTGCATAATTGTATTCCCCACTGATGGAAATATATAGTTTTACTTTTATACAATCTTCATTAGACACCATAAATTATAGCAGATGGTAGCTTCTAAGTAGGCTGAAAGTAAAACAGAACCTTAAAGGCCATTTGGGTCTTTACTTTTAACCTGTTTACATGCTCACGTATCTTAAAAAACTAGAAACAGGCTATATGCCCATAGGTTGTCATTTGTCTGTTAATTGACGTAAACAAATATTTGACTAGTTGCTTGATGTATTTTTCACTGTAGTGATATCAAGAAATTGTATTTCAGAGGCAATTCATTGAAAAGAGCACAAAGGAGTTCACCAATGAGAAGGCAAAACATGCTGCGGGAGTTCTTTGTTTAGAAAATAAGGTAAACCTTTCCAAGATGCAGGGCTTCCATTTCTCTGAATGTATATAAAATCTTCGGATTTTATCTTAGCAGATGATAGCTTAAAGCAGGCTGAAAGGTCTTAAGGCACATTCTGCTTTACTTTCAACCTGCTTTAATTGCCCTTGATAAATAGAAAATATGGAAATCTTAGGATTTTTCATGATCACTTATTGCAGCCCCAAAAATGACTATACATTATGGTTTGGGTCATCTTTCTCAGGACTCCAGATAAGGGGAGTATTTCAAAAACTAAAATCTTTATTTCTGCTTTAAACCCTATGGTGTCCCTTCTCATTAGAATCGTCTCAAAGAGACGATTCTAATGAGTAGTAACATTATAGGTTTTGGTGCTAAAATGAGTAAGAAATTGTTTGATTTGTAAAGTTTACTCTCCCTTATCTGGAGCCCTGCTTTCTTGATCAATCTGAAATACAGTCTTTGAGTCTAGCCAACACTCAGCAGAATACCTAATAATATAGTCTTTAACCCATTACCCCATAAATATGCCTTTTTATGCCTTTAATTTATTCCTCCATAGAAGAGTATAGTTCCAATTTATAAAATTGCAAATTTATATCTAAAGATATATTTGCTATATTCTAGCAGGTGGTAGCTTAAAGCAGGCCAATGGGAGATTATGTTTGTTGTTCAGAGGGAGTCGTTATAGGGAGGGAAATTGGCTTGCATTTGCAAACAGCTTAACCCGGTGTCTGATCTGGACTCAAGCTGTTTGTCACTCCTCATTAAATTTTTTTCTGTTAAAATGTCCATTATGTAACTTTGAGAAAAACAGCAGACTACAATTTTAAGCAGAGGACATTGCAGTCCTGAATAGGTTGGACATAATTGTCCTCTTTAGGGAACTGCGACAACGGTCATTGTAAGGAGGGAGTCGTTGTTGGGAGGGTCGTTGTAGGGAGGGAACACTGTAGCAGAAGTCATCAAGGCAGCGAAGAGATATCTCAGTAATACTTCAAAGAGTGGTTGCTTAAAGTACATGATTGACTCTACATCTTTAAATGTGGTACCTGATCTTGATCTGCACTGCATGCAGTTTCTGTTTAACATTTTATTATAACAACTTTGCTTGTATGCTTAAGGTTACTTTCTGTTTCAGAAAAGAGATATTGAAGCACAATTGCATAAGGCCAAAGAAGAGTTGAAAAATGTAGAAGCCCAAAAAGCTGCAGCTGAACAAGAGCAGGTATTATAATCCTTACACTACTGATTTTCAGAATGGACCAGTTTACTTTATGTCTCAAGGGATTGATTTCCAAAATGATTGTAATTACAGTAAAACCTCTCTATTACGACCACTAAATTATGTTATTTATTAGAGTGTTTACGATAGGTGACCGTTTAAAGCAAGGTGACAGTGAAACAGAAAGCTCCTTTAGGAGCTTTCTGTTTCACTGTCACCTTGCTTTAAACTGTCACCTCTCTATTATACAATCAATAAGCCTTCATTTTAGTAGCGAGGGTTTACTGTACATGACTGTATGACTAACAGAGCCCTCTGATCTAAGTCTACCATGTTTTCAAATATTGTTTTCTGCATAGCATAGTTAAAACATCAGGACTTAAGTGATCCTGTATTTATCTTACAATTAAATTAAAATGAAAGCTGTTTCAGACAAGTGGCTGTGTAAACCCTTTACCCCACAGGTACTTGACACATACTTTATTATCTATTAACACACACCCCCCCCCCCCCCCCCCCCCCATTAAAAAAAAAAAAAAAATTTTTTTTTTTACTATACTTCTATTATAGATACAAGGTAAACAGCGCAATTCGACACCTAGTCTTTACTATCCACTTAAACTGATGCTAAAATAGACTCGATCGCCGATATTCTCTTGTGGTATCCTCGGGCAAGGATTAATTTATCAATATCTACTTTTTATTTCATCAAATTCCGTCAAATAACGCCACAGTACGTGAATTATAACGAAAATAAGCATAAAAAAGTTTTCTGTCGTTCTCTTGGTACAGAATTTATTGCCCAAAATAAGGGGTAATCTGGTCGGTTTGCACATTTAACGGCCTTTACGGCTGGAACTTTCACCTAATTTCATTAGAGCAAACGCGTTTGTGTCGGAACATGACCCTCTTCACTATCAGCTATATGAAATATACATGTAATTTGGCATGAAATTGACAAGTGAAAGACTCATTTCATTGTGAATGCCATTTTGAATACCGGAATGAATTGAATGAACGGAGCGATCTCATTGGTCAAAATTAAACAGGTAAAGTTTCTTTTAATTTTGCATTCTATGTAAATTATATAAAACTGATAATATTTCATTTAAATATGATTTATAATATTTGGTGAAAGTTCCAGTGGCATAGGCCGTTTATTGTGGACAAATAACAGATCACCCCTACATGTACATTCGTTGCTATGTACCAAGAGAACGACAGAAAACTTTTTTATGCTTATTTTCGTTATAATTCACATACTGTGGCGTTATTTGACGGAATTTGATGAAATAAAAAGTAGATATTGATAAATTAATCATTTCCCGAGGGTACCACAAGAGAATATCGGCGATCGAGTCTATTTTAGCATCAGCTTAAGTCGATAGTAAAGACTAGGTGTTGAATTGCGCTGTTTACCTTGTATCTATAATAGAAGTATAATAAAAAAAAAAATTTTTTTTTTTTTTTTTTAAAAGGGGTGGGGGGGGGGGGGGTTAATAGATAATAAAGTATGTGTCAAGTACCTGTGCTTTACCCTATAAATATGCCATTTTACCGCATTAATTTATTCCTCCACTGAAGAAAATAATTTTAATCTATAGAGTCATGAATGTGTGTCATAAAAAATATTTGCTTTATTCTAGCAGGTGGTAACTCCAAGCAAGCTGACAGCAAAGCAGAATGTGCAATAAGGCGCATTCTGCTTTACTTTCAAGCTGCTTGTAGTGGTCATCTGTCTTCAAAACTAGAAACACGTTTATTTATTCCTCTACTGAGGAAATTTAAGGTCTACCATATACAGTCTTAAAGATGCACAATAAGAAATATTTACTGTAAATTTTAGAATGATATCATGCAGAGGAGCAATAGTGAGTTGGAACAGATGGAGCAGATGAAATTGGTACAGCAACAAGATATTGTAAAACAAGTAGCAGAGGTATGCCTTTAACCAATTGTATGCTGGGTAATATTTGGTGGCCATTTTAAAATGTCGTCTGCAGCGGGTATAACTCAAATATTTGCAAAATAAATTAGCAGTTTCTGATAGAATATTGACTTTGCTGCAAACAGTTTTGATCTCAGATCAGGCCCCACAATGTGGGGCCTGATCTGAGATCAAAACTGTTTGCCTAGAGGTACACCTAAAAGTTTATCCCACATAAAATGGGTTAATAATAACATTTCATTTGATTGGGGTTTGCATTCTGCTTTACTTTCAACCTAATTTAATTAAGTTGTCTTTATAAATGGAATAACAGCGGCTATGGGGTCATATACAACCTGAGCAAGTTTGAGAAATATCGGATAAAAATTATGGCCTCTAGAGTGTAAACACTGTTAAATATGGCATTTTCAGCAATTCAAAGGTAGATAAAAAAAATTTGACCTACTGGTTAGATTTCAATCATAATCGAACTCATCCCAACTCTTATGGTCACATACAATCTAAACAAATCATTAAAAAGAAACGTAGGATGCGAATAGCTACAGGCACTTAGTAGACAAAACATTTATTGATCTACCTGTTTCGACCTCTAAACAAGTTTGAGAAAAATTCAATAAAAATTGTGGCCTCTAGAGTGTTAACACTGAAATTATTGACGCCAGACATTCAAGACTTGCAAAACTCAACCTGAGCTACATCAGCTGAACTTACAAAACAAGAGGGCCTTGAAGGCCCTGATATCGCTCACCTGTTGTAATGAAGCCTGATAGCTTTACCTTTCTGTTTCACCCGTTTTAATCTTAATCCATTCAAATTTGTATGTAAACAATTTTGGACTACAACCTATTCTAGTATAGTAGAGTACATCAAGGGCAGATAACTAGAGCCAAAACAATACTGAAATGAAGTCTTTTCTAGCATTTCAAAGTATATCAAGGGCAGATAACTATTGCCACAATGATTAGATTTCAACAATAATTGCACTCTTTCTAGAACTTATAGCTATATACTTAATACGGCGTATAATCAAAATCCATTTCAATCTGTAGTTGCAAGAGTGTAAACAATGTAAGATATGGCATTTTAAGCAGTTCAAAGGTATATAACTCTCAATATATTCGTTTGATTTCAACCTTAACCGAACACATTTGAATTCTTATGGTCATATACAATCTGAGCAAGTTTGAGAAAGATTGGATAAAAAAGTGTGGCCTCTAGAGTGTAAACACTGTTAAACATGGCATTTTCAACAATTCAAAGATAGAAAACTCCGATTTCAACCCGAAACAAACTTATTTGAACTATTATGGTAATATACAATCTGAGCAAATTTGAATAAATATTGTGGCCTCTAGAGTGTAAACACTTAAATTGTTGACGATGGACAATGGACGCCGGACATTCAAGGATTGCAAAAGCTCATCCTGAGCTAGCTCAGGTGAGCTAAAAAGTAGTGATTTTAATCGAAAAATCATCACGAACATGTTATCTATGATTGAGTAAAATTTTGAGTCTGATTCCCTACACTACTATGCAGAGCCTTATTTACAGATGTTTCTCTATATATCCTGTAGGTTTTTCTGCCATCAATTTGCTAAGGTTTTAGTAGTGAAATTAAATACACCTGTTTGTCATTGATTTATAGAAGTTTATTTAACCAATAATTGTAAATTCAACCGTATCTAAACGAAAAAAAAAAAGATTTTAGTGATCTTAAATACGGTATGCAGTTATCTGTGCTTCCAATAAATGAAATATTGAAACTGATGAATCCTTGTGGCATTCCTTATTCTAATTCACATTTGATTTATTCCTCCACTGAAGAAAACAGTTTCATTTTTATAAAGAAACGAAAATGCAGTACAAGAGATATTTTCTGTATCTAGCTGCTCAGGTAGCTTAAAGCAGGTTGGAAGTAAAGCAGAATGGGCCTTAAGGTAGCTGTTGACAATCGATACTGCAAGCGGATTTTTCTAATTTATTGTCGTGATTGATGATTTTCCCCCCCAATTTTATAGCTGACGGATGAAAATGGTACACATCCCATCAGAATATGCCAATTTACAAAAAATATTTTAATTTTTTACGATTTTATAAGAACATTTAAAAAAAATTCAAACAACGATATCAAAGCCATCTTTATTTGTAACATGATTAAAATTGCCAAAACTACTCTTTATAAACATATCTAGGGATCCGTGTCTCAGATTTTTAAAATACCGCTTCAAACCTTTGTTATGTAACATCAAAGATTTTTTACGGTTTAAAGTCGACCACTATTACGTAACGCTTTATAACGGACCACTGGAGCTACTTATACAATTTCTGAGACACGATTCCCTCGGGGAGATAATACCCTTTCATCTGCTTCAAACCGCACAAAAATTGAACCCCCACAGCGAAAGTTAGGGGAGTTAAAAAATACCGCTTGCTTCAAATTATGTAATGCCGGAAACTCCAATTAACTGACTGATGTGTCAATTAGGCTCTCGTGACCGCCCGGTATTCAACTAAGACCTTCTTTTTCAACAAATAACATGACCCAGCTTATGATCAACCAATTCGTTAAACTCCGCCCCAAATTAACAAAGCCAATCATATTAAAATAACGTTTTTAATACGGTAAAAGTTGTAAATCACCTCTGACAGCTTCGGAATAAACCACCTATCTAGTCATGTAATCTACCCAATTGAGGCACCTAGCAGGGATTCTGACGCGTGATTTACCGGTAAAATGACCGAGAAAGCAAGAGAGAATTTGGTAACTTGTAGAAAATACCTTTATCTATCAGGATTTGTAAAAAAGTATAAAACGACTATTTTACCATTTATTTCGGTAAATGCTACCGTAAGTCACATTCTACTTCACTTCCAATCAGTTTTAAGTAGTCTCCCGTCTTCAAAACTAGAAAGAGTAAAGGGTTAATTTTACTCATGCCAATAATTACTGTATGGGATTCAGATCAGTTGTCCCTAATAAAGTATGGTGTCTGCATATTAGTAAATATACATCTCCATCAAACCAAAAGAATAGTGTGTATGTGTTGCTGATGATGATAAAGAGTGTGTGAATAACGAATTTAAACTGTGTAGCAAAATGTCTTCAACCAGGTAGCGAATGCCAGATGTGAAAGTATCAAGGTAGTGAAAGGTCCAGGAATTAGTAAAAGACTCATGGGTATCCAATCATCCAGTTATCCACAACCCAATAGCCTATTTCTAGTGTTGGAGACAGGTGACCACTTTCAACAAGTTGAAAGTAAAATGTCAATTAAAGTGCATTCTGCTAAAATTACTTTCAACCTGCTGAAACATAGGATACAGGAAAAATTTCTAATGATGCATGTGCAATTGTTCATGACTATAAAGCTTTACTATACATTTCTACAGTGGAGGAATAAATTAATGGTGTAAAAAGGCTTATTTATGTGGTAATGGGTAAAATAATAATAAATGTGCTTCATGTCAATATTTGTACTTCAATTTCATTTACAGTGTGTTAATTTGTAACTTTAGCTTTGATATTAAATATTAAATTGAAGATAGTAAGTAATGGACAAGCTTATATATTATAATATTAAATTTTTTTTCAGAGTCAATCTAATGAAAAACAGGTGGTTGTTACTCGTCAGATATTGATGGTGGTACAAGCTGAAGTAAAAGAATTGAATGATACCTATGAAAAGACGGTATGGTATCTGTTTTCAATAACTTTGCATTAACTCTTTCATACAATTAATAGTGAGATTTTTACCCCTTCACACTTTCATTGTCGTCTGCTTCAATTTTGTAGTTTGCAAGATAGTTTCAAAAATAGCTTCACTGTAGTATATGACTTAAAACATATCCATACCAGTGTCAAACAGTTGGGATCTTAATCAGACGCTGCGTTACACGGGGTCTGATCAGGATCCAAACTGTTTGCAAACACGCTTTTTGGCATCATTAAGAATGAAAGGGTTAAATTATTCATATTAGTCATATGTTTTTCATTTATCAAACTACTGATATGATAAATGAAAACACTTGTTAAAAGATTGACATAGAAATTTTAAACTAGATCTATCTGAAATAAAGTTCTTCAGAAATATTACTGCAAGGACAAAAATACAGGAAGCTTGTATAGGAGTTTTCTGTATTATTATAGTCCTGCAATAAGTTGTCACCTTGCCAGTTTATCTTATTACCTCATAACCTGTTTCCAGTATTGAAGATAGGTGACCACTTAAAGAAGATTGAAAGTAAAGCAGAATGTGCCTTTAGATGCATTCTGCTTTACTGTCAGCCTGTTTTAAGTTACAATCTGCTAGGATATAGAAAATATTTCTTATAGAGTATATTCATGACTGCATAAAATGGAATTATTTTCCTTCTTGGAGGAATAAATTAGAGGCGTAAAAACGCTTATTTATGAGGCAATGGATTAATAAATTGATTGGCTGCTTGAAACAGGTTTCACTGTAATCTTTTTTTTTTCTTTTTTTTTCAGAAAAAGACTTGTGACACTGAAATAGATAAGGCCAAGAAAGATTTTAAGGCAATTAAGGATGAACAACAGAAGGTCATAGATGAGGTAACTTTCCAAGCATGAGCAATATGAATTCAAAGGTTCAGGTCTAATATAATTATTTTACTGCTAACAAATTTTGAATGTTTAAAAAAAAATCTGCTCAAGTTCTATAACAATTGTACTTTTTCAGGAATACAATTGCAAATGGTAAACTGTTTGGATTTGGATCAGATGCTGCATTAAGCAGTTACTGGTTTGGATTCAAGCTGCAGAAGGTATTACTATAGAAGTAATATACAAAATGCAAATATTGCAAAATGACAAACAGTGCACACTCTGAACAGATACTGAAAACAAGCTATGGGGTAACAGAATATCACTTTTCAAGTCTGTAACTACGGTATATCTATGCAAAGGAAAGTACTACACAACTAGGAAGTCTTGAACATAAAATACAGAAGGCATTAAGTATATTTCTAGATGGCAGCTTAAAGTATGTTCCTTAATTACCCCATAGATACACCTTTAATTCCTCCACTGATGTAAATATTTCTCCTTTCTACAGTTATGAATGTGCACCTTAAGAACTAGTTTCTTTATTCAAGCAGATGGTAGCTTAAAGCAGCCTGAAAGTAAAGCAGAATGTGCCTTAAGGCACATTCTGCTTTTATTTCTTCCTGCTTTACTAGAAACAGATTATGGGGTAGTGGGTTAAGGAATATTCTGTTTTACTTTCAGCCTTCTTTAAGAAGTAATCTGTTATCAAAACTTGACACAGACTATTGGGTTAATGATGAAACTAAAATGGGACTTTTTTAGGCTTGAACTATTTGCCACTCAAATTGTCCGCAGTATACATTGTCAAAAAGAATTGTAGTTTTTACATTCTATTGTTTATTATTTGAATTTGGTTTAATTTAACCCTTTACTCCATAGCCGTTATCTGGTATTTAAGATAGGTGAAAACTTAAAGCAGGTTGAAAGTAAAGCAGAATGCACTTTAACCCATTTGTGCCCACGATCCCATATATGGGACATACGCAAACAGTGTAGACTCTGATCAGATACTGCATTATGCGGTGTCTGATCAGAGTCTACACTGTTTGCTGATAGGAATTCCAAAATAAAACAAAATAAGAATGAAAATTTTGACCATGGAAGAATCCACTGGGCGTAAATGGGTTAAGGTGAAATCTGCTTTACTTCCAGCCTGCTTTAAGTAACAATCTGCTAGTACAGTGGTAAATACGCTATTCCTACCCATTTACGCGTTAATCTATGCGTAAGAAACGCAAAGTGAACGGTTAACGAACAGTTAACGCCTAACGATTTTAACGCGTTTAAATGCGCTAATAAACAATTATACCAATGCAGTCTCGGCTAAGGGTCAGTCGGCTAAGTGATGACCCTTTCATCTGGGCTCTTTTAACCATGTAAAGAAACCATAAAGAAACGGCTAGGAAATGCGTTTAACGAAACGGATAATAAACGCGTAAGAAACACATAAAGTTGGTAGGAATAGCGTATTTACCACTGTATATACATGTAGTAATATTTCTTATGGTACATATTTTCCTACTGTTAGCGTATATTAATGCTTTTTGAAAACACTGTGTACACCCAGATCAGACAGCTCCTGAAGGAGCTGGCTGAAGGAGCTGCCTGTGAAGTTAAGAGTCTATCTGGCACGAGTTGGCAACTCTTTCCTGGAGAAAATTTCCCTTATGTTTTTAGCTAATGTAGTTACTTTATTGCCCTTGTTTGTTTTACTATAAACTTGAAGATTGAAATGTCTCAATAGCAACCAGATACGAGGGACATTTGAAAAGTACTGATAATTGAGCCATAACTTAACATTGCTTGGTCTGATTTTATTGAAGTGCACATTATCTAAAAGATACAACCTTGCTCTAGTGATAAAGAAAAAAAAAGAAATAGTAATCGAAGAATTTGATCAACACCTTTATGTCATTAAATATATATATAAATTACCCAATGGATTGTCAACAAAAGGAGCCCCTGCACCAGTTAATCGGGCATATTTCTTTTTGGTCTGCCTGTCTGTCCACAACTTTAACCTTGGCTATAACTTTGGAAACTACATAGGATAGAGACTTTATATTTGAAATGTATACTCACCTCAAGAAGCTCTTGAGCTCAGTACAACTTTGGTTATGTTTTGCAACTGTTAAGCTCATTTAGAGGTAAAATAGGATGAATTGAACATAGGCCATAACTTTAGAATTGCATGTGATAGAGAATTTAAATTTGGTACAACATGGGTCATCTGAAACAAAGGTCAAGGTCACATCAGAGACATTGAAACACCTCTGGTATTTG
Organism: Gari tellinella; assembly: GCA_922989275.2. NCBI lineage: Eukaryota > Metazoa > Mollusca > Bivalvia > Cardiida > Psammobiidae > Gari > Gari tellinella. The sequence continues at coordinate 68,460,114 of OV277866.1, forward strand.
CCACTTACTGTGATACAGTTCTGGTTTAATTAAAGATATTTCTTGTAACAAATTCATGTACAGTATTATTTTGTTGTATTCAGCTGAAACAATATAATGGACAACTTCATGGGGCACAGCAAGAATTGCAGAGAATACAGGCTGATATAGAGACAAAAACAGAGCAGGTAAATTTCATCCCTCCCCATATTATGTCGGTCTGAATGTAGTCTACAATATTTGTTGTCTGGTTAAATTTTTAGAATTGATTTGTTCACATTTTCTTTAAGAAAATATCCTCAAAGTGTCAAACACTTGAGATCCAGATGAGATATTACTTGGTTACTTGGTGTTTCATCTAGATTCAAGCTGTTTGCAACAGGTATAACAACCTGTTGGCAGCATGCAGAAGGTTCATCCATTTATGCCAAGTGGATTGTCAACAAAAGGAGCCCCTGCACCAGTTAATCGGGCATATTTCTTTTTGGTCTGCCTGTCTGTCCACAACTTTAACATTGGCTATAACTTTGAAACTACATAGGATAGAGACTTTATATTTGAAATGTATACTCACCTCAAGAAGCTCTTGAGCTCAGTACAACGTTGGTTATGTTTTGCAACTGTTAAGCTCATTTAGAGGTAAAATAGGATGAATTGAACATTGGCCATAACTTTAGAATTGCATGTGATAGAGAATTTAAATTTGGTACAACATGGGTCATCTGAAACAAAGGTCAAGGTCACATCAGAGACATTGAAATACCTCTGGTATTTGCCACTTACTGTGATACAGTTCTGGTTTAAAGCCACTATATTACTCCCACATAATCAGAATCAAACATTTTTCTTACATGAAATTTATGTCACTATCGTAAGCGTTCCATATAAAAAGAAGTAATACGTGGTGATATTTGAAGCAATATTGCTAACGAACAGTGAAATTTGTGGAAACAAGTAATCAAGTTTGTTTATTTTTGAATAGCGACGAACATTTACGGACATACTCGGTAAAGCTCATTTGCATAATTCTATACAACAAGTCGAGTGCTTTACAACCAAAGAGAGACAACTCCTTTAAGTTTGGCCGTTAAACTGATGTAATGTAAACACATTGTCGGAATTTGTCGCGGCCGAATCAATCACGTGACCTTTATGCGATCGATCGAAAATTCTCGGAACCAGCCCGTAATCTTATTTGTAAACAAACCCGCTTATAATGTAAACCACCACGATAAGAATTCGACACATTTAGGTAGGATTCTTTACGAAGTGGGTGCATATGTCAGGCTTCTTACACTCGATTTCACTTAGTTTTAATACATAGAAAATGCACACATATAAGAAATTGCGCGTTTTAAACACCAATTTGAGCGGGATTGTGCCTTTAATTAAAGATATTTCTTGTAACAAATTCATGTACAGTATTATTTTGTTGTATTCAGCTGAAACAATATAATGGACAACTTCATGGGGCACAGCAAGAATTGCAGGGAATACAGGCTGATATAGAGACAAAAACAGAGCAGGTAAATTTCATCCCTCCCCATATTATGTCAGCATGAATGTAGTCTACAATATTTGTTGTCTGGTTAAATTTTTAGAATTGATTTGTTCACATTTTCTTTAAGAAAATATCCTCAAAGTGTCAAACAATTGAGATCCAGATGAGATATTACTTGATTACTTGGTGTTTCATCTAGATTCAAGCTGTTTGCAACAGGTATTACAACCTGTTGGCAGCATGCAGAAGGTTCATCCATTTATGCCAAGTGGATTACTCCATGCTTATATATTGGATTAGTCCTTCTGATCCTAAAGGAGCTTTCTGCATTACTTAGGTCCTGCATAGAGCTGCAACATTATATAAGACTGCTTATTTGGCTTCTTTTGATTTGGCATTTAAAACAGGTTTTTATGTTTACTTTTGTTTCATTCAGATGCAAAGATATACTGAACTACTAGACGGGGCAAACCAAATGCAAACTTATAAATAAAATAGAGAAAATGACATTTTTTAAAAAGAAAAATTGACATCTCAAACATGTCAAGTCAATTCGAATGTTGATGGGAACTTAAAGAGGCTCGCAACCGGATCAAGCATTAAAAATAGTTATTTGTAAATATATGTCAAATGCTTATATAAATGGGTTAAATTTAGTTTAGGATAATAAATTCTGTTAAAAAATGCATTTCCAAAAAAAAAAAAGAAGAGGCTCTGGTGGGATTCGAACCCGTGACCATCCATGCGGAGACAAAAATGAAAAATGAGGCATCGCCTTTACGCCCTCGGCTACGGACGCTCTCTATATATATCATATGGTAGCGAATTAACGTACTTCAATGATAGCTATTAATAGAACATTATTCGGCTCGGGTTTATGTCTGACCCCGTGTAGAGAAGCAACAACAACAACTATACCGTTAGCTAACGCTATGGAAAAACGATGGAAAATATCTAAAAAACTAAGATTCGGTGACGATTCTTGAGACGTTTTTTGGACTGATCATATTTTTTTAATGTCAAAAGCCAAATAATGCCACAAATTTGCTTTTATTTGAGTATTTTATTTTATTTTGACAAGAACACCATCCGGTTGCGAGTCCCTTTAAAGCAGGCTGAAATTATTAAAATTAAAAACAGGCTATGGGCCGGTCATTGTTAAATATTTCATCCATTGAAATCGCTGCATTATAATGAACAAACTTACAAAAGAACACTACTTTATTGGTCCCCTTCAATTTTATTAAAAAAATGTCATTTCATGGAGAATCCTGGATGCCTTGGCAACCAAAAGTATTAAATTAAAATTATTTTCTGTCCAGACCCAATAGCACAGTCACTAGAACTAAGTTATGTTGTATACATCAATGTCAACTTGTCAAGTAGCTGTCTGCTACTCCTAGAGTCAGAATGGGTATCACCCTGAGGACCCCTTTAACCCTTTCCCCTCATAGAAGTACCTTTTAGAGCATTTAATTTATTCCTCAACTGAAGAAAATAGTTTCAATTTATAGTCAGAAACATGTACAAAAAGAAACATTTTTTCTATATCCTAGCAAAGGGTAGCTTAAAGCAGGCTAAAAGTAAAGCAGAATGCACCATAGGCACATTCTGCTTTACTTTCATCCTGTTTTGAGTAATCACCTGTCTTCAAAATTAGAAACAGGCTATGGGGTAATGGAGTAAATTCAATTGCAAGGTAAACCTTAAAATACAACCTTCTCCAGAGCTACATTTAAGCCTTTAGCTTGAATAAATTGAATGAAGTTACCTCATTTGTTCAGACCATATCCCTATATTCTTGCAAATGGTTTGTTGCTTTCTCCGAAACTATGTCTCTAAAATCAGGTTTGACTGTAATTAGAAGCGGCTTACAGCAGACTGAATACAAAGTAGAATGTGCCTTAAGGCCCATTCTCTTTACTTTCAACCTGCTTTAAGTGGTAACCTACCTGTATTTTCAAAATTAGAAACAGGCTATGGGGTAATGGGTTAAGCTAAGATAGTGTTCCGCACCCTAGAACCAAAAAGCAATATGCACATTTTTATTTAGTATCCTGTAGGAGCTTTTTGCTTTACTTTTGTCTCGCATTTAGCAATCACCTGCCATATATGTAATAAAGTTAGCTAACTGAGGGGTCGTAATAGAGAGGTTTAACTGTATTTTCTTTCATTTAAATTGTTTCAGAAAAAAACTATTGACCAACAACTAAACAGTACCAAGAGTGAATTGGAGAAAGCAAAGGCAGAACTAAAGGCAAAAACTGAAACTGCATAGAAGGTACTAAGAATATTGATACGGCTCTAACCCGTTACCCCATAAAAATGCCTTTTTACGCCTCAAATTTATTCCTCTATGAAAAAAAATAAATTCAAATTCATTAACTAATGATTGTGCATTATAAGAAAAATTGCTCTTTATCCTAAGAAATGATAGCTTAAAGCAGGCTTAAAGTAAAGCAGAATGTGCCGCAAGGCTCATTCTGCTTTACTTTCAACCTGCTATTAGTGTTCACCTATTTTCAAAACTAGAAACAGGCTATGATAAATAAAATTTGCCCAATACTTTTTCTATGTCAAAAACCCTTCATAGATGACACTAGCCTTGGAATTTTTCTAAGTCAAAGACTTAATTTAACCATCTGCACACTGTCTGCGAATTTATGATAACTGTCATCTAGATCCAAACTGTTTGACACCCTGAAAATATGCCTTTTAACCCATTCCTCCTTTTTACATCTTTAGTTTATTCCTCCACTAAATAAAATAGTCCACTTGATATAGTTATGAATATGGGCCGTAAGAAAAAACATAGTTTCTTATGATAGCAGATGGTAACTTAAAGCAGACTGAAAGTAAAGCAAAATGTGCCTTTACCGATTACCCCATAGCCTGTTTCTAATTTTGAAAATAGGTGACCACATAAGGCAGGACTAAAGTAAAGCTGAAAGGCTATCTGTTAGAATATAGAAAAAAGTTCTTATCATACATATTAATAACTGTATAAATTGGAAATATTTTCTTCAGTGGAGGAATAGATTAAAGGCATAAAAGGGGTATTAATTGGGAAATTGGTTAAGATCCATTCAGCTTTACATACTTTCAACCTGCTTTAACCCTTTCCTAAATAAATACTTCACCTTTTTAAGCCTTTAATTATTCCTCCTCTGAAGAAAATAATTCTTATTTTATTAAGTAATGAATATGTACTACAATAGTACTATGAAATATTCTTAATATAAAGTTTAGACTGCATTAGAACGAGTCTTTGTGAAATGGACGGGGCGGAGCATTAGCCTAGTCCGTCTTTTTCATGGAGACTTGTCCTTTGCAGTCTAACCGATTTAGACCGCCCATATATCCAAATAAGGAATATTGTTCACAAAGCTATGTAACTATGTGACGTGCAAATGGTGGTTGCTATTCTAACAAGCCATGGGGTAACAAGTTAATAATTTTCAAGAATTATTGTGGATGACAAATTTTGTCCGCTACCTTATGCCTTTAATTTATTCTTCCACTGGATAAAACACATGTACTTCATACTGTCATAAATATGCACCAAAAGAAACATTTTCTATCATCCTAGCAGATAGTACCTTAAAACAGGCTGAAAGTAAAGTACAGGTAGAATGCGCCTTATTCCATTACCCCATAGCCTGTTTCTTGTTTTGAAGACAAGTGGTCACTTAAAGCATTCTGCTTTACTTTCTGCCTGCTTTAAGCTACTATCTGCTAGGATATAGAAAATATTTCTCATGATACTTATTTATGATTGTATAAAATTGAAGTATTTCCTTCAGGAGGCATAGATTAAAGGCATAACAAGTCATATTAAATGGATTAAGGTGCATTCTGCTTACTTTCAGCCTGCATTAAGTTACCATTTGCTAAGTCTTAAAGATTTAGGGACTATTTCTTATGTTGTACATGTATATTTGTTTAATGTATAAAAAAGTGAAAAGGTGCATCTATGGAGAAAGGGTTAAGTGGAAAACAAACGAATATGTTTCAGGGAAAAGACTCTGGAGTAGAGACAAATGGAAGCCAAAGTAATCAACCCCAAGACCAGACCATAAGAGAAGACAAGGGCAGTCAGGGAAATGGAAATCCAGCTCAATAGTGATCATCAACATTAACTTTTACTATGTTGGAAACCATTACATGCATCATTTGCTAACAGTGTTCATAACAAGACTGCGCGTTCAATAAGCGCTTATGCCCCCGGTGGCAACCTTGACAGTATATTTTGAATATTTTCTAAGTCCAAATTAGGTCAAGGTCAAGGTCAAAATCAAGGTTGGGTGATAATGGTCCAAGGCAAAAACTGTATAAGTATCCAAGCATTGGAGTAAGCAGTGTTGATGCTAAGCGAAACGGTAAAATCTAGTTAACCAAGAAATAGCCAACTCAAAATATTCTAAGTCCAAATGAGGTCAAGGGGTCAAAATCAAGGTTGGGTATTATCGGTGGCTAGGGAATGGTCCAAGGCAACAACTGTATAAGTATCCAAGCATTTGAATAAGTGGTGTTGTTGCTAGACGAAAAGGTAAAATCTACTTAACCTGGTTACGGACGGACGGACAGGACGATTACTATATGCTCCCGCATCTGTCGATGCCGGGGGCATAAAAAGTATCTCTCAAGAGCAGTCCAATAGAGAAGCCAGGGAAATGGGAAACCAGCTCAATAGTGATCATTAACATTAACCTTTACTGGGTGGGAAACCAGTAAATACATCATTGCAAGCAGTGTGGACCCAGATCAGAGGGCTCCTGAAGTAGCCCTCTGATCTGGGTCTACACTGTTTGTTGTTTTGTTTTAATATTTTTTTTATAATTCCTCAAGAGTCAATATAAACTGGTAAATCATTAAGAGATGAGGCCCATGCATGCCTAAATCGCTCACCAAGACCAGGGTCACATGACCCCTGAAGTGGGATTATTTATGATATAATGATATAATTTCATCAATCTTGCTGATGAACCTGAAGATGAAATGTTTTGTCAAATATCTAAACTCATGACTTTGTACGAGGTTTCAGAGAGGAAGACTTTTCATTAAAGAAATCTAATTTTAGCTTATGTGACCAAGATATGCAACAGAACGGAACCATTTCAACAAGATTGTTAAAGGACCTCTAGAAGTATGCCAAATACCAAAGATCTGGCCATATTAGTTTCAGAGAATATGAAGTTTAAAGATTTCACTACATAACTCTGTGTAAAATTGGGGGCCTCCGTGGCCTAGTGGTATAGTCACTGTGACTTACATCACTAAGCTCCTCATTGCTGTGATTTCGAATCCCAGTAGGGTCATTTAGATTTTTCATGTGGGGAAGCCTTCCAGCTGGCTTGTGGAAGGTCGGTGGTTCTACCCAGTTGCCAATTTGTGCCTGAAACAGTACATAAAGAACTTCTGGGGTCTTCCTCCACCTATATTTAGCTGGACGTCGCGATGACTGAAATACTGTTGAAAGCAACGAAAAATCGAAACAAATCAAAACTGTGTAAAATTGCGACCCACAGGATGGGTCATTTTTTACCCCAGGGGCATAATTTTAAAAATCTTGATAGAGGACATGTAGATTATGCTTTGTACAAAATATCTAAGCTCAGGGTACTGTCGTTTCAGACGAGGAGATTTTTTAAGTTTTCATTAAAACAATCCATTTTAAGCTCATGTGACCTAGATTATATGCAATGGTCGGGAACTATGCCAATATTGTTTGCCTTTATGACCTTGACCTTTAACCTACTTTGTAAAAGTCTTTAAATGCCTATAACATTTGAACCACTAGGCCTAGGGCTTCCCTATTTGGTATGTATCTTTTTTGTGCTAAAATCTTTCCAACAATACATGTACCAATGTTTCTACCATGTGGCCTTGACCTTTGACCTATTTTTGCAAGTAAGTATTAACCAACATTATGTTGGCTGGGGGCATTCATGTTTCACAAACACTTTGCTTGTTGTCTATTTAAGTTGATTTGAACAATATACTGCAAAATGGTAAACAGTGCAGACCCTGATCAGAGGGCTCCTGCAGGAGCTACTGTGGGGGTTTTCAAGGACAAATGGTTTCTACATTATTTGTATTGTTTATATGTAAATACAACCATATGCCTTTTTGCATGCCTCTGTGTTTATGTCTAATTGAAATATATGCAATTTAACTACATGTATTTTTATACTGATTTTGTTAGAATATTTATGGAGCTGGGGGGCGTTCACGAATTATGATCAACATGCATGCAAATATTTACAGCAGAAGGAAAATTCTAGGGAAAAATCAGTCAGGGGCTAGAGTCTGTAAATCCCCCATAACGTCAATCAGTAAATTTTGTAGATGACGTTGATTTTTTCAGTAGGTCTTATTTTATAGGCTCTACATATTTCCAAGTTATGGAAATCAAATTAGAACAGGGATAATCACTGTAACTTTTAAATTTGTCACTAAAACAATTTGCGACTGTTAAAAACCTCATCTCATCTCAAATTTAAAGATACAGTACATGTACGATTAAACCCATAATAAAATGAAGAAAATTGTCTACAGGAAGAGTGCAGACTCATGTAAGACACATCCTGTAAGAAAACAGTGAAGACTCTGCAAAGCTGTCTCAGGGCTCCAGATAAGGGGGAGTTTTCTGAACAAATCCAACTTTTTCTCACTCATTTCAGCACCAATCCTATGGTGTTACTACTCAATAGAATCGTCTCGAAGAGACGATTTTAATGAGTAGTGACACCATAGGGTTTAATGCAGAAATAAAGATTTTAGTTTTTGAAAACTACTCTTATCTGGAGCCCTGTGTCTGATCTACAATATTTTCAAAAGGCTCAAATAATACCCTAATACCAGGCAAGGGATTAATTTAGGGAAAAATACTAAAATAAAAAATTAAGAATTTAAAATGCTTTATTCCCAGAATCCTTAACAAGCAATATTTAGAAAAATATGTGTAACATATGTATATTCCTGCACTGAAGAAAATACAGTCAAACTTCGATATCTCGAAGTTGCTAAACTCAAACTATCCCATATTTCGACACATGAACTGCATTATGTCATGCTCTGTTATGTGGAACATACCAATATTTCAAAGTTAAGACATGGCTTAGCCACGTTTTAACTTTGAAATAGGGGTATGTTTGATTTAACCGAGTTAGATATATCAAAGTTCGATTGTAATTCAAATTCACACACCCATGAATATATATCATAAACAAGATTGCATTTAATAAATGCCTATGCTCCTTGTTGCATCCTTGCCAATATATTCTGATTCTTTCCACATCAAAACTAGGTCAAGTTCAAAGTCAAATCAAGATTGGGTGGCTTGGTTGTATATGGAATGGTCCAAGGCAACAACAATAAGTATCCAAGCATTCTAGTAAGCGGTGTTGATGTCCACGAAACAGTAAAATCTGATTTATCGAACTCATTGATTTAAAAAAAACGATAAATATTCGACAAAGGCTTGAAGCCTCGTTTTATAAAAGACTCATTTAACCCTTTACTCCATTGCTTTAAAGCGCATTCTGCTTACTTTCATGCTATTATCTGTTAGGATACAGGAAATATTTCTGATAGTGCATAGTCATGACTATATAAAATGGAACTATAGTTGAGGAATAAATTCATGGTAAAATAGGAGCAGGGTTCTAGATAAGGGGAGTATTTCAAAAACTAAAATCTTTATTTCTGCATTAAACCCTATGGTGACGATTCTAATGAGTAGTAACACCATAGGATTTGGTACTGAAATGAGCGAGAGAATGTTGGATTTGTTCAGTTTACTCCCTCTTATCTGGAACCCTGTAGGAGTATCTCTGGATTAATGTATTAATAAATTCAATATATCATAAACACTAGTGTAATATTCTATATACCAGTACATATACAGTAAACCTGTTTAAAGCTCCAATAAAAAGGAATTGGAAGTTTTACCGAAAATTGGCAATTAAACCATTACTCCATAAATACGCCTTTACTTCATTCCTCAACTTAAGAAAAAGGTTTTACTTAATATGCACCATTAGAAAGTAGGCTGAATACAAAGAAGAGTATGCCTTATTGATTTCAGGCACATTCTGCTTTACTTTAAACCTGCTTAAACCATTACCCCATACATAAGCCTTTTTACGCCTCTATTTTATTCCTCCACAAATATAGTCATGAACATTTACCATAAGAAATAGTTTCTATGTTCTAGTAGTTGGTAACTAAAAGCACGCTGAAAGTAAAACAGAATGTGCCTTAAGGCGCACTCTGCTTTACTTTTAACCTGCTTTAAGCTGTCATATATCTTCAAAACTAGAAACAGGCCATAGGGGTAATTGGTTAAGTGGTCTTGAAGACTTTCATCAAAACTAAGTAATAGGCTATGGTTAAAGGTTAAACTGATTTCAGGCGTTGAGTACTTATACCATTACCCATCCTTTTGACATTATTTGCTCCAAAACCTACTGGAGTGGAAGCTTTGTAAAACTGAGATCATTTTGAATGTAATCATAATTAACACATTTACTACCCTATGTAGTAACATTGAAAAACAGTTAGGAACCAGACGAGACTATGTGTAAAGTTTCTTCTGGATGCAAACCAGTTTTCACCCATATTAGAACTTGACCTGCATTAATTGTTGTTATAAGGCGACAACAAGAATCATCGAAATCTGTCAACAAGTCGAGGCTGCCATAAGTTGATCTGGAAAAATCCTAAGATTTCAAACAAAATATTTATAAAAGCATGATTACTTAAAGCAGGTTGAAAGCCTTAAGGCGCATTCTGCTTTACATTCAACCTACTTTAACTCTTTGAAGCCTAGTCAGGCATACATGCGTCATTTGCAAACAGTATACCTCTGAGAAGTACACTTTGTCCTGTATGCAAATGGTGAAGATCCAGACCAGTGGGCTCCTTGTGGAGCTCTCTGATCAGGGTCTACACTGTTTGTCATTTGTTAAAATCAACCCTAAAATGTCAAAAATGGACTGGACTTAATTGAACACTAGAATTGTCCATTTGAGGTTTCAGGGAGGAAAGGTTAAGCTACAATCTCCTCAGATAAAAATCTGAAGATTTCTGAAAACTCCGCAGAAATGGCAGCCCCGACAGGTACAGCCAATCAGAACTCAGATCACCTAATTAATATGTGCATATTTCATATATGTTAGAACATGACCTGCTTTTAATATAAACTCACATATCAAATACATGTGGTCAACAAATACCGTCTCTAGAGTGGATCAACCAATCAGAGCCCAGATAACCTAATTCATATTTGCATATTTCATTTGTTAAATCCACATAACAAATACATGTGGTCAACAAATACAGTCTCTAGAGTGGATCAACCAATCAGAGCCCAGATAACCTAATTTATATTTGCATATTTCATCTGTTAGAGCATGACCTGCTTTTTAATATAAAATCACATAACAAATACATGTGGTCAACAAATACCATCTCTAGACTTTTGAGTGGATCAACCAATCAGAGCCCAGATCACTTAATTTATATTTGCATATTTCATCTGTTAGAACATGATCTGCTTTTTAATATAAACTCAGAAAAAACAAATACATGTGGTCAACAAATACCGCCTCTAGACTTTAGAGTGGATCAACCAATCAGAGCCCAGACCACCTAATTAATATTTGCATATTTCATCTGTTAGAACATGACCAGCTTGTTAAAATAAATCCACATAACAAATACAAGTGGTCAACAAATACAGTGTCTACAGTGGATCAACCCTCACCTCTTACTCACAACTTATTCACCACTGAAACTTTTCATGAACATTTCACTTTCCATTTAAATCAAGTTCAATTATGTGAGACCCAAGATCATGGGCAAGATGTCCTGGAGAATGGGGAGTCACAGCAGTAGACCCATATGATAGGCCCTGTGTGCAGCTAGCCAGTTAGCTGGTGGAGAGCCCACTGTTGTGAACAATGCTCCCACCCCTGCACGTTAATCAAATATCTGATGATGATTTAAAGGTTGTTTTCGGCAATATATTGCAAACAGTGCAGCCCTTATCAGAGGGCTCTTTAAGGTACCCTCTGATCTGGGTCTACACCATTTGCACAGGAAAAGTGTAGTACTCTTGACAAATACACTGTAAAAGATGAATAAACTCTTCCCTAGGGTTCAAAGGGTTAATATGAGCAGAGCTCCAGATAAGAGGAGTATTTAAAAAACATTTCTGCATTAAACCCTATGGTGTCACTACTCATTAGAATCCTCTCAAAGAGATTATTCTCATGAGTGGTGACGCCATAGGATTTGGTGCTGATATAAGTGTGAAAATCTTGGATTTGTAAAATTACTCCCTCTTATATACAGCCCTATATGAGATTGGGTCATCTACTCGGACATCAGCTAACTTTCTTAATGAACGCCCCAGGTTGGTCCTTGTTGTGTATGGTCTTCAAGTGTTTATTCATGTTACCACGACAGTTACATCTGTAATCACACAGAGTGCAGGAATACGGCTTGACCCCCGTGTGAATACGTTCATGAACTAACAACGGCTGCTTTGTAAAGAAACCTTTTCCACACTCATCACAGAAGTGTTTGTGCTTCTCGGAATGCCGCCGCATGTGGGTGCGTAAATATTTCTCCATGATGTATCCTCGACCACAGACCTCGCACACATGGTTTTTGACAGTACCATGAATCTTCTTGTGCTGTTTCAGGAGCGTGTTTGTTTTGAATTTTTTGTCACACTGGTCACATGGGAAGTTGCGCTGGTCTGAGTGGACGACGTCTATGTGATGTGTGAGCCGGGCTCGATACTGGAACGCAGCGCCACATTTATCACAGACGTGTGAGCGGGGAACATCGATATGTCTCAACATCTCATGGTTCCTCCTGTGTGATCCTAAAATATTGCAAACATATGTTAACCCTTTCACTCTATAGATATGCCTTTTACTCATTTTACTCATTACCCGGGCCCTTAAATATGCCTTTTTTACGCCTTTAATTAATTCCTCTTCTGAAGAAAATAGTTCCAATTTATACTGTCACAAATAAAAATCATAAGAAATAGATTCTATATTCTAGCAGATAATAGCTTAAAGCAGACTGAAAGTATAGCAGAATGCACCTAAAGGTGCATTCTGCTTTAATTTCACCCAGCTTTAAGTGGTCACATATCTTCAAAACTTGAAACAGGCTATGGGGTAATGGGTTAATTACGGCAGTAATTCCTCTACTGATTGAATGACTGACACAATACTGGTCATTTAGCGCTGATCTGTACAGGTATGTGTGTAGTGAATACACATTGTTCCATTTTATACAGTAATTTAGGTAGCGGCTGCGTTTTACGAAATGATTTGGTAAAATAGTCGTTTTATACTTTTTTACAAATCCTGATAGATAAAGGTATTTTCTACAAGTTACCGAATTCTCTCTTGCTTAAACAAACGCTTTCTCGGTCATTTTACCAGTAAATCACACGTCAGAATCCCCGTTGGTTGCCTCAATTGCTTAGATTACTTGACTAGATAGGTGGTTTATTCCGAAGCTGTCAGAGGTGATTTACGGCTTTTACCGTATTAAAATCGTTATTTTTATATGATTGGCTTTGTTAATTTGGGGCGGAGTTTAACGAAATGGTTGATGATAAGCTGGTTCATGTTATTTGTTGAAAAAGAAGGTCTTAGTTGAATACTGGGCAGTCACAAGAGCCTAATTGACACATCAGTCAGTTAATTGGAGTTTCCAGCATTATATAATTTGAAGCAAGCGGTATTTTTGAACACCCCTAACTTTCGCAGTTGGGGTTCGATTTTCGTACGGTTTAAAGCAGTGGAAAGGGTATTATCTCCTCGAGGGAACTGTGTCTCAAGTAGCTCCAGTGGTCTGTTATAAAGCGTTACGTAATAGTGGTCGACTTTAAACCGTAAAAAAAACTTTGATGTTACATTAAAAATAAAAAAGTTTGAAGCGGTATTTTAAAAATCTGAGACACGGATCCCTAGATATGTTTATAAAGAGTATTTTGGGCAATTTTAATCATGTTACAAAAAAAGATGGCTTTGATATCGTTGTTTGAATTTTTTTTTAAATGTTCTTATAAAATCGTAAAAAATTAAAATATTTTTTGTAAATTGGCATATTCTGTATGTATCATTTTCACTCGTCAGCTATAAAATTGGGGGGAAAATCATCAATCATGACAATCAATTAGAAAAATCCGCTTGCAGTATCGATCGTAAACCGCTACCTTAATATGTATCACAAGAAATGTTTTCTAATACTTTCTATATCCTAGCGGGTCGTAGCGTAAAGCAAGCTAAAGGCTTTACTTTCTGTTTCAACTTGTTGTTTTGGTAAATGGACCCCCCTGGAGGGATGGATAGAGCAACATTGCCATACCATAATATGTCCTGTCTGCAGACAGGCACTTACACAGTAGACAGATTTGTCCTGTCCACCAGAAGACGATACTTACCAGTAGTGAAGTCCTGGGTACAGTAGTGACATTTGTACGGCCTCTCTCCTGTGTGTAACCTCAAATGATCTCTCAGAGTCTCCTTGTTAAGGTACGCCTTGCCACAAGTCTGGCACATAAACTGACGATCATTCAAATGTCTCTTCAAATGCTGTGTAAAACAGTGTCTTCTACGTCTAGGGTAAGTTTTCCCACAGAATTCACAGTTCAACAGCAGACCATAGCAGGACCTGTTGAGTTTGTGTGCCATGTAGTTGGCAGTGGTCTTGAAGGTTGTGCAGCACCGCTTACAACAGTAACCACTGTCTCTCTTTGCTGCCAGCAGCATCTCTCCACAGACAACATTCTGATGTTCTCTGTACATGGCGGAATTATTGAAACCCACCCCACACTCCCAACACCCACTAGTATTACATGTACCGTTCAGTTTATGCCTGATAAATGTATGAGATGAGAAGATTGTTGTCTGACACACCTGACAGTAAAACCCATCCTCCGACTTGGCTTCCTTCAGAGTCTTGGAACAGTCCAGCTGCTGGTGGCCATTATATAAGTCTACATCAGTGAGGTCTAACTTACAAATATCACATTTCACTTTATTCTCAACTTTAGTTACATTATGTACCGAAACAATATTTGTCTTACTAGTTAAATTCTCATTCCAGCCATTATTCCTGTCCATATTTACAGTGTCCGCTTGCCCTGCCTCTGAGTTCACAGTTTGAACATCACTTTTATCACAGATATATCCCTCACTTACTCTTTCATCAGTAACTGACTGCAAGCAATCAGACTCATCATTGTCAAGGGAGAATACTGGGGCTGTACTTGTCACAGCTGTAGTAGAGTTTTCTCCCTTTGTCTTCGGTTTTTCAGTAATAGTAGTTTCTATGTTTCCTGGTGGTTCAGAAAGCTGCTGACTTTGATCAATGTCACCTGAGTTGGCAGTGTGAGTGCTTGCTGGTTTGTCTGATCTCAAATACTCCTCTACACTAATGGTGCTCTCTGAATCCACACTCTCTGTACTACTGGTATCTGTCTCACTGTCTTTACCTGCAGACACTGTCTCTTCATTGTCATCTGTTTGTATATTGGTCGATTCATCATTCTCTCTTGATAACTTTGAAGTTTCATCTTGGGGTGGTTCAAATGAGTGTGAATCTAAGAATACAAGAAAAGTTACTGTCTGTTAATGGCAAGCTACCGGGCCCCGTCTTACAAAACCTTGTACGACAAATATTGTCATACAGTGGAGAATGTGTTATTCTTTCCCAATAAACCCGTTTACGCTAAAACTATTATTTGCAGTGCAAACAGTTTGGAGCCAGATCAGACGCCGGGTAACCCGGCATCTGATCAGGCTCCAAACTGTTTGCCACCAAGATAAACATGAAATATCAGAATTGTCCAAACGTTGTTCTTTTCTACGTTTTAGTGCTTTGCGGGAAACGGGAAAGAATAACAGATTTCTCCACTATAGGTCAAATTCTAAAATTCTCAATACAGTTAAACCTCTCTATTACAACCACTTAACTATATTAATTACTAAGTGCTTACGACAGATGACTGCTTAAAGCAAAGTGACAGTTAAAAAGAAAGCTCCTTTAGGAGCTTTCTGTTTTACTGTCACCTTGCTTGAAGCTGTCACCTGTTTTTAAACAATCAATTAGCAATCGTTTTAGTGGCCGTAATAGAGGGGTTCTACTGTAGTTATCTATTTCTCTATCTAATACCGCCCTGTGACATAGTTTTGGAATCGTCTTGTTAAGACGATTCCAGATGAAACAAAACAGGATTAGAGGGAGAAACCAGAAATTAGGTGTATTTTAAAGTTTTGACTTACGACCGTTTTTGTTGTATGAGGTTTTGTAAGACGGGCCCCTGGTGAATGGTGAGAACAGTTTGGATCCAGATGAAACAGAGAAAAATGTTGATTCTCATCTGGGTCCATAAAGTTTGACATTAGGTCTGGGTGACATCTTTGCAAAAAAATATGGAATATAAATTAATGTTTCAACAATACAGTAAAACCTCTCTATTACGACCACTAAATTGTGTTAATTAAATATAAGGTATTTCCAACAGGTGACTGCTTAAAGCATAATGACAGTAAAACAGAAAGCTCCTTTAGGAGCTCTCCGTTTTACTGTTGCCTTGCTTCAAGCTATCACCTGTCTTTTGTAAAATCAATTAGTGTCTTTTAGTGGTCCTAATAGAGAGGTTTTACTGTATATCTAATGGTTCACAATAAATAATCTACAAAGTATATGTATACTTAACAAAAATATAAACCCATTCTCTGAATAATTGTTTTCAGTGTTTACGACAACTTAAGTTAACCCTTAACACTTTCCTCCCTGAAACTTTAAATGGACAATTCCAGTTTCCATTTTAGTCTAGTCCATTTCTAACTTTTAAGGGTTGTTTTTGTCAATGTTTGGCATTGTGACAAACAGTGAAGACCCTGATCAGAGGGCTCCTTTTGGAGCCCTCTGATCTGGGTCCTCACTGTTTACACAAGGCATGTGTACTATTCACATGTACACTGTTTGAAAATGACGCCTATATGCGGGACTAGGGTTCAAAGAGTTAACTCAATAGTCTGTTTCTAATTTTGAAGACAGATGACCACTTAAAGCAGGTTGAAAGCAAAGCAGAATGTACATAAGGGGTAATGGGTTAAGCCTTGATCTTCTATTTACAACTATCATCTAAACTATAATTAACTAATAAAACCAGGAAACATTTCCCTATGGAAATGAGAAAACAATGCAGATCCACATCATCCATTACCCTATCATGGTGTGGCCTGTTTTCAGTACTGAAGAATAGTGAAGGTAGGTGATCTCTTAGAGCAGATTGAAAGTAAAGCAAAGTAAAGCATGTTACAGCACATCCTAGCTTACTTGAAGCCTGCTATAAGCTAACATCTGCTAAAATAAGGAAAATAGTTCTTATGGTACATAATTTTTATTCAAGACTAAATAAAATGAAACTATTTTCTTTATTGGAGGAATAGAATACAGGTGTAAAAAAGTTGTATTTTACTATTTATAGTGTAATGGGTTAACCCAACGTTTCTGAGAGTTCCAAATAGTGAGACCTTACTACAGTATTTATATCACCCATAACTTGATGATTTGTACAAATGACTTAGAAGCAAAGAGTTTAACCCTTTCCTCCCTGAAACTTCAAATGCATAATTCCAGTTTCAAATTTGTATTAAACTTGAGTCCATAATCCATTAGACTCCTTAGCCGGTTTAGGGTTGTTTTATGTCAATGCATTGCAATATGACAAACAGTGCAGACCCTGATCAGAAGGCTCCTTTAGGAGTCCTCTGATCTTGGTCTTCACTGTATGCATAGGACAAGTGTACATACAGAGCTCCAGATAAGGGGAGAATTTCAAAAACTTAAATCTTTATTTCTGCATTAAAGCCTATGGTGTCACTACTCATTAGAATTGTCTCTTCGAGACAGTTCTAATGAGTAGTAACACGATAGGATTTAGTGCTGAAATGAGTGAGAAAATGTTGGCTTTGTTCAGTATACTCCCTCTTATCTGGAGCCCTGTTGTAACATACTATTCATACTTTAGTACACAGTTTTCAAAGGATATGTATCACGTATATCATGTATATATGCGTGACTAGGGCTCAAAAGGCTAACAATCATTCAATCACTTCAGTTGCATCATCATACCTAACTTAACGAGTGTCCATCTTCTCACATGATACAGATCAGCTATGGCTTGTTCCTCTTCCGCAGTCACAAAAATTGTGATCACATATCTGTTTTCCATGGTTATCAAAACCTAGAAGAAAATACATAGATTAAAAAAAAAAATAGATATATCAACTAATCAGATCTGCATCAGCATATATCTGGATTTATATTATATTAATATATTCTGAATCACCGGCTGCGTGGCTTAGTGGTAGAGCGTCCACTTGCAGTGCGGGAGGTTGTGGGTTCAATCCCCAGCCGGGTCAAACCAAAGACTTAAAAATTGGTAGTAATGGCCTCCCTCCTTGGCGCTCAGGATTTCGGGTTAGCATTACAACTGGTTCGTCGGTGTCAGAATAAAGTGACCGGCTGGGTACAGTCCCATTGGTGCACCTAAAAAGTGCCCCTGCTCCTAATACCCAAAAGGGGTGTGTAGCAGTATATAGAGAAAGAAAAAAAAAGAAATCTTTCTAAGTCCAAATTAGGTCACGGTCAAATTGAGGCTGGGGAGTATGATTGAATATGTACATTGTAATGGTCCAAGGCAACAACAGTTTCAGTATCAAAAGAATTGTAATAAGTAGTGTTGGTGATAAACGAGACAGTAAAATCTAGTTAACCAAGAAATAACCCATTAAAATATTGTTTAAGTCCAAATTAGGTCAAAATTGGTGGATTGGGAATGGTTCAAGGCAACAACTGTACAAGTAGCCAACTGTTTGAGTAAGGTGTACTCTGAAGTAGGTTAAATTGATCGCCATTAATTGAGTAGCCCGCTTATAATTAAGCTCAGTCAATAAGATATGTGACTCAATTTTTCTTTTCTGTCCGCACAATATAGGCCGGGACTCCTGGATTCAAATCCCACCAAAGCTACATATATTTTCTTTTAAAAGCATTTTTTTTAAAACAGAATTTCTTATCCTTAACTAATATGCAACTGTTTATATGAGCGTTTGACATACATTTACAAATTACCTTTTTTTGATACGCGATAGTGGAGCCATATAAACAACTCTGTGCTGCAAGAATCACTGTGGAACTATCTTCCCATCTGTAAACAAGTAGTTTCAAGTGATATAGTTCTTCCGCCTTGCAAATGATAGAGATAAGGATAATGTATTCACTGTGAGTTATAATATCCGGTACAGAGGTGCCCCGTAGAGCAATTGCTTAAGTATTACTACCAAGTTGTACCAACTGGCAAGTACCAACGGTTGCAGCCAAAAAAGATTTATAGCACTGGCTCCATCATAACTAAATAAGTTATTAAGTAGCATGCACAGATCAAGATCCAACTTAAAAACTTGCATGTAACATGAATGATCTTGTCAGGATTACAATTTCTTGCGTATTAAAGAAGCAGCAAGTAATCACGAATCATCAAAGATTATTAAAACTTTAAAGGCATTGGCTAGCCACAGAATTATACAACATGTGTTGTATAATTCCGTGGGCTACTCAGCCATCCAGAACCAGATGGAATGAACTGGGGGCTAGCTAAAGATGAGCTTCTTTTATGGTAAATTAATTCTTTTACTGACGATTTGTTTCTGCTCAAGGAAAATTGCAGACACTAACACGGACACAAGGCGACTATGACACACATGCACACTTGACTGCGGTACCAGGAATTGTGAGTTGGATCCCTGCTGGACCATGTCCTTCTGATCAGACTTTATAAACCAAGGTCTTAGGTATCAGTGCTAGTACACTGGGCATCAAAAAGAGGACAGGGCAGGTTAGCCACTCGGAACAGGAAAGCTTCTTGTTCCCAGTTCCGCAAGCAAAATTAAAACATTATATGTGTAACGTGTACTGGGCCGACTGTAATCCCTGCCAGTTACCCATCTAGGTACTGACCGCGCAGAATGTTGCTTAACTTCTCAACGGAGACAAACTCTTAGACAATCTGGCTATAAAAGCCGGCTTCCACAGTCAGACTGTAGAAGTGTTTATATCCCGTCCATTTCAGTCACATTTCTCCCCCTTTTCTCTTGACTTCGCCCGAAGTCACAGTGCTCACATGGCAGTCCTAAGGGCAGAGACATGCGACATGGATCGGGGGATGATGGTGATGTCATCCCATATCCCACCGCTGCCACCAAATTTGTAACGTGTACCGGGCAAACGGTAATCCCTGCCGGTCACCCATCCAGGTACTGAACGAGCAGAACATTGCTTAACTTAGCAACCAGGACAAACGCTTAGCCAATCTGGCTATAAAAGCCGGCTTCCACAGTCAGACTGTAGAAGTGTTTATATACCGTCCATTTTCGTCACATGATTTGGATCCAAACTCACCAATTTAATAGCCTCAAAGTTGAATAAGATATAAAAACTGAATTAACAAAAAGTGAGGATAGAGGAAGTGCCTGGGTAAAGAAACATGTTACATGTTATAAACTGTTCCGACAATAAATAAATATTGATTTGATTTGATTACTGTCTGGAAAGCGAAATGGGCAGGTAGCGAAACCTACAGAGACCGAAACGTCCGCAAAATATTTGTTTTCTACCGCACCATACTCACCGATTTACACGATGGCCATTGTAAAATGATTAGCGCAAAATAGTGTTACTATCAAAGTTGATCCGTGTGTTTGATATATATAGATTGATATTAAAAATACACATTGTTTTTGACGTAAACAGTTTTTTTGCAGGCCCGGACTAAACGTAATTGACGAAATATAGCGATACACCGTCACCTAATGGTCCTCAGCTTCAACGAAATTTCAAATGATGTGCCAGGAACCAGCGTATTTGTAGCGTCTACACTTCCGGATCGTTGATGTTTTGATATTTACAGTTTTAGCGCGTGACACCCAAAATGACTGAAAGAAAAGGATTAAATTTGGTAAATAATAAATTTGTTAACATTGCTGTATTTATTTATATCCGATAATTATTCATGAAATTTGTATTCGATAAGAAATTTGGGAAAATGCATAAAGATTTGATTCGTCCTTTGTATATTTCGAGACCAATGCGAATTGTATTTTACTTTTTCTTCCATTTATTACTTCTACATCACCAATTCTGATTATTATGAGAAAGGGTACTTGTTAGGTGCACCAGTCTATTGGGACTGTACCCAGTTGGTCACTTTATCCTAATACCGACAAAGTCACGAAACAGAAATCCTGAGCGCCAAGGAGGGATGCCATTACTACCAATTTTCAAGTTGTTGGTTTGACCTGGCAGGCGATTGAATCCACAACCTCCTGCACTGCAAGCAGACGCTCTACTACTCGTAACTGAACTATACACAAGTTCTATGCATGTCCCTGAAGATATTGCTTTCATATTTGGTATGCATGTGTATATATTGACAATACTTTTTCATGCACACTCAATGTTTGATCCCTGTGTCCTTGCCCTTAGACTCTGCTTTTAAGTTTCTAAATGTGCTTTGTTGTCTCTCTGACAGCTATTGTTGGAAGGCCTAAAAGGAATCAAAAAGTATTTCTCTGAAGGTAAAGAATTAGAATTTAAAACATATTTCAACTTTTTCAGGCCTACCAAGCAGGAACATATGATTCAGAGTTTGAATATGACAGTGAGGCTGAAAGGAGGAGGTATATGTCTCTTTTTGTGTTTGCTTATTCCAGACCATGGTTATAACCCTTTTCTCTATAGATAAACATATTTATGCACTTGATTTATTTATTCCTCCGCTAAAGAAAATGGTTCCAATTTATACAGTATATATCCTTGCTTCTTGTCATTTCGCCACTTCTTGTCAATTCGCCACCTAAGCAAAACTTGGAATTCCGTCACGAGCAGGCTACCGAGGATGTCCGAAAACTACAGAGGATATCCGAATACTAGGACAGTTTCACTAAGGAAGATTTCAAGCGCCGAAAATGCGAAAGAAACAGGTAAAATAACAATAATTCATAAAAAGTTTCAAATCAAAGGACATGTTGGTAATTTTTACTCTATATGCCCATTGTTACTTTTTATTGTAAAGTTGTAAAATATATTATTTACTTTTAAAAAATTAAATATTTCAAAATCATTAAACCATGTTCAAATTTCATGAAACAAACTATAACATACTGCCAGAGCCTACATTGCCCTAATTATCGAACGACCAATCAGAGGTGGCGAATTGACAAGAAAGCACCCCGGTGATCCAGAGCAATGACCTCGTTCAAAAACGGTACAGTAATTTACATTTGTGTTTATTTCACAAGTTTTATTTGTATATAATCGTGTTATTGAAAGTTCAGTCCAGAATTAGATCCGTGAAAAAGTAAGAAAGGTTACATCAGAAAGCGCATGCGCGAAAAAATATAGCTAAGGGTGGCGAAAACACAGGTAAACAGGCTACATATCACATGTCTGACAGGGTGACAGTAAAATTGTAAACTTTCGGAAAAATACTGTCAACCGAGGCGACAGACAGACAGTATTTTTCCGAAAGTTGACAATTTTACTGTCACCCTGTCAGACATGTGATATTTATTTTATTATACCGAAATCTTGGGCTCTCACCAGGGAATCTAGAACTTACATAAAGCTTACTGGAATCATGAATGTCACTAGATCCGCATACGATTCTTAAAGAAATTCACTGGATATAAAAATATTGAAATTTGAAGGAATAATACAAACTCTATATAAATAAACGTGCATATATTATAATATACCCGCCATGTATAGGGTTCTCTGTTCGGATCTGACTGTTTATTTGCATCATTAACATTTTGTTAACTTTAAACTAAAAAATGCTTTAACCCTTTACCTCATAGCCTGTTTCTTATTTTGATGAAAGGTGACCACTTAAAGCAGGTTGAAAGTAAAGCAGAATGTGCCTTAAGGCACATTCTGCTTTACTTTCAGCCTGCTTTAAGCTAATAACTGCTAGGCTATATAAACTATTTGTAATTCATGAGATAAATAAACTGGAACTATTTTCTTCAGCGGAGGAATAAATTAAATACGCTAAAAGTCGCTTCTATTGGGGAAAGGGTTAAGTAGTAGATCCAAGTTTTAATGTTATCTGAAATGACGCTTTCGCGCGATAAAGTGGATTTGACATCATTTTTGGTTTGACGTCATTTACGACATTCGATTTCCTATATGGTAATGGGAGACAGTATTTTTAAGACAGTAATTTTTTCTCGCCGAGTCTGACAGTATTTTTATATCATGGTGGCCTATGTGAGATTAACATTGTAAATGAAATTGAGATATAATAATCATGAATGTATACCTTAACCCTTTGAACCCTAGTCCCGCATATAGGCGTCCTTTTCAAATAGTGAGCATGTGAATAGTACACATGTCCTGTGCAAACAGTGAAGACCCAGATCAGAGGGCTCCGAAAGGAGCCCTCTGATCAGGGTCTTCACTGTTTGTCATAATGCCAAACATAGGCCAAAACAGCCCTTAACCCTTAGCCCGCCAAATAAATTGTCGTCTGCTATATTTCTCGTCTGCTTCAAGTTTCAAAGTTGCTCAAAATTGCTGAAAATGTTGTCCGAGTGTCAAACAGCTTGGATCCGGATGAGACTCCGAGTTACTCGGCGTCTCATCCGGATCCAAGCTGTTTGCATATGGAGCTATAGTCGTGATTGGCAGGCTAAGGGTTAAAATTCAGTAATGGACCAGACTAAATGGAAACCGGAATTGTCCATTTAAAGTATCAGGGAGGAAAGAGTTAAGAAATATATTCTGTTCCTAGCAGGTGGTAAAAAGCAGGCTGAGAATAAAGCAAAATGTGAATTAACTTAATTAGCTTGAGACAGATGCTGTTTTCCTTTCAACCTGCCAATCCTCAATACTAGAAATGTGCCATGGAGTAAAAAGAGGATCATACATGAGTACTCATTACATGCTATTATCATTTTTAATAAACAAGTTGACAAAAATGTTATGATGCAAGCCTTGGCGAGTGTTATAATTATTTTAGTAAACAATTTTATAAAAAATGATAAGTAATGAGCGCAAATGTGAGATTCCAATTATCATATAAACATGGGGGAACAGATTGGGCTGGATCCCAAATATCAGTATTTCGCTCTCATTAATTTTATTGAATGATTTTATTACTGCGGTAGGGGGTTTTATGTGATAAAGGAGTTAAAGTACATGCAACCCTCGTGATAAAGCTGCCAACAGTAGAGTTAGAATTACAGTCAACTCATTACACCCTGAAATTTCAAATGGACAATTCTAGTTTCTACCTATATCTAGTCCATGTTTGAATATTTATGGCGTCTCTAACAAAATATTACAAATTGTTGAAATTGACAAACAATGCAGGCCCTGACCGGAGGGCTACTGTAGGACTAGATGTTCACTGATGTGGGTCTATACTGTTTGCATAGGACAAGTGCATGTATTCTTCACAGGTTCACTCTTTGCAAAGGACCTATTTACTGGTCATTAGAGTCTAGTAGATTAAGAGACATTTAATTTCATAGAAATCTACAGTTAATATTCTGAACTACATGTATATATTTGGTAATAATTTAGATACCTGGTGGTATCTCTTTTGATTGTATCATTGCTTTTTTTTTCAACAAATGTGTTTCTTTTAAAACATGACTTATGCTTTTAGGCGGAAATATGAGGACCTTTCAAAGAAAGAGAAGAAGAAAAAGTTAGCCAAGGGCCACAAGAGAGAGCTAGAGGATGAGTATGACAAGTATGGAGATAGTTCTATGTTGTTTATTTTGCAATATGCTTAACCCATTACCCCATAACCTGTTTTCGAAAAGATAGTAGAATGTATACAACGACGTTGTGTTCAGGTTCGTCCTTTTATTTACACTGAAAATATCAATCAAGTATAAACAACAACAACCAATGACGTCAACGTGCCACACGAGCCATTTGCGGTAACGCCAAATGACGTTACGTGCAATTCCCGACATTCTCGGGGCCTCAAAATGATTAAATTAGATTATGAAAGATATGAAAAATGTGTAACATTTGCTATACGCACGTTGACGTTGATGCAGACATAAGCTTTAATACGTGAATGCTAAAGTTAGCTGCTTGCATATTATACTGTTTCTAGTGGGTAAAGTTTCACTACAGGTCTTGTAGTTAGACCATTCATAGTCTTGATCTGGGTGGCTCGAACAAGACCGTCGTTGCCATAGATCAAGTCATTGATGACTGCGATTTTCCATCTCAGCCTTGGTCCCTCGCCGTGGATTTGTACTACGTCTCCGACTCGAATTTGTGTCTCATTTGAACCGGTGGTTCCATGGTGCTCACGAAGAGCGGTTAAATACTCTGTAGTCCAACGTCGCCAGAAATGTTTGATTAGGTTGACCTGATTATTCGCCCTACGGCTAAGTGTGGATCGATCACTTGTGACTGATGTCATTGCCCTATCTGTGTCGACGTCGTGTTGCGGAAGTGACGTCAGCTTACGTCCGTATAGCAAATGTGACGGAGTTAACGGCTCCATATCATCAAAGCTTGATGATACATATGTTATTGGTCTATCGTTTAGGACAGCTTCGATTTCTGTCACAACAGTTTGTAGTGTTTCTATGGTAACGAATGGCAAACTAGTCAGTCTGTGTCCGCTTCTCTTTGTCTTTTTTCTCATCCTTTTCTCTTTTCTTCTTCTTTTCTTCTGGGTGGGATATGAATTTCTAGAGCCTACGGAATATCCCTGTAGAATATCATTGCTGGGCTGTATTGCATTAGTCGCTTTGTTGTTCATCGTGCATTTGTCGTATTTATGGCTATTCTCCCAGCAGTAGTTAGACTGTCCAATTTTTATGTTATAACTGATGCTGATATTACTCTCACTCGAGAGACAAGATGGAGTAAACACAGTCCTCTCATGCGAATGTTCTATCGCTTGTTTAGATTTAGTCTGGGTGAAACCCTCTATTGGTCTAGTTGCTTCTGAAGCATGCTTTAGTACATTACAGTCAAATGTGGGAATGGACGGTACTTTTAATTTAAAGTATTGTTCATTGGCGGATGAAAACGAAACGTTACTCACAGTTTCCAGTACAGTTTCTCGATTAACGTATGACCTTAGCTCCTGATTTCTCTTGCTTACTCCCTCTCCACAATACATGTACTCACTTCGATTTTCACTCCGCTCCTCTCCTCCGCTTGTCCACACTTCCTCTCTCTGTATACTTCCTTCTTCTTCTCCTTTTTTCATCTTCTCGTTTTCTCCCTCTTCCTCTCCGTTTGTCTGTGCCTCCTGTCTCTGAATACTTCCGTCATCTTCTCCTTTTGTCTTCTGATCATGTTCTGACTCCTCTCCAGTGTTTTCTGACTCCTCTCCTCTGCTTTTGGGCACCTCCTCTCTCTGAATAATTCCTACATGTGCTCGTTCTGTCGTCTTATCTCTCTCTCGCTCGTCTGTGATCTCCAATGTTACTTTTGCTTGCGGCTGCGATGTATGTTCTCCTCTTCGTTTCGTCCACTCCTCTCTTGTTTTGTCTTGATATCTTCGTAACCTGGTAAATTGTAGCTCTAACTCCATTGTGTACAATCCGGTTGAAACAACCTCTTTTTCTAGTCCTTCTAACTCCGTCTGTGACAGTACCTCGTCATCCAGGGTGAGTAGAGCCTCCGCTTTTGTTACCAAACTTTGTAATACCGCACTAAACTCTTCGCAGGTCCCATCTTCCCTCAGCGTATGTATTTGGTCCAATAAAGACGAAATAAGACTTCTATTTGCGGCACGCAGTGTGAGTAGTTTCTGTAAATTCATTCTTTCTTCATTCACGGCACCAATTTCGAAAAGGTAAAGGGGTTTGAAGATGGGTACAAAAAGCGTTGTGTCTTCTTGAAATCTATTTCTCAAGGTGAGCTATTGGGATGGCCCTGCGTCCGGCGGCGTCCGTCGTCGTTAACAATTGCTTCAAATGACATCTCCTCCTATACCGCTTGACAGAATTCAACCAAACTTTACAGAAATGTTCCTTGGGTCAAGCTCTTTCAAATTTGTTCAAAGAATTAAAAACAATGCAGAACTCGACCAAAGTGAAAATTTAAGGAAATCTTAAAAAATCTTCTTGTCAAAAACTGCAAGGGCCAGAGCTTAGATATTTGGCACATGGCATTATCTACAGGTCCTCTATCAAGTTTGTTCAAATTATGTCCCTGGGGTCAAAATTGACCCCTCCCCGGGGGGTCACAGGTTTACATAGAATTATATAGTGAAATTTTCAAACGTCTTCTTCTCTGAAACTAATGTGGCCAGAGCTTTGATATTTGGCATGGTGACACTTCTAGATGTCCTATACCAAAATTGTTCAAATGGTTCTGGTCGGTTGCATAACTAGGTCACAGGAGCTAAAAATAGATTTTTTTTAATGAAAACTTAAAAAATCTTCTTGTCTGAAAACTACAAGGGCCAGAGTTTAGATATTTGGTACATAGCATCGCCTACAGGTCCTCTATTAAGTTTGTTCAAATTATGTCCCTGGGGTCAAAATTGGCCCCGCCCCGGGGGTCTCAGTTTTACATAGAGTTATATAGTGAAATTTTCAAACGTCTTCTTCTCTGAAACTAATATGGCCAGAGCTTTGATATTTGGCATGGTGACACTTCTAGATGTCCTATACCAAAATTGTTCAAATGGTTCCAGTATGTTGCATTATAACTGATTTTCTTGCAGGGGTTTAGTTTCCGAACCCACATACCATATATTTATCTCAATGTAAATGAGATGTGGATCCATCAACTTTTCTCCTGTTATAGCCCCATATAACATACTGTGTTGCCGTGCTGTAAAATCCAGATCAATAAATCAATCAATCAACAGCTATCATTGTATATATCGCGCATTGTTTGAAGAAATAAAATTGTGTTTTTAAAGCCTAATACATCATCTATTTTTCTTTCTTTTAAATATATATATATAAACCAAGTTAAAGTCTACTTTCAGTCCGAATAACCGCTCAGCCGACTGTACATTTACTCCCCTGATCATTGAGCCATCTTGCCTACAATATTGAGCACTGCTAACATATGGCGCAGTCAAATGCAGCCGCAGAACCGACTCAGACCCTTCACAGGTACCCATTTGAACCCCTGGGTGGAGAGGAGCAATTCGCGGTACATGTCTTGCTCAAGAACATTCCTGTACATCATCGGGGATTCAGAAAAAATCCCCTAGTCAGACCGCTGGTCCGGCGGGGGATCGAACTCACGACCCCTGGTACCGTAGTCCAATGGGTTAACCATTGGGCCACTACCGCCGGTTGTACATTTAATTGTTTATTACTTACAAATAAACTTAATTAACCCTATACTCCATGGTTTATTTCTTAATTCTAGTATTAAAGATAGATGACAACTTATAGCAGGTTGCAAGTAAAGCAGAATGCGCCATAAGGTGCATTCTGCTTTTCTTGCATCCTGCTATAAGCTACCATCTGCTAGAAATAGAAATAAATCTTATGATACATAATCATTCATGACTGTATGAAGACATATTTTCCTTCAGTGGAGGAATAAATTAAAGGTGTAAAGATGTGTATCTATGCCAATTCTGATGATTGTTATTTTGTTATTTATTTCACAGGGAAGAAGGAAGGATAATGCGCCACCGACTTATCAGCCTGAATGCCGTATCCTTTGTTATTGTCAGCCAGAATGATAAACAGCAGGAGATATACACATACATCTTTGTCATACTATTTGAACAGTTCCTCCTAAGAAATATCTAAAGATGCCTCAACTTGTTCAATCTGCACAATCACCTTTGCACACAACTATCCTGTCTTAATGGATATATCAAAATGAAGATTCACCAATGGTATTTTTATAGTAAAACCTGTCTATTATGACCATTGGAGCAAAGGCTACTGTTATTGATTTTATCACATAATTTGCGGTCTGGGAGTTGCATAAAGCGATTGTATAAATATCGTAATCTGCTAGTGGAATATCGTTTTTTGGGCTCCGGCCCAACTTTTTCGTCCACAAGCGCTGCATGTAGGGGGACGCCAAATGACGTCATTTACTATTACGTTAACGTAAACAACGTAACGTTTTGGCGGAAAATCTATATAGCGGAGGGTCTACAAACTACGGCTTCAATCAATTTAATAGGTGCTTAAACTTATTATGTGATAAATAGAATCTCACATTCGTGCTCATCATTTATCATTTTTGATAAACTTGTCGACTAAAATGAATATGACGCTCGCCAAGGCTCACGTCATATTGTTTTAGTCAACTTGTTTATTAAAAATGATACAAAATTGCCGATGTCTGTGAGTATGTCCATTTTTCTTATGAATAACAACATCAGAAACATGACGTCATTACGTTAACGTTATCTGCTTTGGCACGATTTTGTTATAGTTTACTACGAGAGCTATACACGACAAATTCCGAAATGTTTCGTTTGAACAGTGAAAACTTTGCAGTATAATAAATTCGTTATACAGTTTCTTCACAGTGTACATCTGGATTTCTTCCCGGCTGGTAAAATCATGTAACCCTCCCCTAACGGCTCCGGCAACATGATTGACCTCAGCGGGGAAGAAATCCTCATGTACACTGTGAAGGAACTGTATTACTAATAATGCGTTATCATATTAAGGCTGAAAATAGTAGTACAGGACATGTGACAATTCTTGTGTGTGACCTTAACAATGCTTACAGTATGACAGACATAGACTGCTAGTCAATAACTACCTCATGTACTATGGAGGTTCCAAAGAGGCCTTCCAGCGAGACAGGTACGGTAGATCTTCTCATCTCTAACATTGTACTTTAGTTGGCTCCAAGCCTCTAATCTTATACGGTGCTCCCTCCCTACAACAATTGCCTCCTTATATCATTATTATGTAAAATTTTCCTCCCTACAACAACTTCCTCCAAACAAAACTCAAACTTTTTGCATTCAAATGGGTGTTGTTGTAGAGAGGGAACATCATAGAAAAAAAGACATAATGCAGTAGTTTGACTCCCAGCTTCTGCAAGTAGCAGATGGATTATTCATATGTCTGAACTGTAACCATTGCCTCTACAGAAGCACAACAGATGGTATGAGGTTGAAAAACTACCGTTGTTAATTTTCATATACAGTATAACCTCCGTTTTCCGACACCCCATGGTTCCATGTTTGTAAGTCGGTTAAGAGAGGTTGTCGGTTAACGGAATTAGTCCAAAGTTCACAAGTTTACACACCCAAAGATTGTCGCTGCGAGGCGAATTTCTCGATGCCGATTGACTTATTAAATATGCTTGCATGACTGCAGCATATCCTTGTCAGGTTATTCCAGTTTAAAATAGAAGTCTCCTGCTCCAGATCTACACGGTTTTTCCATTGTTCTTTCAGGCATTAACGTGTATTGTCAGTGTACAATCGGAAGTAAACACACATACATGTAGATATTAAGGGATCGACTATAACACGGGCACAATCGTATTTACATTTTATATACAAGTATACTTTCTTCTCTCGTTATTTCGAACAAACGGGAAAATAACAAAAACTTCAAATTGCGAGAACGTTTTTATTTTCTCTCAATATAACTTGAGCATACATTTTTACGCCTGCGATTATTACTATAGACTAGACCTACGTGGAGGGCGCATTTGATACATATTTCTTACTTCTAATATTGACAACTTGACGGTGATGACGATTGGCAGATAGCTGTCAAATTTGAACACAAAATAATGATTAGCTATTGTTGGAAAGGTTTGATGAGTTGGTCTTTTCGGCACTGCGACCCTGAATGGGTTGCTTACACGTGTTGGCTGAAGTTATCTTATCAACCCTATCATTATTCACTCATTGTTTAAACCATACATTTTGTCTTGCACGGCCATCCGAGCAAATTGTGTCATTATCACCTGCGCGTGAATAGTCGATAATTGATCAAAGGTCAGCAAACCGTCGGATAACGGGGTGTGAAAAACCTCTAATTTGCCTTTTTTGGTCCGTCAAGGTATGTCGGATAACGGTTAACAGAGGATCCGATCAAGAGAGAGTTAGGTTACATAAAATATATAGGGAAACTGCCGGGACCAAACAGCAGGGTCGGATAACAGAGGTTTCCGGTCAAGAGAGGTGTCGATCGACAGAGGTTATACTGTATATCTAGTGGTATAAAAATATGCAAATAATTAGGTTGTGCACTTATGTCATCACTTCTTCATGAAGATTCCATTTATAGATTTTCGGTTTAATAGTTAACGCGGCTCCAGATAAGAGGGAGTAAACTGAACAAATCCAGCATTTTCTCACTCAATTTAGCATGAAATCCTATGGTGTAACAGCTCATTAGAATCGTCTCTTCGAGACGATTCTGATGAGTAGTAACACCATAGGGTTTAAATGAGAAATGAAGATTTTAGATTATGAAATAAATGTACTCCCCTTATCTGGAGCTCTCGTTAATCAATGTTTAATCTACCTGAGACTTTTTATAATTAAGAAAAAAAGTTGTGCTAGATCCATCTACTAAATGAGTGGTTGTTAATTTTGAACCACTTGTGTTACTGTCGATTGTAAATGATGCTTGTTTATTTGATCAGATCCAGGGACAGAACAGACATGGATGTTATCAGAGAGAATCACAAGTTTCTGTGGACGGAGGAAGACAACCCTGATGAAACCTGGTAGTGCATTTATCTTTCTATAACATTGTCCCAGGGCTACCATAAGTTGGTCTTGAAATATCCTAAGACTTTCAATTTTTAGCTCACCTGAGCTAGCTCAGGGTGAGGCAATCCTTGAATGTCCGTTGTAAGTCGTTCGTCGTCAACAATTTTCGTGTTTACACTCTAGAGGCCACACTTTTTATCCAATGATTCTCAAACTTGCTCACATTGTATTTTACCATAAGAGTTCAAATGAGTTTGATTATGGTTGAAATCAGACCAATAAGTCAAGAGTTATCTACCTTTGAATTCCTGAAAATGCCATATTTAAGGGTGTTTACACTCTAGAGGCCACAATATTTATTCAATCTTTCTCAAACTCGCCGAGATTGTATATTACCATAAGAGTCCAGCTGAGTTTGATTATGGTTGAAATCAGACAAATAGATCAAGAGTTAATAATTTTGACAGGTAGGCAACGACCTCGCAACCACCCTCTTACCCATTAATACGGCTATTAGAATGCTTGCCAGGGCAGAATCAGGGCTTCATGCAATAGCAGGTAAGGCAACAATGACACTTACTGTGAAAACCGTGTTAGATTAACTTCATGTACACTGCAGTGCTGGACAAATGAAATTGTCTCCAAACCATTTGTTTAGCTTTGAGCAGCCATTTTACGTGATGTCATTTGAATGCTTTTTGTTATAGTCGGTAAGCGGCCTGTTGCGAGGTCGTTGCCTACCTGTCAAAATTGCTGTGTTTCTCGGGATTCTGCCTTGTGGCATCTGAGAACCGTTTTAACTGGGAGTTTTTCGCTTTGCAGTTACGAAGGTTATACTTTATACTACTTATTGGCAAATAGCTTTACCCGATATACTGTTTGATTGAATGTCGATAGAGGCATAACTTGAGAGAGGGGTAGAATTCGGAAATTGGAAGTTCCACCCCTTGTCTATATATAATTGTATCTAGTGTTTATACATTTTTTTCTTTTGGGGTTCAGACTTCTATTATGACGGTCCCCTGTGGGTTTAAAACCCATAAAAAAATGAACAAGGCAGGCAATCAGGTTGAATGTAGAAATAAGATTCCTGAAACTTCAAATGGACAGTTCCAATTAAGTCTTGTACGCTTCTAACTTTTTAGTGGGAGTTTCTACAATATATTGCAAAATGGCAAACAATGCAGACCCTGATCAGAGGGTTCCTGTCAGGGTCTACACTGTTTGAATATGACAAGTGTTCTCTGTTAGGGTTGAATTGGTTGAAAAGTTAGTTAGCCCTTTACCCATAGCCTGTATGTAGTGTTGAAGATAGGTTACCACTTAAATCAGGTTGAAAGTAAAGCAGAATGTGCTTTAAGGCACAGAATGCTTTTCTTTCAGTCTGCTTTAACCCTTTACCCCATAGCCTGATTCTAGTTTTGAAGACAGGTGACCACTTAAAGCAGGTTGAAAGTAAAGCAGAATGTGCCTTAAGGCACATTCTGCTTTACTTTCAACCAGCTTTAAGCTAAAAACTGCTAGGCTATATAAAATATTTGTAATGGTAATTGTTCATGAGTGTATAAACTGGAACTATTTTCTTCAGCGGAAGAATAAATTAAATACGCTAAAAGTCGCTTCTATTGGGGAAAGGGTTAAGCTACCATCAGTTAGAATATAGAAAATATTTCTTACGATGATATTCTTGAATGCATAAATTGGAACTATTTTCTTCTGTTGAGGAATAAATGCAATGTGTTAAAGTGATTGTGTATCTGTGGAGTATTTAGTTAAATGACTTTGTATATATCTTCAGGTCCAAGAGGCTTGCCAAGAAGTATTATGACAAGTTGTTCAAGGAATACTGTATATCAGACTTGAGTCGGTACAAGGAAAATAAGATAGCTATGAGGTGGAGAATAGAAAAGGAAGTTCAGGAGGGGAAAGGTACATAACTCTGACAAACTGAGGTAAAAGGAACAGTAACTCTTGTAATGACAAACAGTAGAAGGAATACTGTATATCAGATCGAGTTGGTACATGGAAAATAAGATAGCTATGAGATGGAAGATAGAATAAGAGTTTCAGGAGGGAAAAGGTACATAACTCTGACAAAATGTGGTAACAGGAACAGTAACTCTTGTTATGACAAACTGGAACAGTAATCCTTACAGGAACAGTTATCCTGACATGTAATAGCCCTTTGATTAACCTTTTACTCCATAGATAGTAATCATTTACCTTTTCTTACATTTAATTAATTCCTCCATTGAAGAACATAGGTCCATTTTATACAGTAATGAGTGTGAAACATAAGAAATATAAGGATTACTTATACATGTACAGGTATTAAGAAAAATATATGGTTATTTTGTAATATTGTATTTAGAGATTAAAATTAGATGTATTCAAGTCTGAGTTTTGGTTGTATGAGTCCAAAAATTCCATATAAGTAGAGTATTTTAAATACTAAAATATGCAAAAAACCCAGGGTTTGTTGGAGGCATTCACAAGAAACTGCTTGAAATGTTAAGTTTGGCTCTAACCTGTTAATTGTAAAGCATGAGAATTGAGTCTGAGATCATTCTCATGATCTCAGACTCAACTCAAAGGCTTTATAAGATTACATTGGATGATCTGTACCACACACATTGTTTCAGGTCAGTTTATATGTGGGAACAAGAAGTGCTGTGAGCAGGAAGGATTACGCAGCTGGGAAGTGAACTTTGCCTACATCGAAGACAAGGAAAAGAAAAATGCTCTTGTCAAATTACGTGAGTTAATTAATCTTTTCTACCTTTAGCCAATTTCTAGTTTTGAAGGTAGGCGACCATTTAACCCATTACACCATAGCCTTTTTTTATTTTTGAAAACAGGTTGCCACTTAAAGCAGGTTGAAAATAAAGCAGAATGTGCCTATGGCACATTCTGCTTTCCTTTCAGCCTGCTTTATACTATCATCTGCTAGAATATAGAAAATATTTCTAATAATATACATGTATATTCATGACTGCATAAGTTGGGTTCACTGAGTGAAGGAATAAATTAAAGGCATATTTATGAGGCAATGGGTTAAAGCAGGTCAAAATTGATGCAGAATACAGCTTTAGGCACATTCTGCTATACTTTCAGCTTGCTAACTACCATCTGCTAAGATATACATGTAATTATGAAGTATTTCTTATGGTGGTATATTCATGATAGTTTAAAGTGGAACGATTTTATTTAGTTGAAAGAATAAATTAAGATGTTGAAAGGCGTATCTATGGATCAATCTGATCAGTCTCTACACTGTTCAATTGGGCCTGTGGTCCTAGTACTTTGGGTCATTACGGTATGCATTTTCTTGAATATAAAGGTTTTCTTACTTATATTTTTAATGCCTTATCTGGAGATGTGTGTTAACCCATTACCCCATAGCCAGTTTCTAGTTTTAAAGATATGTGACCACTTAAAGCAGGTTGAAAGTAAAGCAGAATGCGCCTTAGGGCGCATTCTGCTTTACTTTCAGCCAGCTTTAAGCTAGTATCTGCTAGAATATAGAAACTATTTCTATGATTTTATTTTTTACAGTATAAATTGGAACTACTTTCTTCAGTATAGGAATTAATTAAAGGCGTAAAAATACATATCTATGGGGTAATGGGTTAATGGTTTGCAACACAATTTTTTCTGCATGTGGTTTGCTTGTTTCATTTCAGGTTTATGTCCAGACTGTTCATACAAGCTCAACTATCACCATAAGTAAGTGCCATTGTGTCATTGTTACATTAATAGACAATAGCGGGTAAAATCATCTCAACATACAAGAGATACACACATTACCAGTGGGTGTGTTCAGCTCTAGATACACTTCATAGAGACAGCTGATCTTAACCCATTACCCCATAGCCTATTTCTAGATTTGAAGAAATGGGACCACTTAAAGAAGGTTGAAAGTAAAGCAGAATGCGCCTTAAGGTGCATTCTGCTTTACTTTTAGCCTGCTGTAAGCTACCATCTGCTAGGATATAGAAACTATTTCTTATGTTGCACATTTAATCTTTTATAAAATGGGACTTCTTTTCTTCAATGGATAAATAAAATAAAAGTGTAAAAAGGCGTATTTTTAGGGTAATTGGTTAAAAGTGCCTTTGGAGTGAGTGTGATTTGCTCTTTCTGTCTAGAATTTCAAGGGCTAAAAACAACATCCTGTAACGCAGCACCAACTGGTGATGTTGTTATTATATGCATTCAATATACACCAGCAACAACATAACTACAATGTAGTTGTTTAATCATTTTATATCTTGAAAAAATTGAAATTTGAAGATAGACCAAGAATTATTTTATTCTACAAAGAATTAGGCGGAATGAGTTCATGTATGTGGTACAGTAAGGTTAATTTTCTGTCTATATAAAGGTGGCAACTTAATACAGGATAAAAGTAATGGAAAACACTCTACAGGAGCTTTCTGCATTAACTCATTGAGCCCTAGTGACGCATATATGCGTCTTTTACCAAAAGTGTACCTGTGAAGAGTACACTTGTCCTATGCAAACAGTGAAGTCCCTGATCAGAGGGCTCCTGCTGGAGCCCTCTGATCAGGGTCTTCACTATTTGTCATTCTGTAAAATATTATAAAAAACAACTCTAAATAGTCAAAAATGAACCAGCCTTTATTGCAAACTTGAATTGTCCATTGTAAGTTTCAGGGGATAATGAGTTAATTGTTTCCTGCATTAACCCATTACACCATGACATGTTTCTAGTTTTGAAGACAGCTTTAAGCTACCATCTGTTACTTAGGATGAAAAAAATACTTCTTATGGATCATATTTATGACTGTATAAAGTAGAACTCTTTTCAGTGGTGAAGGAATAAATGAAAGGGATGTATTTATGGAGTAATGGATAAATCTGCCAATTGTTTAATTTAGAGAATGTCATGTTCCCGTATTGAACAGCTGACTGTTGTATACTAGTTTGACATTGGGTGTCTTCAGGGCTCCAGAGAAGAAAGAGTAAACTTAACAAATCAAACATTTTTTCACTTATTTTAGCACCAACTCCTATGGTGTAACTACTCATTAGAATTGTCTCGAAGAGACGATTCTAATGAGTAGTAACACCATAGGGTTTAAAGAAGAAACAAAGATTTTAGTTTATGAAATACTCCCCTTATCTGGAGCCCTGGTCTTACGATTTCTTTGTGATGGTACACAAAATGTGTCTTGTATTTAAAGGAAGAGAGAAATTAAAACACAGAAAAGAAACCGGAAAGAAGAAAGAAAACTTAAGAAATCGAGGAAATATAAAGATGACAGATCTGATGAAGATGGTAAGTGGAGACTTTGCCACAAGACGGGTTGGGAATTCCAGTGTCCAAGGCTGTAAAGCTTTTAAACTATTACCCCATAGCCTGTTTCTAGTTTTATAGATAGGTTATCACTTAAAGCAGGTTGAAAGTAAAGCAGAATGCGCCTTAAGGCGCATTCTGCTTTACTTTCAGCCTGCTTTAAGCTATCATCTGCCAGAATATAGAAAATATTTCGAATATTACATATTCATGGCTGTATAAAATTGACCTATATTCTTCATCATCATGGGAGGAATACTTTAAAGGCATAAAAAGGTTTAATAATGGGACAATAGGTTAAGTTAAGTTTAAGATCATTCTCAAGCATTTTATTGTTCAGATCAGAGGGCTCCGACAGGATCTGTAATGTTTGTCCTTTTGCACTTAATGGTGATATAAAACTACCCTAAACTGTCAAAACGGGACAATATTTAATTGAAAGCTAGTGAGATATACCATTAACCCATTTTATGATTTAGCTCTAGCGATGAGAATTTTAGTCCTTTACAGACAATGGACTTGTGAAGAGTTCACTTGTCCTTTGCAAACAGTGGCGACTAAGATCAGAGGACTACGACAGAATCTGTACTGTTTGTCGTTTTGCAGTTAATTGTGACATAAAACTAATGCTTATAACTCATATGTCCCTTGAGGTGTTGCTTTCATATTTTGTGTGCATATGTAAATGGACAAAACCTTACCATTGCATGCAAAAAGTTTGGCCATAGTGACCTTGACCATGAACTGAGGACCCATTTTTAGGTTTCTCAGAATGCCTATAACTCATATGTCCATTGAGATATTTCTTTCATATTTTGCATGCATGTGTATATAGACAAGACATTGCCATGCATGCAAAAGAATCAACCCAGTGACCTTGACCTTGAACTTAGGTCCAAGGCTTAGGTTTCGAAATCTGTGTTTAGGTTTCCAAATACACTAATTATTTCACGTCCCTTGAGGTATTACTGTCAAATTTGGTTTGCATGTGTATATGAACAAGACCTTTCCATGCTGGCAAAAAGGTTGATCTCTGTGACCTTGACCCAGAGTGGTCAGTTCGGAGTGTTAGGACATCCAGTGTATATTATATAGCTGGTGGTGAAGCAATTCTATTGAGTTGTTTAGCTACCAGTCTGTTGTTATGCAATGTGTGTCTTAGCTAGGCGCTGCTGCCGTATCCGACTGATTAGGGAATGGACTGTATAAGAGTGGTTTACTGCATACATATGAGTAATCTGATTACCTCCCTTTAATACACAATATGCCTTTCACTGCGTATCCTATAGATACATCAACTCTCGTATGTAAAAGTATGTATATAGCATATGATAGGTCAAATCCCATAACAGGAAGCCTACATAATGACTATAATTGGTAAAGATGCAAATTCCCCTGGTCAGTTCGGAGTGTTAGGACATCCAGTGTATATTATATAGCTGGTGGTGAAGAAATTCTATTGAGTTGTTTAGCTACCAGTCTGTTGTTATGCAATGTGTGTCTTAGCTAGGCGCTGCTGCCGTATCCGACTGATTAGGGAATGGACTGTATAAGAGTGGTTTACTGCATACATATGAGTAATCTGATTACCTCCCTTTAATACACAATATGCCATTCACTGCGTATCCTATAGATACATCAACTCTCGTATGTAAAAGTATGTATATAGCATATGATAGGTAAAATCCCATAACAGGAAGCCTACATAATGACTATAATTGGTAAAGATGCAAATTCCCCTGGTCAGTTCGGTGTGTTAGGACATCCAGTGTATATTATATAGCTGGTGGTGAAGCAATTCTATTGAGTTGTTTAGCTACCAGTCTGTTGTTATGCAATGTGTGTCTTAGCTAGGCGCTGCTGCCGTATCCGACTGATTAGGGAATGGACTGTATAAGAGTGGTTTACTGCATACATATGAGTAATCTGATTACCTCCATATTATTTTAGTCAACTTGTTTATTAAAAATGATAATTAATGAGTACTCATGTTACATAGATATAAGATTCTCTATTTATACAAGTTGCCCATTACTCAGTAGCTAGTTTTGAAGACAGATGGTGTCTTAAACCAGGTTGAAAGTAAAGCAGAATGCACCTTAAGGCACACTCTACTTTATTGTCAGTCTGCTTTAAGCAAAAATCTGTTAGAATATAGAAAATACATCTTATAGTACATATTAATGACTGTATGAATTGGAACTATTTTCTTCAGTGGAGAAATAAATTAAATGCATGATAATGATTGTGTATCTATGGAGTAAAGGGTAAAGTAAAAAGCAACTCTTTTTTTGAAGTTTATGCTCCAAGTATCAACTACAGTGTTTCATATCAGTTGAAGATGTAATCAGTGTCTGATCAGGGATGGAAACTGTTTCCAAAGGTCAACAAAAATCCCCTCCCACATTGAAAGGGGTTAAAAAAAGACTAATTAGCTGAACAATGTCTCCCTCCTAACAACGACCATTGTCGCTGTTCCCAAAACAAGACAATTACATGTCTAGAACTTTCATGTGTGCAATATCGTCTGCTTAAAACTGTTGCCTGCTGTTTTTCACAAAGTCACACATTGGACAGTTTGACAGAAAAAAAACATGATGAGTGACAAACAGCTTGAATCCAGATCAGACGCAAATGTACGCAAAGTCTTGATTTTCCCTCCCTGTAACGACTCCCTCTGAACAACACACACAATTTGTGTCTCCCATTGGGTGTCATTGTAGAGAGGGAGTACTGTACATGTATTAGAATACAACTGTCAGATTTCTAGATTAAGGGAGTATTTAAAAAGTTAACTTTTTATGTCTGCATTAAACCACATGGTGTGACTACTCGTTAAAACCGTCCCTTTGAGATGATTCTAATGAGTAGTCTCACCGTAGGATTTGATGCAGACAGTTGAAAATCTTGAGTTTACTCTGTCTTATCTGGGGCCCTGAACTGTCTTCTGTATTCTTGATCTCAGGGCTGCCATAAATGACATAAAAAATCCTAAGATTTCCGAATTTGCATTTTTCAAGTGCAATTTTATGAATCGTTTTCCCCATCACCTGTTTCTAGTTTTGTTGACACGTGGTTGCTTAAAGCAGGCTAAAAGTAAAGCAGAATGCGCCTTAAGGCGCATTCTGCTTTACTTTCAGCCTGCTCTAAGCTACCATGTACAAGAAAAAAATCCGAAGATTTAGGAAAAATCCGGAGAAATGGCAGCCCTGTGATCTCCTCCACTTGTCATGTTCGCATTTAATTTGTGTTTGCAGATGAAGAATCTAAAACTGCTGCAGAAACAGGTACCAGTGAATCAAACCCAGATAAGCCAGAAACCAGCACAGCTGAGCCAGAAACCAGCACCGAGAACATCTGGAGTGGCCCTGCCAAAATAACTGAAGAAAAATCAAGGTATGAGAGCTGGGAACCAATTATCCACAAACATGCTTTTAACCCTGTACTCCATAGATACCGGAGATACCCCTTTTAACACATGTAATTCATTCCTCCATTGAAGAAAATAGTTCCATTATATACAGTAATGAATGTGCAACATAAGAAAGATTTCATATATCCTAACAGATTTAAAGCAAGCTGATAGTAAAGCAGAATGCACATTATTTAGCATTCTGCTTTACTTTTAACCTGCTTTAAGTGGACATCTGTCTTCAAGACGAGAAACAGGCTATGGAGTAAAGTGTTAAAGAAATTTTGTTTCTTGTGAATCTATACAAAGTTGTATTTCATTCGATACCTCTATAAAACATTTTTACCAATAACTTAAAATTTCTTATCAATAGATTGATAAGTGTTATTTGAAATGAATAAAGTTTAATATTATTTTGCTTGAATCCGTCCATACAGACATAGTAAGTTTAATCCATTACCCCATAAATAGGCCTTTAATTTATTCCTTCAATGAAGAAAATAATTCCAATTTACACAGTCATAAAAGTGTACCATAACAAATATTTTCTAAATCCAGGCAGATGATAGCTTAAAGCCTGCTTTCAACCTGTTTTAAGTGGTTTCTGTCTTCAAAACTAATAACAGACTATAGATTGGGGTAATGGGATAAGAAAGAAATCTTTTTCAGCAGAAGTCCCCATAAGAACCACAAAATAAACATTAATTGATGGTATTGAATACAGGGGAAATCTTAAAACAATATGAAAATAAAGCAGAAAGCTCCTATAGGAATCTTTTTTTAACTCATTGAGCCCTAGTGATGCATATATGCGTCGTTTACCAAATGTTTACCTGTGAAGAGTACACTTGTCCTATGCAAACAGTGAAGTCCCTGATCAGAGGGCTCCTGCAGGAGCCCTCTGATCAGGGACTTCACTGTTTGTCATTTTTCAATTTATTACAACAAACAACCCTAAATAGTCTAAAATGGACCATCCTTTATTGCAAACTGGAATTTTCCATTGGAAGTTTCAGGGGATAATGAGTTAAGTAACCACTCTATTGAAGACCAATATGTGGTATTTGGTATATGTGGTTGCGTAACCCATTACCCAATAGCCTGTTTCTAATTTTGAAAATATGTTATCACTTAAATCAGGCTAAAAGTAAAGCAGAATGCGCCTCAACGGGTATTCTGCTTTACTTTCAGCCTGCTTTACGGTACCATCTGTTAGAATATAGAAAATATTTCTTATCACATTTATAACTGTATAAATTGGAACATTTTTCATCAGCGGAGGAATACGTTAAAGGCGTAAAAAGACGTATTTATGGGGTAATGTGTTAATTTGGTATTTTTATTATTGGTACTCTCTGTACTGTTATAACATGATCATGCATTAAGAAGTCATTTGTTTTAACCCTTTACTCCATAACCTGTTTCTAGTTTTGAAGTCAGTTGACTACTGAACACATTCAACCCTAGCGACCAGTATACCTGTCATTTACAAACAGTGTACCTGTGAAGATTACACTTGTCCTATGCAAACAGTGAACACCCTGATCAGAGGGTTCCTTAAGGAGCCCTCTGATCAGGGTCAACACTGTTTGTCATTTTGAAATAAACTGTTAAAATCAACCATAAATAGTCAAAAATTGAATAGACTTATTTTGAAATAGGAAGTGTCCATTAAAAAGCATAATGCTTTAAGCTACAGGGTACCATCTGTTAGAATAAAGAAAATATTTCTAATGATTAATATTCATGACTGTATGAACTATTTTGATTAGTGAAGGAATAGATTAACCTATTCCCCCATAAATATGCCTTTATATGCCTTTTATTTATCCCTCCACTGAAGAAAATTGTTCAAATTTATAAAGTCATGAACATGTATCATAACAAATATTTTTTTATATTCTAGCATATAATGGCTTAAAGCAGGCTGTAAGTAAAGCAAAATGTGCCTTAAGGCACATTCTGCTTTACTTTCAACCTCATTTAAGTGATCACCTTTCTTCAAAAGTAGAAACAGACTATGTGGTAATGGGTTAAAGGTGTTTTTAAGATGTAAAGGGTTTAGAAGAACCGTGTACACTATTAACTGTATTTTTCTTCAATGCATACATGTAACTTATCTATACTTCTTGTGTTTTTGCAGGGAAGAAGAGTTCGATGAATACTTTGAGGACATGTTCTTATGACACCAGTTGCAGTCTTCAAAGTTCTAATCCTTACATCACCAAGTTGATATCATCTGCAGAAATTGTGAGCTTGGTAACAGGATCTGAGTGACAAACAATTAGTTTGGATCTTGATCTGTTTCCATACAACGGTTTACCGTGGTCTAGTGCTAACATGATAGACTGGCAGTCTAGGGCTTGTGAGTTACACATTGGACCGTGTCCTTCAGATGAGACTTTAAACCTAGGTCCAGGGCTGCCATTTCTCCGGAATTTTCCTAAATCTTCAGATTTTTTTCCAGTACATGGTAGCTTAAAGCAGGCTGAAAGTAAAGCAGAATGCGCCTTAATACGCATTCTGCTTTACTTACAGCCTGCTTTAAGTAGTCGCTTGTGAACAAAACTAGAAACAGGCTATGGGGTAAAGGTACGATTTCGTGAAATCGCATTTGAAAAATGCAAATTTGGAAATCTTAGGATTTTTTTCACCTAAACTTATGGCAGCCCTGTAGGTCCCTTGTATCTGACAGTGTTATACACTGGGCATGCAAAAGAACCGGAGGGTTCTATAGAAGAAGAGTAGGTCATTGCCTTGATCCTCTGCACCCACTTGCCTGTCTCTGGAACATCCAATTAGCCAAAAGTTGGCAGAAATTGACATTAAATAAAACAGTGCCTCACATTTTGTAGGGCCTGGTATGAATTGAAATTGTTTGTAAAAGTTTTCAGTTCTGGGTCCAAGGTTATAAAGCTTTTGTGCTGAGCCTGATAGCATTCTCAAGCATTTGATTGGTCAGATTTGAGCCTAGGCTCAAATCTGACCAATCAAATGTTTGAGAATGACTTTTAGACTCAACAGAAAAGCTTTATAACCTTGGACCCTGGTTTATATCTGACCATTTGAAACTAATGTACAGCTGAACTTTGATATCTAGAACTCGGTTAAGTCGAACATACTCTTAATACATGTATGTTTGACATATTTACTTTCGCCCCATTAAATTCCATTGAAAAGAATTGTAGTTTAATTCTTGTAGACGCAATTGCTCTAGGGGGCGGGACTAGTGGATATCTTTCGCAGAGGAGGCGGGCTTATGGATCATTTCTCCATGAATCACAGCTTCAGTTATGTGGTTATGGCTGTTCCTTTCAGAGTACACATTATTTGTCTTAACAACCTCTACTATGGATTAAACAAACATGCATACTAATAGAATGTTCATTTAACTCATTGTGCCCTAGTGATACATATATGCATCCTCTGACAAAAAAGTGTACCTGTAAAGAGTATACTTGTCTAATGCAAACAGTGATGTCCCAGATCAGAGGGCTCCTGCAGAAGCCCTCTAATCAGGGACTTCACTGTTTGTCATTTTGTAATATATTTAAAAAACAAAAACACCCTAAATAGTCTTAAAGAGACCAGCATTTACTGTAAACTGGAATTGTCCATTTGAAGTCTCAGGCAATAAAGAGTTAATATCAGAAATAAACCACAGAAATGATCGGCAAGTTTACCATGAATCTCTAGCACCATTCATGGAATTTGCCTATCATTTTCTGTTGTTTATTTTGCTTAAAAGCCCAAAAGTCAGTTCATTTTCGTAATTAATCGAGCATGAAATAATGCAATTCATATGTCAAAATATTGAATAGTTCAAGTTAAAAAAGTTCAAGATATCGAAGTTCAACTGTAATTGGCAATGCTGACTTGAAGATGGATTTTTACAGAATTTCAAGAGCATATAAAAGCACATTTTGACACCTGGAGCAGATATGTGGTTCAGTATAAGCAACATAAAATCAGAATTGACAGTCTTTCTCAGTGAAATAAGAGCAGTTTCATTAGGTCAAGGCTGATATCCTGAAGAGAGAAGATTACAGACAGACAGAAAGTGTGTATGTACCGTACTGATCCTAAGTATTGGGACAGACAGACTTGAGCAAACAGTGTAGACCCTGATCAGACTGCTCCCTCAGGAGCAGTCTTATCAGGGTCTACACTGTTTGCTATTCACTTAACGCCTTTTGGACATATTACTGTAGGAATTTGTTAAAATTTTATTAATCTACAGGGTGTTCCAAATACTAGGTGTTTTGTAATGAAATTCTAACTATTTTGTTGCAATAAAATCTACATTATTTTTCTCAGAGTTGATTTGATATTTTAACCTTATACTCCATAAAAACACCTTTTTATGCCTGAAATGTATACCTCCACTATAGAAACTAGATACACTCTGTACAGTCCTACATGTGTCATATGAAATGTTTTCAATATCCTAGCAAATGGTAGCTTAAAGCAATAGCCTG
Source organism: Gari tellinella (assembly GCA_922989275.2). Lineage (NCBI taxonomy): Eukaryota > Metazoa > Mollusca > Bivalvia > Cardiida > Psammobiidae > Gari > Gari tellinella. The sequence goes on from OV277866.1 coordinate 68,504,580, forward strand.
GTTCTAGTTTTGAAGGCAGATGACCACTTAAAGCAGTTTTGAAGTAAAGCTTAATGAGTCCATAATTTAACCTTATCATTTTTGGCATACATGTCTGTTTTGGTTAAGTCGAACATTATCATATTTCAAAGTTAAAACGTATTATAAACAGTAAATAGTCAAGGTCAATTATTAAAATATTTTTGATAGGATTTGTCAAGTTGAATATGCATAGATCTACCAAAAATACACCGTCGGACGTAGTTGAGGGGTAGCATGCTCGATTTTGACGTCAGGGGTTGTGAGTTCGGTCCCCCACCGGACCAAGCTCTACTTCGTCGTCATTAGTTGTTGTCTCCCGAAATCTTAGCGTTGGCCATAACTTTAGAACTAAATGTGATACAGACTTCATATTTAGTATGTGTTCTTACCTCAAGAAGCTTTTGAGCTCAGTATAACTTGAGTCATTTTTTGACAAAGGTGAAGGTCATTTAGAGGTAAAACAGGGTGAATTTAACATTGGCCATAACTTTTAAGCTGCATGTGATACAAACTTTATACCTGTATTTCCCTGTGTACTCTACTGAAGAAGATATTGAGCTCATTACAACTTTGGTCATGTCTGACAAAGGTCAAGGTAATTTAGATGTCAAATAGGATTAATTTAACATTGGCCATAACTCTGAAACAACATGTGATAGAGTCTTCATATTTGGCATGTGAACTCAACCCAAGAAGCTCTTGAGCTCAGTACAAGTTAGGTGATGTCTAACAAAGGTCAATGTCATTTAAAGCCCACAGTAGACAGATGACAAATAGTCGAGACAGACAAAAGAAATTGGAATATCTCGCTGTTCTTTCTTAATCTATTTTGCTAACAAAACAGACAAGCATTGGCACCAACATGTGGTGCTCTTGTTAGCTTGTGACATGTCTGTTTTCTAAAGGAAAAAAGAGCTATTTTCATCACCCCAGAGCACCTGCCTCATCCGAAACCTTAATGTTCACCATAACTTCTTAAATTTTTCACATACAACCTACATTTTTGGTTTGCATGGTCAGCTTGACAAGTTCTATCCAAACATACTAAAATAATTTTCATTATTGACCTCGACTTTTTTCCTTATTTTACTGTTTTTTCACATCTGAGTTAGTGTTCATAATTTCTTCATCTACATTTATTTTTGGGCGGATTGAAAATGCGGTCTATAGATTGGCGAATGCCGTCCGTCCGTCCGTCCTCACTTTGGTTGACCTTTTTGTTAGTGTCAGTTTTAGCCAAAGTTTAAGTCCTACAGCAACCAAATTTGGCATGTACAGTTGTAGTGAGGTCATCATCACATGCCATGGGTAAATAGGTCGCTGTGGCCTAGATTTAACGGTCCAATGACTTAGAGAATTCTTGGTTAACCTTTTCGTTTGCGTCTTGGTTTAACTTTTTGTTAGTGTCAGTTTTAGTCAAAGCTTAAGTCCTACAGCAACCAAATTTGGCATGTACAGTTGTAGTGAGGTCATCATCACATGTCAAGTAACTAGGTCACTGTGACCTAGATTTCACGGTCCAATGACTTAGAGAATTCTTGGTTAACCTTTTCTTTTGCGTCTTGGTTTACCTTTTTGTTAGTGTCAGTTTTAGTCAAAGCTTAAGTCCTACACCAACCAAATTTGGCATGTACAGTTGTAGTGAGGTCATCATCACATGCCGTGGGTAACTAGGTCACTGTGACCTAGATTTCATGGTCCAATGACTTAGAGAATTCTTGGTTAACCTTTTCGTTTGCTTTGGTTCACCTTTTTGTTAGTGTCAGTTTTAAGCTTAAGTCCTGCAGCAACCAAATTTGGCATGTACAGTTGTAGTGAGGTCATCATCAAATGCCGTGGGTAACTAGCCCTCGACTACGTCCACCGGTTTATTTTTGGTAGATCTATGCATATATTTATCTTGACAAGTCCTATCAAAAATATTTTATTAATTGACCCTGACCATTTACCAAATTTTTTCAATTTATTATATATACCACTTGAGAGAGAAAAATCATAGGTTTCGCCCGTTTGGGTTAGTGCTGTTCGGAGTTATGTGTCCCGGTTTTATACCATACCCAGCATTTTTGTAAACATCCGGTTTGAAATTTAACTCTTTCTTCGCAAGAACCTTGGTAAGTAAATACAGTATATTGTACAGCTTCATACTACCATTTACTGATGCCTCAATTCGTTTGATATACAAGATATATACCTGTTACCATGTCAAGTAGAGGAAAAATACACAAATGCTTCTGTCCTATTGCAGGAAAGGCGCATTGCACTCTCGCCACGAGTTTTCGCGATTTCGCATGGCCGTTAATGACCGGTGAGCAGAATCGCTTCAGCGTACTATACGGTTACCGTTGTCCCCTTCTCCTCGCAGAATTATACGCCCCAGAGGACAGAACCCAATCCAAGTTGAAGAACTGCAAAAAGTCCATGTCATCATGTATGATATCGCGAGTATACTCTATGCAGAGTGATGCGATTGATGATGATGATGATCAAGCAACCTAATACCGGTGTATATGTTATACCTGTGTAATCCGAAAACCCAAAATAGCGATGACATCACTTCATTTACATAGAGAACAGTTAAACTCGCGCGTCAACCGCCAAATCCATCAAAAGTGTCTATTTTCAGCTTTTTCATGTAAATGTACACTTTTCTTGATAAAAGTTCATTTGCCAAGCAATTCCTACACATTTCTAACATTTTCAAGTGACCATTTTGTTTTTATGCCGGAAAAACTCTATATACTAGTTCTGTCTGCTGCTGCGCATCTTACGAAACTGTTTCCGGTCATTGACTAAAATCGCAACTGTAGTGAATATAGGCAGTGTTAGGCCCTCGAGCCTAACGTCCGGACTTTTGGCTCAATGGTTATAACGCTCGCCTTGCAAGCGGGAGGTCCCGGGTTCGATCCCCGGGCCCGGTCACTATAATGGCGTTGTCGGCAAACGGATTTTTCCGCCCCATCTAGTGATGACTGTCCTTGCCCTATGCATGGATCACCGTCGCAAATGTCGTGTGATAGCTACCGTAAGTCGCAACAGGTTAATGGTCTCAGAGAGATAAAAAGGACCTCAAAATTAAGATGGGGAGGAGTGTAGTGAATATAGGCAGTGTTAGGCCCTCGAGCCTAACGTCTGGACTTTTGGCTCAATGGTTATAACGCTTGCCTTGCAAGTGGGAGGTCCCGGGTTCGATCCCCGGGCCCGGTCACTATACAACATCTTGGACATTATTTTACACGAAGATATTTTTCTATTGGAATTTTCGGCTCATGCACCGTTATACAGAAGAAATGACGTTTACCCTTTAGTGTGTATCGGCTGAAATTAGGTACAACATCAGAAAGCTCAGGGTTATAGATAAGGTTTTGCATTAATTGGGTATTTACTCCCTCTATTTTCTAAGAATTTTGTTTTCTGAATTTCAATTGAGTATCCAAAAAACCGTTACTCCATCAATTTGATATGAATTGCTTTTTTACTCTATTTTTTTTTTCATTTAATACAAAACACAAGCTGATTGTTTGATGTACTGTACCCTCGTTTGCCCACACTCGATAATTTCAGTTTCGATCTCATTGCAACACAAATGCAACAGCTCATGTTTGTGTAGGAAAACTTAAGATTCATTAATTTCCAGCCACGGAAACTTTAAAAGCCATTCCAGGATTCCTTTACCGTAACTTTGCTAACTTTAGCACTGTCGTGTTTCTGTGGTGACTTACAGATTCTGGACAAAAGATCGTCGATTATGTCGGTAACATTAAACAACCTCTTTTTTGGCTGTTACATGCATCATTCAAAATTTCATTCACGACACTGTTACAAATTATTTCTGGTTTGTTCGCGGAAGGCTGAACGTAATTGAATAATGTGGGGTTTTTTGTTGCGCTTTTTCCGTCCGCGCGATTCCATTTTGACAGAAGAAATTCTGGCAGACGATGTGACTGGTTTACTAATTAAACGAGCTAACAAAAAGCGGCGCTGCATAAATCCGATAGGCTATTACTTGGAAATAAATAACCAGTCTAACCGGTGTATGGGTAAAATATTTACCCGGTGTCGTAGTAAACATCCCGTCATTAAACTTGAGAAATGCGACTAATTGCGTACGATACGCGCCTGCTTGAATTCTTTTGCGTAAACCCTTTCAATAATTGATTTTCAGTACGCATGGGTCTGAAAGTAATTGCTTTTCTACTGTATTTAACGCGCCTTATCTATAACCCTGGAAAGCTTATGAAATTTCTTGCTGTTTTGACGTTTGCATTTCATAAATAAAATGTCCAGCAACCGAAAATAACCAGGGAAGCAAGTATAAAAGGTCTTTGTAATTATTTAAGTTTTCGATTACATTAAGACCACCGGTAATAGGAAACAGAAGCATTCTACAAACTGTGGGGTATGCTACAAAATAAAGTCCGGGAAAGACCACATAGTTCAATATATAGTGACCGGGCCCGGGAATCGAACCTGGGACCTCCCGCTTGCATGGCGAAGGTTGTTACCATTGTGCCATTGCACTACATTCCTCCCCATCTTAAAATTTTTAGGTCCTTTTTATCTCTCAGAGATCATACCATTCGAACTACGGTAGCTACCACACGTCATTTCTGACGGTGATCCATGCATTTGGCAAGGACAGTCATCACCAGATAGGGCAGAAAAACCCGGTTGCCGACAACACCATTATAGTGACCGGGCCCGGGAATCGAACCCGGGACCTACCGCTTGCAAGATGAGCGTTATTATCATTGAGCCGGAAGTTAGGCTTGAGTGCCTAACACTGTCTATATTTCACTACAAACATTATTTTTTATTTTCACTAGCCTGGTTAGGGTAATACTTAAAAACTACTAGCCCAGACATAATTTTGTTGTGCCCTGATCCAAACTTTTAACACTTTTTTTGAAAGCATGGTAAACCCAGATTAGAAAAGACTTCCAATATCTGATGTATGTTTACTTTGATGCTTTGAACATATAGAAAGAACAATTTTGCTGTCAAAATTATTGCATAAGTTAGGTAAAATAATATATGTAGATTTTATTTTGATGTGCCTGGTCTGGCTAATTCTTGAAAAATTTACTAGCCCTGATCCAAGAAAGGGCAGTGAATTGTCTTTGGGCACATCTTAATGTCGAACCCTGCAACAGAGTACAGGCATTAAAAAAGGCATTTACAACTAGTGTAGTTTATAACTGCTGCAGTGCGTATTCATGCATACGTTCAATATGGTATTTTATAGATTGAGAATGTTCTTTTTCACTAGTTGAATGTATTATTACCTTGACCATTTTGATATCCACTCAATCAAATGTCTTTGCCAAGAATCGCACTGCGATGATCGGCTATCTTCAGCTTGTCCCTCTGATTCCGGTTTCATGGAAACGACGAACACAGAGTCGTAGACTCGGCATAGTCTGTAGGTCACTGTTCATGACCGAGTTCTTTCTCCATATGTGAATTGCATCTTTGACCTGTTGTACTTGACTACTTGTTGGTTTTCCTCCTTGTCCACTATACCTTTTGCCCCCTCCCAATCGATAGCGTGACTGTCCTGCACTGTTTGATCCGTAGCACTTTTGTTGAATTCTGTCGATGAGGTTTTGCGTTCTCATTGAGTTTAATTAGTTCTTTTGTTGACTTTAATGTCTCTTTGATGTTCGCCAAGTCTCATGCCAAATTTTCTGCCTGTTTCTCTGATGTTGCAATGTTTGCAAGGGATCTGGTATACTATGTAACATTTATGACTTTGTCCTAAGGATGCACAAGCATGGATTGTAGTGTCTGATAGGGTTTTCATGACAGTGGTTATGTTGTGTTTTCTGAACACTCTGTCAATACTTTCTGACACTCCCTTTATGTATGGTAGTAGACATCAAGTGATAACTGTCTCCTCGCATCACCTTAAAGTTTAGTGATAGTGCTAGTTTTCAAAGTCATTTACTATTTTTCCTAAAATAAAAAGATAATTTAATATTACCCATAAAAGCATGTTGATACCGGTACACCGGTACTATAGTGCATGTATGCAGAGATTCATATTTTTCAAATTGGGTGTGTGTTTTGTCTTGATTTTGTTTTTTTATGTGAAACTTCTTCCATAGACATGAAATACATAATGTAAAACAGAATAATCATATAAGGTTTCATTTGATGTAGGTTTTACTGAAACATGTATTTTGAACAAGACACTTTTTGTAACATGTGACCTTGACCTTCTAACCAGTGAACACTGAACAGAGGACTGTACGTTTTCTTCTTGTGACAAGACATTTCAAATCATACCATTTTCCACACCTTCACCTTAAACCCCTGACCTACTTTTGTAAATAATCATTTGCCTTACCAAACATGTTGAGTGCTGGGGGAATTTGTGTTTTGCAAACACACTTTGCTTGTTTTTTATAAGAATGAAAAATGTTAGATGCCCTGACACTTAGACTCTCTTAACCCATTTTCCAGGACCCAATAGCCTGTTTCTAGTGTTGAATGAAGATAGATGACCTCTTATAATAGCGTGAATGTAAAGCAGAATGTGCTTTAAAGCACATTCTGCTTTACTTTGAGCCGGCTTTAACCCATTATTCCATAAATGCACCTTTTTAGGCCTCTTATTTATTCCTCCACTGAAGAAATAATTCCAATTTATAGTCATAAATAGTCACTGTAAGAAATAGTTCATATATCCTGGCAGATAGGAGCTTAAAGACGGTTGAAAGTAAAGCAGAATGTGTTTCAGGTGCATTCTGCTTTACTTTCAACCTTCTTTAAGTGGCCGCATGTCTTCAAATCTAGAAAAAGGCTATAGGGTAACGGATTAAGCTACCATTTGCTAGGATAAAGAAAATTAATTTTTGCTGCACATTCATGGCTATAAATTAGAACTTTTTTTTTTCAGTGGAAGAATGTTTGAAAGGTATAAAATGCGTATTTCTGGAGTAGCGGGTTTGAACATTGAAATCAACCGACCCAGGAACAAGGAGAGTCAGTAAGCAGAAAGAATTATTATATAAATCACTGGAACACAACAGGTTTAATACAGGAGAGAGACTTTACAAATGCAGTGCTTGTGAAAAGCCATTTACCGGTACTTAGAAGGGTAATTTATACGCACACCTTCAAGTTCATACAGTAGAGAGACCTTCCAAGTGTGATATATGTGGAGATCATTTCCTAAGAAAGGTCATTTAGTTGAGCACATGTGTGTTCATACTGCAAAGAGATCTTATTATTGTGATGTGTGTGCCTGTGCAGAAAGTCATTGACAATAAATCATCATTTTGTGAAGCACACGAGAACTTGTACACTATACTGGAAAGAGATCTTACAACTGCGATGTGTGTGGAAAGTCATGGACAATTATTGATCATTTAGTCAAGCATATGAGAACTTGTACACCATACTGGGAAGAGACTTACAACTGTGATGTATGTGGATAGTCATTGACAAGTAATGATCATTTAGACAAGCACATGAGAACTTGTACACTATACTGGAAAGAGATCTTACAACTGTGATGTATGTGTATAGTCATTGACAATTAATGATTATTTAGTCAAGCACATGAGAACTTGTACACTATACTGGAAAGAGACTTACAACTGTGATGTATGTGGATAGTCATTGACAATTAATGATCATTTAGTCAAGCATATGAGAACTTGTACACCATACTGGAAAGAGATCTTAAAACTGCGATATGTGTGCCTGTGTCAGTCAGTGTGTGGATAGTCATGGACAATTAATGATCATTTAGTCAAGCACATGAGAACTTGTACACTATACTGGAAAGAGACTTACAACTGCGATGTGTGTGGAAAGTCATGGACAATTAATGATCATTTAGTAAAGCACATTAGAACTCGTACACTATACTGGAAAGAGATCTTACAACTGCAATGTGTGTGGAAAGTCATGGACAATTAATGATCATTTAGTCAAGCACATTAGAACTCGTACACTATACTGGAAAGAGATCTTAAAACTGTGATGTGTGTGGAAAGTCGTGGACAATTAATGATCATTTAGTCAAGCACATTAGAACTCGTACACTATACTGGAAAGAGATCTTAAAACTGTGATGTGTGTGGAAAGTCGTGGACAATTAATGATCATTTAGTCAAGCACATGTGAACTTGTACACTAAACTGGAAAGAGACTTACAACTGCGATGTGTGTGGAAAGTCATGGACAATTAATGATCATTTAGTCAAGCACATGAGAACTCGTACACTATACTGGAAAGAGATCTTAAAACTGTGATGTGTGTGCCTGTGTCAGTCAGTGTATGGATAGTCATTGACAATTAATGATCATTTAGTCAAGCACATGAGAACTCGTACACTATACTGGAAAGAGACTTACAACTGTGATGTGTGTGGAAAGTCATGGACAATTAATGATCATTTAGTCAAGCACATGAGAACTTGTACACTATACTGGACAGACTTACAACTGTGATGTGTGTGGAAAGTCATTGACAATTAATGATCATTTAGTCAAGCACATGAGAAGTGATGTGTGTGCCTGTGTGGAAAGTCATGGATAATTAATGATCATTTAGTCAAGCACATGAGAACTCGTACACTATACAGGAGAGAGGAAGTCATGATACGGTATATACTGTGAAAAGTGATGTCAATATACAGTTTCTTCAGGAGAGAGACTTTACATGTGTGACATGTATGAAAATTCAAATACTCAGAACAGTGATTTAGCCAGGAGAGAAACCTTACAAGTGTGATGTGTGAGAAGTCATTTTCTCAACCTAGTAATTTAGTCGAGTACATGAGGGTCCATACAGGAGAGAGACCTTACAAGTGTGAACCTAGTATGTGTGAAAAATCATTTTCTCAAAGTGGTAATATAGACAAACACTTAATGGTTCATACAGGAATGATACCTTATAAGTGTGTGGTTTGTGGAAATTCATTTCCTGATAAAGATACTATAACTGTACACATGAGAGCTCATACAGGAGAGAGACCTTACAAGTGTGATGTGTGTGAAAAGTCATTTTCTCAATCTAGTTCTTTAGTCAGGCACATACAGATTCATACAGGAGAGAGACCTCACAAGTGTGATGTTTGTGGAAAGTCATTTTCTCAACCTGGTAATTTAGTCATACACATGAGAGTCCATTCAGGGGAGAGACCTCACAAATGTGATTTGTGTGAAAAGTCCTTTTCTGTGAAAGGTACTTTAGTCAAGCACATGAGGATCCATACAGGGGAGAGGCCTCACAAGTGTGATGTGTGTGAAAAGTCATATATTGAGACCAGTGCATTAGCAAGGCACATGAGAGACCATACAGGAGAGAGACCTTACAAGTGTGAGGTTTGTGAGAAGTCATTTAATTTGAAAGGTACTTTAGTCAAGCACATAAGAGTTCACTCGGGAGAGAAACCCCACAAGTGTAATGTGTGCGAAAAGTCATTTTCTCAACCTAGTAATTTAGTCAAGCACATGAGGGTACATACAGGAGAGAGACCCTATAAGTGTGATATGTGTGAAAAGTCATTTACTCAGATTGGTAATTTAGACAAACACTTGATGGTTCATACAGGAGCGAGACCTTACACATGTGTTGTTTGTGGAAATTCATTTCCTGATAAACATACTCTAGTCCTACACATGAGAGCTCATTCAGGAGAGAAACCTCACAAGTGTGATTTGTGTGAAAAGTCATTTTCTCAAAGTTGTAATTTAATTCGGCACATGAGACTGCATACAGGAGAGAGACCCTACAAGTGTGATGTGTGTGAAAAGTCATTTTCTCAGAAATGTTCTTTAGTCAAGCACATGTGTGTTCACACGGGAGAGAGACCCTACAAATGTGGGGTTTGTGGAAAGTCATTTCCTCAAAAAGGTTATTTAGTCAAGCACATGGGAGTTCACACCACAGAGGAATTGAAAGTATGATATGTGTCAACCCATTACCCCTTAGATACCAATCTTTAAATATTTAACGTATTCCTTCGCTGAAGAAAATAGTTCCGATTTATATGTAGCAAAAAATAAGTATCATAAGAAATATTTTATATCTTCTAGCATATGTTAGCTTAACCCTTTGAACCCTAGTCCCGCCTATAGGCGTCATTTCAAACAGTGTACATGTGAATAATACACTTGTCCTGTGCAAACAGTGAAGGCCCAGATTTCGGAGCCCTCTGATCAGGGTCTTCACTGTTTGTCAGTAATGCCAAAATTGACAAAAACAACTCTTAAAAGCCAGAAATGGACTAGACAAAAATCGAAACTGGAATTGTCCATTTTACGTTTCAGGGATGAAAGCGTTAAAGCAGGCTACTTCAACTTGCTTTAAGTGGTCACCTGTCTTCAAATTTAGAAACAGGCTATGGGGTAAAGGGTTAAAGGTCATTAACATTATTGTGTACTCAGAATGGTCAAATTTTTTTTTTCTGAAACCAAAGTACCCTGAGCTTAGATATTTGGCACAAAGCATCATCTACTGGTCTTCTATCAAGCTTGTTCAAATTATGTCCCTGAGATAATTAATGATCCTACCCCTAAGATCACAAAATTACATAGAGTTATATAGTGAAAAAATTCAAACATCTTCTCTGAAACTAATATGGCCAGAGCTTTGAAACTTTGCATGGTGAAACTTCTACAGGTTCTTTATCAATACTGTTCAAGTTGTTTTGATCTGTTGCATAAAAATTAAAATTATCTAGGTTAAAAAATTATTTATTTATTGTTTTCAGTTAAAACTTTATAAAGTCATACACCGTGCCACAGTACCCTGACTGCCTGAGCTTAGATATTTGGCACACAACATCATCTACGCAGCAACTGACACAATCATATTGTCATAATTTCTTAACTTTTCAATATATTTACATTTACATCAATAGTTCCAGGTGAACGATTTAGGGCCGTATATGGCACTTGTTAGTCTGTCTGTCTGTTTGTCACTTACTGTGATACCGCTCTTGTTTGGTATTTATTTGCTGCTATGCATGCCATCTTATATCAAATGGTCAGCACTATTTCTTGTAGCTGTTGAATCTTCTAATAAGTTTTCTATGTGGTTTGACTGTTCTGCTAACATCTGCTGGCTGGGGTCCTTGATCTTAGGTGGATCCCATATGGATGCATGGAGGTAAATAGATTAAGCTGTAGAAAACATCCCACACCTTCGTAATGACTGTTTGACATCCTTCTGCCAAGACTGGATCCCAGGCGGGATGCAAGTTCTACCTCTAAGAATACTATTAAAAAGTACAAAAAATGTAGAACTAACAATCTGGCAGTGTTGTGGTGACTGATTTATATATGATTGTATGAACTATTAGGTAAAAATGACAGATGATTGCTTAACACATTCAACCCTAGGTAGGAGGATACTCGTCATTTACAAACAGTATACCTGAGATGATTACACTTGTCCCATGCAAACAGTGAAGACCCTGATCAAAGCTCTCTGATTAGGGTCTTCACTGTTTGTCATTTTGATAAACATGTATATTGTTAAAATCAACCCTAAATAGTCAACATCGGACTAGTCTTATTTTGAAATTGGAATTATTCATTAAATGTTTCAGGGGTGAATGAGTTAAAGCAAGGAGATAGTAAAAACAGAATCTTCCTCTAGGAGCTTTCTGTTTTACTGTCACCTTAGTAAAAACAGAATCTTCCTCTAGGAGCTTTCTGTTTTACTGTCACCTTGTTTTGAGCTGTCAATTGCCTTTTATACAATCAATTAGTGTTTGTGTTAGTTGTAGTAATTATTAATAGAAAGGTTTTACTGTATTCATAAATGTCCTATACTAATTGTGCTTAGATTGAACGAAAGTGAGTGGTTTCACTGTGTATCATCATATATGTACGTGGGAGACGGTTAACCCTTGGAATTTTGGAACAGATACAGTGGAGAATCTATTATTCTTTCCCGTTTAAACGCAAACGTACGCAAACGCAAAGCACTAAAATGTAGAAAAGAACAACTTTTGGACAATTCTGATAATTCTTGTTTATCTTGGTGGCAAACAGTTTGGAGCCTGATCAGACGCCGGGTTACCCGGCGTCTGATCTGGCTCCAAACTGTTTGCACTGCAAATAATAGTTTTAGCGTAAACGCGTTTATTGGGAAAGAATAACAGATTCTCCACTGTAACCCATAACCCCATAAAGACTCCTTTTAACGCCTTTAATTTATTCTTACTGTGAAGAAAATAGTTCCACAATATACATTTATGAATATGTAGCATAAGAAATAGTTTGCATACTCTAGTAGATGGTAGCTTAAAGCAGGCTGAAAGTAAAGCAGAATGTGCCTTTACTTTCAACCTGCTTTAAGTGGTCTCTTCTCTTGAAAACTAGAAACAGGCTATGGGGTAATGGGTTAAGCTTACCTGTTCATAGAACTTATGCTTTTAAATGTTGTTTATTTAAGAAAGGAACAAATTTCTATGGCGTTCAAGCGAAATAAATGACAGAAAATTACGATTCATGGTAAATTTGCTGATAATTTTATGTCGTTTATTTTGCTTGGACGCTGAAAAAAGTCAGTTCATTTCTACATGTGCACTAACAAAATGTTCATTTAATTTTAGAAATTACAGCAAATATTTACAATATATTTGCTGTAATTTCTAATATTGTTAGTAGGCATGTATGTTTAATCCATATAAGAAGTTGATAACAAAAATAACTTCTATCTTATAAGGAACAGTCATCGTTGACGGCATTACAGATACTGTGAACATTCGAAAGCAAAAAAATAAGTTCCATTGTTTACATTCTAACGTCATCAACTTGACAGTTTGGTGCGAAAATGTGGATTTGAGGTCATTTGGAAATTACATCATTTTTAAAGTAGGATATATTATAAATATATCGATTTTTTTGTCATGAAGAAATGCAGACAGCTGCTGTTTATAAGGTATATCAATTTTCGTACAATTTATCTCATTGATAAAGAAACTTTGTAGTCTGTAATCATGGTTTCCGTTAATAGGAAGGCATTCATCCGTTAACCCTTTACCTGATATCATTGTTTCTAGTATTGAATATATGTGACTACTTAAAGAAGGTTCAGCCTGCTTTAAGCTATTAACTGCTAACATATGGAAAGAATAAAATATGACACATATTCATTACGGTATAATTTGGAACTATTTTCTTCAGCGGATGAATAAAATGAATGTGCTAAAAGCCGCTTCTATAAGGGAAAGGGTTAAGAACAAAATTTTGTAATATTGATAATGATTAATTGTTGTCTGTGTCATGATTTGGTATGACGACTATGCATTTGTGTGTTATTGTTATTTTCAATGCTTCGTCTTCAGACAGCATAGACACTTCACAGTAATGTCTAGTTGGCAGAAATGTACATAATTATGCTCCTGTTTTAGGTTAATTTATTTAGAAATGTTATTTATGTAACATTAGCTGTTGTTTGTGTTGTACATTCATATGACGACTATGCATGATGTGAGAGACTGAGAGTTATTGTTATTTTCCATCGTGCAGCCTCGTCTTTGGACGACATAGGCACTACACAATAGTCACCTGTTTCAGGTTGATTTGTTGTAGAAATGTTCTTTATCCCATTACCCCATAAATACACCCTTTTATGCCTCTAATTTATACCTTCACTGAAGAAAGTAGTTCCAATTAATATAGTTATGAATAGGTATCACAAAATATATTTTCTTTATTCCAGCAGATGGTAGCTTAAAGCAGGCTGAAAGTAAAGCAGAATGCGCCTTAAGGCGCATTCTGCTTTACTTTCAACCTGCTTTAACTGGTCATCTGTATTCAAAACTATCAACTGGCTATGGGGTAATGGGTTATAAATATTATGACATTGATTGTTGTTCATGTTGTAATTTCAGATGTTGTCATGTTGCCTAAATATGGAAAATGTAGATTTACTAATGATGTCTATGTTTATTTCATGTTAAATAAATTCCCAATAACAAACATATCAGGTATTTGTCTCTTATATCATTTTCCATACATGAAAGTTTGACTCCCCCAGTGGATCTTATGTTTAACCCTTTCCCCCATGGAAGCACCTTTTAGCGCATTTGATTTAATCCTCCACTGGTGAATATAGTTCCAATTTATACAGTCATGAATATGTATAATAAGAAATGTTTTCTATATTCTAGAAGATGATAGCTTAAAACATGCTGAAAGTAAAGAAGAATGTGCCATAAGGCGCTTTCTGCTTTACTTTCAACCTGCTTTAACTCTTTCCTCCCTGAAAATTTAAATGGACAATTCCAGTTTCCATTTAAGTCTAGTCCACATCTGACTTTTAAGGCTTGTTTTTGTCAATGTTGGGCATTATGACAAACAGTGAAGACCCTGATAAGAGGGCTCCTTTCGGAGCCCTCTGATCTGGGACTTCACTGTTTGCATAGGACAAGTGTACTATTCACATGTACACTGTTTAGAAAGGACGCCTATATGCGGGACTAGGGTTCAAAGGGTTAAGTGGACACCAATATTCAATACTAGAAATGGGCTATGTGGGAAAGGGTTAAAGGTGCAATGTCACCAAAGTATTAACCCTGTATCTCATAGCCGGTTTCTTTGTTTTAAATACAGGTGATCACTTAAAGCAGGTTGAAAGTAAAGCAGAATGGGTATTAAAGTACATTCTGCTTTACTTTCAGTTTCCTTTAAGTTACCATCTGCTCAGATATAGGAAATATTTCTTTAGTTGCACATTCATTAATTAATAAAATGGAACTATTTTCTTCAGCGTTTAATTAATTAAATGTATAAAAAGGTGTATCTTTTGATCTCAGTATTTATTTTTGTCCCTATGATAAGATTTTACCTTCAAATGACACAATTATTAGCTCACTTGAGCAAAGCTAAGGTTGAAATTTTGTGACACTTGAATGTCCAGAGTCTGTTGTGCGTGGTCCATTTGTGTGTCATAATTTTTTTTAGTGTTGCACTATATACTAAGCGGCTACAATTTGTATCGAATCTTTCTTAAACTTGCTTAATATGATAATAAGTTCTTGAATGAGTTTGACTATGGTTGGAATCGAAGGTATCGTACTAATATGTCAAGAGTTATCTGCCATTAATGTGTTGAAAATGCCATATTTAACAGTGTTTACACTCTAGCAACTAGTTGATTTTGATAATACTTTCACACAATGTGTATTAGTTCTTAGTTCACACTTACATAGAATTAACCAATTGGAAGCCCATCTTTCTACCATGTGACAGTACAAGAGAAACCAGTATTGTACTGAATTATTAAAAATGGAAACTGAAAAAATCTTCTTGTCAAAAAGGACAAGGGCCAGAGCTTAGATATTTGGCATATAGCATAATCTACAGGTCCCCTGTAATTCCCCTGTGGTCAAAATTGACCAACCCAGGGTCAGTTTTACATAGAGTTACCGGTATATAGTGAAATGTTCAAACATCTTCCCCTCTGAATCTAATATGGCCAGAGCTTTGATATTTGGCATGGTGATACTTCTAGTTGTCCTTTACCTATTTTGTTGAAGTGGTTCTGGTGTGATGCATATCTAAGTCACAGGAGCTAAAACTTGAGAGGTTTTTTCAATGGAAACTTAAAAGATCTTGTCTGAAAGCTTAGATATTTGGCACATACATGTTTAGCATCAACTATAGGACAGTAAGGTCCTCTATCAAGGTTGTTAAAAGTATGCCCCTGACGTAAAAAAATTGACCCAGCCAAGGGTCATAAATCATTATCTCAATTTTGTCAGCTATTCTCAGGTGATGGCCCATGGGCCTCTTATTTCTCATGTTTTAGGTGAACGCTTCAGAGCCTGATGATACTGTTATTTTTCTGTTTAATTATTTAAAATTGTACAACTTTTTTCCTACACTGTAAAGACTTTAAAAGATGAAAAATATGGCTTTGGTGTTGTTGCAGATCATTCAAATGTTTTAATTTGAATTATTTGATGTGATGTGGATTTTGAAGAAATAATGAAGGAGTGTCCAGTGTGTGGAGATAGCGATTACAATGAGGTGGCCGGTCATTTCTACTGTACAACATGCAACACACAGTCACAGGTTAGTAACACACAGTCACATGTTTGATAACACACAGTCACAGGTTAGTAACACACAGTCACAGGTTAGTAACACACAATCAAAGGTTAGTAACACACAATCAAAGGTTAGTAACACACAGTCATATGTTTGGTAACACAGTCACATGTTGGTAACACACAGTCACATGTTGGTAACACACAGTCACATGTTGGAAACACAGTCACATGTTGGTAACACAGTCACATGTTGGTAACACACAGTCACATGTTTGGTAACACACAGTCACATGATTGGTAACACACAGTCACATGTTGGTAACACACAGTCACATGTTGGAAACACACAGTCACATGTTTGGTAACACACAGTCACATGTTTGGTAACACAGTCATTGGTTGGTAACACATCGTCACATGTTTTGGAACACACAGTCACATGTTGGAAACACACAGTCACAGATTTGGTAACACACAGTCATCGGTTGGTAACACACAGTCATTGGTTGGTAACACACAGTCATTGGTTGGTAACACACAGACAGTCACATGTTTGGTATCGCTGTCATTGGTTGGTAACACACAGTCACATGTTTTGGAACACACAGTCACATGTAGGAAACACACAGTCACAGGTTTGGTAACACAGTCATTGGTTGGTAACACACAGTCATTGGTTGGTAACACACAGTCATTGGTTCAGGTAACGCACAGTCATTGGTTGGTAACACACAGTCACATGTTTTGGAACACACAGTCACATGTTGGAAACACACAGTCACAGATTTGGTAACACATAGTCATTGGTTGGTAACAGTCAATGTAATGTACTGGTATTAAGTGATAACTTAATATGTGGACTATATTTGATACAGACATTTGCTTAATGCCGAAAAAAACTCTCTTGTTATACCATTACCCCATAGACTGTTACTTGTTTTCAGGACAGGAGACCACTGAAAGGATGTTGAAAGTAAGGAAGATTTCTCCTAAAGGAACATTCTGCTTTACTTTCAACTTGCTTTAAGCTATCATCTGCTTCGATACTTGTAAAGAAAATATTATATATTTTAATCATTTTCTTAAGAAGGAATAAATATTAGGGGTAAACAGGTGTATTAATGGAGTTTGGGGTTAACTGTATTGTATTTATGATTTGTAACAGAACTTCAGGGTTGAAGAGGTCGACACTGATGTCATAGCTGGATGGACCGGCCATGCTGATGTCATTCGAGAGAAAAAAACTCCAACGGAGAAGAAAAAGAGGAAAGGCAAGAATAATTAGAGGATATTGCACCTTAGTTGCTCCAATATCAACATTATGACATTATCAAGATTTTTTGCCTTTCTGTTTTAAAGAATAGGGGTGCTTATGTAGTCCTCCAGGCATCGGCATTGATTAACGTTTTTTATGCCCCCGGCATCGACAGATGCGGGAGCATATAGTAATCGTCCTGTCCGTCCGAGCGCACGAAAGGTCCTTTGTTGGGTAGGGAGAACAATAGATTCCATTCATTCCGTGATTGCCCTATTGTTATTGTTGGGTATTTTTGTGTACTGTTGGGTACTTTTAAACAAAAAAAATACCCAACAAATATCCAACTGTGAGAACGTCCGTCCGCGCCACTAAAGTGGGTTAGAGGGCCAGATAACGGTAAACATAACAAAAGAAGACAATGGAGTTCATTCCGTAACAATACACTAAGGGGCCGTGGCCCGTTATTCGAACAAAAGAAAATAACAAAAGAAAAGGCCCTCTAACCCAATTCGGTGGCACGTCCGTCCGTCCGCCCTTACAGGAGCCTCCTTATGGGGTCCTAACCTGGCAGTTTTGGGTCATTAACCTGGCCAGTTAGTGACTGTGGGGTTGAAAGAGAGCATTGTGGGGTTAAAAATGGCGCATGTTGGGTTAGTTTTAGGGTTTAGGTTTATATAGCATCTAACCCCACAACACCGTCTCTTAAGAACGTCCGTCCGTCCGTCAATACGTCACGCTTTTGTCCGGAGCATATCTCCTTAACGGTACACCCTAACTTAAAGACACTTGCTACAGTGATAGAGAATGGCAGGAGGAGGTGCAGTACACGAGAACCGTAACTCTCTCATCTCCCAATTTTGAGTTATCTCCCTTTTTCTCATAAAAAAAAGAATAAAATTGTGCGGAGCATACCTCTGGATTGTTACACCGTCAGTTGATGAAACTTGTGAAAGTGATAGAGAATGACTGAAGGAAGTGCAGTACACAAGAATGGTAACTCTGTCATCTCCCAATATTGAATTATGTCCCTTTTTCTAAAAAAACAAAACTATTTTGTCCAGAGTATTTCTCTTGACTGTTACACCATAAGTTAATGGAACTTGATACAGTGATAGATAGTGACATAAGGAAGTGCAGTACACAAGAACCATGACTCTGTCATCTCCCAATATTGAATTGTCTCCCTTTTTCTATTTGACAAAAATCGAATTTTGTCTGGAGCATATCTCCTGAGCATTGCATTGTAAGTTGAAGAAACTTGATACAGTGATACAGGATGAAAGAGGGAGTGCTGTATTCAAGAACCATAACTCTGCCACCTCCCTTTTTCATATAAAAAATCAATTTTTCTGGAGCACTGTAACTTGATGAAACTTGATACTGTGATAGAGGATGACAAAAAGAAGTGTAGTACACAAGAATTATAACTCTGTCATCTCCAAATATGAAATTGTCTCCCTTTTTTCATAAAAAAAACTTTTTTGTCTGAAGCATATCTCCTGAACGTTACATCATAAGTTGATGAAACTTGATACTGTGTTCACCTACTAAACATGCTATACCTTGGGGTTTTTCTTTGTGTGGAGCATCCATGGTTGGGAACGATATTCTTGTTTTACAGGCTGTTAGTTAATTTTATTGTTTAGAAACTTATGCTATTATGTGGGTAAATAGCTTTTAGCTAATGTTAAATATGCTGTTAAAACACCCGATTATAAATAAAGTTTCTTGTATCTTGTAGTTGACAAGGGACAGCCATGGAGTATATACGAGGCATACCAGATCATCCTGCTTCGTCAGGTGGAGGCTCTCATTGAGCTTGGAGCTAGACAAGAGCTAAAGGTATCTAACTATTAGCTGATCATGCAACTGCTCAATCCATTTCCCCACAGCCTGTTTCTAGCTTTTGAAAACAGATTATCACTTAACCCTTTCATCTTACATTTCTCTTGTGGGTTTTTATAATCCTTTTGGACTTTTCTAGTACAGGTACATTGGTCCAGTCTACTGTTACATTTTTGGTATGACAACAAAAATGAATGAAAATATTGAACAGTGCAGACCCTGAGCAGAGGGATCCTATAGGAGCCCTGTGATCAAGGTCTACACTGTTTGCCTATGTAATCAGTAATCTCTACAGATGGCTGTAGGGTTGAAAGGGTTAAAGCAGGTAAACTCTTTGAACCCTAGTCATGCATATATGCATCACTTGCAAACAGTGTACCTGAAAGGAGTACATTTGTCCTATGCAAACAGTGTAGACCCTTCCTCAGGAAGGGCTCTCTGATCAGGATCTACACTGCTTGTCATTTTATAAGTCTGAATAGGTGTAGATATGTTGTAAAGGGTTAAACTATTCCTTATACGTTAGAAATGCCTCTTCACATCTTGACCTATTTCTCAAAGAAATTATTTTTTTGCTCACCCCTGGCATAGTCTTCGTAAGCGTCGTCATGAATAGCGAAAGCAATTTTAAGAAAGTGCTCATAACGTCTATGTCCCTTGAGATATTGCTTTCTTATTTGGTATGCCTATGTATAGGGACAAGATATTTCCATGCATACAAAGGTTTGACCCTTTGTTACCTTGATCTTAGACTCTTGTGTTTAAGTTTCGATATGTGCCGCCAGCGAGCTTTGTTGTGTCTGACAACTCTTATGCTTCTACACTGTCATCATAAAGAGCCTTGGAAATTTAATTAACCATTTACTCAAAACCTGTTTCTGAACTATTAAAGACAGGTGACTAGTTAACCCTTTGAACCCTAGTCCCGCATATTGGCGTCCTTTGCAAACAGTGTACCTGTGAACAGAACACTTGTCCTATGCAAACAGTGAAGACCCAGATCAGAGGGCTCCTAGGAGCCCTCTGATCAGGGTCTTCACTGTTTGTCATAAGGCCAAACATTGACAAAAACAACTCTTAAAAGTAAGAAATGGACTAGACTTAGATGAAAACTGGAATTGTCCATTTAAAGTTTCAGGGAGGAAAGAGTTGAAGCAGGATGTTTTAATGCACATTCTGCTTTATTATTATTAGCCCACTTTAACCCTTTCCCTTATAGAAGCGACCTTTAGCACATTCATTTTATTCATCTGCTGAAGAAAATAGTTCCAAATTATACCGTAATGAATATGTGTCATATTTAATACTTTTCTTATTCTAGCAGTTAATAGCTTAAAGCAGGCTGAAAGTAAAGCAGAATGCGCCTTAAGGCGCATTCTGCTTTACTTTCAACCTGCTTTAAGTAGTCACATATCTTCAATACTAGAAACAATGCTATCAGGTAAAGGGTTAAGATGCCATCTGCTATAATGTAGAAAATACTAATACATGTATTATCAACTGCTAGGATATAGAACAATTATTTCTTATGGTGCACACTCATTACTGTATTAAATGGAGCTTTTTTCCTCAGTGGAGAAATAAATTAAACATGTAAAATGTGTATTTATGTAGTAATAGCTAGGTTAAATGAATTTATCATATCAGGACGGGACGGCTGTGACTCCAATTAAATATACAGTGGAGAAAACGTTATACTTTCTCATTTAAACGAAACACAAACGTACCACATTAAATGGAGAAATGGACGACTTCTGTACAATTCTAACTGTTCATTTTAATTTGAATGGCAAACAGTTTGGAGCTCCAAACTGTTTGCATAGGAAATAATAGTTTTAGCGTAAACGCGTTTATTGGGAAAGAATAACGTTTTCTCTACTGTACATAGGCATTCTATGGCAAGATTGCATAGAAAACTGTTATTGTACTCTTATGAATGTTTTTCTACCTAAAAAGGAGATAGTGTTCAAGCTTTGGACAAACTACTTGGCCCACCTTGGTGTGGCATTCTCTGACAAAGGCCCAGACAAGAAGCTGAAGCAGTATGAGAGACAAAGGTAACTTGTGTACAATATTGTTCAGAGCTTCAGATAAGGGGGGTATTTCAAAAACTGAAATATTTCTGCATTTAACCCTATGATGTCACTACTCTTGAGAATTGTCTCTTTGAGATGATTCTAAAGAGTAGTAACACCATATAACTTGGTGCTGAAATGAGTGAGAATATGTTGGATTTGTTCTGGTAACTCCCTTAACCTATTACCCCATAACCTGTTTCTAGCTTTGAAGACAGGTTACTACTTAAAACAGGTTAACAGTAGAACAGAACATGCCTTAAGACACATTCTGATTTATTTTGACCCTGATTTTAGACACTATCTGTTAGGATAAATAAAATATTTCTTATGGTCCACATTCATGACTGCATAAATTGGACATTTTTTCTTCAGTGGAGAAATAAATCAAATGTGTAAAAATAGTCACACTTACCCATATTTCTGCAATTGAATATGGATTACTAAAGCTTACTTAAATCTGTTTGTCTGTAAAGTATGCCAGTTTTTTCTCCTTCTTGTAGAGAGCTGTTCCCTGGAACAACTAAAAATCCAAAAATCAAGAATATTTTGGGTCGTAGCAGGAAAAGGAAATCCTATGGAGCATCCACTAAACAGGCTGAGAAAGAAATGGTATGATTTAACCCATTACCCAATAGCCTGTTTCTAGTTTCAAAGATAGGTGACTACCTAACTCTTTGAACCCTAGTCCCGCATATAGGCGTGCTTTTCAAACAGTGTACATGTGAATAGTACACTTGTCCTATGCAAACAGTGAAGACCCTGATCAGAGGGCTCCGAAAGGAGCCCTCTGATCAGATTCTTCACTGTTTGTCACAATGCCAAATATTGACAAAAACAACCCTTAAAAGTCAGAAATGGACTAGACTAAAATGGAAACTGGAATTTTCCATTTAAAGTTTCAGGGAGGAAAGAGTTAAAGCATGTTGAAAGTAAAGCAGCATGCACCTTCAGGGACATTCTGCTTTACTTTCAGCATGCTTTAAGCTACCATATGATAGAATAAAGAAATATTTCTTATAATACATATTCTTGACTTTATGAATTTGAACTATTTTCTTCAGCGGAGGCATAAACTGCATGCACTAAAAGGTGCTTCTATTGGGGGAAAGGTTTAATGCTGAAACAGTTACCTGGATAAGATTAGATACTGCGGATTAACCAGTTACAGAATCCGGTTAATTGGACTACATACTCTCTTGATCTACAATCGAAAGCTGATATTTAAAAACAATGACGAAAAGAAGAACATTTCAAACTAGTGTCCATTTATTTGACTAGAAAGCAAAAAGTAAATCTAAACACATAACCTTTTCATGCTAGCAAGGTAAACATGCGCCATAGGGATTACCTTTGCAAAAAGTTTGGATCCTGATGAGACGCCGCATAATGCAGCGTCTCATCAGGATTTAAACTGTTTGACACTCTGACCCTGTTTTGAAATGAGTTTTTGAAAATTTTGTTTTTGGAACAGTAGCAGATGACAATTTTGGCAGATGAAAAAATTACCCAGCATGCAAAGAGTTAATCAGTGTATTACTGGTATACATTGTGTAGACACACACTGGTTTGACAAGACACAGCAATGTAACATTCTGTTAATACAAAGTCTATAAAGAAAGATTTATATTATTGCATATCCAAAAATTGGAATACGGTCATAGGCTTTATTTTGGCTAACCTGTTATATAGATTATTAAGTTTTAAGACTAATTTACAAATTACAAATATCTCTTAACCTATTGCCCCATGGCCTGTTTCTTGTTTTGAAAATAGGAGATCACTTAAAGCAGGTTAAAAGTAAAGCAGAATGCGCCTTAAGGCGCATTCTGCATTACTTTCAACCCGCTTTTAGATTGTATCTTCTAAAATATGAAAAATTACAAATATCTCTTAACCTATCGCCCCATGGCCTGTTTCTTGTTTTGAAAATAGGAGATCACTTAAAGCAGGTTAAAAGTAAAGCAGAATGCGCCTTAAGGCACATTCTGCATTACTTTCAACCCGCTTTTAGATTATATCTTCTAAAATATGAAAAATACTTTTTATCAGACATATTTATGACTGTATAAATTGGAACTATCTTCTTCAGTAGAGAAGTTAATTAAAGGCATAAAAAGGTGTATTTATGAGGTAATGGGTTAACTGGTTCAATATTTGTGTGACTAACCCATTCCTTTGCATAAACACCATAGGAATACTTTACCAATTCCAGGTAAGTGCAATTAAACTAGTATTTGCTGATGCTGTACACTACAGGTAGTGTTCCTACTCTACAACAACACCAAAGGGGAGACAAAGCGTGTGGGTGTTGTTTGGAGAGAGTTGTTAAAGGGAGGGAAATTGGCTTTTATTTGCAAACAACTTGAATCCAGATCAGATGCTGCATAACCCAGTGTCTGATCTAGTTTCAAGCTGTTTGTCACTCTTCAATACATGTATGTTTTTAACCCCTGCGACGATCAGTCAGGGGCATACTGTTTTATCCCTTTTTGTCCGCCTGTCTGTTCATTTGTTTGTTTGTTCGTCCGTCCGTCTCACATACAGTACTTACTTTGTCCGGCTAACTTCTCCTAAAGTTTTCAAGCTACAACCTTATAATTTGGCAGAATGTTTGCACATATACCATAGATGTGTATGGGAACAGGTTTTGATCTGCTTTAATTTTTTGCAAAAAGTTACAGTTAGTTGAAATTAGTCAAATCTTTGGCAGCGGGGGAATCATATTTGTCTTACAGACAAAGCCATCCCTCTAGTTATTCTGCCAAAATGTCCAATATGTGGCCTTATGGCGCATTCTGCTTTACTTTCAACTTGCTTTAAGTGGTCACGTCTTCAACACTAGAAACATGCTATGGGGTACAGGGTTAATATATATAAACGGGGGCCCGTTTCATAAAACTTTGTACGACAAATGTTGTCATTAGTCAGATTATAAAAGTCTCAATTGTTATTTATTTCTCCATCTAATCCTGTATTATGACATCTCTTTGGAATCGTCTTGAAAAGACGATTCCTAAGAGTTATCACAAGACAGGATTAGATAGAGAAATCAGAAATTAAATGTATTTTAAAATTTTGACTTAGGACTGTTTGTGTCGTACAAAGTTTTATGAAACGGCCCCCTGTACTACAGGAACAGGATCTTGTGGAGGATGCACTGAGAGGTGAGGAGTTTGATGAGGAAGATACCGCACAGCAGGATGACGACAACGAAGAGTCCGACAGCAACGATGACATTGATATTGATGATGATGATGTCATTGAGTTAGAGCTGCTGGATAACAAGAAAAGGGTTTGTTAAGTAAAACGTCTCTATTAACCCCTTCACTGCCGTGACGTCGTCAATTTTAAACAATTGTCATCTGCTTTTATTTCTTAATTTTCATTTTTGCTATTTTGACTGAAGAAATAATGAATTGAGTGTCAAATAGTTTGGATCCTGATCAGATGCCGTGTTACTGTTGTGCTCGGGGCTAAGGCAGTGAAGGGATTAACCCATAAACACAACTTTTTACACCCATCATTTATTCCTATACTGAAGAAATTAATTCCTTCTTTATGGCCATGAATATGCACCACAAGAAATAGTTTCTTTACTCTAGCAATGAGAGCTTAAAGCAGGCTGAAAGTAAAACAGAATGTGCCATAAGGCACATTCTGCTTGACTTTCAGCCTGCTTTAAGTGGTCACCTGTCTTCAGAATTAGAGATAGGCTAGTGGGTAATAGGTTAAGACTACTAAAGAGAAAGAGACAGCTTATAATAGACAGGTGACAGCTTAAAGCAAGGTTAACATAAATTAGAAATCTCCTGAAGGAGCTTTTTGCTTTATGCTCACCTTGCTTTAAGAGGTCACCTACTTTAAACATATGATTATTGATACAATTGATACTGTCAAAGTGTCCACTAATATGTAATTTTGAGGAAAAAAAGAGCAGACGACATCTAGACAATATTGCAGTAGTAAAAGCGTTAGACACAATTGTCTTGTTTAGGGAACAACGGCAAGCATTGTTGTAAGGAAGGAATCATTGTAGGGAGGGATCACTGTATAGATCACTGTACATGTGTCATTGCTGCTATATAGAACATGAATAGCAGTATCAGTAAACAGGCCTTTCAACTCATTCACCCCTGAAGCTTCAAATGGAAAATTCCAGTTTCCAGTCAAATATAGTGCTCCCTCTCTACAACAACACCCAATGGGAGACAAAGTTTGTGTTGTTGTTCGGAGGGGGTCATTTTAGGGAGGGAAAATTAAGACTTGGCTTACATTTGCAAACAGCTTGAGTCCAGATCAGACGCTGGGTCACACAGTGTCTGATCTGAATTCAAACTGTTTGTCATTTTTCATCATATTTCTTCTGTCAAAATGTCCACTAATATGTAACTTTGAGAAAAAAACCCAGCAGACAACAGCTTTAACTAGATGATATTGCAGTAATAAAAGCATTAAGACATACTTGTCTTGTTTCGGGAACAACGGCAATACTTTCTCTATCCTTGCAGATGGAAGCTTAAAAGGGTTGAAAGTAAAACAGAATGTGCCTGAAGGCACATTCTGCTTTACGTTCAACCTGCTATAAGTGGACACCTGTCTTCAATACTAAAAACAGGCTAGAGGGTTAAATGAACTCAGGTTATTAAGGCTACATGTATATTTAATTTAATTTCAGAGAGCTCTGCATTCAAAGAGTGTGTTCAAAATGAAGATGATATACACAGTGGGTATCTGTTACCTCGGCCTGAGAGTCACAAACCCTCTCACCACCGTGGTGGATATGATCAGGTATGGCCTATTTTACATACAGTAAAACCTCTCTATAACGGCCACTAAAACGAGAGCTAATTGATTGTATAAATGACAGGTGACAGCTTAAAGCAAGGTGACAGTAAAACAGAAAGCTCCTAAATGAGCTTTCTGTTTTACTGTCACCATGATTTAAGAATTCACCTGTCAAAAACACAGTCACCATGCTTTAAGCAGTCACCTGTCGAATACACTTATAAATTATCACTCTCAAGGGGTTGTTATAGAGAGGTTTTACTGTACTGTATATTTCTTCATGTTTGTTAAACGTGCCGACGAGGCTTTCATGATGGGAAATACCAACCAACAAAACGGCCAAGCATGGAGAGGGAGACTTTATTCTGGACTAGACAGCCAGGCCTCACCCTTGTAAGAATTAATCAATGGCCTGGTTATTCAAAACTGCACGATGATGATGATTCACACATAGATTTTGATGTCAAATGTACTATTGCTTCATGTTTCACAGATGGATAATGTTATGTGTACTGTCTATTTCTCCATGTTTCACAGATGGATAATGTTATGTGTACTGTCTATTTCTCCATATTTCACAGATGGATAATGTAATGTGTACTGTCTATTTCTCCATGTTTTACAGATGGATAATGTTATGTCTACTGTCTATTTCTCCATATTTCACAGATGGGTAATGTAATCTGTCTATTTCTCCATATTTCACAGATGGGTAATGTTATGTGTACTGTCTATTTCTCCATGTTTCACAGATGGGTAATGTAATGTGTACTGTCTATTTCTCCATGTTTCACAGATGGATAATGTAATGTGTACTGTCTATTTCTCCATGTTTCACAGATGAATAATGTAATGTGTACTGTCTATTTCTCCATGTTTTAAAGATGGATAATGTAATGTGTACTGTCTATTTCTCCATATTTCACAGATGGGTAATGTTATGTGTACTGTCTATTTCTCCATGTTTCACAGATGGATAATGTAATGTGTACTGTCTATTTCTCCATGTTTCACAGATGGATAATGTAATGTGTACTGTCTATTTCTCCATGTTTTACAGATGGATAATGTAATGTGAACTGTCTTTTCCTCCATATTTCACAGATGGATAATGTAATGTGTACTGTCTATTTCTCCATGTTTCACAGATGGATAATGTAATGTGTACTGTCTATTTCTCCATGTTTTACAGATGGATAATGTAATGTGAACTGTCTTTTTCTCCATATTTCACAGATGGATAATGTAATGTGTACTGTCTATTTCTCCATGTTTTACAGATGGATAATGTAATGTAATGTGTATTGTATTGCATTTTTTCTACACATGTTACAGATGGATAAAGCAGGATAAGTTGCCATACTTGAATGCCGACAAGTTGATAGGTTCCACCATGAAGTGTTACATCAATGACTGGAAACTCTTTGGAATGGTAGGTTAGACTTTTATCTACCTGCAGCTTTAACTCAATTACACTGAAACTTTTAATGGAAAAGTCTACAATTCTACAGACAGACAGGCAGACAGACAGACAGGATAAATTTAGACTGATCATATGTTGTTAATGCCAGATGAATGAGAATGCCACACATTTGCTTTTATATGAGTATTTTCTCTTTTATTTGGCAAATACATCATTTGATGTTAGTCTCGTAAATATTTAGCACGTGTACTCAACTCCATGGTCTTGGGTTAGTCTAGCATGCTGTTCTGCAATCACTTTAGCTATTGTAAGAATATTATCCTTTCTTAACTTATAGAAATGTATGTCCATCCAATTACCTGTTCCTCAAAGACAAGTGTTTTCATTGTTAACCCTTTACCCCATAGCCTGTTTCTAGTTATGAAGATAGATGCCCACTTAAAACAGGTTGAAAGTAAAGCAGAATGTGCCTTAAGGCACATTCTGCTTTACTTTCAGCCTGTTTTAAGCTACCACCTGCTAAGATATAGACAATATGTCTTATAGTATGTGTTCATGACTGTATAAATTGGAACTACATATATTTTCTTCAGTGGAGGAATTAATCAAATGTGCTAATAGGCACTTCTAATAGGGAAAATAGTTACAGTATATGTATTACTTCATTGGCTATTGTGAATCTGATTTCATCTTACTTCATTCAGGGTAAAGTACCAACGATAGAGCGCCTGCGTTCAGCAACTATCACCTTGGGTAAAACCTTACATGTTGACAATAAGGCCACTGAGTCATTCCCATTCAGTCAGCTGATCCACAAATACATTGTTCAACTTGACCTTCCAGGTAAATCAACCAGCTGTTTCAACCCATTACTTCATTAGTGCACTTTTTTACTCTTCTATTTATATACTCAGGAAAGAATTCCTATACATGAAATATGAAAGATCATTTCTAATACTTTCCAGATGGAAACTTATACCAGGCTGAAGCTTTAACCCATTACCCCATAGCCTGTTTCTAGTTTTCAATACAGGTGACCACTTAAAGCAGGGTGAAAGTAAAGCAGAATGTGCCTTAAGGCACATTCTGCTTTACTTTCAGCCTGCTTTAAGCTATCATCTGCTAGGATATAGCAACGTTTTCTTTTGAAACATATTCATGCATGTATAAATTGGAACTATTTGCTTCAGTAGAGGAATAAATTAAAGGCGTAAAATGTGTAAGTATGGGGTAATGGGTTAAGTAGTAACATGTTTCAAAACCAGAAACAGGCCCTTGGCATGTAGATGTGGGATGCATAAAGTAATTACAATAAAAACTCCATTCTACGAACTCGTGTTAAATCGATCATACCCATATTTCAAAGTTAAAACAAGGCTTAGTCACGTTTTAACTTTGAAATACGGGTATGTTTGACTTATATGAGATCGACTTATCGAAATCTAACTTACGAAATACAGGTAAGATCGATTTAAGTGAGTTCGTAGTATCGAGTTTCGACTGTAGCTTGTAACCGAGAAGTATGGTCAATCTTGTATAAAGTGACACATTAACATACGATAATTAGTCAAATGAGTGTGTCCTTACCTAACTGTGTAAACCTAGATCAGAACATTTCTAAAGGTGAATCTGTGATCAGAGTGTACGCTGTTCATAGTATTTTCAATTATTGTTTGTATTGCCATTTTTTAACGTCAGAATAAACTAATCAATATTAAAAAGAAATATTTAAGATTCTGTTTGGAAATTGAGTATGTAAAATTAAAGCAACAATAGTATTGCGATGTCTCCTATGTTTTTAACATTTTCAGCAGAGTTATACCAGTGTAACTCTGCTGTGTTTTCTACATTTTCAGCAGAGTTACACAGAGGTATATGTATGATGAGTTTTCTACATTTTCAGCAGAGCTACACAGATGTATATGTCAGCTGTGTTTTCTACATTTTCAGCCGAGTTACACAGGTGTATGGCAGCCATAGATATAAAGACTAGTCTACGATATCAGAAGAACTTCTACATACCATACTGGGAAGTCAAGGCCATGGCTCATATTGTTGTTCTGTTAAAACTGGTCTTTGGCGTCAATGACCACTCTGAAAGGTTTGTTCTCTAGCTTTAGATATTTGAGAGTACAATCATGAGTCGACTCCAATAAAGTTGAACTCCCGTATGTTGAACTTACCCGTATTTCAAAGTTAACCCATTATCCCAAAGCTTCTTTCTAGTTTTGAAAACTTGAGACCACTTAAAACAGGTTGAAAGTAAAGCTGAATGTGCCTTAAGGCCCATTCAGCTTTACTTTCAGCCTATTTTAAGCTACCATCTGCTAGGATATAGAAAATATTTATTATCATTCTTATTCATAATGGTAAAAAGTGGAATTGTTTTCTTCAGGGAAGGAATAAACTATAGGTGTAAAAAGGCATATTTATGGGGTGTGAGTTAAAACTCTGCTTAACCATGTTTTGTTTTGAAATAAATGTAAGTTTGACTTAAGGGAGATCAAGTTATCAAAACTCATCTTAAGAACAATGAATAATTTTGATTTACATGAGGTTCATAGTATCGAGTTTTGACTGTACATACTTAAATCTTTGTGTTTCTACCAAACCCTATGTTATTACTCATTAACACATTTCTCCATAGCCGGCTTTCTAATATGTGGATGTTTAACTCTTTCCTCCCTGAAACTTTAAATGGACAATTCCAGTTTCCATTTTAGTCTAGTCCATTTCTGACTTTTAAGGATTGTTTTTGTCAATGTTTGGCTTTATGACAAACAGTGAAGACCCTGATCAGAGGGCTCCTTTCGGAGCCCTCTGATCTGGGTCTTCACTGTTTGCACAGGATATGTGTACTATTCACATGTACACTGTTTGAAAAGGACGCCTATATGCGGGACTAGGGTTCAAAGGGTTAGCCCATTACCTATATAGCCTATTTCTAGTATTGAAGAAAGGTGACCACCTCGGGTTGAAAGTAAAGCAGAATGCACCTTATGGCACATTCTGTTTTACTTTCAAACTGCTTAAAGCTACCATCTGCTAGGGTATAGGGGATATTTGGAATTTTGCATATTCAATTTCATTGCTGTATAATATTGAACTATTTTCTTCAGTGGAGGGATTAATTGAATGCGTAAAAAGGTGTATCAATAGAGTAAAGGGTTAGAAAAAAAGAGGTCACAACATAGGGTTTGATAGAAACACAAAGAAAACATGTTTGTTATTTTGTAAGATTACGTCCCTTATAAATATGGATAACTGTAATGTAATCTTGATCATTTTACAAGACTAACGTTATTCACTCTTACATGGCTGACTTTCCAAATAGACTGTTCTATTTTCAAGATATTGACCATTTTACTTTGTCTCAGGTGGCTTTTGTTTCCAACATGATTACAAGTATGACAAACAGTGTCGACTCAGATTAACCCTTAGCCCGCCAAATAAATTGTCGTCTGCTATATTTCTCGTCTGCTTCAAGTTTCAAAGTGCTTCAAAGTTGCTCAAAATTGCTGAAAATGTTGTCCGAGTGTCAAACAGCTTTGATCCGGATGAGACGCCGAGTTACTCGGCGTCTCATCTGGATCCAAGCTGTTTGCATATGGAGCTATAGTCATGAGTGGCAGGCTAAGGGTTAAAGGGCTCTATCAGGATCTCTCTTATCTGTTTCTACATTGTTTGCAAATGATGTAAATACTAGAATCCTTCACAGAATGGGTTGAACAAATTACTGGTTTACAAACTGAAATGTTATCTGCTTCAAAAATTCAATCACTTCAAACAGTTGTCATATGTAAACAGTGTAGAGCCAGATGAGAGGTATCCAGCAGGATCACTGTCATCAGGGTCTCCACTGTTTGCCATTTTGCAATTACTTGTAAAAAGATAACCCTAAGTACATGTATACTCAACAAAAAAAGTTTAGGAATTTTCAGAAAACCATCGCACAAAAGTACACCGAAACTAACCATTATCATTTTTCTTATTTATTTGATTAAATACATTTAATTGCTTGAAAAAAAAGTTTCCTTTAGTTTGATGTCACTTAAATCCTTGCTGTAGCACTGTTTCATGTAACCTAAGGGTCAAAGTCATTTTTCACAAAATTAGTGTCTACAGAGTAATCCCTCTTGTTATGCAAAACACATGAATGAGTCGTGAGTTTTTATAAAATGAAATTCAGTTTTTTTTAATGTATAATGGCATTAACCTATGTCTATTCTCCCAATAGCATCAATTGTCACTCATGGAAGATGAAAATATTCAAACAAGAGCATGCATGCAAGAGTCATCGCTCGTGTGTGGATTTGAAGATCAGTGAAAATTTACAGTAAGATTAGGTGTAAGGTCAAGGTCACTATCATTTGGTTTAATGTTTTGATATGCCTGGATAGGACATATCACGATGAACATGCATACCAAAAATGACGATTGTAGATGAACAATTGAAGAAGTTATGGCGATATTATGCTGAGGGATCAGCCTCCATTGCTCCTGCAGAGCCGTCGCATGAGCCTTGAGGGTTCTTTGTGTCGGCTCTGTCTTAGAATATCCTACACATGTTAAATGGAAGACATGTCCAGTGAGCGACTTTGACCTTTGACCCAATTTTTATGTACTTTTCATTGATCTTCAAAGCTTATTCGTGTGTTTTAAATAACACTAATGTAAACACTTTTTTGTGAAAAATGACCTTGACCCTTAGGTTACTTGAAACAGTGCTACATCGAGGATATAAGTGATATCAAACTAAAGGAAATAATTCTTTAAAGCGAAGAAATGGATCTAATCAAATAAATAAAAAAAAATGATAATGGTTAGTTACGGTGTACTTTTGTGCGATGATTTTCTGAAAATTCCTTAACTTTTTTGGTTGAGTATAGTTGAAAACGGACTAGACTTAACCCTTTCAACTCTTGTGGGTATTTATAGTCCATTTGGACTCTACTAATACAGGTATTTTGAACAAGTCTACTGTTGCATTTTTGGTATGACAACAGAAACAAATGAAGATATCAAACAGTGAAGACCCTGATCAGAGGGCTCCTATAGGAGCCCTCTGATCAGGATCTATACTGTTTGCATATTTAATCAGTAACATCTACAGAGGGCTGTAGGGTTGAAAGG
Source organism: Gari tellinella (assembly GCA_922989275.2). Taxonomy (NCBI): domain Eukaryota; kingdom Metazoa; phylum Mollusca; class Bivalvia; order Cardiida; family Psammobiidae; genus Gari; species Gari tellinella. The sequence goes on from OV277866.1 coordinate 68,537,151, forward strand.
GTTAATTGGAGACTGGTTTATTTGAAGTCTCGGGGATGAATGAGTTGTCAAAGTATCTGTACCAAAGGCTTGATATGAACAGCTTTACAGGGCTGCCATTTCTCCGGATTTTTCCTAAATCTTCGGATTTTTTTCTGGTACATGGTAGCTTAAAGCATGCTGAAAGTAAAGCCAGAATGCGCCTTAAGGTGCATTCTGCTTTACTTCCAGCCTGCTTTAAGAAGTCACATGTCAACAAACCTAGAAACAGGCTATGAAGTAAAGGTGCTATTCGTAAAATCGCACTTGAAAAAATGTAAATTTGGAAATCTTAGGATTTTTCATGTCAACTTATGGCAGCCCTGGCTTTATTCAAATGTACAGGATACTGAATTATGTCTCTTCTCATACTACACTACCACAGTAAAACCTCTCTAGTATGACCACTAGAGTTTTGTTCATTAATGGCAGGTGCTGCTTAAAGTAATGTGACAGGGAAACAGAAAGCTCCTAAAGGAGCTTTCTGTTTCCCTGTCACCTTGCTTTAAGCAGTCACCTGTCATCAATACAATCAATTAGCCTTGGTTTAAGTGGTTGTAATAGAGAGGTTTTACTTTATATACGGGGGACATCAGTTGCTGAGTGGTTATAGTCACTGTGACTAACAATCACTTAGCTCCTCAAAGCTGTGAGTTCAAATACATGTCTGGGCACTTCAGAGTTTTCATGTGTAGTTTGTGTACAAAAGGTCGGTAGCTATACCCAGATGTCGATTTGTGCCTGAACAGTGTATAAAAGGCATCTGGGGTCTCCCTCCATCTGTAATAAATTACTGAAAAACTGTTGACCAACGATGTAAAATCATGACAAATCAAGTCAAATCATATTCTATTCTTTCAGAATATTCTCCAAATACTCGAAGGACCTGAACCTAAAGCTGTACGGAGGTAAACATTATTTCTTGTATCCATGTTATCCTAAGGAAAATTAACCCTTTACTCCATAAATGCACCTTTTTAGACATTTCAGAAAACAGTTCCAGTTGATAAAGTAGAGAATATGACACATAAGATATATTTCCTTGACTGAAGGTAGATGGTTGCTTAACTCTTTCCTCCCTGAAACTTTAAATGGACAATTCCAGTTTCCATTTTAGTCTAGTCCATTTCTGACTTTTAAGGGTTGTTTTTGTCAATGTTTGACATTATGACAAACAGTGAAGACCCTGATCAGAGGGCTCCTTTCGGAGCCCTCTGATCTGGGTCTTCACTGTTTGCATAGGACAAGTGTACAATACGCATGTACACTATTTGAAAAGAACGCCTATATGCGGGACTAGGGCTCAAAGGGTTAAGACCTTCATTTCAGAAAACAGTTCCAGTTTATAAAGTAGAGAATATGACACATAAGATATATTTCCTTGACTGAAGGTAGATGGTTGCTTAAAGAAGGCTGAAAGTAAAGCAGAATCTTTCTTAACCCATTACCCCATAAATACACTTTTTTACACCTCTAATTTATTCCTCCACTGAAGAAAAGTGTTCAAATTTGTACAATCATGAATATCAATCATACGAAAGATCCTCTATTATATAGCAGATTGTAGTTTAAAGCAGGCTGAAAGTAAAGCAGAATGTGCCTTAAGGCGCATTCTTCTTTACTTTCAACCTGCTTTAAGTTGGCACCTGTCTTTAATACTAGAAACAGGATATGGGGTAATGAGTTTACTGCTTTACTTTCAACCTGCTTTAGGTAGGCACCTATCTTCAATACTAGAAATGGAATATGGAGTAATATATTAAGGGGCATTCTGCTTTACTTTCAACCTGCTTTAGGTAGGCACCTATCTTCAATACTAGAAATGGAATATGGAGTAATATATTAAGGGGCATTCTGCTTTACTTTCAAACTGCTTTAGGTAGGCACCTATCTTCAATACTAGAAATGGAATATGGAGTAATATATTAAGGGGCATTCTGCTTTACTTTCAACCTGCTGTAGGTTGGCACCTATCTTCAATACTAGAAATGGAATATGGAGTAATATATTAAGGGGCATTCTGCTTTACTTTCAACCTGCTTTAGGTAGGCACCTACCTTCAATACTAGAAATGGAATATGGAGTAATATATTAAGGGGCATTCTGCTTTACTTTCAACCTGCTTTAGGTAGGCACCTATCTTCAATACTAGAAATGGAATATGGAGTAATATATTAAGGGGCATTCTGCTTTACTTTCAACCTGCTTTAGGTAGGCACCTATCTTCAATACTAGAAATGGAATATGGAGTAATATATTAAGGGGCATTCTGCTTTACTTTCAACCTGCTTTAGGTAGGCACCTATCTTCAATACTAGAAATGGAATATGGAGTAATATATTAAGGGGCATTCTGCTTTACTTTCAACCTGCTTTAGGTAGGCACCTACCTTCAATACTAGAAATGGAATATGGAGTAATATATGAAGGGGCATTCTGCTTTACTTTCAACCTGCTTTAGGTAGGCACCTATCTTCAATACTAGAAATGGAATATGGAGTAATATATTAAGGGGCATTCTGCTTTACTTTCAACCTGCTTTAGGTAGGCACCTATCTTCAATACTAGAAATGGAATATGGAGTAATATATTAAGGGGCATTCTGCTTTACTTTCAACCTGCTTTAGGTAGGCACCTATCTTCAATACTAGAAATGGAATATGGAGTAATATATGAAGGGGCATTCTGCTTTACTTTCAACCTGCTTTAGGTAGGCACCTATCTTCAATACTAGAAATGGAATATGGAGTAATATATTAACCCTTTACCTGATAGCCAATTTCTAGTATTGAATATAGGTGACTTCTTAAAACAGGTTGAAAGTAAAGTAAAATGTGCCTTTAGGCGCATTCTGCTTTAATTTCAGCCTGCTTTAAGCTATCATGTGCTTGAACATAGAAATATTCCTTATAATATATATTCATGGCTGATTAAATTGGGACTATTTTCTTCAGCGGAGGAATAACTCACATCCGCTAAAAGGCGCTTCTATGGGGAAAAGGGTTAAGGGGCATTCTGCTTTACTTTCAAACTGCTTTAAGTGGGCAATATTTAGAAACAGGATATGGGATAATGGGTTAAGGAGCATTCTGCTTTACTTTTGACCTGTTTTAAGCTACTAACTGCTAGGCTATGTGTTAACTGTATTTTTATTTCTAGGTAATCAGCAGCTGTTTGTATGGAGCAAGTGGATCAGTCATGTGGCAGAAAAAATAGATACAATGGATATAAATACAAGGTAAATATCTGAATAGATTACTTCCCCTGGGTAAATATCTCAACAGATTACCTCCCCTGTCAAATGATTTAATAATCAAAGTTGTGTTGGCCCTTTACTCCATAGATATGAGTTTCTATGTCTTTCATTAATTCCTCCACCAAAGAAAATAGTTTCAATTGATTCAGTCATGAATATATAATGTAAGACATATTTTCTGTAGCCTAGTAGATGGTAGCTTAAAACAGGCTGAAAGTAAATCAGAAGGTGCCTTAAAGCTCATTCTGCTTTACTTTCAACCTGCTTTAAGTGGTCACCTGTGCTCAAAACTTGAAGCATGTGTGCTGAAAGAGGTAAAAGGCTAACCAATTTCTTCAGAAAGAGGCTTTTTACACCTTTGATTGATTCCTCCACTGATGAAAATAGTTCAAACTTTATAGTGTTGTGAATATTTACGATAAGATTTTTTTTTAATCTAACAGATGAAAGCTTACAGCAGGGTGAATGTAAAGCAGAATGCTTTACTTTCAACCTTTATTAAGTTGTCATCTGTCTTCAAAACTAAAATCAGGCTATGGGGTTATGGGTTTAGCAACTTCGATACTGAAAAAGATATGTAGGTAAGGGATTAACATTTCTGTATAATATACAGTAAAACCTCTCTATAAAGACCACTAAAATGAAGGCTAATTGATTGCATAAAAGACAGGTGACTGCTTAAAGCAAGGTGACAGTTTAACAGAAAGCACCAAAAGGTGCTTTCTGTTTTACTGTCACCTTGCTTTAAGCAATCACAGTCATGTAATAAACACCTAATAAATATCACAATTTATTTGTCTTAATAGAGGGTTTTTACTGTCAGGTTGTTGTGATTTGATTTGTAGAGATGTAGATGTTGTAGAAGAAGCAGATATTGCTGAGCGGCTGGGCCGACAGACAAAGACTAACACACTCACCATTCCAAAGAGTAAGTACCTAGTTAAAGTGAAAACCCTCTAAACCAGAACCTCTAAATACTGGAATTCTCTCTAAACCAGACAAAAACTTTGGAACCGTTTCCAATCCTTCTTTATTTTAACCCATTACACCATAAATACGCCTTTTTACGTCTTTGGTTTATTCTTACACTGAAGAAAAAAGTTTTGTACATCAAAACCCCTCTAAACCGGAAACCCCTCTAAACCGGACATTTTGATTGTCCCCACACATGTCCGGTTTAGAGGGGTCTCACTGTAATATAAAGCAACATAGCAAGTATCAACAACACTGTCCACTGTTGCAGATAGCAAGTGTCAACACACACTGCCTTCAAAGAATATTTTCTTGTTTACATTTTATTACATTGTGTTTGTGTTAAGTTTTGTTTGTTAATGTCCGCTTCTGCCATCTATGGGCTAACTGGAAGCCCCAGAGAGAGGGGAGCGGATACAAAGAATATATGCCCTACTCATATTATCAAAAGAGTTCTCTGGTGTGTTTAGATGCCCAGTGTAAAGCACTGATACATCAGACCTCGGTTTATAAAGTCTCATCCGAAGGACTTGGTCTGGCGGGGGAGTGTTTAGTTTTGTTTCAACTGGGGAGAATGATATATTTTACATGTACACATGTATACCCAAATAAAAGCGGAAAAAAATGTGGCAGTGAAAATGTGTAACTTTTAGATATGATTGTGTCACTCATCAAATACAGTCAATCTTGTATTAACCCTTAGCCTGCCAGTCACGACTAGCTCCATATGCAAACAGCTTGGATCCGGATGAGACGCCGAGTAACTCGGCGTCTCATCCGGATCCAAGCTGTTTGACACTCAGACAACATTTTCAGCAATTTTGAGCAACTTTGAAGCACTTTGAAACTTGAAGCAGACGAGAAATATAGCAGACGACAATTTATTTGGCGGGCTAAGGGTTAACCTCATTAGACCCATAGGCAATGGTGACACCTTTTAACGCCTTTAATTTTTTCTCCACTAAAGAAAATAGTTCAAATTTATACAGTTATAAATATGTATAGTAGGAAATATGTTCTATATTCTACAATATGGTTCTCTTAAAGCAGGCTGAAAGTAAAGCAGAATGTAAAGTCAATCTTGTATTAATCCTTTACCCCAGTCTGTTTCTAGTTTTAAAGAGAAGTGACCACTGAAAGCAGGTTGAAAGTAAAGCGGAATGTGCCTATTTCTGCTTTACTTTCAGCCTGCTTTAAGCTACCATCTGCTAGAATATTGACAATTTTTCTTATGATACATGGAACTATTTTCCTTAGAAAAGGAATTAATTAAAGGCATAAAAAGGCATGTTTACGGGGTTATGGGTTAACTCTTTCCTCCCTAAAGCTTTGAATGGAAAATTCCAGTTTCCATTTTAGTCTAGTCCATTTCTGACTTTTAAGGGTTGTTTTTGTCAATGTTTTGCATTATGACAAACAGTGAAGACCCTGATCAGAGGGCTCCTTTCGGAGCCCTCTGATCTGGGTCTTCACTGTTTGCACAGGACAAGTGTACTATTCACATGTACACTTTTTGAAAAGGACGCCTATAAGCGGGACTAGGGTTCAAAGGGTTAAGGGAATGTTCAATAGAAGACCCATTTGCAGCATTTAGTTTGATATGGTTGCTTAATGCAGGAAAAAATTAATGCACAAAGCTCCTATAGGTGCAGTCGTATGTATTTAGAGATCACCATACTACTTTAACTCTTTAACCCATTACCCCATAAATACACCTTTTTACGCCTTCAATTAATTCCTCCACTGAAGAAAATAACCCCAATTTATAATGTCAAAAATAAAAATCATGAGAAATAGTTTCTATATTCTAGCAGATAATAGCTTAAAGCAGGCTGAAGTAAAGCAGAATGTGCATTAAGGCATATTCTGCTTTACTTTCAACCTGCTTTAAGTGGTCACATATCTTCAGAAGTAGAAACAGGCTATGGGGTAATGGGTTAAGTGCTGGGTATTTTTTTCTGCCTGCAACAACTGTCAGCTGCTATTGTCCTAAGAATATAATTGTCAAAATTTATTTTTAAAACAGGTTAACCCTTTCCCACATAGCATATCTCTACGGTAGTATTGAATATAGGTGTTCACTTAAAGCAGGTTGAAAGTAAAGCAGAATGCGCTTAAGCGCATTCTGCTTTACTTTCAGCCTGCTTTAAGCCATCATCTGCTAGAATATAGAAAATATTCCGTATGATACATATTTCAGTGAAGGAATAAACTTAATGCGCTAAAAGGCGCTTCTATGGGGGAAAGGGTTAAGAAACAGTTAGGACCGCGATAAGATGCTGATACCCAGCATCTAATCAGGATCCAAACTGTTTGCATAGATAATCATGATTCTGCTACTAGCATGCTAAGAATTAAATAGTAGTCCAGATTGGTTCTACATGTAATAACTTCCTTCTTTAATGTAATTGTAGACAAACTGTACACAAAGAAGATCAGGGAGACCATACAGAAACAGTTAAATGAACTCTCAGAAACTATGAAATCTGGCAGAAAGGGAGGCAACTCCCAACAAGCCACTGAGCGTGAGACTGAATCTGACAGATCAGACGGTGAGGATGAAGTTGATCTACACTCCAACACTCTCATGGACGATGACCCGGTCGGCTACTTACTAGGTAGGAGTGATAATGAGGAGGAACAGGAGTTGCCTCCCTTGGCACAGAAATCTCATAAATCAGCTCAGCTTGAAAAGATAAAACAGAGAGGAGAGTTGTTTAGACAATCAAGCATGCAGCACATTCTCTCTCCTGAGGAGTTTTTAGATACTTGCAAGACTCGTCAGATCAGGGATAATATTGCACGAATCTCCGATTCAGATATCATAAAGAACCCAGATTATTTAGTAAGTGAGTCCGACTGGGACAGTCAAGCAGAGGCCTCGAGTGTGTCTTATTTTGGCTTAGACAAGAGGAAGTACAAGCATGTGATGCAACAGTGTGGCCGTACTAAGAAGCATTACATGGTGGCAACAGAGCCCAGAGACATGGCCCAGGAGCCTGCTGCCTATAACTGGTTGATTCATCTGTTCAGCAAGTTTATATACTCGACACCGTCCAAACTGCAGGCAGAAGTGAACAGGGTAGAACAGCAGATCACCATTTGATACAGGAGAACTAGGACTACATGATATATGTATAATGTGATTGTACCCAGGGCATCAGATAAGGGGAGTAAACTTAACCCTTAGCCTGCCACTCACGACTATAGCTCCATATGCAAACAGCTTGGATCCGGATGAGACGCCGACGTCTCATCCGGATCCAAGCTGTTTGACACTCGGACAACATTTTCAGCAACTTTGAAGCAGACAAGAAATATAGCAGACGACAATTTATTTGGCGGGCTAAGGGTTAATACAGTCGAACATCAGTATCTCGACGGTCTCGGGACGATCGAAATAGCATCGAGATAAGCATGGGCTCGAGATAGCCAAACTGGTAAAAAATTCAAAACTTACAGAAAGTAAGCCTGTGAACAATAAAACCGCTGTACGTATGCACTCTCGCGTGTTTGTGAAATGCCGTAACGTTTTAACACGTTATATGCCGATTTCGATGTTACACGTTTACTGTATTTTTTGTGCACAAAACACGGACGATAAAGACAATCAATAACTCACATTTTATTTAGTACTTGAACAGCAATATATTTATTTTGCAATCACCGAACATGGAAATATACATGGGTTGTTTTGGTTATTACAGTCGAGTCCGGTACGTCTGCGCGTCCGGTAAAGCTGCGCATCAACAAACCGGTTTACTTCCGGCTGTCAAATACTCACGAAAACCTCGTTTTACTTAGGAAATCGCAATGAAATTCATTGGAGCTGGTGAAAAATCACCTTAGGTTAAGAAAAAGTAATTGCGATTAGCATAATTCGTATTCTCAACAATGGCTTGGTGATGTTTAACCCATTACCCCATAGCCTATTTCGAATATTGAAAATTGTAGACCACTTAAAGCAGGTTGAAAGTAAAGCAGAATGGGCCTTAAGGCCCATTCTGCTTTACTTTCAGTCTGCTTTAAGCTACCATCTACTAGAAAATAGAAAATATTTCTTCTGATAAATATGCATTATTGTATAATTTGGAAATATTTTCTTCAGTGAAGGAATAAATTAGAGGCGTAAAAAGGTGTATTTATGGGGTAATGGGTTAAACCAAACCCTATGGTGAGACTACTCATTAGAATCGTCTCGAAGAGAATTCTAATGAGTACTCACACCTTAGTGGTTTAAGCAGGCATGAATATTTTAGTTTTCAATATTCACCCATACTCCCCTCAACTGGAGCCCAGGGCCAGGGTGCATGACACGTAGTAAGTGACTACCTGTATGCTAAATCCATTGCTGAGAGTTAAATATTGATTTTTAGCTCACCTGGCACGAAGTGCCAAGGTGAGCTTTTAGGATCGCTGGATGTCCGTTGTCCGTCCGTCTGTCTGTTCACAATTGTTCGTTAACACTCTACCGGCTACAAATCTCATTGGATCTTCATGAAACTTGATCACAATGTTTGTCTAGTGGAAATCTAGGTCAAGTTCGAATGTGGGTCATGTTGGGTCAAAAACTAGGTCACTAGGTCAAACCATAGAAAAACCTTGTTAACACTCTAGAGGCAACAAATTTCATTGGATCTTAATGAAACTTGGTCAGAATGTTTGTCTTATTGATATCTAGGTCAAGCTCGAATGTGGGTCATGTCCGGTCAAAAACTAGGTCACTAGGTCAAATCATAGAAAAATCTTGTTAACACTCTAGAGGCTACACATCTCATTGGATCTTTATGAAACATGGTAAGAATGTTTGTCTCATTGATATCTAGGTCAAGTTTGAATATGGGTCATGTCCGGTCAAAAACTAGGTCACTAGGTCAAATCATAGAAAAACCTTGTTAACACTCTAGAGGCTACAAATCTCATTGGATCTTGATGAAACTTGGTCAGAATGTTTGTCTCATTGATATCTAGGACAAGTTCGAATATGGGTCATGTCGGCTCAAAAACTAGGTCACTAGGTTAAATCATAGAAAATCTTGATAACACTCTAGAGGCTACAAATCTCATTGGATCTTGATCAAACTTGGTCAGAATGTTTGTCTCATTGATATCTAGGACAAGTTCGAATATGGGTCATGTCGGGTCAAAAACTAGGTCACGAGGTTAAATCATAGAAAAATCTTGATAACACTCTAGAGGCTACAAATCTCATTGGATCTTGATGAAACTTGGTCAGAATGTTTGTCTCATTGATATATAGGTCAAGTTCTAATATGGGTCATGTCCGGTCAAAAACTAGGTCACTAGGTTAAATCATAGAAAAATCTTGTTTACACTCTAAAGGTTGATTGTGGGTCATGTCCAGTCATAATCTAGGTCACTATAGGTCAAGTTTGCCATGGTGTACCAGGTGAGCGATTTAGGGCCATAGTGGCCCTTGTTTACTACTATACTCAATATAGATAAACTAACAGGGAGGGACTTAGCATACAGGTAGTCACTAACTACATGTCATGCACCCAGGCCCTGGTTCAGTAGAACAATTTTGTTTGACTTTTTAATGCTTGTGAAATAAATATTATATGGTCCAGTAAGTATCTCTGAAAATGTTGAAATATGACCTGACAGTATTGGCAAAAATTGCCTTCAACCTTAACCCATTACCCCATAGCCTGTTTCTAGATTTGAAGATTGGTGACCACTTAAAGCAGGTTGAAAGTAAAGCAGAATGCGCCATTAGGCGCATTCTGCTTTACTTTCAGCCTGCTTTAAGCTATTATATGATAAACTATAGAAACTATTTCTGATGATACATATTCATGACTAAATAAATTTGACATATTTTCTTCAATGGAGGAATAAATTAGAGGTGTTAAAAGGTGTATTTATGGGGTAGTGGGTTAAGCATATTGGGCATTTTCATCTGCAGAAAGTCACACAGTTGGTTTGTCTGCTGTTTCAGTCAGAAAATGTTTTCATTATGTGAAATGGTTTAGATCCAAAGGAGAAAACAAATTACTGAAGGTAAAAAAAATTCTGATTAAGTCTAGTCCGCCCCTTGAAATTTCCAGTCTCCAATCAAGCCTAGACTGTTTTTGACAATCGAGGTTTTTTTCTGCTACATTGTATATATATTTCAAACTGACAAACAGTGGACATCCTGATCAGTTGGCTTCTTTAGGAACCTTCTGATCTGGTTCGACACCGTTTGCATTGGACAAGTGTACTCTTTACAGACACACTGACCATTATAATGAAAAATTCCAGTTTCTTATTTTTTAAAATTTTCACTTATAATGTTTATTTTGTACAATGAATTTGATGTATTGAAACATTACCAACAATGCAGACCCTTATAAGAGGGCTCCTTTATGGGCTCTCCGACTTGGGTCTTCACTGTTTGCATGGTTCAATGAGTTTTGCCTTGATCATGATTATGCAGAAAGCTCCTAATTGAGCTTTCTGCATAATTGTCATTCTGCATTACAGGTTTATGGTCCCTTAACCCTTACGTCCCTGAAACCTCAAATGGACAATTCTAGTTTTCAATTTAGTCTAGTACATTTTTATACGCCCGTCTTCAGACTGGACGTATTATGTCGTGGCGCTGTCCGTCCGTTAACTTTTTCATGTCCGCTCTCTAACTCAAACAAATTTAGTCCAATCCTTTTGAAACTTGGTCAGAACGTGTATGACCATAATATCTCGGTCAAGTTTGATAACAAGCAAGATTGACCCAGACATTCAAGAGTTATGCCCCTTTTTTTGCCAAAAACGGGCATTTTAGTTTGTCCGCTCTCTAACTCATACAAATTTATTTTAATCCTTTTGAAACTTTGTCAGCATCTGTATGACTATAATATCTCAGTCAAGTTCGATAACCAGCAGGATTGCCCCAGACATTCAAGAGTTATGCCCCTTTTTTGTAAAAAACGGGCATATTTTAGTTTGTCCGCTCTCGAACTCAAACAAATTTATTTTAATCCTTTTGAAACTTTTTCAGCATGTGTATGACCATAATATCTCGGTCAAGTTCGATAACCAGCAGGATTGCCCCAGACATTCAAGAGTTATGCCCCTTTTTTGGTCAAAAATGAGCATATTTTAGTTTGTCCGCTCTCTAACTCAAACAAATTTATTCCAATCCTTTTGAAACTTGGTCAGCATGTATATTACCATAATATCTTGGTCAAGTTTGATGTCCAGCAAGATTGCCCTAGACATTCAAGAGTTATGCCCCTTATTTTGTCAAAAATGGGCATTTTTTAGTTTGTCCGCTCTCTAACTCAAATAAATTTATTCCAATCCTTTTGAAACTTGGTCAGCATGTGTATGACCATAATGTCTCTGTCAAGTTTGATAACCAGCAAGATTGCCTCTGACATTCAAGAGTTATGCCCCTTTTATCGTCAAAAGCGGGCATTTTTTTGTTTGTCCGCTCTCTTTCTCAAACAAATTTGTTCCAATCCTTTTGAAACTTGGTCAGCATATGACCCCTAACTTTCATGGTTCTTCCCCTTTTGTTCACTTTACCTGATAGGGTTTTAGTATGACTACATTCTAAGATCGATTTGTCGGGTGTATAATGTGTCCGGCTTGCGGTGCTCTTGTTTACTTTTAAGGGTTGATTTTTACAATAAATGTCAAAATGACAAACAGTGTAGACCCTGATCCTTGAGGAGCCCTCTGATCAGGCTGAACACTGGTTGCATAGGACAAGTGTACTCCTCACAGGTACGCTGTTTACAAATGAGTGTATATGTGTGTCTTGGTTTCGAAGAGTTAACTGGAGATTGGCTGTACTTATATCAGCACATTTAACCCTAGCCACAGGTATATTCATCCTATACATATAAGGTATGTGTAAAGAGTACATTTGTCCTAAGCTAACAATGTTGACCCAGATCAACCCTCTGATTAAGGTCTACATACACTGTTATTTTGCAATATATTTTAAAAATTCAACTCTTATTAGTTAAAAGACGACTAGACATAATGGAAACTGGAAATATCCGCTTGAAGTCTTAAGGATGAGTGAGTTGATGGATGGTTGACTTGCGAGGTATCTCATAGAGACAAAAAACAACAACAATCATTTTGAGGATTAGTTTTAATTTAAAATAAAATAGTGTACATGACATCAGTAAACAATGGACAAGACAGGAACACACAGCAATCACACAGAGAAATGGGATAATCCCAACTATGCAAGGAACTAGTATATAAATACTTTGCAGACAGTGTAGACCCTGATCAGAGGGCTTCGTTAGGAGCCCTCTGGTCAGGGTCTTTACTGTTTGGTTTCATTTTAGATATTGCAAGGAGTGTAGATCATGATTCATCAGAAGTTTTCTGACGGAGTCTGCACTATTTGTTGGTATTTCGAAATTTAACTGAAAATGGCTGTCAAAATAAATGATAAATTTGCCATTTTTTACAAAATTAGAATACAGGTATTCCTTTTCAAGATTTTCACCCAGTAAGGGTTAATACATATGACCAGGACAGGGAAGCTGAGCAAATAACAAGTGTCACAGAAAAAATGCATGTCAGTCTGAGTCATATGTCACCATCGTAGAGAAGATATTATTCTTTCCCATTTAAACATACGACATGCAAACACAATTCGATAAAATGTAGAAAAGTACAATATTTTGAAATTTCTGACATTTTCAATCCAAATAGCAAACTGTTTGGAGCCAGATCATATGCCGGGTCACCGGGCATCTGATCTTGCTCCAAACTGTTTGCAATTTGCTACCAGGTCTACACAAGACCCTGATCAGCTGTCTGATGGATTGATCTGATCAAGGTCTGCACTGTTTGTCACATATAATACTTTGCCACCTCTACAGCAACAGTACAGAGTCAGTAGACTTAGACTAGCTGCAACCTTTCTTAAACAACTACTGAATGGATGCATACCCAATTCCGTGGTAGTGTTTGAAATGCCGACCCAATAAATTGTATAAGAAATGTACAAATTAACAACGTAGATGGTTATTCACGTTAGCAAACATAGAGGTACCGTTTGTCAGATAATACACGCCAATGCATGAACATAAATAATGAAACAAAACAACCCCACAATCCTGTTAATAATTAGTCTGTTTAAGGGATTTATATTTTAAAGACTATTAACACATTCAACCGTAGCGCCGAGTATACTCATCATTTTCAAATAGTATCCCTATGATGATTACACTTGCCCCATGCAAACAGTGTAGGCCCTGATCAGAGGATTCCTTAAGGAGCCCTCTGATCAGGGTCAACACTGTTTGTAATTTTGAAATTTATTGTTAAAATCAACCATAAATAGTCGATAATAGACTATACTTATTTTGAAATTGGATGTAACCATTGAAAGTTTCAGGGGTGAATGAGTTAAACAATATATTAACAACTATGGAAGATTGTAGGTTACAGTACTGGTGAAAAAGATCTATTTAGGCAAAGCCTGTTAGTACTGGAACCAGATAAAGCCATGGTTTGTAAACAGTGTAGATCTGTAACATAGGCTTCCTTTAGGAGCCATCTGATCAGGACCTACTGTTTGTCATGCTTTATGATATTTTAGGAACAAACCCCTTGAGTGTTTATGTAAATTAGTAATTTATCAGAAAAGCAATAAGCAATGTGAAAACATGGTAAGACTTATTAAAGTTGACTTTTAATTATAGTCTATTGATATTTCATCTTAGTTCACTTCTTAGATGTTCTATACTTTATGGCAATAAACATTTGTCATGATCTGCACTGCATTTCAGCAGAGAACATACAAACTTGTCTTATTGACACAACCTCGGGGATCATTCAAGGATTATTCAGCTGTATTGAGGTTCATGTTTACACAACACACGTCCAGTGTTGATCTCAATAGCCAAGTGAACATTTGTATAGTGCAGGTATTGCCTTGTTCCGTGTTTACCTACAGTGGAGAATGTGTAATTCTTTCCCAATAAACGCGTTTACGCTAAAACTATAATGTCCACTGCAAACAGTTTGGAGACAGATCAGACGCCGGGTAACCCGGCGTCTGATCAGGCTTCAAACTGTTTGCCACTAAGATAAAAATGAATTGTAAAAAATATCTAAAAATTTACATTTTCTATGTTTTAGTGTTTGCATTTCGCTTGCGTTTAAACGGGAAAGAATAACACATTCTCCACTGTAGCTGGTTGACAAACAAGATCTTTGACACTTACAATGTTGACAGATTGATACCCTATAGTACAGGCAAACCTCTGTTGGACAGTCTTTCAATACAAGGGTCGTCTTTAACCCATTACCCCATAACCTGTTTCTAGTTGTGATTGTGAAAACAGGTGACCACGTGAAGCAGGTTGAAAGTAAAGCTGAATGTGTCTTAAGGCACATTCAGCTTTACTTTCAGCCTGCCTGCTTTAAGCTACTATCTGCTAGAATATAGAAAATATCTTTATGGTACATAGTCATGACTGTATGAAATGGAACTATTTTCTTCAATGGAAATTACATGGGCTTAAATAAGTATATATAGCTATATAGAGAGTATAAAGGTTTCAGCTAAATGCAGAAAGCTCTTAAGGAAGTTTCTGCATTACTTTTGTTCTCTATTAACCAATTACTCCATAGATACATATATCAATTTATTCCTATACACTGAAGAAAAGGTTTACCTATATGCAGTCATGAAAATGCACCATAAGAAATAATGTCTATATTCTAGCAGATGGCAGCTTTAAACAGGCTGAGAATAAAGCAGAATGTGCCTTAACGTGCATTTTGTTTTACTCCCAACCTGCTTTAAGTGGTCACCTGTCTTCAGCACTGTAAACAAGCAATTGGGTAATGGGTAAACATAACTGCAATGCACTTACCCACTTACAACAAAAATAATGAACAGTTTATCACAGCAAGAGAAAATGAGCCTTAACAAGGAAATGCTAAACAATTAGTGATTATTGCTCTGTAGCACTTGTTGGGTATAAGATGTGTCAGGAGAGAAAAATGGACCTTTAGACACTGCACTATGTGTAGACCTAGATCAGTTGTCGGCATGGAAACCTGAAGTGTAATCATGATAGACACTATTTGTAATGGTGGTTGAAGTGTTGATGCTGACAAGTGTACTCTCCATAGGTACACTGTTTGTTTATCATTATGACGAGTATACTTGTCACTAGGATTGAATGTGTTAATGCAGTTTTCAGCCTATGTAAACAGTTCTCAGTTTTATGCAGGAACCCTCGGATCAGAGTCTTCAGTTTGAAATATATTAATCAATCCTAAATAGTTAAAAATGGACTAGACTGAATTGTAAATTGGAATTGTCCATTAAAACCTTTAGGGGAAATGTATTAAGCATACGACAGCTGATCTAGGTGTACACTGTAAGCAATGTTCAAATGTATCTATCCACTTGACACAGCTCATATATAACATATCACAATAAGACAACAACAATATTTAAACCTTTTATAATCCTAACTACAACCAGTTGTCTCTAGAGCACTGAGCCCCGTAGAATTGAAGGAACCACAGGAATTAAATGCAGCTCCGTATCTGTTAAACGTATTGTCTATCACTGGGTCTCGCTTTCTATTGTAAGGTGGGTATACATTTTTCTTGGAATTGTAGGAATATTTCCATGGATTGTGTTTCAGGAATGGTTCCTGGCTAACCGCTAAAACCTGCGTGTTTGTGCGGTGTTGAGGTGCTGAAGACGGCATCCAGTCCGTAGTGGTTGTATCTAGCGGCACTGAACCGCTGGACTCGATGGGCGGTAGGCTCTTCTGGAATCGTCGCCGCGTTGGTTGCTGTGTCTCCTTACCAAGGAAGGACTTCTGGTAAACCGTGTGGTAGTCGTATTCAGAGAACTCACGACAGTCATGGGATAGAAAGTCTTTTTCAGTTTTGTGTATACGCTGATTAGTGTCTATTAAGTTACGTCCCAGTTGCCGACCATCGCGACCCTAAAACAGAAACAAAACAACTTGAGTGAAAATCAAACTAGAAACTAGTGACCGTTTAACGCAGAACACAAGTAAAGCAGAAAACTGTTTAAGGATACTTCTGCTTTATAAGTGGCATGCATTAAACGGTCACCTCTATTTAACCCACGACTCGGAGTCTCCATACTATGAATTCGTATTTTTATCACAGCTTAAAAAGTTCCACCCTAAGCAAATACGTATAGTCCCTACCTAGAAATTCCTCATAGTATATATTATGTCTGTGATTTAATTTATTCCTCCTCTGTAGCAAAAACTTTGTTCCAATTTATACAATCAAAATCATTTACAAAAAGTACATGTGGTTTCAATATTCTAGGAGACGATAGCTTAAAGCAGGTTGAAATTGAACAGAATGCGCCTTAGGCCCATTTTGCTTTACTTTCAACCTGTTTTAAGTGGTCACTTGTCTTCAAAATAAGAAACAGATAATGGGGTTTTAAACTGTAATGGAAACAATTATTATATCGTAAACGCATTTATTGTATGGGAAAGAAAATCGTCGCCACTGTAACCCCTCGCCTTTTTATGCATTTTGCAAACAGCTTTGGTTTTACTGCCCATCGCGATATCGTAACTCTATTATAGATACAAATCGAAGGCTCCTGCGGAAGCCCTCTGATCAGGGTCTGTACTGTTTGTAATTTGCACAAAATTAACCCTTTAAGTTGTTAAAAATGGTAAAAGTTTAATTGGAATTGTCCATTTGAGATTTCAGGGTCAGTGTCTCGGTGACTTGAAGTTTTCGTGGCACAACCCCCCACCCCGATGACCCACCCACCCGCCTCATTTTAGCTGCAACCACCATAAAACTTTCAAAATGAATCAAAATGCATCCATATGTTCAACAAATGTTTCAGGAAGTTTAAAAAATAATGTTTTTGGTATCAAGCAGGTAACTGTAGCTGATTTTTTTGTGTGTTGCAGATGAAACACAGGGGGGGGGGGAGTCTACACTGTTTGCATAGGACAAGTGTAATCCTCACAGGTACGCTGTTTGTAAATGACGAGTATACTCGTCGCTAGGGTTGAATGTCTTATTCACCCGGATAATTCCAATCGAGTCAAGTCCTTGTTTTACTATTTAGAGTTGTTGTTTTTAACAATGTATACAAAATAACAAACAGTGCCGTCCCTGATCATGCAGAGGGCTCTTACATTTGTAAAAGACGGCAAATACGCGGCCCTAGGGTCAATGAGTTGTTTCTTCTCGAAATGTTCATCTTATCAATTTCGATTTCTTGCTAAACAACCTCAGTTCAACAAAAACTCAATTCGAGTTTCAAACAGTTTGGATCACCTGATTTGGATTCCAAATGCGAAGCCCTCTGATCACGGTCAACATTGTTCGCAAAGCATTGATATACCTGTCTCTAGTATATGGAAAGGTTTTTAATGAGTATTGATCACTTGTTCAATATAATTATCGGTCGGGAAGCCAATGTGAATATTGAAAGCCTGATGTGTGCCGATGTAATGTTCTACCTGAATACACACATTAGGTAGATAAAAGGCTATTCAAAACTGGAGTAAATAGGTGTAGTTTGCCCACAAACTGAAATGTTGGTAGTTCATTACAAACATGTACACTACAGCCACAGTGGAGAAGACGCTATTCTTTCCCAATAAACGCGTTTACGCTAAAACTATTATTTCCATTGCAAACAATTTGGAGACAGATCAGACGCCGGGTAACCCGGCGTCTGATCAGGCTCCAAACTGTTTGCTACTCAGATTCAAATAAATAGTGTGATTTGTCTAAAAGTTGACTTTTTCTTCGTTTTATTGCGATGCGTTTGCGTTTCGTTTGCGTTTAAACGGGAAAGAATAACGTTTTTTCCACTGTACAGACTACTTATTGCTTTTAAACCTCAGAGTGCCAGTGTTTGAGGTTTATGCTGTTGAAAATGCCTGGCCTATGTTAATAAATCCTAAGCTGGCTAATATACTGCCTATTGGAATGGTTGTTATTTAAGCCACTCTCTGACATCGACATAGTATGAGCAATATTTCTTTTATCCCCGTCCGTTTATATCAGGTTAATAGTAGAGCAGAATGGGCCTTACATGCCTATAAACATGTATATTACATGCATAAGAAACATTTTGTATTTTACATATTCCTGACTGTACATATTGGAACTCAGTATTTTCTTCAGTGATGGACCAAAACTATGGAGTAAAGAGTTACTTTTTAATGTCCCAATTCAAATTGGTTTATGGGTTTGGCACACGCATGCAGGCATAGCAATGTTTTGCTACATTTCATCTAATTCCAACTTTAGTTTGAACGTCAGTTTGAAGGAAAGAAATACCACCGCGAGTTAAATATGTTGGACCAAGACGCAGAGTAACTCGCAAATAGGGTCAGAGCCCAAATTAGTAGACATTAAAAAGTAAGTGACAGCATATATGCCGATCGAAATCATAGTGCTCCTATACCAGTAAGGTGATATTAATTTTGCCTTGTACTAAGCAGTTACTTGACTTTAGAAATTCTTATGCTTCTTAAAATCTGACCATTCAAAAACTTGAGAATGGTCTCAGACTCATCTCAAACGCTTTATAAGCACGATAAGCATAGTGGTGGATTCATGGTCAAGCGGTAACGCACTTTACTAGTTACACTGGGGTTGCTGGTTCGAGCCTCACAAATAAGTTAACTAATGGTCCTTAGTGTAAGGGCTTTAAAATCGACTTCCCTTTTATCGGTGCTATACCACCGAACTGGCCCCATCTTACGAAACGCCGTGCAACAAAATTGACAGTAAGTCATAACATTAAGATATATCTTATTTCTGATTTCTCCATTTATTCCTGTCTTGTGACATCTCTTTGGAAACGTCTTGAAAAGACGTTTCCAAAGAGATGTCACAAGACAGGATTAGATGGAGAAATGTATATTAATTGAGATTTTTATATTTGACGTACGACGTTTCGTAAGACGGGGCCCCTAGTTTCTCCAGCAGCGTGGTTCCATCTGTAACCGTACTTGACCCCCCCCCCCCCCCCCACCCCAACCAACTAAAATAACTACCTGGCGGAGGACCATAATAGGTCAATGTTGACATGGAGGCATGCTCAAACTCGACTCACTCAGACTGCAAGCAAATCTTACACGTTAATGAGATGTGTGTATAAAGCAGGTATGAAGCAAGCAAAAGCCACAATCTTTACATGTATAACTCTTAATAAGCAGGCTACATAAAATCTGGTCAGTACTTCCGAAATGGAGCCCTTCTTTCCTAACGTTGCATTATCTAGGAGATGTCTATTTTAGATTTAATCTCCTTAAACCAACTTATGAAACTTCAAATGGCCAATCGGTCCAATGTCTAATCAAATCTATATTTTGGCTATTTATAGGATTAAGAGAATACGTTGTTGGTAAAGGACACGCGTGTTTACTCGTCATAGGTACCTATTGACGAGTATACTCGTCGCTAGAGCTGAACTACGTTGTTGGTAAAGGACATGTGTGTTTACTCGTCATAGGTACCTATTGACGAGTATACTCGTCGCTAGAGCTGAGCTTTAACCGGTGGGCGTATATTTAGCAATACAACAGAATAGCGAACCAGTAGAAAATCACCCTCCCATTTCACGTCAATCATAAACAGTGGACAGAGAGAGTTTTGCTGACATTAAATTTTATAGGTTTACTATCTGAATCCATGCCAACAACACAGCACTTGACCACCATCAACACACCGCAAACTCAATGCCTTGGTTTGCCCAGAATGTCCCCAATGATTGGCATCCGAAAACAGTGTAGACAAAGAGTGTGGTAGATATTATCTTTACCGTTTAAACGAAACGCAAGTTTACGCAATCCGAAAACAATTTAGATTTCTTCTCAAATAATTTTGACGATTTATAAATATCTGAGCTGAAAACAACTTGGAGCCAGATCAGGAGCTGGGTACTTTGGCGTCTGACCTGGCTCCAAACTGTTTACTCTGTAAATAGTTGTTTAACCCTTTACCTGATAGCATTGTTTCTAGTATTGAAGATATGTGACTACTTAAAGCAGGTTGAAAGTAAAGCAGAATGCGCCCTAAGGCGCATTCCGCTTTACTTTCAGCCTGCTTTAAGCTATTGACTGCTAGAATAAGGAAAGTATTAAATATGACACATATTCATTACGGTATAATTTGGAACTATTTTCTTCAGCGGATGAATAAAATGAATGTGCTAAAAGTCGCTTCTATAAGGGAAAGAGTTAAGCACAACCACGATATTATACCGCAAAATCTATACGTTTCATAAGATCGACCCTGTTTGGTATTACCCGTGTATCATCTAAAACTACCCGGTCCAAGGTTATAAAGCGCTTGGGGCTGAGTCTCAGTGTATTCTCAAGCATTTGATTGGTCAGATTTGAGTCTGACCAATCAAATGCTTGAGAATGACTTCAGACTCAACACAAAAGCTTTATAACCTTGGACCCTGGTGACACGGTGGAAGAGTTCATTGCAAATAGACAAGCACGAATGAGTTGAAACCCCCACACCAAAGCAACACATCAACTTCGCCATTCTTTGCATATACGGGCCCCTGGTTTATTGTTTGATTTGCTGTTACATGTAGCATACAATGTTGACGTGAAGTTGAAATTAGCCATGCAAATGTGTTTAAAACTTTTTTTGTATTTCAAATAGTGCAAAGGTTACAGAATGATGTTATGTTATAAAAGCTTATATCATGAATTTATGTAGTGCAACCTCTCAATAACAACATGCATTATCATATTTAAAGGCACGTGCCTGCTAAATGCACGTCAATAGTAATGCAGAAAGCTCTCGATCGGCCTTACGCAATTACTAGTAGTTGTACTTTTATAGAAACAACACTTACCGTCTTATCCCATTTAAACGGGCAGTAAAAAATTCAAAAAGTTAATATACTAATAATATTAAACAGTTTGTTTCGAGATGAGACGTCACGTAACGCGGCGTCTCATCTAGGTAAAAACTATTTGACACACTGACCCAATTATAAAAGAATCGTTTCAAAATTCTTAATATAGAAACAATGAAACGATAAATATAGATGACGAATATTTCTTTTGCTTTAACAAAGTTCTAAGTTCAAAGGTTTTAGTTAAATTCAGCGTTTTTGGATTACTTTTTGGAAATATTTGGAGGATGTGTTTTAAGTGGTGGGTTGCGTTTAAACAAGGGTACACGGTAAGCATGCCTCTTTAATGTCGCTGTAGAGAAATATACATGTATATACATCACGTGCAATGTGTGCGAGAGGTCGGCTTTTATTACTTGGACATGTGTACATGTGTATTACAGCCCCGATATTACGACCTTTCAAAAGAAGGAGTGGCTTCCGTGTTTTACGCAATTAAATGTTTACGCACATTCAACCCGAGCAAAGAAATTGCAAGTGTTTTTGTCATATTTCGTTTGTCTGTCTAATAAAAGACTTTCTACTTTTAGTTGTAACAACCAATTAACGTATTTGTAGGTCAATTAATTAGCCCTTCCCATAGAATAATTACGTTAAAGGTACATTTTGTACATTCCACTGAATTTAGACAGACTGTGTATTGTGCTTTCTTTAGGAAACACCTTTGGAAATAATTTGGAACGATTTTGGTAAAACTAATGGCCCCGGTGGCATTTCGTTTCCAGGAGTTCCTGCATGCTAACATATACAATTAAACATGTATATGTTTACAGTGTGTTTAACGGGAAATAATAGTTAAGCATTTAATATGTGAACCATCAACAGAAAACCATCATGATAATTGAGTGGTTAACTGCTGTCAGAAATATGCCATCATAGTTTAGAACTTTCCCATCCGATTTCCGACGGAGCCGTATGGTATCGTATTGGTCCCAATTCACGATTTCCCAGCTAATTAGAAGCCTGCCTGTTAGCAGTGCTGTGACATTAGGTCTTTATGGCCATTTGTTTTCCACAGCCAACAGCATTATTTCCATAACGCATTCCGCCGAATATACGTTTTAAAGATATTCTTGTTAACCGTTAACACACTAGTGGTGAACTGTATGATAACCTTTGCAATACATGGTTTGTATGGACCTGGTTAGACGCCGCGCAAATTTAAATTGTTTGACACTCTTATCCTGTTTTCAAAAGAAATTGAGACAAATCTATTCTTTAAACAGTAGCAGAGAGCAGTTGTTACATACAAAAGGTAAAATCCGTAGATTCTGTTCAGTTAATTGTCGTAAACGCGGGACTAATTGAAATGAAGCAGCAAAAAGGCCAAATGTACACAATTCACAAGCAATGTTTTTGTAGACAAAGAAGCCTGTCTGCAGACAGATGTGCGCCCCTGTCCACGAGGTGTTTGCATGAAAAAGTTAGCACATGACGAGACAACGCGCTGCAGCTTTCAGAAAAACGATCACAATACAGTCAATTACTTATGCATAAAACGACTGATTTGAATTTACAATGTGTCGGGCAAAGATATTCTGAATAGGACAGTTAAAAATGAGTTTTAGTTACATTAAACCTTGAAACATGCTATGTGTGGTAACGGGTTTACCGCGAATATCTGCAATTCTTTAAGTTTTCTATATCTTAAAATCGCAAATTGGATCATTGCTACCTATACATAGGTCAACAAAATTAGGCGTCCTGTGAAAAAAGGGACATCGGTCAAGGCAAACAATATAGACCCAGGTCAGACACCGCTTCAGGGAAGCACATCGATTGGCACGGTTTGCAACATGAGACTAAGAGGTAAGTTAGGCAACCCTCATTAACGACAAGTGGCAAGCAGTGTCGAATATGTACAGATGCCACGTTTTAAATGCGGCGAGTGATCTGGATCTAATCGGTTTACAATGACCGAGGTCCTGATGTTTCACGTTCACCCTAGTACCATCACTGCAGCACGTTGATTGCTTGTGTTATAAGCGACACAGTGTAAGTCAATGATCACCTACAATTGGAGGTAAAATCAGTCTTCTCATTGGCCGCTCCTGTCATACATAAACTACAAGCTCAGCAATGTTGAAAGTAATGGTATACATGAACATATGTATGCTATACATGTACAAATGTATGTAAGCATATACATGGTGTACAAATGTATGAAGCATATACACCAATTTTACAAATGTATGGGAACACATATATGTACACTAACTTATACCAACGTATGTAAGCATAGCCGCAAATGTATGTAAGCATACACCTTTACAAAGAAATGTATGTAAATATATCCATGTACAAATGTATGTAACACATATGCGTGTACAAAATGTATGTTAGCATATACATGTACGCATGTTGATGTACATGTATGTGTATTCATATACAATTGAAGACAAGTATATACATAATGATATACAAATATACTTTTACCAATATATGTAGAATCTATACGTATATCTACATTCAAACATGTAATGTGGTAAGCCAAGTAAAGCGATCATTGACAGAATGGATACATGGTATTTTATAAGACAGGCCACAGTTTAGTACATTACAACACCAGTGCATTACTTTTCTACACTGGGTATTCTTTATATGTACATGTGACGATTCTGCATATAATGGTCGCATGACTGGTGTTAAAATTCAGCTCAAAAGTCGTTGTTTCAATGAGTTATTTGAGCGACCCAGGTCACCCTAATACACCCCATAAAACATTTAATTTTATAAGTAGAATGAGTCAAAACTCGCTAACTCGAGTTCACCTATAATGAACATGTCTGTATTTCAATGTTGTTCAAAGCGTGACCCATTCATTCATTCGCCTACGATGAACATGTCCGTATTTCAAAGTTGAAACGTGGCCCAGTCATTTGACGCGTCCTATAATATTCTTACATTAAGGCAGCAATATGTCTTTAACATATTTAATCGTAGCGACGAGTATACTCTTCATTTACAAAACGTGTACATGTTAGGAATACACGTGTCTTATGTCAACAATGAAGACCCAGATCAGAGGGCATGGGCTCATACACGAGTCCTCTGATCAGTGTCTCAGATACGTAGGTGCCATGTGTACCGAGTGTTTGTTAGGCAGGAGGAATGCCAAACATAAATTTAAATGTTCTTGAAACATAATATCCTAATATATCCATACTATCGCCTATCTGCATGAATTTATTTAAAACTTTTCACATGTACATCGTTTGTAAAATGAGGAGTCATACTCGTCGTCTTGGTCGAATGTGTTTAGATACTCAATCAATGGTACTTGTCATCAAAAATCATTTAATTATAAATGAAGATGTTTGTTCAATTACCGGTATATTTGAATTTTAACTCATTCACCCCTGAATAGATACTGGTAATTCAAGATACCAATGAAGTTTAGTCCAATTTTGAATGTTTAAGATTGTTTTTATATATTGCGTAAATTAAAAACAGTGCATACCCTAAGTAGAGGGCTCCTATACAAGCCCTCTGATCAGGGTCTACATTGTTTGCATTCGATCTGTTTATTCTTCATATGTACACCGTTTGTAAATGACGATTTTACTCGTCGCTATGTTTCGATGTGATATATAAGCTATTCGGGGACAATGTGTCGATGGTGCTGATTCCAATGTGTTTCATCTTGTACAGTGAGAAAACGTAATTCTTTCCCAATAAACGCATTTACGCTAAAACTATTATTTCCAGTACAAACATTTTGGAGCCAGATCAGACGCCGGGTAAACCGGCGTCTGATCAGGCTCCAAACTGTTTGCCACTCATATAAAAATGAAAAGTCAGATTTGTCAAAAAGTTGTTATTTTGAACCTTTTATTACATCGCGTTTGCGTCTAGTTTGCGTTTAAACGGGAAAGAATAACGTTTTCTCCGCTGTACTAAATTGATTAAGGGAATGATAGATTGATTGAAGACATGATAATGTATACTTACGTCTCCAAAATACACGCCATGGCTCTGGAACGAGTTTCTGTTGTCGTGCTCCGAGAACTTGTTGGAGGCTCTGTAGTTCCTCTGAAATGAAAAACAATTACAGTGAAACCCCTCTAAACCGGAACCTCTTAATACCGGAATTCTCTCTAAACCGGACAAAAACGTTGGTCCCGTTTCAAACTCTTCTTTACTTTAACCCATTACACCATGGAATATTTTCTATATTCTAGAAGATGATAGCTTAAAGCATGTTGAAAGTAAAGCAGAATGCGCCTATAGGCGCATTCTGCTTTACTTTCAACCTGCTTTAAGTGATCAGTTTATTTTCCATACTAGAAACAAGCTATGGGTTAAAACTCCTCTCAACCAGAAACCCCTCTTAATCGGACATTTATGTTGTCCCCAATCATGTCCGGTTTAGAGGGGTTTCACTGTAGTTGATGCAAATTCTTGATAATACAAGCAATTACTCCTCAATAACGCCTGTTTAACCTTCAATTTATTCCTCTACTGAAGAAAATAGTTCCACTTTATACAGTACATATGTGAATGTGCCCCATAAGATATTTTCTATATCCATTCAGATAGTAGCTTAAGGCAGGCTGAAAGTTAAACAGAATGCGCCTTAAGGCAGATTCTAAGTCACTTTCAACTTGCTTAAGTTGGATCAACTGTCTTCAAAACTAGAAACGGACTATGGGGGTAAAGGTTAATGCCAAGCATTGCCAGTGGCACTCACACATGTACTAGATGCGAGAGCCGAGAATCATAGAAATATATCACACAAGTTCGTATCGTAAAACATTCTGTGAACGTATATTATCAAGACTGAACGCAATGGGAACTTATGTTATTTTGTTTTTCTGTTTGTTTGTGTGTGTGGGGTTTTTTTGTGTGTGGGTTTTTTACCAAATCGTCTTTTAAGCGGGTTTGCCAATGTCAATTTCTTTTAAAAAGATAATACAATTGTGTTAAAAATAGTTCTTCTTTTAACGATATAACCTAAAGGAACGGTTTGACGACAATAAAATGGTGAAGGGGTAAAAATCTCACGAAAAAGTGGCATTGAAAGGGTTATGAGTACACTTGCCCAATGCAAACAGTGTATTCCCACATCAGATGGTTCCTAAAGGATTGAATGTGTTAAAGCACATGGGTATAGTGATGTTGTTCTAAAGGTGGCCTTGCACAAGTCTCTGAAAAGACCGTGTTCTTTGCCATAAAATGTACGTGAACAGTTGAAAACACATTCTGCACATCGTGATGGCTTTAATCTCATTTACTTTTCAATATTATGTAGTATTATTCATGTGAAAAATGTTAATACTCCGTGACCCCAGGTTCTTTCATATGTATTTATAAAATATTCATCCGGATGACATCGATTGGGAAAATACGTTAGCATGCATAGTATCAGGGCTTCCATTTCTCCAGATTTTTCCTAAATCTCCGGATTTTTCCCCAGTACGTGAAAGCTTAAAGCAGCCTGTAAGTAAAGCAGAATGCGCCTTAGGGCGCATTCTGCTTTACTTACAGTCTGCTTTAAGTAATCGTATGTCAACAAAACAAGAAAAATGCTATGAGGTAAAAGTACGATTCGTAAAATCGCATGTGAAAAATACACGGAAATCTTAGGCTTATGGAAGCCCTGCAGTATCCTGCCTACCGGGAGTAATTCGACAGTCAGTGAGTGAGTAAGTATTTGAATTTTGACCGTCCCTTCAGGCCAGCATTGACCTATAATGGTCAGGACGCCCCCATCAGACGTTACAGATATTTTAATTTTTGGGGATGTGCAAAGTACGGATACAGATGGAATCCCATTGATGGAGAAACCACTGGTTCTTTTACATGCCCAATGTATAGCACCTATATATGGAATCTCGGGTTTAAAGGTCTCATACTAAGGACCATTAGTAAAGTTATTTGGTTCAGCGGGGGCTCGAACCAACAACCCCTGTATAACTATAGTCAAACGCGATACTGCTGGTCCACGATCCACCACAACTGATCATGCAGGGTTTATGATTATATAACCCCTCCTTACAACAACATCAACTGGGAGATAAAGATCGTGTGTTTTGTTCGGACGGAGTTGTAATAGGGAAGGAAATTGACTTATATTTGCAAACAGATTGAATACAGATCAGACGCCGCGTAACGCGGCGTCTAATCTGGATTGAAGCTGTTTGTCACTCGTCCTTATGTTTTTGTCTGTCAAAATGTCCAATATGTGACTGAGAAAAACAACAGACGACATTGTTTAAGCGGACGATATTGCAGCCGTAAAAATATTGGACATACGGTATTTGTCTTGTTTTGGATAAATGGCAAGCGTTGTTGTAAGGAGGGAGTCGTTGTTCAGATGCCCGTTGTAGAGTAGAGAGAGAGCATTGTATAATTGTTTCAAACTAGTCTGAGATCGTTCTCAAGCCTTTGATTGGTCAGATTTGAGCACATTGTATGCACCTGAATACATTTACTGTTGGTGATGGCTTTGATTATCATCATTAATTGCTGTTGAACAGTTTGAAACTTGTAAAGTAGAGTCTGAGAGGACGTTGTTCTTTCAAGTTTTAATGAAACTTAACGCAGTGCAATAAAATGTAGAAAATGACTGTATTTTGAAAACGTTTACTTCTTTCAATCTGAGATATGTCTTAGGTAGGTTAAAAAAAATAATGTGTCAACTCGTATCAATGTTATAAGTCAAACTACATTGATTCTTACTTTGAAACGTTCCTGCAATCTTTTTTAAAGCAAACGACAATGAAACGGTGAAGGGGTAAAAACGCACGTTTAATTTGGCAGCTAAATAGTTAATCCATTGAACCTTTGTGACGAGTACACTCAACAACAAGTCATTTAGGAGCAATGAACATGTGATGAGTAAGTTTGTCCTATGTGAACAGTTGAAGGACAGTTTTATTATAAATTATAGACAATTTAATAGATCTAATGAATTAAATTTGCAGAAAACAAGTTTTTTTTTTTTTTATAAAAATACACCAAAAAGTGAAAAAATGAGAAAAAAATGTTGTTTTAAAAAAAAAAAAGTCTACATCTTTGTTGTGAGATCCGAGACCCTTATGTTTTTATTTCTATTTCACTAAAACTTTAAGTTTGAAAGGCTAAAAACTCAAATAAGAAGTTTGGTAAATAGTTTGCTACAAAAAAGTGGGTGGGGTAAATTATACTCCTTTCCAGTGAAATCAAACATTTTTATTTGGGATCTTGACAAAACATTATTTTCAGGCTTTATCCTTACTATGGTAATATGGATTAGAATAGCTTTTGTAAAAATAGTTTGTATACATGGAATATTGAGAAAAAAACGCAGTACAAAAATGAGTTTTTGTGAAGCTTCAATTTTAGGGGGTTGAGGGAAGTCTTGAAAAATCTCAAATTTTGAGGAAAAAAAGGTCCGGTACACTCACTTTGTCACCAGTTTTGACATAGAAACTAATTTTACTGTCTGTTTGCAACGTTTGGATACTTTGGTAATTACTTTCCAAAGGTGCACCTATCCCTTAACTCATTATCCCCTGAAACTTCCAATGGACAATTCCAGTTTGCAATAAAGGCTGGTCCATTTTAGACTATTTAGGGTTGTTTTTTGTAATAAATTGCAAAATGACAAACAGTGAAGACCCTGATCAGAGGGCTCCTACAGGAGCCCTCTGATCAGGGACTTCACTGTTTGCATAGGACAAGTGTACTCTTCACAGGTAAACATTGTTAAAGGACGCATATATGCGTCACTAGGGCTCAATGAGTTAAAGCAACCTTTATCAAACATACACTGTATATTTCACTGGAAACTGATGTTTCTTGTTTGATTGAATTAACCAGTACGACAGTGTAGCTTTTACTGAATATCAATATAATTATGCTCTACAGCGTTTACTATTAACTGTATTTAAATAAACCTGCGTGTATTTCTCTTTAAAAGATCAAATAAAAAAATATTTGAAGATCCAATTTTGTTCTACGATCAATATTTACCGGATGTTTCCCGGAATTCGGCCGGTTGTTCCAGAAATATGCCATAATTCCACGTTTAAAGTTTTTGATTCACACGATGAGAATACAATATCCTTGGCACTGGGACTTTCACATCTCAACACTGTTAACACTTGAATATCGTCTGCACCGGTATAACTATCCTAGGCTATATTAACAAACCAACCCTTTTACTTCTTCTATACATTTAATATTTTACATGTTACTCGGCAGTGAAACCATTAAAACCTTTGCAAACAGTTTTGATTTTGATGAGACGCCGCGTAATGCTGAGTCTCATCAGAATCTAAACTGTTTGACTATCTGAACATGTTTTGTAATGAAAATTATAAAAATCTGTTTTTAGAACAGTAGCAGACGACAATTGATGCAGACGAAAAGAATTACCCAGCATGCAAAGAGTTGACGAATCAAGCCTTTCACTACTTCCACATTAAAACACTTTCGCTGCTTCAATATCGTCTGCTTTAAACGTGTCTACTTTTAATGTTTTAATCAATTTTAGCCATTTTGGCAGTGGAAACGTCGATACAAATGTCAAGCAATTTGGGTCCTTTTCAGACTCTGGGTTACTCGGCGTCTGATGAAAGCACCCGAACTGATTGGAAATGTAAATTATTTGGCGTTTAGCAATTTAATGGTTAATACACTTTTTAAGAAATCACTTCAAATCACAATCCACCCGTCAAACCTTTCACTGCTCAAATGGCATGGGCTTAAACAAATTAGCATTTTCAAAATGTAGATTTGAAAGCTGTTTCCGACATCCAAATCACCGATACGACTGTCAAGCACTTGAGATCCAGATCAGACGCCGAGTTACTCGGCATCTAATCTGGTGATTACTTTTCGCACTCAGTTTTAAAAGGACATGAAGAAATGACTAGGTACTTCCATACATTAAATGTCTGTTCGCGCTCAAACACTTACTGGTTGGCCGGGGTAACTTGGCGATTGGTATACCCTTCTATCTACTCAGAAATCCTGTTTACAGTAAACCTCCACTATTACGATCACACACAATATATACAATTTCTCCATGTTGAATCAAATGGCTGCTTAAAGAATTATGGAAGTAAAGCAGAAAGCTCCTGTTGGAGCTTTCTGCTTTACTTTCATCCATCTTTAAGTTGAAATCTGTATTTAGCGCCAGAAATACGTATTCGTCTAATCGGTCGTATCAACAGGATTTCACTGTAAAATTGTCGTCTGCTTTAACCTGTCGTCGGCTTAAAAATTAATCAGTTGTACTAGTTCGATATTCCGTTTTTATATAAATTCACACTTAACAATTACCAACTGATTATCATTCAGTACTTTCTAGTCAAGTTACCACGTGTGCGAATATGATCCAAACTGTGTTATTATTCAATAATTCCCTCACAGAAGATCGTAGATCTCACACAATAGCTTGTTGAGGACATTATCCAATATCCACATATTGTCACATTTCAGAAGTTATGTTATCTTTTATCTTACACTTTGGCAAAGGCTTTAAATCCCATTCTTATGCTATCTTTATAATTGGCGCGACCGAAGGAGGTCATATGCTTAACTTATATATTGAGCACACAAATACCCGTATTACCTGTCAGAACAGATAACCTGTCCTCTCTTCATAAAGCTCGCTTTTCCTCCTCAATTGCTCAGTGATTCTCTCACAGTCTCTCTCTTTCTCTATGTGTGTGACTCTCTGTCTGTTTGTCTGTCTTTCTGTCTCGTGTCTGTGTGTGTCTCTCTCTCCGTATCTGTCTATATCTCACTCTCCTGACTGTCAATTGCACATGGTCTGACTGTATCTGTCCATATACCGTACTCCTACCAGTCTAATTTACCTTCTGTCTGTCTATCTGTCTGTCAATCTAAAGGTTTGTCTGTCTATTTTGCATCATAATACAGCATTCTACTTCAATCGGATATCACATTTTCTTCCGATATAAAATATTGAAAACATGTATCCATATGAAATCAATGTTGTTTTTTTCTCTTATGGAATTCTTCATAAACCATACCCTGATCAGGAAAGCTACCACTATAATTATAGAACGCCATATAGCACTGCCAGGTGTCATAGAATTAACTACAATTTATATAGCACGGAACCAATGTTTATTGACTAAACGGTCGCTGAACACGAGGTCGACTGTATGATTCATAATGTACAATAAAATCTGTGTTAACCGACAACTAATAGACGATATGTTTATAGTATTCATGACAAGCGACAGCTGAATGCAGGGCAAAAGTCATGCATAAGGTTCCTATAGGAGCCTTCTGCATGACTTTAACCCTGCATTCAGCGGTACCTGTTTTTAAGGACACTCTGCATCTGCAGTCAGTGCCTCAGTGGTCGCTTAACGCAGGGTTGACAGTGTGGTGTGAATAAGACTATACTAGGTCGACTGTATGATTAATAATTAATAGCATAAATAAGACTTTATAATAGGAAAACAGAGACATCAATGGCGTCCATTATAACGTGGCGATACAGGGACATTTGATACCTCTGTCAGGACCCTTTGTTACCCAAGACTAGACATCAGGGACACAATAGGGGCATGGACCTATGTCTAAAAGAATCTCAATTTGTAACATTCAACATGAATAAAGAATTGAATTGTCCCCATATTCATGATAATGCTTCGAATAATCCACTCGCCAAAGACCCATACAACAGTATTTATAAACATGCCATACGAAGCCGCTTAATGCATATATGGCTTCATTGTACTTCTAAATGCATGTCAATTGAAACCCTTGAAGTGCTAAGGTGTATACGTGGCTATCATATAAAAAGGTTTGGATCCAGATCAGAGTAAATTGGCATCTGATCAAGATCCAAACAGTTTACACTCCTATTTTATGCTCCACTTTTAACTTTTATAAAAAAATTGTTTCAGGCGACTTCAAAGGGCAACCTCAGACCATTACCTTCATATATATAGTTCTCTTATTCCAGTTACGCGTCATGAAAAATGTTAGATCTAACTATTATCCAAATGTGCTATCGCCAAACTTAAATTTAAGTTTTATACCTTTCTAGCTTGAGAATCAGCCATGCGAGTTACAAACCGTTTTGATCCAGATCAGACGCCGAGTCTGATTCGGATCCCAACTTTTCTGATGGTAATTGCAAGTCGCCCTTAGCAGCCGAGGTGCTTAAAAGTCTAAAAGTCGACTTTACAAACAGTTTGGATCCAGATCAGACGCAACAACACTGCATCTGATCAGGATTGAAACTGTTTGCTACTAACATCGATGTTTCTTTTGTCTCACTTCCTTAAATCGAACATTGTTCAAAACGCTCTTACGGGCAACACTATTGAAGCACACGACAATCTGGTTGTGTAAAATCTTCACGATTAACTTGACAACGAAAGGGTGAATGTCAATACGATCTTACTCCAAGAAACGCTTCAAATACACATATACAGTGGAGAATCTGTTATTCTTTCCCAATAAACGCGTTTACGCTAAAACTATTATTTGCAGTGCAAACAGTTTGGAGCCAGATCAGACACCGGGTAACCCGGCGTCTGATCAGGCTCCAAACTGTTTGCCACCAAGATAAACAAGAATTATCAGAATTGTCCAAAAGTTGTTCTTTTCTATGTTTTAGTGCTTTGCGTTTGCGTACGTTTGCATTTAAACGGGAAAGAATTACAGATCTTCAAATATAACGTGGCAAATACTCATACGGTAGTCGTGTCGGTTTTACTTATACCATGTACGCTAAGTTCCTTATGTTATTCTTATAGCCCGTGTACGCCGTTGACCAATCATGTTAGCTGTTACTATCTCATTGTTCTGTCTGGTATCGTGTTCTGTTTGTTCTTTGTCAGATAGTAGATTGGTTAATACGCGTTTTGTGTGTATTTTCTCTGCAGTACTTCCACCCGCTTACAACTCAGTTACAATGGGGCGCGCTTTAGAACGAGTTTTGGTACAGATTCAGACATACAAGTGTTATGGATTCTGTCCATGGCGATTGTAGATGTAGAGCGGTGGTATGTAAAAACAGGTAATTCAAGCCTAATATCAAACAAATATGCTATAAACATTGTGTATTTCTGTTGTTTCGATTACTTCCAAGCCTTATGTATATCTATCCTGGTTGAATATATGCCAGCAATCCATAAAAGAAATGAACTACATTGAAAATCGAGTTTTCTGAAATGATTTCTTTGAATTTTCGAAACAAGGCTTACAAATGTGCATATCACGGTTATTTTCTCAATTGCCTAAGTAAGGTGTATATTTGATTGTCGGTTCCAATTTTTGTTGTAAAACTCCTGAATTTATCGATATTTTGATCGCGCCTTTCGGTACAGATTCGGACAGATAGCGTTACGGATTCTGACAGAGGTTATGATGAAAGATACAGATTCTTACCGACATTTCTCTTCCATTTCATATAATGGACCGGAGGTGTACCTACTGTAAAGAAACGTTTGATGCATATGACCATGTTATCCGTCACTGTATAAAGTCACAGAGGGTGTCAATTATAAGTGTTGCTGTCGAAAACAACTGTATAAAATAAAAACGACGAGTATAAAAATATGATGTATGATTTCTTTTGATTACTTGTAATTCCTTTTGGATAGGCTATATAAAATAGTGTACACCCATCTAAGACACCGCCTCTCCAAAGCGGCGGGTGATATAGTAATTACAGTATTATTTTTATTTCAAACAATTTTAAGCCAGATCAGCCGCCGGGTAACCAGGCGTCTGATCAGGCTCCAAACTATTTAACACTCAGATAAAAAAAAATTGAGATATATAAAAAAATTTAAATGTCTTTTTCTTCATTTTACTTCCACGCGCTTGCGTTTAGGTAGGGTTAAAAGGGAAAGAATGACGTATTCTCCACTGTAAGACTGCATTATATTCAATGTCACATAACTGCGACTTTGGCAGTGATAGAGATAATAAGCAACACGTCAAGATTAGCAAGAGCCACATTGACTCTAAATTGCTCACCTGAGTTATAGTGATACATTGACAATGCGACTTTTTTTAGACAAATGTTGTTAAGAGTTTTTAATTCTAACTGATGGCTTAATATATTATAATCTAACGAGTAAATACCCCCGCACTAAATAGTAGCGCTCAATTTGAATGATGTTTGTATGTAACAATTGTGACCCCAGGGGAGGGCCAATTTCGATCCCAGTGGCATGCTATGTACAATCTATTTGCAATTATATTAGAATAACTGCAGCTTAGTATAAAGGTTGTGCAGTATTGACGAATATGATATTTCTTCCATTTAAAATGTTGAAAACAGCATTTAGGTCGGTTTATGGGTACAAAAGAGGTAATGCACATACAATCTAAATAACCCAAGTTCGACTGAATATTTATTAACAGATGCGTGTGTAATCAATGAGAAAAGAAAACAGTTGATGGTGTTTTATATCTTATATTAATTTCTCCCCGTTGCTCGTTTGAAGAAACTTGCAAACCCAAATAAAATGGTTTAAAAGGAACAAATGAACTAACAATATGAACTGTATATGCATGAAAATCGTAAAAAACATAACTGTATGTTCACAAACAAACAAATTAGATGTAATGTGCGCATCATCTGGTATCCAAACGTTTCAGAAAACTGGTACAAGGTCGTGGATTGTTTTTAAAGATTTAAATCGCGTTCTTCGCCACTGTTCCGTCAGGGTTACATATAATTGCAACGCCCGTCAGAAGCTGTAACAATGTAAGAAAGAATTTGTAGCATTCACAAAAAAATCGTTTCGGAGCCGTAACATTGCCAGGAATGATGAGCAATGATGAAAATAAATAAAAACATCCATTTTCCAAAATAAAGGGTAACAGATAACAGTCGCAGTATGTTAAGATCAACACATAAATACACGAAAACTGAGAAAAAAGCGAGAAGGCGTTCGGCATTTCTTCCGAAAGTGAAGTTGTTTTAATAAAAGTGCAGTGTACATGTAAACTTTACAAACAATCGCTCCGTAATCGGCAATTAAACAAACTTCAAAAGCGACAGTGGTCATTGCACCTAGAGAAATATATATCAAAACGCAATACCTACTTTTGATGTGCATTCGCCTGGGGATTTTGCGGAAACGGGAACGGTTGTGTACCTAAATCTGTTTACACATGCTGCACGGTGCAGAAGCCGTAACACAAATCGGATAGAATCTGTACCAAAACTCGTTCTGAAGCGCGCCTCATTGTAACGAAGTTGTAAGCGGGTGACTTCTATCTTATTATTATTGACCAAGTACTTACCGTAGCTTTCTTGTTGTATGGCTCAGGTGGGGCCGCCGGGTACACGGCGGAAGTAGAGCGGTAGGGGCCTGAGAGCATGGCCCCTGTACTCGTGTCGTCCAACCGCTTCATCGCGACGACACCGGCGGACTTTGAGCCACGGTGTTGGAACTGAAACAGAGAAAAGGTAGGAGTGAGGATGATGGCAAAGAATACTACATCACTGTTCTGGGCCAAAGGTTATAAAGCATTTATGCTAGGCCAAGATTACTGCATTACTGTACAGGGCTCAAGGTTATAAAGCATATACATGTATGCTGGACCAAGATTACTGCATTACTGTGCTGGACCCAATGTTATAAAGCATTTATGCTGGGCCCAAGGTTTTAAAGCATTTATACTGGGCCAAGGTTACTGCATTACTGTGCGTGGCTTAATATTATAAAGCATTTATACTGGGCCAAGATTACTGCATTACTGTGCTGGGTTCAAAGTAATAAAGCATTTATACTGGGGCAAGTTTACTGCATTACTGTACTGGGCCCAATATTATAAGGTGTCACTCCTGTACAAAATCCCTCCATAGAACTCTATAGTAAATTGTCCATATTCTCCTATCTCTGTCCAGTTACCTGACGTACTGAGCAATATATCGGCCATGTTTCCATGGAAAGCAATTAGATTCTATAAGTCACCAGAATTATCAACAGAAAGTGGCACCATTAAGGTTCAACTTTTCCACAAATTTCACATTTCTAAGGTCACCGTCAATATTTACAAAACGAAAGTTGATGACCCGCCGCACCACACTCGCATCTCTGACCACATGTGCTCGCAAATTAGTTCCCAAATAGAACCCAGAAACACCTTTGATTTATCAACAACATCTCTATTTCAGCTCAAAAACAAATGCATCTGCAGTTAATCAGCACTTTCAATAAAAAATATGACCTTAAAACACCACACATCAATTTTTCACTAGGTACTATTTAGGCACCCTACGACCCGGAAGCACTTCCGTACAGGTGTGACACCATAAAGTATTTATACTGGGACAAGATTACTGCATTACTGTGCTAGGCCCTATGTTATAAAGTATTCATACTGGACCAAGATTACTGCATTACTGTGCTGGGTTCAAAGTAATAAAGCATTTATACTGGGGCAAGTTTACTGCATTACTGTGCTAGGCCCTATGTTATAAAGTATTTATACTGGGCCAAGATTACTGCATTACTGTGCTAGGCCCTCTGTTATAAAGTATTTATACTGGGCCAAGATTACTGCATTACTGTGCTAGGCCCTATGTTATAAAGTATTTATACTGGGCCAAGAGTACTGCATTACTGTGCTAGGCCCTATGTTATAAAGTATTTATACTGGGCCAAGATTACTGCATTACTGTGCTAGGCCCTATGTCATAAAGTATTTTTATCACATAAACGTGCAAAATATAGAGGGCCGTAAAAATCGTATGGCCCACTGGGCATATATTTTATACTAATTTTCGAATCACCAAAATACTGTACTACTACGCCGACTGTAAATCAGTAAAGAGAATCTAGACAAACTTAGATCACCACTAGGTATTGAAACATTCCCAAGTGTCCTAGAAACATTATTCCGAGCAGTCCCGCAAACTCAGGCTGCAAATCAGGCTGCATAGCATAGAGCTCTAGTATTAACAGTGATTCAGACTGTTTTTCGAATTCAGACGTTACAATGATAATGACGTCATGTTGCTCTAACGACGTTATTTTGAAAACGAAACTAGATTCTAAATGTCAACTGATCATATTTAGTCAATTACAGCATTTTTTAAATTAAATATTCATTTAAAATTGAATATGGTATCAGAGAAGTCTTTTCACAGCACATTGATGTTGATTTTCTTTATTTTAGTTTGATAGGTGCTTTTCATTACGGATGAATACAACCGAATAACGCCTATGGCGAATCGTTTCCTAAGAGCCGAGGGCAAAAGTGAAAGTAAGACCGTTCGGATTTTCGTGTCATTTTGGTGTTTATGTGATAAATAGGATATCAAATTCGTGTGTGTTCAGTCGTGAATTTATTGAACTCGTTGGATAAAATGATATGTTGCTCGCCAAGGCTCGAAACATATGATTTTATCCAACTCGTTCAATAAATTCACGACTGAACACACACTCATTCAATATACTCTATATACTGGGCCAAGATTACTGCATTACTGTGCCGTGCCCAATGTTAAGAAGTATTTATGCTGGGCCAAGATCACTGCATTACTGTGCTAGGCCCTATGTTATAAAGTATTTATGCTGGACCAAGATTACTGCATTACTGTGCTGTGCCCAATGTTAAGAAGTATTTATGCTGGGCCAAGATTACTGCATTACTGTGCTAGGTCCTATGTTATAAAGTATTTATAATGGGCCAAGATTACTGCATTACTGTGCTAGGCCCTATGTTAAACAGCATTTATACTGGGCCAAGATTACTGCATTACTGTGCTAGGCCCTATGTTATAAAGTATTTGTACTGGGCCAAGATTACTGCATTACTGTGCTAGGCCCTATGTTATAAAGTATTTATACTAGGCCAAGATTACTGCATTACTGTGCTGGGCCGAAGGTTATAAGGCATTTATCCTGGACCAAGAAGGTTACAATGCTGGACCCAGATTTCTGCATTACTGTGCTGGGCCAAACGTTATAATGCTGGACCCAGATTGACCGCAGATATATCAACACAAGTGTCAAACAGTTTTTGATTCTGAGTAACTCGATGTATCTGATTTGGATCTTAAAGTCCCAACATTACTGTCAAATTACCAAAATCGCGCAATTTTAAAACCTGAAAATGCAAGTCAATCGGTTTTTAAGCGAGATAAGAGTGTAGTTATTAGCCCAACCTCTCGAGCCGTTCTTATCTGTATTTACTTAAGGATTCAATCAATAATAAAGTACAAGTCGACACTTGGTGAAACAGCAGTCTGTCTCAAGTCAATTTCGTTTTAACTCATTCACCTCTGAAACGATAATTTCAGCTTCAAATTAAAACAAGTACAGTTTTAATTATTTAGGGCTTTTTCTTCTTTATATTGCAAAATGACAAACAGTGTAGTCCCTGGTCAGAGGGCTCCTGTTTGAGCCATCTGATCTGGATCTGCCTTGTTTGCATAAGACAAATGTATAATGATGTACACTAATTGTAAAAGACGTACATGCACGTACAGTGGAGAATCCGTTATTCTTTCCCGTTTAAACGCAAACGAAACGCAAACGCAAAGAACTAAAACGTATAAAATGGTAACTTTTGGACAATTCTGATAATGCATGTTGATCTAAGAGGCAAACAGATTGGATCCTGATCAGACGCCGGGTTACCCGGCGTCTGATCTGGCTCCAAACTGTTTGCATTAGAAATAAATAATAGATTTAGCGTTAACGCGTTTAATGGGAAAGAATAACGTTTTCTCCACTGCAACTAGGTTTCAGTGGGACTGATCCTTCCACTACCATTATGGCTTTAAAAATAATGATTTTTTTTGTCTGAACTAAACATATTTGTATTCAAACTATTTCCAATGAGGTGTCCAAGGATATAAAGCACTGGGTTGAGTTTGAGATCGTTCTCAAATATTTGATTAGTCAGATTTGAGCTTTTGCTCAAATCTGACCAATCAACTGCTTGAGAACGATTTCAGACTCAACTCAAATGCTAAATAACATTGAGGCCCGATGTGACGGACAGTGAGTCTATACTGTTTGCAATATGGCGTACATTGTCCTGATTACTTATTTTATATACATGTATATCAGACATACACCCTATTATCTCCATTGCTATGAACGCTCTATGATACCCTGTAAGCCAACAAAGATATCTCAAGCATGCATGTATCAACATTAGCCTCTTCACTGTCATGACGTCTTCTGCTCTAAATAAACAAGTGTCGTCTGCTTTTATTTCTTAATCAGTATGTAAAGTAGTTTGACTTCAAATTATTGAAATGAGTGTCAAACAGTTTGGATCCTGATCAGACGCCGCGTTGTCTGATCAGGATCCAAACTGTTTTCAAATAACCATTGTACCCGGACACGGCAGTTCATGGGTTAATTCCGCTGATCTTAACTCGAGTACTTCTGTCCAAATATTTACGACATAAAATGTCTCTCGGTTTAGATGCTATTATGAGCTTGGCTTTACCTTAATGTGTTTGTCAATGTTCCGAAGTAAATCGTTACGAAGACTGAATGACGATTACATACGAACTGTCATTAATTTTGTTAAGGTTTTGAAGTTTTGCGCTCTCAAATTATAGATAATAGATCTACTGTGCTATAAATTGACAATTTTATGTTGATTTCTTTTCATAGGAACTTTTCCACTTTTGAAAAATGATCAGTTTAATGTGTTGATTTTTAGGGTAGTTTTTAGAAAATACAGTGCTCCCTCTCTACAACGACATATAATGGGAGACAAAGATTGTGTACGTTGTTTGGAGGGAGTCGTTATAGGGAGGGAAATAGGCTTACATTTGCAACCAGCTTGAATCCAGATCAGACGCCGCGTAACGCGACGTCTGATCTGGATTTAAGCTGTTTTTCACTCGTCATTATTTTTCACTCGTCATTATTTTTTTTCTGTCAAAATGTATATTATGTAAATGAGAAAAAAAGCAGACTATAATTTTAAGCAAACGATATTGCAACAATAAAAGGGTTAGACATAACTGTCGTGTTTCCGGATCTGCGACAAACGTCGCTGCAAGGAGGGAGTCGTTGTTGAGAGGGCCGTTGTAGGGAGGGAACACTGTAGAACAAACAGTGCATGCAGACCCTAAAGTTCCGGTAGTGGTAACTATACGCGGCATTTACAAACAGCCTACCTGTGAATAGTATATCTTTTCCTTGCCAACAGTGTAGACCATGATCAAAGAACTGACACAGTCCTGAGCCTTCAGATAATGGACTAGACTGTCATTTGACATTTCAGGCGTGAATTGTGTGAGGAAGCCCTCTGATCCTGGGACCAGGGGCCCGTTTTACTAAACAACTTACGCAAACTTTTTGCGTAAGTCAAAATCGTTTAACTCTTATTTTTCTATCATAAACGTTTGCAAACCGCAAACAGTCAGATCAGAGGACGCGCTAAATGCGCGTCCTCTGATCTGGCTATTTGCTGTTTGTAGAAAGTGATAATAAAAAATATAAATTAAAATTTAAAATTTTGACTTACGCAAAATTTTTGCGTAAGTAGATCTAGTTTAGTAAATCAGGCCCCAGGCCCCAAGGCTATAAAGATTTTGAGTTAAGTCTGAGATCGTTCTTAAGCAACTGAATCGTCAGATTAGACAGCAAAAAGAAAATAATTAAGCAATACTTAAATTCTCGCTGTAGCGACAGATCAAACGGAGATAGATCTACTTTAACTTTATCCCTTCACTGCCATGACGTCATCAAATTTTTGTCGTCTGCCTTTATTTCATACATAAATATTTTAGGAATTGATATTTAAGAACTTTTGTCTATCGCGGCGTCTGAGCAGGATCTTAAATGTTTGCAAATAACCATTGTACTCGGGATTATGGAGTGAATGGGGGTTAGAAAAAAACAACAAAATTATGCTTAATTCATTCATTGTTTAGGCAGCAACATTCCGTAAATTTTTCACATTTAGAAAACAAAATCGTCTTAAATGAAAATGTGGAAATGTATCGTGTGTGTAAAAGGGAAAAGGTACATAAATATCTAAGGAATTCATAGTCACGCGTCTGAAATATAATTCTAGCTCTCTCTGCAACAATTTCAATTTTGTGCAAGCGCGCCAATCGGCATTAATTTTTCAACATGACGTCATTAACGTCGTGTTACCTTCGAACATACCATTATTGTATACCTTACTATAATTAGCACATGGCTTGGAGCTCTCGGCCAATCAGAGGCCTCAAAAACCTGTGAATATATCGTTTATTTTACAAAACCATGAAATAACTAATACACTGTTCACTTATTCCAATCTTCCGTCATATCAAGGCAATTTGACGTCACAACCCTAGCTCGGAGGGGAACTGCACTCGCTTGATGACGTCATAGTATGTACAGTGAGACCTAAACTTTAAAGGCAATTAATAATGAATTGTGCTTACATATAGAGCTTCAATAAGCGTTATTTATGTTGGTGTTAAAGCATGCTTAATGTCTCAAACTGCACATTGAAATAACCTTTCAATTTAAGTAAAGTATTACAAATAAAATGACTTTTTCGTCTAAAACAAAAAGTAGAAACGTAGGGTCTTCTTGTTTTCCTCGAGCCCAAGCCAGTGCTAAATAGGTTAGACCACGGTTGCGCGCGAATAAACGACATAGTTCTCGGGGGCTACGCCCCCTCGAACTATATCGTTTATTCGCTTGCAACCATGGTCTAACCTATACATAGTAACAGATTTTGCTATGATGACAATGCAATACGCCCTTGCTGAGCGGGCCAATAACCGGATGCAGTCCAATTACAGGTTATTTGGACTGCATCCGGTTATTGGCCCGGGGGCAACAGAATTTATGAACGTGAAAACGTTAGCAACGTAACGTTCAAAATGGCCAACGTTCGTTCAAGATGACGTCATTTGATTTCTATAACGGCCGCGCTTATGTAAACATTCAAACAATATACGTATTCGTTGATTTTGAACCAGGTATACAATAAACAAGTCATTAAACGGCCGAAGGCGGGCCGTCGTTGCTTATTGGCACTCGTTAGCCACATTGGCACTCGGGCCAAGGCCCTCGTGCCATTATGGCTAACTTGTGCCAATAAGCAACGACGGCCCGTCCTCTGCCGTTTAATAACTGTATATTATTGCGGGGTTCTTCCATATCTTCTTCCATATACTGGCCGCCTTCGACTTGCCGAATACTCTGCCAGTTTTGTAAGCATGATAACCCCCCTTCCCATTGAAATTTTTGAAGGGTTTGTGTCAGATTTGCTTGGTCACTTGAGATTTGAATATCTCAAGGGACTGGGCTTCTGCAATAATACGGAAAAAAGGCTTGCCTTTTTTTCCGTTCTTAAGTAATGCATGATAAAATCAAAGGTATTCCAATTCTATTTAATCACTGACAGTCTTTGAAAAGTGTTTGATTTGCGCGTGAATAATTTCCTCAAAACTAGGCAACTACAAAACATGGGGGCTGACATC
The DNA here is from genome assembly GCA_922989275.2 of Gari tellinella. Classification (NCBI taxonomy): domain Eukaryota; kingdom Metazoa; phylum Mollusca; class Bivalvia; order Cardiida; family Psammobiidae; genus Gari; species Gari tellinella. The sequence goes on from OV277866.1 coordinate 68,579,708, forward strand.
TTGGATGTTGACGTCACGACTTTTACGAAGAGTTGTGCGTGACGTTTCGGAATTCCCGATTTCGGTGATATTTTTAAACCATTTTAAGAATGAATAACCCACAACACTCACTTGTAATGATTTCCTCCAAATGACAAACTTTCAAACAGTTCGATTCATACCTTTTAACGCTAAAAATGAACGTTATTTGCAAAGAGCTACTTCTCAATCGAACCGATAAAAATAACGGATTACCATACGTCATCAATATAAATAATGACGTCATTATTGGTGGTCATATGACTTCCAAAAATAGTTTCAGATTGCATTATAATACAGGGCTGCCATAAGTTGAAATGAAAAATCCTAAGATTTCAAAATATGCATTTTTCAAGCGCAATTTTACGAATCGTACCTTTACCCCATAGCCGATTTCTAGTTTTGTTGGCATGTGATTACTTAAAGCAGACTGGAAGTAAAGCAGATTGCGCCTTATGGCGCATTCTGCTTTACTTTCAGCCTGCTTTAAGCTAACCTGGGGGGAAATCCGGAGATTTAGGAAAAATCTAGAGAAATAGCAGCCCTGATAATATAGCTGTACGGAGGAGTTTTAACTTTTAACATTGTATACACGGGTGCTTATATATCTATTTGATTATTGGGTAACAACATAGATCTTGTCCCAAACAATTTAGGTTTATAATAAAAGTTCGAGTCGGTTGTGTAATCAAGATCTCAGTCACGAGAGGCGTAGCCTCGAGTGTGATCTGGAATACTCAACGAACTGATACAAGAGCGCCGATCACACAATGGCGATAGATCTATTCCGTTTTCATTAATACAATTTTGCTTTTTTCCGTCCATAGGCAAAGCCTAAATACATATTAGGTGGAAGTTTGTTCCATTCTTTAGTAGTCTGGTTAAAGAATGACCATTTCCTGGAATCTGTTCTAGCTATGTGCACTGCATATCTGTGGGGTTGTACATATCTAGTGTTTCTTGTAGGTTTATCTAAATATTTTGCTGGGTTTATTTCTACAAGGTTATTTACAATTTTATAATACAAGGACAGTCTGGCTTCTTTTCGCCTAATTTTTAAGTCTTTCCACTGAAGTTTGTTTAGCATCTCCCCCACACTAGATCTATTTCTATGTTTTCCCATGACATATCTTGCACCGCGTCTTTGTATCTTATCTAATTTATCTATATGTTTTTTCTTATAAGGGTCCCAAACAGTGCTGGCGTCTTCTAATTGCATCTCTCCATCAAGATTGAGATAGAATTGTAGATCCATCTTCCATCGAGATATTCATCGCACCAGCCATTTAGATACCTACAACCGATTTGGTTCTAATAAATGTATTTAAGAAAATGTGTCTCAACGGATGTTGTGAGAAAACACTTTCGATGCAAATTTCACTTACCGATGTAGAACTTGTAGACAAGTTTTACAACATACATATAAGGTATCATTAAAAAAAACTTTAAGGCGTAAGTGCTTAATGTGACTCTGAAAGAGACTCCATATTTTTCAAATGTGCCATGAATATAGGCCAAAAGGTGTCCACAATATTCGAGGGAGAAGAAGAACTCGATACAGTATTCCCTCGGACGCACGGACTATCTGTGTATCACTAAAGAACAATTAAACTGTTTGATGGTTTGTTTTGACAACATTCACATTGAAGTAACGTAACTGGCCATGTTATTAATTGTGCATGTAAAATGAAGAAAACTCAACTCACCGGCATCCGAGTTTGAACAAATCATTTTCATGGAACCGTTCCACGTGACGTCGTTATTGTTGTTACGTCATTTTCAGACGAAATACAGTGAAACTTATGTTGAGCTAGGCCGCAAAACAAGAGAATCATTCAACAGTCTTTAGTACGATAAAAAAATTCGTGTCATGGCATCTGTCTTTAGACAACAACTTCTTTATTTCTTTCTTTCTTTCAATAAAACGCTACATCGTCATAGCACACTTTGATGTTGTATAGGAAATATCATTCGGACGGGCTATTTCTATGGTTCTTCAATTGGGTTGAAAGGTTATGGTCAAGGTCACCGTGACCTGAAGTAGTTAGGTACATTTTGCCATCCCAAGATGTACCCACACCAAATTTGATATCTCTAGCTGGTGTGGTATAGGAAATATGCCCCGTGCGAGAAATACACTGGCAGACGGGCGCACACACCGTTCACTCACTATAATTATGCGCCCAAAACCGAATTTTGGAGCAATAATAATAATAAGAATATATAAATCTACTTAAATGAAAATTAATTATCCAATCGAAGTTTCAGAGGACAATGAGTTAGTGCGAGTTTAATTGTATTTTCTGAAAGCGGAAATTCTCTGAGAAATAATCTGAGACTTTAGATAACTGACAATGTCGTTGTTTCCTTCACTGCTATACCCCGAGTTCAATGTTTATTTTGCAAACAGTTTTGAACATGACCACGCACAACGCGGCGTAATCATGATCCAAACTGTTTGGCACTCAATGTCAAAATACTTAAAATTAACTTTGGGAAGTGAAAGTTTCAGTTTCAGTTTCAGAAATAAACGGAAACTGAAACTTGAAGCAAAAGCAGATGACGATTATTTTTGAGTGTGTGACGTCATGACAGTGAAGGGGTTCAATCTTTGAAAGCGGAATAGATGTCGCCTGTCTTTATTGTCGTCTAATTAAATTGTAAACTATACTAATTCCTTTGTAGATTTCTAGATAGTTTGAGTTTAAATTGGTTCCAGATCAGACGTCAACAGTCGTGGGGTCTGCATAGTCTGGATCAATACTGTTCGCAAATGTCAATTTATTCGCCGCTTCATGTAGCCAATAATGAAAACCGAATTCGATAAAATATTTGTTAATTGACTCAATTTTAAACCTCGTCACTGCTAATTTCCGTTAGATCTATATCTACGCTGTAATTTGAAAACAAATTGAATTCAGATCAGACGCTGAGTAACTGATCGGGAAACAAACTGTTCGGCGTCTACGTGATTTTTGGTTAACTGCTTTAATATTTAATTTGAAGAAAGAAAAAAAACAAGAACGGTGTCACATTAAGTGGCAAATGCCCCGTGGTGTTTTGCCAATGCAATGGAGATCTATTAATTTGGCTGTAAACATAAAAAACATACATCAAGTATTGTACTCCTTCAAATTTTGTTTTGTTCAACTAAAATGTTTAAAATATGTAAAATAAACTGTCTGGCAAATCTAGAATGCATCATAACTATAGCATCATGACGTCATCTTGATGTCATGATGACGTCATAATGACGTCGTCGTCATAACAACGGTTGTCATATTGAGGTCTATTTTATGAATTTAGAAATAATCACATTATCACCACGTTATGGGCAATGTTTAATTAACCGTTTGACCTATAAATAACATTGACCTTTGTTGGACTTTACCCACTTTGTGCCAACCTCAAGAACTTCTTGAGCTGTGTACACATTCCAAAATTAATGTAAAGTATCTAGATCACATGAAGTTCCAAAGTAATTAGCCAATGTTAAATTCACCCGAGTTTACCTCTAAATGACCTCTAAATGACCTTGACCTTTTTCGGACATGACCAATTTTGTACTGAGCTCAACAGCTTCTTAAGGTGAGTACACATACCAAATATAAAGTCTATATCCTATGTAGTTCCAAAGTTATGGCCATGGTTAAAAACCGACTTCGCTTAGGTACAGATATACTTGCGTTTAGCGACCACATGTAAATACATGACTGCTGAGTTAATGTAGGAAAATAGTTATATTGAAATCGCCTATGAGCCTTTTCTGTTTTATCTATATCCTTCTTGGTTTAAATATTATTTTATTTTAATAATTTAAATGTATTTTACAAACCTACAACAAAGTATAGAAATGAAACGAAAGCAAAACAGCTTATTGTGTTTCTCTCCTTGCACCGTTATGTGTACACATGCTCTATCTATAACTATAATATATCGTATAAAATCTTATGTAACAGCAAATGTAATATTTCATAAGTTTGCGCTATCTCTCTGTAAAGACACTCGGGAAAGACAATATAAAAGGAGCACCTAGGTACAGGTTATTGCTCAAAGTAATGCACAAGTAATACAGAGGGCATATTACTTGCTAACCGCATTAATCCTACATCAAATTAAGTCGCTATACCCATAAAAAGTATACTACGATCGTCGATCAAGAGAGGCAACACCAACTAAACGAAGTGTTTCGAGTAACCATAATTATGATGATAAAGAAAAAAGATAATAGTAAAAGTGCGCTCACATTTGCTCTACGGCGGCCGTGCGGCGGCCGCAGAAACGTGAAATCGAGAGAATCTTACGGCGGCCGTAGAGATTCTACGGCGGCCGTGCGGCGGCCGTACGGCAACCGCACGGCTTATCCCAATATTATACAGGCCGTAGAGCTCGCCGTAGAATTATAACGCGGAGTTATAACATTTTTTCATTTCTACGGCGGCCGTAGAAACACACGCCGGAGAGTGGTTCTACGGCTGCCGTACGGCCGCCGTAACTCAATGGTCAATTTTCCTATTGTGCATTTGTACTTTTGTTCATATATGTAAAACATATTATCTAAAAATGGATTCAGATGTTCTTAAATGCTGTCCAAATGTGTCCTTTGATTTCATGGTGTTGTTGGACTGATATTAGTTGTGTGAACATGTAGCAAAACCAAGTTGTTTAGCAGGAGCAACATTTTGATTGCAGGGTATAATAATAATAATAATAATAATAATAATAACGACTTTATTTATTTATTTCATGTGGATTACATATTTGGTATAGAACAAACAAACCAATTTTCAATATGGTCCACAAACAAAATTAACATATATACAACATGAAGGAACACAATTACAAATCAGTATTTTTAAACCTTTGCAAACAGAGTGGACCCTGAAAAGACAGTTCCTGTAGGAGCTCTCTACAGGGACTACTCTGTTTACTTAAAGCATTTTAAAGATTAAGCTGAAAATGATAATGCACAAGTGTCATTATGAGAATTCAGGATTTGTTATCTATACATGAATATTGAATAGGTAGAGGCAATATAAAGCCAAAAAACCCCGACGATTTGACAAATAGCAAAGATCTAGATCAATGAAATTTCATAACAAACGGGAAGGAATATACCAAAGATACTTCAAACCCTTTACTCCATGGTATATTTCTAGTATTGAAGAAAGGTGATCACTTAAACCAGGTTGAAAGTAAATCAAAATGAGCCTAAATGTGCACTCTGTTTTACTTTAAACCCGCTTCAAGTCACCATCTACTAGAGAACATAAAACATTTTTCATGAAACATATCTATGTAGTAAAGGGTTAAAGCAACATGTAGGTTTTAATCAAGATCCATATTTATATCATAACTTATATACATAGAAGCCCTTACAAGCAGCTAAGGCCTTGCTCAGTCATTAACCCTTAGCTCAACGCATATTCAAAAAATTACCCCTCATTTTATGGATACTATTCAAACCATTTATTTAAAAGTAGAATACTATGAATTTGAAAACTTAGAATGTTGTCTATTTCAGAATAATTTCTTCTTCTAGCAAATAATGTATACTCTGATCAGAGAGCTTCTTAAGGAAGTATCTCATCTGGGTCTACACTTTCAGCAAAAACTACTATCGACATAATTAGCGGGCTAAAGGTTAATAGTGTAACAGCCGATCAGGGGTTCAGCAGCAAAAACAAAGCCTACATGAAACCATCGCAACATTAACCCCTTACCGCACATGGCATAGTTCAGTTCAAGTTTTGAAGACAGGTGATCACTTAAAGCAGGTTGAAAGTAAAGCAGAATGCGCCTTAAGATGCATTAACCTTTTTTCAGCCAGCCTTAAGTTGCTAAGATATAGATCTAGCAAATATTCTTATTTAACTTTTTGTAAATAATTATGACTGCACAAATTGAATGCGCTTAAAGGCGTTTCGATATATGGTAACGGGTCAAGGAAAGCGATGGTTAGACTGGCACCTTAGGAATAGTGATATAAACCCATATTAAACGTAAAGAACAGCTTACTTCAGCTGCAAACTACAATATGCGGCGTATAGAAACCTTGGCGCCTTGTAATAAATTTCATGTACAGTAATCTACCTTGTTTATATAAATTTAAACTAAAGTGGGAAATGAACTTTCACCCCTGAGCAGCAAATTTTCATCACTATACATGTATTACATTTTGAAGCATTATGAAGCATAACAAGTGACTACACTATCTGTCTAATTTAACCCATTTAAGGTATGAGGTTTTAAATGAGGCAAGTGATTGAGCATTTCTTATGTTCAAAGGCAAGTTATTCCAAACCATAGCTCCAGAATAGGCAAACGACCTCCTGAAAAATTCAGACTTTGGTCTGGGAGAATATAACTGAGAATTTGATGAAGACCTTAAATTTCTATCATGCACATTTGACTTTAGTGTGAACAAATCATATAAATATACAGGTGCCAAACCTTTGAATACTTTGAACATTAGAGTAGCTTTGTGAAATGTAACTCTTTCCGGAAAAGTCATCCAATTAAGTTCTTTGAAGAGATCAGCTGAATGGGCAGTTTTATCTTTATTAAGGATAAGCCTTGCTGCACGTTTTTGAAAACGAATGATTTTTTGTTCTTGCGATATTGAACAGTTTCCCCAAATAACGCAACAGTAGTCGAGATGAGGTAAGATGTAGGAGTTAAAAACATTTTTCTCAATGGTATAGTTAGAAATACTTTGATTCTTGAGAGGAGGTATAATAAGGAGTTACACTTTTTAAGTATGTTATTGATATGGCTATCAAAAGATAAAAATACATCAAAGGTGACACCGAGTAACTTCTCCTCACGACTGCAATGGATTTCTTCATTTCCAAATGGGATTGGCAGAGCAATATTTTGAATGCCTGCAGATTTAGATCTTGATGTAATGTACATGGATTTAGTTTTTGTAACGTTAATTGACATTTTGTTCTTTTCACACCAATCATTAACGTTAAATAGATCTTTACTCAACGAGTTTGCTACAAAGTTGAGAGAAGCATTATGTACTGACAGCGTTGTGTCGTCTGCAAAAATGTCTGCAACAGAATGTGTACATGCAGATGGTAGATCATTTATGAATATCAAAAATAAAAGAGGACCTAAGACTGAGCCTTGTGGTACACCAGATAAAACAGAAGTTAGCTGCGAGGTTACTCCAGATACATGCGTTTGTTGAGATCTATTATGCAGGTATGAGGCAAACCATGAACATGTCTTTTGGTTAATATTGAAATGTTTTAACTTTTCCAAGAGTATCATGTGATCAACCAGGTCAAAAGCCTTAGACAGATCTAAGAAGATTGAACCTACAATCTCATTACTATCGATGGCTGCAATCCAGTCATCTATTAATTTTACTAAGGCAGTTTGGCAGGAATGATTGGACCTAAACCCTGATTGTCTAGAGTAGAACAAGTTGTTATTTTCTATGAATTGCTTTAAACAGGAACTAACATGTCTTTCAAAAATCAAGGAAATGATTGGTAAAACTGAAATTGGTCTGTAATTCGACTTTTCTTCTTTAGGACCTTTCTTGTAAATAGGAGTTACTTTAGCTTTCTTAAAAACTTGTGGATACACACTACATACTATACTTCGGTTAAATAATTGTGTGAGTGTTGGGGCTATTATGGATGCTGATATTTTTAAAAATCTAGCGCTAATTCCATCTGAACCTGTTGCTTTTTTACAATCTAACGAGGTGAGTTGTTGTTCAACAAACTGAAGAGATACAGATGGAATTGAGAAACTAGGACAGTTGACATGGTCGGCTGAAGCATTTAACACACAGTGACTATTACTAGAGGAGTTACCCTGGAAAATCTTAAACACAGAAGCAAAATAGTCATTGAAGACATTTGCAGTAGTGTTCGGACATGTTATCGGTTTACCATCTGTATCGTTTATAAAACTAGTTTGAATTTTTGTCTTCATACCCGTTAGCGTGTTCAGACTATTCCAAAGAAGTTTCGGGTTGTGGGTATTAGAATTAATGGTATCATGATAAAATCGTGTTTTGGAATCAAGAATAAGGCGTTTAACAGTTTGTCTCCAGATTTTATAATTATCGATATCGGACTTTTTATGGTAGAAGTCACGCATTTTTATTGCCTGGAGTATTTCGTTGTTAAACCAGCCAGGTTGGTTATTCCTTTTCACGCGTTTATTCCGGAGAGGCGCATGTGAGTCTATGACAGACTTAAACATATCAATAAATTTTTCGACCGCCTCATCAATGTCTTCAATTAAATTAATATTAGACCAGGGTTGATTACACATTTCTTCTAGAAACTGAGATACATTAAAGTTTTTCATAGACCTATAAGAGATCGTTTTGTGAACGGGACCTTGTTGGCAGTTTGAAGACACTTTTCGAGTTAGGCATACCGGAAAGTGATCACTAATGGAGAAAGACGGGACCGACACATTAACTATATGATCAGGAACATTAGAAAAGGCATGATCGATCAATGTTGAAGATACCTGAGTTACACGTGTTGGAAATTTAACTAGCTGAGTAAAATTAACCGCCTGCATCTGGTCAAGCCATGTTTTAGACTGAGGACATTCACTGAGTACATCAATGTTAAAATCTCCAACAATTATGCACTCTATTTCGTCAGTTAAAGCATTGTCTACAGTAACATTGAAATCTAATAGCCATTGACTTTTGGATGAAGGAGGCCTATAAACATTAGATAATAAAAACGCTTTTGAATTCGGTATTTTTACCTCAAGCCAAATTGACTCTAAAGAACCATTTTCAATATCATGGCGTCGAATACATGGTATATCATTTCTCACGTAAATTAGTAATCCTCCACCATGTGAGCATCTGTCTTTTCGAAATAAAATGAAGTTATCAATTGACAATTCGGTATCCCTAAACGTCTCATTTAGAAATGTTTCACAAAGGCACAAAATATCTACTTTATGCTGACTTATTAACAATTTAATTTCATCTAATTTGGGATATAAAAAGTGAATATTCAAATGTACAATATTAAGTCCTCTGTTGCCAAACCATTGGTCATTAAAAGAATGCGAGGAAACGTCAGGTTCTAACACATTAGCAGCTATGACATCAGTGCAATTGTGAATCATTTCCGAGCTCTTATTTTCAAGAACAGAATGATGGATGTCAGTACGTTTTTGTTTAATAAAACACTGAACATTTCTGATAACTACTGAGGGGTCGTCATAGTTGCATGGACTACCAACCTCCAAGTTGTCATCTAGATTAAGACAATCTGAAGGGACTTCCACGGCTGCCGTACGGTCGCCGTGCGTTCACCGTACGGCTGACGCACGGCGGTCGTACGGTTGCCGCAGGTTTTTAACCCCACAAAAATAAAATCTCGCCGCGCGGCAGCCGCAGCAAATGTGAGCGCAACACACGGCGGCCGTAGGAATTCTGCGGCGGCCGGGGAATTGCTACTCGTCGTAGAAATGATTAGCCGTGCGGCCGCCGTACGGCAGCCGCAGCAAATGTGAGCGAGGCATAAATGTTTTAAGAATTAGACCAAGAAGAATTTAAACGGAATTGTAGATACAAACAATTAATAGTATAAAGTCGTTTTGATAAGGATTGACACACGAGGAAAAGGGGAGGAAATGTTCCGAAAAATAGGCAGATTGAAGCGTGGTTATGGTCTGTATATAGTAATGCTATCAAATTTCTTTAAAAAGCGCGTTGTGCTTTGAAAATACCGATGATATACCTTCCTCTCTACTATACCGTCGATTTATCGTATTTTGGTGATCGCCGACGGCAATTTCGACTGTTTCTGAACACACAATGAGAGATCGGCAATACATAATCTGCCAGTATCGATCTATAAACTAGAATTTCATTAACCTTTAGCCTGCCGTAATATCGTCTGTATTGAAATTATCGTCTGCCAATTTTTATATAAAAACAGATTGAAGATTGAGATTGAGCTTAAAGACACTGTCAAACAGTTTAGATCCAGATCAAACGCCGCGTAACGCGGCGTCTGATCTGGATCCAAACTGTTTGTCCATATCTGTGAAGTCGTGATCGATATGTCAAAGATTAATGTTTATGTTGCTTATCGCGACTTTAAAGGTATTCGCATAAACATGCTGAGAGCTGAATAACTACGCGACTGGCCAAGTTCCACTATTTTTGGCATCTTTTCCGAGATTCCAAAAGCGAAACAACAAAAAAAAAACACAAAACGACCCCCCCCCCCCCCCCCCTCCCACTCTCAATTTTAGACGAAAGCATATTTAACGTCCTAAAGGTTAATTCGTATCCTTTTGACACAACAAACTTGAAAAGTGACGCATTGTTTAAAAATCTTCGTCTGCTGTTATGATTGAAATGCCTTTATTAATAATATTGCTGACAAATCATACAAAGAACAACAAAGAAAGTGGCATACTTTACTTGAACCAGAACTGGATAAAAACTACACGTACCTTAAAGCAAGCTTGTATAGGTACACGAAAAGACAAGCAGTGCCATTTAATATTAACCGATTATTCAATGTAAGGTCTATAGAATACAGGATTAAAAGAATGCAAAAAGCATAGGATATTATATGGCCTTGTTTTATCCTGTGTAAAGCGGCAGTCTGCTTTAAGCGACATGTATGTGTCTAACATTAATGGTCGCTTAACACAAGTTCGTCTGTAATGGCTTTTCAATGTCGATTATTTGTCGTTAACGTACAATGCCGCCAGAACAAATCATGGCCACTAGAAAACCTGATAATCCATACCCTACTCTAATCTCGTCTGTTACAGAATTGTCTTCTGCAATTACGATCCGTTTGTAGCTTTAATGTCTCATTTACTAGAAAAATATTTCAAACTAGACGTTAAACAATTTGAATCTCGGTCCAACACCGAAATCAGAGCACCTGATCTGGGTTTATACTATTTTCAAATGCCAGTAAGTTCACGCTTTGTAGAATAATGGATAAAACCCCTTCTCTTCCATTACGTCATCTGTTTTAAACAATTGTCGTCTGCTTTTAGAGAAATCTATTTCTTAAATATGGGTTAGATAAATTGGATAAATTAATATCGTAATCAGTGTCAAACAGTTTGGATCCTGATCAGATGCCGCGTCATGCGGCGTCTGATCAGGATCCAAGCTGTTTTCAAATATCAAGAATACTCGGCGTAAAGCAGATAAGGGGTTTACAGTCTGGCAAAGAAAGGCTACTAATTTAACCATTTTATTATTGAACGAAACGTCGTCGCCTTTTTTAAATGTCGTCTGCTTACATTTATTTACTGATCGTTTCCTCAGTCTACGTGAAAACACTTTGGATCCAGATCAGACGCGAGTTATTCGGCGTCTGATCTGGATCCAAAGTATATGCAAACATCTAGAAATCTCGAATGCAGCATTCAATGATAATCTCTGAAATGCTGGTAACATTTGCTAACAGTTTGGATTCTCGAAATGAGGAGTGTGGTCAGGTTCCAATCTGATTGTTATTCTGATATAGGAACACGGAGGAAGGAAGAGCAAGTGTTTTAAATCACGTGGTTTTACATTTAGAGCAGACGACATTTACAGGGCTGCCATTTCTCCGGATTGTTCCTAAATCTTCGGATTTTTTTCTAGTTCGTGGTAGCTTAAAGCAGGCTTAAAGTAAAGCAGAATGTGCATTAAGGCGCATTCTAAAGCAGAATGCGCATTAAGGCGCATTCTGCTTTACTTTCAGCCTGCTTTAAGCAGCCACGTGTCAACAAAACTAGAAACAGGCGATGGGGAAAAGGTACGATTCGTAAAATCGCGCTTGAAAAATGCAAATTGGAAATCTTAGGATTTTTATGTCAACTTATGGCAGCCCTGCATTTATCCAGCGCTCAAAACTTTTAACGATTTATTGCTTCATAAACACAATGGCGCGCTACTCGTATTTACAACTTGGAAAAATAGTATGATTTAATGTCTTACTAAATTTGTCTGACTGTGAAGTTCTACTTTTCAAAAGGAGGAACTTGTTTAAGACTTTTGCAAAGCAGTTTGGATCCAGTTCAGATCCAACTAGTGGCGCATGGTCAGGATTACAACTGCTTGCAAGGGTTTGCAACGTATATTTGAAACGGAGGGACGAGAGAGAGGGAGAGAAAGAGAGGATGAGAGGAAGGTAGGGTGACTGAATGGTGAGGGGACAAGGAGAGGGACAGAAGAGAGGATGAAAGAGGGGGAGAGAAATTATGGAGGGAGGGGTGGTGGCAGAACGTGGAGACAGGAAGTGACACAAATAGAAAGACAGAGAGAGGTGGGAATAAAGAGATAGAGAACTTCATTTGAATACATCAACATCAACAGTATACTCCCGAAACAATCAAGGCTGATTATAATTGGGAGGCGCGTTGTCTGGGAAAGACAGTGTTAGTAAAGTGTTACAAATGTCAAATTAAAAGATCATAGATAAGAGAAAGATAAAACAAAAGTATACATAATGTACAGAGATAGGGTGCAAAGTTAGGTTAAAAAGATAAAAGCAAGCTCCCAGTGCTTAGAATGTGACTGCTCCCAGTCCCACCCTGAAGGCATCCAGACTGGGGCTTAACTTAATTTGACCTTGGAGGTTGTTCCAATATCTTATATAACTGCAGTAACCGGTTTCACGAAACTTCACAAATGAAAGCTCTGAAACAAGTAACATGTTAAGAAAGGGCCAATTCAATTAGATAGGAACTCTTCTGTTCATTACCAATTCTCATTACTCATTCACCCCTGAAACTTCAAATAGATAAGTTCAATTTCCAACTGGTTTAGTCAATTTTGTGACAATCTATGGTATTGTTTTTAAAGAATTTATTACAAAATGACAGTTTCAGTCCTTTAGTGGCTCTGATCAGGGTCTTTACTGTTTGCATAGGCCAAGCGTTCTCTTCACATGTACACTGTTTGTTAAACCATTACTACATAGCCTATTCTAGTTTTGAATACATGTGACCTCTTAAAGCAGGTTGAACGTAAAGCAGAATGCGTCTGAAGGCGCATTCTGCTTTACTTTCAACCTGCTTTAAGCTACAATCTGCTAGGATTTAGAAAATATTTCTTACAGTGAATATTCACAACTATATGAATTGGAATTATTTTCTTCTGCGGAGCGATAATTAGAGGCGTAAAAAAGTGTATCTATAAGGTAATGAGTTAATAGCGAGTATACTTCTTCTAAGAGTTGATAGTGAGAATAGGTACGCATTACCATAGTGTAGCCGTTTTCTTTGCTGAATGTGTCATAAATGTTATATGGAGTATTCCACATTTGAAAATGACTGGTGTAGGTTACTGTTTATGGGTGTTGTAAGAAATGTTTCAGAAAAATGAAAACAAACAGAGCAGACTCTGATAAGAGAGCTGCGTAAGGTTGGTCAGGGTGTTCACTGTTTGGAAACTATACATACACAAGTTTGCATCATTGACAGGGGTTAAATTATCGCCTGGTTGTTGTTGTTGTTGTTTTCCTTTTTTTAATACATTGTTTTTTCATTTTGAGTGAAGATAGTTAACTAATAGATGAACTGGCAATTGTCAAACTGTTTCGATCCTAATCAGACACGGCATGTCCGATGTGCGGTGTCCGATGTGCGGTGCCCCCCCCCCCCCCCCCCCGCCCAATTGATTTCTGCTGAAAAATTATCGTGAACAAGTTTGCCAAATTCAACTTTTTTAATTCTTTTTTGACCGAAAACAAGTTTGCCAAATTCAACTTTTTTAATTCTTTTTTGACCGAATAAATATTGATAAGAATGTCAAACGGGTTGGTTTGGATAACGCCATTGGCAGTGGAAGAGTCTATAAAATGGAATAAAAACAAATACAAGTTTATAGTTCATACTTAATTACTTACCCATATTCCAATCTCTGTCGCTGGTGGAACGTGTTTTCTTCCTCTAGCCATGAGTACTTTTTGTTTTGTTTTAATTTATAACGTGTTTCTCTGACACAAATTAAGAATTCCTTTTCTATTAATCCTTTTTATTTCATATTTAGATATATTTAAGAGAAAGTAAACTCCGCTCTATGTCATTTTCACTGTATTGTGTCCGTGTAGTGTCAGTTTTTGTTGTGGATTAAATCCATTTTCAACTTAATTCCCTATTGTAGTAAATCTGATATTAATTTCAACGATCCGTTCACAGACCACGTTTAGAGACGCATGGGTGAACAGTAACAACGTCGTGACCTGGTTACTCCTTTGTCGCGTCATAATGTAGTTCCTTAACGACGCGATTTTACAACGTGAGTTTTCCTTCTAGATACTGCTTACAACTGTATTGCTATGAAATATTGCAGTATATAACAACAAATTATATTCCTTGCTGAACTGATTTACTTTTGAGAAGTTTAAATCTGATTTATCTGACCTGAAGTGGTACTTGTTTACAAACATGTAGTGATATGCAGCTGAACACGTGGTGAATCGGCTCTGTGTTACAGGTATCGAGAATACAGTATACTTCTCACTCTTAACCTACTATAATGACGTACGACAATTTTGAAGACCGCTTAATGTAGGACACAGGTAATGCAGAAAGCTCCTTTCTGCATTACTTTTGTCCTACACTAAGCTACTGCCTGTCATAAAAAAAACTTCAAATGAATTCGATTATGAATGGTTGCTTAATACAAGTTTGGCTGTACAGTACCAACTCTTTTGAGCGACCTAGCAGTATAAGGGGGAAAATGCCATCTTAAGACAGGTGGTTGTCAAATGCAGGACACATGCGCAGAACGCTAAGTTGGGAGTTTTCTGTATCTCTACCGTATTGTAATAAGCTGCCACTTGTCGTATAGATCGACAATTATTTTGAGTGTCGATTAAGAGAGGTTGTACTGTTACGAAAGATAATAATGTGTGACCTTTAATCAGGCCAATCAAAGACCTTGTCTCAATAGTAGCTCGTTCCAAGTCAGATCCGTCAAGTCTATGAATGGTGTTATCTTGTATCTATTGGCATGATCGGCATTAGCGACGTCTGAAGTGTGACAACTGATTGAAGGACAAACAAGGCATTGCAGACGACTTGTATTACCCCCACCCCGCTGTAAAATGATAAAAACTATTTACAGTGTTCCCTTCCTACAACGACCCTCCCAACAACGACGCCCTCCTTACAACGACCCTTACTGCAATTCCCAAAACAACACAATAAGTCCAGCCTTTTTATGGCTGTAATGTTATCTTTTGTTGCTTTTGTCAAAGATACATATTTGACATCTTGACAGAATAAAAGCTTAATAACGATTGACACACAGCTTGAATCCAGATTAGACGCCGCGTTACGCGGCGTCTGATCTGGATTCAATCTGTTTGCAAATTTAATTCAATGTCCCTCCCTATAATGACTCCCTCCGAACAACGCACACAGTTTCGGTCTCCAATTGGGTGTCGTTGTAGAGAGGGAGCACTGTACATATAGCGGCTCTTTATCTATGTGACAATGTGTTCATATTTCATGATCGGATCTCTAAATCTTGTCTGATTATTTTATCCTTGAGACTTACAACCAGATTTGTGTATTCATTATTTCAACCTTTTACCCCAAAGCCTGTTTCTATTTTTGAAGACAGATGGCCACTTAAATGCTACAAACTTCTAGGATATAGAAACTATTTATTTTGATTCATGTGCATGACTATATAAATTGGAGCTATTAGTGGGGAAATGTTAAACAACAACCCTAATTACATTGCAAACAATGCAGACCCGGACCAGCCGTGATATCAGAGATATGGCGTCTGGATAGACTCAGCACTGTTTGACACACTTCAACATCTACTGCAGTTTGTCAGCTAATGTTGCTACCAGTGTTTACCTTGATCAGACTCTGGATCAGACTCTGGATCTGGGCGAAGGCTGGGTTGGATCTATACTGTTTTGCAATGCAATAAGTCTATTTGTCTCATGGCACGGCTCATAAATACGCCTTTTTACGTCTCTAATTTATTCCTCCCTGACTGAGGAAAATAGTTCCAATTTAAACAGTGGTGAAAATGTACCATAGGAAATATATTCTATATACATTGTACTACCAGATGGTAGCTTAAAGCAGGCTGAATTAAAGCAGAATGCGCATTAAGGCGCATTCTGCTTTACTTTCAACCTGCCTCAAGTGGTCACGTGTCTTAAAAATTCTAAATAGGCTTCTGGGTAATGGGTTAATTAATACGTTACTTTACATGAAAATAAAGTAGAACACTTCAAGTGTGTTCTCTGTAAGTCATGCAACAGCTTAAATCACTCTGAAAATTAAACTTCCTGCTCAGTTTGAGAAATATTCCTCACGAGCTCCGCCGAGTCATAGCAGATGCGCTATATAGAATAAAGAAGGAGCAATTGGCGTTTCATTTAATAATTACACTCGTACTAATCACAGAGCTTAGCCACAACCAACTTACAAAGCTTATAGTTTTATCTTTGTACTGATATTTTTTTTAGATTTTTATTCAAATTAAATGTTGGTCCTTTTTGCAGTTAAAGTATACTCCTATCGTCTCCTATATACGCTATATAAAACGTGCCAAATTGCCTTTACTTGTCTACTTCAACGCCATAAAAGCAAACTTTCTTCGTTTTAATATCTTAGCCACAACCTGCAATTGAAAGAAGAAAACGCATTCTTTCTACTAGTCGCCTTTAAAACAGAATACTGTAAGGAATTTTTGGTCCTTTTTAAAGTTATATTTTACTGTTTTTTAGAGTTGTTATTTTTTCATTGACATGGCCCTAATCACTGACTGAGCCCCCTGCTGATTTTATGGCTACAGTAGTGCAACGATCGGTTGGCGTTGTTTACAAAACATTGTGTATGTATACAAAGAAAATTAACGATAAATACAACTGCGACATGTTGTATTGGTAAATCAAAGCAAGTGACTTGTGCGGCTATATGGTGTAGTGGATACGCGTGCTGCCTGGTAGTACTTATCACTAGTTACTTTTGAGGGTCGTGAGTTCGAACCTAGATAGCTCCACTTTTCTTTTCTTTTTCTTTTTTTTGTATATTACACTGATATGCGCTGATATACGTTGTTTTAAAATAAACATGGATAGAACGAATAAGTCAATTGATATCGCAGGCAGTAAAGAGCTACATCATGTTGTCTTTTTACTGATTACAAAGATGTGTTTTGACCCTATTACTGCACGATATAAAAATGCAACGCTTATGAAAAACAGACTCAATAATATAACTAACGAATCTGTGAGAATGAAAATATGTAGAAAGTGAAACAGAACGTCATTAATTTGAAATTAATAAAAAAAAAATCACCGAATGTGGGATTCGAACTCTGCGTGAAAGTCTAACAGCATAACCACTACGCCAATACAGCATATGCTAGTATGGTTGTCAAACTTGTACTTATCGGTAATTTAACTAATTTCTTTGTTTACATTCGCAATGTTTTGTAAAACAACGCCATCCGATCGTTGTTCTACTGTAGTCGTCTGATAAGAGATTTAACTCTTATAGAAACAATAACATTAACAGTAGTAGTAGAAGAAGTAGAGTAGTTTAAACTAAACTAGTAGTAGTAGTAGTAGCAGTAGTAGTAGTAGTAGTAGTAGTACGTAGTTAGTAGTTAGTAGTAGTAGTTAGTAGCAGTAGTAGAAGTTAGTAGTAGAAGTAGTAGTAAAAGTAGAGTAGTAGTAACAGTAGTAGTAGTAGTAGTAGTAACAGTAGTAGTAGTAACAGTAGTAGTTGTAGTTGTTGTAGCAGTTGTTTTAGTAGTAGTAGAAGAGAGTAAGTAGGTAGAAGTAGTAGGAGTAGTAGTAGTAGAAGTAGTAGTACGAGTTGTTGTTGTTGTAGGCAGTAGTAGTAGTAGTAGTATTACCAGTAGCTGTAACAGTAGTAGTTGCAGAAGTTAACAGTTGGATGTCATGGAATTCTTTAGTCTATCGCTTAGCGAAAAGCATTACGTAATGAATGACCTTACCGGGGGGGGGGGGGGGGGGGGGGGGGGGCATAGATTTAATCCCGCTACTGTAAAAAGTAAACAGGATAGGTCATTCGACTCTAGCCCTTAGAAGAAGGTTATCATTCTTGAATTTTTCGGTTTGAGGTGAATTTCTCATTACGTTACTTTCATCTTGATTTTCAGCTACAATATCGTTATTGTCTGTAACCCCATTAACCCTAGTGACGAATACAATCGTCCTTTACAGAGGACCCTCTGGTCAGAATCGGTACTGCTTGTAATTTCTGTATATAGAAAATGGACTAGGCTTAATGTAGAACACGGAGGGTACTTAGGTCTAATTTTCAACTCAATGAGTTAACATCGGAATATCTTTTCGAAAATGAATGGTACTTCGGTAGTTCGGTGTATACCAACATATATGCGCTAGATTTGTACTAAGGGAGATAAATGGGTTATATAGAAACATTTATGTCAGTATAAGTTACAACACGTGTGTCGCCAGAACTCGGATGAGTTTGGTTTTACGGCACTGCGACACAAAATAAATCATATAGCGCCAATGAATGATGAGGGATGATGATATGAGATGTTGATGATTTCAGGAAGATGATCTCGGCTAACCTCATTCGTTGTCAAGTAGCGTATGAGATTAAAACCACCGATCTGCCTTCCTTTTAGCTCTTGGCAGAGGGGATAATCTGTCTAATAAACAGAAATGATCCCCCATGACAATTAAACCTCAGAACTGTGCCAAATAAGGGAGGTCTCTAGAGACGGAACTCTGAACATTCTGATCAAATCTGACCAATACACCACAGACTCATCTCAAACGCTTTATAAGTTTAAGCCCAGGATCCAAACTAACTTTATCAATAAATGCCAAAATATCTGCAATTGAAACAATGCTTAACCGGATATGACAATAGTAGAGTCAACAAAACATCATTGACTCCTGAAACGTTAAATGGACAAATAAATCTAGTCCATTTTTACAATTTAGATTAGTTCCTTTCAATATGTTGGGAACTAACAGACAGTGCAGAATCTGATCACAGGGCTCATGTAGGAGCCTTCTAATCTGGGTCTACATTGTTTACATAGGGAAGTACACTGTAAATGACGGTCAATTTACTGGGTATGCTCGTCGCTATGGTTCACTTAATTTACTCATTCACCCTTGGAAATTTTAATGTTCAAGTCCAATTTAGTCAAATTCCTTATTTTACTATTAACACATTCAACCCTACCGACGAGTATACTCGTCATTAGCAAACAGTGTACTTATGAAGAGTACACTTGTCCTATGCAAACAGTGTAGACCCTGACCAGAGGGGAGTCCTCTGGTCAGGATCTATCCTATGAATATGCAATATATTGTGAAAATCAACCCTAATTAGTCAAAATTGACTAGACTTAATTGGAAACTGGAATTGTCCACTGAAAGTTTCAGGGGTGGATGTTGCAATGAATTCTCCCTATGTGCTTGCTGGAATAATTTATAGATATACAGTAAAACCTCTCTATTACCACCACTAAATTTTGTCAATTATTAGATGCTGCTTAAAAGCAATGTGACAGGTAAAACAGAAAGCTCCTTAGGGGGCTTTCTGTTTTACTGTCTCCTTGCTTTAAGCTGTCACCTGTCTTTTAGACAACCAATTAGCCTTCATTTTAGTGGTCGTTAAAGAGAGGTTTTACTGTACATGTACAATGCTGATTTAAAGACACACTAGTGCTACTATACATATGCAGCAGACTATTTCATATGAAAAAGCAAACAATGAAGACCCTGAGACGTGATGTAAAGCGTTATGCAGCACCTCATCAGGGTCTCCACGGTTTGCTACTTTAGTAGACACTGTTTTAAATGGGTTAATGGCCGATTTAACAATATACTGCAAAACAGTCAACACTGTTTGTACAAGTGTATTCCTCACATGCACACTGTAAGAGGGGCAAGTTTACTGGTTGTTAAGACCACAATGTATTCTGGCTTTGAAAAAGACAAGGTATACTCGTCTCTAGAGTTCAATTGGGTTAAGGGCATATTGGCGTTGGAAAGACAAGACAAAGTGGTTGGACCAGGCTTCTGACACGGTTTGTAAATGATAAGTATAGTCGTCTCTCTAAGGTTCAATGGGTTAAGGCATTTTGGCTTTGGAAAGACAAGACAAACGAGATGGTTTGGACATTTATACAAATCTTTATTGAATAATTCCAATGTATGGAGATTGATGATGATATGATGAATCTATACATTGGGTCTCGGTACTACATAAACTACAACCCAACCTACAGCTCTTACTGCTGATGATGATGGCTACATTGTGGTGGGATCAACTGCCATTATAAACATGGCCAGTAACTAATTCCAGTAGAACCCCTCTATTACGACCGACTACTAAATAGATGGCAAATTGTCCATATAAAGGTCAGGTGCCAGCTTAAAGCGATGTGAAAGTGAAACAGAAAGCTCCTGAAGGAGCTTTCTGTTTCACTTTCGCATTGCTTTAAGCAGTCACTTGTCTTAAACGATTAATATTTGAAACAACTTAGTGGTCGTAATAGAGAGGTTTTACTGTATAACAGAGTTGTGCATCAAACTATTGACACTAGAACAGTCGTCCAGACGAACATTCTTTCCACAACATACCTGTACACATCTCCATAATTGTCAGAGGCTCAACCCATTTATGCCAAGTGGATTCTTCCATGTTATATATTATATATATTGGATGAGTTCATTTTCATTTAATAAGAAAGACTGAACTTTTATTCCATTTTTGTTTATTTTTTATAGAAATTCCTGTTAGCAAACAGTGCACTCTGATCGGACGTCACACTACGCACCATTAGGTCTCAGTCTACACTGCTTGCCTATGTCCCATTTATGGGATGCTAGGCACAAATGGGTTTATTACAAAATTGAAAAACATGTTTTGTTACATATTTACTTCATGTCTGTTTAACCCTTTCCTCAAGTAACCCATTACCCCATACATACACCTTTTTACACCTCTATTTTATTCATCCACTAAAGAAAATAGTTCCAATTTATACTGTCACCAATAAGAATCATATAAAAAATATTTTCTATCAGATGGAAGCTTAAAGCAGGCTGAAGGTAAAGCAGAATGAGCCTTAAGGCCCATTCTGCTTTACTTTCAACCTGCTTTAAGTGGTCACATGTCTTCAAAACTAGAAACAGGCTATGTTTATCAGTTGGCTATTGGTGATCACTTATGGCTGAGGAGGAAAAGGTTAAACTGTTTTTACCCTCCAAGATCACGTGCTTTCAATATCTTAACTTACATTGTGGTGAGATCATCAGATATCTAGACAATTTGCAGGTGCAAGACAGTATACATTCAGTTGTGCAAAGACACTGGACAACATGAGAAGAAAGTAATCTACGTGCAGGCAACAGAAGCCAACTGAAATCAAAGCACTCTAGTCAGTCATTCACTAGGTATGATACCCCTTCACCATGTAACCTACGGCACTACTTGTTTTCTCAACAACCCTAGAGTTAACAAGTCTTTCCAATTAGCTGGGTGTTATAAACACTTAACAATTAATTAACAGTACACTTAGCCATTTCCCTGCTATTATATGGTTGGCTTTAACATTTCCTCTATAGCAAAAAATACAAACCACCCATATCGAACTGTGTTTTACCCATCACCTCATAGCCTTTATCTAGTATTGAAGATAGGAGTCCACTTAAAACAGGTTGAAAGTATACTTTCATCCTGCTTTAACCCTTTCACCCATAGAAGCGCCTTTTAGCGAATATGATTTATTCCTCCGCTGAAGAAAATAGTTCCAATTTAATCAGTCATGAATATATATTATAGGGAATATTTTCTATTTTCTAGCACATTATAGCCTACAGCAGGCTGAAAGTAAAGCAGAATGCGCCTTAAGGCGCATTCTACTTTACTTTCAACCTGCTTCAAGTTGTAACCTATCTTCAATACTAAAAACAGGCTATCAGGTAAAGGGTTAAGCTATCATCTGCTAGGATATAGAAAATATTTCTTATGATACATATTCATTACTGTATAAAGTGTTCTTCAGTGGAGGAATAAGTGAAAGGGATATTTCTTGGGCAATGGGTTAAGACAAGTGGCTGCTTAAATCAATTAGAAATTAAAGCAGAAAGCTCCTGTAGGAGCTTTCTGCTTTACTTTCATCTTGATTTAAGCTTCAACTTATATCCAAACCAAAATTAAACACAATATGGTAATTTATTGGAGTGGAAGTGATCTAAGATGTTTCTTAATGTAGATGTAGAAAGGGTTTAATACATATGTCTGAATATCTGTCTTTCAAACTATAGAAATAATTCAAGGAATCTCAAACAGTTTGGATCCTGATTAGATACAGAGTAATGTGGGGCCTGATCAGGATCCAAATTGTTTACAAAATACAAATCAAACTAGACTTGGCAGGAAAAAAGTTTAGTTAAGTGTTAAACACTAAAATTGGGAACAGATTGTAGTATAGTAGGTTACACATCTGGCAGGGGGGGCGAGATTTTGAACGGGACCACAGGAGCTACCCTGTAGCTAAGGGTGTAGTTTATGCTAAAGCTTTCCTTGTAATGGTACACATACACAAGTCTGACACACAAATGGTGCTGATAACTGCTGGGTGCTTGACTGTACTGTCTGAGACACACACAACAATGAACAGGGCTCCGTAAACTGAACAAATTCAACGTTTTCTCACTCATTTCAGCACCAAACCTATGGTGTCACTACTCATTAGAATCGCCTCGAAAAGACGATTCTAATGAGTAGTGACACCATAGGATTTCATGCAGAAATAAAGATTTTAAATTTTTGAGATACTGGAACCCTGAAATGAAACTACAAAACAACCAATATCCCCATAATTATACAAAGGTGTCGATTTGAATAATGAACACTTGTTTAATTTCAGATTTGGGGCAAAATATTTGAGAAAACTAAACACAAGAGTTATGAGAACATTCTAACATCCTACATTTCTTTTTAACCCTTAAAAGTGTGACTATAGAATATCTTTTGCAAACAGTGTAGATCCAGATAAGAGGGTTTCTGAAGGAAACATCTGATCAGTGTATGCACAATTTGTCATACCCTTGTTGAGCCGATATAAACTAGATATTTATCAGAAAATAGAAGAGTAATTTGGACCAAGGTTACGGAAGTCTATGATAGATAGTGAAATTTTGTTACAGTAAAACCTCTCTATTACGACCACTATAAGGAATGCTAATTTATTGTATAAAAGACAGACGACATCTTAAAGCAAGGTTACAGTAAAACAGAAAGCTCCTAAAGGAGCTTTCTGTTTTACTGTCACCTTGCTTAAAGCAGTCACCTGTCGTAAACACCTAATAATGAACACACTTTTGTGGTTGTAATAGAGATGTTTTACAGCATTTTACTCCCAATGCCAGTGAAATGTGAGGCTCAAATACTTTGGCTTACTGCCATCAATCCTGTCTGTAAACAGTCTCAAGTCTACAGGTCTAGTTGTTTTCCTCCCCTCATGCATCTTTACCAGTCAAACTTATGTTGAACACTACTCGAAAACAGATCAATTAAGTCTTTAACGCAGGTGACTGCTAAATCCAGAACAAAAGTAAAACAGAAAACTGGAGCTTTCCCATTTTCTTGTTTTTGATCTGCATTTGGCAGTGTCATGTTAAAATCGATCTCCGAGCAGGATCAAAGCAAAGCAGGAAGTTCATGCTTTAAACAATGGCCTGCCATTAGAACTGAAATTAAACTTTGTTCGGTTGTAGAAGTGGATTCCCTCTAGTACGACCATGACACCAGAAATGAATATTTTATTGCTTGCTTTGAATACAAGTGACAGCTTAAAGCAAGATGAAAGTAAAACAGAAAGCTCCAACAGGAGCTTTCTGTTTCACTTTCATCTATCTTTAAACACCCAATTATTCTAAATACTCAAATGTTGACCTCAATTAGTGATTGTACTAGGTTTTTTTTTGGTAAGTGTACATGTATTTGTAGATAACAATATATATTGTGTATTAAAGGGAGGTAATCAGATAGCAATACAGTCAAGCACATACAGGTGCTGCCTCAGATATACATGAAAATAGTTAGCACCACAATGATCCACAGCACATACATCCTATAGTGACAGAAAACGCACCCCTCCCACACTGAACAACAATGCCTTTCTTACACTGTTGTTCTTTTTTATGGGCTGCATTAAGCGGTCAACCATCTTTATGTATCATTCTCAATAAGAAATGTTTAACCAAATTTTGACTTACAGATTGGGATCTGAACTGATTGCAGGGGTAAACAGACAAAATGCAGAGACACTCGGACAAACAATGCAGACCAAGATCAAATGTCACACTTTTAATGTGTCAACTTATCCTGATCTGTAGTTCGTTTATCCTTTTTCTTTATACTCACGTTAGCCACGTTTTAACTTTGAAATATGGGTATGTTTGGCAAAACCGACTTCGAGATATCAAAGTTAGACTGTAGTTTGTTATGTAAGAAGGTGCATTTTCTTCACAATCTGGCCCATATACACATAAACAAGACATATAATCACACACAGAGAGACAAGAAAGCTCCCAGTGTCTAGTCGTCAGTATATATTGTCCTTCAACAATTAACTAAGAGCTTGGTGGGTCTAGGAACACTGACTGCATGATACATTATATAAAACATGGCCACGAAAAAATGGAACATTTATCAAATAGAAACCACTGACACTGTTACTTTGATGGGTGGTTATACAAAAATATCTACAAAGTATCCGCGCACAATGTGTCATCACTATACAGAAACATGTGGTTTAACAAGAAACGACATAAACCCTTGTATTCATTAATAGTTGTATTCAATATCATTAACCCTCTCCTTCACAGAAATGCTGCCACCCACTCCAGAAAATTAATACCTTACGATGCTTTCTAACTATCCTGGAAAGTCTATTCAATTAACACTCCTAAAGGAGGTTTCTACTTTACTTCACCTTTATTTAAAGAGCTTTCTGCTTAAGTTTTGTCTGGCTTTGCTTAAAGTAGTACTCAAATCAACATTCAAAAATTGTGCTATAAAGTACAGCAGAAAGCGACTTAGGGAGCTTACTACTTCGGTTTCATCTTGCTTTGAGCACATGCTTAAAAGTACTTTATAAGCTGTATCAGGCGGAAATAGGTTATCTGCAATGATATCTATGGAGGAAAGGGTAAAATTTGAATAACTTCTTCACCCAGGACTAGCTGTGGTGTGACAGCAAAGTGACAGAATCTAACACTGTGCCGGCAACTGTCATTAGGCCGAAAGAAATCTAGATGTAAGTCACATCTACTGTTTGCCTGGCCTTAAGGTTATAAAGAGCTTGAGTTGAGCCCCGAGATTGTTCTGGAGCATTTGATTGGTCAGATTTGAGCAAAAACTCAAACCTGACCAAACAAATGCTCCAGAACGATCTCAGACTCAACTCAAACTCTTTATAACGTTGGATTCTGGAATTCTACAAAATCATAGGTTCGAGACTAAAGAATAATCATTTACACTTTGAGTTTGATCCCAGTTTTGCCAGAAATGCTGAAGCTGTGACCAAACTAAAGTGTTAAGAGATTATTCAGAATTTTTCAGCCTACAGAATGTTTTCATGAATTGATAACCTGTTTTGAAAGTTGAAACTGGCATAAAAGCTAATTGCATAATAATGACATTACGAGAATGGGTATCACACACATACACAATGCTTGTTCTTTTACACAGTGGCTCGATGAGATATGTCGTTCATGAATACACATACATGCACACGCATACAGCAACTACTACGCCTGGCCGCAAACATACCTACTAAGCCTACAGACTACAAAAGACAGATCAAGATTATAAAAATACACAACTCTGTGCATGTGTGATTGTGTGTTGCAAGTGTATGTGTGGTGTGTTTGTGTGTATGTGTGCAGTGGGGAGGCTAACTCCGCTTTCCCCCATGGTTATGATCCCAGTCTACGGAACAAGTCTAACCTGTGTTAACCTATTACCCCATCAATACACGTTTTAACGCCCCTAATTAATTATTCCACTGAAGAAAATAGGTTCACTTTATACAGTCATGAATGTGTATCATAGGAAATTTTCTGTATTTAAGCAGATGGAAGCTTGAAGCAGGCTGAAAGCAAAGCAGAATGCGCCTTAAGGCGCATTCTTCTGTACTTTCAACCTGCTTAATGGTCACTTCTCTTCAAAACTAGAAACAGGCTATGGGGTAATGGGTTAAATAACTGTTCTAACTGAGGCACCATGGAGTAGCCTATAAAGACAAGTGACAGCTCAGTGCAGTACAAAAGTAATGTAGACATATCCATCACATTGCTTTTGTTCTGCATAACACAGGCATCTGTCTTTGTAAATCTCCAAGCTGCTTCACTGAACCGCCATTGAACACAGGATTAAACTGTTTTAGAAACTAAACAAAACATTACAGCAGGGCTCCACATAAGATTTAACTAAATATTTCTACTGTGTTCTACTCTATGTCTCAACAAATCCCTATGTTGTTGCTACTCATTAGAATCTTCTCCAAGAGAAGTGACAACATAGTGTTTGAATGAGATATAAAGATGTTAGTATTTTAAATACACGTCTTATTAGGAGCCCTGCATTACAGTTGAACAAACACAAAACATCCAGAAAATCATCAAAAGCAATTAGAGGTATAACATTAAAATTACAAATTGTCTCCCTTTTTTCTGGCCGTATTACACACAAAAAAAATGACAGCCAATGTCTAAATATCTTCCCAATGAACTGTAACTCGGGAACATATATGGGGGTTATCCCCCCCTGAAGCACTGACCCTTCTACGTACAGAAACAAAGTGTTGATGTAATATGATAGCTTAATGGATACTATAGTCAACTCAAAATGATCTCAATGCAGTATAAATGAGACATTTACAATGTGAATGGATGACATGGTTTTGCAAATTGACGAATCTGCTCTGATAATGAAAACTGGTCCAGGGCTGCCATTTCTCCGGATTTTTTCGAATTCTTCGGATTTTTATTCCAACAGATGAAGCTTAAAACAGGCTGAAAGTAAAGCAGAATGCGCCTAAAGGCGCATTCTGCTTTTCTTTCAACCTGCTTTAAGCATTACGTGTCTTAAAAACTAGAAATAGACTATGGGTTAAAGGTATAATCAGGAAAATCGGACTTGAAAAATTGAAATCTTCGGATATTTTTTATCAAATTATGGCAGGCCTGCTGGTCAAATCAGTAGGCTCCTTTACCATGCTAACAACTCATATGACTTAACAATTGCTCATAGTTTAGATCCAGATCAAATATCAAATTTGATCTGAATTCAAACTGGTTTTGGTAATTCTTCAGGTTAAAAGGCATCAACTCATTTAATCCCTGATCTTGAATTAAGTATACATGTAGTCCAGTTTTGACAATTTAGGGGATTTAATTTTACAATACACTGCAAAATTACAAGCAGAGCAGGGCCTGATCAGAGGGCTCCTTCAGGGGCCCTCTAATCTGAGTCTAACACTGTTTGGATAGGGCAAGTGTACTCTTGATAGGTACACAGTTGAACAATTTAGTAGGCAAGACTTTTTATGATGATAAAGCATGGACAGGGTTAAATGAGATGAATTATTTCTTTTTGCATGGCAATATAGAAACACACTTAGTCAGCAGTGGACAGAGGGAGACATGAAGTTTGATGGAAATCAGTTCTGAACACGATTATAGCAGACAATCATATGTCTACCAGTTCAATGGCAATCACTGTTTTGACGTTTACGATGTTTTCACTGGAAAATATTTCTTGACGACTAAACCATGTTTATTGGTGAATCCATGATAACCTTTGCAAACAGTTTGGATCCTGGTGAGACACTGTCTGGTGCTACTTCTCACCAGGATCTTAACCCTTAGCCCGCCAAATAAATTGTCGTCTGCTTTATTTCTCATCTGCTTCAAGTTTCAAAGTGCTTCAAAGTTGCTCAAAATTGCTGAAAATGTTGTCCGAGTGTCAAACAGCTTGGATCCGGATGAGACGCCGAGTTACTCGGCGTCTCAACCGGATCCAAGCTGTTTGCATATGGAGCTATAGTCGTGAGTGGCAGGCTAAGGGTTAATTATTTGACACTCTGACCCTGTTTCGAAGAGATTATGACATTCTACCTTTGGGAGATTATGTATCGTCAGTCTTTTTAACCCATTACCCCATAAATACGCCTCAAGAAAATAATTCCACTTTATAGAGTCTTGAATATTTAGCGTAAGAAATATTTTCTAGATCCATGTAGATAGCAGTTTAAAGCAGGCTGCAAGCAAAGCAGAATGTGCCTTAAGGCGCATTCTGCTTAATTTTCAACCTGCTTTAATTGGTCACTTGTCTTCAAAACTATAGGCTATGGGGTCATGGGTTAAGACCAGTGAAAGCTTAATGCAGAATGAAAGTAATGCAGAAAGTGTGTGCCTGTTTCTTCATTAGGTTGATACACATCCTTTAACCCTTAGCCCGCCAAATAAATTGTCGTCTGCTTCAAGTTTCAAAGTGCTTCAAAGTTGCTGAAAATGTTGTCCGAGTGTCAAACAGCTTGGATCCGGATGAGACGCCGAGTTACTCAGCGTCTCATCCGGATCCAAGCTGTTTGCATATGGAGCTATAGTCGTGAGTGGCAGGCTAAGGGTTAACAACAGTATGCCTGTATGCAAACAGTTAAGACCCAGAAATGGTCAGGGTTTGCACTGTTTGCTATATTCTTATTGTGATTCATTGACATAAACAACCCAAAACAGTCAAAATAGACAAGAAACAAGAATAAATTGGAAACTGGAATTGTCCATTTAAAGTTTCAGGGAGGAAAGTGACAATCGGGCTTTTTGCCAGTTATGCTGAATTGAGGTTGGCTTCAATTTACACATAGCTGTTGAAAGTTTATGTAGAAGCTTTCTGCATTACCTTTGCCATGCATTAAGCTGACAACATTTCATAAAACTTCAAATTCACTTTTTTAAGTAGTCACAGTTACGCCAAATTTTACAGTTTCTCTTCCAGATATATTTTCTGACTGCATATGTATGCCAAGACGTGCTTAGCATGAGAATCACTTCATTGTAATAATCACACACTCTGACACAAAAGCTGTATTTAATAAAAGAAAAGAAAATATATGTGATAAACCGTTTTGATTTTCAAACATGTAAAAATAACTTCCATAGAATAATGGAACTTGCAAAACATCTACACAGACTAATGAAATGCTATCCACTTGTAACAATTTCTGCATCAAGCAAATGAGATCGTTAAAACAGTAGTTATGTGAAGTTTTATATCTGACAGATGTTACTACACTTTTACCCTGCTTCTCTCAACACCTTGAAAGCAGCTCTTAACCCATTACTCCATAAATATGCCTTTTATTAACCCTTATCCTGCTGTGATATCGTCTGCTTCTAATTTGTCGTCTGCAAAATTTGTTAAATTTAGATTTATACATTTTTTCAGTAAATAAACCTAAAGACGAGTTTCAAACAGTTTGGATCCAGATCAGACGCCGCGTTATGCGGCGTCTGATCTGGATCTAAACTGTTTGCAAAAATCAGTAAAGTCGTGATCAGCAGGCAAAGGGTTAATACAGTCATGATTATGTGTGGTAAAAATATTTTCTACATCCTAGCTTCTGCTTTACTTTTAACCTGCTTTAAGTAAAAGCTCTTTAAAAGTAGATTTTTTTTTAAATCTTAGGATTTTTCATGATCAAGTTATGGCAGCCCTGTTTTGGTACAGCGACTGTCCATTGGATAAACATGCTGTTCAACAACGGTTGTCCAAATAACTTTTAACCCTTTACCCTATAGACTGTTTCCAGTATTAATGAGAAGTGACCACTTAAAGCAGAATGCCCCTTATGGTGCATTCTGCTTTACTCTCAACCCGTATTTAGCTATTATCATCTGCTAGAATAAAGAAAATATTGCCTATGATTTTTATTTGTGACAGTATAAATTGAAACTCTTTTCTTCAGTGAATTAATCAAAGGTGTATTTATGGGCTAATGGGTTAAACTCCTCTCTGACAACTGCAACCTTCAGACTACTTTCAAGGTAACAACAAAATCTATTGCCTTGATCTCCAGGCTTGCTCTATTAACTAACCCAGATCATGCTCTGCGTCTCGTCTTATAGCTTAGTGCACACAATTTTCAACTGCTTGTGAGATAACTGCAACAATTTTCTATTTTTACTATATCCCTCTATAGGAAATATACTACAGGGCTCAAGATAAGGGGAGAATTTCAAAAACTAAAACCTTTATTTCTGCTTTAAACCCTATGGTGTCACTATTCAATAGAATCGTCTCGAAAAGACGGTTCTAATGAGTAGTAACATCATAGGATTTGGTGCTGTATAAGTGAGAAAAGGTTGGATTTGTTCAAAATACTCCCTCTTAACTGGAGCTCTGATACTTGTTTGTATCCAGACTGAGACCTGGTCCCTATACCAAATGAACAGTGCATTCAAAACCAGTGAGGTGGGTGGGGGTTTAATTCTGATCTAAATCCTTTCCTTCATACTAACCAGTCTATTCTTCATTGCCAGAATTTGTTTATTTTTCTATCAAGCTCTGATTAACAACCCATAGGCAAGGCGTCTTACATCCTGTAAAGCAGACAACTTAGACAGGGTTTTCTGCTTTGAGCAGCCACCTGTCTTAACTCATTCAACCCTAGCGAATAGTATAATCGTCATTAACAAACAGTGTATCTGTGAAGAGTATGCTTGTCCTATGCAAACAGTGTAGACCCTGATCAGAGGGCTCCTGCAGGAGCCCTCTGATCAGGGTCTGCACTGTTTGTTATTTTTTGCAAATAATTGTTAAAATCAACCCAAAATAGGCAAAATGGACTAGACTTAATTGGATATTGGAATTATCCATTAAAAGTTTCAGGGGTAAATGAGTTGAGCACTGAAAGCAGCTATGAAGGAAAGGGTTAAATCAATGCATTAGAAAACAATACTGTAAATTATTAAAGAAATATGACGCACCCTAGACTTTCGGAATCCCAGCATGTGATCCAACTAAAGTCTATAAATCTTTAACATGATTGTTATGAAACTAGAAGAGAGCCATGCTTTTACAAACACTCAATGAAATGCTTGTTTTTTATGTTAGTTGGTGCATAAAGCAAGATTAAAGCAAAGCAGAAAGCTCTTGCTTTCATCTTGCTCTAAGCATTTAATTTGTCTTCTTTATGTAAGCATAGTAGCCGAACTTTAATCTATTTGTAATACAGATTTACCCTATGAGATGAAGACGAAACATTCTAATATTCTTTATTTAAAGAAAGATCTGATGAAAATCCATCAAGTTATCCTTGAATATTGGGATTTCCAATATTGTTATTTTTAGAAACATAGCCACTGACAGGGAAATAGGCCATCTTCTAAATAAGACAATCATCTGGTTTTTCTCCTGACACTATGTCCTACAGTCTTGGTTGTAATGTGCAGAGCCAATAGTACAGTCAAACCTCTCTATTACGGACACTGAATATATGCTAATTGATTGTATCAAGGACAGGTGACAGCTTAAAGGAAGGTGACAGTAAAACAGAAAGCTCCTAAAGGAGCTTTCTGTTTCACTGTCACCTTCCCTTAAGCAGTCACCTGTTGCAAAACGCCAAGTAACAAAATTTAGTGGTCGTAAAAGAGAGGTTTAACTGTATGTCGGTCAGTGTATATTTCTATTGCCCAATCCCTCTTATCTTTAGAGGAGTAGGTCAACATGTTTATCTTCCAGTGCATATATATGAGTTGGTGTCTGAAGAAAGAACTATGTACAACTTTAATGTAGACTGATGTTGCAATGAAAAATATTACAATGACAAAGGCCTGCCTCGAAGCAAGCTAATGTAATCTAGTTCTGTACAATTCAGCA
Organism: Gari tellinella; assembly: GCA_922989275.2. Lineage (NCBI taxonomy): Eukaryota > Metazoa > Mollusca > Bivalvia > Cardiida > Psammobiidae > Gari > Gari tellinella. The sequence goes on from OV277866.1 coordinate 68,611,643, forward strand.
AAAAATCAAGACAACTCGACCATTTCAAAATACAAAAATCTCCGTTTAGCCAAGTCTGTCAAAAAAAACAAACAAAAGATACGAGTGCATCGAGTTTGTAACATATATATACAGCCAAATAATGGAATACATAAACTAATCTGGCCCTGGCCGTAGACACGCCCACTTAAGCACTGTAGAATTCAAGTGTCAAAAGCTCCGTTTGTCTCAGGTGACATCGCCATAGATGCACAGCCTCTACTAACTTTACCACTATGATCCAGTATCATGAAGAACGATTAATGAACGTCAGAACTCTCTGGTTTTGATAAAAGGTTTGCAGAGTCGGTCAGCGTTGAGTGTGGGGTGGAGTGAGGCGTGCTGTGAGATACAGGGGTGGTATGGGGCTCCATCGTTGTCGAGTGTACGCCTAGACTGGCCGCTGCTGCTGCTGCCGCCGCCGGGTTAGGGAATGGGTAGCCTCCAGCACCGTTCATACTCTCTGGGTATGTGGGGAACGCATACCTCATACCAGGCGCTGCTGCAATAATACAAAACATAAAACATTATTACTTAACCCATTACCCCATAAATACGCCTTTTTACGCCTGATATACTTTCCTCCACTAAAGAAAGTATTTTAAATTTTATAGGCATGAATAGGTACCTCAAGAAAAGGTTTCTACATCCTAGAAGAGTGGTTTAAAGCAGGCTGAAAGTAAAGCAGAATGCGCCTTAAGTTTACTCCCTTTTATCTGGAACCTGACAAATATTGTAGCACCAAAAACTGGTGTGAAATGGAAACATCTGCTTAGGGTCTGCACTATTAACCCATTCCCCATAAATACACCTTTTTACGCCTATAATTTATTTCTCCACTGAGGAAAATAGTTTCAATTTATACAGGTATGAGCATGTATAATAAAAACTATTTTCTATATTCTTGCAAATGATAGCTTAAAGCAGGCTGGAAGTAAAACAGAATGCGCCTTAAGGCGCATTCTGCTTTACTTTCAACTTGCTTTAAGTGATCACTTATCTTAAATACTAGGAATAGGCTATGGGGTAATGGGTTAACTTATTGACTAAAAGTGAATGGTTTTTGAGTCTTTTACAAACAGTGTACATGTAAAGAGTACAAATATTCTATGCAAATATTGTAACCCAGATAAGAGGGCTTCTGTTCTGATCGGGTCTGCATGGTTTGTAAGTTTGCAACTCAGTGCAGAAAACTCTCAAAAATAGCATAAACAGAGTGCAGAAAACTCTCATAACTAGCATAAACAGACTAAACTTAATTGGAAACTGAAATTGTCAATGGGGTGAATGTGTTAAGGAATCATAGAAAAATGTTCCAGCATCTTGACCGGTGAAAAATGTTCCAGCATCTTGACCGGTGACAGCTTAAAGCAGGCTGAAAAAGCAGTAAAACTCTAAACATGAGCAACCTTTTGTTTAAACAGGGTAACTAAATAATTATTATCTTTATTCGTACCTAGCTTATTGCCTGGTAAGTATCTCTTATTAACACACTTAACTTTCAGCCTGCTTTGAACACTCACCTGCTTTAACCCTTTACCCCATAGCCTGTTTATAATTTTGAAAATAGGTGACTACTTAAAGCAGGTTGAAAGTAAAGCAGAATGTGCCTTAAGGCACATTCTGCTTTACTTTCAACCTACTTTTAGCTACCATCTACTGGGATATAAAAAATATTCGGTATGGTAATTGTTCATGAGGGTATAAACTGGAACTATTCTCTTCAGCGGAGGAATAAATTAAATACGCTAAAAGTCGCTTCTATTGGGGAAAGGGTTAAACAGGTTTAATGATTGAATAGTGAACTTTCTTGCTACCAGTACCTGATTTATTGCTCCCAAAGTATTCCTTGTTGACACAATTGCGTAAACTATCTGGTATTCTTCCAACAACAGCCCGGCGAATTTCTGCAGCAGCCATTTCTCTCAACTCTGTGAGGCTCTGTTCACTGTAGAATGAGGAATGCGGGGTACAGATCAGGTTTGGACAGTCCTTCAATGGACCTGTAAAACAAAACACTCATATACAATCAAGTCTGGTTAGAGAGAAACTATTGAAGTTACAAATCAGGCATGGGGAGTCCTTCAACAGAGAATTTATAGGGTTGTTTTAATACAGAGGGGAGCTATTATACAGGGCTCCAGATGCAGGGCTGCCGTAAGTTGATTTGGAAAAATCCTAAGATTTTTTATTTTTTTTATTTTTCAAGTGAGCTGACTTAAAGCAGGTTGAAAGTAAAGCAGAATGCGCCTTAGTGCGCATTCTGCTTTACTTTCAATCTGCCTTAAACTAAATTCTGCTAGGATAAAAATCGGAAGATGTCAGAAAAACCCGGAGAAATGGCCGTCCTGCAGATGAGAGGGATTCAACCCATAACTTTCTAACACTTTCTCCCTCATGTCTGTACCAAAGCCTATGGGCGAATGGTCTCAAGGGTTAGCTACAGACATGAAGTTACCGGTTTTAGTTTTTTAATGCTCTGATGATCTGGAGCCCTATGATTATCATACATGTAGTTACAGATTTGGTTTGGACAGTCTGTCAACGGACCAGTAACACAGTACACTCTGTAGGTAGTTCAGACAGAGGCAAAATGGTTTTGTCAGCATTCCCTGAGAGATCATTCTTTGGTGTAGAGATGAAGCAGGCACCATTGTGACAAGCTGAGAAGATGTGTCGCCATCAAGGGATTTGTAAGAAACAACCTGTTAAATCATTCACCCCTAAAACTTTTAATGGACAATACCATTTTCAAAATAAGCCTAGTTCATTTTTGACTATTTAGGGTTAATTTTAACAATACATTTCAAAATGACAAACAGTGCAGACCCTGATCAGAGGGCTCCTTAAGGAGCCCTCTGATCAGGGTCTACACGGTTTGCACCGGACAAGTGTAATCTTCGCATGAGGTACACTGTTTGTAAATGACGAGTATACTCCTCGCTAGGGTTGAATGTGTTAAATCAATATAAAATAAAGTGGTGTTTCATAGAATCACTACATACTCTGTGATAATACAAATGGTTCATTCTCATGGACGTCAAGGGCCGCTGCTCGAACTCTGCCGTCTTTTAATGCTGAAGCCAGGGCATGTTCGTCCACCAAGCCTCCCCTCGCAGTGTTTACTAAGAATGCCCCTGCAATAAAACGAGTACATGGTATTAACCATCATCCAATCCCGCTAGAATATTGTCTGTAAATATTACGGTACAGTCGAACTTCAATATCTCACTCGATTAAGTCCAACATATCCGTATTTCAAAGTTAAAACTTGGCTAAGCCACGTTTTAACTTTGAAATACGGGTATGTTGGACTTAACGGAGTATGAAATAATGCAGTTCATGTGTCAACATATCAGAAAGTTTGAGTTAAGCGAGTTCGAGATATCGAAGTTTGACTGTATTTTGAATCCCTTGCCTCATTATAATGCCATAACCCTTTCCTCCGAATAAAGCACCATAAGGTCTACTCTTCCAAGTTGCATTAAAAATAAATGTTTGTTGATGTTTATTTAATATTGATGACAGCTTAAAGCAAGATGAAAGTAAATCAGAGAGTTTGGAACCTCCTATGAGCTGTTTTATTTTCAGTTTGCTTTAAGCTGTTAATACAGGTTAATTTGTATTTATGGCTGCAGAGGAAAGAGTTTAAATAAGTCTTTAACCTATTACCCCAAAGTCTGATTCTAGTTTTGAAAATAGGAGGTCACTTAAAGCAGGTTGAAAGTATAGCAAAATGCACCTTTACCCCATAACCTGTTTCTAGTTACGGAAATATGCGACTACTTAAAGCAGGATAAAAGTAAAGCAGAATGTGCTCTAAGGCGCATTCTGCTTCACTTTCAGTCTGCTTTAAGTGACCACCTTCTAGAATTAAGAAAATATTCCTTCTGATACATATTCATGACTGTATAGTTGGAATTATTTTCTCCCGTGGAGGATTAGACGGATTACGCTAAAAGGTGCTTCTATAAGGTAAAGGGTTAAGGCGCATTCTGCCTTACTTTCTGCCTGCTCAGAGCCTACATCTGTTAGGATGTAGAAAATATTTCTCATGGGACATATTCATGAGGGTATAAAATGTACCTTTTTCTTCCAAAAAGGAGTAAATTACAGGCTTAAAAAGGCGTATTTATGTGGTACAGTGCAGAATCTGTTATTCTTTCCCGTTTAAACGCAAACGTACGCAAAGCACTAAAATGTAGAAAAGAACAACTTTTGGACAATTCTGATAATTCTTGTTTATCTTGGTGGCAAACAGTTTGGAGCCTGATCAGACGCCGGGTTACCCGGCGTCTGATCTTGCTCCAAACTGTTTGCACTGCAAATAATAGTTTTAGCGTAAACGCGTTTATTGAGAAAGAATAACAGATTCTCCACTGTAATGGGTTACGTGTTTAGCCTGAAATCAGAAATACCATATTAGAACAAACATGTCACCAAGCCCACAATTAAGTCATTATGACAAGGGTTTAGTGTAATTACCTAAATAATTATTACAGTCAAACAATTTGGATCCTGATCATAGACTGGTTACTACTTGGTTTCTGATCTGGATCTGAACTGTTTGCAAATGTTAACATAATCAATATAATCAGGATAAGAATGAACTAAATACACAAAACAAAACTGGTGGAGAACACAGAAAGAAAGAAAAAATGATCTGCAGGAAGAATTTAGTTTCTAGAGAGCAGTCTGGAAGATTTCTAAAGACAAGTTCTAATATTTCTTTAACCCATTACCCCATAGCCTGTTTCTAATTTTGTAGACAGATGACCACTTAAAGCAGGTTGAAAGTAAAGCAGAATGTGCCTTAAGGCACATTCTACTTTACCTTCAGCCTGCTTTAAGCTATCATCTACTAGAATATTGAAAAAACTTCTTATGATTCTTAATTGTAACAGTATAAATTGGAACTATTTTCTTCAGTAGAGGAAAAAATTAAAGGCGTAAAAATGCGTATTTATGGGGTAATGGGTTAATGTTTTCCTCCATAGCAGTGTTTATTTTCATGCGCAAATTACAAATATCCAACTGTGTTAAATTAAGGTGGCTGATTAAAGCATGAAGTAAAGTAATGCAGAAATACTATTTTTCAGCTTTCTGCTTTCCTTTCATGCTGCTTTAAAGCGACTCGCAACCGGATGGTGTACTTGTCAAAATAAAATAAAATACTCAAATAAAAGCAAATTTGTGGCATTATTTGGCTTCTGACATTAAAAAAATATGATCAGTCCAAAAAAAGTCTCATGAATCGTCACCGAATCTTAGATTTTTAGATATTTTCCATCGTTTTTCTATACCGACTAGTAGACGGTATAGTTGTTGCTGTTGCTTCTCTACACGGGCTCAGACATAAACACGAGCCGAATTACGAAGTTGTATGCACTTTCGACCGCAACACATTGAAATACGTTAAATCGATCCGAGATAAACAGATAGTTCCGTGGTCCATTGGTCTAAGCGGTTTCCCCTATTTTGCCTTCTGTCCGCCAATGCCGGGCCATGGGTTCGAATCCCACCAGAGACCAATATTTTTTTTTATTGAAATTCATTTTTTTTAAACAGAATTTCTTATCCTAAACTAATTCTTTACCATTTATATAAGCGTTTGACACATATTTACAAATTACTATTTTTAATGCACCATCTGGTTGCGAGTCGCTTTAACCCTTTCCCCAATAGAAGCGCCTTTTAGCGCATTAAGTTTATTCCTCCTCTGAAGAAAACAGTTCCAATTTATACAGTCATAAATATGTATTATAAGAAATATTTTCAATATTCTAGCAGATGATAGCTTAAAGCAGGCTGAAAGGAAATCAGGATGCGCCTTAAGGCGCATTCTGCTTTACTTTCAACTTGCTTTAAGTGAACACCTATATTCAATATTAGAAACAGGCTATGTGGGAAAGGGCTAAGCCATCCCTTTACCTTATATTCAACACCATTAATGTGAATAATCCAATTTTAGTGCTAATAGACATTCTACGGCATTTTTGCGGAGGAGAGGTTGTTTTTTTTATTTTATTTTTTTTAATCTTAGCCCTTTCCACCAGCCAACAGGGCATAATACTTATCAGGTAACAGCTTATAGCCAGACAATATACTTAAGCTTTCCATCTTACTTTCACTCTGCTTTAAGCTGCCATCTTCTTTAAACTCTTTGCATCCTAATGGAGAAACAATAATTTCATCTGCAATCTAGTTTGGATCCAGGTAAGACTGTGTAAGGTGATGTCTCATAAGGATCCAAACTGTTTGATACTTGGATGCTATTTTGGAAAGAAAACCGGGGAAATTTGAATTTTAGAGCAAATCAGCAGACGAACATTGTTGCAGATGACAATATTACTCAACATGCATAGAGTAAGTGACTATCAGCAAGCAGAGTTATCTTAAGGAGGGTTTTTGTGGAGGACTTGGTAAATGCTTCAAGTTTCTGCAAATTTCAGTTAGCTTCAAACTTCTGTAATTTTCGATTAGAGTCAAACTTCTGCAAATTTTATATGTCAAGACATAAACTGTAATGAGATGAGAATCAGAGCATGGATTATGATCAGTCAGAGTAACATCATTTTATATCTTTAATTATTCCTCATTAAAATGATTGTGTTTCCATGGTTACTAGAGAGGTGTGCCAAGCAATACTCCCCTGTGTAACTGCAGTCAGCTAAGGCAAAAGTCAATGGCATGCCTGTCAATCTGTTCACATTTTAGTTTCAATAAAACTCAAATTCTCAATAATTGTCACTTAAAAGACACTTTGTTTTAAATGTGTAAAGTAATTGACTTGTTTATCCCTTTCCTCACAGAATACCTAATCCTCCATATCAGCACTACACAACTGAAAAGAAAATTCTTTGACACTATATAACCCTTTCCAGGGCTGGACAAATATTTTTCAGGGAAACTTGCTCAAAATTTTGGACTTGCCCCATATTTTCATAGCAGAATATTGGTCCCGGTTGGGGGCAGGGGCACAAATTATTGCTGTGTTTGATTGTTAACCAAGTGCAACTAGACAATTACAATTTTTTCAAAAAATTTGAGCTTGTCCAGATAGCAAAACCTACATTGCCCAGGGCAACTTGCTGTCTAAATTGGACTTGCCCAATCAGAATTTGAACTTGCCTGTGGGACGGGCAAGTGGATTTGTCCAGCCCTGCTTTCCCACGTAGCATGTCTCTAGTATTGAATATAGGTGTTCACTTAAAGCAGGTTGAAAGTAAAGCAAAATGCGCCCACAGGCCCATTCTGCTATACTTTCAACCTGCTTTAAGCTACCATCTGCTAGGATATAGAAAACATTTCTTATAAAACATGTTGATGACTATAAATTTGAACTATTTTATTCAGTGCAGGAATAAATTAGAGGCATCAAAAGTTGTATTTATGGGGTAATGGGTTAATACAAATGGCAGTCTAAAGCATGATGAAAGCAGAGCAGAAAGCTCCTATCATAGTTTTTTTGCTTTACTTTCATCTGTCACCTACCTTAAATACAATTGGATATAGATGATTAGCACTGTTTGATTGTAGAGGAAAAGGGTTAAAGAAGAATGAGAGTAAAACAAAAGGCTCCTGTGAGAGTTCTGCTTTACTTTTGTCCTACTTTAAACTATGTTTGAGTGGTAATAATGGAGGTGTTTTCTGTGTCTCTGAATAGATATTCAAGAACTAAATAAACTTGTAACTATTTATCTTTACTTCATTATTGAAGAGAGAGAAAAAACAGTCATATTTTACCAAAGACCTTTCAATTATTATAATCTATAACTATTTTAATCATTTTAAAACTAGTTAATTCATTACAGGCTTACTGGCTTATGGTCGCAAGTTAAATTGTGAAATCTAACTGAATTTTTAAAAAAAAAATTGCTGGCCCAACTCTAAGATGAAATGCGGTAGCATGAGACTTTCCACCTAACTATAGCAATTCCATCCTCCCATTTTCTTTTGCTATTGAAAATACTTGAGAACCTAACAGTTGGGACTTTTGTAAAGCAAGTGAAATTAGATTGCCAAAGCTTTGATCTGTAACGATGCATTAACTCACATGCGCAGACTAAAAGTGTGGCTTATTGTATGCTAGCTCAGATTGGGACATAGGTGTGATATAGAAAATCACAACACATTAATAAGCTACAAGTTGATTAACCCCATGATCTCTCTAATCTCAAATTAATATTCCAGTTTCCAATTAATTCTGGTCCATTTTTTTTTTATATTTCCATTTAAAATGACAAACAGTGCAAACCCTGATCAGAGGGCTCCTAGGAACCCTCTGATCAGGGTCTTCACTGTTTGCATAGGACAAGTGTACTGTTGACTGGTACACTGTTTGTAAATGACACAGATATGTGTCACTCGGGGTTAATGGGTTAAGTCAATGGTGAACTGATCATCAGTCATGCAGATATGCCAGTAAACAGCCGAGACAGGTCAGTGTCACAGTGGGGACAGATAAATCAACATATCACCCCTGTCCCCCCACTACACAAGGCAGAAACAGGGGGGCAGAGAAAAACAGATCACAGTGACCTACCTTTGCTATGCGACCGTCTGCTTTCCCCAGATGGCCATTTGTTAAGGTTGGACACTGTGCATTAAATAAAAACATGTGGTATAGACTGTGCCAGACTTGTCTACTAGGCATAGCAGGGCTTTTGTTCACCATTTAGGAAATAACACCCATACCCCTAGATTTGGGAATTTTCGCGACAAATCACTGAAAATTGGAATTTTGCATGAATTTTTTTTTTTTATTTATTTGACCAGGAACACTATATACAGATGTGGTATAGTGTTCCTGATAAGCCTAATCCATGATTTGTGCTGTGCTTTACGAAGATAGCTTAGGGTAGTTTTCTCTTATAACAATTGGGAGTTTTTGCTTAAAACAGGGAAAAAGGACACTTTTTGCCATTGGAAACATAGCCCAAAAACAGCTATAATATTGGCCGAAAAAAAGCCCTGCTTAAGAGTGCATCAACTAACATCAGTCCCTCTCTTCATAACCACTAATATTTATGACAAATACTCATTCTGACCTTGACCTTTATATCCTGAATGTCTAGCATTGTCTAGCTATATTGTATATACATATATCTATTCTAGTGACCATCAACCACTGTGACCTTTTCCATTTTATTGAAAGTATATATTTTGCAGGAAATATAAATGTTGTAATGGTTTCTTAACCATCTGACCTTCACTTGTTTTGACCCAATCCCTGACCTTCACTTGTTTTGACCCCCATCCCTGTGATACTGACCTATCCAGTATAATAATCTTTAACTCTTAATCAGGATCCAAACTGTTTGACACTCTGACCTTCTTTTGAAAAGAAGTTTTGAAAAATCTATTTTTAGAACAATAGCAGACAACAAAGTTGCAGATGAACAAATTACCCAGTATGCAAAGAGTTAGCTAAGGACTCAAGAAGTTAATAGTATTTGATATCTCTTAAGTGACACTCACTATAAGCCTAGCTGTTTGACACTTCAGTTCATGAATTACCAGCAGCTTCCAATTAATTCTAGTCTAAATGTTTACTATTATAGTATCAATGGTTGCTTCTACAATTTGCAGACACACTGATCCGAGTCTATATTGTGTGTACAAGTGTATATGTCACAGGTGCTGTAAATCTTATTTCTACATGTCACTAGCAGCGAGTACTGTTGCCCTGCACTACACAGAATGTTTTTAAAGATTCAATTGTATTTTTACTTGTATTTCACTTAACCCTTTACCCAATAACCCGTTTATAACATTAGATACAGGTGATTACTTAAAGCAGGTTGAAAGTGAAGCAGAATGTGCCTTAAGGCACATTCTGCTTTACTTTCAGCCTGCTTTAAACTATCATCTGCTAGGCTATATAAAAATATTTGTTATTGTAATTGTTCATGAAGGTATAAACTGGAGCTATTTTTTTCAGCGGAGGAATTAATTAAATACGCTAAAAGTCGCTTCTATGGGGGAAAGGGTTAAGACAGTTCTACTGATGGGACCTTGACCTGAAAACAAACATCTTCCAGCACTTGGCAGTGCTCTAGTTTTATATGTAAACAAACAGACCAGTGTCCCCCATTGTGTGTATGTGTAGTGGTCTAGGAAGCACTATTTATCCAAATTGAATAAGTTTGAAAGCTTTCCTCACCATAAACACCACAGAAAGTTACTATCATGTAATGATAATTGACCTCAAATGAGACTTCTCTGAAATACAGGTGGCAGCTTAAAACAAGATGAAAGTAAAGCAGTTATCTTCTAAAGGAGCTTCCTGCTTTATTTTTATTCTGCTTTAAGCAGGAGCCAATCCTTAAAGAAATACTGTTTTTTTTGGTCCTGACGGCTATAGAGGAGAGTGCTAAATAGAGTGCTAAATATATTGTCACTTGTTCTAATTTTAAAATTAACCGCCTTATAATAGTTTAGAAACGAAAGTGGCAAAAGGATTTAGGGTTTGTATCTGTCCATGGTCCAAGATTATTAAGCTTTTGAGTTGAGTCTAAGCATGTTTTCAAGCATTTGATTGGTCAGATGCTTGAGAACGACTTCAGACTCAACTCAAAAGCTTAATAACCTTGGAGCCAGGTTCTAAATGGTTTGTAATAGGCAAATAGTCACACTTAGCGAATTAAGAGATTATCTGCAGAATGAGAAAATATGACTTGACCTTTTCTCTCTTTTTCAGGATTTATTTTATGTACTTAGTGGAAAAATGTGCATCTTTGGAAAAGGACTTCCAGTGTAGGTCCAGACCAAATTCTAATTACAAGATGGGAGGACAGATTTAAGTCTGAACCATTTACATCATTAATAGACAAAATAAGTGTACTTCTGACAACATGTTAATAGTGCACACTCTAAACAGATGTTTCCATTTCACAGCAGTTTTTGGTGCTACAATATTTGTCCAGGGTTCCAGATAATTTATTTATTTATTTGTTTTGATTTTACGTCGCTTTCCACATTATTTCAGTCATATCACGACGTCCAGCTAATTATAGGTGGAGGAAGACCCCAGAAGTCCTTTATGCACTGTTTCAGGCACAAATCGGCAACTGGGTAGGGGTTCCAGATAAAAGCGAGTAAACTCAAGTTTAACATTTTTTTTCTTTTTGTTTGCACTAAACTCCAGAGACAATACTAACGAGTAGTGCCAACAAACAGTTTGGTGCAGACATAAAGAGAACATTTTTTAGCCCTTGAAGTATCTTCTTGGGCCCTGTTTGTCACTACCAAATGTCAATTTACAATGTTCAATTTCTAATGGTCCTTTTTTAAATGACCTACTTCAAATAACCCTTTCCTCCACATATGTGCAATAGTACGCCTTCAAAAATGATTATAAGCTGAAGGCTTTAAATATATATGACAGCTTAAAGCATGATGAAAATGAAGCAGAAATCTGAAAAAGTATTATTTTCATATTGCTTTCACACATTACCTCATAAATATGCCTTTTATTTATTCTTGTACTTAAAATAGTTCCTCTGTATACAGTCATAAATATTATCATAGGATATATTTTCTAAATCTTAGCAGAAGGTAGCTTTATAATAAAGCAGGCTGAAAGTAAAGCAGAATGGGCTTTAAGGTGCATTCTGCTTTACTTCAAACCTGCTTTAAGTGGTCACCAAGCTTCACACTAGAAATAGTTAACCCTTTCCCCCATAGAAGCGCCTTTCAGTACATTTCATTTGTTCATCCTCAGAAGAAAATAACTCGAATTTATAGTCATGAAACTAAATCATAAGGAATGTTTTATAAACTTAGCATATAGATAGCTTAAATATAAACTTAGCATATAGATAGCTTAAAGCAGACTGAAAGTAAAGCAGAATACGCCTTAAGGCGCATACTGGTTTAATGTCAACGTGCTTTAGGTAGTCCCCTTTCTTCCAAACAAGAAAGTGGCTATGGGGTTAAGTGTTAAGCAGCCACCTGGCTTGAACACAGCTGGGTATAATTATGTGATTTTCAGATATGTCTATGCAGGGAAGTGATAAGTAAGAACACATCACTAACACTCTTTTTCTAGATAAAACTGTGCATTGCTTGAAAACTAGAAACACAAACTTTACATGAAGCAACTGGAAATATTTCATCCAATTTCTGTTTGATTACAAAGCTAGTAAACAACAGATGTTAATGATACAATCTACTGTCATACACTAAATATACATCAAGGACAATAACTGGTTTAACTCATTGAACCCTCATGACGAGCATACCCAGGGTCACAGTCAGTACATTTTTTTGACCCGTTCCCAAATAAACGCAAGGATTTTGTTTCCTAAAATCAGCCATTTACGGTGGGATTTTCCCCAAAACGAGCATTCTATGGCTCAATTCTTTTCCAATATCAAGTATTTTACGACTTTTTAAGGCATATTTTTTCCCAACTGCATGAGTACCATCCCATTCCCAAATTGATAAAAAACGTCACTAAATAGTCATCTAGATGGGTGTTCCTCGGTACTTGTGTCACCTGTGCTATTTCAATAAATGGAAAAGGGGAATAACCAAAATAGTATTGATTCAAGAGTTACAAACCTTGTGCAAGACACTTTTATTGTCAGATTAAGTTCTATCAATAAATTAAATTAAATCCAAAAAGCGTGTCTACTTTTAAATGGACTATTCCACTTTGGACACATTGCCAGTTTAAATTAACTTTAATAAGAATGGTCAAGGTCTACACTTTTTGACACCCACCAGCATTTCAAGTATTTTGTTGATTATTTTGGTGACTGTTTGCCCGAGAGCTTCCATGAGTTCATATGTAAACCAGTTTGGTCCTGAGCAGTGGCAGATCTAATCATAAAACACTAGGAATACAACATCCCCTGAAAACTTCATATCTAATCTACAACTCATGAGTCCGAGTCACAAACAAGACACTGTATACAGTGAAGACCCAAATCAGATGCTTACTTTCAAACCTGATCATAAAACTTCGTACGACAAATGTTGTCGTAAGTCAGATTATAAAACTCTCAATATTCATTTCTCCATCTAATACTGTCTTGTGACATCTTTTTGGAATCGTCTTGAAAAGACGATTCTAAAAAGATGTCACAAGACAGGATTAGATAGAAAAATAAGAGATTAAATGTATTTTAAAGTTTAGACTTACGACAACATTTGTCGTAAGAAGTTTTATGAAACGGGCCCCTGGATCTTTACTGTATTTCATGCCATGGATGTAATTTTAATTTTACCGATTTTAGATTTATTGTGCACCCTAGATCACATCAAACAAGGAGAAATCCCAAATCTGCCCTTGCAGAAACAGAGCTCCAGATGAGGTGAGTATTTCAAACACTTAAGTCCTCAATGTCTCAACCAAACGCTATGGTGTGACTACTCATTAGAATTGTTTCTCAGGTCTAGATAAGTTTTGGATTCAAAAGCAAAACTCCTTATTTCTCTTCCAATATCTATGACAGGACTCCAGATAAGAGAGATTGAACAAATCCAACACTTTCTCACTCATTTTACCACCAAATCCTATGGTGTGACTACTTAATTTCGAGAAAATTCTAATGAGTAGTCACACCATAGGGTTTAATTGAGAAATAAAGATTTTAGTTTTTGAAATACCCCCCCTCCCCCTATCTTGAGCCCGGATCTATGATGTGAACACTCAATAGAACCATTGTTTCGAGACAATTCTAATGAGTGGTCACAACATAGGGTTAGGTGAAGAAATAAAGGAGGCAGTATTGGAACTGTTCAGTTTACCCATTACTCCATAGAAGGGCATTCAGTTTATTCATCCAATAAAGAAAATAGTTTCAATTTATAAAGTCATGAACATGAACCACAAGAATTATTTTTATTTCTGTATTCTACAAGTTTGTAGCTTAAAGCAGGCTGAAAGTAAAGTAGAATGCACCTTAAGGCACATTCTGCTTTACTTTCAACCTGTTTTAAGTTGTCCCCCGTCTTCAAAACTAGAAATAGGCTATGGGGTAAAATAAGGTCAACCACTTTGATACTGAAGCCCTGGGCTCTGTGCTTAAAACTCAATATCATTTACTCTTTCTAGTTTTCTAACAAGCTTTAAATATGTTTAGTAACCTTATTTACATTTATTTTTACAATAGAATTATGTATGTAAATACTAGATATATACATGTATTAAATTTTTAGAAGAGCTGAGAAAAACTCAGAATTTTTAGCCTTGCTCCGTGCTTATAAAGCGTTCTGGTTGAGTCTGAGTTCATTCTCAAGCACTTGATTGGTCAGATTTGAGCATAGGTCCATATCTGACCAATCAAATGCTTGAGAATGAACTCAGGCTCAACTAAAACGCGTTATAAGCCCTGGGCCTGGAGATCATGTGAACTTTTATAATGATGGGGCAGGGGCTGGACACTTCAAGATAATTCTATTGAGTAGCCGCAACACAAGGCTTTGTCAAGACATTAAAGAGAAATAGCTATAGAATGTTGAGTTGACTCACTGTTAACTGGAGCCCTGAGCTAAACTATGAGTGACTTACCAGGTCTCATTTGTTTGATGGTGTAGTCATTGATAAGGTGATGATTATGTTCATTTAGATTACAGTGAAGTGAGACACAATCGCTTTGAAACAGAAGATCTTGCAGTGTGTATACCCGTGTAATACCTGCAAACAAACAAACATGCAGTAAACATACATCAAACACACAGCTCCAGATGGGGCAGACCTCCAAATAAAAGAGCGTAAAATGAACAAATCCAACTTTCTCTCTCACATTTCAGCACCAAAACCTATGGTGTCACTGCTCATTAGAATCGTCTCGAAGAGACGATTCTAATGAGTAGTGACACCGTAGGGTTTAAAGCAGAGATAAAGAATAATTTTTTTGAAATACTCACCTTATCTGGAGCCTTGATGAGTTAAGATATTCCACCAAACCCTATGGTGAGATCATTCATTAGAATCGTCTCTTTCAGACAATTCTTTTGAGTGGTAACAACTTTGGGTTTGGTAGATAAAATAGGCGAGAATATGTTGGAGATGTTGAGTTTAGCCACTCTGTCCTGGAGTCCTGTATAAAACATGCTCCCCCACTGGTTTATATCAATCATAATACATTATCCCTATCACAGCCATAGATGACAAAAGCAACTACAAATAGTTTGAATCCTGATTAGATGTCAAGTAATTCTGTATCTAATCAGGAGACAAGCTAGTTTAGACATATTTCTTTAGTTATGATATACACTTGTATGAAATTTGACTTTGAATTGATACAGCTGACAGCAGTATTAACCCATTACTGAACAGATAACCTTTAAATTTATTCCTCCACTGAAGAAAAATAGTTCCTATTTATATAGTCATGAATATGCACCATAAGAAACAGTTTCTATATTCTGGCAGATGGTACAATTAGACAGACTGAAAATAAAGCAGAATGTGCTTTAACTCTTTCCTCCCTGAAACTTTAAATGGAAAATTCCAGTTTCCATTTTAGTCTGGTCCATTTCTGACTTTTAAGGGTTGTTTTTGCCAATATTTTGAATTATGACAAACAGTGAAGACCCTGATCAGAGGGCTCCTTTCAGAGCCCTCTGATCTGGGTCTTCACTGTTTGCACAGGACAAGTGTACTTTTCACATGTACGCTGTTTGAAAACAACGCCAATATGCGGGACTAGGGTTCAAAGGGTTAAGGCGCATTCTGCTTTAGTTTTAAACTGTTTTAAGTGATCACATGTCCTCAAAACTAGAAACAGGCTATGAGGTAAAGTAATATAAATTAACCAGAAACTTCCTATAGGAACTTTTTGCTATACAGTTCTGTTACTTTCTTGTTGAACCATCGAAAATGTTCATTATATATACTCCAGGTAAACTATCTCTTTTGTTGAATGTAGACGATGTAAAAGTACCACAAAAATCTTACATAAACACCCTAGTCCTATTACATGTACAACCATGTTGAAGCATGCTGGTTTCCAGTGTTTAAGGCAAGGTAGTGGCTTAAAACAGGATCAAGATAAAGCAAATAGCTCCTGCATCTTGCTTCAAGCACTCACCCACCTTTAAAATAAATCTATAAACTTATAATTTAGGGGCTATAATGGCGTCTCCTTTACAAACTTTTTTATCTTTACCATAACAACCCCAAGTATTGGGACAGAGAGGCTTGAGCAATCAGTGTAGACCCTGATCAAACTGTTCCTGAGGGAGAAGTTTGATCAGGGTATACACCGTTTGCCAATCAGTTTGTATCTTTTGGATAAATTACTGTGTTAAACCTTTCCTACCTGAAACATCAAATGGACAATTCTTGCTTTCAATTAAGTCTAGTCCATTTTGATTTTCAGGGCTGATTCTTACAATATATGTCAAAATGACAAACAGTGTAGACCCTGATCAGAGGGCTCCTTAAGGAGCCCTCTGATCAGGGTATACACTGTTTGCATACGACAAGTGTACTCCACATGTATGCCGTTTTCCAAATGACGCATATATGCGTGATTAGGGTCAAAGAGTTAAAGCAATTTGTTCAACGGTTCAGATAATTACCAGAGTTACACAGGGTGTTCCAACTATTTTTAAGGCATGATAAATTGTCTTACCTAATGATTTTTCAATCCCATCATGTAAATATGGATCATAAAATATGACATTAAATCCAAACACTTTTGCTCGCAATGCTACTGCTGATCCTACTCGACCAAGCCCGACAATTCCTAGAGTATCCCCGCGAATTCTAGCGGAGCCCGTGGCAGCGTCGCGCAGAGCCTCTGGTCCACTCACTTTCTTTCCTTCCCGTACCATATTAGCTAACCAATAAGTTCTTCTATATAAGTTCAAAATCAGACATATTGTGGAATCTGCCACTTCCTCTACACCGTATCCCGGCACATTACACACTGCAATACCTGTAAATAGGAAGACACATGCAGGGCACAAGGTAAAAGAGAGTCAAATCAAATTGACAATCAACATTTTCTACTTTATGTCTGCACAAAACCCTAAGGTTTAACTACTATATACTGATTAGAATTGTCTCAATTCTAATGAGTAGTCACACCATAAGGTTTGGTGCAGACATTATGATTTTAGTTTTTGAAACACTCCCCGTATCTGGGGCCCGGTGGTGGCATCTCACTTACACCGTTACATCATAATTATGAACTAAGAAACAAGCCTAATCTTCACTCATTAACCTCTACAGTGAAAATTTCAAGTGGAATTTTACCCTATTTCTGACTATTTGGGGATGGTTTTACAATGTATTGAAAATGACGAACAGTGTAGAAGCTGATCAAATGGTTTCTACAGAAGCACTCTGATCTGGGTCTATATTGTTTGCAAAGGGCAAATGAAGTCTTGTCAGAATTTCTAACTTAAGCCCAACATGATCTGATTTCTTCTCTTGAATTTCACCAATTCAAGCTGCCATTATGTCAACAAACCAGTTGAAACAGTACCCTTGCTCTATGCAAACAGTGTAGATCCTGATCAAAGGGCTTCAAAAGGATCAGGGTCTTTCATGCATGCTTTAGACAAATGTTTGCAGAAAATAGTTTTTCCTTAAACAGTCATGAATAAGAAATATTTTCTATATCCTAGCAGATGGAAGCTTAAAGCAGGCTGAAAGTCAAGCAGAATGGGCCTTCAAGTTGTCACCTGCCTTTCATCAGAACTACAATCAGGCTTATAGAGCTTATGCAGGGCTCAAATTCAGAGGGGGTAAATTTAACAAATCAAATACTTTCCTCATTTTACCACCAAATCCTATGGTGTTACTACTCATTAGAATCGTCTCGAAGAGAAGATTCTAATGAGTAGTGACACCATAGGGTTTAATTGACTCCCCTTATCTGGAGCCTTGGGGCCCGTATTACTGAACTACTTACGCAAAATTTCTGCTTAAGTCAAAATCGTTTTACTCTTATTTTTCGATCATAAACGTTTGCAAACAGCAAATAGCCAGATCAGAGGACGCGCTAAATCTGGCTATTTGCTGTTTGTAGCAAGTGATAATAAAGAATATATATTAAAAATTAAAATTTTGACTTATGCAAAAAAATTGCGTAAGTAGTTCAGTAAAACGCGCCCCTGGTTTATGGTGTTGGGAATGTTGGAATTCAGGCCACAACATACCTAGCTCTCCTGCTGCCTTTACATCGACATTGTCAAAACCACTACCTATCCGCACAATCACTCGCAGACTCTTGAATTTCTCCAGGTCCTCCTTGGTCAGGGTTATAGAATGCCACATCAATGCTCCAACTGCTTCATTTAATACCTGCAAACAATCACAAGGTTCCTCTACAAGCTTTTGTCATTACCTTTTTCTAATATTAACGATTTAATTCATTGAAATTCTATTCACTCTGTTATGAATAGTTATCCTGTTTTAATAAACTGCCATAGCAATTGTTTGGCTTGACTTTCAGTTTGCTTTAAGCAGCCACCTTAACTCTTTCAACACTAAGTAATTCTTTTGAGTTATAACTTCTCTTGTGGATCTTTTTAAGAACCAAAACATGAACCAGTCTAATAAATTAGCAAACTGTGTAGACCCTGATCAGAGGGCTCCTATGTAATGAGTATATTTTAAACAGGTCAAAGGTGTTGAAAGAGTTAACTTTTTACCAATAGCCAGTTTCTAGTTTTGAAGACAGGTGACCATTTAAAGCAGGTTCAAAGCAAAGCAAAATGAACCAGACGGCAAAATTCTGCTTTACTTTCAGCCTATTTTAATCTATCTACTGCTAATATTTCTAACACGCAAATTCATTACTGTACAAGGCATTTACAGACTTTCTCGAAACGCTTATGTAATATTTCAACACAGCGATAGTCAGTGCGAGCGCACTATCACTATCATTCATTTGAATGTGTAGCCGCTCAAATCAATTCCAAAACTATTCCCCTACTAGACTGCATATAACTTGTTTCTTTACTGTTTAAATCGTGGTAAGAGTATATCGTTTTGTGTTGGCAAACGTATGTACTGGGTTTGACAGAAGGATGCAGTATATATTGTTTACTGTGGGTTTAAAAATCTACTTGTTTACCATGAAAACTCATATGTTTACCATATAAACAGTATATGAAAAGCGAGGAAATTGCATAAACTTTACAATAAAATTGTCTGTTTCTTGGTAAAAATTCCAATTCATACTTACGCCAGACAAAACAATATCCCTGCTTTGTTTAGATATCAAAGGGGAGTAATTAGACTGATTCTGAGACAGATAAATAGGAATTGTCTTTCGTGTCTTGCGAATATGGCCGACTGAAATTATGCAAGCTAGTTTATACATGCAAGGTGACACTATTTTTTACAGTGAAGGAATAAATCAAAAGGTATCAAAATGTAGATCTTCACTTTTGACATGCAGGGGAGTTTAACTCTTTCCTTCCTGAAACTTTAAATGGACAATTCCAGTTTAGATTTTAAAAGTCTAGTCCATTTCCGACTTTTAAGGGTTGTTTTTGTCCATTTTTGGCATTATGACAAACAGTGAAGACCCTGATCAGAGGGCTCCTTTCGGAGCCCTCTGATCTGGGTCTTCACTGTTTGCACAGGACAAGTGTACTATTCACATGTACACTGCTTGAAAAGGACGCCTATATAGGGTTCAAAGGGTTAACCTTGTGTTGATAGACAGCGATTTGTCATGAACTGATGGACAACTTACTTTTTCATGTATTTCTGACGTAGATTGGGCGTCACAGAAGGCAACTGTTGCCACATCCTTGAGGATGGGCATTTCGACGCTGCAATCCCGCCCATCCAAAAGGGCTATCAGAGGACGGGGATGCATAGGCCCATTGGGTATTGGTCCTCGGATTGCCACTGAAACAACGTAACTGCTTATAACATTTTGATACATGTATGGCAATTATAATAAATCATACAAAATGAAACACAAAGCATTTAAAAGTGTTCAAGGTTGCCTAAACCTCTGTTTGGTTCCCGACAACAGGGCTCCAGATAAGCGGGAGTAAACTGAACAAATCCAACATTTTCTCACTTGTTTCAACACCAAAGCCTATGGTGTTACTACTCATTAGAATCGTCTTGAGATGATTCTAATGAGTAGTGACACCATAGGGTTTAAATCAGAAATAAAGATTTTAGTTTTTGACATACTCCCCTTATCTGGAGCTTTGCTGACGATATGTTGATTAACTTAGCATCTCATCTACACCCAACCCGTTTACAAAGGTTATCCCAATTTCACTGCGAGCATGCAAAATGATTAATCAAAAGATGATGAAAATTAGTTCTGTCACAAGTACCAACACTATACATGTAGGTGCACAAAATTAGTTCTGTCACAAGTACCAACACTATACATGTAGGTGTCAACATTTAATCAAACAGTCTACAAATAACCTGAACCTGATACAAGACTCTCTTCCTCATAGCTTTTCTTAACCTCTTACCCCATATATACGCCTTTAATGTATTCCTCCACATAAGAAAATAGTTTTAATTTAAACAGTTATGAAGATGTTTTGAAAGAAATCAATTCTATATTCTAGCAGATGGTAGCGTAAAGCAGGCTGAAAGTAAAGCAGAATGTGCCTTAAGGCACATTCTGCTTTACTTTCAACCTGCTTTACGTGGTCAACTATTTTCAATTTCAGAAACAGGCTATGGGGTAATGGTTAAGTGTTTATAACACACAGTTTCTTTAACTCATTACATGCTAAGTAGTATTGTCGTTTGCAACAATTATCATGCCATTGTTCTGAAAATGTCTTTATATGCATTTATGTAGAGTTGTCTACCCTAACCCCTTTCATATATATATATGTAAGTTGCATGCCTCTACACATTAAAGATCTATCAATGACCTATCCCAGCATCCATTATTCTTAATTTATTTGTTTATTTGTTTTGATTTTTCGTCGCTTTCAACAGTATTTCAGTCATATCGTGACGTCCAGCTAATTACAGGTGGAGGAAGACCCCAGAAGTCATTTATGCACTGTTTCAGACACAAATCGGTAACTGGGTAGAACCACCGACCTTCCGCAAGTCAGCTGGAAGGCTTCCCCATCCATTATTCGTAAGCCCACATGCGTAAAGCAGAAACTGCAACATGGCGGTTTGAATCCTGATGAGACCCAAGGTAATGCTGTAATCATGTTTTTGATGCTAAAAGCTAACATGGAAACAGATTACCCTTTCATCCATAAAAGCATTGGTATTGCAGGGCCCCAGATAAGAGGGAGTAAACTGAACAAATTCAACATTGTCTCACTCAATTCAGTACCAATCCTATGGTGTTACTACTCATTTGAATCGTCGCGAAGAGACAATTCTAATGAGTAGTGACACCATAGGGTCTAATGCAGAAATGAAGATTTTACTTTTTGAAAAACTCTACTTATCTGGAGCCCTGGCTTACTCTTTCATCCATAAAAGCATTGGTTTTTTGCTATTTGGAAAAGTTGTTACTTATGAGAGATTATTTCAAAATAGTGATCCATATGAATATTTTGCTTTACTTTCAATCTGCTTTAAGCTGTCACCTAACAACATCAATGAAGCTTTAGTTGAGTGCATTTATATATTGAGTCTTTATTGCAGTTTATACGGAGAGTGACTGTTCCCTGGGACCTATGTACAGTGGAGAATCTGTTATTCTTTCCCGTTTAAACGCAAACGTACGCAAACGCAAAGCACTAAAACGTAGAAAAGAACAACTTTTTGACAATTCTGATATTTCATGTTTATCTTGGTGGCAAACAGTTTGGAGCCTGATCAGACGCCGGGTTACCCGGCGTCTGATCTGGCTCCAAACTGTTTGCACTGCAAATAATAGTTTTAGCGTAAACGCGTTTATTGGGAAAGAATAACAGATTCTCCACTGTACTTGATAGAGTTAGACTACTGAACTCCTTTCCTCCCTGAAACTTCAAATGGACAATTTTACTTCCCAATCTAGCCCTGTACACTTTTTACTATTTGGGATTGTTACTGTCAATTATTTTATTTTTTTTTTAGGTACAGTTTGCAAATGATATATATACACATTACTAAACAGAGGATATGGTGTCTACACATACTTGCTCCCGGCACGTCGAGTCTCGGTCGCTTAACAGGTTGAAACGTCTTGCCGTTTTCCATGTATTGTGGAGACGACTCCACTTGAAATTCAGTGGCAGACCAGATTTAGCATTCACCGTTCACACACCTAGCCAGATCTGAAACACACAGAAAATAAAATATACTTCAACAACCATAAACATGAGAAAATAATATACACTGATTGCATCCCACTGATCCCTGATTGATGGCATGATACCATACCCAGTCACATTAATTAGAAATTGACAACGGTTTCACCAGTAACATATTGACAACGGTTTCACCTGTCACATATTGTTGTAGCAAGTACTCATCTTTTAATCCATTACCCCATAAATATGCCTTTTGACGCCTCTTATTTACTCCTCAACTAAAGAAATTAGTTTAAATTCATACAGTCATGAACATGTATTTTCTATAGTCTAGTAAATGGTAACTTAAAGCAGGCTAAAGGCGCATTCTGCTTTACTTTCAACCTGCTTTGAGTAGTCACCTATTTCAAAACTAGAATCAGGTTATTGGGTAATGGGTTAAGCATAACTAAATTTCAAAAGTTCAACGTTGGTAAGCCCATTTTAACTTTGAAATATAGAAAAATATGACTTAGGTCAATTGGTATTTATCAAGGTTTGACTGTATATCAGTTCCATAGACTGGACAAGAGGACCTTAACCCTTAGCCTGCCACTCACGACTATAGCTCCATATGCAAACAGCTTGGATCCGGATGAGACGCCGAGTAACTCGCAGGGTTTTCCCTTGCATTTTGTAAATGAGAGTCCTAAGGACCCTCAAACCTTTCACTTTGAGAGTCCCTCAGCATATTTGGGGGTCCCAAATTAATTAAATTTGTAAATGCATTACAATGTTGACAAATAAATTGCAAAACCTTTGTAAACTGTTTAACAGTGCAAATTTATGATTAATCTCTGATGGTATATGAAGCATACCCTACATCAGTATCTACATATCTGAGAATTTGAGGGTTTGGAGTAAAATGTGGTCAAATATTTGAGGGTCCTGGGGACTCTTGGGGTTGGACAAATAAGAGTCCCAGGTGACAGAATTGCGTCCAAGATGCAGGAAACCTGCGTCCGGGAAAACCCTGAACTCGACGTCTCATCCGGATCCAAGCTGTTTGACACCCGAACAACATTTTCAGCAATTTTGAGCAACTTTGAAGCACTTTGAAACTTGAAGCAGACGTGAAATATAGCAGACGACAATTTATTTGGAGGGCTAAGGATTAAGCAGAAAACATTCCATGTTATCATTAATAAATGTCTGCGACTGAATGCCCGGATATTATCCATACAGACTCGATAAGTAGCCAGTTACTTTATCCTTTACCACTCTATGGTGCACTTCAGGACAAGCTTTGCAAACAGTCTGGATCCAGATCATGACAACATGCCGAGCAACCTGGCGTCTCATCAGGATCCAAACAGTTTGTCGATTAGCTTGTATTTCAAAAAGAAAGGGTAGAAAAATCACCTTTGCAATTGCTGCAAGCGAATTATTACAGAGGCTGCTAGGCTTACATGGTTAAAGGCCGACCTGAAGTTTCAATTAGCTACTATATACCTTTAAACTGCTGACCTGCCAAACTTTTCACTCATTCACCCCTGACATTTAATAGACAATTTCAATTTCCAATTAAATCCATTCCATTTCTGACTATTTAGGGTTGATTTTTAACAAAATATTGCAAAATGACGAACAGTGCAGACCTTGATCAGAGGGATCCTGCAGGAGCCCAATGATCAGGGTCTTCTCTGTTTGCATAGGACAAGAATATTCTTCACAGGTTCACTGTTAATGATGAGTTAATTGGTTGCTAGTGTTGAATGAGATGGGACTCTTCAATTTTCTAAAGAATGACTAGTTTACATTTTACTTATGAGGGGTTTGTCCCTAAATATTTTCAAATATTTGGCGTACAGTGTAGACCCCTGACCCTGTTTTCCAATTCTATATATACTTGCTTGTTTCTAGCACAGTTAAGGGTTAAGCGACAACCTGTCATTTCATATGTACATTGAATATTCAGTATATTGATAAAGCCATAAAGCCGTGAATAACCATTTCCTAAAACATTTATTCATGGCATTTTGTGTCTCTATACATGTATAAGATGTCTGCTATGCAATTTGCCATAAAATCCCTTTTACTCATCATCCCCTGAAACTTCCAATGGACAATTCCAGTTTGGTGGTCCATCTTAAGACTATTTAGGGTTATTTTCGGTAATAAATTGCAAAATGCCAAACAGTGAAGACCCTGATCAGAGGGCTCCTGCAGGAGCCCTCTGATCAGGGACTGCACTGTTTGCTTAGAACAAGTGTACTCTTCACAGGTACACATTTTGTAAAGGATGTATATATGCGTCACCAGTGCTCAATGAGCCCTTTCCCACATAGCATGTCTCTAGTATTGAATATAGGTGTCCACCTAAAGCAGGTTGAAAGTAAAGCAGAATGCGCCTTAAGCACATTCTGCTTTACTTTCAGCCTGCTTTAAGCTATCAACTGCTAGAATATAGAAAATATTTTGTATGATTCATAATTTATTTATGACTGTATAAATTGGAACTATTTTCTTCAGTGAAGGAATAAACTTAATGCGCTAAAAGGCGCTTCTATGTGGGAAAGGGTTAAATGGGATAAAGAAGTTACATGTTGGCAGATTTTCCCTGTCAAGTCTTCAGGAGAAACATACGAAAAAGTTAAAACAGTCTTATCATAGCAGAACATTTTGGCTGGCAAGTAAGTAGACGGCTGGCACATACATGTATATACATTACAGTTGAACTTCGATATCTCAAACTTGGTTAACTCAAACTAACTGATATTTCGACACATGAATTACATTATTTCATGTTCAGTTCAGCCATGTTTTAACTTTGAACTACGGGTATGTTCAACATAACCAAGTTCGAGATATTTAAGTTCGACTGTAATTCAAAGGTAACCTGCACTTCACTACTGCCGGTGTGCTGGTATCAGGACACAATACCACACAGGCATAACCCTCAGCCTGTTACCCTAGGCTCTAGTTCTGAAAACAAGTGACTACTTAAAGCAGGTTGAAAGGAAATTAGAATACTTTACTTTTAGCCTGCTTTAAGATCCTTCCACTAGAACCTTATTTATATGTAATATTTCGTATTCATTTTGCATATTCACTGTTTGTTGCTCTAACCCTGTTTTTAAAATGAAAATTTTGAAATTTCTCATTAAACAAGAGCTGTCGGAGAACAGCAAAGCTCGCCTAATTAAACCTTTCTTAAATAGGTAACTATCAAAAGAAAAGTGTATCAGTACATTGATATTCAAGCCACAGGGAACCTCCATTCAAAATATCAACTTCCTAATGCAAATATGTCATGTAGTATAAGTGCATTCCAACACTTACTCCTTAACTAACTTTGAAATTTCAGTCCCAAAACTCTAAGTCCACAAAAGGTGTAATTTTGACTAAATTTAAACTTTTTAAAAAAAAATAACTACGCAACTTCAATGTTCAACCCAAGGGCACCTCCATTCCAAATATCAGCTTCCTAATACAAATATTTCATGTAGTATTAGTGCATTACAACTCTTACCCTAAAACTTTAACCATGAGAAATCAGCCGAAAAACCTAAGTCCTCAACAGGTGAAATTTTGACTAAATTTAAACTTTTTTAAAATTTTAACTACGTAACATCAATGTTCAACCCACAGGGCACCTTGATTCCCAATATCAGCTTCTTAATACAATTATTTCAAGTAGTATTAGAGCATCGCAACACTTACCCCAAAACTTTAACCATGAGAAATCAGCCGAAAACCTAAGTCCACAAAAGGTGAAATTTTGACTAAATTTTAACTTTTTTTTAAATTTAAACTACTCAACATCAATGTTCAACCCACAGGGCACCTCCAATCCAAATATCAGCTTTCTAATACAAATATTTCATGTAGTATTAATGCATAACAACACTTACCCCAAAACTTTAACCATGAGAAATCAGCCGAAAAACCTAAGTCCACAAAAGGTGAAATTTTGACTAAATTTAAACTTTTTTTTTAATTTTAACTACACAACACCAATGTTCAGCCCACAGGGCATCTCCAATCCAAATATCAGCTTCCTAATGCAAATATTTCATGATGTATTAGTGCATAACAACACTTACCCCAAAACTTTAACCATGAAAAACCAACGCCGACGCCGACGCCGGGGTGATTCCATAAGCCCCCCCATTCTCCGAATAGGCGAGCTAAAAATAGTAGCGGATGACAATATTAATAAGAGTTAATATTAGTTAATAATAGAGTTACAATGCTACCAGTATAACTTTTACCATGCTGAAACAAATGTATGTAAATTTTTGGGAACACCTTTTAAACGTAAAAACTGCAAGAGTTACTATTTGTGTTTATTCTGCTGCAGATCAGAATTTGACTGTTTAACATTTGTATGTAATTGCAACAAAAACAGCCAGTTTAACAATTTCAGAAGGTCATAGATTTAGCCGCTGTCATTTTATCCTTGACATTTTTCCAGCAACCAAAGGTTTAATTAGACACCAGACAGGTGAACAATGGACAAGGTGTGGCTTACATATAGGGGTACACTTCACTCTCCTCAACACTTTGCATGTTGGGCTATATTTTTTATCTGTAAAAATTGTCTCCAGCACCTTTTTTAAAAATATTGTTTTCTAAATTTCTTTTTAAAAAAATAGGATCAGAGTATCAAACAGTTTGAATCCTGATCCAAACTGTTTGAAAGGGTAATCACTATGGGACAAGTCCGCAGCTAGCTTGGTGAGAGTAATAAATTTGTCATCTGCTACTGTTCTTAAATAATTCTTTCTAAAAATTAAATCTATTAAAACTAAAACTATTTTTATAAGTGGAGGAATAAATTTAGGATGTAAAGATGAGTATCTAAGAGGTAAAGAATGCAAAGGCTGAAGCTGAATAGAGGTACCCTTCAAAAACAATAGTGTTAACCCTGAGGCATCATGCTAATTAAGCGCAACTTGGCTAACAGCTTTGATCTAGATCCGATGCCGCGTTTAGCGGCATCTGATCTAGATCAAAGTTGTTTGCCACTCTTATTAATATTTTCTTAAGTTTAAAAAAAGATCAAAATTAATTATCATTTTCGCAGACGATGTACTTTTTGCAGACGACAATTCAGCATGATCAGTGTTAAGTTCATTGGTACTGAAATTCTCTGTGAAAATCCTGTTGTTTTTTTCACCTGGCAGCTCGCATGTAACAACCTGCATGCTAACAGACAGGTAGAGGGGAAAGTGTTCCAAGAATTGTTGGAAAGCAGGAATTATATACATGTACACTCATTACACCATGAAAACATGGAGGAAACGTCAGTTTGGTTCTATTTCCGACAAAAATAGCTCCTTCGCTAATTGATGTAAACCAGGTTGACACTCGAAGCTAAATATTTAGTGACAAGTCCTGTCAAAACAACATGCAATTCTGAAGAACAAGCAGAAGCCCTTTCTGTAGCATGTCACAAATTTATAACAGTCCTCGAAAGGATATAGGTATGTAAAGTTATGTGAACCAGATTGAAAGAACCCACTGACCCAAGCTTCCATCTACAACACAGCCATCTTTTAAACCTGTCTCTAATTGCTCTTATCACATTGTTATTTGTCCAAAAGGTGCAAACTGAATGGCAAACAGTGTTGACCCTGATCAGACTGCTCCTAAGGGAGCAGTCTGATCAGGGTCAACACTGTTTGCTCAGGCATGTGTGTCCTAACGCTTAGGATCATTACGGCAATTTCACAATATATATATGCATTTGTCTTCAGGGCTCCAGATAAGGGGAGTATTTCAAAAAATTAAAATCTTTATTTCTGCATGAAAGCCTATGGTGTCACTACTCATTAGAATCGTCTCTTTGAGACGATTCTAATGAATAGTAACACCATAGGATTGGTGCTGAAATAAGTTAGAAATTGTTGAACTAGTTCAGTTTACTCCCTCTTATCTGGAGCCCTGTGTCTTTCTTGGAGTAGAATTGCTGGAATTGCCATGTATCAGAAGCTTACTGCTGACACCACAATTTATTACTCATATTGTACAGTCAACCTCTCGAACATCACATACAGCAATACAGATAGTAAGAAGTGAATTAAATATTTCCAATATCTTCTCTTTAATGTCTGCACCAAAACCATATACTGCGTATAAGATGACAACTGATTAGAATCATCTCTCCGAGACAATTATAATAATGAGTGTTCATACAATAACTTGAATTTATAGGGTAAGATGCAAACATAAAGAATCTCGATTTGAAAATACTCCTCTTTATCGTGATTGAGCTCTGCACATAGCTGCTCAATGTAGAATGAAGGTAATGCGGAAATGAGCTGTCTGCATTACTTGTGTCCTGCATTAAGCTAGCTAGTATTAAAGCCTGCAGATGCATCATCTTCTGGCAACACACGTAGGTCTGACTGTTCTGTACCGAAGTATATGGCATGAGGAAATGTTTCCAGACAGTTCTGCTGTTCTCGTGGCCGCTGTCTATGGTATATACATGACTATATATACATGGCGGTACAGCTACAGTTGACATTGGTGGCTTTTTAGCTGCCTGCTCATATTGGACAGACATGGTAAGGTAGGAACGAAGATCAATACGTTTACCAATACTATCACCACCAAATACCGCAGACTGGCTGCTTTATCGTATGTGTTTCCACAGATTCATTGGCGCTTAACATCAGTTAAGTCTTTAACAGACAAAACTTACATACACTAAATTTAACCCTTAACCCTTTCCCCCATAGAAGGGCCTTTTGGCAAATATGACTTATTCCTCCGCTGAAGAAAATAGTTCCAATTTAATCAGCCATGAATATCTATTATAGGGAATATATGTTTTATATTCTAGCACATGATAGCTTAACCCTTTCCCCAATAGAAGAGACTTTTAATGTTTTGAATTTATTCCTCCACTGAAGAAAATTGTTCCAGTTTATACTCTCATGAACAATTACCATAACTTTTTTTTTTATATAGCGTGGTAGATGGTAGTTTAAAGCAGGCACATTCTGCTTTACTTTCAACCTGCTTTAAGTGATCACCTGTATTTAAAGTTATAAAAGGGTTATTGGGTAAAGGGTTAAAGCAGGCTGAAAGTAAAGCAGAATGCGCCTTAAGGCGCATTCTGCTTTACTTTCAACCTGCTTTAAGAAGTCACCCATATTCAATAATAGAAATAAACTATCAGGTAAAGGGTTAAGAGGGCAAGTAAACTGATCCTATATTGAGTACAGAGTTCCTGATTAAAGGAGCTAACTGAACAAATCCAACATTTTCTCCCTCATTTCAGCACCAAATCTTTTGGGGTGCAACTACATATTAGAATAATCTCATAAAGGCAATTCTAACGAGTAGTGACATCATAGAGTTTAATGCAGAAATAAAGTTTAGTTTTTCGAAATACTTCTCTTATCGTGAGCCCTGTTGAAAGCCTCAGGTAGACATCAGTTTTAACCAAGTACCCCATAACTATGCCTTTACTTTATTACTCCACAGAAGAATAAAGTTCAAATTTAAAATTGTCATGCATATGCACTCTAAAAAATAGTTTCTATATCTTAGCAAAATGTGTCTAAATGCACTCTGCTTTACTTTCAACCTGCCTAAGGTCGTCAACTATCTTCAAAACTAGAAACAGGCTGAAAGTTCCCTTTGGAGCTTTCTGCATTGCAGACAGCCACTAGTCTTCAATAACAAATCTCTATACACTATAACCTCTCTATAACGGCCACTAAAACGAGGGCTAATCAGTGATTCAGATTGGGCCCGGCCATCGGCAAATTGCCGAAAGAAAATGAAAATGGCCGAGAAAAAATCTTTTTGTCGGACATAAGGGCCGGTAGTTTTAAAGATTGGCAGACACAATGGCCGGTAGAATTTCCGCTGAATACGACAACAGAGACGCAGATAAGCTTCGTTTTGTCTTTTTAACTAATTAATTTCAGGAAAAACGAATTGATTTCAAATTCTTATCGTTCATCAAAAAGGGAATACGAATTGTGCTCTGAGATGTGTCGTTGTAAGGATTGATTTCCGTGTGGTAAATATTTACTTGCGCACCGTTAGAAAAAGGGAGGTTACTGTGCACTCAAAAATATATCTATATATATGAACGATAAAATCAAAGTTGTCCGAAAATAGTGTTTGGTAGAAAAACTGTCAACAAAATATTAAAATCTAAACGTGGAAGAGTCAGATAAACGATAGACAGTTGAAAATCAATGGTTGTCAGCTTTCGTATTTAAAAGAAAACAAACAAGGTAACAAACACCTAATAAAAATGTTGGCAGTTTGTTGAACGATTTAATTTCAAACGCTGCTGCATCGGTGGAGAAAAAACCTCAGAAGCGGCGAACTTTTTAGATTCTTGAAAATCGTAATTTCACATATCAGTACCAATTACGGTAGCAAGTTTCTGTTTTAACAAGATGATTTAGATTTAAATAAGGTTTGAGCCGTTTGATTATGGCCTAGACTTTTTTTTTCTTTGGGACAGAATGGCCGAAAAAAAAATCATCATTTTATCATTTAGGACATGTGTCCTTTAGTTAGTAGGCCCAATCTGAATCACTGGCTAATTGATTATATAATGACAGGTGACAGCTTAAAGCAAGGTGACAGTAAAACAGAAAGCTCCTAAAGGAGCTTTCTCTTTTACTGTCACCATGCTTTAAGCAGTCCCCTGTCGAATGAATGAATAGTGTTTTACGGCCCATCGACACAAAAAGGTCATTTAGAGCCGAAAGTCCCCTGTCGAAAACACCTAGTAAATTATCACACTTTAGTAGTTGTTATAGAGAAGTTTTACTGTAGATATTTTATCTTGAATTATGTGTTACATGATCAAGTCCTCACTGTATATTTACTGACATGTACAAACCAATCATCTCTTGTACTTGGTCGATACCGTTCATGCATCAACTCTTTACATGCTAGCAGCAGAATCGTGATTATCTGTGCAAACAGCTTGGATACTGATGAGTCGCCACATTACAGCCTCTCATCAGGATCTGAATTGTTTGACACTCTGACCCTGTTCTGAAAAGAAATTTTGCAAATTCTTTTTTTTAAGAACAGTAGCAGACGACAATTGTTGCAGATGAGAAATTTACCCAGCATGCAAAGAGTTATTTCTGAAGCTGCAAACTACCATTTCACTGGCACTCTTATAAAAATTTTTTTCACAATTTACTACCAAAAATCTCAACCATTCCAGAATTTACTTTCTCTTTTACAAATGAAAATTACATAAAAACATCATTGTCTTCAGTGCAATGCAAAAACCTCTTCTTTAAGTTAGCGACCAAAAGTGGTTACTAGCAAATTGAGAGCGTGCCTATTTTGTGCTCGGAAGCAATGCACTAGGAAATCAATAAATGACATCGTTCCATATTTTGTCAGGAGACTAGTGTTGTTGTTACATGGTCTAATCATTGGACTGGGTACTTCAGAGCAGACAGTCGCGCACTGACAATCATTGCGTCTCCAAAGTGTCGCTCGCTCACGAAGCTCCGGATAAGTCAACTACAGTATAACCTCTCTAATACAACCACTAAATTGTGTTAATTATTAGGTGTTTACGACATGTGACAGCTTAAGCTGTCACCTGTATATATTGTCACCTTACCTTAACCCTTTCCCCCATAGAAGCGACTTTTAGCGCATTTAATTTATTCCTCCGCTGAAGAAAGTAGTTCCAATTTAATCAGTTGTGAATAAATATTATAGCTTATATTCTATCACATGGAAGCTTAAAGAAGGTTGAAAGTAAAGCAGAATGCGCCCTAAGGCGCATTCTGCTTTACTTTCAACCTGCTTTAAGTGGTCATCTATCTTCAATACTAGAAATAGGCTATCAGGTAAACGGTTAAGCTGTCACCTGTCTTCATTGTCACCTTACCTTAAGCTGTTACCTGTCTTTTATACATTCAATTAGCCTTTGTTTTAGTGGTCGTAATAGAGAGGGTTTTACTGTATCTCAAATACTAACATCCTTGTCTCAATCCTATGATATGACTACTCGTTAGAAGTAATTCCCTTTGAGACAAAGATTTTAAAGTTCTTTTTCAAACTCTTTGCATGCTGGGTAATTTTCTTGTCTCCAATAATAGTCGTCTGCTTATGTTATGTTCTATAATTAGAATTTTCAAAATTTCTTTTCAAAAGGGTCCGAGTGTCAAACAGTTTGGATCCTGATGACACGCCATGTTATGTCTCATCAGGATCCAAACTTTTTGCAAAGCTTATCATGGTTTCACTGCTGGTATGCCAAGTTCCATTTACCCTTGTCATGCTGAATTGCTATCTGCATCAAATATATCGTCTGCGAAAATTAATACAAAAAAGTTTTTAAGCTTTTCGAAGTTATGAAAGGTTGAAGATGAGTGGCAAACAGTTTGGATCCAGATCAGATGTCGCATTATGCGACGTCTGATCTGGATCCAAACTGTTTGCAAATGTAAGCAAAGTCGTGCTTAGCATGTCAAGGGTAAAACCCTCTAACATGCAGTCCTGAAACTAGTCAGCTACTGGTGGGGAACATTATGGATTTTAATATTTTAAATATTATCTATATCTGGAGCAATGTAAAACAGATATACAAGGACTACAAGCAGTACCCATCATTGCTTGAGAAGTTTGAGTTACCTCCCTTGAAAATCCTTGGTACACTTGCTAAAATGTGCAGCCTGCTTTTCCTTTATCTTCCCTTGACCCAATAGTGAACATTTCTAAATTTGATGGCAGGAGACTTCTTAATACAGGTTGAAAGTAAGTCGGAGCATAAGAGTTGAGGCCTATTTTGCTTTACTTTCAGTCTGCTTTGAGTTATCATCCATAAAAAGGAAATATTTCTTATGGTGCATATTCATGTATTCTGTATGAAGTTGAACTATTTTCTTTGGTGAAGGAATGAAATTCAATGAAGTGTGTGAAAAGGGCATATCGATGGGTTAAATCCTGAATTAACTAAATACCTCTTAAAGATGTCTTTTTATGCCCTAAATATATGCTTCCACTAAAGAAAATGGTGTTACTATTTATTAGAATTGTCTCTTCGAGGCAATTCTAATGAGTAGTTACACCACAGGATTTGGTGCTGGAATGCGTTATTGGATTTGTTCAGTTTACTCCCACTTATCTGGAGCTCTGAAAAGAGGAGTTTTACTGTCAGAAGTAAAAGTATTTCTCTACAGAGCCATCTGCTGCTGGGCTAAATACGTGCATGTTACATGCGTAAAATCACGAGCCATTTCCTGGAACACCTGAGGAGGGTTTCTACATGAGCTGGCATTATCTAGGTGCTCCAATATGATGATCGCAGACTGATCCATCTAGCATACCACACATTCTTGCCTCTGTCTACTGAACACAGCACCCCCCCCCCCCCCCCTTATTTCTCTTCTCACTTCAAACTTTCATATTGTGATATTCTGATTACTCCAATGTGACAGGACTCCAGATAAGGTGAGTATCTCAAGAACCAAAATCCTTATGTCTCATGTATTAAACCCTATGGTGCCACTACTCATTAGAATCGTCTCTTCGAGATTATTCTAATGAGAAGTAATTCCATAGGATTTGGTTAGGCTGAGATTTGTTCATTTTACTGCTTTTACCTGGAGCCTTCATGAGATAAATTGAAGACATTAACCCATTAAACCATACTGACCCATGTTGACTCATTGCGCAATATTCTCATACTGACTCATTTTGACACACTTTAATCCATTAGCATGTATTGAGATAAGCATGGATAATTGTTTATCGCTTACGAGTTAATGGGTTAATCTTTCCAATTAAAACGAAACAAAATACAATCACGATGCAGTGAAATGTTGAAAATTACAATTTCTTCAAAATATTAATGATTTTTTTATTCTGTTTTAAGAAGTGAAGAAATGCATCTACACAAAGCACATAGAATCTGAGAGGGTTTATACAGGTTTAACTGTAGTCATAATTTGCCCCTCCATTATTCAGTTATGAAGGAAACCAGTGAAAGAGGACAGACCCTAGCTAAGATAAATGGATCAATGTGTCTGGACAACCTACAGCCTATCTGAGTCCTGACCATGAGAAATATCAAATGGAACTTCCCGTCAAATACAACATGGGCTTGCTTGTGAAGTGTACCCCAAAAGTAGTGCCAGATCAAGCCGAGTTCATATTCCTTTCTTCCATATAGTGCCTGCCTTGCCTCAGTTCCAAATCAACCAAAGGCGCTGGTTGCTTTGGAGGTATGTTGTTGACTGAACAACCAGCACCTTTATCCAACTATTATTGTAACATACAGTACTTCTGTCTGCAAAGGCAGAGGTGGATGCTTAACCCATTACCAACTAATTATGCCTTCAATTTATTATTACACTAAAGAAAATAATTACACTTAATTCAGTCAGGAATATGTAGCATTAGAAATATTTTCTATACTGTAGCAGATGGTAGCTAAACCCATTACCCCATAAAATGCCTTTTTGCGCCTTTAATTTATTCATCAACTGAAGAAAATAGTTCCAATTTATACAGTCATGACTATGTACATGTACAATAAGAAATATATCCTAGCAAATTATAGCTTAAAGCAGGCTGAAAGTAAAGCAGAATGCACCTTGAGCAGGGTTTTCCCTTGCATTTTATAATTGAGAGTCCTAAGGACCCTCAAACCTTTCACTTTGAGAGTCCCTCAGCATATTTGGGGGTCCCAAATTAATTTGATGTGTATAAAATGCCTTACAATGTTGACAAATAACTTGTTTGAACTTGTAAACAGTGCAGATTCATGATCTGATGACATTAGCATACCCAACACCAGCACTCAGGATTTACATATCTGCTGGTTTGGGGGTTTGAAGTAAAATGTGGTCAAAGATTTGAGGGTCCTGGGGACCCTAGGGGTTGGACAAATAGGGGTCCCAGGTGACAGAATTGAGTCCAAGATGCAGGAAACCTGCATCCGGGAAAACCCTGCTTGAGGCACATTCTGCTTTACTTTGAACCTGCTTTTAGTGATCACATATCTTCAAAACTAGAAACAGGCAATGGGGTTATGGGTTAAATCAACTTCATAAGGGTCTACCCATAACTATTGGAATATCACCTTTAAACAGCAGTGGGGGAGATTTTGGACACTGATCACCTATTCTGCAGGCTATAAACCAAATATCCGAATGTCTAGACAATGACGTCCCCACGGAGAAGAGAATGATGAAAACAACAAGTATAGAACTTATATCTGCTCAGTGCCATCAACTGTGAAGAAACAAGCTTCAGGGTTCCAGATAAGGGGAGTTTTTCAAAAATTAAAATCTTTATTTCTGCTTTAAACCATCGGGTGTCACAACTTTTTAGAATCGTCTCAACGAGACGATTCTAAAGAGTAGTAACACCGTAGGATTTGGTGGTAAAATGAGTGAGAAAGTGTTGGATTTGTTCAATTTACCCCCTCTTATCTGGAGCCCTGTTTATACCTTCACTATGCATTACAAAGTGCCATAGCATACCTTTATCATTTCCTCTATTTAAACTTTTCCCCCATAAATAGGTCTTTTTACACCTTTAATTTATTCCTGCTCTGAAGAGAATAGTTCCACTGTAAGAAATATGCTTTGTATTCTAACAGATTGTAGCTTAAAGCAGGCTGAAAGTAAAGCAGAATGCACCTTAGGGCTTATTCTGTTTTACTTTTTAACCTGATTTAGGTGGTCAACTATCTTTAAAACTAGAATCAGGCAATGGAGTAATGGGTTTACCTTAAGTCAAAGTGCGCTTGAACACCATTACCCCTTCCTCTAGCATCGACACCTTCCTCCCCATAAGTGCCTTGAAATGCTTAAAAAAATACCCTGCACTCAGAGCTCAGAAATAGGGAGAGTATTTGAACTATTAACCCATAGTCTGGATTTTTACAGACAGGAGACCACATAATGCAGGTTGGAAGTAAAGCAGAATGCACCTTAAGGCACAAACTGCTTTACTTTCAGCCTGCTTTAAGTTACAATCTGCTCTGATATAGAAAATATTTCTTATGGGTGCATGTTCATGACAGTTTAAATTGGAACTATTCTCTTCATGGGAGGAATAAATAAAGGCGTAAAAATGTGTATTGATGGAGTAAAGGGTTAAATGATATGCAGCTTCATTACTGATCAGAATGCCAGACACTATGTCACTATGCAACGTTTCTAACACATTAATTCTCTCTAAATCAGCCCTAATAGTTTTTATTGATAGAGCGCTTGTAGACATGCAGTTAAGTAAAAATGTCAACACTTTGCATAAATGGTATACAGTTTCAAACACATCATCTGCTACAATCATGTCAACAACATTTTCCCTCATTTTTTTTTTTTTTTTTTTTTTTTACAGAACATGACAAAATGAATTGCAAACTATTGTCGATCGTGAAAAGGAGCAAGGTGTATTGTATTCCATTCTTGAAAATGCTGCTTGCAAGTTTGAACATATGTCACTGTGTGGATGTTTAAAGTGCAACATTATAAAGCAGCCAACGTTTTTCACGCAGGGGCAACTCAATTAGGTAATGGCTTAGTCTTCATAACAGGAAACACATATACAGTCAAGCACCTTGCCATAACCACTTAATGCTCAAACTACTCACTGAGAGTTTTAAAACTTAACCCAGAATGTAGTTAAAAGCAGGGTGAAAGTAAAGCAGAAAGCTCCTAAGGGAGCTTTCTGCTTTACTTTAACCCTGCTTTTATCAGACACTTATTGAATAAAATCCACCTTTTTGAGTGTTGAAATCGGGTTTGTGTTGCTGTATAATCAGTTAGCCACGGAAAACATGTCACATTCTCAACTCATACCTTACAGCACATAATAGATACAGGTTTATAGACATGTAACTAGTTTAACCCTTAACTAGCTGCTACTATTGTATGTTAGCACTGTTAGGAAACAGAAAGAGCTGCCTAATCTGGGTCTGCACTTTTTTTTAAACGGATCCGTCAGACACAAGTCTGCACTCTTTCCTCGAGAAAAGTGTCCTTTCTTTATTAGCTAATGTAATGATCCTGATCGAAAACTGTGTGTAGCTTTGCACCATAACAGATTCAAACTGTTTGACACTCAATATCAAAATTTCTTCATGCAAAATGTCAAAATCTGAAATACATGTACATGTATGGTGATCCATCTCGACAACAACACTCATTGGAAGATAAAGAATTAGTGAGTTGTTATAGGGAGGGAAAGTTAACCATAAGGTATTTGTTCTTTTTGGGCAACAGTGGCAAAGGAGGAAATCGTCATAGGGAGGGAGAACTGTACGGGCCAAGCGACTTCACTATGACTCTACTTTGACTACCTGTGTACATGTATGATTGCGAAGAACGTTTTTAGTTACTCATTCACTGCCTTTTGAAGAGAGACGGCCAATTGAAGCAGGCTGAAAGTAAAGCAGAGTTTGCCTTAAGGTGCATTCTGCTTTACCTTCAACCTGCTTTATGTGGTAACCTGTATTTCAAATCTGGATACAGGCTATGGAGTAAAGGGTTAATAATGACTGGGGAAACATTATGGGAAATATACAGTCGAACTTCGATATCTTGAACTCGCTTAACTTGAACTATCCGATAGTTCGACACATGAACTGCTTTGTTTCATGCTCGGTTATAATATTATATCGAACATACCCATATTTCTAATAGGTTAAAACGTGGCTAAGCCACGTTTTAACTTTGAAATACAGGTATGTTCGACAAAACCGAGTTCGAGATATCGAAATTTGACTGTATTATATCAAAATTACACATAGCTAAATATAGACAAGTTGTGAAGCACAGTTAAATATATATTAGAGAAAATAAGACACAAGCAGGCCGACAGATCAGGCCAATAAAGTAGAAAAGTTACATGTATTCTTTCCCAATAAACATGTTTATGCTAAATCAATGATTTCCTGTATCTATAGAAGAAACTATTTCCTTCAATATTGCAACAAATTAAAGTTGTGAAAAAGCGTATTTATTGACTAATTGGTTAAACACAAGTTTCACAGTACAGTAGAACCTCTCTATTACGACCACTAAGTTGTGTCAAATATTAATCGTTTAAGACAGGTAACTGCTTAAAGCAGTGCGAACGTGAAACAGAAAGCTCCTACAGGAGCTTTCTGTTTCACTTTCACATTGCTTTAAGCTGTCACCTGTCCTTTATCCGGCCAATTAACCTTCTATTTAGTGGTCGTTATAGAGGGGTTCTACTGTACAACTTGATGCAGCAGTGCTGTGCTTACCGTTGTTTTGTCGGTATCTGTTGTTTGTGTATGTCAGCTCCAGGGAACTGGGGTCATGATGGCGAGACACATCAAAAACTACATGACTAACATCATCTGAAACAAAATACACATCTTTGTTACATACATCAGTCACGGCTAGAATACAGGCTCAGTCACATGTAAATACAGTCATACCTCTCTATTGTTACATACATCAGTCATGGCTAGAATACAGGCTCAGTCACATGTAAATACAGTCATACCTCTCTATTACATACATCAGTCACGGCTAGAATACAGGCTCAGTCACATGTAAATACAGTCATACCTCTCTATAACATACATCAGTCACGGCTAGAATACAGGCTCAGTCACATGTAAATACAGTCATACCTCTCTATTACATACCTCAGTCACACTA
Source organism: Gari tellinella (assembly GCA_922989275.2). Lineage (NCBI taxonomy): Eukaryota > Metazoa > Mollusca > Bivalvia > Cardiida > Psammobiidae > Gari > Gari tellinella. The sequence goes on from OV277866.1 coordinate 68,650,474, forward strand.
GAATACAGGCTCAGTCACATATAAATACAGTCATACCTCTCTATTACATACAGTCAAGGCTAGAATACAGGCTTACTGAGTCAGTCACATGTAAAATACAGTCATACCTCTCTATTACATACATCAGTCATGGCTAGAATACAGGCTCAGTCACATGTAAATACAGTCATACCTCTCTATTACATACATCAGTCATGGCTAGAAGACAGGCTCAGTCACATGTAAATACAGTCATACCTCTCTATTGATACATACATCAGTCACGGCTAGAATACAGGCTCAGTCACATGTAAATACAGTCATACCTCTCTATTACATACATCAGTCATGGCTAGAATACAGGCTCAGTCACATGTAAATACAGTCATACCTCGCTATAACATACATCAGTCACGGCTAGAATACAGGTTCAGTCACATGTAAATACAGTCATACCTCTCTACATACATCAGTCACGGCTAGAATACAGGCTCAGTCACATGTAAATACAGTCATACCTCTTTATTACCACCAATAAAACTAAGACTTATTGGTCGTAAACACCTAATAATTAACACAATTTAGTGGTTGTATTATAGAGGTTTTACTGTACAGTAAAAACCCTCTAAACTGTATGCACACTCAGTGTTGTGCCTAGGCTGTGGCGGCTTTGCAGGCATTTTGTTCATGATTGTAAATACAGTCATACCTCTCTATTACAACCAATAAAACAAAGACTAAATGGTTGCAAAAAGCCAGGTGACAGTAAAACAGAAAGCTCCTTTAACTGTCACCTTGCTTAAAGCAGTCACCTGTTGTAAATACCTAATAATTAACAAAATTTAGTGGTGGTAATAGAGAGGTTTTACTGTACAGTAAAACCCCTTAAAACTACATGCACATTCACAAGACCTAGTTATAACAGTCATTAGCACTAAACAGAGCTGGAACCAGGTATATATAACCCTTTTCCTACAGTTTACCCTATACCATACTTAAATATTTTGGGGACAAACAGTCTCTTAAATTATTATATAATCTTCGATACCTAAATTGTAAAACTATTTATTTTAAGGCAGATAGCTGCTTTGGAACATGATGAAAGAAAATCTCTTTTTAGGAACTTTCTGTTTAAGCATTAATCTTGCTTTATCAGCTTACACATGCATTTAACACACTCCATTAACCCTAATTTGACCACATTTATCAATACTGCAAAGGGTTGACTCGACTTGACTTATAAATGCCTATTAACCCTGGTGGAGCATGGGCCACAGACCAATTCCCAAAATCAAGCTATATGTCCTCAACATGGGATATGGTAACAGCAGCAGGTGTCAGCTTTACTTCCTGGTTTACCACCATTCTGCTTTATTTCTTACTTTATTCTCAGCAATCTCCTAGAACAAACACTTAGGATGCCGATTATTCCCCACAATACGTAGGGCATGGTCAGGATCCGAACTTTCTTGTTCGTTAATTGGATACCATTTGTTAATGTTAAACAGATCCTATAAGAATACAATGCAGACCCTGATCAGTAAGACTCATTTCAGCACCAAATTCTATGGTGTTACTACTTATTAGAATTGTCTCTTTGAGATGATTCTTAGGAGTAGTGACACCATAGGGTTTAATGCAGAAAAATAGTTTAATTTTATACAGTCATGATGATGCACTGTGAGAAATATTTTCTTTATTCTAGTAGATGGTAGCTTAAAGCAGGATGAAAGTAAAGCAGAATGCTTTACTTTAGACCTGCTTAAGTTATCATCTATCTTCAGAACAAGAAACAGGCTATAGGGTAATGGGTTAAAGATGAACACAATACTTTCGGAGCACCAGATAAGGGTAGTTTTTCAAAAACTAAAATCTTTATTTCTGAATTAAACCCTATGGTGTCACTACTCATTAGAATCGTCTCGAAGAGACGATTCTAATGAGTAGTAACACCATAGGATTTGGTGCTGAAATGAGTGAGAAAATGTTTGATTTGTTGAAATAACTACCTCTTATCTGGAGCCCTGTACTTTATACAGGTTTGACTGTGCTCTAACAGGAGCAGGGTTTACATGGCTGGTTTCATTGCTGTTTGTGTACAAAACTTCGTATAACTGATGACTGTTTTTTGTTGAATGCTCACAGTGCATGACACAGGATTTTATGGGAGTTCAATATCAGGTTACACTGAACCCATCTTTAACCTGCAAGAGCATAAATGGCTTAATCCGATAAACTACTGCACTGGAGAATAGTAACCGTATCCTCTACTCAGACTTCATGATTGAATTGACTTTTCAACATTACAATAGAGCTGATGTGCATAATTCCATATAGATAATAGAACCTCATACACTTGTATTTTCTTGTGCATTGAGAGCACAATTACACAGCAGAGCTAGGCTTGTTAAATAGTGGGTTTCTATCTATTTGCAAATTGTTCTGGTTAATCCCGCCTAAAAGTTTACCTTCGGTGCCCTCAACCTGTTTTAACTCTTTCCCCTTTTACTTATTGACCCCTGATACTTCATAAGGACAGGTCAACTTTCCAACTGAGTGTAACCATCTTTTTACTATTTAACCCATTACCCCATAGCCGGTTTCTAGTTTTGAGGATATGTGACCACTTAAAGCAGGTTGAAAGTAAAGCAGAATGCACTGTATGTCCCATTCCGCTTTACTTTCAGTGTGCTTTAAGCCTTTATCTGCTAGAATAAAGAAAATATTTCTTACAATTTTAATTTGTAACAGTATAATTTTCAACAATTTTCTTCAGTTTGTTTGATAAGGCGTAAAAAGGTGTATTTATGGAGAAATGGGTTAAGGTTGATTTTTTTTAATAATATACATTGTATGTATGTATTATAAAATGACAAACATTGCAGACTCTGACCAGAAAGCTCCTGTAGGTGTTCTCTAATCAGGGTTTACACTTTTTGCATCAGACAAGACTGTAGCGTACTCATATGTCGAAAACCAGGGCATTATAAGGCAACAGAATTATAAAGCAACACTGAAAAGTGCAACTAGTAGTACCAGCTCAAGGGAAATTCAATGTTCACCCATAAATGCGTTGAATCAATGATCTCAAAGTACCAGAAAGTACAACATTAAGAACAAAGTACAGGGAGACAATGATATCTGATGCTGTAACAAATTGTCCTAAATTACAGACAAACTCTAGTTACAGGACCATACAATACAGAGGTAAAGATCTCCTATTACAACAAGCTGCTGCTGAGACTTAATGATTAACCCTTATAATGCCCAATATTCACATCAACTCATTCATTCTATGATAATTGAATAGCTTGTATTAGGGGTGTGTCCTTTAATAGCTTATTTAACAGTAAGACAAACAGTGCAGACTCTGATCAGTGGGTTCCTTTGAAAGCCCTCTGATCCGGGCCTACAATGTTTTGCAAAAGATGGATATCAAGCTTCAGCACTACAGGTTTAAGTTCCTGCAGGAGCTCTCTGCATTAGTACCAGTCTTCGCTTTAGGTTTTTCAGACCACTTGCCAGAAACAGACAAAAACTGCCTTTTCACTGTTATATGCCAAATTCTGATGCAAATATCATTCATTCCGATACAAATATAACCTGCGCGAATCAGAAACCACCAAACCTGGGCTTCGGGCAAGTGGGTTAAGGCAAAGACTGCATTACCCCCCCCCCCCCCCCCCCATCTAGACTACAATCATACTTTCCTTGATTCTTTATAAAGACTGTTAAACCTGTATTGACCTATACCTATTGCATTAACACTAAATTGCAGGCTTACTTGAAACTACAACTACTTTTCACAGTTTAGATACTGATGAGACACCATTACATGCAGTGCCTCATCATCTGATCCAAACTGTTCACTCTATAATAATAGAAAATAATTTTAGAACATACCAATTGTACCAGAAAATATCACTAAGCCTTCATACTACTTATGATATTCTTTGCAAACAGTTTAGATCCAGATCTGGCCAAATTTAACATATTGTGGCACCTGATCTGAATCTAACAGTTTTTTAACTGAAGATTCTAAATCTGTCAAGTCTATTTTTATTTTTTTTATTTGTTTCTTCAAAAACATGCAGCAACTATTTGAATGTTTAAGGGGTAGGGTGAAAACATTTTCACAATAATCAAAATGGTCTGTAACAGTAATCCTATTACCAAGACTTATAACAGCCTTTCCTTCCAGTACTAACCTTCAGCATGCTATGTAAATGAATGTAAACATTTTCAAATAATATTTAAAATAAATATATACAGTAAAACCTCTCTATTACGACCACTAAATTGTGTTAATTATTAGGGTGTTTACGAAAGGTGACCGCCTTAAGCAAGGTGACAGTGAAACAGAAAGCTCCTTTAGGAGCTTTCTGTTTCACTGTCACCTTACTTTAAGCTGCCACCTCTCTATTAAACAATCAATTAGCCTTCTTTTTAGTGGTCGTAATATCGAAGTTTTACTGTATCTGAAAAATAATCCGTGTCAAAACAATATGAATTCAGATATGATGCCGTTTATCTCCGTGTCTGATCTGGATCTGGATCAAAACAGTTTGCAACAGTTGTCCCAAATTCACCAGCAGCATGCAAAAGGTTTAATGTTGAAGAGAACACTTTCTACCCAGACAAAATCACAAATCAATGCCAATGTTCACATGTATCACTGAAACATTCTAAAGCAATATTCAGTCACCCCAGATAACATCTTTAACCACCGCTCCCCTTACTTCTGCATTCAATGATTGAACCCTAGAATATGACTTCTTGTAAGAATCAACCCTTCAACAGGGCTGCCATTTCTCTGGATTTTCCGAAATCTCTTCGGAATTTTATCGAAGCATATAGATACTTAAATCTGGCTGAAAGTAAAGCAGAATGCGCCTTAAGGCACATTCTACTTTACTTTCAACCTGCTTTAAGTAATCCCGATTGAAAAATAGAAATTTTGGAAATCTTAGGATAGTTCAAGATCAAATTATGCCAGCCCTGCATCAAGAAGTCTAATGAGTAGTCATAGCCCATAGGGTCAGGGCTCCAGATAAGAGGTAGTTATTTCAACAAATCAAACATTTTCAAACTTATTCAGCACCAAATGCTAAGGTGTTACTACTCATTAGAATCGTCTCTTCGAGACGATTCTAATGAGTAGTGACACCATAGGGTTTGATTCTGAAATAAAGATTTTAGTTTTTGAAAAACTACCCTTATCTGGTGCTCTGCATAGGGTTTGGGGTTTAGAAATAAGGAGAAGCAATGCTACTGTAAAATGCCAATATTTACATGTAAATATATAAGTAATAAATTCTACTTCATGAATATTCAAGTAATTTTTTTAAAATTTCAAATAAGTTAACACTCCAATCAATTTAATCCGAAAGAAGAGGAATATAATTAGATATAATTAAAATCAGTGTCTGCTTTAATGCTGAATAAAAGTAATTCAGAATTCTGCATTAACCCATTACCCTGGGCCCATAAATACACCTTTTAACACCTTTAATTTATTTCTCCACTGAAGAACATAGTTCCCATGTATACATTTATGAATATATATCATAAGAAATTATTTCTATTTTCTAGCAGATAATAGCTTAATTAACCCTTTGAACCCTAGTCCCGCATATAGGCGTCTTTTCAAACAGTGTACATGTGATTAGTACACATGTCCTATGCAAACAGTGAAGACCCAGATCAGAGGGCTCCGAAAGGAGCCCTCTGATCAGGGTCTTCACTGTTTGTCACAATGCCAATTTTTAACATTGACAAAAACAACCCTTAAAAGTCAGAAATGGACTAGACTAAAATGGAAACTGGAATTGTCCATTTAACGTTTCAGGGAGGAAAGAGTTAAAGCAGGTTAAAAGCAGTTTAATTGGTCACCTATCTTCAAGACTAGAAACAGGCTATGGGGTAATGGGTTAAAGAAGATTCTAATGAGTAGTCATAACATTGGGTTTGGGTGTAGAAATAAGGAGAAGCAATGACACTGTTAAATGCCAATATTTACATGTAAATATATAAGTAATAAATTCTACTTCATCAATATTCAAGTAAGTTTTTAAAACTTCAAATAATCAAGTTAGCACTCCAATCAATTTAATCTGAAGGAAGAGGCATAGAATTGTCTGCTTTAATGCTGAATAAATTCCCAATTCTGCATTAAACCCCACACCTGCCTTTTGAGACTTAGTTATCTATTGTATGTCCATTCTATGAGTTTCGACTGTAGCCCGGTCCTATACTATACCTCATGTACAAGCCTTCCTATTTATTGATAAAAATTTACAAAGCCATGTATATGTACTCCAGCGGTCACACTGTCCTAAATCCGTATTAAACTGAATAGTCTACCCACAACTGCACTCTTCCTCTACTTAAACAACAAAGAATGTCACGCACACACACACCCGTTTTTCGATATCACACACTGCATGTACAAAAATATCTCTTCCCCCCTTAACTAAAGCGACCTTTTAGCCAAACGTCTGGCAGACCACTGAAGCGAATCAACCCACTAACTTCCTTCTAGCAAACTGAAGTCCTCACTACTATATACATGACACTAATCTCACTTTTAACAGTCCCCAAATATATCACCTGATATCACCATGCACAGTTGAAAAGTTCTGTTAAGACTTACGTCACGTCTCTTAGCGAATCTTCTATGACCAATATATGGGGATATCTAAGCGATGATTTTCTAGAAAGTGTAGTTTTAACGGTCACAATGGCACATTCTCCTCCCTTTATTGATTGATCTTCACATAACCACGGTTCTATGTACAATGTTTAGATAGTATCCGACTCTCAACAAAGGCCTTATGTTTAATCTAGTCTGCACATATATACCATTGCCGTATAAAATGCTATCAAGCAGGCCTGACAGTATTACCAAGCAGCGTAGCAATAGCCAGGTCAGCATCAACTACCGATATACATGTACCAGAACCCCTTTCACCAACTAAGAATCTATCCACTGTCGAAAAATATTCGATCCACTAAATTTCTCAAATAACTACAGTCTAGTTTATATTTATAGCAACAGAATCCAAGCAGCAAACAGTTTGGATCCAGATCAGGCCCCACGAAAGTGGGGCCTTATCTGGACCCAAACTGTTTGTAAAATGTCTTCAATACATGTTTTCATTGATTAAAGGGTTCAATAACTACCAGCCGATAACACAACACCAGCTTCAAAGCACATACAATAATACAAGAAGAGCATTTTCATAGGGCTACATAGGTCAGTAAAAGCTGTAATCAGACCATCTTTTCAATCGCCAATATAGGCTTTTTCCACCTTTAACCTGCTATGCTTTTAATATGGCTATGAAGTGGAAAGAAATTTTGAAAATCCTTTTTTCAGAACAGTAGCAGACAAGAATAATATCGTTACTGACAAAACATTTAGCTTAGCCAGCATACAAAGGGTTCAATAAGCATCTTAACCTCTATATTACATTGGATAACAGTAAAACCTCTATATAACGACCATTAAAAAGACAGCTAGTTGATTGTGTAAAAGACAGCTTAAAACAAGGTGAAAGTAAAACTATTTAAGCTCCTTTAAGCGCTTTTAATTTTGGTAACTTTGCTTTAAGTAGTCAACTGTCTGAAACACCTAATAATGAGCACAATTTAGTCAAATTAGTGATGGTACTAGGTTTTACTGTACCATAGTGATCGTACTAGAGAGGTTTTACTGTACCGAAAAAAACACCTTTCTCCAGGAATGAAGGCAGAATCAAGTCAGACAGGTCCTGTAAGAACAACAATGCAATAGCTGAACAGATAGCTTTAATCTGGGTCTACATGTACTTCAATAGAAGCTAAGAGCAAGAACAGCCTGAACAGGTTAACAGGCCTTTTCATTTTTAGCTTGAATCCACACCATTAAACAGTTCAGATTATGTCTATCGTAAACCCCACAATATTTCCTTAACTACTAACATTCCTCAGAACATGTTCAACATTAAGGTTTACCATTCTTTACAATAAAATTGTCTGTAACAAACAATTTATTTAATTCCCAGTAACTAATTATCAATGAGCAATAATCCAATTATACCATTTAGATGAAGCGGGCAGACAATGCCGCTCCTATCCCCCAAGTCCCCGCTACAACTAAAGCAGTCTAATCTAATAGGGTGGTAAATGTGGTAATGTACATGAGGCCGGAGCTATGTACATGTACTACACGCTGCCTGTCTAGGATTTTAAAATCTAAACTATGTGGCCAATGAATGGTAAACAAGAGCTACTACTCGCTTTGTAGATATGATCCTGCCACCACCTAGGTGAATGCACCAGTGTACATGAAGGCCCGATATCCTTTAGGCGTACACATACACTACCGAGGAATTGGGACTATTTCTACTACTATAAGGTCGGCAGATCACCTGTCTGCTTCCTATTTCAGGACTATCAAAATCTCAGCTAAAACTGAAAGATCATTAGCACCACAAAGGATAACAAAGCATGGAGCTAACTCTATAAATCCGTTAGAATAGAGAAGTGAGAGGCCATATCGGCTGCATAGTGGATATGTCCTCAATGACTGGTCTATTTATAGATTACTCAAGTTGTTTGGCTTGCCCGTTCTACCTGTACAACATTCTGTTTATTGTAAAAGCTAGCTATGTACATGTACATTTCACTTGTAATCCACACACTTTATACACAACTGATACAAGTTCAGCCCTTTATAAAGCTGGGCAATTTCTTCCTCTGCAATAATTATTGTCGTCTGCTGGTGTTCTAAAAATAGAATCTTCAAAATTTGTTTTCAAAATAGGGTCAGTGTGTCACAGTTTGATCTTGGGGAGAAAACACTATGTGATGTCCCATCAAGATCCAAACTGCTTCATGCTGATTTCAGCATGCTAAGAATTAACCCTTTCGATGCTGTTCTTTAAAACAAACTGTCCCACCGGCATGTAAACAGTGGGCCAGTTTATACTGATATTTAGTGCAGGTACAAAGAAAATATTTTTTGAAAACTTGAGAAAAACAAACAATGCAGACCCTGATCAGATATCTCTATTAAATATACTAGTTTTCAGAATAGCAGCGGTTAATAAACAGTGTTAAAAACTCCCAACAAAATCAATATGACCCAGGAATGTACGCAGGAATATAGGCAGAAACATTAGCATGCGACTTGTAGAGATATTGAATGATAGCTGACACTTAATGTACTAAATAGATTTCTTAACCCTTTCAATGCTGTACTTCATAATGGACTATTCCCTGTGTTAACAACATTACAGCTGGTTTTAAGAAAATATTCTAGAAACTATGAAATTCAAACCGTGCAGACCCTGATTCGATAGAGGGATCCTTCAGAAACCCTCTAATCAGGGTTTACAGTGTTTGCCAACTAGGTGTACTAGTTTTGCCAAAGAAAGGACTCAATTTAGGCAAGAAAACAACAACCAAAATTAATACACAATAAAGGAAAACATTTAACATGCTAAAGCATGTCACATTGTTGAGAAATGAATGCTAATAGACATTAATTGTATTACATGTAAATGCATTTCTGTATTGATACCTTTAATTGGTACAAATTAATTAAAAACTTCCTAAATAGTGGATATAATCATCTCTAATTGTAACAGTTCTGAATGGAAAACTAATTGCTATACGTCATGGTATATGAGAATTGCATGTACATAATTGAGAGTTTAACCCATTACCCCATAGCCTGTTTGTAGTTAAAGTCTGTTCTGCCATCTTTGGGCTAGTTTGATGTCAAAGAGAGAGGGGAGAGGATACAGAAAACCTGGGCACTATGCCCCACTATTATTATCCACAGTGTTCTCTGATTATTTTGGATGCCAAGTGTAAAGCACTAATAAATAAAACCTCGATTTATAGTCTCATTTGAAGGACTTGGTCCTGCGGGGCATCTAACTCAAGAATTTAAACTGTAACCTGCAACAAATACATTATTTTACATGTTTAATTAATTCCTCCACTGAATAAAACAGTTCTTTAGTTATAAGAGGCCGGAATTTGCACCATTAAAAATAACTCCTACAACCTAGCAGATGGCAGGTTAAAGCAGGCTGAAAGTAAATTAGAATTTAAAGGTGTATCCTGCTTTACTTTCAATCCATTTTAACTGGACATCTGTCTTCAAAACAAGAAACAGGCTATGGAGTACAGGGTTATAACTTTAAGAACTACAGCGCTCCCTCTCTACAGCGACACCCAATGGGAGACAAAGATTCTGTGCGTTGTTCGGAGGGAGTTATTATAGAGAGGGAAATTTGCTTACTTTGCAAACAGTTTGAATCCAGATCAGACGCCGCATAACGCGGCGTCTGATCTGGATTCAAGCTGTTTGTCACTCGCCATTAAGTTTTTTCTGTCAAAATGTCGAATATGTAACTTTGAGAAAAACAGCAGACGACAGTTTTAAGCAGACGAAATTGCAAAAGTGAAAGTATTAGAAATATAATTGTCTTGTTTTGGAGACAGCGGCAAGAGTCGTTGTAAAGAGGGAGTCGTTGTAAGGAGGGCCGTTGTAGAGAGGGAACACTGTACCTCTGAAACTCAACCAAGAGTTCATGGTCAATTTTCTTTCACTCAAATTTATTGATTTTCTGCAGTCTCAATGATTCAGATTGAAACTCTGTCGCATATAAAATCAATTGTTTTGTTTGTCAATATTCAACCACGTCATTTTTGCGATAATAGCCTCACTGCATAATCATGGCATCAATCTTATGGAACTGAAATTTTGTGCAGATGTTGACGTTCTCATTTTCATAAAACCTCAACAAGCAAACCTACCATAGAAATGCAAACTTTATTCAAAATTCTGACACAGCAAAAGAAGTTTATAAAGTCATTCTTTCTTAACTTTCTAATTATGGATTATAACGATTTAGGGACAGCAAACAATTGAACGCTTTGCTGACAATGAAGGGAAGAGATATTATGGGCAGTTCAAAGGCTGGATTGGTTGATACCAGACAAAGCTGTTGTCACCAGAGAATGCCATGGCTGATGCTAGAACTACAGTCAAACTTGTGCTAAGCCACTGATCAAATAGACAACCCATACATTATAGGCATGCTTTAATACTGGGTGGTTGCTTAAAGACATCTCCTGACGACCTTTTGGTCATAACGTCTTGCCAGATTATTTACTGTCAATTTCCTTGCAAAAAGCATGGGTCTTGTGCATATTGAACCATTGAATCGTCTTATGTGAGACCGGACCATTATATTTGATAGTTTGGTTAGAAATAACCATTGAAAATCACTAGAGAATGAGTATAATCTGGACCTCACCAGGTAAACTGAGATTGTGTTGCACGTGCTTCGAAATTACATTGACACCTCCAATACAATATGCTGGTGGTCCCTCAATGGACTGAGGAAAAGTCTTTAAATAGTCTTAATGAAGGATATACATAATGCAGAAAGCTCCCGAAGGAGCTTTCTGCATTATGTGTATTCTTCATAAAGCAAACACCTGTTTTTAAAGAGAGCCACACTTTTTTTTTACCACAGGTTGGATATATCAATAAATGAATATTGTTTTATGACCCATCAAAAGTTGATTCGTCTGAGTAAGAAACTCTCCTTTCACTCCTTTTTTTAACCCTTTCCCAAAATAGAAGCGACTTTTAGCACATTTTATTTATTCCTCAGCTGAAGAAAATATTTCCAAATTTGTTCAGCCATGAACATAATTATACAGTAAGGAAATTTTATCATTCCTAGCAGAAGATAGCTTAAAGCAGGCTGAAAGTAAAGCTTAGCAGAATGCGCCTTAAGGCGCATTCTGCTTTATTTTCAACCTGCTTTAATTGGTTACATGTCTTCAAAATTAGAAACAGGTTATTGGGTAAAGGGTTAAAAGAAACCTGTTTTAACCAACAGGAGTTTACAGAAGACTATAAAGCTCCCTGGTAACACATTTTGTAACTCGAAAGCAGAGGCTGTGGTCAATGCCAAGGTAACGGGTCTAAATGGGATCAAAAGGTCTTGTCCAAAGTTGTGCACATGTATTGCAAGTTGAAAGTCAAAAGGCATAGTAGACTATTGAGAAAAGGAACTATATGACACAAGTGACTTAGTCAAGCAGAAAGCTCTGTAGCATTTAGTCATTTACTAATTTAGAGCAATGTGGTAGAGTGCTGGCCTAGCACACAGTAGAGCTAGGTTAGAATCTCAGTCAAAGCAGCTGAGATATTACTAATCTACTAATGAGGGATGGTTTATCAGGTTCTAGCACTACATCATGTACATGGGTTAACCTCTGTTTGATTGTTCATGCATAAAACATTTATTATCTTATCATAGAATGTGCAAAAACAAGTTCTATATTAAGTTCAAACTTGTTTCCACCCTTACTGTGCTAGCGTTTGAGTTGAGTCTTGAGTTTGTTCTCAAGCATTTGATTGATCAGATTTGAGCCCAGGCTCAAATCTGACCAATCAAATGCTTGAGAACGACTTTAGACTCAAACTCAAAAGCTTTATAACCTTGGACCCAGGACACATGTGTATTTGCAAACAGTGGACCCAGATCAGAAGGCTCCTTAACCCATTGCCCCCACCAAAAACATACCCCTTTTAAGGCCTTTAAATTATAAATACACTGAAGAAAACAGCCCAAATTTATACCATTATTAGATTATGAATAATTAACATAAGAAATATTTCCTTTATTCTAGCAGATGTAGCTCAAGGCGCATTCAGCTTTACTTGCAAGCTGCTTTATGTGGTCTTTTGTCTTCAAAACTAGAAACACACTATTTGGTAATGGGTTAAGGAGCATGACCAAGGTATGCATTGTTTCTCATACTAGAAATTACTTTCAAAATAAATCCCTTGAGAAATTAAAACAAAATTTCAGTAGAATTAAATCCAAAAGACTTGTTCATGCAGGACTATAATATAAAGTAACTAATGAAAAAGGTACTTTCATGCAGCAGCACTAAGCTTTAACTTGTTTTAGAACATCACATTAACAGCCGTATAACAGAAGTTTAACTGTATTTTTTGAACTTCCAAGTCTCGCTGGCTTCCTATCCAATTTCTACCATTGAGCCCTATGTACATGTAGCAGCAGGCCAGCCTTAAGGGTCACGACCCCATTTCAGTTGTAACTCTGTGACCTGCTTGTCTGGACACTAGTCCCACACAAAGCGCTAGGGCAGGAAGAGTGCAGTTTCCCAGTGCGCTGCTCTTAACCCTTTCTCTGTTCTACTGTTGTCCGCTGTTTTTTCCCCTAACATCACCTACCGGTATTTAACATTTTGTCAGAAGAAAAATATAGAGTAACAAACAGTTTGAATTCAGATCAGACGCTGCGTAACGCAGTGTCTGATCTGGATTCAAACTGTTTGCAAATGTAAGCCAAGACGTGCTCAACATTCGAAGGGTTAACCCTATTCCTGCTGTATTGTCTGCTTTCAAATTTTCCATAAGCTGCAAATTTTAGCAATTTCAGATTTATGCCTTTTTGAATTTGAATAAATCAAAAAGACCTGGCCCAAAACAGTTTGGATCCAGATCTGACACTGTGTTACACCATCTTTAAACTATTTTCATATACTACTGTAACCAGTGTAAGTTTTCAATCCGCAGGCAAAGAGTTGAAAGTTATTACCCTTGAGCAGTGCAGTAACAGAGCAAACATCAACAACCATTATAACTGATAAGGCCTTTCTGTACCGATCTTTTACTCTTAGCACGCTTGCAGCAGAATCCTAATTTTCTGTGCAAACAGATTGGATCTTGATGAGACGTCGCATAACCCGTTGTCTCATCAGGAATCAAACAGTTAGGCATACTGACGTTTTAACATTAATTTTTCAAAATTCTATTTTAAGAACAGTAGCAGACAACAAAATGTTGCAGATGAAAAATTTACCTAGCATGCAATGAGTTGAAATGTTTAATCTGCCAGGTTTTCATCTTTTTTACATACATGTACTTAACACCATGAAACAACCTTTGCAAAAAGTTTGAATCCAATTTAAACACCACATTACGTCTTGTCAGGATCCAATCTGTTGAACACTTGTTTTGAAAAATTCAAATCCGAAATGTTTAATTTTTATATAGTACCAGACAACAATTGTTGCCCACAACAATCTTACATGTTGTCTGCAGCAATAATTGTCGTCTGCTACCGTATTATTTTCTAAAATTTCTTTTCAAATCATAGATCAGTATGTCAAAAAGTTTAGCTCCTGATGAGACGCCACGTTATGTGGCGTCTCATCTGGATCCAAACTGTTTGTAAAGGTAATTGCAGATTCCCCAGCTAACATGCAAAGAGTTATAAAGGGGGATAAACCTTTAGTCTGCTTTCAACATAAGTACCACGAGAGTAAGTCATACTATTATATATTGAGCACTCCGAGTAAACCAATAATAAACCATGCTAAGAGCCACAACCAAAACTCAGCTCTTATAAATCTGAAGCAAAAAATCCCACAACATACCGAAACCCACATGTATTTTAGAGGCTAGAGAGGAAATGGGATTTCAAGCAGAATAATGTATGGCGGAGGAGAACTTTCTACACAATGTAGGTTAATCTTAAACCTGCTACACATAACTCAACTGGCATTTGAAAACATTTACGGAGTCCAGATCAGATGCCGAGTAAAATGGTTAGTAGACATCTCATCAGGATCCAACACCATTATCCACTGATGTTTTCATTGGTTAAGCCATCAATGAATATGTTAACACTAAGCAGACACAAGTCACATGTATTTTTTGGTGCAGACAGCTTACTAGCAGGATATAGGTTCACATGACATAGGCCTGACTTGTCTTCTTGACTACATTCAAACTTCTGTTTGGCAACCGTTAAAATTATGGATATTGAATAATTATCTTTAATGTGATTGGTGGCAGCTTAATGCAGAACAAAAGTGATGCAGAAAGCTCCTGGAGCTTTCTGCATCACTTTTGTTCTGCATTCAACCAGTTGTTTGTCTTTACAAGATCAATAGGATAGCTTATTGGGCGGCGGCTTAATATAGGTTTAAATGTATACAGGAAAGTTTTCAATGTTGGGGGATGTCCTTTAACCAACTGAATTAAATGATTTAAACTCGCAAATCGCAGCTTCTAACCTACTCTAACCGTACTATAAAACATTTTCCAATAATGATCAGAAAAATTGTGCACACCGAATACGATATCTTAAAAGGCTACCCAACTATCCGTATGTTTACACCATCCAGCTGTCTGCATGTTTTGACTGCCCTGTTGTTTAGGGCCGTATTAAAGATTTTATTATACATGTACATACAAGCATGCCTGTCGTATGCATGACCTATTTCTCCTCACTGATAGCAGCTAACAGTACACAAAACTATCTCGCTGTATGTAAATAGGACTCTTAGCAAAACTTTCAAGAGGGTTATCACTAATCTTACACGTTTTCCTTCTCCCGAAAACACATTCCCTACATGTACATTATACATGTGATCTATGCGTTCTTGTGAACTGGGACTGTGTTACAGCTGCCAGTGCAGATAAAACATGTGGTTTCAACACTCATGTACAAATCTTAACAGTCTGTCAGCACAAAACAGGCTAACGGTGTAGACTATAATCATTGTCCTCTCCTGAATACAAAGAAAGTACATCAGCTACTGGTTTGACAACCAGGTTGATTATTTGGTTCAACCTTTGTTCTGCTAGTCATATTATTGACTTTTTCACTTTCTAAAAGAGGACGAGTTGACGCTCATTTAAGGACTGCTTTTAATAAATATTTGGAAAAATACATTTTGTAACAGTTACTGTAAACCAATCTGTGTATACCTTGATCCTTAGAGAGCCCTCAGATTAGGGTTTACACTGTTTGCGATATAAACATACTGGTTTCCAGCATCATGAGGGTTAACAAAGGGAGATAATATTGAAATTTAATTTGATTTGCTAAACATGGTTTGACCTTTGATTCAAACTTAAAATTTCAGCAGAGCTACAGATAAAGGGGAATAAGTAAACAACATTCAAGTATTCGACTCTTCTGTCTCTATCAAACCCTGGGTTTTGATTACAGATTTATTTTATTGGAAATGTAACGAAGTATCTACTACATTGCCATGTTTTCTGTTTTAACCCATTACTCCATAGATACACCTTTAATTTATTCCTCCCTCTTTTAGACAGCCACTGAGTTCAAGATATGTCTGGACTAAGTCTACACTATTTACATCAAACACTACAAGTGTTGTATAAAATAAACATAATAAAATTCCTCATAATCAGGGGAATGTGTATCTTTATCACTTGAGGGTAAGGGGTAATTGCAATTTCAAATATTTGACCTCCGTAACCCTGGCTTTGACCAAACATGCCCCAATTCTAAATATTTATATATATCTTTGTATGGGCATATATATCATGTATTAACTTTGTATAAGTTTAACACTAAGCTTGCAAATAAATTTTGACATTTCCACCTGTGACCTTGACCTTTCGCTCTTCATGTCTAAATTATGTATCTTTTAATTCCTAGAGCTATATGAACAACACATTTGAAGGTCCTAATTAAGCGACACAAATTTCTTTAGCCTACATTTAGAGTAAATTAAGGGTTAAAGCAGACTGAAAGTAAAGCAGAATGCACCCTTAGGCAAATCCAGCTCTACTTTCAACCAGCTTAAAATGCCCCCCATGCCATGTCTTCAAAACCAGAAACAGGCTATGGGGTAATAGGTTAAAACTAATAAAGTTTCATGTTTGATAATGTGTACATGCCTACAGACTGTTATTACATGTACATGCAGGTGGTATGAGCGTTATCTGCCTTGATCAAAGAAAACTCTAGTACTAGCCTATCATAAACCCGCCAGTAAACTGATCCCACTCAATCCTATGCCAGTCATGTACACACACATACACAAACCACATAAATGACTCAGTATAATGTCCTGGATTTAAACATGTATATTTACCCTTATCCTGCCATATAACTTGTGTCTTGAAACGTACAGGGCTCCAGATAAGGGGAGTATCTAAGAAGCTTAAATCTTTCCATTAAACCCTATGGTATGACTACTCATTAGAATCGTCTCTTTGAGACGATTCTAATGAGTAGTTACACCATAGGATTTGGTGCTGATCTGAAGGAGGAACAGTTGGATTTGTTCAGTTTATTCCCTCTTATCTTGAGCCCTGAATATGCCACTCAAGTGGTAGTTGAAAACAGTTTGGATCGAGATAAAAAGATATGATCAATTTGACAAATAATATTCTATATTATGTAAAATTTGAATGAAGAAAGTTCTGTTCTGTTCTGATAATTATCTGATCTAGATTTTTATCTGATTTACTATCATTCTTCCAGAGTTAAAATATATGGTAACTAAAGTTTAAATATACATGTATGACAATATCAAATTTAAATATCCTGCTTGTACACAAAAACCAGTAAATCTTGAATGTTAATGAACAATTCTTTAAAGAAGTATACTTCTCTCCAGACAGAGATGACTGCTTTACTTCTATGTTTCATTAAATAGTCACACAGACAGGCAGCTTGACAGACAGGGAGAGTCAAGACAGACACATGGTTGACAAGTGGTACAAACACAATATCAGTCCTACTTATATTATGTAGCTCTCTCAACACTGAGTATCTCTTGTTGGCTATTATGTTCCCTTGTGGATCCTTTTAGTTATCAAAACATGAACTAGTCTACTTGATATTCTGAGTAGTTTAATAACAAGAGCCCCATGGGGCATATTTCGCTCACCTGAGAATAGCTGAAAAACATGGAGATAATGATTTATGTCTAGGAGTGACCTAGATATGCAACAGACCGGAACCATTTGAACAAAATATGTAAAGGATATTTAAAAGTGTCACCATACTGAATATAAAAGCTCTGGCCATATTAGTGTCTGAAAAGAAGACGTTTGAAATTTTTCTCTATATAATTCTTTGTAAAACTGTGACCCCCGGGGCGGGGACAATCTTGACCCCAGGGGTATAATTTGGACAAACTTGAAAGAGGACCTGTAGGCGATGCTATGTGCCAAATATCTAAGCTCTGGCCCTTGTAGTTTTAGACAAGAAGATTTTTTAAGTTTCCATTGAAAAAAATCTATTTTTAGCTCCTGTGACCTAGTTATGCAACCGACCAGAACCATTTGAACACTTTTGGTATAGGACATTTAGAATTGTTACCATGACAAATATCAATGCTCTGGCCATATTAGTTTCAGAGAAGAAGACGTTTGAAATTTTCACTATATAACTCTTTATAAAACTGTGACCCCCGAGGCGGGGCCAATTTTGACCCCAGTGGCATAATTTGAACAAACTTGATAGAGGACCTGTAGATGATGCTATGTGCCAAATATCTAAGCTCTGGCCCTTGCAGTTTTTGACAAGATTTTTTTAATATTTCCTTATTTTTTCACTTTGGTTGCCATGGCAACAAGAGTTCTGCATTGTTTTTAATTCTTTGAACAAATTTGAAAGAGCTTGACATAAGGAACATTTCTGTAAAGTTTGGTTGAATTCTGTAAAGCGGTATAGGAGGAGATGTCATTTGAAGCAATTGTTAACGACGACGCATGACGGACGACTGACGACGCACGACGGACACAGGGCCATCCCAATAGCTAACCTCGAAATTTTGGCTCAGGTGAGCTAAAAACAGCTTTAAAAATTAGCAAATAGTGTAGACTCTGGTCAGAGGGCTCCTACAGGAGCCCTCTGAGCTGGGTCAACACTGTGAGCAAAATTAATGCAATGAGTATATTTTAAACAGGTCTATTGTGTTGAAAGAGTTAAACAACTGAAAACAACTACAGCAGTGAAAGAAGACCAAATGCTTTTTCCAATAAAAGTGTACAACTTGTGCTAAAACAACAACATAATTATAATTTCTGCAAAAACTTTAGAGCAAGATCAGAAGCTAAGTTACTCAGACCTACAGTGCAGAACCTGACCAGAGAGTTCCTTCTGGGTCTAATCTGCTTGCAAATAATGCATACATCAGTAACATGTATATTTGATTCCTGCACACAGTGACAGTCGGGCTAAATCTGTATTTCTGCAGCATAAGGGTTACTCAACCCTCTCCTCTAGAGCCCTGTATATCTGCATATATAACCATTAACCCTTAACCTGCTTTCATACTACTTAATCTAAAATTACTGCCTTCAAATTAACTATGCACCTTCTTATACTGAATAAGCCTAATAATTGTTTCAAACAGTTTGGATCTAGATCAGATGCCGAGTTACTCGGCATCTGCATCTGATCTTGATCCAAACTGTTTGAAACAATTATGGTAGTCAGCAAGTCACTTCAGTGTGTATAGGGTTAATGAAAATTGTTGGTATTTCTTTGTGCATTCTCAGGTTGACCCTCTATATTCCCTCCATCACGGCTACACTTGGCTGATCATACTGATGATTCATTCATACAGGTAAACAGTTGAAATAACTCACTTCTCATTATGCCAATTTGGAGCAAAATGGTTTACACGCACAGAACCTACATATGATATATTCTCAGGTGCTAAAATAACCCTCAACCTCTCAAACAACCTCTTGGAAAGCACCTGCTAACAATCTGACAATCTTCAACTAAATAATGAATCTGTGAAACAGTAACTTTTACATAGCTTGCTTTCATTATTTAAGACAGATAGGTTAAAAAAACTTAAAGCGTGCTTTATGCAAACCTGCTGATAATAAGTTATTAAAGCAAGAGTTGTTTATGACAGTATTCAACTGTACATGACTGTATGCATTGTCTTTTGAAAGGCCACTAAATACAAGTTTTAATTCATTAGCATTTCAAAGGTTAGGCTTTACCTGGCTAGATTTCTTTGCATGTCATTCACTGTCACTGAACCTGCAAATTGTTGTAAACATTTCTAAAGTCACATTGCCTTTTGATTGCTAGTTAGCCCATTCCCGATAACCTGTTTCTAGTATTGAAAATAGGTGATAACTTAAAGCTGGTTGAAAGTAAAGCAGAAAGCTAGGAATATATATATTCTAGGATGTAGAAAATATTTTGTATGTTACATAATTATTCTTGACTGTAGTAATTTTTTACAATAGGAACTATTTTTTTCAGTGCACGAATAAATTAAAGGCATAAAAAGGCATATTTATGGGATAATGGGTTAAGAAACGATGCAATATACAGTAGTAAACAGTATCTAAAGTTGAGTATCATTTTAAATGATATTTACAATAGTCTACATGTACAGTTTTCTAACAATAGTTTTACTTCATACCTCTAAATAAATCCTAACATCTCCACAAAAGCATATGTTGACACTTCTCTACTTCCTAATGAGTAGTCACAATACAGTACCTTTATACCTTCTATAAGAGACTGAAATTCAATGACTTCCGATTGCAAAAAGACTCATTTCTCCCCAATTTTGGTGAAAGAATTATCCAAACATACAACCAAACATACAATGCCGAATTACCCCATATGTTGACATGTGGGTCAGGTCTCCTGACAAGTTACCCTAATAAATGATTAAAATAACGTTAAAATTAGAATGATCTTGGAGTACCTGTCCTGTTTTCAAGTATGGAATTAATAATTTAATGCCACTTTCTACTTATTGTATGTAACTTAGATCTATGTTGACTGTCATATGTATAGTATTTATGCTCCCCTTATACTACTAAATTGACACCAATATGCATGTACATGTATAATGTATTGAACATTTGTCAAATGTTAACATTTTGTATATATTCATGTGTGATATTGTAATTTTCAACACTGGATATAATATAGGATTTGCTTAATGGGTTAAGCAATGGGGCGATGGATTAAAGCAGAAAGCTCCTGAAAGAAATCTCTGCTCAACGTTCATATAGAGTCGGTTTTGTCGAACATACCTGTGGCTAAGTCACGTTTTAACTTTGAAATATGGGTATGTTCGACTTATGCGAGCATGAAATGATGCAGTTCATCTGTCGTACTATCGGATAGTTCGAGTTAAACGAGTTTGAAATATTGAAGTTCGACTGTAGCTCTAAGAAGTTACTTATGCATGTACGGCTATGGGGGACAGGGTTAAACTCGTTGTGCACAATCTGGTACCTGTGGCAGACTAAGCAGAACTTGCTGTTCCACAATACCTGCACTGTCTGGCCTCCTGTTACCATTATCCAGCTAGTAAACCTCAACTACAACAAATTTCCTTTAACAACATCAAATCTGCTGAAAGTTTAACAGATTTTCATTTCTGGGTATTTACTGAAAATATGAAAATTTGATTAGGAGTGGGAAAATTTCCAAGGAAGTTGATATTTATTAGGTCGAGACACAAGATAAGATGAGCTCTTATAATGCTAGCAGCGGATATGTCCCACAGTGGTTACCTTTCCAAACAGTTTGGATTCTGATGAGACGCCGCGTGACGCCGCGTCTCAACAGGACCCAAAATGTTTGGAAATGGAATTCAGAAAATTGTATTTTTTAGGACAGTTGCTGATGACAATTTTTACAGACGAAAATATTACCCAGCATGCAAAGAATTGGAGAATGTCTCATTCACCTATCATAAGTTTCCAAGAATGCTACCAGGCTATGGAGAGAGACAAGTGATGCACATGTCGGATGGAAACAAGCTCTAGGAAAAAAACCAGCATGAATAATTCTACATTTTGTTGACGCAAGCCAATGTTGGGCGGCATCCGTCTACATGAAGATTATCAATACAGTAAATTCGGTGTGCAACAAAGACAATATGGATATCTCGAAGGACATTCTTATACTGCTTGAGAAAAGACAAAAATTATGCAAACTCCTTGAAAAGGAACTTTCTGCATTAATATTTAATTCTGTCTAGCATGTAACTTCCAACACTTTTGAGTATGGTAGCTGCTTAACAAATGCTTTACTGTATATGCTAGTCAAGAAGCACAACTCTTGATGTAAAATCAGCATGTAAAATATGATACATTCCCAAACCTCATCTGCCAATTGATCAGTTAACCCTTTCCTCTAGACTAGAGTACAACATTCAAACCACCTATATACATCTTTGTTTAAAACCCTTTCCCTACTAGAAGCCCCTTTAAGGGCATTCAGTTTATTTCGCCGCTGTAGTAAATAGTTCCAATTTATAGTCATAAATATTTATCATACGGAATGTTTTCTTTTTTCTAGCAGGGGGTAGCTTAAAGCAGGTTGAAAGTAAAGCAGAATGCGCATAAAGTTTTTTAGCAGACAATAATTGAATAACTTGCTATAAAATGGATTTTCCCCCATTTTGATACAGAAAACCTATACATACGACTTTTGCAAACAATTATTGAGCCAATTGGGTCAGTATCTGAACTGCATTGCTTACATCCTGTTTCTGTGCATATAACAACAAATTATATCTAATTTAGAATTTTAGGTATAGTAACATTTTAACCCTTTCCCACATAGCCTGTTTCTAGTGTTGAATATATGTGTCCACTTTAAGCAGGTTGAAAGTAAAGCAGAATGCGCCTTAAGCGCATTCTGCTTTACTTTCAGCCTGCTTTAAGCTAATATCTGCTAGAATATAGAAAATATTTCTTATAATACCTATTCATGACTGTATAAATTGGAACTATTTTCTTCAGTGGATGAATAAATTAAGTGTGCTAAAAGGCGCTTCCATGGGGGAAAGGGTTAAGGAGATAGTTGCTCAGTGTTAAACAATTATGGCAAGTGTGTGTAATTATAAATCAGTTGCAAACAGTATAGACACAGTTCAAAGGGCTCCTTGAGGAGCCCTCTGAACTGTGTCTACACTGTTTGCAACAATGTTAAAAAAATTCAAGACACCCCTCAAAATTAAGCGTGAACTTGTAATTTATTTTGAAAATGGGTCAGTCCATTTGGAGTGTCAGCAGGATAAGGGTACAAGGCTAGACAGTCTGCTGATGACTGGGACCTTCCCCTTTTAATGTCCAGAACAGCCCTAACACTTAAAGACCCTTAATTGTAGACAGGCCTATCAGCCATTCCCAACAGATCTGCTACTTTGATCAGCCTGACCCGTCCAACATAAACCCTAGCTAAATTTTCATTTTTTAATAAATTAGATTTGAAAACTGACAATTTTGGAGATGGCAACAGGATGCAGACAGCTCGTTAAAGCTTCAGTTTGATTTACATACAGTAGGAAAGAAAGTACAGACAATCGTGTATAATAGCAACCACTCCGTAGAAGACCCATGGTCATCGTATACAAAGGTAGGCAATGGCAGAAAACTGTGATCCTATTAACTTTCTGCCTTATTTTTATCTTGCATTATTTCAGTATTCACTTAATCTGTATACAATTAGCGATCACTCTTTACCATCATATAGCAAATCATGCTAATCTTTGAAAACAGTTTCAACTTTGGATCCTGATAAGATGCCGCGTCTCACCAAGATGCAAATTATTTGCCACTCGGACCTTGTTTTAAAAAGGAAATTTTAAAATTTGATTTCTAGAAGAATAGTAGACGAAACTTGTTGCGGATGAAAAAATTCATAAGCATGCAAAGAGTTAATGCAGGAGTTACTGTACTATTTAACAGCAGTTTTGTCGTTTGTACAACAAAACACACATGTATGCTGCTTGGTTGGTTAATTTTAGCATGTATACTGGCCCTTACCATGGCCACTTGGGCAAACCTCACTTTAATCTTACTGATATCCCATTCCCCCATAAATACACCTTTCTACACCTAAAATTTATTCCTCCACTGAGGGAAAAAGTTCCCTTTTATACAGTCATGAATTTGTAGCATAAGAAATATGTTCTATATTGTAGCAGATTGTAGCTCAAAGCAGGCTGAAAGTAAAGCAGAATGTGCCTAAGGGCACATTCTGCTTTACTTTCAACCTGCTTTAAGTGGTCACATCTCTTCAAAACTTGAAACTGGCTATGGGGTAATGGATTAAGCTTTAGCTGGCCCTTACCATAGCCACTTGGGCAAGCCTCCATCTATCTTACCGATATACAATACATGGTAATTATGTGGTGAATGCAGGTGGCTACCTTAATCAAGACGCTCATTGACCCTTACACTGCATGCTTTCCAAAGGGAATCTTCCATTTTTAAATAATTATCAATTAACATTGATTTCAAAATAATATTAAGCATGACACACCTGCCAAACAGCGCCGACCCATATCAGAGCGCTCCTTCAGATCTGATGTTTTAACAGTTTATTCTGGTTTCCCACATGCATAGGGTTAAAATTTCAAAATAGCACAGTATTAGCACCAAACTATTATAGGACAAAATCTGTCAAACTGTTAATATCTCAGAATGAAGACACACTTTTTTTCTAACCCATTTTATGTGGGGTACACTTTAAGGTGTACCTCTAGGCAAACAGTTTTGATCTCAGATCAGGCCCCACATTGTGGGGCCTGATCTGAGATCAGAACTGTTTGCAGCTAAGTCAATATTCTATCAGAATCTGCTAAAATATTTTGCAAATATTTGAGCTATATATACCCCCTGCAGACGACATTTAAAAATGGCCACAAAATATTACCCAGCATGCAATGGATTAAAACACTAAAATTGTAAAAACATTAACTGTCTGCTTAATTTCTGCAACTGACTTATTATTCATGCTTAACTTGGTGATTATCAAGTGAAAACCAACAGGTAAGCATTTTGGATACTGATCATACAGTTATTTCTGAATGGTTGACAGAACCGTTTTTGCATTCCAAAGGTTAAAGTTAAACCAGTAGATATATCTGCTATTATCACTACAGTAAACTTCTTGCTTGCTGGGTAATTTTCCTTCTGCAACAACTAGACCTATCACAAATCAGGGATTTCCCCAGGCCGTTTTCGCCTGTCGCGGGCGACATGTCTTCCTTCCAGGCGGTCTCTTCGCGACATGCTTTGATCTTGCCGACATGCCTAAATCTGTAAAGCGACTAGCCTTAATCACGGCTCTGTGTTGTGTACTCGAGTAAATTGTTTCATATGTCAAACGCCGTCACGCGTGTCGGGCGTGAGCATAGCATCATCAACCAATCACAAGCCGAATTTCCCTATCTAAACGGTGATTGACAGGGTCTTGGATTATTTCTATTTGACCGAGATCAACTTTTTGAAGTTTTCTAAAAGGTAGTGACTAGGGGTACGTGACCGTACCTCTAATATTTGAAATTAGCGGTACGGTCACGTACCCCTAGCGAGCCCTGTGAGGGTTGACTAGGGGTACGTGAGTCCAAAACACTATATAGCAACACTTTATTGTGTCTGCAGATACGTTAATATCGATGCTATTGTTAATTATATCTCATTTCAACCTTCTATTCTGACTGTTTAACGCATAAAAGCAAAGAAACTTCATTAAAAAAATTCCAATCGACATTTTTTTTCACGGCCGCAAAAACTATATAGATCTACCTATGAATAAAGAACGTTCACACATTTTTACAAACATGTATAAATATCCAATGCTTTGTTTAGAATAATTGCACTGTTTAATTGCGATCAATTGTCAAACGTGTTTTTCGAGTTGATTTGTGTAGGTCACAGTCGATCATTAACCAACATGTTTCGATACTTGATGGGAGCCGAAGCTTCGATAGTTTTCATTTTCTCAGATCTACCACTTTATTTTCAACGCTAAGTTAGGAAGCTACACCAGCAGTAATTTCCAACAAACTTATTATATAAAGTTACCTTTGAATCAAATTTTTAAGAAAAAAACTTAACATTGGTCACGGATTTTCAGATATCGGGCGTATCTGAAGATAATTAACCCTATACATGTATGCGGAATACATCTATTCTCATCGCTGCCGTGAGAACAAGTTGGGTCGGGAATATTTATCGAAGTTTCTTTGTTTTTCTCCAATAAATATCCACAAGTAAAGGTAGAAATGAGAGATTATTAATATTAGCATCGAAAAACGTATCTGCAGGCACAATAATGTGTTGCTACATAGTTTAAACGACTCACGTACCCCTAGTCAACCCTCACAGGGCTCGCTAGGGGTACGTGACCGTACCGCTAATTTCAAATATTAGAGGTACGGTCACGTACCCCTAGTCACTACCTTTCTAAAACCGTTAGCAATGGCGAGTACTGGAACATGATTTTCGGAAAACAAGCTACGAATTACGCTGAAAAAAAAATACTAGCCGAAACCGGAATCTCAGACATTATTTTTCCCGAATCTAAACATTAAGAAGATGATTTACCATTTTGCGGACTGAAAATTCGCCGCGTTTATTGAGACGAGAGTAACAGCGGCGAAATCGCTTGTCGCCTCGGAAAAATACACTCGATACGGGGCCTAATTCTCCGAAAATATTGAACAAACGAACATTAATTACCTATAAGAATTGATTTCCTCGACAACTCCGTATTAATAATCACGTAACAGACACAAACAGTATTCCAAACTTCCGAAATGAAATCCAATTGCGCGGCATGCTTCGAACTTTTGACACATGTCTTTACTGGTTTCATTGGTTATCAAAAAGGTAATTCCCAGCGTCATTTTGAAAACATCCAATTAGATTAGACGTTATATACTTCCATCTAGAAAGACTGTTTTGATACTAGTGAAATTAACATAAATTACGATGGTTAAAATTAGCACTTATTCGTATGAAATGGCTAGCGACGCGGAAGACGTTTTTCGTGGGAGTTTCGGGAAATAAGTTTTTTTTAAGAACAAAGGCAAAACATTACACGCGGGAAACGAGGAATCTGCATTCTGGCATTTTTGTTATATATAGAAATTGAATACTTGGTGATGAAATATTGAAAAAGAAAATCGTGACAACAAATATTTTAGTAGACCTGGATTTATCTCGTGACACGGTCATACAGTCTTATTAATTGTTCACAAAGTTAAGATTTGTTTTCTGTTTTTATGATGGATGGTTGTTTAAAGCAGGCTTAAAGTAAAATGAATCCTCCATTAGACATCAGCCTGTCGGGATGCAGTGAAATTTTATATGCTCTCTTAACCCACAGGTTCTTGACACATAAAAAAAAAAAAAAAAAAAACTTTTTTTTTTTACTAGACCTCTTTTTTTTTTTTAGCCCGTATCTAGATCTAGATCTGTCTTCGATAGAATAAAAAAATATTTACTTTAACTTCAAGGGAAAAGTAAAGGCATAAAAACTTATCTCTAATGACTATGAGGAATAAGAGTTAAAACATTATACATTCAAATCACATTATACATGCACTGTACTTAATTCTAAGTAAGGGTAGGTGTTTGACTGTGTGTGGCAAGTTAATGTTAAACTTTTTCAAATAAATTCTTTGATTAAGTTTATGAGAGTCAGAGACTTATGAATGTTTTTCCATAAGACAACCAGTTCTACCCTGATCAGGGGCTTCCTGTTCTGGATCTACTGTTTGCAGCACATGCCCAATCTACTTGTTTCTGCATTCCTGTTTCAGAATTTATTTATTTGAAGAAAAAAAAGTGAGCATTTCTAGTATGTGTGTGTATTATCTGATTGAGTGTGACAGTAGTGTAGTGTGTATGGCAGAGAAAATGAAAAGGTGTGTACATTTCACATGCTTTTAGCTTTCAAATACTGATTAAAGAGACTTTTCCATTTTGGTCAAAAGACTACATGTTGTTTGTGGTTTCTGTCAAAAGTAATTTTTCCAATTTTTCCATTTTTACAATCTTGTAAATGGCACTGACACTGATCAGAGGACTCACCCAGGAGATCAGACTGGGTCTACACTTTTTTCCATAGGTCCAGGCAATCATAGTTTCAGGATATTTTTTTTGTATAGTTTATGTATAAAATAAGTGAATTAATGTGTTTCAGCTGTTCATCATTTTTGTGCTTTTACAACCAGTAAGGCTTTACAATGTAATACTTTGTTGCAAAATAATGGAATACTAGTTAATGCAAGCTGCAGTCAGCGACTAAACTGGGAGATCAGCAGGTATAATTGTAAACTTTAGTTATGATCGAAGTGTAACTTAAATATTGGTGCTGAACTTGAAAACAAAAATCCTACACAAACTGGTTCTTGCAAACAGATTAACAGAATAATACTTATTTCAGCCATTTCCATATAAACACACTATACTATACACTACATATATGTATTGCTAAAAATGCACTATTTCATTGTTTAAAGGGCAAAAAAAATCGCCGCAGCGCGGGAGGGGGAGCCCTCCCGCACCCTCCCCCTATGCCCCAAATTCAACATGCCTTCAGAAAATCCTGGGGAAATCCCTGCAAATGGTGGATCATACTCCCAGTAGGGTCTTGTCACAAGATGTAATATTTCAGGATGAAGTTGGTGTGTGCACATAAGTGCTCCCTTACTTGGAAAATATAATAAAGGGCTACAACTCCAAAAATAGCTCTTATTATTTGGAATTTATGTTCTGGACAAGCCTAAATTGGATAAAAAATATAACAACAAAGGATTTTAAGGACAATTAATAAAAAAATAAGCATCACAGAGTAATGGTTCTTGCGCACCGCACTTCTAGTAATGAAATCTATCTATATATGAAGTTTGAAGTCAATAGCTCTTATATTTTTGAAGTTATGCTCTGGACAAGCCTAAATTGGGTAAAAATATAACAACAAAGTGCAATAACTCCAAAAATACTGATGATAGAGTTATGGTTCTTATGCACTGCACTCCTGGTAAATGAGATCATTCTGTATATGAAGTTTGAAGTCAATAGCTCTTATACTTTGGAAGTTATGCTCCGGATAAGCCTAAATTGGGTAAAAATATAACAACAAAGGGCAATAACTCCAAAAATATTAATGACAAAGTTATGGTTCTTGTGCATTGCACTCCTGGTCAATAAGATCTATCTGTGTATGAAGTCAATAGCTCTTATACTTTTGAAGTTATGCTCCGGAGAAACGGATGTGGTGACTCCAATATCCCCCCCCCCCCCCAAAAAAAAATCGTTTGAGGGGGTATAATAATTATTGTCGTTTGATACTGTTCTTTAAATAGAATTTTAAAAATTCCTTTTTAAAACAGGATCTGAGTCAAACAGTTTGAATCTGAGCGAGACACAGTGATACGCGGCATGAAATTAGGATCCAAACTGTTTGCAAAGGTTGTTGTGGTTTCACCGCCAGCTTGCAAAGAGTTAACTACCAGATGGTTGAACATTTCCTTGTTGCTGATAAATCCAAGCTGCACTAAACGCTCAAATGACCTATATTTACCAATACCGTCTCACCAATCAAGACCCACTGTTACACAATACATTCAATTTCAACCTAAATTAATTTAAAATAAAAATACATTTGCAACCCTAGTAAACAAATCAATCCATGTTAGTAATTTATAAAGATAAAACTACTCAAAAGCCAAAGAACAGTTCCAATCAAGCTTTCAAAATATCTCTATCCCGTCAACAGGCTAAAGGCCAAAAGCCGAGAAAATAAAAATATCTTCCACAGGCGGCCCTTATTTTATCTATAATTCTTGTGTGCAGAGACCAAGCGTTAGCTCTCCTATCTGATATTATACAATCCACTATTGATCAAGACAACGAACCATGTATAGACAAACTTATGTTCACGCATCATTCAATGATCAAGTATTATATATATATATATATCTGCCAAACATCGGCTAAAATGCTTAATGCAAGAGAAAAGTAATGCAGAACGCTCCTAGGGAGCGTTCTGCATTACTTTTGTCCTGCATTAAGCAATGTTGGTATTCAAGCCAGTTAATACATCTTTCCAAAGCCATATTACAGCAGGTTGGCTTGTACAACCCTTTAGGTGGCCGTAATTGATATTTAGCTGCTAATCTAGTGTCCTCTATAATCATCTACTTATCTTGCAAATTAGCTTTTAAAGGGTACCAATTTTCAACCACGGAACATTAACAACGATAATCTGACATCTACAAGTCATCCAATCTGGTCATGATCTGGATCCAAACTGGAAGCAACAGCACCTTGGCTGATGATTGGTTACACAAAGGACTTACAAGTTAACATCATAAAATCAATGACAAACACCGCCCTGGTACTGTTGGTCTATCCACAACTATACATGATATTAGCGTGCATGCGCTGACCCTGGAATATCTATATTTTGTACCACTAAATGTCAACAGATTATCACCTTTAGTTAATTTAGGTTCACAATTTCACATCCAGGTTACTAGGAACAGTTTTCAAAACCAAGTTGTGAATTTGTTTCAAGGAGAAATAGATTGAACAATCAATACAAAAGTTGAGTCAAAATTACAGCAGCCTCCAGGATGAGTTCTTCTAACTAACCCTTTCTCTGCTCAGCTGAAATCTTCACCTTTTATAAATAGAGTAACACCAGGGCTCCAGATATTTCAACAAATCCCAACATTTTCTCACTCTTTTTAGCACCAAATCCTATGTTGTTACTACTCA
Source organism: Gari tellinella (assembly GCA_922989275.2). Classification (NCBI taxonomy): domain Eukaryota; kingdom Metazoa; phylum Mollusca; class Bivalvia; order Cardiida; family Psammobiidae; genus Gari; species Gari tellinella. Next base: position 68,680,853 of record OV277866.1, read on the forward strand.
TTAGAATTGCCTCGAAGAGAAGATTCTAATGAGTAGTGACACCATAGGGTTTAATTCAGAAATAAAGATTTTAGTTTTTGAAAAACTACCCTTATCTGGTGCTCTGTAAGACCCAATTTATCAGGGTTCCAGATGAGAGGGAGTAAACTGATAAATCCAACAGTTTCTCATTCATATCAGCACCAAATCCTATGGCGTTATTACTCATTACAATTGTCTTGAAGAGAAGATTATAATGAGCAGCAACATTAGAGGGTTTAATGCAGAGATCATACAAGGTTAAGCTTTTGAAATACTCAAGTTATCTGGAGTTCTGTTTATGCTAATTTTTAGAACTATCTTTCTTCCTTGAAAAAAATAAACTTAGAACAAATATTGAAGACCCTAATCTGACATGATTTTAACCCTTTACCCCATAGCCTGTTTCTAGTTTTGAAGATAGGTGACCACTTAAAGCCGGTTGAAAGTAAAGCAGAATGCACCTTAAGGTACATTCTGCTTTATTTTCAGCTTGCTTTAAGCTAAATAGTGCTAGGCTATATAAAGTATTTGTAATGTTAATTGTTCATGAGGGTATTAACTGGAACTATTTTCTTCAGCGTAGGAATACATTAAATACGCTAAAAGTCACTTCTATGGGGGAAAAGGGTTAAGTTGCAACACAGTGTTTGAGAGTCTTGCTAGGCACTCACACAGAGGAACATCTGTATCTGCTCCTCTACATGAGGGTGTTAGGCCATTTTTACCTAATCCTTTGTAAAGTGCCTACACATATCAGCATGAGGTCATTAGGTCATCTTTACCAATGTCTCTGAAGTCTTTATCACTTATCTGCATGCAAGCATTAGACAATCTGCACTATTAGGACATATTTACATATTCCGTCGTGAAGTGATTATACACATCTTTGTCACTCCTTTGCATGAGGGCATTAGACAATCTTTACCTATGCCATTGTCAAGTACCAAGACACACCTTTGTCACTCATCTGAATGAGGGTTTTAGGACATAATTATTTACCGTCCAATGTGATGTGCTCACACCCATCTTTGTCTACTCCTCTTCTTGAGGACAGTAAGCAATCTTTACCTATTCTTTACCTATTCATTTGTGAAATGCTTAGACACTTCTTTATCTACTTCTCTGCTTCAGGCAATCTTTACCTGTTGATTACTCCTCTGCTTGTTGTGGGCATTAGACCATCTTTACCTATTCATTTGTGAAGTGCATAGTCACATCTTTATCTACCTCTATGGTTAAGGGCATTGGACAATTTTTACCTATTCATTTGTGAAGTGCCTATAAACATCTTCATCTACTCCTATGATTGAAGGCATTAAACAATCTTTACCTATTTATTTGCGAAGTGTGTAGTCACATCTTCATCTACTCCTATGGATGAGGCCATAAGACTAACTTTACCTTGTGAAATGCTTGTCACATTTTATCTACTCTTATGATTGAGGACATTTAACAATCTTTACCTATTCATTTGTGAAGTGCCTAATAACATCTTCAACTTCTATGCTTGAGGTCATTAGACAATCTTTACCAATTCGAATTGCCTATTCACATCTTTATCTACCTCTTTGTTTTAACTTTAAGGCATTAGACAATCTTTACCTATTCATTTGTAAAGTTCTAGTCACATTTTTATCTACTCCTATGATTAAGGGCATTAAAAAATCTTTACCTATTCATTTGTGAAGTGCATAGTCACATCTTTATCTACCTCTATGGTTAAGGGCATTAGCCATTAGACAATTTTTACCTATTCATTTGTGAAGTGCCTATAAACATCTTCATCTACTCCTATGATTGATGGCATTAAACAATCTTTACTGCCAGATTTATTTGCGAAGTGTGTAGTCACGTCTTCATCTAACTCCTATGAATGAGGTCATAAGACTATCTTTACCTTGTGAAATGCTTGTCACATTTTATCTACTCTTATGATTGAGGGCATTTAACAATCTTTACCTATTCATTTGTGAAGTGCCTAGAAACATCTTTATCTACCTCTATGGTTTAGTGCATTAAACAATCTTTACCTAATCATTTGTGAAGTGCCTAGACATCTTCATATACCTCTATAATGTAGGCCATTAGACAATATTTACATATTCATTTGTGAAGTGCCTATTCACATCTTTATCTGCCTCTAGAGTTTAGGGCATTAATTAGAAAATCTTTACCTATTCATTTGTGAATAGATGTCTATACAGTCGAACTTCAGTATCTCGACTGTGGCGGGACGATCGAAATAGCGTCAAGATAACCAAACTGGTAAAAAATTCAAAACTTACAGAAAGTAAGCCTGTGAACAATACAAGAATGCGCGTTCAATAAACACTTATGCCCCCGGTGGCATCCTTGACAATATATTCTGAATCTTTTCTAAGTCCAAATTAGGTCAAGATGAAGGTCAAACTGAGCTTGGGTATTACTGGTGGGTTGGTAATGGTCCAAGGCAATAACTGTATGAGTATAGAAGCATTGTAGTAAGTAGTGTTGATGCTAGACGAAACGGTAAAATCTAGTTAACCAAGAAATAGCCCATTCAAAATATTTTAAGTCCAAATAAGGTCAAGGTCAAGGTCAAAATCAAGGTTGGGTGATATTTATGGATAGGTAATGTTCCAAGGCAACAACTGTATAAGTATCCAAGCATTGGAGTAAGCGGTGTTGATGCCAGACGAAACGGTAAAATCTAGTTAACCAAGAAATAGCCCATTCAAAATATTCTAAGTCCAAATTAGGTGAAGGTCAAGGTCACAATCAAGGTTGGGTATTATTGGTGGCTAGGGAATGGTCCAAGGCAACAACTGTATAAGTATCTAAGCATTTGAATAAGTGGTGTTGATGCTAGACGAAACGGTAAAATCTACTTAACCTGGTTACGGACGGACGGACGGACGGACGGACGGACAGGACGATTACTATATGCTCCCGCATCTGTCGATGCCGGGGGCATAAAAACCGCTGTACATATGTACTTTCACGTGTTTGTGAAATGCCGTAACGTTTTTAACACGTTATATGCCAATTTCGATGTTACACGTTTACTGTATTTTTTGTACACAAAACATGGGCGATAAAGACAGACAATCAATAACTCACATTTTATTAAGTACTTGACCAGGGAGATTATATTGAATAGCTGCGAACGTAATATATTTATTTTGCAAACACGAACATGAAATGATACATTGGTTGTTTTGGTTATTACAGTCGAGTACGGTAAGTCTGCACGTCCGGTAAAGCTGCGCATCAACAAACCGGTTTACTTCAGGCTGTCAAATACTCACGAAAACCTCGTTTTACTTAGGAAATCACAATGAAACTCATTGGAGCTATTGAAAAACCACCCTAGGTTAAGAAAAAGTAATTGCGATAAGCATAATTCGTAATAAATCCTTATATTTAGTATTTAAGACACATGGGTCAATTTGTGTACATTTCATGCGTTTGACCTCATTGAATATTCATGAGACATTGACCTGGATTCCGCAAGACATCTCGGTAGATTCAGCTCAATATTTATTTGTCGGACAGTTCATAACAATATAACATAAGCTATGTATAGCTTTTTACCACTGTTTTGTTTATTGCGGAATTTCGTGTATTATTCGTATTTTCCTTCCTTCTCCGTGGTACAGGTTTTTTTTTCAACATCCGCTTTATCAAGGGGTGCTACTCTTGATGAATTGAATCAACACCAATAATGACGGTTATTAGGAGACTGATTTTAAGGATGCGGCGACCAAACTTTAGGTGATAATTTACTGTTGTTTGACAATTATCACCTATAGCCTTTCCCCTAGGCATTTTTAGCACGGCGCAGCGCCGTGCCCCTTTTTTACCCCGCCATCCTGCCCTTTACAACCGCCGAGCTGCCCTATTTTCATGTTGGTGACTTTTTTGCCCCTTTGGTCACCCGGCTGACTTGACACGCGCCGATTAGACCTTGACAGGATAATCGGTAAATTGGTTGATAGATCGCTAATTGACCCCTTACTGGGGCGATATGCATTGAACCATATCGTAAACGATGCATCGTCACACGAATTGCGATAACGAACCAATGGAATGCTGAGAACTAAGGAAGTAATCCAATCAAAAAGAAGGATTTGTAAATTAAAAGTCCGCTAATATGACGTGTTATTCAGTTTCCCAAAATGTCTCAGGCGGTTTCACCTTCATAGCACCTGCTATTTATAACCAAAACTAAAGTAATTAACTGTATCTTTCAACTTTACACGATGGCAACGACAATCCGGATGTTATTGTTTCTACTGCGCATTATTTTAGCACATCCTACAATCTGAACGCCTCGCTTACATCCTTATGATCAAGCGTAGCAATTACGTTTTCGCGACCACACTCATAAATAATCGTAACCCATTCTTAATAGATACTCGGATAGTGTCGGAAGTGACCGAACATTTACAAACAATGCTTCAAATAGTCCATCATTAATTTCCGTAGTCGATTTTCGAGTTTATTTTTAGCTCATTCCCTGTCATTTACAGCCACTGGAAGTAGCCCCGCCCACATTTCTAGACCAAATGAACTAGCGACAGAAAACTTCCGACGTCCAATCAACTCCAAATCGATCTATTGAAACCGTTACGTTACTGTTTTATTGAGAATGGTCGTTTGAAAAAAAAAAGTTAAACATCGCGGGGCTGGTAACTTCACAGTTAGCGGAAATAATTTTGTTGGAAAGATTAAACGTACATTTCGTACATTTTGTCATCAGTTTTCGTGAATATACGCTAGCGACTTTTTTCAACAGAAATGATATTCCACTTAAAGTAATGTGACCCCAACCACCAAGAGAGAAAACATAGAAATAAAAAAACGAATGATGATTCGATTTTATGATAAAAAAGAAGGTTTATTAAGAATGTTTGCCGTGTTTCTATATATGTGTTCATAGGCATTCGGCCCGTTGGCTATGACACTACCCCTAGCTGCTATAACCCCCTCCACCACCACCAAACGTGGATAAAATACCCCAAAATCTATCCATACATTCAATAATCATCATAAAAGAACATTTCCAGAAGTTTCATGAAATTTAAAAAAAAATTTTTTTTTGCTAATTTATATAAGTAAAATAGTAAAGGCTGCCATGAAAAAGCGCCTTGCAGAAGCAACCCTCAAGTTCCCAACCCTGTCATTTTGTCAAATCTTGGACGATCTGGACAGATGATGGCTCATTGTTTACAGCAAACAGTTTTCTTTGACGATAATTGGTAAAAAATTCAAAGCAATCGGCGAACACGCGCATGGGGACTCGAAGGGTGGGGAGACCCCTTAGTCGGAAACTATCCGTCACGCAAAATTTTCCCAAACAAACGACTGGTTGCCCAGTCAAACTATTCTCATTCTAGCGAAACCGAGAACCAGCTTCAAAGCAGGAAATGACGCAAAAAGTCAACCGTCTCAATTGGTCGTATTCGAATCAGGACAACTATCGCGTGAATTGGAATAGTTGTCAACAAGTTCTATTCGAATCATCACTTGATGTTTTCCGTTGACAAAATGTTGTCAAACCATCAAATCTTTGACCACAATTTCGATTCGAGTCGGGTCAAAATTGTTGTCATCAGTAAATCTTCGCGCATTTGCTCCGCCCAGTTTTCGTTGACAACAAACTCGATGATTCGAATACGACCAATGATCATATACGTTTGTCAACAGACTTGAAAACGAAAGTTATCTAGAAATTTATTTCGTAACAGAAATGCTCATTTACCGATAATTCAAAAGGTATTTATTATATATTTCATTTTCTATTAATTACCCGTACCATGGTGTAATGCATGGTCGCAAATGTACTTGTTAATCGCTGAATCAGTGAATGACTGACGAACAAGTCCAAAAATTAAGGTGACAGAAGGATTCCGATATAAGGTGCCTATCGAACTTTTTATTTCTTCACTTGTGCTCGTGTCTTGCTTGGGCTGTGGGCTAACTTTCTTTGAACAGAACTGTTAAATGTAAATAATAAGCCATCATTTGTCAAAATCGGTCCAAAAATGACAAAATGACAAGGTTGGGAAGTTGATGGCTCTGAATACACATCCACCTTCTCATTGTATACATATATGATACGAATTTTTTTTTTTTTTTTTGAAACTTCTTGAAACTTCTTGAAACATTTGTTAAGGATGTTTGTTGAACATATGGATGTATTTTGACTCATTTTGAAATATTTATGGGGGGGGGGGGGGGGTCATAGCTTACGCGCCGAAAACCTGTGTATGTGTTAGGACACTTGATTTTTTTCCACCAGTTTTCCTCGCCGTCGGCTTGCGTGAAGCGGGAAGAATAACTGTTATAATGCCTGTTAAACCTAATGTTACTAAGTCTGAAGATTGAAGGGGAAAACAAATGACATTCAGAATTATGGTACAAAACAAGGCTACATATCTGGAAATGGGAAAACAGTACAGACCAAGATTAGAAGGTTCTTGAAAACGCCATCTGATCTTATTCTGCACTGTCTGCAATTTTCATTTTTTCAAATTATTAATGCTCATTTCATGCTCATAAACTTAGGAGCTACATGACATAGACTTTATGTTTGGTATTTGTACTCAAGTCAAGATGTGCTTTAGCTCAGTACAACTAGTGTCATGTTCAACAAAGGCCAAGGCTATTAAGAGGTCAACTATGCTACTGTAAAATTAAGCTTGGCAATAACTTTGGAACTACATGTGATAGAAACTTCATATTTGGTATGTGAACTCTATTTAAGAAGCTTCTGAGTACAAGTTGGTCATGTCAGACAAAGATCAAGGTCATTCAGAATAATGGTCACATAATAGGGTATAGTGTTTCACTAACATAAATTGTGTTCCACCTTACTTTGCACCTTTTTAACTAAGAGGTGATTGCCGCGCGTTATAATGTGCCCTTTTCAGGAAAAATTACCATGCCCCTTTCAAATCCTGGGGGAAACACTAACCTAACACCCATTCAGCCATCGTGTAAAGCTACCGATAGTTCCGGTTAATGATTTTACATGTCATTTCATCAGTCCGATACTCGCGATCAAAGTCGGCGAGCGTATCAATGCATGATGACTTACAGTCGTTGAGATACTGGGTGCTAATTGAGAACAATTAAATGGACATGGACAAAATCTATAGTCGAAATACACCGAGGGTAATCGAGATTAGCCATAGTCGAGAATAAGAACAAATATTTCCGGGACTTGAGACTATCGTCGAGATAGTCATTGTAATCGAGATTCTGACGTTCGAGAAACTGGTGCTTGACTGTATCTACTGCTCAGCACGAGGGCATTTGGACATTTTTTCCTATTCATCTGCATGAGGGCATTAGGACATCATTTTGTATTAATCTGTGAAGTGCCTAGACAAAAGTTTACCTACTCATCTGCATGAGGGCATAAGGACATGTATCATAATCCATTTTCTGCTATGAAGTCAAAAGACACATCTTTATCTACTTATCTGTGTGAGTACCTTATGACAGCTATATAATACCTATTCCTTTGAAGTGCCCCGGGACACCTTTAATCCATTCCCTTGAATTATTGTCTTAGGACATCTTATCTTACTCCTCTGCATGAGGGAATTGGGTCATATTTTTTACCGAAAGTGGTGAAAAAACCCACTGAACCTTACCATTCCTCTGGATGAGGGAAATAAACATAGATACTGGTTTTCGAATCTTCAATGCTGTAAGGGCACGTGTAACCACCTATCTGGCAACCAGTCAAATTTATGTGGATCATTTCGATTTTTCAGATGGCATTACTGTACGAAGAACAATAACTCTGAAACCGCCGTGGTTTGACAGCTCCTGTCGAGTAGCATTGTCGTAAAACGATATTCCATTTTGATTTTACTTTGGCCTAATTATGATATATTCAGCGTTTTCTGGACCGGACTTAAACACTTCCATGGAAGTGACCATTTTTCAGACCTTACCCCCCCCACATATAGTTGGAGGATTTTCTCAACAAATCTGGACGAATCTAAGAAATGACCTCGGCAGATTTCCCACGACGGAGGGAAAGGACACCAACAGGGCTCCAGATAGACCTGGGTACTCAGTTATGTCAACTTTAAGTCTGTTTATTTATCATAATAGAAATGTTAAAGTGTTGGTATGCACAAAAATATAAGGCAAAGGGTTATTCATATAAACTTGTACTCAGGCCTGTGATTTTTCCACCCTCTTGTTCCTTGAACTTATGTACATTTTCTGGCCGCAAAGTATTTTAGTTTGTAGTCAGTTTGTTAATGCCTATTAGATTTAAAATCACAAATTATTAGGCTCTGCTGGATACAGGATTATTTACGGCAATCTTAATTATTTACGCCTATAGTGAAATGAAATTAAACTTTAGTGCATTACGGTTATATTAACATTCATAGTTTAACAGGTTACCATATTCCAAAAGAGACAAGGTATTATGTTCATCGATTTGAATATATCATTATAATTATTAGCCCGACTCGATAGTGGTAGATGCATCCGCTTTCCAGGTGGGAGGCTTGTGGCTTCGATCCCTGGCCGGGTCATACCGAAGACCATTCTAAGAACGGTACTGTACTAGTAGCTCCAATGCCTGACACTCGGCATTATAGAGGGAAGTGCTAGGAAGGTGTCTGTAATGCCCAGGTAAGTATGCATGTTAATGGATACCTTGTTTGTCCCAATTAAAGCTCTACAGAGCTTAAGTTGATTGTTTACCATATCATGGGACGTTAAATAAAGCTTACCTTTACGTACATGCAGCTTGCTGAGTGGTGTGAAAAGGAAGTTAGACCAGTGTCAGTCTCTCATCCTTCCCTTGCACTTTGTTCCAGCGAAAAAAAACCTGTTTATGTTGACAGGCATTTTTAATTTTTTATAATGTAAATACTTACAAGTACTGTACATGTATATCCGTGTATATTGTATATTGGTTTCCGGCACTGAGGCTAATCAACAATAGCATCCAACCAAGAGAAATCAGTTGACAGCCATTGTTTACATTTCAGCCAGTACACATTATATTTTTAACAAATCGTTCACTGAATAAATACAAATGCATGCAGATCAAAAACATATAAGTCATGCATAAATAAGATCTATAGATATTAAACCTCATGTGAAATCGGTTCATTGTGAAAGCAGGGAACAAATGAAATTGTCTGGAACTGAACTCACCGGCAGAAGACAAAAGATTTTGTGCTCTTTCCAAGGTAGCAATCAGTCTTTGTCACGTGTGGAGATCCTGGCTTTCGCTCCTTAATAGGTCAATAAGTTCAATTCAACGAGAAAAGATGCTGTAGGCTGTATGTTAGTGAAATACAAGGAAAAATGTATTTAAAACGAGACTTTTCGCGGGGTATTGCACGAGCTCGAGTCGAAATTTTGACGAAGTTACGCCAAATAACGTGTAATCTCGTTGGTATGAATTATATTTTTTCGCACACTTTTTTATTTCTATATAAATTTTACGTGATAACTTTCAATTTCATGGCAATATAAATAGAAAATATTGAGTTTTATTCATGAAAAATAATACATTTGTAATTTATTGTCAACAAATATGGCGGACGTGAAGGCCTTAGAACACCCTACTCTAAAGGTTTCTCGGATATTTTCGACTCTGTCAAAGAAACGTGGCTCTTTTTAATCGAAATGACTTACATTTAGAGTTGTTAAATCTAGTACTGTACTATTGATGCTATTACTGACCGAATTTATAAATGCATTAGAAAACGATACGTTTTATAGGGATCGTCTCAACATCGTTTATGAATGTTGACAATTTCACTGTCAGATGTCAGTCATCGATGTAGCATGAATCAGAATTGAAAGAAACCAACAGTTCCAAAAAGACATTATAATCAGTTTCATGTTGAGCATTTCTTTCACACTCTTTTTTGTTAATTTAAAATTTATGACAATAAACATAATTTGTAATTTGTAAAGTTTTTTACACTTTCTAGCAAGAGAGTTTGAGATTCAATTAAAAATATTTTTTTGGTGTTCATGCAAAATGAACCACAGAAAATGATCACCAAATCAACCATGAATGAAATCGCAATTTATATATATCCTTGTGATAGTCAAGTGTGACTGTGACGACGTACCATGTAGATGCTGAACATTTTCTCTTGTTCATTTCTATGATGAACATGGAAAAAAAATCATTTCTTTAATATTATTTCGAAATTCCTTTCTTGTTTTTTTGTTTGTTTTGATACTGCTTTACACCCCTTTCGGGCATTACTAGCAGGGGCACTTATGATGTGCACCAGGGACTGAACCTGGTCGGTCACTTTATCCCGACTCCGACAAACCAGTCGTAATGCTAAAGGGAAGTCCTAACCTTCAAGGAAGGAAGCCATCACCAACTTTTTAGGCTATTAGGTTTGACTCCGCTGCATGGGGATTGAACCTGGATCTCCCAAACTGCAAGCGAAAGCTCTACCACTGAGCTATGCAGCCAATTTCTTTTGAAACTGTTAACACATGAATATTTGACGGAACAGCCACATTCCTTTCCATTAAAAAGTCTGTGTTAATTTTGTATGAATGTCTATTTACAGAAAAAGGGGGTTTTACAGGTTGAAAAGTCCCGTTAGCCCAGCCTTTTCTGAAAAAAAAAACTCATATGAAATTATTCAAATGAATGTCAAGAAATCAAGGTCATGACACTACTTTGACTAGCAGTGCACTTATCAGGATCCAAACTGTTTGACACTCTAACTGTTTTCAAATGAAATAAATTTTAAATATTTATTTTCAAAACTGTAGCAGACGACAATTATTGTTGCAGACGAAAACATTACTCAGCATGGAAAGAGTTACAGATTTATTCATTTACCATGACTTTTCATGTGGTAGTCACATTACACAAATTCTAACTTACTGGTACATGTCTTTTTAGCTCACCTCAGGGTGAGCTTTTGCAATCCTTGAATGTCCGGCGTCCGTCGTCCGTCGTCAACAATTTACAGGCCTGTGATTTTTCCGCGGATTGGATTGCCGCCGAGACCATTTCTGAGATTCGTCCAGATTCGTTGAGAAAATCTGACGACTATAAGGGGGGTGAGGTCTGAAAGTCGGTCACGTCCGCGGACGTGTTTTAGTCTGACCCGGTAATCGTCGTACATTAACGGTAACGGAAAAGTCCGAGTGTTCCACATCAATTTAACTGGTTACCGCATTAGTGGCTGCGCGTGCTCTTACAATATTGAAAACTCGGAAACCAGTCTTCGCGACAACACCGCTTTTCGAGACCAAAATATTTTTGTGTTTTGATGTTTGAACGATGTTTATAGATTGTCAATAATATGACAGCTTCCTAAAATAACAAGGTTAGCAAATTTTAAAGGGGTTTGATTATGATATTGATTTTTTGTTCGTTAAGACCAACGGCAAGCGAGTCGAGAAGTCGGTACCAGATTGTAACGCCCTCGGGTGAAAACGACCCCGGATCAAAACGGCCCACCTATATCTTTTATTACAAATAGCCTAATTGAAAGTAAAAATAAACGAATGTCTGAAATGTATTCAACATTGAATAACCATGGTAGTGGCGAGATCAATCTACATGATCTAAACAATGCAAAATTTTGGAGAAGAAGACACCAACCCCAAAGCAAAATAATCAGTCTGTTGATTTTGGTCAGCAATAGGAAGACTTTTTTATGGGTTTCATAAAAATATATAGATCAAGTTAGAACTAATTTATCAAGAACTCATGTATAATTAATGACACAGAGGTGAGTGCTTTATTTAGTAAACCTTTTGAGCAGAGAGGGGAGGTATTTTCATAAGGATAAATGCAATACCTATCCCTGGGCACCCTTCTCATACTTCATGCCATTATAAAGTATCCCAAACTTTAGAATGGCCTGTACACATAATAATAAAGAAATCTTTTTGTATATAGGGTAACCCATGTCAACACATTTTTGGAAGAGGGACAATGGTGTCTGTCCCCCTTCCCCTTCACAATAATGTCATAAGGAAGGGGAGCTTTGAATTATAATCATAGACCCATGTGTTGAGTAATGGCTATATCCATGTAACAATGCATTTTTAATAAAAGAACTATAAATCTAGTTGGAAATCATTTATGGGACATGGACAGGTGAGTGCTTTACTTTATGAATAAATCTATCGAGCTGAGAGGGGGAGCTATTTTCATTAGGATAAATGAAATGCCTATCCCCACCCTTTCACACGTCATGCCTTTAAATGTCAATTTTTTTGAAAATGGCCTGTACACATTTGGCATTATAATTATGACAATTTTAATAATTGTTCTTATATATAGAGTAACTTATGCCAATTTTTTGTTAAGTGGATTAGAAAAGATGGGGGATCCGTCCACCTTCCCCAAAGTTTACAATATGATATTGTCACAAGGAAGGGAAGCATTGGATCGTACTCATAGACCCACATACTCGTAAAGGTCTATATTAATTTTGAAACGGGTGTCTAAACAGAATTGGACAGGACTGCTTTGGTTGTATTCTGTGAAAATGTCTTAAAGTATCTGTATCATAGTCTAGTAGGCCTATTATACTCTCAACACTTTACTATAACCAGGGACCATGTATGACACATTATCAATACAGTATCCTTGTAAAAGAATAAAACTACTTGTAGGTATTAATCTCTGGTAATGCTTCACTGCAATTAGAGTATATTATAAACATTTTTTATGAGAAATATTTGTTATAATTTTTAAGTGTCAAATTCAATGATACAAACTCTTATCTTATATACATGTTTATGGCTTTATGAGACAATAATAATAATTAATTAATTATGATAATAGTAATAATAATAATAATCTTTAAGTGTCAACTTCAATGATACAAACTCGATCTTATATATACAGCTTTATAAGACAATAACAATAATAATCTACATCCCATCCCATATTTGTCACCCTTGGATCTAACAATAATAATAATAATCTACATCCCATCCCATATTTTTCACCCTTGGATCTAACAATAATAATAATAATCTATACATCCCATCCCATATTTTTCACCCTTGGATCTAACTCATCCATGGATCTATTATCATCTAACAAGAAACACACATTTTGGGGGGCCTTGCAGTCTTAATGGTAAAAGCAAAATGCTTTATTGTTTAGTTTGAAGAGTTTGCTCAAAGCCTGTTGCATCACCTGTTCTATAACATCAAATTGAAATAATGGCTATGCTGTTTTTCTTCAATTATTGGACAACATTGTAACCAAGAAAATGTTGCTTGTCACTTCCAAACAGTTATTCATATGAGCACAGTTTCAGACATTCAAAATGCGTATAGTTGTTCAGAGTTGAGATTCAAGACAAACTTATAATAGTCAAGATGGCCAACAGCTATTGACTCCATGGCATTGACACTGAAAAGATCAGATTGAAATTTAATCATGAAACAGAAAAGAAGATGCATGCCTGTAGTCAGTAATGTGTTACTACAGGCATCTTTACTGTTTCATGATTAAAATCTAGTCAGTCATTCCTCACCCTAGTTAAATTATGAAATTGTTCTTATAAAAGTTCTAATTTTGCTTTTTAATCATCCTTTAGAGCTCTTAAATTAATCACAGGAGAGTCCACAAAATACCTTCAAAAATGCTGAAAATGCCATTTTTTTAAAATAGGGGCTTTGCCCCCTGTTACCCCCACCAGGGCGTTGCCCTTGGAACCCATTCGGGGCCTTGGCGGCCCCCGAAACCCCCGGCCAAATTATTTTCAGCCCCTCAGCTGTCAGGCTAATCACACCCCTGATTTAGTGTTTACACTCTAGAGGCCACAATACTTATCCAATCTTTTTCAAACTTGCTCAGATGGTATATTGCCATAAGAGTTCGGATGAGTTCGATTATGGTTGAAATCGGAGAAATAGGTCATGAGTTATCTACCTTTGAACTGCTGAAAATGCCATATTTAACAGTATTTACACTCTAGAGGCCACAGTATTTATCCAATATCCAATCTTTCTAAAACTTGCCCAGATTGTATATGACCATAAGAGTTCAGATGAGTTCGATTTTGGTTGAAATCGGACAAATAGATCAAGAGTAATCTACCTTTGAATTGCTGAAAATGCCATATTTAACGTTGTTTACACTCTAGAGGCCACAGTATTTATCCAATCTTTCTGAAACTTGCCCAGATTGTATATGACCATAAGAGTTCAAATGAGTTTGATTTTGGTTGAAATCTGACAAATAGATCAAGAGTTATTTATAGGGGCGGGACCGAATATTCGAATATTCGCATAAGGGCCGAATATTCGAATCCCATTTAAGTATTCGAATAGTTGTCTCTGAAATTTTATTTTTGTTAAAATCATAATATGGATTATTCTATTTATTTGAGAGACTAGCTGTTTCATTTTCTCCAACCAGGCTAATCGTTCGCCATTAATCCTCGTGTGTATGGTGATTATCACCCCCGGCTGGTCAGTGTTTTGATAGCACCTGTCAAGTTGTACACAGTTTGCAAACATTACCCGCTGTGTTATGTAATCAACGGCCCTCCCTGACATCGGATCAATGGACTCGCAGTTAAAATATTGACATGTTGGGGAACCCTAGTTGCCAAACAAAAGAGGTGTGTTTAGCACAGGACATTTAAGAGCATCCAATAAAAAAAAGACGAATAATTGTTAATATCGCCAATCATAGCGGCTCAAATGACGCTTTTCGTAAACGACCAATATCACGCAAACACTATTTAAAATCATCAAACATTCTAGTTAAGACGTCATGAAAGCTTAATATTGACCTTACACAAGACGTAGATCTATAAACGATCAAATTCTTACTAAAACGCAACTATGCCACCGGCTACTGCTTCGCCTGTGTGAAAGAATTTACTCGTTCTGCCGACAAGAAATCAGCAACCTGTTTTGTTTGTTACGTTCGTTTCAGAGTGTAACATCTGCATGCAGAAACTTGAGAGCTAGTGTGTGTTCAGATTAATTTTAAAAGCAGATTAAATATAATTTGTAAAGCCAACAAAATATTTACGCAAAAAAACCTGACTCGACTTAATTCGAAACTAATTTTAATGCAGATATAGATGTTGCGTTAAACACGAGTTGCATCCCTTACATTCGGAGACCGCCATATCTACAAAGATTCACTGTAGTAAATGGTTGCAAAAGTTGATGAGTTTACCAGTCAATCAGACGAATGTCACAGAATACACATTCTGCTCAGGGTTTGGTCCATTTAAGATAGGTATTTCTACGAAGCAAACATTGAATAATTGAATTTGATGATGAAATTATACTCGGATCGGATAACACACCCCCACCCCCACCCCCCATCGGACAAAGCGTTTATTCCAGGCGAATTATTCGAATTATTCGAATACTTTAAGCGAATATTCGAATAGCAATTTGGGTTCGAATTCCCATCCCTAGTTATTTACCTTTAAATTGCTGAAAATGCCATATTTAACAGTGTTTACACTCTAGAGGCCACAATATTTATCCAATCTTTCTCAAACTTACTCAGATTGTATATTTCCATAAGACTTCGGATGAGTTCATTCATGGTTGTAATCAGATCAATAGGTCAAAAGTTATATACCTTTGAATTGCTGAAAATGATATATTTGACAGTGTTTACGCTCTAGAGGCCACAATATTTATCCAAGCTCTCTCAAACTTGCCCAGATTGTATATGACCATAAGAGTTCGGAAAAAGGGTGATTATGGTTGGAATCTGACAAATAGATCAAGAGATTTCTACCTTTGAATTGCTGAAAATGCCATATTTTACTGCGTTTACACTCTTGCAACTACAGTTTTCAATGGATTGTTATTATACTTGTACACAAAGGATGTAGCTATACGTTCTGGAAGGAGTGCAATTATTGTTGAAATGTAATCAGTGTGGCAATAGTTACCTGCCCTTGATATACTTTGAAATGCTAGAAAAAGGCTTCATTTCAGTTTTCTTTAGGCTTTAGTTATCTGCCTTTGATGTACTCTACTATACTAGAGTAGGTCGACAAACTTGAATAGATTTAGAATAAAACGGTTGAAATTCAAAGGTAAAGCTATCAGGCTTCATTACAAATGGTGAGCGATATCAGGGCCTTCAGGCCCTCTTGTCTTCTGATGCAAGGTTATAAATCTGGTTTGTTTTGTTTAAGGTTCCATATGAATTGTTGAACAAAAAGTTTCGTGCAGCTCAGAAATGCATCGATCGTGAAGTTTCGAAGGTGCAAGGGGCAGGTTCAGAGTTAGAGGCATGTCTACAGAACAAGCAAGTGACCATTGGTGAAGTGACAAAAGCACTGGACAACATGGTGGAGAAGCTGAAACTGCTGAAGAGGAAGGTAAAGCCCAATTACCAGGACTCCAGATAAGAGGGAGTTTTCCAAACAAATCCAACATTTTCTCACTCATTTCAGCACCAAATCCTATGTTTTACTACTCATTAGAATCGTCTCAAAGAGACGATTCTAATGAGTAGTGACACCATAGGGTTTAATGCAGAAATAAAGATTTTAGTTTTTGAAAAACTCTACTTATATTGAGCCCTGACTACAGTTAAACCTCTCTTTTATGACCACTACTTGCAATAAAAGAAATCCAAATTCTAGGCAGGTTATTGCTTTTAAGCAAGATGACATTAAAGCAGAAAGCTCCTATCGGAGCTTTCTGCTTTACTGTCATCTTGCTTTAACCCATTAACTCATAAGCGATTAACAAATATCAGTGCTCACCTCAATGCATGCTAGTTGATTAAAGTGAGTCAAAATGAGTTAGTATGAGGCTATTGCGCAATGAGTCAAAATGAGTCAGTATGGCTTAATGGGTTAAGCTGCAACCTATCTTAAATGCTTTCACTAAGCCTACATTTCAGTGGTGGTATTAGATAAGTTTTACTGTATCTGTAAACTGCCTTAATTTCGCAGACTGTGACATCAACTTTTATTAGTTCTTTACTCCAGAGTCCAAGAAGGGCATCCGTGGCCAAGTGGTTCAAGTCACAGTGCCTGACACTCACTGAGCTGTAGGTTCGAATCTCAGTTTGGGTACTTTGGATCAACAACATTCCTGTACATCATCGGGGACTCTGAAAAATCCCCTGGTGAGACCGCTGGTCTGGCGGGGGATCAAACTCATGGCACGTTCTTGGTACCGTAGTCCAACCTGTTACCACTGGACTCAGGGTTTTTCTTCAACCAATTGGGAATGACTCCGGTACCGAGCCAATTGGGAAAAATTTGCGTCGTTTCTAGGCAAATTTGGAATTTTGCATGGGCCAAATTAAACGGTTAACTCTATAAAATTTAAACTGAATTTGACTGCTAGCAATAAATTGTCCCATTATACCCTCTGTAAGGATGTGGGTTTTCAGCTGGTATTAGCAGGATTTGTTTAAAGATGCTTAAAACAAACTGTACTTGATCAAAACTCTCCAAATTGGGAATTTTATTACCACAGATTGGGAAAAATGGTCAGTTTTGGTAATTGGGAATGCCTCCGTTTATGGGTTCCAGTTATATAAGGAGGAAAAACACTGGGACTACTACCATCTGCCTTCAAAACTAGATGCAGGCAATTGGGTAATAGTTTAGTCAGTTTCAGCTATACATGTATACAAGATAAGATTTTTGAAATTTCTGAAAAACTATTTTAAGTGTTCTATAACTTGAAGAAAAAACCAATTTGTTAGGCATGCTCACCCATTACCCCACAATTACACCTTTTTATGCCTCTAATTCATTCCTACACTTAGGTGAGCAGTTGTAATTTATATAGTGATAAATATATTTCATAAGAAATATTTTCTTTATTCTAGCAGATGATAGCTTAAAGCAGACTTAAAGTAAAGCAGAATGTGCATTAAGATGCATTCTGCTTTACTTTCAACCTGCTTTAACCCTTTCCCCCATAGCCTGTTTCTACTTTTGAAGACAGGCAACCACGGTGAATTCTGCTTTTCTTTCAGCCTGCTTTAAGCTAACATCTGCTAGGATACAGAAAATACTTCTTTTGGTACAAGTTTATGACTGGACACATTGGAAATTTTTTCTTTAGAGGAGGAATAAATTAAATGTGCTAAATGGCGCTTCTATGTGCGAAAGGGTGAAGTAGTTACCTATCTTCAATACTAGAAACAAGCTATGGAGTAATGGGTTAAGAATTAAGCCTGTCCAGCACATAAGACAGTTTTAAATGTAGTTATAATATTTAATTAGTAATTGAATTTTAATTGTCTCATATCTAAACAAGGCTGATGAGAGTGTAAATGAAGAATTGGAGGCTGCACGAATGATTAAGCGACGTGTGGACCATCTCAAAGAGGCTGAAAATCTGCAGGAACACACCCGCCCACTCTGGCAGAAGAAGAGGCTAGACAGAATGCTAGTAGAATACTTCCTGAGGGCTGGTTATTACAATACTGCTCTCAAGATGGCCCAGCACTCTGGCATAGAGGTTTGTAGCTCAGGAAGTCAATGTGTTGATTGCATGGGAAGGGCGTTTTTTACAGAAATTTATAATTTTCTGGAAAGTTTACAATTTTCCGCCATATTCTGACATAGCACTTTTTATGCCTCCAGCATCTATTGACGGGATATCACGATTGTCCTGTCCATCCATCCATGCATCTGTCCGTGTATACAAAGTTTACTAGATTTTATCATTTCGCGTAGCACCAACTCCGCTTACTGAAATGTCAAGATACTTAAACAGTTTTGCTTTTGGCCAAACTCAATCTTTCCCTATTGCCCTGTCCCACCTTATCGGATTGCGTTAACTGACATCCGATGGAGATCAAAATTTCCAATCTGTTAAAATCTTTGCATTCGCTTTTGTCTGATTCTGTTTTTGGTAAATACGCTGCTTGTCCAGTGATGTCGTATCAATCCAGTGGAAAGTTCTGAACATGTTCAAAACTTAAAACTGAATCCACAAGACAAGTGGGTTTGCATACGTTTTGTTAGGAATGCATTGCGCTCATTGTACTGTACTAGTCCTGCTCAAATGGTAGCTGAAAGCCAGCTGAAAGTAAAGCAGAACATACCTTTAGGAGCAGTCTACTTTCAACCTGCTTTATGTGGTCATCTGTCTTCAAGACTATAAACAATGGGTTAACTCAAACTGTGTGTAGGTTTAACTCTTTGAACCCTAGTCCCGCATATAGGCGTGCTTTTCAAACAGTGTACATGTGAATAGTACACATGTCCTATACAAACAGTGAAGACCCAGATCAGAGGGCTCCTTAAGGAGCCCTCTGATCAGGGTATTCACTGTTTGTCACAATGCCAAACATTGACAAAAACAACCCTTTAAAGTCAGAAATGGACTAGACTTAGATGGAAACTGGAATTGTCCATTTAAAGTTTCAGGGAGGAAAGAGTTAAGCCGTTACATAAAAATATAATTTATGTATTGTTATTATCCCATTACTCCAGAGCCTGTTTCTCGTATTTAAGACGGGTACTCACTTAAAGTAGGCTAAAAGTAAAGCAGAATGTGCCTTAAGGCACATTCTGCTTTACTTTCAGCCTACTTTAAGCTAACATCTGCTAGAATATAGAATAGATTTCTTTTTATACATATTCATAACTATATGAATTGAAACTATTTTCTTCAACTTCCACTGAAGAAAATAGTTCACTTTATAGTTTATACAGTCATGAATGAATATGCACCATAAGAAATATAATTATATTGTCTGTATCCTAGTATTTGTTTTTGTTTGATATAGGACCTGACCAACATTGACCTTTTCATGACATCCAAGGCAGTGGAAGAGTCTCTCAACAACCATGAGACAGCCCCTTGTCTCACCTGGTGTTACGAAAACAAATCCAAACTGAGAAAACTGAAAGTAAGCATACAGTAGAACCTCGCTATTACGACCACTAAAACGAAGGCTAATTCATTGTATACTAGAGGGGAGACCGCTTAAAGCAAGGTGACAGTGAAACAGAAAGCTCCTAAAGGAGCATTCTGTTTCACTGTCAGCTTGCTTTAAGCGGTCACCTATCGTAAACTTCCTAATAATTAACATGATTTAGTGGTCGTAATAGAGAGATTTTACTGTATAAACTTTAGACAGCACTATACCTTACTTTCTGTCAGAGTTTAAGTTAGATTAAGATAAATTTTATTTCAAGTCGGCAAGACAAACTGCAGAAAACAGAAGCCTTAAAGGCATTTTGAACGGACTATGATTGGGCCCGTTTCATAAAACTTCGTACGACAAATGTTGTCTTAAGTCAGATCATAAAAGTCTCGATTATTATTTATTTCTCCATCTAATCCTGTCTTGTGACATCTTTTTGGAATCGTCTTTTCAAAACGATTCCAAAAAGATGTCACAAGACAGGATTAGATAGAGAAATAAGAAATTAAATGTATTTTAAATATTTGACTTACGACAACATTTGTCGTAAGAAGTTTTATGAAATGGGCCCCAGAACTATGACATAACTTCATAAGCTTATTATGTAAGGATGATTTTGCCCAGGAAAGAGTGCAGACTCATGTCAGACAGGTCTTGTAAGAAAACAGTGCAGGTCTTAGTCAGGCAGCTTGTTCAGAAGATGTCTTATTTGGGTCTGCGCTTTTTAGCTCACCTGAGCCGAAGGCTCAAGGTGAGCTGTTGTGATCGCCGTCCGTCTGTCTGTCCGCACGCACGAAAGGTCCTTTGTTGGGTAGGGAGAACAATAGATTCCATTCATTCCGTGATTGCCCTATTGTTATTGTTGGTTTTTTTTGTTGCTATTGGGTACTTTTAAACAAAAGAAAAACCCAACAAGTGCCCAAATGTAAGGACGTCCGTCCGTCTGTCCGTCCGTTCAAATTTACTTCAAGCGACATCTCCTCTGAAACCGCGAGTTTGAGGGAAAAACTAACATGCTCACGGTGTTCCTTGGATGCTTATCTACAGAAATTGTTAAAATAAAACTCAAATGTGGACTACTAATTGAAATTTATTAAAAAAAGTGAAAAACTTTAAACAAGTTTTTTGTAAAAAACCACTGTTCCCTCACCTTAGATATTGCATGAATAGTATCTTCTACTGAATCACTTTCAAAATTGTAAAAAATCAAAACCCTAGGGTCAAATTTGACTCAACCCTTGTCATATCAGTGCAATTTGATGCAGGTCTGACAGTAAAAACTCTCTAATGATCAGTTTTTACACAGACACATTGTATCTTCCAGGCTAAGAAGCTACCCTTATACTAAATGCAACATTTTTGCAAACAGTTTGGATCCAGGTCAGATGCCACATAATGCTGCATCTAATCTGGATCTAAACTATTTGCCACTCATTTACATATTTTCTTATATTTAGAAAATGTAAGTTATTATTTTTTACATATTTCACATACAAACATTTGGAGCAGACAACAGTTCAGCATGATAATAGCAATTTCTCTGAGGGACCGTCTGTTATTGCATAATTGACCCATAGCTAGCTCTGAACTCAGGTCACTGAGATACATAAAAGAAATGATGTCTGCTATTTTATGCTCAATTACAACTTAGTTCGAGGCATATTGCTTTTGGTCTGTCTGTTTGTTTGTTTGTATTTTGTTTGTTTATCTTTCTGTCTATCAGTCCACGATTAATTCTTGGCCATAAACAGTATGGATCCAGGTCAGATGCCACATAATGCTGCATCTAATCTGGATCCAAACTATTTGCCACTCATTTACATATAGTTTCTTATATTTAGAAAATGTAAATAATGATATTTATTAACCTATTAACCCATACATATTCCTTTTTATGTCTTTAATTTATTCTTCCACAGAAGAAAATAATTTCACTTTATACAGTCATTGTTGTCTTTAACAATTGCTTCAAATGACATCTCCTCATATACAGCTGAAAAGATTTCAACCAAACTTTACACGAATGTTCCTTGGGTCAAGTTCTTTCAAAATTGTTCAAAGAATTAAAAACAATGTAGAACTCATGGCAACCAAGTGAAAAAATAAGG
This sequence comes from Gari tellinella, assembly GCA_922989275.2. Lineage (NCBI taxonomy): Eukaryota > Metazoa > Mollusca > Bivalvia > Cardiida > Psammobiidae > Gari > Gari tellinella. The sequence goes on from OV277866.1 coordinate 68,702,855, forward strand.
AAATCTTAAAAAATCTTCTTGTCTGAAACTCCAAGGGCCAGATCTTAGACATTTGTCACATAGCATCATCTACAGGTCCTCTATCAAGTTTGTACAAACTATGCCCCTGGGATCAAAATTGGCCCCGCCCAGGGGTGGGGGTGGGGGGGGGGGGGGGGGTTCACAGTTTTACATAGAGTTATATAGTGAAATTTTCAAACGTCTTCTCCTCTGAAACTAATATGGCCAGAGCTTTGATATCTGGCATGGTGACACTTTTAGATGTCCTATACCAATAAGGTTCAAATGGTTCTGGTCGATTGCATATCATCTACAGGTCCTCTATCAAGTTTGTACAAATTATGCCCCTGGGTCAAAATTAGCCCCACCCCGGGGGTCACAGTTTTCAAACGTCTTCTTTTCTGAAGCTAATATAGCCAGAGCTTTGATATTCGGCATGGTGTTACTTCTAGATGTCCTTTATCTATTTTGTTCACATGGTTCCAGTCTGTTGCATATGTAGGTCACAGGAGCTAAAAATAGATTTTTTCAATGGAAACTTAAAAAAAAGTCTTCTTGTCTAGAACCCTAGTACCATGATCTTAGATATTTGGAACATAGCATCATCTACAGGTCCTCTATCAAGATTGTTCAAATTATGCCCCTCTGGTAAAAAATGACCCCGTCCTGGACATAAATCATTATCTCCATTTTGATGTACAGCTATTCTCAGGTGAGCGACATATGCCCCATGGGGCTCTTGTTTAACCCTTTAGTCCATAGCCTGTTTCTGGCTTTGAAGACAGGTGACTACTTAAAGCAGGTCGAAAGTAAACTAGAATGCACATCTAGGTTTACTTTCAGTTTCAGCCTGTTGTAAGTCACCATCTGCTATGATTACAAAACAATTTTGGTTACATAATCATGACTATAAATCCGAAATAATTTCTGCAGTGTAGGAATTAATTTGAGGTTTTGAAAGGTGTATCAATTGAGTAATGGGTTAAGAAATTAATATTATGCTAATAGTAGAACGGTTAAATCCTGGCCATTTATTATGTTTTAATGGTTTCTCAACAGTCAACACAAATATTTAACTAAATCATGAAGTAAGTGAGTGTTTTTGTGTTTTTCCTCTAACAACAGTTACTAAAGCATTTTCTGTTTATTCACAGAGTACCCTGGAATTTAAGCTGCGCCTGCAGGAGTTCATCGAGATGGTCAGAAATAACTGCCGCCTGGATGCTGTCAGGTTGGTTAGTCATAGAGTCAAGAACTTACAAGTATTTTAACTCTTTCAATACCACGTTCCTGTTTAAAATATACTTATTACATTTGCAAACAGTGTAGACCCAGATCAGAGGGCTCCTGTAGGAGCCGTCTGATCAGGATCTACACTGTTTGCTAATTTAAAGCAGTATTGAACTACCCAGAATTCCATCATCCATGTAGAATGGTCCACATTCTGGTAATTAAAAAGATTCACAAGGAAACTTATTATTAAACCCACAAGAGTTAATTAGTGTTGAAAGAGTTAATGAAGAAACCCTTGTCAGTGACCACTTTGCGACAATTCTATTGGGTATTGCTCAGAATTTTATCTTTGCCTTAACATAGATATGTTTGGAAAAGCTATGAAATACTAAGATATTTTGACAATATCAAATACCAAAATTTGGCATCCATAGTGCATTTGAGCTGAGTCTGAGTGTGTTCTCAAGCATTTGATTGGTCAGAGCCTAGGCTCAAATCTGACCAATCAAATGCTTTAGAACGACTTTAGACTCAACTGAAAAGATTTACATGTATAACCTTTGACCCAATTCTCACAGCACTAGCATGAAGCATGTAGTTCAAGCACAAAGCTTTCGACATATATTGGTTTTATAAACAGAATTTCAAATTTGAAGAACACTTAAATTTTCTAGAGATTTAAGAAATTTAGAGTAAGTTAAGTCTCATGTTGAATATCCTCTCATTATCTCATGATAAAATAGGGTAGACACCTTGGTATTACCCGGGAATCAATGTTATGTCAGTTTTGTATCAGAGATTTTGAGGATGAGTATCACTTTCTGTTGATGTGCCCTATAAACAATAACCTAAGGAAACATTATTTAGCAACACACTATTATAATAGTCTAAGTATGTACACAATTAATTTATAAATGACACATGAAAACAGGGGCACAGTACAAACTCTTGCACGTGTACATTTATCAAGCCTGGCAATTACGACATGAATCTCTTAATTCAGGAAATTTATATCGAAATGTTCACCAGTGATTATTTGTTTGTATTGTTTCACACCACATATATTGATTTGTTATATTTTGTGTTTGTGTCAGGGCCGGAGGCCTACTTCAATAAAATTGGCCTTGTCTGAATTTTTTTTTCAAAAATGAAAAAGACTTTACAATGTACATAAATATACATGCATATCATTTTAACAAAACATTTCTAACGTAGTATTGCAATAGTCTATTGCTTTTTGTATGGGTATAAAAATAATTTTGAAGAATTTGGAAGGAAAAAAAGCATTATGGCGAGGAATAGGCTTATTTATTATATACCTATCAATGATTTATAGAGATTTCTCAGTTAGATAAATTTGATATCGTCACTGTTGATATCATCACTACATGTAGTGATGATATCACTTTTTAGCTCACCTGAGCCGAAGGCTCAAGGTGAGCTATTGTGACCGCTCATTGTCCGTAGTACGCCTGTCCGTCTGTCCGTCTGTCCGTCCGTCCGTCTGTCCGTCTGTCCGTCTGTCCGTTCACTTTTACTTCAAACGACATCTCCTCTGAACCCGGGGATTGTAGGGCGGATTCAAACTGCTCATGATGTTCCTTGGATGCTTCTCTACAGAAATTGTTAAAATGAAACTTTCAAGTGGACTACTTATTGTAATTTATTTAAAAAAGTGAAAAACTTTAAACAATCTTCTTGTAAAAAACTGCTAGGCCCACAGCTTTGATATTTGTTTTTTAGTATCTCCTGGTGATTCTCTCTCAAAATTGTTAATATCAAAACTAAAACTGACCATAGGGATTCACCATAGGGATTTTTTCATTGCCGCTTTATGCAGGATTCATTGCCGCTTTATTCAGGTTATACTGTTTTACTGAAGGTTTAAGCAGGGTTTCAAGCACCCTTATACTAAATCACCTATATTTGCAAACAGTTTGGATCCAGGTCAGATGCCACATAATGCAGCATCTAATCTGGATCTAAACTATTTGCCACTCATTTACATATTTTCTTATATTTAGAAAATATAAGTTATTATTTTTTACATATTTCACATACAAACATTTGGAGCAGACAACAGTTCAGCATGATAATAGTCAGTTCTCCCTGAGACGGTCTCTTATTGCATAACTGACCCAAAGCTAGCTCTGAACTCAGGTCACTGAGATACATAGCAGAAATTATGATGTCTGCTATTTTATGCTCAAGCACAACTTAGTTCAAGGCATATTACTTTTGGTCTGTCTGTTTGTTTGTTTGTTTATCTTTCTGTCTATCAGTCCACAATTAATTCTTGGCCATAAACAGTATGGATCCAGGTCAGATGCCACATAATGCTGCATCTAATCTGGATCCAAATTTGCCACTCATTTACATATAGTTTCCTATATTTAGAAAATGTAAATAATGATATTTATTAACCTATTAACGCATACATATTCCTTTTTATGTCTTTAATTTATTCTTCCACAGAAGAAAATAATTTCACTTTATACAGTCATTGTTGTCTTTAACAATTGCTTCAAATGACATCTCCTCATATATTGCTGAAAAGATTTCAACCATGTTCCTTGGGTCAAGTTGTTTCAAAATTGTTCAAAGAATTAAAAACAATGTAGAACTCTGGTTGCCATGGCAACCAAGTGAAAAAATAAGGAAATCTTAAAAAATCTTCTTGTCTGAAACTACAAGGGCCAGATCTTAGACATTTGTCACATAGCATCATCTACAGGTCCTCTATCAAGTTTGTACAAACTATGCCCCTGGGGTCAAAATTGGCCCCGCCCCGGGGGTCACAGTTTTACATAGAGTTATATAGTGAAATTTTCCAACGTCTTCTCCTCTGAAAATAATATGGCCAGAGCTTTGATATCTGGCATGGTGACACTTTTAGATGTCCTATACGAATAAGGTTCAAATGGTTCTGGTCGATTGCATATCATCTACAGGTCCTCTATCAAGTTTGTACAAATTATGCCCCTGGGGTCAAAATTAGCCCCTCCCGGGGGTCACAGTTTTCAAACGTCTTCTTTTCTGAAGCTAATATAGCCAGAGCTTTGATATTCGGCATGGTGTTACTTCTAGATGTCCTTTATCTATTTTGTTCAAATGGTTCCAGTCTGTTGCATATGTAGGTCACAGGAGCTAAAAATAGATTTTTTCAATGGAAACTTAAAAAAAATCTTCATGTCTAGAACCCTAGTACCCTGATCTTAGATATTTGGAACATAGCATCATCTACAGGTCCTCTATTAAGATTGTTCAAATTATGCCCCTCGGGTAAAAAATGTCCCCGTCCTGGACATAAATCATTATCTCCATTTTGATGTACAGCTATTCTCAGGTGAGCGACATATGCCCCATGGGGCTCTTGTTGTGACATCACATCAAAATTAGTTTAGTGATGTCGCGGTAATCATTTTTAGCTCGCCTATTCGGAGAATGGGGGGGCTTATGGAATCACCCCGGCGTCGGCGTTGGTTTTTCATGGTTAAAGTTTTGGGGTAAGTGTTGTTATGCACTAATACATCATGAAATATTTGCATTAGGAAGCTGATATTTGGATTGGAGGTGCCCTGTGGGTTGGACATTGATGTTGTGTAGTTAAAATTAAAAAAAAAGTTTAAATTTAGTCAAAATTTCGCCTTTTGTGGACTTAGGTTTTTCGGCTGATTTCTCATGGTTAAAGTTTTGGGGTAAGTGTTGTTATGCACTAATACTACATGAAATATTTGTATTAGGAAGCTGATATTTGGAATGGAGGTGCCCTGTGGGTTGAACATTGATGTTGTGTAGTTAGAATTAAAAAAAAAGTTTAAATTTAGTCAAAATTTCACCTTTTGTGGACTTAGGTTTTTCGGCTGATTTCTCATGGTTAAAGTTTTGGGGTAAGTGTTGTTATGCACTAATACTACATGAAATATTTGTATTAGAAAGCTGATATTTGGAATGGAGGTGCCCTGTGGGTTGAACATTGATGTTTCATAGTTTGAATTTAAAAAAAAGTTTAAATTTAGTCAAAATTTCACCTTTTGTGGACTTAGGTTTTTCGGCTGATTTCTCATGGTTAAAGTTTTGGGGTAAGTGTTGTGATGCTCTAATACTACTTGAAATAATTGTATTAAGAAGCTGATATTGGGAATCAAGGTGCTCTGTAGGTTGAACATTGATGTTACGTAGTTAAAATTTAAAAAAAAGTTTAAATTTAGTCAAAATTTCACCTGTTTAGGACTTAGGTTTTTCGTTTGATTTCTCATGGTTAAAGTTTTGGGGTAAGAGTTCTAATACTACATGAAATATTTGTATTAGGAAGCTGATATTTGGAATGGAGGTGCCCTTGGGTTGAACATTGAAGTTGCGTAGTTATTTTTTTTTTAAAAGTTTAAATTTAGTCAAAATTACACCTTTTGTGGACTTAGAGTTTTGGGGCTGAAATTTCAAAGTTAGTTAAGGAGTAAGTGTTGGAATGCACTTATACTACATGACATATTTGCATTAGGAAGTTGATATTTTGAATGGAGGTTCCCTGTGGCTTGAATATCAATGTACTGATACACTTTTCTTTTGATAGTTACCTATTTAAGAAAGGTTTAATTAGGCGAGCTTTGCTGTTCTCCGACAGCTCTTGTTTTTGTTGTAAAAAAACGTTATTAAAATATATATAATAAATAGAATAATCAATTCCTTTGAATAGATATGAAAAATATATCACTCAAATGGGTTGTTATCTGGTTTAAAAATTCGTCCTTCGGACTCGTTTTTTAACCAAATAACAACCCATTCTCATGATATATTTTTTTCATATCAATCCAAAGAAATTGATTATCCTCTATGTATTGTCTTAACAGGGAAAGTGTTAAAGACAGTAAAATATTCAAGCTGTCTTTATCATCAAGATCAGTTTTGACATAGGTTTTATATTTCAATTATACCGGTATGTACAGAATAACCTGCGAAAAACGATCACTTAGAATTCGCAGTCTGATATTAAGGTACAGCTTAATACAGGACAAAAGTAATGCATTTTGAAATGTTCTGTATTAACCCATTACCCCATAGCCTGGTTCTAGTTTTGAAGAGAGATGTTCAGGTAAAGCAGATTGAAAGTAAAGCAGAATGTGCCTTAAGGCACATGCTGCTTTACTTTCAGCCTGCTTTAAGCTTCTATCTGCTAGGATATAGAAAATATGTCTTTAATATGGTTTATATTCAGGACTGTACTATTTTCTTCAGTAGAGGAATAAATTAAAGGCGTATTTATGGGTTAAGCAGTAATGTTTTTAGATTGTCATGTTTCTTCTTTGAGGAATGGTTATACACAGATTTGACTGTATTTTTGTGTTGACTTCTATTTTCAGACATGCGAGGAAGTATTTCACCAACCAGGGTGAGGATCAACACTTAGTGGATATACAGAAAGTCATGGGGCTTCTAGCCTTCCCGCCGGACACACACATATCTCCATATAAGGTACGCTGAGACAAGTATGGCGTCTAAACTCTTCTAAACTAATGTATGTATAATAAGTTGTTATGAAAAATGACACTACCTCTAGTACCAGCCTGCTCAACTTGGTAGGTAGAGTGTAGGCTGTCAACAATTTTAACCTTGGCCAAAACATAGACTGCATACAGACTTTTATATTCAACTCAAGAAACCCTTGAGCTCAGTACAACTTACTGCACTTAGGTCATGTATAACAAAGGTCAAAATCATTTAGAGTTCAAATTGGCTGCATTTAACTTAGCCATGATTTTGGAACTGCATGATTGTGAAAGAGACCTCAATTGCTTTATATAAAGTGATAACCTGTTTTCAAAACTACAAACAGGATACTGTATAATGGTTACATAAACATCTGCCATAAACATGCCAGCTTTTGTACAGTTGTTAGAGCAAAGTTTAACCCTTTACCCCATAGCCTGTACTAGTCTTGAAGACACATGAACACTGAAAGCAGGTTGAAAGTAAAGCAGAATACACCTTAAGGTGCATTCTGCTTTACTTTAAGCCCGCTTAAAGCTACCCTTTACTATGATATAGAAAATGTCTTATATAGTACATATTCATGACTGGATAAATTGGACCTATTTTCTTCTGTGGAGGAATAGATTAAAGGCATAAAAAGGCATATTTATTGAGTGATTGATTAACTGTTTAAACTTTAAGTCTATTGTTTTGACTGTTTGGTAATAGTGTTGAAGGCATGTGATTCCCAGTTTCCATGACAGTTTCTTGGTCTGTTGACAGGAGCTACTTGACCCTGAGCGCTGGAGCCAGCTGGTACAACAATTCCGCTATGAGAACTTCAAGCTTCACCAGCTTACCAACAACTCTGTGTTCACTGTAACGCTACAGGCTGGATTGTCAGCACTCAAGACACCGTATCCTTTTAATTGTAGTGAATTTACAGCTTTCAGAGCTCCAGATTAGATGCATAAAGTCAAACTTTGATATCTCGAACTCGCTTAACTCGAATAACCGATATTTCAACACATGAATGACATTATTCCATGTTCGTTTAAGTCTAATATACCCGTAGTTCAAAGTTAAAACGTGGTATATAAGACAGTGTTGAACCATATAAGACATAATCGAGGTCGAGATATCGCTTTTCAACTGTATTTAAAAACTTAATCCCTTATTCTTCAATAAACTTGGTGTTGTCAACACTCATTAGAAACATTCTCTTTGAGATGAATCTAATGAGAAATTCTTAAAGGAGCTTTCTGCTTTACTTTCATTTTGCTTTATTCAGCCGCATATATGTGGTAATTGGTTAACCTTTACCCAATAAACTGTTTATAACATTTAAGACAGGTGATCACTTAAAGCAGGTTGAAAATAAAGCAGAATGTGCCTTAAGGCACATTCTGCTATATGTTCAGCCTGCTTTCAACTACCATTTGCAAGGATATATAAAAATACTTGTAATGGTAATTGTTCATGAGGGTATAAACTGGAACTATTTCCTTCACTGGAGGAATAATTAAATACGCTAAAAGTCGCTTCTATTGGGGAAAGGGACCCTTTCAAAGGGTTAAACATTGTGACATGTGTTAATGTAAACTTTCCTTGACACCGAACAGTTACTGTTACAAGGCCATTGGGAACAGCAAGAATGCTGAATGCCCAGTGTGTAGCAAGAATCTCAACCGACTGGGGCGCCACCTACCATACGCTCACTGTGCCAACTCGAAGCTGATATGTTTTGTGTCTGGCCAGCCTCTCAATGAGCATAATCCACCAATGATGCTTCCTAATGGATACGTTTATGGCTGTAATGTGAGTACACTATATCCATTGATACCTCAACTCCATTAACTCCCTTAACAGATCACCTCATAAAGCAAGTTGAAAGTAAAGCAGAATGCTCAGAAAGGAGAATTTTGCTTTACTTTTAATCTGCTTTAACCCTTTACCTGATAGCCTGTTTCTAGTATTGAAGATAGGTGACCACTTAAAGCATTCTGCTTTACTTTCAGCTGGCTTTAAGCTTCCATGTGCTAGAATATAGAAAATATTCCCTATAATATATATTCATGACTGATAAAATTGGAACTATTTTCTTCAGCGGAGGAATAAATCCAATCTGCTAAAAGGTGCTTCTATGGGGGAAAGCGTTAAGCTACAATCTTGAAAGATACTTCTGTACTATATTTTTCAGAATTTTCTAAAAGGGGTCTACTTTTCAGGTTGTAGAGGCATAAACAAGGATATTTATGGAGGAATGGATTAAACAGGAAACTGAAAGGTCCAAATAGCCCAAAGACAGACGAAACAAATTTATCCTGCTTTAATTCATTAAATCCTTATTGCATATATATAATCAATCTATAAAAACTGTGTAACTATAAAGAATACACTACATGTATATAAATAGAGTAGAACCAGATCAGAGCATTCCTGAAGGAGCCTCCTTATCAGGTCTGAATTGTTTGTAATTTTTGAATGAATCAACCATACATGGACAAAAATGGACAAGACTGTATTTGAAACTAGAATATGAAGTTGCAGCAGTGAATGATTGAAGTGGCTTACTGTATAATTGATTTTTGGAAAAGTATCATCAATTGTCTGATGAAAAAGAATTGATCGAGCATCTGTTGTAAATTATATTCAGAACAACACAAGCCTTAACCCATAACTCCATATACAAAATGTATATTCCATGTTATGTCTGTAATTTACCCTTGACTCATGGATATAGTTCCACCTTACACCCTCATGAATATGCACAATAAAAATGTTTCCTATATTCTAGCAGATGGTAGCTTAAAGCTGGCTGAAAGTAAAACCGAAAGATGCTTAACGAACTTTCTGCCTACTTTTCAGCCAGCTTTAAGCAACCACCTGTCTTAACAACTGGAAACAAACTATTGGGCCAGAACCAAGGCATTTTTTTCACAGCTTGGTTTGTACGCAAACCCTCTGATTAACTGTACTACATGCAGGGCTCCAGATAAGGGGAGTATTTCAAAACTAAAATCTTTATTTCTGCTTTAAACCCTATGGTGTCACTACTCTTTAGAATCGTCTCGTAGAGACGATTCTAATGAGTAGTTACACCATAGGTTTTAGTGCTAAAACAAGTGAGAAAATGTTGGATTTGTGCAGTTCACTCCCCCTTATCTAGAGCCCTGACTACATGTATTTCAGGCTCTAGAAGACATGGCTGCCAGGAATGAAGGCAGAGTGGTGTGCCCAAGAAGTAAAGAAATCTTTGACATTGACAAATGTGAGAAGGTGTATGTAATGTGATGAGGAGTTGATACCAGGGTGCAGTTATCTCCCCTGTTTACTGGACCTCTTCGGTTGTGAAGACCAGAAAGACTGCATCAACAGACCAGAAATACTGTTAAACCTCTCTATTATGACCACTTAATTGTGTTAATTATTAGGTGTTTATGACAGGTGAATGCTTAAAGCAAGGTGACTGTAAAACAGAAAGCTCCTCCAGGAGCTTTCTGTTTTATTGTCACCTTGCTTTAAGCTGTCACCTGCCTATATACCACTAATTAGCCTTTGTTTTAGTAATAGAGAGGTTTTACTGTACTATCAAACTTGTTGCCACTCCCTGACGAAACATGGGATCTGTTAAAAACAGGTGACTGCTTAATGCAGAATAAAAGTAAAGGAGGTTGAGGAGCTTTACTTTTGTTGAACATTTAGCTGGCATTAGTATTATGATCGATAAAGAATCTTATTTTAAGTGGTAACTTGATACAAGTTTGACATTGAGGCTTTTTGTGACCAAGACTTTTTAGTCTGTCAAAGGCCGATGTACTTGGCCAGAGCTCCAGATAAAGGGGAGTATTTAAAACACTAAAATCTCTATTTCTGCATTAAATTGTATGGTGTCACTACTCATTAGAATCATCTCGGAGAGAGTAGTAACACCATAAGATTTGGTGCTGAAATGAGTTAGAAACTGTTGGATTTGTTTTGTTTACTCCCTCTTATCTGGATCTCTGCTGGACATTGTAATATTTGTGATAAGTCCTAGACTATGAATTCCAACAGCATGATTCAATATGATAATACATTGTATACTAAACATAGTCTACCTCAATAGCCAAAGTGTATTCAGACAGGTCATCATTCGATGCTTGTCAGGCTCTATTAGCTGTTGTAGTTAAGATCCAGTTCCCCATAGCATGTTTTTAGTTTTTAAAATAGATGACAACTTAAAGCAGGTTGAAAGTAAAGCAGAATGCGCCTAGGGTGCATTCTGCTTTACTTTCAGCCTGCTTTAAGCTACCATTTGCTAGGATATAGAAATATTTCTTATAATACATTTTCATGACTGTATAATTTGGAACTTTTTTCTTCAGTGGAGGAATTAATCATTAGCTTAAAAAGGGCATATTTATGGGGTAGTGGGGAAGGTTTAGCAGAGTTTGAACTTACTGACATCATGCTTATGGAGTAAGTATAAAGTGGTTGACCCCTGAAATTTCAAACAAAAGATTCCAGTTTCATGTTTAGTTTAGTCCAGGGTCCAAGGTTATAAAGCATTTGAGGCTTTGAGCTGAGTGTGTTCTCAAGCATTTGATTGGTCAGATTTGAGCCCAGGCTCAAATCTGACCAATCAAATGCTTGAGAACGACTTAAGACTCAACTGGAAAGCTTTATAACCTTTGACCCAGGTTTGTCAATTTGTGGTCAATTTCTACAATACATTGCAAAACGACAAACCATTCAGAACCCAGATCAGATGGCCCATATAGGATCCTAGTGATAAGGGTCTGCACTATTTGTATATAGGACAAGTGCTGTGTTTGTAAAATGTATATACGTGTGATGTCACTAGGGTTCAATGGGGGAAATAACTAATTCTTTCAATTATACACAAATAAACCCTCTGCAAATATTAATTTTAGATTGTTCATGTTGAAGAAGCGACCAAATGTGTATTCATTTTAGATTTTTCACTGCCTAATTATTGTCTGCTTAAAAACCACTGTTTGCAACTTTCTTTCAAATTTAGATATTTTGTATATTGACAAAATAAACTTTAATATGAATGTCAAACAGTTTGGCTACTGATCAGAAACCAAGTTACTTTGTGTCTCATCTTGATCTGAACTCTTTGCTAATGTCAGTGAGCTTACCAGGGGCAGTGAAAGAGTTAAAACCTGCCCTTTATTTCCCCATAGGTATGCAATGATTGGGAATGTATTTGCTGTAGTTATTTATACAGGGGGCTCAAGATATGAGTGTTTAAACTAAATATTATCAACATGTTCTCACGTAAGTCTGCAATAAACCCCATGTTGTGACTTCTTGAATGAATTGTCTCAAAGAAACAATTCTAATGAGTAGTCACAACATAGGGTTTATTGCAGGCATAAGGATTTCGGTATTTTAACCATTTTCTGCGTATTCTAGTTTTGAATACTAGTGATCACTTAAAGCAGGTTTAAAGTAAAGCTTTACTTTCAGCCTGCTTTAAGCTACCATCTGCTAGAATTTGAAAAATATTTTTGTGTGACACATATTGATGACAGCATAAGTTAGAGAGCTATTTTCAGTGTAGGAATAAATGAAATATGTAAATATGAGTATCTCTGGAGTAAATGGTAAATACTCCCGGGGACCCCTGATCTGGAACCTCAACACATTCAACCCTAGTGACTAGTATACACATCATTTACAAACAGTGTACCTGTGAGGAGTTCACTTGTTCCATGCAAACAGTGTAGACCCTGATCAGAGGGCTCCTAAAGGAGCCATCTGATAAGGGTCTACACTGCTTGTCATTTTGAAATAAATTGTTAAAATCAACCCTAAATTGTCAAAAATTAACTAGACTCAATTGGACATTGGAATTGTCCACTAAAAGTTCCAGGGGTGAATGAGTTAATTCATGTACCTAGATTACACAGCTTGTAAGATATGTTGAGATTATTGCCCTATTGTTGTCAGCACCTTAGCCCTTTGAACCCTAGTCCCGCATATTGGTGTCGTTTTCAAACAGTGTACATGTGAATAGTTCACTTGTCCTGTGCAAACAGTAAAGACCCAGATCAGAGGGCTCCGAAAGGAGCCCTTTGATCTGGGACTTTACTGTTTGCCATATTGCCAAACATTGACAAAAACAACCCTTAAAAGTCAGAAATGGGCAAGACTAAAATGGAAACTGGAATTGTCTATTTAAAGTTTCAGGGAGGAAAGAGTTAAACAGTGTGCCAGACTTTCATTCAGCACATTTACCCTTTCCTCCATAACCCCCTAGCGTAAATGACCTCACACCCCAATGCTAAGGGTATGGTAATAACCCACTAATACAATAGTGGAGGAGACGTTATAATTATTTCCCATTTAACCCATTACCCATTAAATATCCCTTTTTGTGCCTTTAATTTATTCCTACACAGAAGAAAACAGTTCTTAATTATACAGTCATGAATATACAATTGTAAGAAATATTTTCTGTATCCTAGCAGATGGTAGTTTAAAGCAGGCTGAAAGTAAAACAGAATGTGTCTAAAGGCACATTCTACTTAACTTTCAACCTGCATTAAGTGGTAAACCTGTTTCCAAAACTAGACACAAACGATGTAGGGGTAATGGGTTTAAACAAACAAAATGCAGACAAGGTGAAATTATTTAAAGATTAAAAATGAAATAGAAAAATAAAATAATGATTACTTTGAATCTGAGTTGCAAGCAGTTTGGAGCTTGATCAGACCCTGTGTTGCCTTGTATCTGATCTAGTTTCAAACTGATTGCAATTGACATAGAGTTTTTAGCATAAACACTTTAATTGGGAAAGGCTAATGTCCTTAATCTGTACCAATCAAATTTATCAAAAGAAAGATATGTTTCAGTTATTGAAAACAACATGTACTTATCGTTGAAACTTGTTTTTGATGTACAAAATAAATGTCTTCTTAAACCTATTCAACCCTAGTGATGAGTATACATGTCATTAACAAACACTGTACGTAGTATAAAAAGTACATTATGTCCTATTCAAACTGTGTACATGTAGACCCTGGTCAAAGGGTTTCAGCAGGAGCAGGTTGGTCACTATTTTATGTAACTAAAAACAGATAACTCCATATTGAAGTTTTCTGAATTTAATGGAGTTATGATCACCTCATTCACCACTAGTGATAAGTATATTTATCCTTCACAAACAGTGTATATGTGAAGAGTACACTTGTCGTATGCAAATAGTGTAGATCTTTATAGGATGACTTCTACAGGGGCCCTCTGACCAGGGTCTGCACTGTACGCACTGGACAAGTACCCTTTACCCCATAGCCTGTTTCTGGTTTTGAAGACAGGTGACCACTTAAAGCAGGTTGAAAGTAAAGCAGAATGCGCCGTACGGAGCATTCTGCTTTACTTTCAGCCTGCTTTAAGCTACAATTTGCTAAGATATAGAAAGTATATCTTATGGTACATATTCATGTATAAATTGGAATTTTATTCTTCTATGGAGGAATTTATAAATTAAAGGCGTATAATGGTGTATTTATGGGGTAAAGGGTTAAAGTTACACTGTAAAAGGCAGATATATGGGTCATTAGGGTTCAATGGGTTAAACAGCCAGATAAACAGAAGATAAATGTAATAGTTAATTAATCAGTAGTCAAACCCAGTTGTACTTGCACAGACCTAGCCAGGCCTCAATGTTAAAAAGTGTTTGAATTGAGTCTTAAATCATTCTCAAGCATTTGATTGGTCAGATTTGAGCAAAAGCTCAAATTGACCAATCAAATGCTTTAGAATGATCTCAGACTCCACTTAAACTCTTACTGTTGGACCCTGTGGTATTTGCACTTCCCCGGTAATTTAGAAGTTTTCTTCCATCTTTTTCTTACAGAAGCAATGGCAGGTATATGACATCTGAACAAGTAGATTAGACTTTAGAGAATTGTTTGAGTTTAGATTTTCCCTTTTTCCTTAAACTTAATAAGTGATGCAAACAAATGTTCACTATTGCCCATTAGTAAGGCACCGCCATTGCACTTTATCTATCACATTTTATCATTAATCCATAACTCCATTGCCTGTTTCTAGTATTAAAGATAGGTGATCACTTAAAGCAGGTTGAAAGTAAAACAGAATGCCCCTTAAGGTGCATTCTGCTTTACTTTCAGCCTGCTTTAAGCCACAATCTGCTAAAATATATAAAATATTTCTATGATACAATCATGTTCTAGAATATTTTTATGATACATGTTCATGACATATGTTCTTCAGTGGAGAAATTGATTAAAGGTGTCAAAAGGTGTATTTATGGGATAATGGGTTAAAACAACTAGTTGTTTTCAAAAATATAGTTGATATCAGCCCTTTCTGTGCTGAATTGTTCATGTGGGCTATTACATATTTGTAAAATTACCACTTTATATCAAAGTTTAGGGCTATATTTTAAAGAATATTTATCAGACAGTACATGTATAAGAAACAGTATAGAACCTGATCAGAGGACTCCTTGAGGAGCCCTCTGATTAGGGTCTACACTATTCGCAAAATAAATATACAATGGGCCCGTCTTACGAAACATGGTACGACAATACATTAAAAAACATGTTATTTCTGATTCCTTCATCTAATCCTGTCTTGTGACATCTATTTGGAAACATCTTGAAAAGATGATTCCAAGGAGATGTCACAAGACAGAATTAGTTGGAGAAATAAATTATAATTGAGAATTTTAGAGTCTGACAATATTTGTTGTACGGCTTTCGTAAGAAGGCCTGGTTTCAAGCATAGAAAAGGTTAAACATGCTGTTATCTCCTTGGAAATAACTTCATTCTTTATATCTGAAATCAACCTTTTCCTCTATATTATTGCAGTTTGGATCAGTAGGGGTAAAGTTACCTGGCATCTAATCTTGATCCAAGCAGTTTGCTAAAGTAACCAATACCATATACCCGTTTAAAAGCCCCCTCAAGTACTGCAAGTAGTGCAGGCCCCAAGATAAGGGAAGTACAGTGCTTCCTCTCTTCAACGAATTCCATTTGGAGACAAAGATTGTGTGTGTTGTTTGGACAGAGTCGTTAGAGGGAGGGAAATTGGCTTACATTTGTAAACAGCTTAAATCCAGATCAGACGCTGCGTAAAGCAGTATGTGATCTGGATTTAAGCTGTTTGTCACTTGTCATTCAGGTTTTTCTATCAAATGGCAATTATGTAACTTAGAGAAAAGCAGCAGACGACAATTTTAAGCAGACGATATTGATGTAGTAAAAGCGTAAGACAGAAGGGGTCGTTGTTGGGAGGGTCGTTGTAGAGAGGGAACACACTTTTTGAAAAGCTAAATCGTAATGTCTTCATTAAACCCTATGGAGCTACTACTCATTAGAATTGTCACAAAGAGTCAATTCTAGTGAGTATCAACACCATAGGATTTGGTGCTGACATGAGTGAGAAAATGTTGGGATTTGTTCAGTTTACTGGTACTTCCTCTTATCTGGTAGTGATGCAAACTTTAAAGGTAATTACCGGTAGTGTTTCAGTGTTTAAAGTTTAAAAGTTTTCGGTGATATTTAGTGTCTTAATATTATTTTCCTATGTATATGGAGGAGTATAAATGTAACCCTTTCTTCCATAACCATGTGTGCAAATGAAGGATACCCACCTGTGTTCAAGGCAGGATACTACTTAAAGCAAGATGGAAGTAAAGCAGAAAGCTCCTTTAGGAGCTTTCTGCTTAACATCCATCTTGCTTTAAGTTCTTACCTGTTTTCAACAGCATCAATTAATGTTCACTTGAGGTGCTTTTATGAAGGTATAGGTAGAGGTGCTCAAAGGTGCTTCCATGGAGGAAAGGGTTAAAGGGGGTGTGTATAAGTGGGGTATACAGGTATATGGTATTTGTTATAAGCATGACCAGTAAGGATTAAATCACTTCACTTGTTTTGTCATGACATCAGTTCTGAGTTCTGAATCAAATTGAGAAGTGCTTAAAATTATGTAATATTGTTTGATTGTTAAAGTGAAACTGTTTGCATTTAATAACAAATTCTTTGTACCATGGGACATTTTTTCATATGGTTTGTAAACATGTTTGTAGATAGCTTCAAGCAAATCACATTTAAGTGTTTTGTGTTTGTTTGATTTGATTTTGATTGAGTGAGTGATTGTGGGTTTTTTTAATAAAAAAAAATATTTAGAAATTGTATCATCCAACTATTTTATGATTAAACGAATAAATTGTAATAGAACTTTCTGTTGAGTATTGTTTTTATTTCTCTGTCTACTCTTTATGATATGGTAATACATTTGTTTAGTAACATTTTATCTCATTAACCCCTAACACTTCAAATGGAAAACTAAGTCTCCCAAACTTTAGTGGGGAGACATATTGTTTTGGTGCTGTCCGTCCGTCCGTATGTCACGCACTCCAGCTTGACCATAGAAATATTCCTGTAAAGTTTGCTTGAAATCTGTCAAGCAGTATAAGAGGAGAATCAGATGTCATTTGAAGAAATTGTTGACCACGGCTCGTATCGCACGACTGGCGATGACGGACACAGGGCCGTCACAATAGCTCACCTTGAACCTTTAATTGGCTCAGGTGAACGATGAAATGACTTTTTTATAATGAATACTTGATATATAGGTTTGAATAGACGTCGCCATGAAGGAACTTGGAATCGTTTAAAAAGTAATGTAATAAACCATTCCTGTGTTGGAAACGAGTACATGGTCTACACTGTTTGCTGTCAGTCTTACAACTTAGACCAAATAAAAAAGTACCTGTGTTTCCGGTAACCCGACCAACCCTAGTTTTTCCCACCAACTTTTAACTTTTTTTTCACTTTTTCGAAAAATGTATTGGCAAACGTCGGTCATTTTTACGACAATCGTTTTTCGAGGAATTGGTAGTAGAAAATATTCTCCATTTAATTGTTTAAAAAAGCTAATTTATCCACCTATAGATGAAGTAGAAGGGAAGGAATACGTTTGTTCTATCAAACTAAATATCCATGCATTCCTTCCCCTTTCAACAATATAACAAATATTGGTTGTCGTTGACCAGCTCTTCAATAGTGAAACAAGAAATATGGCGGGTGCTGGCTGTCAAATTGGAGTGAAAATTCAGAAGTTAGACGCTAAAAAGGTCATGTTTTAGTCAAAAAATGGCAAAATCATATTTCATTTACAAGAGTTCATATTTATGTAGTTCTGATTGCGTTGACAGCGAATTATTGCTGCTGTCAATTGAGAAAATGAAATTGTCATTAGATTTCGCGGTTGAACCATGTGCATTTGTTCTTGATATGTATATTGTACGTGTAATAGCTTCACATGGTTCTGTATGAAATATGTTGTAAACTATAGGTTGAGGTCGAATGCCATTTTATAAAAAAATCACTCTTGACTCTTGAGCTGGCATCAATAATTTCTTCTGGTCAGAGACCACCAAATGTTGTTTTCTTTATTTATTCTTCTTCTTCTTCTATTTTTTTTTTTTTGTTGTTGTTGGTTTTTAGCTCACCTGAGCTAGCTCAGGGTGAGCTTTTGCAATCCTTGAATGTCCGGCGTCATGCGTCATCCGGCGTCAACAATTTTAGTGTTTACACTCTAGAGGCCACAATATTTATCCAATCTTTCTCAAACTTGCTCAGATGGTATATTGCCATAAGAGTTCGGATGAGTTCGATTATGGTTGAAATCGGACAAATAGGTCATGAGTTATATACCTTTGAACTGCTGAAAATGCCAAATTGAACAGTGTTTACACTCTAGAGGCCACAGTATTTATCCAATCTTTCTAAAACTTGCCCAGATTGTATATGACCAGTGACCTGGAAACCCACGCGCCATGCGCCATAGTCACATAAAAATAAAAAATGTCACATAGAATTTCCAACTGGTGCGCCCAGCGTCTCGCCGATTTTATCTTACCATACAACTTAAATTGCCTTTGGCTAGATTCATCCAGTGCTGGGAGATGAGCAATTACGTAATCAAACAGTGTGCATGCCAATATTTTCCAGTTAGAATCACAATTCCTTGAATACACACCTGTCATGATTTCGAGTAAAATCCGCCTGGCTACACTGATGATTTCTCTGTTGATATATTACCACAGGGGGCCACGCACAAATTTAAAATGTATCCTGTTACTATGATATAGTCTATTATTATAGTAGGCTGCTGTTCCCCTATTTTTGTGTTCCAGGCCCTTGTGGCCGATATTCTGAAGAAGTCGCGGCGTGTCGGGAACATCAAAGGCAATGAAAATTTGGTGACCGTCTTCAACCCTAGTGACGACTAGAGTTCAAAGGGTTAATATTTTGGTGACTGTCTACGACTTTTTGTCGATTTCAGTGTCAAACTGCATCTGCATATTTTGTCCAGTGTCAGATATATATCTAGATAAATATATGTAAGTGAACCCACAGAGCTAGGTCATTGAATCAAAATGGGCGGAGCTCCTCAAATCTGCTTTGATGTTTTAACACCTTGTGTGTAAATCGTGTCTGAGTAACTCAGTATGAAAAGTATCATGTATAGAGAGGATACTTTTAGATGCTATTAGAGGCAAACATTCAAGGTGATTATCTGATATCATTTATTTTAGACTTTTTACTGTCAACTTAATCAAACTTTCAGCGGTTTGGGAAAACATCAGTAGTTAAGAGATGCTGACGTTCCGCCATATTGGCATAAGTTTTACTAGTACAGTAGTAGTGATACGTTTCAACATTGATCTAGATGTTGGACCAAACATTTTCAATTTTTTTCTTGGGACACTGGTAAAAATTATTATTTTTTGCTGGCCCAAGACTTGGAAGAAATAGATTTTTATCGAAATCTAAGCATTTTAAAAATTGGCCCATAAAATTTCAAAATGTCACATAGATTTTTGAAATGTCACATAAAAAATTATAGATGATGGGCCATAGTCACATAGAAAAAAAATCTTTCCAGGTCACTGTATGACCATAAGAGTTCGGATGAGTTCTATTTTGGTTGAAATCGGACAAATAGATCAAGAGTTATCTACCTTTGAATTGCTGAAAATGCCATATTTAACGGTGTTTACACTCTAGAGGCCACAGTATTTATCCAAATCTTCTAAAACTTGCCCAGATTGTATATGACCATAAGAGTTCGGATGAGTTTGTTTTTGGTTGAAATCGGACAAATAGATCAAAATATATTTACCTTTAAATTGCTGAAAATGCCATATTTAACAGTGTTTACACTCTAGAGGCCACAATTTTTATCCAATCTATCTCAAACCTGCTCAGACTGTAAATGACTATAAGAGTTCAGATGAGTTTGATTATGGTTGAAATCAGACGTATAGGTCGAGAGTTATCTACTTTTGAATTGCTGAAAATGCCATATTTAACAATGTTTACACTCTAGAGGTCACACATTTTTTCTCAAACTTACTCAGATTGTATATTACCATAAGACTTCCGAAGATTTCAATTATGGTTGTAATCAGATTAATAGGTCAAACGTTATCTACCTTTGAATTGCTGAAAATGATATATTTAACAGTGTTTACGCTCTAGAGGTCACAATATTTATCCAAGCTCTCTCAAACTTGCCCAGATTGTATATGACCATAAGAGTTCGAAAAAGGGTGATTATGGTTGGAATCGGACAAATTGATCAAGAGATATCTACCTTTGAATTGCTGAAAATGCCATATTTTACAGCGTTTACACTCTTGCAACTACAGTTTTCAATGGATTTTGATTATACTTGTACACAAAGGATGTAGCTATACGTTCTGGAAGAAGTGCAATTATTGTTGAAATGTAATCATTGTGGCAATAGTTACCTGCCCTTGATATACTTTGAAATGCTAGAAAAAGGCTTCATTTCAGTATTGTTTAGGCTTTAGTTATCTGCCTTTGATGTACTCTACTATACTACAGTAGGTCGACAAACTTGAATGGATTTAGAATACAACGGGTGAAATTCAAAGGTAAAGCTATAAGGCTATCAGCAAATGGTGAGCGATATCAGGGCCTTCAGGCCCTCTTGTTTGTTGTTGTTATTTTTGTGATGTGTGTAGTTCTCCTATCACTTCAACCCCATTCAAGCCATTGAGAATTATTTGTATTATGATTTGTATAAGCTTTATAGCTTGGTTTCTTTGTACAGAAATGAATGTACATGTAATAAATAGTTTTAAAAAAATCTTTCACATGAAAATAGAAATAAGAAGTTTAAATATTTGTTCATATTGTTAATTTGTAAAAATTTTACAGCTTAAATCCGAAGAAATTTCCTGTTTAACTTTCACCTTGCTTTAAGCAGTCACTTTGCTTTAATTTTAAATAACCTACTTTATTCATTGGTCGAATTATACTTATAGAGGTTTTACTGTATCTCTATAGGGTAGAGGACTATATTCCACTACTACCTTCAAACCTGGGGACATCATACTGGAGGAGTCGCCTCTTGTTAGTTGCCAATTTTCCTGGAATGAGTTATACAAATACACTGCGTGCGAGTACTGTCTTCGATCACTGGAGACCGCTGAAGCCATGGCACAACGACTGACAAACAAGCCTGGCCTAGTGTTACCCCACCCAGAGTGCTGTGAAGTGAAATTAGACAGTTGTGTTGTATGTCCACAATGCCAGGTAAACATTTTACAGTGCTCCCTCCCTACAACGGCTCCCTCCTTACAACGACCCTTGCAACAGATCCTTAAAGAGGACAATTATGTCCAAGGCTTTACCTGCTTCAATACCGCCTGCTTAAAATTGTCGTCTGCTATTTTTCTCAAAGTTTTATATCAGGCATTTTGACAGAAAAAAACATAATGACGATTGACATTCACAAACAGCTTGAATCCAGATCAGACGTTGCGTTACGCGGCGTCTGATCTGGGTTCAAGCTGTTTGCAAATGTAAACCAATTTCCCTCCCTATAACGACTCCCTCCGAACAACTAACACAATTTGTGTCTCCCATTGGGTGTTGTTGTAGAGAGGGAGCGATGTATAATAAAATGACTAGGACTCCTGATAAGAGTGAGTAAACTGAACAACCCAAACATCAGTTCACTCATTTTAAGAGCACCAAATCCTATGGTGTTACTACTCGTTAGAATTGTCTCAAAGAGACAAGAGTAGCAACACCATAGTATTTAATGCAGAAATAAAGGTTTTAATTTTTGAACTACTCCCCTTATCTGGAGCTCTGATATTACCTTTGTGCTTATGATAATAATTCTACACTACTCCCTCCTAACAATGGCCCTCTGAACAACAGTTCCTTCCTTACAACAATGCTTGCAGCTGTTCCCCAAACAAAACAGTTATATCCAACCTTTTCACAGCTGAAATATAGTCTGCTTAAAATTGTTGTTTGCTCTTTATTTCTCAATGTTACATATTAATGGACATTTTGACAGAAAAAAACCCCATAATGACCTGTGGCAAACAGTTTGAATGGCTCGAGATCAGATGCAGGGATACATGGTGTCTGATCTGGATTCAAGCTTTTTAGCTCACCTGGCACGAAGTTCCAAGGTGAGCTTTTAGGATCATTGGATGTCCGTCGTCCGTCTGTCTGTCCGCACGCACGAAAGGTCCTTTGTTGGGTAGGGAGAACAATAGATTCCATTCATTCCGTGATTGCCCTATTGTTATTGTTGGTTTTTAGCTCACCTGGCACGAAGTGCCAAGGTGAGCTTTTAGGATCGCTGAATGTCCGTCGTCCGTCGTCTGTCCGTCCGTCCACAATTGTTTGTTAACACTCTAGCGCCTACAAATTTCATCTTATCTTCGTTAAACTTCATGACAATGTTTGTCTTGATGAAATCTAGGTCAAGTTCGAAAGTGGGTCATGTCCGGTCAAAAACTAGGTCACTAGGTCAAATCATAGAAAAACCTTGTTAACACTCTAGAGACTACAAATGTCAATTGGTCTTTATGAAACTTGGTCAGAATGTTTGCCTCATTGATATCTAGGTCAAGTTCGAATGTGGGTCATGTCCGGTCAAAAACTAGGTCACTAGGTCAAATCATAGAAAAATCTTGTTAACACTCTAGAGGCTACAAATCTCAATGGATCTTCATGAAACTTAGTCAGAATGTTTGCCTCATTGATATCTAGGTCAAGTTCGAATGTGGGTCATGTCCGGTCAAAAACTAGGTCACTAGGTCAAATCATAGAAAAACCTTGTTAACACTCTAGAGGCTACAAATCTCAATGGATCTTAATGAAACTTGGTCAGAATGTTTGCCTTATTGATATCTAGGTCAAGTTTGAATGTGGGTCATGTCCGATCAAAAACTAGGTCACTAGGTCAAATCATAGAAAAACCTTGTGAACACTCTAGAGGCTACAAATCTCATTGGATCTTGATGAAACTTGGTCAGAATGTTTGTCTAACTGATATCTAGGTCAAGTTTGAATGTGGGTCATGTCAGGTCAAAAACTAGGTCACTAGGTCAAATCATAGAAAAACCTTGTTGACACTCTAGAGGCTACAAATCTCAATGGATCTTAATGAAATTTGGTCAGAATGTTTGTCGCATTGATATCTAGGTCAAGTTTGAATATTGGTCATGTCCGTTCAAAAACTAGGTCACTAGGTCAAATCATTGGAAAATCTTGTTTACACTCTAGAGGTTGATTGTGGGTATACATCCATGTCCAGTCATAATCTAAGTCACTATAGGTCAAGTTTGCCATGGTGTACCAGGTGAGCGATTTAGGGCCATAGTGGCCCTTGTTTTTGTTGCTATTGGGTACTTTTAAACAAAAGAAAAACCCATATCCGTCTGTCCGTTCACAATTGGTTCGTTAACACTCTAACGGCTACAAATTTCATCCGATCTTCATGAAACTTCATGTCAATGTTTGTCTTGATGAAATCTAGGTCAAGTTCAAATGTGGGTCATGTCGGGTCAAAAACTAGGTCACTAGGTCAAATCATAGAAAAATCTTGTTAACACTCTAGAGGCTACAAATCTTATTGGATCTTAATGAAACTAAGTCAAAATGTTTGCCTCATTGATATATAGGTCAAGTTCGAATATAGGTCATGCTTGGTCAAAAACTAGGTCACTAGGTCAAATCATAGAAAAACCTTGTTAACACTCTAGAGGCTACAAATCTCATTGGAATTTAATGCATCCTAGTCAGAATGTTTGCCTAATTGATATCTAGGTCAAGTTCGAATATGGGTCATGTCGGGTCCAAAACTAGGTCACTAGGTCAATTCATAGGAAAACCTTGTTTACACTCTATAGGCTACAAATCTCACCTTATCTTCATGAAACTTGGTCAAAATGTTTGCCTCTATCATATCTAGGTCAAGTTCAAATATGGGTCATGTCAGGTCAAAAACTAGGTCACTAGGTCAAATCATAGAAAACCCTTGTTTAACACTCTAGAGGCTTCAATTCTCATTGGATTTTAATGAAACTTGGTCAGAATGTTTGCCTAATTGATATCTAGGTCAAGTTCGAATACGGGTTATGTCAGATCAAAATTTAGGTCACTAGGTCAGACCAAAGAAAAACATTGTTAACCCTCTAGAGGCTACAAATCTCATTAGATCTGAATGAAATATTGCCAGAATGTTTGCCTACATCAAATTTAGGTCAAAATCAAATGTTGATTGTGTCTGGTCAGAAACTAGGTCAAATCATAGAAAAATCTTGTTGGTTGTGGGTCAAGTCCAGTCGTAATCTAGGTCACTATAGGTCATGTTTACATGGTGTACCAGGTGAGCGATTTAGGGCCATGGTGGCCCTTGTTACAAATGTAAGCTAAATCTTTATATTCCATCCCTATAACAACTCCCTCTGAACAACTCATGCAGTCGTTGTCTCTCATTGGGTGTTGTTATAGAGAGGGAGCACTGTACCCAGTTGGTCATGGCAATACCACTTTCTGGCACCTATAGATGCTGATTTCATATGAAGTTAGGTATCAGTAACAAAAAGCAGGGTTCCAGATAAGGGGAGTATTTCAAAAGTTAAAATCTATATTTCTGCTTTAAACCCTATGGTGTCACTACTCATTAGAATCGTCTC
The DNA here is from genome assembly GCA_922989275.2 of Gari tellinella. Classification (NCBI taxonomy): domain Eukaryota; kingdom Metazoa; phylum Mollusca; class Bivalvia; order Cardiida; family Psammobiidae; genus Gari; species Gari tellinella. Next base: position 68,727,583 of record OV277866.1, read on the forward strand.
TTCAAGACGATTCTAATGAGTAGTAACACCATAGGATTTGATGCTAAAATAAGTGAAAGAATGCTGGATTTGTTCATTTTACTCCCTCTTATCTGGAACCCTGAAAAAGGTAACAAACTCTTCTTATTTACCCATTATTTCATATTTATGCCTTCAATTTATTCCTCCACTTAAGAAAATAGTTTCACTTTACACAGTAATGAATATGTACCATAATAAATATTTAATTTATCCTTACATGCTTTGCTTTCAGTCTGCGTTAAGCTATCCTCTGCTAGGATATAGGAAATATTTCTTATGGTGCATATTTGTGACTGTATGAAGTTGGACTACTTTCTTTAGTGGGGGAATAAATTAGGCATAAAAAGGTGTATCTATTGAGTAATGGGTGTTTTATTGAACCATTTTAGTCTGATTTACATTTTTGATATTTGTTTTTCCCCCCCAGGCTGTATATTGTTGTGAAGACTGTCGCAAGTGTGCCATGGACAAGTACCACAAGGTTCTGTGTTTAGGGCCAGCAAGGGAGGACTCAGATCACCCAATCAACAAGCTCCTAGAGACTTGGAGGAACATGCACTATCCGCCGGAAACAGCCAGTATCATGCTCTTGTTGAAAATGATTGCCATGGTGAAACAGGTTAGGGGGGAATCTTGCAAAGAATTGGTGGTTTTGAAACGAAACAGTGAAACAAAACTAGATAATATTAACCCTTTACCCAATAGTCACGCCTTTTAGCACATTCAATTTATTCCTCCGCTGAAGAAAAAAGTTCCAATTTATACAGTCATGAATATGAATCATAAGGAATATTTCTTTATTCTAACAAGTGAAAGCTTAAAGCAGGTTGCAAGTAAAGCAGAATGGGCCTTAAGGCGCATTCTGCTTTACTTTCAATCTGCTTTAAGAGGTTACCTGTCTTCAAAACTAAAAACTGGCTATTGGGTAAAGGGTTAAATGAGTTAATTGCTAGTTGATTAACACTCAATAGCTAATGTTTGCACATTTCGATCATTGTATAACATTTATTTTGAACATAAGGATTACAAACCCTAAAGCAAGGATGCCAAGTACTTGTATGATATGGTCAGGGTCTACACCTAGTAACCCTTTTCCCCATAGAAGTGCCTTTTACTGCATTTGATTTATTCCTCCATTGAAGAAAAAAGTTCCAATTTTATACAGCCACAAAGATGTACTATAAGTGACACTAACCATAAGAAATATTTTCTATATCCTAGAAGATGGTAACTTAAAGCAGGCTGAAAGTAAAGCAGAATGTGCCTTAAGTCGCATTCTGCTTTTCATACAACCTGCTTTATGTGATCACCTGTCTTCATAAGTAGAAACACGCCATGGGGTATTTAAAGGATTAACTGGTTTTTTTAGGTCCCTGTTCTCTTATCTTGGTGTATACAGTGGTAAATAAGCTATTTCTATCCATTTACGCGTTAAGCTATGCGTAAGAAATACATAGTGAACGGTTAACGAACGGTTAAATGCCTAACCATTTTAATGTGTTTAAACGCGTTAATGAACGATTATACAAGAGATGTTGCGATTGGTTGTTCAGTTTTCTGTTTCACGCGGATATTTTAAACGTGTAAAGAAACGCGTAAAGAAACGGCTAGGAAAAGCATTTAACAAAATGGATAATAAACGCTTAAAAAACGCGTAAAGTGGGTAGGAATAGCGTATTTACCACTGTAATCATAATATTATAGTCATGCCATGAGAAAACCAGACTTATTGCATTACAAACAGTGTAGACTCAGACCAACCAGTCTCTAGCACAGTTGTTTGTCTGGGTTGTTAATGCTTTACACTCACCAGCATGTCCAATGTATTGTTGTCTAAAGTGACTGCGACTGTAGATGTTGACTTGTCACTATTATGGCTAAGTTAGGTCAAAACTGTTTTGCAATGCAACAAGTCTGTTTTTCTCATTTCCCACAGCTCATATTATACAATAAAAGCTGTGCTTAGAAGCCACTGAAAAACATGATCAATTGGTCAGCTCATAGAAAGGTAGCAGCTTAATGCAGGACAAAAAGTTATACAGAAAGCTTTTTGCATTACTTTTGTCCTGCATCAAACAATAGCTTGTCTTTGAAGGTCCCTATGTCTTAACAATGAGTGGTTGCATCACACGTTCAACCATAGTAACTAGTATATGGTAGCAGCTTAATACAGGAATAAATGTAATGCAGAAAGTTTCTTTAGAAGCTTTCTGCATTACTTTTTATCCTGCATTAAGCAATGACTTGTCTTTGAAGATCCACGTGTCTTAACCCATTACCCTATAGCCTGTTTCAAGTATTAAATATAGGTAACCACTTAAAGCAGGTTGAAAGTAAAGCAGAATGTGCCTTAAGGCACATTCTGCTTTATTTTCAGCCAGCTTTAAGCTACCACCAACTAGAATATAGAAAATAGTTCTCATTATACATATTCATGATTATATAAATTGGAACTATTTTCTTCAGTGGAGGAATAAATGAAAGACGTAAAAAGTCGTATTTATGAGGTAATGGGTTAACAGTGAATTGGGGCATTACACAGGTTGTATTATTATACCTCAATTTCATTTACAATGTTAAGCTCTACCGTGACAAAAAAATACTGTCAGACCTAGCATGAAAAAAATTACTGTATGCATGACGGCCTTGACGGGTATATTATAATCAATGTACATTTATTTGTAAAGAGTTTGTATAATTTCTTCAAATGCCAATATTTTTTTTTATAAACATTGAATTTCATTTTCAATCTCATGAGGATCTAGTTACATTCATGATTTCAGCCTTGGTTGACAGTATTTTTCCGAAAGTTGACAAATTTACTGTCAGACATGTGATATTTACATACTGTACATGTATTATATAGGCAGCTGATCCCTTGGCGGTGATGCAGAAAGTCAGTCAGTTTGTCAGCTCTACAGTCAACGAGGAGGAGCATGCTGTCCACAAACTTCTCGGAGAACAGTTCCAGGTACTGGTCGTTGCTGAACAATTGCACACAGTGTAGACTCCAAGCTTGAAGCACACGACAGAGCTCCAGATAAGGGGAGTATTCAAAAGCAAACTTTTTTTTGCATTAAACCGTATGGTTTTACTACTCATTAGAATCGTCTCAAAGAAATGATTCTAATAAGAAGTTACGCAATAGGATTTCGTGCTGAAATAAGTGAGAACATGTTGGATTTGTTCAGTTTACTCCCTCTTATCTGGAGCCCTGACATAACCCAAATAGCTGTGTCATCCCTTATAAAGTCTAAGAAATTTGCTTGTCACCCCTCTCCCTATGGATATGTGTTGCCCGAACTAGGTCATACGGTCAAATCATAGAAAAATCATGTTAACACTCTAGAGGCTACAAATCTGATTAAATTATAATGTAACTTGGTCAAAATGTTTGTCTCATTGAAACCAAGGTCAAGAATAAATGTTGGCCACGTCAGTTCAAAAACTAGGTCACTAGGTCAAATCATAGAAAAACCTTGTAATCACTCTAGAGACCACATTTTGCACTTTATCTGTATATGAATTAGTTTGAATATTGCCCTGGATAACATCTAGGTCAAGTTTGAATATGGGTCACCAGCCATAAAAAACTAGGTCAAATCATAGTAATATATTCTTCTTAATACTCTAAAGGTCACCAATTACATTTGATCTTAAAGAATCTTGATCAAAATGTTAAATTAATTAATATCTAGGTCAGGTTTCAAAATTGGTCATGTCTGGTATAAAACTAGGTCACTAGGTCAAATCATAAAAATTACCTTGTTAACTCTCACTAGAAACTACAAATCTCATTTAATCTTAATGAAACTTGCTCAAAATGTGTAAATCATTGAAATCTAGGCCATGGTTGATTGTGGGTCATATTGGGTCATAATCAATGTCATTATAGGTAAAGTTTTATATGGTATACCAGGTGAGTGATTTAAAGCCATCTTGGCTCTTGTTCAGTGGTCGAGAGATTCAGCCTGCTTTAACCCATTATCCCATAAATATGCTTTTTATAGCCTTAACTTTATTTCTCTATTTAAGAAAATAATTTCTATTTATACAGTCATGATTATACACCATAAGAAATAGATTTTTTTACCTAACAGATGATAGCTTAAAGCAGGCTGAAAGTAAAGCAGAATGTGCCTTAAGGTGCAATCTGCATTACTTTCAACCTGCTTTAAGTGGTTACCCATCTCAAATACATGTACTAGAAACATTATATGGGCAAATGGGTAAAGGTATATTCAAAGTAGGAACAAACTTTTTACACACTACTATGGATATTTGTATTTGAAAACCTTATGCTTGTCTGTTTCAGGAGCAGTTAGAAATTCTTCGCTGTATGGTAGCCGAGGTTTTTTATGATGAAAATGTGCAACAGGTGAGACCCTCAAAAATAGTTTAAACAAATGTTTGTATCGCTGGGATTTGGGAGCAAAAACGAGTTAAATGGACTTATTTGCATTTTGTAACACTGGAAAATTTATTATAAAAGTATTAATTAATTTCTAGTACTGAATACTCATTTATGGTGCTAAATTTCCCTTTCTACATACTTTTTATGCCCCAGGCATCTATAGATGCGGAGGCATATAGTAATCGTCCTGTCCGTCCGAGCGCACGAAAGGTCCTTTGTTGGGTAGGGAGAACAATAGATTCCATTCATTCCGTGATTGCCCTATTGTTATTGTTGGGTATTTTAGTGTACTGTTGGGTACTTTTAAACAAAAAATATACCCAACAAATGTCCAACTGTGAGAACGTCCGTCCATCCGCACAACCGAAATGGGTTAGAGGGCCTTTTCTGGCCAGATAACGGTAAACATAACAAAAGAAGACAATAGAGTTCATTCCGTAACAATAGAATAAGGGGCCGTGGCCCGTTATTCAAACAAAAGAAAATAACAAAAGAAAAGGCCCTCTAACCCATTTCGGTGGCAAGTCCGTCCGTCCATCCGTCCGTCCGTAACAGGTTAAGTAGATTTTACCGTTTCGTCTAGCATCAATACCGCTTACTCAAATGCTTGGATACTGCCTTGGACCATTCCCTTTCCACCAATATCACCCAACCTTGATTTTGACCTTGACCTAATTTGGACTTTTTGAATATTTTAAATGGGCTATTTCTTGGTTAACTAGATTTTACCGTTTCATCTAGTATCAGCATAACTGACTACAATGCTTTGATACTTATACAGTTGTTGCCTTGGATCACTACCAATCCACCCATATTACCCAACCTTGATTTTGACCTTGACCTTGACCTAATTTGGACTTAGAAAAAATTCAGAATATATTGTCAAGGATGCCACCGGGGGCATAACAGAGCTCCAGATAAGAGGGGGTAAACTGCACAAATCCACTATTATCTCCCTTATTTTAGTATAAAATCCTATGGTGTTACTACTCATTAGAATCGTCTCTTCGAGACGATTCTAATGAGTAGTGACACCATAGGGTTTAAAGCAGAAATAAAGATTTTAGTTTTTGAAATACTCCCCTTATCTGTAGCCCTGCATAAGTGTTTATTGAACGCGCATTCTTGTTGTGTCACCTGCTGTAAGTAGAGGTTACACTTAGGGATCACTTTTCCGCATTGTCTGTTCATCCGTCTGTCCATCACACTATTTGCTTTACGCTTCATTACTCCTGTGCTACTGAAGCTTTTAAGATGAAATTTCATTTATGGAAAGAGCTTGACAAGTGGAAGTGTATTGCACAAGGGTCATAACTCTTGCATCAATATTGTTAGAGTATATCCCACTCTCAACATTTTCTTTTCCTTCATTTATTGAAAGAGATTGGTGAGTGAAAGTGTATTGCACAAGGTTTATAACTCTTGCATCAATATCATGAGAGCTATAACCCTTTTCTGATGCTTGCTTGCAGGTGACACATGTGTTCCAAGGAACATCCATCTATTTTATAATGATAGCACTGGATGCTGGGCGCTACTTTTCTTCTACCTAGTACCAGAAGTAAATTACCTACAATGCAATAGTAAGATGACCTGCTCGATATACATCAAACACACATGTAAACCATCCCAATCAAATCCTAATAAAAAAGGACCTAGATGACTCGGCATTGCCTTAACATGGAAATCACATCCTGTAAACTGTCACAGCATTTGATTGACTCCCCATAGAAATTGGTAAGCCCCATTATGGAAATACAACTGATATAGTATAAATATAGATCTATTGCTGAATGCCGGTCATTGCAAAACAACACGAGCAATAGAAAGTAATACTTCAATATTTTAATAGATTCCTAACATACAGATATGAACACCAGCATGAATTATCTCCCTTTGGTCCTCTTGTTTCAGTGGCTGACACCAGAGGGATTTAGATCAATGTTTGCTCTGATGGGAACTAATCAACAAGGCATAGGCTCAAGGTATTTTAGAAACTTACATCTGTTATATTAAGACTAACCAACAAGGAATAGGCTCAAGGTATTTTAGAAACTTACATCTGTTATATTAAGACACCACAATCATATGTTTCTGTCACAGTACAGATCAGAATTTGGTACCACAATATAGATCACAATTGGGATCTGTACACATACTATTCAACCCTTTCCCACATGTTTTCTGTGTTTAACCCATTACCATATAGCCTGTTTCTAGTTTTGAAGACATGTGACCACTTAAAGCAGGTTGAAAGTAAAGCAGAATGCGCCTAAAGGCGCATTCTGCTTTACTTTCAGCCTGCTTTAAGCAAACATCTTCTAGAAAATATAAAATGTTTCTTATGATAAGTATTCATAATTGTATAAGTTGGAACTATTTTCTTCAGTGGAGGAATAAATAAGAGGCGTAAAAAGGCATAATTATGGTGTAATGGGTTAACCCATTTCTTCATAAAAACACCTTTTACTTTTTTAACCTTAAGTTTATTTCTCCAGTCCACCTTAAGATATATTTTCTGTATACTAGCAGATGGTAGCTTGAAGTAAGCTAAAAATTAAGCAGAATGTGCCTGAAGTCACATTCTGCTTCACTTTCAACTTGCTTTAAGTGATCACCTCAGTCCTGCCTTCAAAATAAGCAACACTTTATGGAGTAAATGGTAAAAACAGGTGGGTGCTTAAAGCAGGCTGGAAGTAAAGCAGAAATCTCCATCCTGTTATTGGATGAAAAAGAAAATCATATACAGTAAAACCCCTCTAAACCGGAACCTCTAAATACCGGAATTTTCTCTAAACCGGACAAAAACTTTGGTCCCGTTTCCCACCCATTTTTACGCCTTTTACTTATTCCTTCACTGGAGAAAATACATTCATGAACATATATCATCATAAATATTTTCTATATTCTAGCAGATGATAGCTTAAATCAGGTTGAAAGTAAAGCAGAATGTGCCTTAAGGCGCATTCTGCTTTACTTTCAACCTGCTTTAAGTGGTCAGCTACCTTCCATACTAGAAAGAAGCTATGGGTTAAAACCCCTCTAAACCGGAAACCCCTCTAAACCGGAAACCCCTCTAAACCGGATGTTTTTGTTGTCCCCACACATGTCCGGTTTAGAGGGGTTTCACTGTACAGTGTCCCCTCTCAACAATGACACCCAATAGGAGATAAAAAATGTGTGCATTGATGGGAGAGAATCGTTATAGGGAGGTAAATTGGTTAACATTTGCAAACAGCTTGAATCCAGATAAAACGCCGCGTAACAGTGTCTAATCAGGATTCAAGCTGTTTGTCACTATTCATTATATTTATTTTTTGTTAAAATGTCGATTGGTCCTTTTTGAGAAAAACAGTAGACGACAATTTGAAGCAGACAATATTGATGCCGTGAAAAGTTTGGAATTATTGTCTTGTAAGGGGAACAGTGGCAAGCATTGTTGTAAGGAGGGAGTCGTTGTTCAGAGGGCCATTTGAGGGAGGGAGTACTGTAACTCTTTATTAGGGCATGATACATACATGAAGATGAATAGGTAAAGACTCAAACGATGTATTTATGAGGGAAAGGGTTAAAATCATACTAAGCATTCAGATGTGATATATGAAACTAATGAAAGAAGTATAAAATGTTTTTTATCTTATACTACTCGTAATTAATTTGAGCCTTCTTGAATATTTTATCTTCAATAGCTCCATCAGTGTGTGGGTGAAAAACTGTGATGACCTGCAGCTAGCGGAAGAAGAACGAGAAAAACTTGACACATTGATTGACCAGATGTATGAAGACCTTGATAGAGGTACTATCAGGCCTACTAATCATTAGGCTTTAACTCTTTCTATCTTCTATATTGTTATTCTGCCGCACACCCTCACAGGTAATTTCAATACCATGAACCTGTTTAAAATATACTCATTACATTTGCAAACAGTGTAGACCAAGATCAGCCCTCTGATCAGGGTCTACACTGTTTGCTTATTTAGAACTGTATTTATTAAACTATCCAGAATTCCAAGTATACTGGTTCATGATTTGGTAACTAAAAAGATCCAAATGGGAACCTAATAACCCACAAGATTGACTTACCGTAATTTCGGGCAACAAGCCTGCACCCTTAGATAGCCCGCATCCGGCATATTGCACACAGAAAACTTAAAAATGAAAAAAGTTTTGGCAAAAAAGCCGCACTGTCTATATGCCCGCACCCATATTAAATGCTGGATAGTGCTGAATCATTATTCTATTCAATGTTTTATTCGGATCTCTATTCTACTGAAAACGGTAAATTGTTAGAACTTTAGTGACCGATGAAAACAGATTGGATCAAAATGGTTGTATTTGTTGTGAATACATCTAGACATTGTCGGGTATGACCAGTTTTCATGTCATTTGCGGTTTGATAAACCCGTGAAAACTTACTCAATAAAGTCTGTTTGCTGTTGGAGAACAATAAAGCATTGGCGATTGTATTGGTTGTATTGTTCTTCATGGACCCTATTGTATTTTGTGTTTGTTCATGCACTAAATTTAACCATTTACCTGTTAACCGCGACTTGTGTAAAAGTTGCAAACAGTTTTGACTCTGTTTAACCCCTGAGAAAATCAGCGTCCAAACAGGATCCACATCGTTTCTCATTCGTATAAATGTAATTTCCTTAGTTAAGAGGTATGGAAAATTTGTGTAGTAATGCTAACACAAACGTTTTGAGTGTCCTCTTATTTTTTACAATTTGAAAGAAACGGCAACATTTAGCTCCTCATTACACAAGCTATATTATTTGATTTTTTTCTGCAATCCCGATGGGTAAAAAGATTCGTCATATAGCCCGCTCCGTGAGATAACCTGCAGACACCTTCTTGACCGTTAAAAAATGAGATAGCCCACGGGCTTATTGCCGGAAATTACGGTAGTGTTGAAAGAGTAATCTCTTGTTTTCATACATGTAGTTTTTTAGCTCACCTGAGCCAAAGGCTCAAGATGAGCTATTGGGATGGCCCTGTGTCTGTCGTCGTCCGTCGTCGTTAACAATTGCTTCAAATGACATCTCCTCCTATACCGCTGAACAGATTTCAACCAAACTTTACAAAAATGTTCCTTGGGTCAAGCTCTTTCAAATGTTTTCAAAGAATTAAAAACAATGCAGAACTCTGGTTGCCATGGCAACCAAAGTGAAAAAATAATGAAATCTTAAAAAATCTTCTTGTCTGAAACTACAAGGGCCAGAGCTTAGATATTTGGCATATAGCATAGCCTATAGGTCCTCTATCAAGTTTGTTAAAATTATGCCCCTGGGGTCAAAATTGGTCCCGCCCCGGGGGTCACCGTTTTACATAGAGTTATATAGTGAAATTTTCAAACGTCTTCTCCTCTGAAACTGATATGGCCAGAGCTTTGATATTGGACATGGTGACACTTCTAGATGTCCTATACCTATTTTGTTCAAAAGGTTCCGGTCGGTTGCATATCTAGGTCACAGGAGCTAAAAATAGATTTTTTTCTATAAAAATTTAAAAACTCTCCTCGTCAAAAACTACAAGGGCCAGATCTTAGATATTTGGCACATAGCATCACCTACAAGTCCTTTAAAGTTTGGCATATAGCATAGCCTATAGGTCCTCTATCAAGTTTGTTCAAATTATGCCCCTGGGGTCAAAATTGGCCCCGCCCCGAGGGTCACTGTTTTACATAGAGTTATATAGTGAAAATTTTCAAACGTCTTCTCCTCTGAAACTAATATGGCCAGAGCTTTGATACACATGGTGACACTTTTAGATGTCCTTTAATTATTTTGTTCAAATGGTTCCAGTCTGTTGCATATGTAGGTCACAGGAGCTAAAAATAGATTTTATTCAATGGAAACTTAAAAGAATCTTCTTGTCTAAAACTCTAGTACCCTGATCTTAGATATTTTGCACATAGCATTATCTACAGGTCCTCTATCAAGATTGTTAAAATAATGCCAACGGGGTAAAAAATGACCCTGTCCTGGACATAAATCATTTTCTCCATTTTGTCAGCTATGCTTAGGTGAGCGAAATATGCCCCATGGGGCTCTTGTTTTTTAGATCACCCATTCAAAGAATAGGGACACTTATAGTCCGGTTGCAGAGACCGATAAGCGTGTTTTGCCGTCCGTACAAAGTTTTTTTGCTGTTTCTATACCTCTGAGGTGTGCTCTTTAAGAATCTGAATGATGCCACTCTGGCATCCTTGGGCAATCCGCACAATATGCAAATTAAGGTCGCCATTACTGAAAATCTTGTTTTCGCCAATATCTCAGTAACTATGAATGGTATCAAAATAATTTTGGTGTCTATCCCCATGTTTTGAGGGGTAAATAATCAGATTAAGCCATTTTAGTAACGATCACATTGATATTTTGTGCTGGATAGGCATATTTAGGCAGACATTACTGAAAATCTAGTTTTCGTCAATATCTCAGTACCTGTGCATGGTATCAAAATAATGTTGGTGTATATCTCCATGTTTTTAGGGGTAAAGAATACGATTAAACCACTTTAGTAAAGATCACACCAACAGTTTGTGCTGAATGGGCATATTTAGGCAGCCATTACTGAAAATCTCGATTTCGTCAATATCTCAGTAACTACATATGGTATCAGAATAATTTTTGTGTATATCCCCATGTTTTGAGGGGTAGAAAATCAGATAAAACCATTTCAGTGTTGATCCCACAAATATACTTATAAGTTTGTGACGAATATGCATATTTCGGCAGCCATTACCGAAAATCTTGTTTTCGTCAATATATCAGCATCTACGACATATTATATCAAAGTAATTCTGGCGTATAAACACATGTTTTTAGCGTTTAACAATCGTTAAAGCCATTTCAGTAAAGATCACACAAATAGTTTTTCTGAATATGCATATTTAGTCAGCAAGTACTGAAAATCTCATTTTCGTCAATACTTTAGCAACTACGTGTACATATGATACATGTTTGAATTTTTTGAATACTTTTCAAAACTAAATGATGATTTGCCAAATCCACATGATAGTGATTCAGAAGATTTCTTTGTGAATAATGATTTTGATTCACAAAATGTGTCTTTTGAGGAGCTTGATTCTCCGATTACACAATCTGAAATTGAAGCTGTTGTTAGAAAATTGAAAAGGAACAAGGCATATGCCGGTGATCAACTTATTAACGAGTATTTTTTGGAATCTTTTGATATTCTGTCTGCTCATTTAGTTGACATATTTAATTGTATATTTGAATCGGGTGTTTTCCCAGAGAAATGGTGTGAGGGTATTATTGTACCGTTATTTAAGAAGGGTGATAAAAGTAACGTTAATAACTACAGGGGCATTTCGTTGGTGAGCTGTTTCTCAAAGATTTTCACAGGCGTTTTAAACAATCGCATTTCATCTTGGGCTGAAAACAATGATATTCTGTCAGACGCCCAATTTGGGTTTAGAAAGGGCCGCTCAACAACAGACGCTATATTTGTGTTGAATGCAACAATTCAAAAAATATTGCGTAATAAGGGGAAATTATTTTGCGCCTTTGTTGATTTGAAAAAGGCATTTGACAGTGTGTATCACCATGGTCTTTGGCTGAAATTGTTTAGGGTAGGTATTAAGGGTAAAATGTTACGGATCATTAAAGAAATGTATTCAATAGTTAAAATGTGTATTAAGCATTGTGATGATTATTCATCCTTCTACGAATGTGCGATTGGTTTAAAGCAAGGGGAGGTAATATCACCGATAATGTTTGCTCTTTATCTTAATGACCTTGAGCTGTTTCTTTCAGACAGAATAAGTAGCGGACTGACTCTTGATCAAATAAACCTTATTTTGCTTTTATTTGCGGATGATATGGTGATATTGGGGTCTGATCCAAGCGAATTGCAGAATAGTTTAGATAAGTTGGAAAGGTATTGTGACAGATGGGGGTTAGAGGTCAATGTGAAGAAAACAAAGATAATGGTTTTCAGAAATAGGGGCAGAGTACCGATGGAATATGTTTGGAAATATAATGGTCAAACAATAGAAATTGTAGATGATTTTACTTATTTAGGCGTTGTTTTTTGTTATACTGGCACATTTAACAGTTATATAAGTACATTAACAGGTAAGGGATTAAAAGCCCTTAATACATTGGTTGTAAACGTTAAAAAGTATTGCTTTAAACCAAAGACTTTTTGTCAGCTTTTCGATGCCTTCGTAGGATCCATCTTGAATTACTCATGTGAAGTGTGGGGCTGCACAAAAAGTAAACAATTGGAGAATCTGCATTTAAAATTTTGTAAGAGATTATTAGGTGTTAGAGCTTCTACACGTAACATGTGTATTTACGGTGAGTTAGGTAGGTTTCCATTGTATATCAATAGGTATAGCAGAGTAATTAAGTACTGGTGCAAACTTGTTCTAAGTGAAAATATTATTCTTCAAACATTGTTGAGTGAAATGGGTGATGATCTTAACAAGGGTAAAACCAACTGGTTAAGTGATGTTAAAAAACTTTTAGATGATTATGGTTTTTCCTATGTTTGGCTGAATCAATATACGGTGGATTTAAATAAGTTTCATGTTGTTTTTAAAGCCAGAGTAGTGGACGTATTTAAACAGTCTTGGTGTGCTTCTATCCAAGAGTCTAACGTTTTATATACATACAAATTTTTCAAAGAAACTTTTGAACACGAACATTATCTTACTGTTTTACCAAAGAAGTACATGTATATTTTAGCTAAGTTGAGATTATCATCCCATAATTTAAGAATTGAATCCGGGCGTTACGGTGCAGGTAGAACTGAAAGAGAGGAAAGGTATTGTGTGTTTTGTTACAAGCATGACATAGAAGACGAGTTTCATTTTGTTTTAGTATGTACTCTGTATACTGACTTAAGAAAAAAATATCTAAAACGTTATTTTTACCAAAACCCAAGTGCTTATAAGTATGTAGAGTTGATGAAATCAAATAGTTCCAAAACCTTACTAAATCTATCAAGGTATATCTATGAAGCTTTTGATATGAGGAAAGCTGCACTGAACTACCTTGATTGATTTGTATACGAGTCAGTGTTTTATTATCTAATCATTTACCAAAAATGATCATTTAATATCTTTTTTTTCATGAAAATAGCAGTTCAACCTCAAATTCTAAATTTTCGAAAATAAATCTACTATCATTTGAAATACTTTTTTTTTATTATTATTATTATTATTATTATTATTATATGCATGTTTGTTTGGCCACTTTGGCCATCTGTAAATATGTTAACGTGTATGTTAATATGTTAAGAGTAACGAGGAATTTGTTAATTCAAGTTACTGATTGAATAAAGAATTATTATTATTATTATTATTATTTAACAGAAGTATGGCGTTTGTACTCATATTTGTAGGGGTAAAGAAGCAGATTAAACCATTTCAGTATTGATCACACCAACATGTTTTGCAAAATAAACAACAATCTACTTCAGTGTACATCCAAGTTACAAAGCATTCCTTTTACTTATAATGATGTATGTTGCCATAACTGAACTGACTCAGTCCTCTAACAAGTCATTTTCAACAAAATTGTCACTGTCATCGACCCAACGGGTGTGCTTATTTTGGCAGGGTGCTTCCCCGTGGCATCTACAAAATATTGTGCGTGGCAAGTGAGTCGTATATCATTGACACATTGTTGTCGGACAGAGTGTATCCGTAGCACAACCACACCTTATCATTCCCAGCTTCTCCTGTGGAGCAATAGTGACGTTTGCTTGCAACACAACTGGTATCAATTATCTAGTGCGTTCATCAAGTTTCCATCTAATGGTGCATGTTCTGATATTGGAGCTGATTTCCAAATGGCAGTCTGAATGTTTTACGATCTCTTTGAATGCCTCTTTAGAAGGTGAAAGTGTATCAAGCTGTCGAGCATTTGTAACAATTTTTTCTACCAATCCTTCGCAACCAGACTTCTCCACAAACTTCAGACATGTTCGATGTCACCAAGCTTTTGACCCTGTAACAGGCAGTCATGAATTCTGTCGCTTCTCAAACGATGTCGCCTATAGCATAAGATAAGTTGCCACTTTGTGCAGTACCACACCATTCTTAAGGACCTTGATGACAATGCCTTTTTCTACTCCGAAGCACTGATGCACACGGCCACAGCCTGAGAGCACAGTGGCCGCTGACAGATGTGAAATCATGTGTTTATGTTCACTTGCAGTTGCGGCAATGTCTATAGTAGTTTGTTCAGCATGTGGTCCTTCTTTTGTAAAACGACAGGTCAGGTTCAACTTGGCGTAGAAGTGCATCAGGAAGACGAAAACTTCATTGTCCACACATACATTTTTTTTTATTCTTTTACGCCACTTTCAGCTGCCTTAAACATCTGCTGTATGATAATTACACCCGCTTCTTCGTGGTGGGTCATGCTATCTTTCTTGCAGAAGACAATGTTATCCTGAAATACTGGTACAGTGTTAGTAGAGGTAATGGTCAGACTATGTCCATTTGGCTTTCTGGATCAAACTCTGACATATCAGATCTATGACCTGTATATACCTTATTCTCAGTTGCTGTTAGGAAAACTTTTTGGAGCGGCAATGGCGTATGTAACTGCAGTTTTTGTCGTCTGTCTGGCCTCGTCTCCAGCTCGAGCTGCCCACTTTTAATCCTGAAGTTGAAGTAGCGATCGAGTGTGTCATAGTTTGCCACCCTCTTTATAACCTCCAACATGAAGCCATCCACACAGTTCCTTGATTAGACCCGATTATAACCCAAAATATAGCACAGTCATCCAGTATTTCTGTCATCTCTGAATTCTTAACCTGAGGAGTTGTACAGCGTGTGTTCCTGCCTATATGGATCAGGTATGGGTCGTCGATCCTCTCATTGAACTACTAACAAGACCCTACAGCTGAGCCATATTACATGGTATCAACATAATTTTGGTGTCTATCCCAGTGTTTTAGGGGTAAATAATCAGATAATCTGTTCGTTAAGAATTCAGAGATTACAGAAATACTGGATGACTGTGCTATAATTTGGGTTATAAACGAGTCTAATCAAGGAACTGTGTGAATGACTTCATGATGGACATAGTCTGACTATTACCTCTACTAACAATGTACTAGTATTTCAGGATGACACTGTCTTCTGCAAGAAAGACAGCATAACTAACCACGAAGAAGCGGGTGTAATTATCATACAGCAGACGTTTAAGGCAGCTGAAAGTGACGTAAAAAGAATCAAACATTGTATCTGAGGACATTGACGTTTTCGGCCTCCTGCTGCACGTCTACGCCAAGTTGAACCTGACCTGTCGTTTTACAAAAGAAGGACCACATGCTGAACAAACTACTATAGACATTGCCGCAACTGCAAGTGAACATAAACAAATGCTTTCACATCTGTCAGCCGCCAATGTGCTCTCAGGCTGTGGCCGTGTGCGTCAGTGCTTCGGAGTAGAAAAAGGCATTTCCATCAAGGTCCTTAAGAATGGTGTGGTACTGCACAGAGTGGCGACTTACCTTATGCTATAGGCGACATCGTTTGAGAAGCGACAGAATTCATGACTGCCTGTTACAGGGTCAAAAGCTTGGTGACATCGAACATGTCTGAAGTTTGTGGAGAAGTCTGGTTGCGAAGGATTGGTAGAAAAAATGTTACAAATGCGCGACAGCTTGATACACTTTCACCTTCTAAAGAGGCATTCAAAGAGATCGTAAAACATTCAGACTGCCATTTGGTAATCAATTCCCAAATCAGAACAAGCACCATTAGATCCTGTCGAGTTTAGATGGAAATTTGATGAACGCACTAGATACTTGATACAAGTTTTATTGCAAGCATACGTCACTATTGCTCCAGGAGGAGCTGGAAATGATAAGGTGTGGTTGTGCTACGGATACACTCTGTCCGACAGCAATGTGTCAATGATATACGGCTCACTTGCCATGTACAATATTTTGTGGATGCCACGGGGAAGCACCCTGCCAGAATAAAAACACCCGTTGGGTCGATGACAGTGACACTGTTGTTGAAAATGACTTGTTTGAGGAGTGAGTCAGTTCAGTTATGGCAACATACATCATTATAAGTAAAAGGAATGCTTTGTAACTTGGATGTACACTGAATAGGATTGTTGTATATTTTGCATAACATGTTGGTGTGATCAAAACTAAAATGGCTTAATCTGCTACTTTACCTCTACAAACATGAGTACAGACACCAGAATTATGTAAATACATGTATTTATGTACATGTAGTTGCTTTGGTATTGACGAAAATGAGATCTTCAGTATTGGCTGACTAAATATGCATATTCAGAAAAACTATTTGTGTGATCTTTACTGAAATGGCTTCAACTGATTATTAACCGCTAAAAACAGGTGTTTATACGCCAGAATGACTTTGATATAATATGTCGTAGATGCTGATATATTGACGAAAACAAGATTTTCGGTAATGGCTGCCGAAATATGCATATTCGTCACAAACTTATAAATATATTTGTGGAATCAATACTGAAATGGTTTTATCTGATTTTCTACCCCTCAAAACATGGGGATATACACAAAAATTATTCTGATACCATATGTAGTTACTGAGATATTGACGAAATCGAGATTTTCAGTAATGGCTGCCTAAATATGCCCATTCAGCATAAAATGTTGGCGTGATCTTTACTAAAGTGGTTTAATCGTATTCTTTACCCCTAAAAACATGGAGATATACACCAACATTATTTTGATACCATGCACAGGTACTGAGATATTGACGAAAACTAGATTTTCAGTAATGGCTGCCTAAATATGCCTATTCAGCACAAAATATCAATGTGATCGTTACTAAAATGGCTTAATCTGATTATTTACCCCTCAAAACATGGGGATAGACACCAAAATTATTTTGATACCATTCATAGTTACTGAGATATTTGCGAAAACAAGATTTTCAGTAATGGCGACCTTAATTTGCATATTGTGCGGATTGCCCAAGGATGCCAGAGTGGCATCATTCAGATTCTTAAAGAGCACACCTCAGAGGTATAGAAACAGCAAAAAAACTTTGTACGGACGGCAAAACACGCTTCTCCAAAAATCAGGGGGTTGGCAACCGGACTATTATGTAGCCATGTCTGTGTGGGTGTTGGTTAAGGTTTTGATGCATGTGTTGAATTTCACTTATACTAAATGAATATTTGCACAAGAAACTGATATTTGGAATGGAGACTCCCAATGGGTTGAAAATTGATGCAGGGTACATGTACATGTTTTTGAAATAGAAATATAATTTGAATTTTGTCAAAATTTGACCTGTTTTAGACTTCATTTTTAGCTGATCCATTTTGCTATTAATGAGCACTAATTCAAACTGTTGCAATAGACCTGCTTTGCTGTTCTTCAACACCTTTTGTTAGGGTTTTTGGTCAATGAATTGCAATATTGGCTCCCCTCTGATCTGAGTCTTCACTGTTTTTATAGGACAAGTGTATCTTCACAGGTACACTGATTGCAAAGAACATGTATATGCCTGACTAGGGTTAAAATGCTTTAAATGGTTACATCATTAACTCTTTCGCTGCCAAATTAATAATGAGATTTTTACCCCTTCTCCATTTTATTGTCATCTGCTTCAAGTTTGTTGTTTACAAGATTGTTTCAAAGTAAGATTCAATGTAGTATGACTTAAAACATGTGTGTCACACAGTTCGGATTCTGATCAGGATCCAAACTGTTTGCACAGTTGCCTTTTGGCGGGGCTGTCAGCACAAGAGCTAGGAGATGAGAGCTGTTTGATTTTGTCTTGTTTTTAGTGTCTGGTACATTTCTGAACTGTGAAGGTGTTGGACTGTACATTAAGCTGTTTGATTTTTTCTTGTTTTTAGTGTCTGGTACATTTCTGAACTGTGAAGGTGTTGGACTGTACATTAAGCTGTTTGATTTTTTCTTGTTTTGTAGTGTCTGGTACATTTCTGAACTGTGAAGGTGTTGGACTGTACATTAAGCTGTTTGATTTTTTCTTGTTTTGTAGTGTCTGGTACATTTCTGAACTGTGAAGGTGTTGGACTGTACATTAAGCTGTTTGATTTTTTCTTGTTTTGTAGTGTCTGGTACATTTCTGAATTGTGAAGGTGTTGGACTGTACATTAAGCTGTTTGATTTTTTTCTTGTTTTGTAGTGTCTGGTACATTTCTGAACTGTGAAGGTGTTGGACTGTACATTAAGCTGTTTGATTTTTTCTTGTTTTGTAGTGTCTGGTACATTTCTGAACTGTGAAGGTGTTGGACTGTACAGTCAGCAGAGTGCCTGTGAGTATAACACACCTACCCTTCTTCTCCTGGGGCCCGTTTCATAAAACTTCGCACGACAAATGTTGTCGTAAATCAGATTATAAGAGTCTTAATTATTATTTATTTCTCCATCTAATCCAGTCTTGTAACATCTTTTTGGAATTGTCTTGAAAAGACGATTCCAAAAAGATGTCACAAGACAGGATTACATAGAGAAATCAGAAGTTAAATGTATTTTAAAGTTTTGACTTACGACAACATTTGTCGTACTAAGTTTTATTAAACGGGCCCCTGTTACATTGCTGCTTCTTGTAAACAGTGTAGACCCAGTGATGAGTTCAGTAAAGAAATCGATGGCCATCGATTGCGAGTTGGCTACCGGTCTGAAATACAGTGGAGAAAACGTAATTCTTTTCGTTCAAATGCAAACACATTGCAATGAAATATAGGAAAATGACAACATTTTAACAATTCTGACTACCAGTTTTAATCTGGTGGCAAACAATTTGGAGCCTGATCAGACGCCGGGTTACCCGGCGTCTGATCTTGCTCCAAACTGTTTGCAATGAAAATAATAGTTTAAGCGTAACCGGGGTTATTCGGAAAGAAAACATTTTCTCTACTGTACTCTGCTAGCTGCACACGGGGCACAAACAACTAACCTAAACAGCAAACAATTTGATAATTGAACACACTACAGATCAGATAGTTGAGGAGCTGTCTGAGGGTTTGCATCGTTTTCTAATAGGATCAGGGTCTACACGGCTTTCTCTGTCTGACATGAGTCTGCACTCTTTCCTGGGAATAATTTCCTTGTTTTATTATATGCCTTCGAATGATATGGAGCGTTTCCGCGTGTATCTGGAGAGTAAAATACAAGAGTCTGTATCAGCCACCTTGTTTCAGCCAATTTGTATTTTAATTTGTATTCAATGCATATATACACATTACCAGTTGACAGTGCGATACAGAGTGATGTATTTAGCTCGAGACGTTTTTGGCGGAAATAGCCGATCTGACGAGCGCCTTGGCGCGAGTCTGATCGGTTGTTTCGGCCAAAAACGTCGAGAGCTAAATGCAACACTCTGTTGCGCACTGCCAACTGGTGATGTGTTTATTATATGCCTTGAATACAAACCAGAAACAACTAAATAGTTGTTTAAATCATTTTATATCCAAAATTTATTAGTTATTTGAAGCAGAACAAGATTTTTTGTATGTCACAAAGAATAACGCGGCACTCGTACATGTACGTAAATGACGTCACGTCAAATCGAAAGCGAGGTCAGAGTAAAATACAAAGTGGCTGATACAGACTCTTGTATTTTACTCTGCAAATACACGCGGAAACGCTCGATATCACTCGAAGGCATATAATAAAATAAACACATTACAAGTTGACAGTGCGCAACAGAGTGTTGCATTTAGCTCTCAACGTTTTTGGCGGAAACAACCGATCAGACTCGCGCCAAGGCGCTCGTCAGATCGGCTATTTCCGCCAAAAACATCTCGAGCTAAATACATCACTCTGTGTCGCACTGTCAACTGGTAATGTGTATTTATTAGCCAGTGAATTAATTCAGGGGATAGAGGCGGAGTTTTATATCTGAATATTCATCAGGAGAAGGGTAAACCCTGCCTTGTCATCAGAATAGCTCGTACAGTGTTCCCTCTCTACAATGGCCCTCCCAACAATGACTCCCTCCTTACAACCACCCTTGCCACAATGCCCTAACAGGACAATTATGCTTTTACTGCTGTAATATCGTCTGCTTAAACTGTCGTCTGCTGTTTTACTAAAAATTACATATTTGACATTTTGACAGAAAAAAACTTAATGACAAGTGACAAACAGCTTGAATACAGATCAGGCGGCATCTGATCTGGATTCAAGCTGTTTGCAAATTTAAACCAATTTCCCTACCTATAACGACTCCCTATGAACAACATCCACAATCAGTGTCTCCCATTGGTTGTTGTTGTAGAAAGGGAACGCTGTATAACTACATGTAGAAGGAGTAATGTATAACAATCAATTATGTTGTTGTGTTTCAGCTGTCTTAACTCATTAAGTACTATATATATATGCCTTTTTATGCCTTTAATCTATTCCTCCACTAAAGAGAATAGCTCCACTTAATAGCAATCAATATGTACCATAAAAACTATTTTCTATGTCCTACAGATGGTAGCTTAAAGCAGGCTGAAAGTAAAGTAAGATCTGCCTTAAGGCTCATTCTGCTCTACTTTCAACTTGCTTTAAGAGCTCACCTGTCTTCAAAGCTAGAATTTGTGACAACTATTGCAAACAGTTTTGATCCAGATGAGACAGTGATTGACTCTGGATCTAAACTGTTTGTCACTTTTATGATATTTTTAAAAGAATTTGCCTTTAAATCATTTATGTAATTTTAATATTGCAATTGACAAAATTTGCAGCTGACTTTTACTTAGTATGCATACGGTTAGACTTTGCTTATTAGTCTAGAGTACCAGATAAGGGGAGTATTTCAAAAACTGAAATCTTTTTGTCTGCATTAAACCCTTTCGAAGAGACAATTCTAATGTGTAGTGATACCATGGGATTTGAAATTTGTGCTGAAATAAATGAGAAAATGCTGAATTTGAGTTTACTTCCTATAACCTGGAGCTCTGTTTGCAGCAGAGCCCCAGATAAGAGGGAGTAAACTGCACAAATTCAACATTTTCTCCCTTATTTTAGCAACAAATCCTATGATGTTACTACTCATAATGAATAGCGACAACATAGGGTTTAAAGTAGAAAATAAGATTTTAGTTTTTGAATTAACCCCCCCCCCCTTATCTGGAGCCCTAATATTACAGGTAACCACAGCTGTGTGCCCAATGCAGAGATCCAGTTTGTCAAGCAGAATCACACACTGACCCTGGTCGCACTACAGGATATATCACCAGAGGAGGTAACACCAGGCCTGCCATAAGTTGCTAAAAAAAATCCTAAGATTTCATCCATTTTTCAAGCCCGATTTTCCAGATTATACCTTAAAGCCATAGTCTGTTTCTAGTTTTTAAGACACGTAATTCTTAAAGCAGGTTGAAAGTAAAGCAGAATGCGCCTATACTCTGCTTTACTTTCAGCCTGTTTTAAGCTATGATCTGCTAGGATAAAAATCCGAATACTTAGGAAAAATCCGGAGAAATGGCAGCCCTGTAACACACTGACCAAACATTGAAATGTGTCTCTTGCTAATCTCATATACAGTCAAACTTCGATACCTCAAACTAACTTAATTCGAACTATCCCATTTGTCGACACATGAATTGCATTAAATCATGCTCGTTTAAGTCGAACATACCCGTATTTCAAAGTTAAAACGTGTCCAGAGGCTAACTTTGGAAGTACATGAGATAGAGACTTCATATGTGGCATGTATACTCAAATTATGAAGCTCTTTAGCTCAGTACAAGTTGGGCCATTTTCAACAAAGGTCAAGGTTATATAGAGGTCAGATATGCTGGATTTTACAGTGGCCATCACTTTGGAACTACAGGTGATAGAGACCTCATATTTGGCATATGACTCAACCCAACAGGCTCTTGAATTTGCTTAAAGCACTTGAGCTCATAACAAGTTGGCTTAAAACACTTTTTTAGCTCACCTCAGCCAAAGGCTCAAGGTGAGCTATTGGGATGGCCCTGTGTCCGGCGTCGTGCGTTGTCCGTCGTCCGTCGTCGTTAACAATTGCTTCAAATGACATCTTCTTCTATACCGCCTGGCAGAATTCAACCAAACTTTACAGAAATGTTCCTTGGGTCAAACTCTTTCAAATTTGTTCAAAGAATTAAAAACAATGCAGAACTATGGTTGCCATGGCAACCAAAGTGAAAAAATAAGGAAATCTTAAAAAATCTTCTTGTCAAAATCTGCAAGGGCCAGAGCTTAGATATTTGGCACATAGCATCATCTACAGGTCCTCTATTAAGTTTGTTCAAATTATGCCCCTGGGGTCATAATTGGCCCTGCCCCGGGGGTCACAGTTTTACATAGAGTTAAATATTGAAATTTTCAAATGTCTTGTTCTCTGAAAATAATATGGCCAGAGCTTTGATATTTGGCATGGTGACACTTCTAGATGTCCTTTACCAAAATTGTTCAAATGGTTCTGGTCGGTTGCATAGCTAGGTCACAGGAGCTAAAAATAGATTTTTTTCAATGAAAACTTAAAAAATCTTCTTGTCTGAAACTACAAGGGCCAGAGCTTAGATATTTGGCACATAGCATTGCCTACAGGTCCTCTATCAAATTTGTTCAAATTATGCCCCTGGGGTCAAAATTGGCCACGCCCCGGCGGTCACAGTTTTACATAGAGTTATATACAGAAAATTTCAAACGTCTTTTTCTCTGACACTAATATGGCCAGAGCTTTGATATTCGGTATGGTGACACTTTTAAATATCCTTTACATATTTTGTTCAAATGGTTCCGGTCTGTTGCATATCTACGTCAGTCCTAGACATAAATCATTATCTCCATTTTTTCAGCTAATCTCAGGTGAGCGAAATATGCCCCATGGGGCTCTTGTTTGTTTGAAAGTACTACTTGGTAAGGGTGAAACTTTTCCACACTTTGTTGTTTGCTGAAATTCCCAAAATGATTTGCACTGATGTTTATGGAGGAAAGGGTTAGGTAGGCTGCAGATTATCAAGGAGCTTTCCACTTACCTTTCCTGTTGCTATTAACTGCCACTGAAAGACCTGAGTCAATGTCATATAGGGTTTGGGTTGAGTCTGAGATTGTTGTCAAGCATTTGATTGGTCAGATTGGAGCTTAACAAAATTGCTCAAATCTGACCAATCAAATGCCTGAGAATGTTCCTCAGACTCAACCTAAACTCTTTATAACCCTGGACGATGGATTGATTCTGATTGACTGGTTTATTTGAATTGTAGGAGATAAGTATTAGTTACCTGGATGAGTGTGACCGGGAGAGAAGTCGACATAGCAGACAAAAAGCTCTCAGGTAAGCCTAATAGTTACAGTGGAGCATTCTGCATTACATTTGTCGTGCATTTCAACTCTTACCTCATAGCTCCTTTCATGTTTTTAGCTCACCTGAGCTAGCTCAGGGTGAGCTTTTGCAATCCTTGAATGTCCGGCGTCCGTCGTCCGTCGTGCGGCGTCAACAATTTTAGTGTTTACACTCTAGAGGCCACAATATTTATTCAATCTTTCTCAAACTTGCTCAGATGGTATATTGCCATAAGAGTTCGGATGAGTTCGATTATGGCTGAAATCTGACAATTAGGTAATGAGTTATCAACCTTTGAATTGCTGAAAATGCCATATTTATCAGTGTTTACACTCTAGAGGCCACAATATTTACCTAATCTTTCTAAAACTTGCCCAGATTGTATATCACTATATGAGTTCGGATGAGTTTGATTTTGGTTGAAATCTGACAAATAGATCAAGAGTTATCTACCTTTGAACTGCTGAAAATGCCATATTTAACGGTGTTTACATTCTAGAGTTCACAATTTTTATCCAATCTATCTCAAACTTGCTCAGATTGTATATTACCATAAGACTTCGGATGAGTTCAATTATGGTTTTAATCGGACCAATAGGTCAAGAGTTATCTACCTTTGAATTGCTGAAAATGACATATTTATTGGTTTTTACACTCTAGAGGCCACAAATTTTATCCAATCTTTCTCAAACTTGCTCAGATTGTATATGACCATAAGAGTTCGGATCAGTTCAATTATGGTTGTAATCGGACCAATGGGTCAAGAGTTATCTACCTTTGAATTGCTGAAAATGACATATTTAACAGTGTTTACGCTCTAGAGGCCACACTATTTATCCAAGCTCTTTCAAACTTGCCCAGATTGTATATGACCATAAGAGTTCGAAAAAGTGTAATTATGGTTGAAATCGGACCAATAGATCAAGAGTTATCTACCTTTGAACTGCTGAAAATGCCATATTTTACAGTGTTTACACTCTTGCAACTACATTTTTCAATGGATTTTCATTATACACAAAGTATATAGCTATACCTTCTCGAAGGAGTGTAATTATTGTTGAAATCTAATCATTGTGGCAAATTGGCAATAGTTACCTGCCCTTGATATACTTTGAAATGCTAGAAAAAGGCTTCATTTCAGTATTGTTTTGGCTCAAGTTATCTGCCTTTGATGTTCTCTTCTATACTAGAATAGGTCGACAAACTTGAATGGATTTAGAATAAAAATGGTGAAATTCAAAGGTAAAGCTATCAGGCTTCATTACAAATGGTGAGCGATATCAGGGCCTTCAGGCCCTCTTGTTTAAGACAAGTGATCTCTTAAAGCAAGCTAAAAGTAAAAGGAGTGTGCATTCTGCTTTATAGTGCGCTCACATTTGCTCTACGGCGCCCGTACGGCGGCCGCAGAAACATGAAATCGAGAGAATCCTACGGCGGCCGTAGAGATTCTACGGCGGCGGTACGGCAGCCGCACAGCGTATCCCAATATTTTACAGGCCGTAGAGCTCGCCGTAGAATTATAACGCGGAGTTATAACATTTTTTCATTTCTACGGCAGCCGTAGAAACACACGCCGCAGAGTGATTCTACGCCTGCCGTACGGCCACCATGCGGCCGCCGTAACTCAATGGTCAATATTGTTATTGTGCATTTGTATTTTGTTCATATACGTCTCGAAGAGACGATTCTAATGAGTAGTAACCCCATAGGATTTGATGTTACAATAAGTGAAAATATGTTTGATTTGTGCAGTTAACTACCTCTTATCTGGAGCCCTGTTATAACATCAGTTTTTTCTAACACAAATATAATAGATATTTGATTTAAGAAATTTAAGTTATGATAATGGTGATAATGATATCAATTCTGATTAAAGTATCACTGAAATCATAATTTTAATTTTGTCTTTACTTACATCTTCTCCGCTAAATGCATCTTTATTGTCATAACTGTTTGTTTGTTTATGTATTACATGCCTATGTTTGTTTTCAACATGTATTACATGCCTCATGGACTTGTTAGTCTGAAGGAAGAATAAAATCATATCTATCTATCTATCTATCTATCTATCTATGTAAAACATGTATATTATCTAAAAATGGATTTAGATGTTCTTAAATGCTGTCCAAATGTGTCCTTTGAGTTCATGGTGTTGTTAGACTGATATTAGTAGTGTGAACATGTAGCAAAACCAAGTTGTGTAGCAGGAGCAGCATTTTGGTTGCAGGGTATCTGGTGGGACATCCACGGCTGCCGTACGGTCGCCGTGCGGTCACCGTACGGCGGCCGTACGGTTGCCGCAGGTTTTTTAACCCAACAAAAATAAAATCTCGCCGCGCGGCAGCCGCAGCAAATGTGAGCGCAACACGCGGCGGCCGGGGAATTCCTACTCGCCGTAGAAATGAGCGAGGCATTACTTTCAGCCTTCTTTACTTTTAAGCTACCATCTACTAGGATATATAATAAATAAATGTACTTCTTATGATCAATATTTTTCACTGCATAAATTGGTTTCTTTACTGAGGAATAAATAAGAGGCATAAAGATGTGTATCTGTGGTGTAAAGGGTGAAAGATAAATGGTTAGTTGCTCAAGGGAGGAAACTATGTACAGGTTTGACTCAAAAGGCATGGGTCACCAAATTGGCTCCCCTATATAAATCATTGAAATGGTGTCTTTAACCCTTTACCTGATAGCATTGTTTTAAGTATTGAAGATATGTGACTACTTAAAGCAGGTTGAACGTAAAGCAGAATGCGCCCTAAGGCGCATTCTGCTTTACTTTCAGCCTGCTTTAAGCTATTAACTGCTAGAATAAGGAAAGTATTAAATATGACACATATTCATTACGGTATAATTTGGAACTATTTTCATCAGCGGATGAATAAAATGAATGTGCTAAAAGTCGCTTCTATAAGGGAAAGGGTTAAAGTAAAAATACACCAACAGTTTCTCTTCCAACCACCGGTGCTGCTCAATATTCCCCCAAAGGTACATTCATGCACTACTGAAAAATGCAGAGAAAACATGTGGCATATGATAAAAATCCCATGACGTCAGTGGCATGAGGGTCTTCCTCCACCTGTAATTAGCTGGACGTCGCGATATGACTGAAATACTGTTGAAAGCGACGTAAAATCAAAACAAATCAAAATCAGTGACATGACTGGTGTTTTGCTACCTTTTGACATGTCAAGATAGCCCTCTTAAATTTGCCATAACTCCCCTATGAGAGAACCAAAACGTTTTGTGTCTATTCTCTGGCTCCCATGTATTACAATAAAAGCACAAAACTGTGAAAATTCCCTGACAAAATGCTATTCCGAGACAAAAAAGGTTTGGGACTATTTCTCATAGGCCGTCTTTGGACTACACCACAGACACATTTTGAATGTCCATACACCTGATATGACAGGTTTACATTTGTCCTAGTAGTGAAGAAAAAACTTCTCTATTATGACCACAAAAAAGAAGGATATTTGAAGGCATAAAAATACAAGTGATAGCTTAAAGCAAAGTGAACGTTAAACAGAAAGCTCATTCACCTTCTTTTAACCCTTTGAACCCTAGTCCTGCATATAGGCATCCTTTTCAAACAGTATACATGTGAAAAGTGTGCTTGTCCTATGCAAACAGTGAATACCCAGATCAGAGGGCTCCTTATGGAGCCCTCTGATCTGGGTCTTCACTGTATGTCATAATGCAAAACATTGACAAAAACAACCCTTAAATGTCAGAAATGGACTAGACTAAAATGGAAACTGGGATTGTCCATTTCAAGTTTAAGGGAGGAAAGAGTTAAGCAGTCACCAGATGATTATCACAATTTTGTGGTGGTAAGAGAGAGGTTTTACTGAAGTGTGTCTTGTTTCAGAGAGAACTATTTGTTTACCTGTGACTGTCCAAAATGTCTACAGCAGGCAGATGACGAGGATGTGACATCGGAGGAGGAGGAGGAGGAAGACGACATGGAGGATAGTTGAGTCGAGACATGGCGGGGGGCCATACTGTGTCATATTGATTATGACATGGAGGATAGCTGAGCTGAGACATGGCGGCTGGCCATACTGTGTCATATTCAACATAAACTATGCCATCACAAGGGCTCTAAGAAACCTTTATATACTGGAGACAAGTTTAGTCATATATTTCAAAAAGTGTAGATCCTGATCAGAGAGCTCCTTAAGGAGCCCTCTGATCAAGATCTGCACTGTTCTCCTTATGCCCCCAAAGCTAGGCTGTACAAAAGCTTGTCTGGAGCATATCTCCTATACCTTACCAGCTAGGAATTCCTAATTTGGTTTGAGAGTATATCTTAGGATGGCAGAGTGTCGCATACCACTTTCAGTTCACTGTGACCTTAACCTTTGACCTCGATTTAACAAAAAGCTTGTCTGGAGCATATTTCCTATTCCTTACCAGCTAGGGATTCCAAATTTGGTGTGTGAGTACATCTTGGGATGGCAGGGTGTCGTGTATCACTTTCAGGTTACTGTGACCTTGACCTCCACCTTTGACCTTGATTTAACAAAAAAGTTTTCTGGAGCATATCTCCTATACCTTACCAGCTAGGGTTTCTAAATTTGGTGTGTTGGTACATTTTGGGATGGCTGAGTGTCAAGGACCAACTTTCAGGTCACTGTGTCCTTGACCTTTGACCTTTATTTAACATAAAGCTTGTCAAGAGCATATCTCCTATACCTTACCAGCTAGGGATTCCAAATTTGATGTGTGAGTACTTCTTAGGATGGGGGAGTGTACCACTTTCAGGTCACTTTGACCAGTCGCCTTGATGTAACAAAAAGCTTGTCGGTAGCATATCTCCTTTACCTTACCAGCTAGGGATTCCAAATTGGGTGTTTGAGTACATCTTGGGAAGGAGGAGTGTCACGTACCATTTTCAAGTCACTCTGACCTTAACCTTGACCTTTAACCTTGATGTAACAAAAAGCTTGTCCGGAGCATATCTCCTTTACCTTATCAGCTAGGGATTCCAAATTTTGTGTGCGAGTACATTTTGGGATGTCCAAATGCTGTGTATGATTTTCAGGTCAATGTGATCTTGACCTTTGACCTCAATTTCATAAACGCCTGTCCGGAGCATATCTCCTATACCTTATCAGCTTTGGATTCCAAATTTGATGTGTGAGTATATCTTGGGATTTCGCATACCACTTTCATGTCACGGTGATCTTAACCTTGACTTTGACCTCAATTTTGCAAAAAGCTTGTCCAGAGCATATCTCCTATACCTTAACAGCAAGGGATTCCAGATTTGGTGTGTGTGTACTTCTTGGGATTGGGGAGTGTCGCATACCACTTTCAGGTCACTGTGACCTTGACCTTTTACCTCGATTTTACTAAAAGCGTGTCCAGAGCATATCTCTTGAACCTTACCAGCTACGGATAGGAAACTTGGTATGTGAGTTCATCTTGGGATGGCAGAGTGTCGCATAGCTTTTTTAGGTCACTGTTACCTTGAACTTTTACCTCAATTTTACAAAAAGCTTGTCCTGGACATATCTCTATCGAGGAGGGTCGCAAACCTGTTTTTAGCTCACCTGAGCCAAAGGCTCAAGGTGAGCTATTGTGACCGCTCACCGTCCGTAGTACGTATGTCCGTCTGTCCGTTCACATTTACGTCAAACGACATCTCCTCTGAACCCGCGGATTGTAGGGAGGATTCAAACTGCTCATGATGTTCCTTGGATGCTTCTCTACAGAAGTTGTTCAAATGAAAGAGAAAAAGCAAAAACTCAGCTTGAAAAAGCAAAAAAGCAAAAAACTTTAAAAAATCTTCTTCCCCAAAACTACTAGGCCCTAAGCTTGATATTTGTACAGTAGAATCTCCTGGTGGATCCCTCTATAGTTTGTTAAAATGAAATCCCTAGGGTCACACTTGACGCCACCCTGCGCAGTTGGAGTGCTGCTCTAGGCAGGTTTCACAGTATTTTTGATGAAGCAGAAAGGTATTTTACCTGAGTTACCCTTAATATACTAAGGGCAAATAGCCAATATTTGCAAACATTTTGGATCCAGATCAGATGCAACATAATCATAATGCTACATCTAATCTGGATCCAACCTATTTGCCACTCATTTACCAACTAACATTTTCTAAATTGTTTTTTTTTGTACACTTTTCACATACAGTAGGTTTTAAGCAGACATCATTTCAGTCTGGTAAGGGTAAGCTCCACAGCTCTACCCACTGAGGTCAAATATTATGCAACAGTTTGGGAGTATCACAGAACTGGTCATGATCAGCTGAACATGTTGTCTGCTAAAGTTTAGATATGGTTCAGTCTGCTTCATACTTAGAGAGACAGGATCTGGAAGTGATCCACTGACAGTTATGTAATTATGTCTTATGCCATATTTATACATATGTTTAATATTGGTTTTGTCAGAGTTATCTGTATGTCTTGTTATTTTTTCTTGTCCAGAATTCAACCCTTTTCCCCCATATACTGACGTTTGTTAACCCATTACCCCATAAATGTGCATTTTTAGGCCTTTGATTTATTCCTCTACTTAAGAAAATAATTCCACTTTTAACAGTCATGAAAATGTAAGATGCAAAAGTAAAGCAAAGTGTGCATTAAGACACATTCTGCTTTACTTTCAACCTGCTTTAGGTGGCCACCTATTTTCAAAACTAGAAACATGCTATGGGGTAATGGGTAAAATGAAATTGCCTATTTGGAAAGAGCCTGATGAGAGGAAGTGCCATTTGCAAAGGCCATAACTCTGACATCATTGTTTTTTGAGTTATTTCCCTTTGTGATATTTTCTTGTCAAGAAGACAACTTCAGTTCTACTGATGCTATTGTAATGAAATTTTATGTATGGAAAGAAACTGATGAGAGAAAATGCCATGCACAAGGGCAGCACTATTTAGTTTTTCCCCTTTGTCATATTTTATTGTCAGGAAAATAATTCCAGTTCTGCTGACGCTAGTGAAATAATTATCATTTATTGGAAATGGAAATAGCTTGATAAGAGGATGTGTCATGGATAAGGGTCATAAGCTTGGCAACAAAATTCACTTTTGTCATGTTTTCTTGTCTGGAAGATAACTCCATTTATAGTTATATTAAAATGTTGTCTTGCCCAGTCAACTTAGGTACAAACTTCAATGTCCTCAGGTGAGCGAATTTAGGGCCATGGCCCTCTTGTTAATGTTTAGAATTTACTCCTAGGTCATTTTTAACAGTACCAAAATTTTACTTTACACCTGCGTTATATTGTCTGTATTTTTGTACGGCCAAAATGCATTTTGGTGTCAAACACTTTGGGGGCATATGTCACGTGTGACGACTGTACTTGTTTTACTTTTTAGCTCACCTGAGCCAAAGGCTCAAGGTGAGCTATTGTGACCGCTCACCGTCCGTAGTACGTCTGTCCGTCTGTCCGGCTGTCCGTCTGTCCGTTCACTTTTACTTCAAACGACATCTCCTCTGAAACCCGCCGATTGTAGGGAGAGTTCAAACTGCTCATGATGTTCCTTGGATGCTTCTCTACAGAAGTTGTTCAAAAAAAAGGAAAAAAAGCACAAACTCTGCTTGAATAAGCAAAAAAGCAAAAATCTTTAAAAAATCTTCTTGCCCAAAACTACTAGGCCCTAAGCTTTGATATTTGTACAGTAGAATCTCCTGGTGGATCCCTCTATAGTTTGTTAAAATGAAATCCCTAGGGTCACATTTGACACCACCCTGCACAGTTTAAGTGCTGCTCTAGGCAGGTTTTACAGTATTTTTGATTTAGGCAGAACTGTATTTACCTGAGTTACCCTTAATATACTATGGGCAAATAGCCAATATTTGCAAACATTTTGGATCCAGATCAGATGCAACATAATCATAATGCTACATCTAATCTGGATCCAACCTATTTGCCACTCATTTACCAACTTAACATTTTCTAAATTGTTTTTTTTTGTACACTTTTCACATACAGTAGGTTTTAAGCAGACATCATTTCAGTCTGGTAAGGGTAAGCCCAAGAGTTCTAGCCACTGAGGTCAAATATTATGCAACTCTGAACTGGTAGTGAGTATCACAGAACTGGTCATGATCAGCTGAACATGTTGTCTGCTAAAGTTTAGATATGGTTCAGTCTGATTCATACTTAGAGAAACAGGATCTGGAAGTGATCCACTGACAGTTATGTAATTATGTCTTATACCATATTTATACATATGTTTAATATTGGTTTTGTCAGAGTTATCTGTATGTCTTTTCAATAATTCCACTTTAAACAGTCATGAAAATGTAAGATGCAAAAGTAAAGCAAAGTGTGCATTAACCCTTAGCCCGCCAAATAAATTGTCGTCTGCTATATTTCTCGTCTGCTTCAAGTTTCAAAGCGCTTCAAAGTTGCTCAAAATTGCTGAAAATGTTGTCTGAGTGTCAAACAGCTTGGATCCGGATGAGACGCCGAGTTACTCGGCGTCTAATCCGGATCCAAGCTGTTTGCATATAAAGCTATAGTAGTGAGTGGCAGGCTAAGGGTTAAGACACATTCTGCTTTACTTTCAACCTGCTTTAGGTGGCCACCTATTTTCAAAATTAGAAACATGCTATGGGGTAATGGGTAAAATGAAATTGCCTATTTGGAAAGAGCCTGATGAGAGGAAGTGCCATTTGCAAAGGCCATAACTCTGACATCATTGTTTTTTTAGTTATTTCCCTTTGTGATATTTTCTTGTCAAGAAGACAACTTCAGTTCTACTGATGCTATTGTAATGAAATTTTATGTATGGAAAGAAACTGATGAGAGAAAATGCCATGCACAAGGGCAGCAATATTTAGTTTTTCCCCTTTGTCATATTTTATTGTCAGGAAAATAATTCCAGTTCTGCTGACGCTAGTGAAATAATTATCATTTATTGGAAATGGAAATAGCTTGATAAGAGGATGTGTCATGGATAAGGGTCATAAGCTTGGCAACAAAATTCACTTTTGTCATGTTTTCTTGTCTGGAAGATAACTCCATTTATAGTTATATTAAAATGTTGTCTTGCCCAGTCAACTTAGGTACAAACTTCAATGTCCTCAGGTGAGCGAATTTAGGGCCATGGCCCTCTTGTTTATTGATACAGTTTCTAAATTTCTACATTTCTCACTTATAAGGAAGCCCTCGAGACTGTTGGATTTATTTGTTAAATCCAAATTTCATTATAACATGTCTGTTTCTCTATACATTAAGATGGGGAATGCATTTTGTTTGTTATATCCAAAATTTTGTTTTATTATATACCTATTTATAAATAAAAGCAAAAATAGGCCTAAGTGAGCTTTACTGTATTGTATTTTCGAAAATTTCGAAAAAGGTCAAAATTAACTTTACAAGTGGAATTGTCAATATGAAACATTCAATACCATAAGGGTAATTGTTACAGAAGAGTGTTATAGAAAAATGTGCAGGTACTAAATAAATTATTATTTCCATTGCAAACAGTTGGAGCTAGATCAGACTTTGGGTAACCTGACATCTGACCAGGCTCCAAGCTGTTTGACAATCAGACAAAAACAATTAGAAAGTTGAAATATTTAATTGCATTTGTGTTTTGTTTCTTTTAACCCATAACCCCATAGCCTGTTTCTAGTATTGAAGATAGGTGACCACTTAAAAAAGGTTGAAAGTAAAGCAAAATGTGCCTGGAATCGAACCACAGGTCTCTGGATTGCCGGTCCAGCATGCTAACCACTATACCTCAGCGGCCAGCTGATTCCTCATGACATTAATGACGATGCGTTGGGTATACATGTATAGCGTTTATATCAATAAACATACTGCACATGGTTTGGTTGATAACTAATTATGGATTAAGTCACCAGTAATTATGACCATTGCAAACAGTTTTAACCCATTCCCCCATAACCTATTTCTATTTTTGAAAATATGTTACTACTTTCAGCCTGCTTTAAGCTACCATCTGCTGGAGTACAGAAAATATTTCTTATAGAACATATTCATAACTGTATAAATTGGGCCACGGAATTATACAAAAGTATAACTCTGTGATTGGGCCTATTTTCTTCAGTGGAGGGATAAATTAGAGGCATAAAAAGGCTTTTTATGGGGTAATGGGTTAATCAAGATCAGGCTGCAAAAATGCTGGATTCATAGAGTCTGTCTCTTGAATAAAATACTAGGGAGAGAGATAGAAAAGACAAAAAGAGAAACATACACAGAATGACAAGAGAGAGCTATACAGAGACAGTGACAGAGAGAAAGAGAGAGAGAGAGAGACAAATAAAGTGAGAGACAGAAACAAACACGAATCCAGATACATGTATATATATGGAGAGAGAGACAGAGAAAGTAATGCAAAAGAGACAGCCAGACAGACAGAAAGAGAGATATACAGAGAGACACACACAGAGACAAATGACAGAGAGGAACGAGAGAGAGATTCCTAAGCTGTTACATCTAATTACCCATAAGGACAAAGAAGAAATGCTGTTGATTTTCTCTATAAACTAAAACAAGTGTTGGTTTTCAATAGCGGAGTGCAGTTAAAATTGTTTTATTACAATTTATTGTGTTTGTGTACATTATATATTGCATGCAACACCAGCATGCATTAATAATGTAATAGAAATTGAATGCAATAAAACCACCTGTGACATCAAATCATTATATGCACAAACATTTTCATTATACAATGGTTATATGATTTGAATAAGATGATTTTACAACTGTCTGAAATTAAATTATTTCGAGGTCGTCACATTACTGCCAATGTGGCGACACTATTCCTCGTTCGACATACATTGTAATTCAATACAAATGTTCTTTCGAAACGCTTGCGAGGTATATATTCGAAAATACAAATTTGAATTATGCTTGCTTGCGAGAGAGAGAGAGAGAGAGAAAGAAAGAGAGAGGGGAAGAGAGCAAGAGAGAGAGCTTGAGCTTATCAACTTATACTGTCATACCAGTTTACCAAACTGTTTTATCAACCTACAAGGGCAATTACTCTGTATATCGGTAGGGCCCCTGGCAGTGCCTACGGTACCTCTCGTACGTCTAAAAGTTAAGTTGAATAATTCTAGCAGAAAACATTGTTCGTCATACAATTATGTTACGTCTAATATAAAGGAACTTTGAACAAAATTGTATGGTTCAGTGACATCAGATAAATCGCATTCAGTGCCCCAAATACACTTCAGAGCTCATCATTTCAGTTCAGATTTTCATTTTTTACGGGGGAGGCCCCCGGACCCCGCCTTAAAACGCATTCTGCTTTACTTAAACCTGATTTAAGTGTTCAACTAGAAACAGGCCACGAGGTAAAGGATTAATAGCGATATGTTTGTTTGTAGCGAAAAAGGACTTCGGGGATCACACGCATTTATCGCTGTTACTTTTCCTTATGAAAATGTATTAATGATACAATCTCTGGTTTACAGGTTTACAGGATGAATGAGTTGCGTTTTACCGCACTGCGACACAAAATAGATCATATAGCGCCGGTGTATGATGACTACAAGAAAATTTTAGAATTTAAAGTATGCATGTTAAGAAAGAACACCCCAAATAAACGCCAATTCGCACCCTCGAAAAAAGTATCGGGGGGGGGGGGGGGGGGGGGGGGGGGAAGCATGCCCGCGGACCCCCCTAGAAAAGATGTGCCTCGGTGATTTTTAGTCTCTGGATACGGCCCTGAGGTTAAAAGTAAAGCAGAATGTGCCTTAGGGCCCATTCTGCTTTACTTTCACCCTGCTTTAAGTGGTCGCCTATCTTCATAATTAGAAACAGGCTACCAGGTTATGGGTTAAGCAGGAAAAAACCTGTCTTATTTATTATACCTCTTCATCACACTGGGTAACCCTGGCGTCTGATCTGGCTCTAAACTGTTTGCAATAGACACTTTTTCCCTATATCATATTGTTATCATCTACAATGATTTATAACTCATAGCAGGGACGTATATTTATATAGGTCCCTGCTTATAGGAACTATTTTTTTGCCGGAACAACTTTTTTCAATTACTTCCCTTTAATTTGAATACGCCATACACAATTATCTCCCTGGTATAAAGGGACATCTGCTGCAACTGATCTATAAATAAGCTATCAAACTGAAACAGAATCTTGAACTATTGAATATGACTGAAAATCTAGATACGGTAATGCATTTGAAATGATATTTCAAAATGGTGAAATTCTAGAAGAAACCAATACTATGGAACTGGAGTATGGAAATTATGACTTGACACCAAGAAATTTCAGGTCAGTCGATGTGGAGGAGTTTTTGTTTGGACCTCGTTTTATAAAGTGTCATCCTAAGGACATGGTTCGGCAGGGTATCAAACTCATGACCCTTGATACCACAGCCATGTGTGCCAGCACTGGAGTCAGGGTCCAAGGTTATAAAGCGTTTGAGTTGAGTCTGAGTGTGTTCTCAAGCATTTGATTGGTCAGATTTGAGCCTTGGCTCAAATCTGACCAATCAAATGCTTGAGAACGACTTTAGACTCAACTGAAACGCTTTATAACCTTGGACCCAGATTTGTTAACCTTTTCCTCCCTGAAACTCGAAATGGACACTTCCAATAATTTAATCTAGTCCATTTTGACTATTTAGGCTAGTATCTGTCAATGAATTGCAATATTGCAAACAGTGTAGACCCTTGGCTGCATAGGACAAATGTACTTGTTACAGGTAAACTATTTGAAAAGGATGTATATATGTTTGGCTAGGGTTGAATAGGTTAAAGTGTTATGGTGGCATACTGGCAGTGGAAAGATCAATATTTTTATTTGATAATTAAAACATCATTTGGCCTCGAGGAAAATTGTTATTAAGTTTTATCGGTCAGGGGAATATTCAACTCATAGCAGTATTTTTAAACAGGTCATGTATTAACAGTTCAACACAATACAGTCGAACTTTGATATCTCGAACTTGATTAAATGGAACATACATGTATTTCAAAGTTAAAATGTGGCTTAGTTACATTGTAACTTTGAAATATGGGTATGTTCGACTTAACCAAGCATGAAATAATGCAATTCATGTGTCGAACTATCTGATAGTTCGAGTTTAGCGAGTTGAATGAATGAAATGAATGAAAGACTTTATTTTACGAGGGTAACTCACATAGTCAGGAGACTAATCTACCGCGAGGCCCTCAAAGAAGCATTTCTTACATATCATAATTAAAAACAATAACACCATCAATATGAACAATCAAAAACAATTTAGCAAGAACGTAACGCGCTCTATTTAAACAATAGTCAGGCATTCGAGTTCGACTGTATGCTGAAACAAATCTAGAACATTAATCCTGAATAAAAGGAAACTAATGTTATGTATATTTTGCAAATAATATACATTGTATGTCTATTTTGCAAATAGCGTAAACCCTGATCAAACTACAACTATCAAAGTTGAAATTTAGTTTCAAATATGAAAAAAATAATATTTTAAGCTCAACACTGCCTAATCCCAAGTACAATATTTGCAAACAGTTTGAACCCTGATCAGATGCCACATAACAATGCGTCTGATCAAGATTTGACACTCATTTCAATATTTCTGAAGTCAAAATACCTTAACAATAAATTTGAGAAATAAAAGCAGACATCACTTGTTTTAAATTGGTGACATTGTGGCAGTGAGGGAGATGATTGTGGTTGACTACACTGCTGGTTTGAATTACATGTACAGTGCTCCCTCCCTACAACAGCCCTCCCAACAACAACTCCCTCCTTTCAACTACCCTTGTCGCCGAACCCTAGACAAGACAATAATGCCTAACGCTTTTACTGCTGCAATATCGTCTGCTTAAAATTTTCGTCTGCTGTTTTTTAGCTCACCTGAGCCGAAGGCTCAAGGTGAGCTGTTGTGATCGCCCGCCGTCCGTCTGTCCGTCCGTTCAAATTAACTCCTCTGAAACCGTGAGTCTGAGGGGAAAACTAAAATGCTCACCGTGTTCCTTGGATGCTTCTCTACAGAAATTGTTAAAATGAAACTTTCAAGTGGACTACTTATTGTAATTTATTTAAAAAAGTGAAAAACTTTAAACAATCTTCTTGTAAAAAACTGCTAGGCCCACAGCTTTGATATTTGTTTTTTAGTATCTCCTGGTGATTCTCTCTCAAGATTGTTAAAATCAAAACTAAAACTTACCATAGGGATTCACCATAGGGATTTTTTCATTGCCGCTTTATGCAGGATTCATTGCCGCTTTATTCAGGTTATACTGTTTTACTGGAGGTTTAAGCAGGGTTTCAAGCACCCTTATACTAAATCACCTATATTTGCAAACAGTTTGGATCCAGGTCAGATGCTACATTATGCTGCATCTAATCTGGCTCCAAACTATTTGCCATTTACTTACATAGTTTTTTTAATTTAGAAAATGTAAGGTATGATTTGCTTTGCAAAATTCACGTACAATATGTATAGCAGACATCAATTCAGCATTATAAGAGTTAAGTTTCCAGCTAGTGGCAGAATTGCATAACTGACCTCAGGTCAGCTGTTGTACACCAACAGAACTGTCTGCTGGACATGTTGTCTGCTAAAGTTTAGAAATGGTTCAGTCTGCTTCATACTTAGAAAAACAGGATCTGGAGGTGATCCACTGACAGTTATGTAATTATGTCTTATTCCATATTTATACATATGTTTAATATTGGTTTTATCAGAGTTATCTGTTTTTCTTGTCCAGGAGATAATCTAATTAAAAACCCATTCCCCCATAAATACTGATGTTTGTTAACCCAATCACCCTATAAAAATATGCATTTTTAGGTCTTTAATTTATTCCTCCACTAAAGAAAATAATTCCGCTTGATACAGTCATGAAAATGTAAGATAAGAAATGTTTCTATATTATAGTAGATGGTAGCTTAAAGCAGTTTGAAAGTAAAGCGGTGTGCCTTAACCCTTCCCCACATAGAAGCGCCTTTTAGCACATTTAATTTATTCATCCAATGAAGAAAATAGTTCCCATCTTACAGTCTTG
This sequence comes from Gari tellinella, assembly GCA_922989275.2. NCBI lineage: Eukaryota > Metazoa > Mollusca > Bivalvia > Cardiida > Psammobiidae > Gari > Gari tellinella. The sequence goes on from OV277866.1 coordinate 68,766,274, forward strand.
AAAATGAACCCTAAGAAATATTTTCTTAATTCTAGAAGATAAAAGCTTAAAACAGGCTGAATTTAAAGCAGAATTTACCTTAAGGCACATTCTGCTTTACTTTCAACCTGCTTTAAGTTGTCATATACCTTCAATACTAGAAACAGACCATGGGGTAAAGGGTGAAGGCGCATTCTGCTTTACTTTCAACCTGCTTTAGGTGGCCACTTATTTTCAAAACTAGAAACAGGCTTTGGGGTAATGGGTAAAATGAAATTGCATACAAATGTATTTGGAAAGAGCCTAATGAGAGGAAGTGCCATTGGCAAAGGCCATAACTCTGACATCATTGTTTTTAGCTCACCTGAGCCAAAAGCTCAAGGTGAGCTATTGGGATGACCCTGTGTCCGTCGTCGTGCGTTGTCCGTCGTGCGTTGTCGTTAACAATTGATTCAAATGACATCTCCTATACCGCTTGACAGATTTCAACCAAACTTAACAGGAATGTTCTTGGGTCAAGCTGTTTCAAATTTGTTCAAAGAATTAAAACAATGTAGAACTCTGGTTGCCAAGGCAACCAAAGTGAAAAAATAAGGGAATCTTAAAAAATCTTCTTGTCTGAATTACAAGAGCCAGAGCTTAGATATATGGCACATAGCATCATCTACAGGTCTTCTTTCAAGTTTGTTCAAATTATGCCTCTGGGGTCAAAATTGGCCCCACCCCTGGGGTCACAGTTTTACATAGAGTTATATAGTGAACTTTTCAAACGTCTTCTTCTCTGAAACTAATTTGGCCAGTGCTTTGATATTTGGCATGGTGACACTTCTAGATGTACTCTACCTATTTTGTTCAAATGGTTCTGGTCGGTTGCATACCTAGCTAGGTCACCGTAGCTAGAAATAGATTTTTCAATGAAAACTTAAAAAATCTTTTTGTCTGAAACTACAAGGGCCATACCTTAGATATATGGCACATAGGGTCCTTTATCAAGTTTGTTCAAATTATACCCCTGGGGTCAAAATTGGCCGCACCCCGGGGGGTAAAAGTTTTACATTGAGTTATATGGTGAAATTTTCAAACATCTTCTCCTCTGAAACCAATATGGACAGAGCTTTGATATTCGGCATGGTGACACTGATAGATGTCCTTTACCTAATTTGTTCAAATGCTTCCAGTCTGTTGCATATGTAGGTCACAGGAGCTAAAAATAGATTTTTTCAATGGAAACTTATAAAAAAATTTTTTTCTAAAACCCTAGTACACTGATCTTAGATATTTGGCATAAAGCATCATCTACAGGTCCTCTATCAAGATAGTTCAATTTTAATAATGCTCCTCGGGTAAAAAAATGACCCTGTCCTGTACATAAATCATGATCTCAATTTTTCAGCTATTCTCAGGTGAGCGAAATATGCCCCATGGGGCTCTTGTTCTCAAAATTTACATATAAGTGGGTATTTTGATAGAATAAATATAATGACGAGTGACCAACAGCTTGGATCCAGATCAGACACCGCGTTACGCATAGTCTGGTCTGGGTATAAGCTCTTTTGCAAATGTAAGCCAAGTCTAAATTTCCCCTCCCTATACGACTCCCTCTGAACAACACACACAATATGTGTCTCCCATTGGGTGTCGTTGTAGAGAGGGAGCGTTGTAGTTTCAATTTGTTATCTACACTACTAAAGTAATGCACTTAAGAAATGAATTGCGTACTTCCGGCATTCATGAGCTGATGGCACTTCCATGCTTTTACTAGCAAAGTGCGTGAAGCCCGAAGGGCTTCTCGCTTAACTTTGCTAGTAAAAGCATGGAAGTGCCATCAGCTCATGAATAACGGAAGTACGCAATTTATTTCTTATATTTATATTCCATCGTGAGCTGAGAAATGAACCAGAAAATGTACATAACCGTTCTAATAGACACTTTGCCCGTTGATATGCGCTGCTATCGTAGTAACGATCTCTATATATGGACTGAAACTAGTCCCAATCACATTATATTTACTGGATAAATTTAGACTTTTAACCGGTAAACTTTCTCGTTGTGTTTAAAATCCCTTTTGAGATATTTAAAAACACACGAATTTACGAAATACTTGTATAATAAGCATCTTAAATTTAGGTCGCGTTTTTTAAAACCGATTTACTCACGCCATACTTGATTACTCCGCGTTAACCGCGCCTACCATACGGACTTCTCTGTATCGATTTGAAAGTGATCAGTATAGCCCCGCCCCTAAACCAGTCGGCTAGAACTGGATTTTAAGTGAGCATTCATTGAAATATGCAAGTCTGTTTTTAGAATAGTGTTATATAAGGACAATGCGAAGCGAATGTAAATATTCAATTTTGTGTCGGGTTTCTGGTCAAAATCAGATTGTAAGTGACAGATGTTCCCAAAACATTACTGACATTGAAACGCGTTTTTTTATGCAGACCAATGAACATAGTTCGGCAGAGAAATTCCACTTAAAAATTCGTCCTAAGTTTTTTTTTCTTGATTACTGATCTGGATTCAAACCGTTTTCAAAGGTAAGCCAAGTCTTTATTTTCTCTCCCTATAACAACTCCCTCCGAACAACACACGCGATCTTTGTCTCCAATTGAGCTTTTTGAGGTTACACTGTATATACACTTTTCACGTTAAAAGGCAAAGGCAAGCTTAATTTAACGTTGCATACTACCCTTACACGTTGATATGGCTGCATGCATACATTGTGAAGTATAGGACAATAACGACATAATACGGAACTGTACCCTTCATCCCTAAAACCAAATGTAAATTCGTTTATCTTTGCCAAAGGTTAGCTCCGCTCTGTCCGGTGAAAAACATCGGTCTATAGGTGTGGTCCAACTATAAAAGTTGTAGGTCAAAGGTCGTATAAGTTGTGAGCAAATTCTTGAAACTGCGAATGGCAACGTCAACGACTGGGTGACAAAAGAGCTCTCCTGGGCTTTCGCCAGGCGATATATTTATATAAGTGACAATTTCTTGAAAAATTGTTAAGACTTTTTAACCTGAGTTGCAAAGTGTTTGGAGCCAGATCAGTGTTTATTTGCAACTAACCAGTACATGGTCTTTACTGATTGTGTCCCCGTGCAAATGCATAACCAGAACGGGTAATCGAAGATCGAGAAGCTCACCTTGTGCAAGGAACAGACTTCAACGTAAAACCTTAATATTGACCCTAGAGGTCAAGGTCAATGTCACCAAACTGCGATGCATCGTGGCCTGCTCATTGAGGCGCATCAGCATATGAAGTTTCGTGACCGTAGATGCAGTCATTTGCTCAGTACGTACTATAACGCAAAACCTTAAAGTTGACCCTACAGGTCAAGGTCAAAGTCACCAAACTGGGGTGCATCGTAATCTACTCATTGAGCGGCATCAGCATATGAAGTTTCGTGATCGTAGGTGCAGTCGTTCTTCAAAATTTACATATAAGTGGGTATTTTGATAGAATAAATATAATGACGAGTGACCAACAGCTTGGATCCAGATCAGACACCGCGTTACGCATAGTCTGGTCTGGGTATAAGCTCTTTTGCAAATGTAAGCCAAGTCTAAATTTCCCCTCCCTATACGACTCCCTCTGAACAACACACACAATATGTGTCTCCCATTGGGTGTCGTTGTAGAGAGGGAGCGTTGTAGTTTCAATTTGTTATCTACACTACTAAAGTAATGCACTTAAGAAATGAATTGCGTACTTCCGGCATTCATGAGCTGATGGCACTTCCATGCTTTTACTAGCAAAGTGCGTGAAGCCCGAAGGGCTTCTCGCTTAACTTTGCTAGTAAAAGCATGGAAGTGCCATCAGCTCATGAATAACGGAAGTACGCAATTTATTTCTTATATTTATATTCCATCGTGAGCTGAGAAATGAACCAGAAAATGTACATAACCGTTCTAATAGACACTTTGCCCGTTGATATGCGCTGCTATCGTAGTAACGATCTCTATATATGGACTGAAACTAGTCCCAATCACATTATATTTACTGGATAAATTTAGACTTTTAACCGGTAAACTTTCTCGTTGTGTTTAAAATCCCTTTTGAGATATTTAAAAACACACGAATTTACGAAATACTTGTATAATAAGCATCTTAAATTTAGGTCGCGTTTTTTAAAACCGATTTACTCACGCCATACTTGATTACTCCGCGTTAACCGCGCCTACCATACGGACTTCTCTGTATCGATTTGAAAGTGATCAGTATAGCCCCGCCCCTAAACCAGTCGGCTAGAACTGGATTTTAAGTGAGCATTCATTGAAATATGCAAGTCTGTTTTTAGAATAGTGTTATATAAGGACAATGCGAAGCGAATGTAAATATTCAATTTTGTGTCGGGTTTCTGGTCAAAATCAGATTGTAAGTGACAGATGTTCCCAAAACATTACTGACATTGAAACGCGTTTTTTTATGCAGACCAATGAACATAGTTCGGCAGAGAAATTCCACTTAAAAATTCGTCCTAAGTTTTTTTTTCTTGATTACTGATCTGGATTCAAACCGTTTTCAAAGGTAAGCCAAGTCTTTATTTTCTCTCCCTATAACAACTCCCTCCGAACAACACACGCGATCTTTGTCTCCAATTGAGCTTTTTGAGGTTACACTGTATATACACTTTTCACGTTAAAAGGCAAAGGCAAGCTTAATTTAACGTTGCATACTACCCTTACACGTTGATATGGCTGCATGCATACATTGTGAAGTATAGGACAATAACGACATAATACGGAACTGTACCCTTCATCCCTAAAACCAAATGTAAATTCGTTTATCTTTGCCAAAGGTTAGCTCCGCTCTGTCCGGTGAAAAACATCGGTCTATAGGTGTGGTCCAACTATAAAAGTTGTAGGTCAAAGGTCGTATAAGTTGTGAGCAAATTCTTGAAACTGCGAATGGCAACGTCAACGACTGGGTGACAAAAGAGCTCTCCTGGGCTTTCGCCAGGCGATATATTTATATAAGTGACAATTTCTTGAAAAATTGTTAAGACTTTTTAACCTGAGTTGCAAAGTGTTTGGAGCCAGATCAGTGTTTATTTGCAACTAACCAGTACATGGTCTTTACTGATTGTGTCCCCGTGCAAATGCATAACCAGAACGGGTAATCGAAGATCGAGAAGCTCACCTTGTGCAAGGAACAGACTTCAACGTAAAACCTTAATATTGACCCTAGAGGTCAAGGTCAATGTCACCAAACTGCGATGCATCGTGGCCTGCTCATTGAGGCGCATCAGCATATGAAGTTTCGTGACCGTAGATGCAGTCATTTGCTCAGTACGTACTATAACGCAAAACCTTAAAGTTGACCCTACAGGTCAAGGTCAAAGTCACCAAACTGGGGTGCATCGTAATCTACTCATTGAGCGGCATCAGCATATGAAGTTTCGTGATCGTAGGTGCAGTCGTTCTTCAAAATTTACATATAAGTGGGTATTTTGATAGAATAAATATAATGACGAGTGACCATTTTGCAGTGAAAGGGTTAAAAATCTATATTGTTTAACCCTATGGTTGTGACATCGTTTTACGAACTTTATTACCCAGTCTCCCGGGCAACTGTGGACGAGCAAAACACATATTAGTAAACCGATTTTTGTTTCGGTTTCTTGTAGTCAATTTATCGACATATAAATAGATCTAAAAATTGCAAAGAAATGATTTCTGATAATTACATTAAGCACATAGTCTCTCATAATTATTTTATGAATGGCATGGTTTTATATGAATTAAATTGAATGGTATAATTATGGATTTCGTGTTGAAATCATGATGAGATTCAAACAAAGTATAACATTGTACAAATTATTATTATTATTATTATACCAGATTTATATAGCGCTCTTTTCACACAGGGATTGTGCGTTCAAATACGCTTTACATGAAATAATATATATGTACCTACAAATCTAGAAAAGACAAAATAACTACAATTAGATCTGATATACAAATAACGTATAATGCAACCAAGGAAATTATCAGATAGACTTTTTAACCCTCCACACAGTAAAAGCGCCTTTCAGCGCATTGAATGTATTCCTCTACTGAATAAAATAGTTCCAATTTATAGAGTCATGGAAATCTACCATAATAAATAGTTTCTAAATCCTAGCAGATGATAGCTTAAAGCAGGCTGAAAGAAAAGCAGCATGCGTCTTCGGGCGCATTCTGCTTTACTTTCAAACTGCTTTAAGTGGTCACCTATTTTCACATCTAGAAACAGCTAATGGGTAATGGGTTAAGCTAGACTAGACTGCGCATGAACTGTTTCAATTATTTAACCCAGAAACTTTCTATGTACGATTCCAGTTTAGTCCATGTTTTACTATTTAAGGTTTTTGGGGGCATTCTGGTCTAGGTTTGAACCGTTGCATATGGCAAGTGTATTATTCGCAAGTACACTGTTTTGTTTAAAACGCGTATGTGCGCCAGAAGGGCGCAGTGGGTTAAGCAGCATCTGCCAAATACAAAACAAATTTGTATGGAATGCCGGTCACGACATGCCAATTGCTAAATGCTAATTGCTGCTTTGCCAGTTGCTAAATGCCAATACATCCAAAATAGCTTACTTTTATGAAATTTTAATCAAACTACAGCACAAGCCTTCACTAGACGATGTCCTTAGACATTGCCGTGGATGTAAAGTGAACTATTGTAGCATGTTTTCCCTTACAATAGATGCAGACTATTTTCTAACAATTGGCAAATTAGCATTATAGAACTGGCAAGTGACATATTAGCATTTAGCAAATGACAAAATTAGCAATTGGCAAACAAGCATTTAGCATTTAGCAATTGACATAATGGGTCAAAACAGCAAATAAAGAAGTGCGTGTTTATTGTTTACAATCGTGACCACCATCTTGTCAATTAGATGGTGTTACAATACAAGTTTGATCCCCTCTTCAGTTAAAAAAATAGATTAATGACAAATGGCAATTAGCATTAGGCAACTGGCAAGTGGCATATTGTCAAGCATTTAGCAAATTACAAATAAGCAATTGGCAAACAAGCATCTAGCAATTGGCATGTCGCGACCGGCATTCCATAAACTTGAGATTTCTGATTCAGTTTCCTGTAGTTGCTCTAACAGTAAGAAGGAAATCTTGATACTTTGACCATACTTTCAGCATGCTTTTAGCATACTGGTCTTAACAATGAAACGAATTTATGAACTAAATGCATATTTGAAAATACTTTTTTTGTATTATCTATAGATAAGATTCCGAATTTTAAGCATGATGTCCTTTGAGAGATTCATTTCAGTCTGGCAACTTAAGTCAGACATTAAGAACAGAATACTTCACTTTGTGATACAATCAACTAATTTGGCACAAATAATGCCCAGGATATTTTATTTTTAAAAAGCACGTTATCCACCTGAAAAATTCAAGATGGCCGCCATTTCCCAGGACTTTTCAAGATGGCCGTCTCGTCAAATGGTCAAAACATATTTTCAGTGTAGAATGGCCATTCATAGGAGTATGCCATTGATCCAAACATAGAAATGGAATGATTTTTACTAGGATAGCTCCTTAAAGTCAACTGAAATCCAATAGGACTGATAGTTTCAAGATGGCGGCTATTTAATGACTCAAAATAAGCGTTTTTGGCATAAATATACTTTATTATGTAATCTTACAATACCTATGAGAACCATCACTTACAGCTTAAACACTTAAATTGACAAAAATAATTTCCATGATATACAATTTTGAAACAGCATGTTATCCACCTGAAAAATGTAAGATGGTCGCCGTTTTTTTTCTCAAAATGGCCGTCTGTTTGCCTGAAAAGATGAAAGCACATGTTTTCACAGTAAAACTTCTATAAGTAGAAATATGTTAATGACCCAGAGTTCAAAATAGATTTATTTTGACTCGGATAACTCAGTTTAATCAATTGAAATTCAAAAGAATCTAAAGTTTTAATATGACGGCCATTCAATTACTAAAACTTAGCCTTTTTTGGCATAAACTATTCATTTTTTAATCTTACAATTTCACTTTGTGATACAAACACTACAATTGGCACATGATGTCCTTCATATACATTGTACATCTTACGAAAAGCATGTTATCCGCCTAAAAGTTCCAAGATGGCCGCCATATTCTAAGATGGACGACTCGTCAAATATAAAATAAATATGTTTTCAGTGTAGAATGCCAAACTAAAGAAGAACTTCTATTAATAGATTATAGTGTTGATGATCCAAACATCGCAATAAATGGATTTTGACTTTGATAACTGAGTATAGTCAATTGAAGTCCAATAGGACTTACAGGTTTAAGCGGCTATCAAAAGACTAAAAGTTAGCGTTTTTGGCATATTGAATATACATGTACTTTATTATGTAATTTTACAAAACCTTTAAGAGCATAATCGCTTTGAGATACACGCTTAGAATTTTGCATATGTTCGTATATGCTTCAAGGCTTGATTTATTCAAAATGCACGTTATCTAAGTAAAACACATAAATGGCGGCCATTTTCAAGATGGCCACCGTTCGAAATGATTTTACACTGGGTTTGAACTTGATCTAGAATTTGATTGAATAATCCTATTTCGAAGATCGTTACATCACAATATAGGATGAGAAAAATATTATTAAAATCATAAAATCAAAATTACTAAAAAATATGATGATATAGATGATTTAGATGATTTACTCTCTCAGTCTGTATTCAATGACAAGTTCCAGCGTAGAAGATTCACCGACAAAATTTCAATTACCTACACACAACGAAGCAAATGTCTTAGGCCCAAATACAAGTCTTCATTTCGGAAACATTTATTATCTCGCATAACTTCCCTTATCCCCGATTATTACTTTAGCAGTAACACGTGTGAGATCAATTTAGAACATAAATTATAACAAGTATGACGTTATACATAATTCGGTCAAACTTGGGAAAACAATATAGAACAATGTGTACATGTTATTAAAACGGCGATAACATACTATTCTTGTTTAGATAGTATATATGAGGACAGGAAATTGATACTCGTTTTCTTTTAAGATAAAATGTTCCTAAACTGACAAGAAAACGATATCAAGCTCGCAAAAATTCTCGCTCAAAAATAACATATTCATGATATTCTTAGGCTCGTTCAAGAACAGTTGATGTGCTGCAACTAGAGGGCCGTTTTGGACACCTAACCGGTCTCCGTCTGTAAACAAAGGTTTCTATATACCAAAATGTTCGTACAAGTGTGTAGATTATGAAACTGCTTGTTGCAGTTGTGATATCTGTGGGCCAACATCGCTATTCAAGATGGCGTCCAAGATGGCCGCCACAAACATGGAATATCACGAACATACTACCTATTGCATTTTTTTCTGATTATTCTACTAAAGGTGATGCAAATGCACTTTGAACAGTATAAAGGAGTCATAGTATTCACGTGATGTGAATAAAGAACGTTTAACGATTATACATATATCAAAATGTTCAAAATGGCACCAAGATGGCCGCCATAATCAAAAAAATATCACGCACACACTAACGTTTACAATTATTTTCTTATTGCTTTACTAAAAGGGGTGGCAATACACGCTGAACATTACAAAAGAGTCATACTGTTCACTTTATGTGAATACAATCCGTTCAAAACTTATACTACGAATAGAATGTTCAAATATGGCCTCCAAGAAGGCTCCTAGAAATATAAAATTATCATAAAAATACTATCTATGATTATACGTTTCTTTATAGTTTCACTGAAAACGATGAAAATGCACTTTGAATATTATAAAAGAGTGAAATTATTTAAATAGATTAATATTGACTTTTTACTATTCTACTAGGAACAAAATATTCAAAATGGCGTCAAAGATGGCCACCACAAACATAAAAGTATCAAATACATACTAATTATTACAATTATTTTCGTAAGATTTTACTAAAATTGATTACAATTGACTTTGAACGTTACAAAAGGGTCATTCTATTCAATAATTGTGAATAAAGACCGTTTAATCCTTACACTGCAGATAGAATATTCTAATATGGCGTCGAAAATGGCCCCTACATGCATAAAAAATCATGATCACACTATTACAAAAGGTTCCTTATGGTTTGACTGAAACAGATGACAATATATTTTGAACATTGCAAAATGGATACCCTATTATTCACAACATATGTTTAACCCGTACACAACGAACAAAATGTTTAAGAAAGCGTCAAAGATGGCCAACACAAACAGAAAATATACAAAACATTTATATTACATTCGTATGGGTTGGCTAAAAATGAAAACGATGGACTTTAAACATTACGAAAAGAGTATGTAATGTATGTGTATAAACACCATTTAAGCCTTTCACATCGAATAAACTGTTACAGACGGCATCCAAAATGGTTAGCACAAATATAAAATATCACCAACATACTCACTACGTATTACAACTTATGGTTTGACTAAAAGTTTAAACATTACAAAATAAACCTATTATTCACTTAATGTGAATCATTCTATCGCAAACAAACATGTCCTCTGCTAAATTTATCTTATGTATCAGTTTTTGATAGTGCTTTAAAAAGTGTTCAAATTAGTAACAATGTTATCTGTGTGTTTAGTTTCAATACAAAAAATGGTAGACCAAATGGCCGTCAGTCTTACAGTTACTTGTATTGCTCTTGACGTTTACTGACAATAGTCCATTATAATTGATTATGTCAATAAAAACAAATAGTGTCCAGTATTACGGGTAGATGCCATACAAGAATACATAAATCACTTTACCATATGAAGTGACAAGATCAATGACACCCATACTCGTACAATCTTCTCTATGTCGACTGGTACTTGAGGCCGTTTCAATGGATCATTTTTTGAATCCATCTGCTGATGCATGAGGGACTGTTGATAGGTTGAGTTCTCTTTTCTTGAGGTCTTTTCCCTACAGTCTGCCTCCTGGTTTCTTTGCGCCAGTTTGTCTCCTCTTCCCCTTGGTGGCCACTAAATGGTTACTTTGTGGAGCGAGTTGGGTTACATGCGGTATACATAGCCAAAAAATCACTAATATCGTAATCGAATAGTTTCTCTAACTGGCGGCATGATGGTCTGATTAAGTAGTTCCGCATTCGAAATGGTGTTAGTTTAGAAGATCTTCAAAATACAGGTCTCGTTTCAGAAAACAGTGAGGTTGTTTTTCGATTACAAACAAAATAATGCCCTGTACTTTTACAATTTGGCATTGATGCCTAAAATGCTGATCACTAAACTTGTCTGAGCATGACAAGTAGCAGTAATGATTTGATGTAACTTTGGATGGTGGTATTGATCGTCAGAACGTGTGTCTTTTCTTAGTTGACGTTCAGACCTATATCATTGGCAGTCGCACATAGAACCATATCTCTGTCTTGTTGAGAGTCCTGATATCTGCTGGATAGTAGTACGACATCGTTCTACATAATATATCAACCATCTGTTTATGAATAGCTGTTCTAAGATGTGTGCAAGAGATGCAGACAATGAATGATCTTTCTGATCTTTCTTTCCAACTACCTGTCTTTTTTCGATGCAATATGGTGTCAACTGCCGCAGTTACGCATTTGAAAATGATATGACTGAAGAGACTGCTGGTGAGAGAAAGACGTGTTAAGCTTTTCAGTTGTTGCAGTTTCCCGATTCATATTTCTGGGACAGTTTCATTGCAACTTTTCCTGTCCTGGTATATCCACTATGTCCAAAATGTAAGCAGCAATAACCGTTGGTTTTTCAGATACTCCACTTTAAGCTAGCCAACAAACATTCCATCCTCTCCAAGGGACTTCTCATACATAGGCATACGGAACCTCCTGTAATATGATAGGTTCCACGTCAAGATCTGTATCTACCTAAGCTAATTATGCAAGTATTGTGTGACTTTGGCCTGTAAAGGATACATAAGAAAGTCATTTACTGATAGGTCTTGAAGTATGCCATTGTACAATTAAAGTTTCTTGGTAGTTTGGTAGATTCTCATTATGTTTTGAATTTCAGCAGTGATCTCTGCACATACCGGTACTGCATGTCAGTTAAAATTTTCTCTTACCTTACTGAATTTCAAGAGTTTCCTCCTAAATTTTTGGACGTGTAAAATGCAACAGGTCCCTCTTATCATATTTGTGACTTGGCCTCTAGAAAATGATTCTTCCTCTCAACTATTGCCTTCCAGGTGTGAGAAGATATCCACTAAACATTTGTGTGCCATGGTGTAGCAGCTGTCTCAAACATTGCTTTTCTGAAGTTGCCAATAGTGTGAACTGTGCACTTCTGAAGAATACTGGATCTGATTTTCAGCCCGACATCGTAGCTGTCCTTAACTGTCGGGTCTATCAATTTGGGGACATCAAAACGCCGTCACTGGGAGCACCCGGTCTCAACTGGACGACCAGCTACTAAGTTATGGTCAAAATACGTCTGCTTACCACATCACTCGATTATCTTTAAGAGAAAACCTGCTGACGTTGGTAACGATAATGTGGTCTATCTGACTTTCGCTGTTCCTGTCAGGAGATGACCATGTGTACTTTTGGATAGTCTTGTGTGAAAATAGGTTAGCGCCTTCGATGAACTCATCGTATTTACCTTGTCTAAGAAGCAGTTCACAGTTACCTATGAAGTTGACTGTTCCATTTCGATCCATGAATCTCGCTCTGTTACTGTTGTTCCTTCCAACTTATGCGTTGGAGTTACCTAATAGCAGTATGCCATCATGTTTTGAGCTGTCTGAAGTGGACTATACAAGTTGTCCTTAACCCTTTTCTTGGCAATGTCTGTTGGTGCACAAAACTTGTATGAACCCTTATCCTTGTATGCAAACAAGTTGAATGTGGGTGAGACGTTTAGTAACTAAGCATGTCATGAGGATCTCAACCTAGTTACTCACAGGCAACATTACAAATGTTTTAACCAAAGACGGTAATTAGCAGACAATAAGTTTGTTGGCAGTAGATACATAAAACGATCTTTTTATACAGTAAGTTAACATGTTTCTTTTGTAATGTTAAAATGTTTCATCAGTTTGAATAAAACCGTAAGAAAAAAATTGTAATAGTATAACGGTGATGTGATATTTTAGGTGTGTTGAGGCCATGTTGGAGGTCATATTGAATACTTTGTTCGCAGTAGATAGTTTAAATACATGTAGTTTTTATACACATTAGGCCAATATACAATACAATACGATTTATTCCTAAATATAGGCATCCAGCCAAAATTACAACATCTATACACAATTTACTGAGAGTTGTGTCAAATAAACATAATCAAACCCTGTACTGACCCCTTTCAATGTATATATGTGTATTATTTACATTTTACAATACGAAAATTAACATTTTCCTTTACAAACAGTGTAGACCCAAATCAGAGGGCTCATAAAGTGAATATTATGTCTCTTTTGTGATTATCAATGTCCATTGTCATCACTGTTGGTGAAGCTGTAATAACAAACTGTAGTAGTATGTTCTGTGATACTTTTGATTTATGGTGGCCATCTTGGAAGTCAACTTGCATGGCAACCGCCTGGGACGCAATCTTGAATAATTTATTCGCAGCAGAAGAATTAAACAGACTTTAATCACATCAGGGATATTTTATGAGATAATCATTATAATCTCATAAAATATCCCTGATCACATACACTGAATAATACATCCATTTTGTAATGTTTGAAGTCAATTGTCATCACTTTTAATCAAACCATAAGGAAGCATTTGTAAGAGTCAGTATGCTCCTTACGTTTTATATTTCTGGCATCTTGGACGCCATGATGAATTGGAGTAGAAAGGTTTTAAAAATGGTCTTTATCCACATTAAGTGGATGGCGTGTCTCTTTTTGTATGAGTCAAAGCAGTAAGACGATTAAAAATGAATAATAAACCCCTATTGTAATATTTAGAAGCGACTGTTTTCACTTTTATTAAAACTATAAGAAAATATTAGTAGTAATAAGTATCTTTTTGACATTTCATAATTGTGGCAGCCGTTCCGTAGGCCATCTTGAATATTTTAGTCTGAGTACAAGGGTTAAACGGTCTTTATCCACATAAATAAATAACATGTCTCTTTTTGTAAGGACGAAAGTTCATCGCCCTTACTGATAACCAACCTACATGTATATGAAAAATGTAATAGTAAGTTCCTTGTATTTTCTGTTTGTGGCGGCCATATTGGTCGCCATATTGGACATCTTGTTCACTGAATAGGAGTAAAACTGTCTTTATATGCATTAAATGTATAAGATATCCCTTTTGTAATGTCAAAATTGCATTATCATCTTTTTAGTTAACAGTAAAGAAACCACTTATAATTAAAGATAGATTTTTCGTGATAATTGTAAATTTGTAGCGGCCATCTTGAACGCCATACTTGAACATTCTGTTCGTAGTATAAGATTAAAACGGACTTGATTCACATTCAGTGAACAGTATAACTCTAATTTAACCTTCAATGTGCAATGCAATCACTTTTAGTAAAACAATAAGAAAATAATTGTAAAAGTTAGTATGTGCGTGATATTTCTATGTTTATAATGGCCATCTTTGACGCCATTTTGAACATTTAGGTCGCTGTAGAAAGGTTAAACGGTCAATTTTCACATCACGTGAATACTATGACTCCTTTATAATGTTCAAAGTGCACTTACATCACTTTAAGTTGAATAATCAAAAAATAATTGCAATAGGTAGTACGTTCGTGATATTCTATGTTTGTGGCGGCCATCTTGGACGCCATCTTGAATAGCGATGTTTGCCCACAGATATCACAACTGCAACAAGCAGTTTCATAATCTACACACTTGTACGAACATTTTGGTATATAGAACCTTTGTTTACAGATGGAGACCGGTTAGTGCCAGATTTAGGCACGATATTGGGCCTCGGTTGCAGCACTAAAAGACAACTGGCAACATATCCTCTATATACAAAATATTCAATCTTTTATCAGTGCGTTAGAACATTTACATTTATTGCCGATATATAGGGTTCTGTTAACTTTAATCCTACATTTTGCAAGCACGGATGTCATTATATGTCCGCATGTTATAGTTTGCTTAAAACAACGTTTAGATCTACATGCTTTTCAACATATACAAGCTGCTAATATCAGGTAACAACAACCTTATGAAACATGCAGTGAATAATAAGTATAATCTTAGTTCACAAAACTGTACGTAAAATTGCAACTTGAGGTCATTGGAACTTAACAAACCTCGACATCTGTTTGTCATTGCCATTTTGCAGGACATTCTGATTACCTTTTGCTCCGTTGCCTAGCCCAATATGTAGACACATCGTGTCAAATGTAAAACTATGGATGTGCATGTCAATGAAAAGGCATCATATGATTTTTTCTTCTGAGTAAACAAGTCCAATGTTTTAACTCACCAATCTCACAACTATGGATGACGTGCATGTCAATGAAAAGGTAGTTAGTTAGTCCAGTGGTAACACATTGGAATACGATACCAGGGGTCGTGAGTTCGATCCCCCGCCGGACAAGCAGTATGACTAGGGGATTTTTCTGAATCCCCGATGATGTACAGGAATGTTCTTGAGCACGACATGTACCGCGAAATGCTCCTCTTCACCCAGGGGTTAACCTTGGTACCTATGAAGGGTCTGAGTCGGTACTGCGGCTGCATTTGACTGCGCCATATGTTAGCAGTGCTCAATAGTGTAGGCACGATGGCTCAATGATCAGGGGAGTAAATGTACAGTCGGCTGAGCGGTCATTCGGAGGGAAAGTAGACTTTAACTTGGTATATTCATTTATTTAAAATATGATTGTTTCGTCCGAGTAAACAAGTCGAATGTTTTTACCTCACCAATCGTATCAGTGGTGCTGTTCTTCTCATACCCAGTACGTATTGATGACGAATGATTATGATGTCTACATCATGTATGTCTAGTGGGAAAAATCTAAGGGAATACCTCCCATACTTGCAATGCAGTTTCGAGACTAATGGAAATCGCTTTGTCTCAATTGGTCACAACAACATTGTTTGGACACGGACAATAGCATGTTCTCCATTGGTCACAGCTCCGATATTGTCAGAGCACAGGGAAAATGTCACGTTTTTCTGAGTTTTTATTTGCAACAAAGAAAGCTCCATTCGAGTGTTTGTTTATCTCTTTACTCTGGTCTACTTTGCCCCGCATATATTTGTATCTTTTGAACAAACGTTTGGACAGCATATTCTCCAAAGGGATTTTGATGCCTTTCGAAACAACGAAAAATGGTTCCACATACTAGTTGTGTGTCAAAAGGAGAAAGTGTAGCTTCTAACATGTTAGCATAATGTGAATTCTGAGTAGTGTGGTGTCCGCAGTCGTTACTCTGTGCTGCAGGGTAACGGTTTTCATGCTTAAAAAACAATATGATTATTATATTTGACCATAACATGGGCTTGCTTGTGAACTTGGTCAATTGTTAAACCTCATTACTGCAGTTTTATCACTTGTAATTCATTGAGCACCTGCGGGTGGGCTTTCTCAAGAGAAAGCATATCCCTGGAGTGGACGGAAAGTTGTGTAGAATAGTTGACAATGTTTTTATTTGCAAATAAGTAAGAGCAGACACTGTTTTATAAATAAGTAAAAGTTAGGCTATCTGAGAGATCTTAGAAAATTAACAATTCTGTTTACAACACATGTTATTGTTCTTGTTATTGAAACTGAGGACAACTCTAAGAGCGTGTCTTGCACCAGTCATCCAAAATTACAGCTTCTTCAATCTCTTCTGCACAATGATACTCATATGCCTGCCTTCGGGTCAAGCAAAGGTAGCACGCTGTAACTTGGCGCATGTGACGTGTTATTGTATCACTTCAGGCAGTCAAAAGGGATCTGTAGTGCTTGACAAAGCCACATCTCCACAAGAGCGTTTGTCAGACCGGATTCCAAGTGATATGCAAAAGGCAATATCTATGTGGAGACCCCCACATGACAAACATTTAACTTTGTCCTCCATACAAATCAGGCCAATGCCGCCAAAGTGTTTGCTAAATGCTATCTTTGCAAAATCAATGCACTCTACTTTTCACCCATCTCAAATAGAATCTCTTCTCATATTATTCACACAACCATGTTGTAGTCTATTTATCAAAAACATGTAATTGCATATGATTGATAACATTAAATTCAAAGCTCAGAGGAGAACCAAATTAATGGCGACTACTTAATTAGTATTGAATCTAGTAAGTAGAGTTTGTATTCCATTAAAGTTTGCTCAAATTGATAGTTTATCTTTAAATCCTATTTAATGTTGTATGTGATAGAATTTCAAAGTGCATGTTACTTGTTAGCCGTCTCATCTTAAGATAATGAATCAATGCATTTGATACCATCCTCGTGATATTTACTAAATTACTTCGCGTAAGTTTTTCTGGCTGAAATTTAGTAGATCTAGTTCTACAGATCAAATTTGACCTTCTTTTATATTATGTTACATTGTAAATATTTATTTATTTGCATGACGAGAAACTGTATAGTTTAAGTCAAATAAACGTTCTTCTTTTCTTCTTTTTAATCCATATCATCTCTTTAAAGCATTGCTTTAATGAAACATACAGCTTGGGAATAAAGGTAAATCAGAAAGCTCTCATTCGGAATTCTAATCGTCCATAAACTGTATAAAACAACAATACAAACATGTTCATCTATGTATTTTCACCCGTGTTAAGGCCTTTCGCATATACGGAAGTCGGTCTTGTGGGCGAGCGGATATGCGTCTTGGCGACATAGACTTTTTCCGTACGTGCTTGTACTAGAAAATTTATATAAAGGAAATGTTGATACGATTTAGTATAATCCTTCATAGCGCAGTCAGTCGAGTGATTGACTAGCAATTCAAAGGTCATAGGTTCGAGACCCATCCAATCCAAATATTTTTTTTAAGTGTCCGATTTATTGACTTGTCAATCAATAACGCAGTGATCAAGGGACATGTTATGTTTAGTCTTCGTTGATTAGAATTAGTGATGTTATATACGGTCCAATTATATGTCCATTTACATGTACATTTTAGTTTAATGACTTACAAGTCAGTAAAATCGGGATACATGTATACGATTTGATCGAACTATAAAGCCACACATTGAAGCTAATCAATACGTCAACTTTTTCAAGATCGACATTGTCCATTATTATTATGTTTAAACAACTGTAGACAACCATATATTTCAATAAAATGAAAACAAATATACATTGAATGAGTCAGTGTTTTTGTAATTCAATTTTTTAGCATTTTGCAAAATTTAAATAGCTGATAACATCTTTCTGAACACCTTTGTTAAATATGTTTTTAGCTTTTCTTGTAAAGAATGTTGTGGACTACTTATTGGGCGAGACTTATAGTCATTAGCTTCATTTATTTTTGAGAAAAATAAAATCATCCAAATTCTAGGTTTTTGTCAGAAAAAGAGACCTTGAAGACAAACCACACGATACATTTTGCTTATATATTTTCACACATTGTTTCTTAGGCTATTATCATTCTTCATAAAAAAGTTTCCTAACACCTTGTGTGGAAAATAAGCGCACCTGCGAAGTACCTTAATTCGAAAATATTTTAAAGCAGTATGCTTTCGATCTAAAAACTGTGTATATGACACGTATTAATAGATTTTGTAAGATTGTATAAAACAGTGAATATTAATACAGAAAACGCTAATTTCGAGTTGTGTAACAGCCATCATAATGCAAACTAAAATCATATTGGAATTTACTTGACACTATTCAGTTGTCCAGTCAAACACCATTCGATTCTGTTCATTGATATATTCCATTTCATAGAAGATGCTACTATCAATTCTTTTCTTTCACAATAACTTTTTACCAGACGTCTATTTCAGAAAACGGCGACCATCTTGATTTTTTAGGTGGTTAACAAACTTTTCATAAAATGTAGATCCTGGACATCGTTTGTGCCAAGTTTATATCTCTAAGTGAAAGGTTCTTATAGGCATTGTATGATTACATAATAAAGTATATGTATGCCAAAACGCTAAATTTTGAGTCATTTAATAGCTGCAATATTGAAACAATCAGACCTATTGGATTTAAATTGACTATACTGATTTATCGGAGTCAAAATCTATTCATTTCGATTATTTGGACATAAATGTATTTATAAACATACAAGTTCTACTCTGAAAACACATGTTTTAATATTTTCATGAATAGGGACGGCCATCTTGAAAAAAGGTGGTCATTTTGAAAAATGTTCAAGTGGATAGCGTATGTTCGCTCAAATGTAAATCGTGGATATCACTGTGCCAAACTAAGTGTTTGTTGTGCCAATTTGATTATTTGTATCGCCAAGAGAATATTACATAATAAAGTATATTTATGCCAAAAATGCTAATTTTGAGTAATTTAAGGTTCATGTATAGTGGTTTTTGGTGCATTTTTGAAAGGTGATATTTTGGTCATTTATGGAGCAATGTTGCATAATTTCATATCAAAATGTTCGTATTGAAATGAACAAGCTTATGAGATAGCTTACAATTTGAAAGGAAAACTGTGTATCTTGATTTTGAACAATATGTTTGGATTTGCACCAAAATGTGAAGCAAATTTTCTGTACTGAAATTCAACAAATCCTTCCTCTATATTGAAGAATATGCTTTACATGAGGTAGTAGGACCAAAATCCTGACGAAATCCACTCAAATAACTACAGAAGAAGTCATGGAATATTTGACAATTTTCAAGGACAACACTATTTTGCAATGGGGGACTATTTATTTTTTCCAAAGTATGGTGGGCAACACGAGCCTCTGTCAAACATTATTACATGTATAAATATGCAGGCTGTATTATTTTTTCATCCTTTTTTAACTGAATTATACCTTGAGAATACATTGAGAATCGTTGTTGGGCTCTCGCGGGAGGATCTGCTTCTTTATAACCCCATCCTCTTCCTAGAATTCTTCTATAACTGTGTTTTAACGCATGTTGCAAGATACATACATGATTATAATGACTTCATTGCGTATAACGATTACACAATTGCTATTCAAATCCCATGTCTCTTTATGTGTCTAAGCTTGCCAACGTGTTCCTTACTTTGCACGTGCGCAGATACAGGTGTTTCACTGTAAACAGCGCTACATTCATTACCGCGAAGGCAAGAGAATCTCTCGCCACGGTCCGCTCGCCTCAATGCGCAAAAAGGAGGAGTGACCGTGGAGAACGGTATTTTTGAGAGAGACATAATGGGTGGTGGCAGCGCTATGGTCTGGTTTGGGAAAATTGGAACTCTGGAAATTGACTTGGTTATTATTCAATAAAATGCCAATGCTCAGCGTTACATCAATGTTTTAAATAGCACAGTGATTCGATTCATGCAAAAGAAAGGAAGGACCTGGCATTTTCAGCTTGACAATACATGTATAAAGCATCACACGGCGCGTATCACCACACAATTTCTTGCTAAAATACATTAACGTTCTGCCTTGGCCTGTTTTATCCTCGGACATGAGCCCCATAGAACACATATCGGATGTATTTGATAACAAGGTCGGGTCAAATCATCAAATTTATACCATAATGACCTCCAGGTGCATTTTGGTTGGAATGGCAACGTATTTGAAACGTTACGTAAAATCAATGAGGGGACGTATTCTGCAATGTATCCGTAAAATGGAGGGAACATGTGCAGTGGTTACTAGTGCTTTTTTAAACATCATTTTAAATGCGCATCAAGTAAATATTTGTTTCCAGATGCTGTGTGGTCATTCTAATTATTACGAATATTCCATTTCGACCCCTCTCAACTGAATTATTCATTAAACAGTATGTAATATTTGATTCTAATCCAATGAAGTACACAAACACATGACTATGACATTGAAGCTTTGATTACAAAAATAATTCATCCGGCATATAAATGTATCAACAAAATTTATTATTTTTAATTCTATATAAACTGAAGTGAGATCCGGTTGTTTATAATTCTCTGTGAAAAGTGTTGTAAACTTAATGATGTTTTTTTAATTCGAAAAATATTTTTAAGGTAAAATCTTTCTATATGTATATCCTCCATTTCTTAAAATAATTTTCAACATTGTATCATATCACCACGGCTTCGTCGATGACCAAGCAATTTTTGAAAACCAATCTTTCAGTACATGTAAGGTTGACAATCCAGGAGACGCTTATTGGTAGGCTTACATAATTTTTAAACACTTATTTTAAGAATATATACCATAATACATGATAATAGTGTTTCCATATTGACCTGACGAGTGCTTTGTACAAAAATATGAAATAGCTTTTCGAAATGTAATCACACATTCTGATTATTAAGGATAATACACTGTTGGATTTGTTATCTTTTTCAGCTATATGACTACTTACTTTTTAATCTTAATATTACCCCATAATCCCCCTTTCCACTAGCAGACTCAATGTCCGCAAAGTTCAAAGTATACTGGTAATATTGGTTGTCTCTTCCAAAGTGTATGGTTCTGTTATTTTTCACATTAAAACGCAACAGCCACTTTGACTATGTGTAAGGCATTTAAGTCGTGCTGGATAATATCAATTTTAATGTCTTTGTTGTATAGTTTGGTACCATAAGCGAATAATTTCACAATACTACGTATAACTTCAGGGGTAGGGGGTCATCTATTATAAACATATGAATAATATGGGTCCCAGGACAATTCCCTGGGGTACCCCACTTAAAATGTCTTTCCACGAAAAAGACCAGGGTCATTTCACAGATACATATTGCCTACGTCCAGTAAAAAGTCACGTTTCCATGACAAAACTGGCCCTCTGATACCAAATACTGATACTTTGCGAGAAAACGTTAATGTACTATGCTCTCAAAAACTTTGACAAAATCTAAATATACAATATATTTTCCCAAATTCTATCACCCTCAATGTAATGTGACTAATCATCTATGTATTCAATTAACTGTAAAACGCAGGATCCCCTAGAACGAAAACCAAATTGAGCATCAGATAAACTAATATATGATTGTTTCTGACTAAATTTTCAAATATCTGTGCCCTTATGATTGTTTTAAATTCTTACAACTACTGAAGTAAGGCTATCAGGGTGGTAGTTGCATAATTATACTCATGAACTATTACAGTATTTTAATGTGTGTGTATGTGTGAAATGCAGAAGCAGAATATACGTGAAAAAAGTAGTAAGGACAAAAAAGAATTGTGTGTCTCTGCCCAACGAAATCGTTGGTTGTGTCCCTACTAGGACACCATAGAAAGCCTTGTCCAAATCGTGCAATAGTATATACAGTGGAGAATCTGTTATTCTTTCCCGTTTAAACGCAAACGTACGCAAACGCAAAGCGCTAAAACGTAGAAAATAACAACTTTGGACAATTCTGATATTTCATGTTTATCGTGGTGGCAAACAGTTTGGAGCCTGATCAGACGCCGGGTTACCCGGCGTCTGATCTGGCTCCAAACTGTGTGCACTGCAAATAATAGTTTTAGCGTAAACGCGTTTATTGGGAAAGAATACCACATTCTCCTCTGTACATGAGCATTTACCCCTGTACCTGCCAAAGGCTTGAATAGTTTCACAACAATGTAAGCTTTATATAATAGAGATCGCAATGCAAATTGAAATATTAATCAACATTACAATAGCCGGAAAGATGTGGAATACTTGAAAGGGTGGAAAAGGGTGATTTAAAGGGACAAACTCTTGATTTTCCTGAAACAAAGGTCAGCTGTACAGGGACAGAATTACTTTCGCGACAAGTAACCCGCTGAAGGATCGTGACATTCGGAGAAATTTGTGATCGAAAGTAATGCGCAATGCACTTATTTTATTGTTTATGTATCAAACAACAATAGTGTACTGAAATAAAAGTTGAAAATATGGATATTAAAAAATGAGAAAATGCGGATTAATCGGAAAAGTCGACAAATGACATATTTCGGTGACCTTGATATAATTGAACGGATATATTGTCTAACTGCAGTGATTCGGGTGAGTGACATTCCATCAATCATATTGCTTGTTCTTTTCTCTGTCCGCACATATATAACAATTGTCAATCGGTTTTGTAGATTTGGAGTAAATGGACTTTAAATGTTAGCAAACTTCTACAAATTTGTAAAATGCAAATGGCTGCCCTTGAATCAAGCATGTGGTATTCTAAGGGCCAATTACAAGGTTTTTTTTCTGACTTTTGTAAGACATTCTGTGTAGGAGTACCCAGTATGTAATGGGTTCTTTGTATGTATTCTACCAGATTTCCGAAAATACGTGCCATTAAGTGATTTGATATATTCTGCTGAAGAGGCTATTTTCACTCCAAGTTCGTTACTTTTGGATCTTCTGACATCACAAGTACACTTATATTAATGAAAATTTAGGCATGCTCCTTTTCATTGACTAATTATTTATGCTGTGTGAAAATATTTTTATCCAATGTGGTATAGTTATTGAGTATTGCAACTTTTCAAATTTGGGTATTTTTTTCTCGTACTGGACATTACATGAACCTTAAGAGACCCCATCTTTAAACTGTCAGTCTCATTGGATTTCAATTGACTCTACTGAGTTAGCCGAGTCAAAATCCATTTACTTTGATGTCTCGTTAATAAAGTTATATATTTCATAGACGTTCTTCCCTGAAAACAAGTGTTTTCACATTTACTTACAACGAGGCGGCTATCTTGAAAATTGGCGGCCATTTTTGAATTTTCAGATGGATAACGTACATTTGTCAAAATGTCGATCATGGACACCATTTTTGCCAATTTTGATGTTTGTTACTTACAAGAGAAATGTTCTTTTAGGTATTGTAAGATTACACAATAATATATATCTAAGCCAAATACGCTAATTTTGAGTAATTTTATAGCCGCCATCTTGAATCTACCAGTCCTGTTGGATTCCAATTGACTCTACTGAGTTAGCCGAGTCAAACTCCAAATACTTTTATGTTTAATTCATCAACATTTATCTATTCATAGAAGTTCTGAAAACATGTGTTTGTACATTTACTTGCAACGCGGTGGCCATCTGGAAAATGTGCGGCCATCTTGGAATTTTCAGATGGATAACATACTTTTCTTAAAACGTAGACCCTGGAAATAATTTATGCCAATTTTAATGTTTGTTTCTCACATGTGAAATGCTCTTTTAGGTATTGTAAGAATACATAATAAAATATATCATGCCAAATACGCCTTTTTGAGTAATGCTATAGCCGCCATCTTGAATCTACAAGTCCTATTGGATTTCAATTGACTTTACTGTGCTTTCCGTGTCAAAACCAATTATTTAGATGTTTGGATCTTTAACATACTTTTATTTATTGGCATTCTGCACTGGAAACCTATTTTGCACATTTGACGAGACGGCCATCTTGATAAATGACGGCCATCTTGGAATTTTCAGGTGGATAGCATGGTTTTTGTAAATTGTACACAATTACTGCATCAACAATCTACCGGCCGCTGTTTACTACGGGAAAAATGCTTATTTGGATATGCGACTAGAAAATAATTTTAGAATCTTAATTGTGCTTTTGGGGAGATGTGTACGTCAACGTCAAACACATCTGCGTTAGTGCAGAATGTCACAGGAGTCCTCCAGGAGGAGTTGATTAACCTACCCCAACCATGTTATTACCTGTATCTTTCATTCCATGCGTCGTATATGTCAGGCCTGTATTGCTGCATATGTTGGATATACACGGTAAGAGTGTCGTGAATTTTCAGTGTGTGGGTTAATGCCATCGAGTGATAAAAAAAAGAGTGTTTGGATTGTTGGATTGTCATATTTTTAGTAACTTCGCAGAACCCCTTGATTTACATTATGTTGGAATAGCATTGCTATCATTTGTCACTAAAATATATTGTCGAACTTTTCCCTGCTGTTGCATTTTTAAAGCGGTTGAGTGTACCTTCATATTCATCCGGCTATAGTTATTATTCATGCCTGAGAAATTATTTGGATAACCCGACATTTCTACCTCAGATCAAACAATATATAAGGTGCATTTGTACTTTTCAATATTAAAATTAGGGCGAGTACAACTGTATCCTATATAATATGACCTGTGGTAGAAACGCCAGGTTATTCAAATACACAACGCATATTTTATGCTATTTATATTTCAAATCATTGTTCCTCACACTGAAGTTGAAGTAAACAGTAGCGATGAAGAGGTAATGCGTTTTAAACGGGGTAGGAATATGCGATTTTATAATTAAAACGACTGCCACCCATGCAGTGATAATCGTTAGGCTAAGTTTTATAAATCAAAAGATCAATTTTAATGAACTCGTGTCAAATTACCACCTGTTTTTCAGTCCTTTCGCTACCGGAAGTCGGTCTTGCGGGCGAGCGGATATGCGTCTTGGCAACATAGACTTTTTCCGTACGTGCTTATACTAGAAAATTTATATAAAGGAAAATGTTGATACGATTTAGTATAATCCTTCATAGCGCAGTGAGCATAGTGATTGACTAACAATTCAATGGTCATAGGTTCGAGACCCATCCGATCCAAATATTTGTTTTTAAGTGTCCGATCAAGGGACATGTTATGTTTAGTCTTTGTTGATAAGAATAAGTGATGTTATATACGGTCCAATTATATGTTCACTTACATGTACGTTTTAATTTAATGACTTACAAGTCAATAAAATCGGTATGCATGCATACGATTTGATCGAACTATAAAGCCACACATTGAAGCTTATCAATACGTCAACCTTTTCAAGATCAACATTGCCCATTATTATTATGTTTAAACAATAGAATTAACATTGTATGCAAGTCCGTGAATAAATAATAGCGCATTTTAATGACAGAATTCTAATTTTATGGTAAGTAACTGTATCTCAACTTCAAATGGCCCCCATTTTAATAAGAAAATCTGTCATAACAACAAATCCTGACTGTAATATTTTCTAATTTTTTCTGACCAACTGTTTCATCAACCATATATTTGAAATAAATGAAAAAAATATACATTGAATGAGTCAGTTTTTTGTAATTCAATTTTTTAGCATTTTGCAAAATTTAAATAGCTGATAACATCTTTCTGAACACCTTTTTTCAAAATGTTTTTAGCTTTTCTTGTAATGAATGCTGTGGACTTCTTATTGGGCTAGACTAATAGTCATTAGCTTTATCTATTTTTGAGAAAAATAAAATCATCAAAATTCCAGGTTTTTGTCAGAAAAAGAGACCTTAAAGACAAACCACACGATATATTTTGCTTATATTTTCACACATTGATTCTAAGCCTATTATCATTCTTCATGAAAAGTTTCATAACAATTGTATGGAAACTAAGCGCACATGCGAAGTACCTTAAGGTAGGATGAAAGTAACGTAGAACGTATTTATAAATGTAGAAACTTTCCAACTTTTAAAATTTTATCCCAAACTCTTCAAGATGCTTATTAAGTATACAGCGCTCCCTCTACAACGACTACCAATGGCAGACAAACAGTTTGTGCTTTGTTCGGGAGTCGTTATAGGGTGGGAAATTGGCTTACTATTGCAAACAGTTTGAATCTAGATCAGACGCCGCGTAACGCGTCGTCTGATCTGGATTAAAGCTGGTCGTCACTCGTCAATAATTTTCTATAAAAATTATTATGTAACTGAGAAAAACAGCAGACGACAACTTTAACCCAACGATATTGCAGCAGTAAAAATGTTAGACATAAGTGTCCTGTTTTCACTGGGGGCCAACGAGGTATCACGAGGTTTGTTTCGCACAGAAGTCCTGTATATGTTCCGCACCGATAAAGTGCATATTTTGTGTACCCAAAACGAGAGTAAAACACGAATTTCCTTGAGTGTCTCTCAATTTCCCCTATACTTAGCCGGAACATATTATCAAATAGGTCCGATGGTAGGTAGAATGGTTTCTCGAGCAATCTACGTACAAATTTCATATTATTCATTGTATTACTTGCAAAATAACATAATCATTTATCCTTTGATGTAAAATGTTTCAAATGTATGGTATTTGGTAAACAATGATATTAAACATGATATGAACATAACCTTTTAGATTGATTGTATCAATGGAATATTATTTGGGTTATAAAGAATATGTAGTAATGCAATAAAAGGATTTTAAATCGAGTTTAACAAATTAACCGTGTATAGGTGCCGCACAGAGCATGTATATGTTACTAAACGAAGTCCATTTTATATGTATATGTTACCAACTGAAGTCATCATTGAATTTATATAGGATGCAAACCGCCACGTATCATGCACTTACTGTTGCCTACCGTTTATCTTGAAAATAAATAATCTCCACCAAATCTGTTGATAGTGAAAGTCCAGTGAGAATTTTTTTAAAGGTTAACACACAAAAAAACCGGCCATTTCATGTAAGTTTCTGAAGCAGTTAAAAGTGCAGGACTAGGAAATGAATTCAATCAATCAACTGTTGCGGAAGCAGATGAAGCTGACAGAGTGGTTGATTTGTCCGAGCAACTGGAATACACTATAATTGTTATGTACGAAACAAATTCAAAGCGACATAACTCCTTTAAAAATGTTGCATCCCGAATTGAAAACCTCATGAACGCCTTCGCCTATGTAATTAATTAATCTGCGAACGTTTACAGCATGTTCCTTATAGGAAAATACTCAAAAGGCTATAAGTTTGTAAAACAGAAACAGCCAATCGTCCAAACTACACGAACACCTTCACATATAAGCATTTACTCTTGGAAAGTGTTAAGAAGCTGCACAGGTTTTTTCCTATATATATATTGTATTTATGAAACAATAATCTAATAATTACCTATATACCAGCAGATGGTAGCTTAAAGCAAACAGAGTAAAAGTACCTCATTCTGCTTTACTTTCAATTTGCTTTAATAAGTGACTATCCGTCTTCAAAACTAGAAACAGGCTATAGGGTAATGGGTGAATGTCTTTTATATTACCCGTTTTATCAAAAAGCGTAGAGAAAATAAATGGATAGTACCAAGTGTGACCATACCACATGGTCTGTGACGTATTATGTGGATACCACTGGCAGTCAAATTGTCAACAAAAAGGCCTCCATTCGGAATTTCAATCAAATGTAAGAAATTTGTTTAAGCCGATTTCAACGAAACATAGCCTATGATACTGGGAACTGGATTCTTTAAAGTGGTATCAATGGATTTGTCACCAATGTAATACATTTTGCATGAAAATGGGGCAAATTAGTTGGCAATATCTAGTATTAAATTGTCGTGGTATCATTGTGTGTGCTAACATTTCTGGATATTTGCCTCGTTTTCAGACAAAAAGTATCCATCTAGTGACAAATACATTGACATCATTCTAAAATAACTTATTAATACCCTTAGCATAGGCTATGTTTCCTTAAAATCGACTCATAAAAAACCCCATTTGATTAAAATTCAGAATCGAGGCTTTTTGGTGATAATTTAGCTGTCAGTTGTACCAAAATTAACGTCACAAACCACTTGGTATGGTCACACTGGTACCGCTTGACTGGACGGCCTCGTCGCTAAAAATGCGCCCACTCTTGCTCTACGTCGGGCGTACGGCGCTCGCAGAAAGGTTAAATCGGACAGCGGGCATTATATAATGTTGTGAAGATTTGTAGCCCAATCCCATGCATGTATGTATTATGCAATAAATATGTTTAAACTAAACGTGAAATCGGAAGATTCTTGCGCTGGCCGAAGAAATCCTACGGCGGCAGTGTGGCGGCCGCACGGCAAATCCCAAAGTCTTACAGGCCATAGAGGTCGCCGCAGTATTAGAACGCGGAGTTATAAAAAAAAGTTCATTTCTACGATTGCCGTAGAAACGACACGCCTTAGAGCGGTTCTGCGGCTGCCGTACGGCCACCGTGCGGCCGCCGAGACTCAATGGTTAATTTTACTATTGGGCATTTGCACTTTTATTCATATGTGTCTATTGATCTAAAAGTTGAAATGGATGTTCTTATGAGACATAATGCTGTCCATATATGGCCTTTGAGTTCTCGGTGTAGTTGGACTGATATGTGCACATGTAGCAAGCCAATGTGTGTAGCAGGAGTAGCATTAAGACTGCACATCAACGGCCGCCGTTCGGCCATCGTGCGGTCGACGTGTTTTATTAGAAATCGCGACCGCCACGGAGGCGCCATAAGGCTGCCGAACGGACACCGCACTGCCGCAAGTTTTTTACCCCCAAAACATCAAATCTCGCCTTGCGGCGGCCGCAGCAAATGTGAGCACAACATACGGCGGTCGAAGGAAATCTACGGCGGCCGGGAAATTGCTACTCGCCGTAAAAATAATAATCCGTGCGACTGCCGTAGCAAATATGAGCTAGGCATAAACGATACATTTTTCCAATCCATTTTGTGTCCCTGCAACAGAAATCAATTAATTGACTTCAGTAGGTAACACATACACCTTCTGTTGGTAACGTATACACGTAAATGCGACTTCAGGAGGGCACATACACACTCATAAACCCTTCAGGGTACTGTGAGTGATTCAAAGTTGTATACATTATTGTGAAAAATAAGTTGAAAAATTATGGGAAAATGAAGCTATTAATAAACATGCACCATGTCTGAGATGGGGTTCCCGAATATTTGTAAATATAGTGGATCATTCCAATGTTGTTTTCGATAATCGCCCGGTAATATTAATTTAAGAGTGACAAATTGACGTCTGTGCTTGATATACATACTTATTTCCATAAATAATGCAAGAAATGGTATGTAAACAGTTTATTCACGAACCTATACTGTAATCTGCAAGGAAATAATTCAATTGATATGTGTGTCTATGGACACAAGTGGTTAATGCGAATGTCAGCGTATAAAAAATAGTACACAAACGGGTGTGTTTACATGGATTGTAGGTGCGAAACATATACAGGACTTCTGTGCGAAACGGGCCTTCGTGATACCTCGTTGGCCCCCAGTGGTTTTAGGGAACTTTATTTAGGGTCGTTGTATTGGGGGGGGGGGGGGGGTCGTTAGGAGGGTCGTTGTAGGGAGGGAGCACTGTACAATGAAACCTCTATTACGACCACTTAAATGTTACATGTTATTGTATAAAAGACAGGCGACTGCTTAAAGCAAGGTGACAGTCAAACAGAAAGCTCATAAAGGAGGTTGCTGTTTGATTGTGACCTTGCTTTAAGCAGTCATCCGACTTTAAACAACTAATAGGTTTTACTGTAGTTCATGTTTTACTTCCTACGTTTCCCTAATAGGACCGGTAATGTATTACGACACACCTAGTGCACACTAATCGTGTAATAATAACCCATTTATACCCAGTGGATTCTTCCATGTTATATATTGGATAATTTCATTTTTTATCAAAGGGATTCCTAGTCAAAATTTTCGTTTTCGTTGTTTTATATTGAAATTCCTATCAGCAAACAATGTAGACTGATCAGACGCCGCATATATATGGTATCATTGGCACACATGTGTTAATGGTGATGCTTGTAGTGATCACTGGACCATTGTATCTGGGTTATATCCAGCATCTACATGTAATATATTATGTAGAAAACACATATTTCCCAACAGGTATCGATCTTTTAACTCTTAGTAACTATTGTGGGTAATGAGTTTTACTTGTGGCCATTTTAGTTACTAAAACGTAGTAAACTAGTCAATTTGGAATTCTGGGTAGTTTTATAAATGCTTGTTTTAATTAGCAAACAGTGTCGACCTAGATTAGAGGTTTCCTGATAAGGACCCACTATTTTTACGGTCGTTCAAAACATTTCGAAAAGTAAAACACCTTATGGAGCCCTTTGATCAGGATCTACTGTTTGCTGAATTTACACAGGCTGTGAACTGTCTTTGAAGCGGTGTTCCACCTTAACCATGTACCTGTGCCAATTTCTGGTATTGAAGATAGGTGACCAATTAAAGCAGGTTGAAAGTAAAGCAGAATGCGCCTTAAGCTTAAGGCGCATTCTGCTTAACTTTCAGCCTGCTTTAAGCTTCCTTATGGTAGAATATAAAAAATATTCCCTATACTATATATTCATGACTGATTAAATTGGAACTATTTTCTTCAGCGGAGGAATAAATCATATCCGCTAAAAGGCGCTTTTATGGGGGAAAGGGTTAAACCCCATTTACGAACATAACGTCAATTTTTAATTATTGTCCGTTTCTTTAAACTAGCTTTTTTGACTTAGAAATATTGAAATGCGTGTCAAAACAGTTTGGATCCTGATCAGACGCAGCGTCTGATGAGGATGCAAACCGTTTGCAAATATTAATTGTACCGTGGTAGTAAAGGGGTTAATTTTGTCAAACCATCTTTGTGGTGGTCGCAAAAAGATGGGGTTTATTGTACTCGTGTAAAGTAAAATTTAACGGGAAATATTCATTCAAAAGCTAACAACTAGTCTGCGATGCTATACTTTTATTTGACAAAAAATAATGACATTTCTGGATTCAGTAACATTGCAAAGTAAATATATACATGCAGTGATATAAGTGGATTCAATGTTCAACAAATCAGGACAAGTACAGTAAAACCTCTATTACAAGCACATCATTGTTTTAATTGTTAATGACTGTTAAATACAAGGTGACTATGGAACAGAAAAAGGAGCTTTCGATTTTACGGTCACGTTGCTTTAAGTGGTCACCTGTCTTATATAAATCAATTACACTGGAGAATCTGTTATTCTTTCCCAAATAAACGCGTTTACGCTAAAACTATTATTTGCAGTGCAAACAGTTTGGAGCCAGATCAGACGCCGGGTAACCCGGCGTCTGATCAGGCTCCAAACTGTTTGCCACCAAGATAAACAATAATTATCAGAATTGTCCAAAAGTTGTTCTTTTCTACCTTTTAGTGCTTTGCGTTTGCGTACGTTTGCGTACGTTTGCGTTTAAACGGGTAAGAATAACAGATTCTCCACTGTAGCCTTTGCTTTAGTGGTAGAGATTTTACTGTACACATTCATCATTGTAAGTCCATGGAACCCTAGTGACGAGTATATTTCTTCAGCATGTGAAGTGTACACTTATCCAATGTCAATACAGGGCTGCCATTTCAGGTTTTTTTCGAAATCATAGGATTTTTATCCTAACAAAGGGTAGTTTAATGCAGGCTGAAAGTAAAGCAGAATTCCAGTCTTCTACTAAATCTAGTAATTTTCATGTTAAGATTTATTTAATAAACGTGTATTACAATTTCACAAACAGTGCAAGCCCTGATCAGAGAACTGAAGGAGTCCTCTGATCAGGGTACACTGTTTACATTGACAGGAGTACTCCTAGCAGGAAAAATGCTGGCTAATGACGAGTATACTCGTCGCTAAGGTTGAGGCAGAAAGTTCAAGTAGGGCTTTCTGCTTGGCATTAGTTCTGCATTAATGTGGCACTTGCACACTTGTTTTTAGTTTCTGAATTTCCGGGGGCACAAATTTTAGTAATTGACAACACCATCGACATCTTGATTCTTGTTTATGACAAATATTTTCAAAGGCACACATCTACAAGTTGCGGATAGTAATTATGGTATATTATCACAATCACTGGACCATGCAAAGCAATGAAACTAATACTGAACAATGAAAACATAAGTTGAATCTTGATAATTCGAACTCTTCAATACTACAAACAAACAGTTTGGACCCTGAACGGAAGTCGAATGACTGATTTGGATACAAATTGTTTGCCTGTTTTGTGAGCTTAGAAAGCTTACAGTTGGACAATATATGGACTTAATTTCAACATGGATTGCCCAAACTGTCTGGACGGCACCAACACGGTTTTAACTCTCTGCATGCTGGGTAACATGTTCGTATGCAACAATTGTTTGCTGATGTTTTAAAAATAGAATTTTCTAATTTTCTTTTGCAAAAAGGGTTCGAGCGTGAAATAGTTTGTATTCTAATGAGACGCAGCATTACATCTTGATCTGAACTGCTAGCAAAGGTACAGTGGGGAAAACGTTATTCTTTTCCGTTTAAACACAAACGAAACACATTAAAACGTAGAAAATGTAATTTTTTAGAAATTTTTTACAATTTATTTTTTATCTGAGTGGCGAACAGTTTGGAGCCTGATCAGACGCCGAGTTACCCGGCGTCTGATCTGGCCACAAACTGTTTGAAGTGGACATTAGCTTTAGCGTAATCGCGTTTATTGGGAAAGAATAACACTCTCCACTGTAATCACTGTACGCCGCTAGCATGCAAAGAGTTACACTACGAAATGTTGCATTATCCTAATTAACCACAAACGCGATGTTGTGAAGCGAACAATTTATAAATATTAAAATGTAAATTAGCATTGCAAAAAAGTTTGGAGCTGGACCAGCGTCTAGTGCCCGTTTCATAAAACTTCGTACGACAAATGTTATCGTAAGTCGGATTATAAGTATAAATTATTCTTTATTACTCTTATCTAATCCTGTCTTGTGATATCTCTTTGGAATCGTCTTGAAAAGACGATTCCAAAGAGATGTCACAAGGCAGGATTAGATGGAGAAATCCGAATTTAAATGTATTTTTAAGTTTTGACTTACGATCGTTTTTGGTCGTACGAAGTTTTATAAAACGGCCCCTGGTCTGGCACCAAACTAAGCATCTGGCAGGGAGGTTTGGACATATATACGGTTGTTTGGAAAAAATGGGAACAGAGTCTGCAAGCAGATGATTGTGACATAGGAATAATTTAAGCAAACGACAAAATTAGGCGATGAAAAGTTTAAACAGGTTTGTTTCTGATCGACATAGAATGTTCCTTTGTTTAAATATTTTGAACGCCAAGTATAATTATGCTCGTCTACTAGACTCGTCTGCTTCCGTTCTGAAAGTAGGAATTTCTAAGATCTCTGGCAAACAATTCGGATCCTAATAGGACGACGAGTTGCCCGACGTCTCATATGGATTCAAACATTTTTTCAAATATAACACTGTTTCGCAGCTAGCGTGCAAAGTCATTAATAACATTAAATAGATAATACCCCATAACATTTCAACAAAGCACTAACAAAATATAAACGATCAATAAATACTATATTTAAATAGAAAATATTCTGCAATAAGTTTGAGCAAAAAGACAATGATATGTGTTTTCGCGTGGCTTTCAATATTTTGCTTTATAGCTCAAAATAGCTTTTACACGCAATATTTGTTGAGTCTCGTCTCGATTCAACCCCTTCAATGCCTTAGTACACTAGATCTAGATATTTACAAACAGCTTTAATCCTGATCAGACGCCGCGATACACGGCGTCTGATCAGGATCCAAACAGTTTGACATACATTACGATACTACATGTACTACAGTAAATTTACCTAAAGTTTAAATTTGAGGAGCGAAAGCAGATGACAAATTTGCTACCGATGTTGTAGCAGTGAAGAGGTTAAGTGTGAACTTTGAACTGGATGCTTTGCTAAATGTCCGAGAACAAATTCATACTCTTTGTGAGGCACTTGATAGAAAGTTAGAAAGTTTGCGAATGGGGTTCACTTGTAGATTTCTGACACCCACTTGGTCAGTTCTATGAAAGTTTTTTGACAGTTCTTTTATTCGTTTTGCAATTTCAGGTTAAACTTCAGCATGGCCATTCTCGTCAGGGACTGTCGCAGTGCCTCTTTTACCGGAAGTACGGACGGGCAGTCTTTCTCTAGCTTTCCGGTTTCCAGAACGATGCCTGGGTCCCCGTTGTCGGAGTCATTTACTCTGTCGTCGATGTTTCTCCACGTGAAACTCTCGTCAACGATATCGCGATACATCTTGAGAATCTCAACGTGCGAGACTTTCCCGGGGTTCGTCAAGTTGTAAGTGCCGGTCTTTGATTTCTGAGCGAGGTCAATCATGTGTGGCAATATGTCGTCAAGTACCGTGACCGAATTACATGCGTTGTGGATTCTGATTGGTTGGGTTAATTTTGTCACGAGATTTCGTGGAGACTGGTCAAATGAGACGGGCATGTTGATGCGGCAGTTGAGGACGTTGTTGTCATACATACCGACGAGACGATCAGTGAAGCAGTTAACCACGGAGTAGGTAGAGCCAAAGAAATCCGGTAGGCTTGCCTCGCTAAGTGGGTGGGCATTGGAGCTACAGGAGAATAAGCAACTGTTGCCCAAATACGACAAGTGGATGTCTCTCTTCTGAGTCTCCACTGCGAGAATTAGCGGGGCGAACAGGTTGTCTCTGATCGTGTCGGATAGGCGGCCCTGACTTTCCAGCATCTCATCTACGCCGATGTCGTGTCCATATGTTCTCGTTACGATGTTGACGACCCTCTCAGGTGCAATGTTGTCTAGCTCAAGTGCGATACCCTGTCGGTCGTCTGGTCTGGCTTTGCCCAAGAACACTTGACCACCTCTCTCGGCGATGTATCTGCATACCTTTTGTCCAATCCACTCGGAATGTCCGTACACCAACCACCTAAGTTCGGTCTCTTTCCAATGGTCTGGGTTGTTCTTGTACCAATCTACCGTATCTTTCACGCCCTCCTCGAAGGAAACCGTTTGTTCCCAGCCAATTTTCTTCACCTTTGTCATGTCGATGGCGTACCTCTGATCATTGAAAGGTCTGTCTGCAACGTATTTGATGTAATCGTTGGGCTGTTCCGCGGGTCGGATTATGCCCATGAGCATGCGCTGTATCTCTAGAATGGTGTACTCGTCCATAGAGCCGATGTTATAGATCTCGTGGAGCTGACCGTGGTTCAGCACAGTCCAGATAGCATTACATACATCCTGTACGTGGATGAACGTACGGCTTGCCGAACCATCGCCATGGATCTCGCATTTGTTTCCTTTAAACAGATGATTTGCAAACAGCGGGATAACCTTATCTGGAAACTGGAATGGGCCGTAGATATTATTGGCTCTAGTGATGATGTACGGCAACTTGAAGGAATGACCAAAGGACCGAACCAAAAACTCTGCCCCAGCCTTGGTAGCAGCGTAAGGGTTGGTTGGGTTCAAAATGGACTGTTCTGAACAGCCTGTGTGCTCCATGCTCACCTCGCCGTACACCTCATCGGTAGAGAAGTGGATAAATCGTCGGATCTTGCCGTACAGACGGCAGCATTCGAGGAGTGTATGTGTACCGAGAACGTTGTCTCTGGTGAACTGGATGGAGTTCCAGAATGAGATATCCACGTGAGTTTGGGCGGCCAAGTGAACTACGGTGTCAATCTGGTGTCGCTCTAAGATCTGGCTGATCTGCTTGGCGTCGTTGAGGTCAGACTTGTAGAAGATATAGCGCTCATCGTCGATCTTTGGCGGATTGGTGCCATAGATGAGCTTGTCAATGTTCACTACAACGGCGTCCTTTTGGGCATGCTCTAGGAGGTAGCAGACGAAATTGCTGCCGACGAAGCCGCCTCCACCAGTAACAAGATAGCGGGACATGGTTCAGTTGGTTATTTCTGGTGACCAGATGTTGTATGATTCTGAAAAAGTAATGAAAAGTAAAGAAAAGAAAGTAAAAATTCGGACTACTTAAAAGTACAGCGTTCCCTCTATACAGCGACGACTCATCACAGCGACCATTGCCGCAGTTCACATAAACCTGACACTTATGTCTTAACGTTTTTACTGTTGCAATGCCGTCTGTTTAAAATTGTCGTCTGCTGTTTTTATGAAAGTTATATATGTAAACATTTTGATAGAATGAATATAATGACGAGTGACAAACATCTTAAATCTAGATCAGACGTAGCGTTACGCGGCATCTGGTCTGGATTAAAGTTGTTTGCAAATGTAAGCCACGTCTGAAGTTTCCCTCCCTATAACGACTCCCTCCGAACTCATAATCTGTCTCCCATTGTGTGTCTTTGTAGAGAGGGAGCGCTGTATTTCCAACTGTTATCTATAGCAAAAAATTAATGCTTTTGTTTAAACATTTAATTGCAACTAGCATAAAGTGACCAGGCGCTGATAACCTGGCGTCTGACCAGACTCCATACCGCATGTCACGAAGATCAAATAACGTCTTCAACATTGCACCAAGTTGTATTGATATACATGTATGTTCATTTCACCGATATTGTCCCCTCGGTCAAGAACAAAAAAGGCAGGTCGGTGGTTTTGATCCCATGCGCTGCTTTGCAGAGAATGAGATTTGTCAAAATTATCTTCCTGAGATCATATCTTTTCATCATATCGCATCACTTTCATCGGCGCAGTGTCGTGGCGCCGTAAAACCGAACTCATCACATTTTAAATGTCATCCTTCTCTAAGCTCTAGCAACCTTGAACCTTGTGTACTTGAATCTCACCAGGCGTTTCATCTACAGTCGAGAAAACGTTATTCTTTCCCGTTTAACCGCAAACGAAACGCAAACGCAAAATACTAACACGTAGAAATGAACACCCTTTTTTGACAATTCTGACTTTTCATTTTAATCTGAGTGGCAAACAGCTTGGAGCCTGATCAGACGCCGGGTTACCCGGCGTCTGATCATGCTCCGAACTGTTTGCATGGGTAATAATAGTTTTAGCGTAAACGCGTTTATTTGGAAAGAAAGTTTTCTCCACTGTATGCTACGGGTGGATGACCGTTTCGCTTTATCAAACATTTAACAGTGTATCCGGACATGCTCTGCAGGTTACTCTTCGCCTGCTTATCTTACAGAAATTTCAGACAGTTTGGATCCAGATCAGATGTCGCATTATGCAGTAACTGTTCCGATTCCATTTCGTGTTTCAGAAGTCATATTTATGTTTCTCGTGTTCAATCGGCATTGTACATGTAACTTATATTTGGAAAACTAATGCAGACAATAAGTGAAACAGGCCATGAACTAACACATGCAACCATAACGACGAGTATTTTACAGTGTATCTAACTACCTATAAATTGTTCATTTGTCCTATGTAAACAGTAAACAGTGAAAAATGAATTTAGAGGGCTCATAAAGAACCCTCTGGTCTGGGTCTGCACAGTTTTTCATTTTGCAATATATTACAAGAATAAGATGAGTTTGTGAATCACTATTCAACCCAATCTTAAATATTTGACTATTGTGAACAAAGCCGTTTTAAAAATAAAGTCACCTGATTAAGCAGCCAACTTGACCGTTCCCCTTCACTGGCCGCTTAAGACAGGTTGTATTACTATAGATTGCCAGCGTTAAGTTTGCGAATAATTTTAACCTTTTGACCCCTGTGACCTTGACTTTTGACTCAACATGTCAAAAATGTACATTTAAATTCTCTGATCAATAGAGATCTATATAGCAACTATAAGGTCCCATTTCGAGTTTCAAAGGTTTTTGCCATTTCAAGTACTTGACCATTTCATATTCATGACCCCTAAACATACATATTCCCATCTCTTTATGAGGTCAACACATACACCATGTATTAGTGTTTTCTTCTGACCTGTCGGGAGTTATTTTCAGATGGGAACATTCTAAAACTTTAAAAGGGATGAGATTTCTCTACATCCAAATAGTGATACGGATAGCTGTTACATAATTCTTTCCCGTTTAAACGCAAACGCAATGCACTAAACTGTGGAAATTTACTTAAGAACTTTTAATTATATTTTTAATCTGAGTAGCAAACAGGTTGGAGCCTGATCAGACGCCGGGTAACCCGGCGTCTGATCTGGCTCCAACCTGTTTGTAATGGAAATAAGAGTTTTAGTATATAAATGCGTTTGTTGGGAAAGAATAAAATATCAGTAAAGTTAGCGCAAGGGTCTCGTGCTGCACGAGGATCATGCTTATCTCAAGTTGGAAAGTGTACGACTACAGTGGTAAATACGCTATTCCTATCCATTTCCGCGTTTATCTATGCGTAAGAAACGCATAGTGAACGGTTAACTAACGCTTAATGAACGCTAACGATTTGAACGCGTTTAAACGCGTTAATAAACGGTTATACCCGAGATGCTGCGATTGGGGCGTCCGTTTTCCGTTTCACGCGGAGATTTCGGATCTTATCGATGATTGCCGTTTTAGAAAAATCCGAATGAAACGGGTTTATCAAAAACAAGAATCGATTTGTCACTGGTACATTTTCGCGATAAAACTCATTGTAATGCGATTTTTGAAAACATTTTCTGTAAATGAGACGCCTCTTATCAGGATCTAAACTGGTTTCGCTTATAGAATTTATATAAATATAGACAGTTTGGATCTCGATCATAATGCTGAGTGACTCGGCGTTTCATCGAGATTATTTCTGTTTGATATGTATTAGAATAATTCCTTCCATGTTGATTTCTATTCAAACGGTTTGAATCCAGATCAAACGCCTGGCTGTATAGATCGGCATAGCATCAGGATCCAAACTGACAGCTTTGAATAAACCCAATTACTTTCATAATAGTTAACACTATCGATTTAGATGTAGATGGGACGCCGAGTAGTTCGGTTCTTATGTTTTACAGCTAAGAATGAAGCATACGGTCTTGATTTCATTTTTACAGTTTGGCTCTAGATGAAATGCCGAGTTACGGGAGTCTCATCCATATTCAAACTATACAGATATCTTTTACTTTGATGAGAGAGTATAATAACTGACACATACTCGCATATAAGGTTTGGTTTATTTGGTTGATATTCCAATCAACCCCAATGGGGCATTAGGATACTTACTTTGATAAGCCGCAGTTTTATTACCCCCCTGTCCGGCTTGTGACGCAACAGTGTTAGCGGCTAGCCCTGCATGCCACATGTGGCATTTGGGAATTCCGCATGTTCATAGTAATAATATACACAATTTACATAATCCTTTTTAAAACGTATCCTTTATATGGGAAAATAAATGTATATTCATAAAACTCTCACAGGATAACCTTTCTTCTTAAAGAAAATGATTTCATAAAATTTTATAAGATTATATTTACTCCACAGTAACGATATTTACTAAATTCTTAAGTAGGATAAGAGCGGCCCGCAAGTCATACATGGATTACCTCCCTTTCTCCATGATTACTCCCCTTTCATCCGGGCTCTTTTAAACGCGTTTAAACGCGTTAAGAAACGCGTTAAGAAACGGGTAGTAAACGCGTTAAACGAAACGGGTAAGGAACGCTTAACGAACGCTTAACGAACGCGTAAGAAACGCGTAAAGTGAGTAGGAATAGCGTATTTACCACTGTATATAGATCCGATGTTACCCTGTTATCTATTTACCATTATGAACTATTCTGTTCTAAAAATAACTTCGACGACAGGTCAGAAAAATCGAACAATACTCTATGATTAAGGTATATAATGTTTACACGTGTACTGTTTAGACAATATTGTTAATCACGAGTATAGTCGTGGCTAGGGTTCAATGAGTTACAGGACTTCTACCGTGCTCCCTCTCTAGCACGACACACACCGGGAGACAAGGAGTTTGCTCGTTGTTCGGGAGTTGTTATAGTTAGGGAAGCTAAATACTCTTAGAGTACATTAGCATGACTTGGCTAACATTTGCAAACATTTTGAACCTAGAACATACGACGCGTAGTACGCGGCGTCTGATCTGGGTTCAAACTGTTTGTTACTAGTTTTAATGTTTCTATTAAAATGTCCAATACGTTCCTGAGGAAAAACTAAGTGACGACAATTGGTCAGAGGACCGTAGTAGGAAGGGAGAATTTAATTTCTTTGGAATTGCTGCTTAAACTCTAAGGGGGACAGAAAGCCTCTAAAAAACCTTAACAGAAAACCTGTAAACAGAAAACTTTGGTTTGGAAGTTTTCCATGGATTTTATTTTACAGCGTTCTACTGTAGGATATAGGATGATGGTTTACTTGTATAAATACATCACTTATCGTGGATCAATGAATCACTGAAGCATGTATGTACGTTTCAAGTACTGAATAATTAAAACACACAGATCCTAGTATTTATCTGATGCTATATAGATACCATACCAACTACATCATGTATGTCAACATCTGTTTAGTTTAAACATGTTTTATTTCAGATATTTACATGCATATTACAAACATACAATAAAGTTTAGGATTGAAACGAAAGCAAAACTTGCTTATTGAGTTTCTTTCCTTGCGCCGTTGGATATATACATATGCTCTGTCTATAGCTACACTATCATATATCGTATACATTCTTATATTAATGCAAACTACGTAATCATTGATGAACATTTCTCTCAGTTCGGTGCTGCCTCTCTTGAACGACTCTCCGTAAAACGATGCTAGTTAATATAATAAACATCTGTTTAACCCTTTACCCCATAAAAAGCGACTTTTAGCGTATCTCATTTATTCCTCCGCTGAAAAATAGTTCCAGTTTATACCCTCATGAATAATTACCATAAATATTTTATATAGCCTAGCAGATGGTTGTTTAAAGCAGACTGAAAGTAAAGCAGAATGTGCCTTAAGGCACATTCTGCTTTACTTTCAACCTGCTTTAAGTGATCACTTGTATTTAATGTTATATACGGGTTATTGGGTAAAGGGTTAGCAGACAAAACATGAATTTGTAAACGAGACCCCGTCATGTTAGACTATCCTTAACCCTTTCGTGATCAAATTTATCGTGAGAATTTTACCCCTTCATCGCCATAGTATCTTCCGATTCAATATTGTTGTCTGCGATATCGTTTCAAAGTTTAATTTAAGGCAGTATGACTGAAAAAATATCAAAACGAATATCAAAGTAATTCTGCGTTTGATTAGGATCCAAGCTGTTCGCAAACGCGCTTTTTGGCGTCATTGATAGTGAAA
Source organism: Gari tellinella (assembly GCA_922989275.2). NCBI lineage: Eukaryota > Metazoa > Mollusca > Bivalvia > Cardiida > Psammobiidae > Gari > Gari tellinella. Next base: position 68,807,917 of record OV277866.1, read on the forward strand.
TGGTTTATTACTGTATATGTTCATATCGTGATATTCTGCGTACATGTATTAGGAATACATGTATCATTCGTTTTGTTATGTTTATTAGTGTGCCGGTTGTTAAGCGAACATACCAAGGTTACCTGGATTTTAATGAGTACTGATTGTGAACATGTCAAGACACCATAAAGTTAGGACCAGGATGGGTCAATATGAGATGACGTCTTGCAGTTTACAATATATACTCAAACGCAAAAGAAATTGCATGATTGGGTCCAAGGTTATAAAGCTTTTGAATTGAGTCTAAGGTTATTCTTAAGCATTTGATTGGTCAGACCTGAGCCTAGGCTCAAATCTGACCAATCAAATGCTTGAGAAAACACTCAGACTCGGCTCAAACGCTTTATAACATTGAAGCCAGATTGTGAACATGTCAAGACAAAATAAAGTTAGAACCAGGATGGGTCAATATGAGGCGACGTCTTGCAGTTGACAATATAATATACTCAAACGCAAAAGAAAATACATGCTTGTTTCACGCCATTCACGGCATATTGATTGAGGAATTATGACTTATCCGGTATCAAAAGATCTAATATGTTCCCCTTGATAATGGTTGCATTTGCGATAAATTCGACACGATAATGTTCAGTTTGTTCCAATGCAATCAAGGTAGAGGTCAAAATAAAGTGGCAGAGTTGCTTAACCAGGAACCCTAAATTTTAAGGAATGAAAATGACGCATTTTGCGTTACAATTATTCTATAGCTATTGTTAGTTGAATGTTATTACAGTGACATGACGTACAGTGGAGAATCTGTTATTCTTTCCCGTTTAAACGCAAACGTACGCAAACGCAAAGCACTAAAACGTAGAAAAGAACAACTTTTGGACAATTCTGATATTTCTTGTTTATCTTGGTGGCAAACAGTTTGGAGCCCGATCAGACGCCGGGTTACCCGGCGTCTGATCTGGCTCCAAACTGTTTGCACTGCAAATAATAGTTTTAGCGTAAACGCGTTTATTGGGAAAGAATAACACATTCTCCACTGTACAACGGCTATTGACCTCAACGTCTAGAGCGCGGATTACATTCTACTTATGCTCTACAATAGCCAATGTAGCCATTAGGCTAGACTATTTTCATATTTGTTTGCCATGTACAAATGAAGAATTTGGGGATATGGTGGCTAAACAATCAGCTTTTGTCAGTGAAGTCAACGGCACCTTTTAGAACGTTAATTTTTTTATCTACGCTAGAGAAGTTACTTTTAACAATGCACATGTTATTGTGTGTTTTTATCGCCAATGGAACAAAGATCTATGGTTCGCGCTATGTTTTTGACGATTCACATGTACAATGTACTACACGCGCTCTACATGCACTTAACTTATTCAATTCATTTTCCTCACTATAGTCAATGTTGTTTTTTATTCAATTTTACTGATGATAGCTACTGCACTGTGCAAGATTTTAAGCAGATCCGAAGTATTATTTGTGATATAAAGGATTGAGGTATGCACGTTTCTTTTGCGTTTGAGTATACTTTCTGTGCTAATTCAAGCTTGGTAGCCTGGATTTGAAGTTAGGTTTGTGGGCATACGTTTGCTTGATTCTATCTGGCGTGTCGTCTTAAGCTGTGATCTATAGTACGGGTCGTTCACGACATTTACTCATTGGTGAACACCTTTTTACTCCTTTGATTTGTTATAACTAGAGTTTATAACCATGCTCAAGGGTTTCTTTCGTACAATATATTATAGTATAACCCTTTTCCCGTATTGTTTTCATTGAAAATACTTAAAGCTGACTGAAATTAAAGCAGAAAATTCCTTAAAGGAGAATTCTACTTTACGGTCAGCATGCTTTAAGCTACTATCCTCTAGAGAATGTTTCTTGGATACCGCGCATATTCATGTTTGTATAAAATTTAATTTATGTGGATTAGTAATTAGGTGTAAAAAGGCGTGTCTATTGGGTAATTGTCAAGTTGTAGGTGTTGCAATCATTGACATTCGTTATCAAGCAAGATGAATAATTCTTGGTGCATGTATATATTCTAATATACGAGTTTTGTCAATATGATAATAGAGGAAGTCAATCGTGATATATATCAAACACATTTAACAATTTATGTAGATGAGGATTAAGGCGTAAAAAGGGATGTCTATTGAGTAACTGGTCAAGTAGTAGGTGTTGCGATAATTTTTATTCGTTACCAAGCAAGATGAATAATTTCTGATAAATATATTCTATTTGATACAAGTTTTGACTATATAAAACTAGAGGAAGTTCATTCTGGTGTTTCAAGGTGGCAAAGTGGGTCATACAGGCACGGTCTTCCCTACATACTGGAGAGAAGACTACTGTATTCTTTTCCCATAAACGCGTCTATGCTTAAACCTTTATGTCAATCAAAAATTTGGAACCAGATCAGACACCGGGTTACTTGGCGTCTGATCTGGCTCCAAACTGTTTGCCACTCAGATACAAATATAATCTATGTTTTTAGTAGGCACTTCATTTTCTGCACTATATTTTATTGCACTAAGTTTTATTTAGTTTTAACGGGCAATAGGTTGGCTGGGTTTATTGTCACACTAAGAGTACTTTGGTTGCATAGTTGAACTACTTTCATGTAGGGTAATAATAGAACGAATTTTAAACTTCTTGGGGAAGTAGATCACACACCTGGTTAAGTAGATCAGGATATTTTGGAAGTATACTCAAACGCAATGGAAATGGTCCATCGTAAAGCATGTATACGTCTCAACTAGGTTCAGTTTGCGATCTGTGTCATTTAACCAAGCTTATGAATTGCATAGGTACACATTGCTAATGGTTTGTTTTTACTTATATGTAACTACACAATGACTTCAATGTACCCGCCCGTGCAAATGCCCATATTTGTAGTGTACATGTAGCATACATGTTTATTGATTTTATGTTAGCCCTACAAAGAACTTCTGTCTATATACATGAATATAAAAGTATGCGATAATTGGATACCAACGTCGTAGTAAATCACCCTAACGTCAACGTCACCCCTATTACAAGTTGTAAAATTACTTTTCAGCAAGATAACACAACGAGTGACTACAAAGTTTTTAGCCAATAACAATGTCAATTGGCCGGCGTTTACGCCTGATCCGAGTCCATTTAGCACTTTTAGTACCAGCTTGGACGGCGTTAGGCTAATTCACAGCAGTCTTGATCTTATTGGCGTGGAATGTCATTCAATACAGTGGCTGATCTGCTATTGTCAGGTTGTGGTCTACGCTGTGGGTGTGTATATCAGATATTGAGTTTTGTCACTTAGAATTCTACCCGTCTTGTTTAATACATTACTTTGCAGAACTTCACCTGTAATGTGGTAACGTGTTAAAATGTTTTAATATTGTCAAAGGTGAATCGGCTTTCAGAGACCAAAGGGAACTTAGAATAACACGTAAAGCCAGTCAAAGTGTGCACTGAATGCACCACTCTGTTGCACACTGTCATCAGTTACTGGTGGTGTGTTTATATGCCTTGAATACACACCAAAAACTACTAAATACTTGTTTAAATCATTTTATATCCTAAATATATTAGTTATTTGACGCAGAATAAGAATTATTGTATGCCACAAAGAATAACGCGGAACTTGTGCATGTACATGATGTCACGCTAAATTAAAAACGAGGATGGAGTAAATACAAGGTGGTTGATACAGACTTGTGTTTTATTGTGGAGATACACGCTGAAACGCTCGATAATAAAATAGTATCAGTAGAACTTATAGCCATTGTAAATTACACTTGTTACATCCATATAAATATGGGTGTATACTTAATTAACATAGATCTACAATGTTCAATTATGAGTACTGTATATGTATAACCACATAATGAGTAAATGACGGTACAGTCACGGTTCATCGTTTGGCGCCAAATGTCAAGGTGGATGTGCAGCCTGACCGGGGCTCGAAGCGAGACCCTCGTACTACTAGTCCGATGCTCTACCGACTGAGCTAGCCGCAAAATACATGTTCCTCTCCCTAAACCTTTTTAGGTTCGGAACCGTGACACCAATAAGGCGAATTTCGGCTTATACCGAAATAGCGCCCCTTAAGCACTCTCGTAATCATATGCTGAATTTAAATTTTTAGTGCAAAGTTTAACAGCGCGATTTACGCTTATGGCGAACAGATTTTCCAGTTCGTTTATCCACAAAAATCATATTAAAATACATCCGTTAAAGTACAGTCTCATCTTGCTACTGTCTTCACCCGACTGTGTCAACCCCGTGAAGTGTTTGTGATGAAATGCCATTTAATTTGGGGTGAACTAAATTGATCCGTAATCAAGTACAGTAAAACTTCTATAACGACCACTAAATGTGTTAGTACTTATTAGGCATTTCCGACTGATGGCTCGTAAAGCATGGGTCGTTGTAGGGAGGGAACACTAAAACAAACGGACACATTTTCGTAAAAAGCTTGTTTCTTTGTACATTTTCAACACAACGAGTACAATTATAACCTGCTGTATGATTTTACTTGAAAGCCAAATGAATACATTGCAGTGACAAACATCTCGGGGAATTTGTCACTTTCTGTGACACCATTCTTGTTCGTCATCCTTTTTTTATTAGTTCACCCGAGACTTTTCAAGTGAACTATAGTGATCAGTAGATGTCCGTTGTCCGTCAACATTTTGTTTGGTATACTCAGCGTCCATAGATTTACCCCTATCAAGCTCATATTTGCTTAGGATATTCATCTTGAAGAGTTATAGCTCCACTTTGAATATGGGTCATATGGGGTCAAAAAGCAGGTCACAATGTCATATCTTAGATAATACTTATTAAAACTCTAGGTAAAAGTACTACAATATTGTCAAAATCAGGAAGCATTAAGTTGTACTCGGTACAATTTTGCTTTTTTCCATCCATAGGCAAAGCCTAAATACATATTAGGCATTTTCGACCGATGGTTCGTAAAGCAAGGGCCGTTGTAGGGAGGGAACACAAACGGACACATTTTCGTATTTATTCTTATCACCATCGGTCATCACCGTACCGCGTTCTATTCATATTGTATTGATGTTAGTTTGACAAGCAGTTCTCATTCTGGTCGAAGTTATTAATAATCTGATCAGGATGTAAACTGCTTTTAAACACATTCGGCGGCGGAGGAGTTGAAGGGTTAATATTAATATTCTGCATGATGTGGACGAACTTTTTATTATTCCACCGAGCGGTGTAGGATCAAATATAACCTATAGTGGATAATCTGTTATTCTTTACCGTTTAAACGCAAACGTACGCAAACGCAAAGCGCTAAAACGTAGAAAAGAACAACTTTTGGACAATTCTGATATTTCATGTTTATCTTGGTGGCAAACAGTTTGGAGCCTGATCAGACGCCGTGTTACCCGGCGTCTGATCTGGCTCCAAACTGTTTGCACTGCAAATAATAGTTTTAGCGTAAACGCGTTTATTGGGAAATAATAACACATTCTCCACTGTAATACATTCGGCGTCTCATTTAGACAAACCGAACAGAAATAACCTTAGAGCCAAAATACAGTTTTCTAGTAATTACTGATATTTTCTTATTGTCAAGTTTAAAACTTTAAGTACAACTCCAGTCCAAATATGAATTTGGAAAAGCAATTTTATTTAACAAAATACACAAACACAAGCACATGTGTGCCATTACCGAGAATATGACATTGAAAATGTATGGTTGGTATAAAAACATCCAAGAAAGCAATCAAGAACAATGATTATTTCAAGCGCCTACCGGTAATTGACCGAGCTTAATTTTGTTTAAACTTATTGACGTTATAATAAATTTAATCTCCGATTTCTCTATCTAATCCGTCTTGCGACATCTTTTTGGAATCGTCTTCTCAAGACGATTCCAAAAAGATGTCACAAGACAGGATTAGATGGAGAAATAAATTACTGAGACTTTTATAATATGACATACGAAGTTTTATGAAACGGGCACCTGGCATCTATTGAAATATTCAGCTATATTTTGGTTTCAATCTGTTTGAATTCAAATGAAATGTATTCTTGTTCAATCCATAGGAAATCTTCATTTCAAATAAAATTACATAACTAAAAATTAGTGAATCGCAACACTTGCATCTTAGCTTTTACCCATGGATTTCAGTCAAACATGCCATGTTTTAAACTTGTCAAATATCACAGGGCTACCATAAATCCTGAGGTTTCTAAATTTTCAAGCGCGGTGTTAGGAATCACACGCTCAATCTTTTCGCTTGCAGGCTCTACATCACCAACAGTTTAATAAATTTTGATTGTTTTTTAAAAAATTATATGAAAACAGTTTGGATCTGGATATATACTGGTTGATATATATACATATATCAATGGCTATGAAAATTTCGCATACAATTCGAAGATTTTAATTTTTACTCGTAAGATTTGGAAAAAATCCGTAGATCCAGAGAAATTAAGAAATCTGATGATACATAACTTTTTCAATTACAGTAGAACCTCTCTATTACGACCACTAAAATGTGTCAAATAGTCGTTTAAGACAGGTGACTGCTTAAATCAATGTGAAAGTTAAACAGAAAGCTCCTACAGGAGCTTTCTGTTTCACTTTCACATTAAAGCTGCTTTAAGCTGTCACCTGTCTTTTATACAGACATTTTGCCTTCTTTTTAGTGGTCGTAATAGAGGTTCTACTGTACACTACAGTGTCATATTCAAAGGAGACATACTAAATGTCAGTTTTCTATTACACACGTAGTTTAAGTCTGAACAATTGTATCAAAACTTTGACTTAAGAGGGTAGGTGCACCTTTGTAAAGTAAGAACCAAATTCTTCCAACTTTGCATGAAGATAAAATTAGTTTCTTTAAAAAACAGGTAAAAGCACTGGGGGTTCCGGACCTTTTTTGTTCACAACTCGAGAGTTTAAGACTACAACCCTAAAATTGAAGCTTCACAAAAAATCCTATCTTTTTGTACTTCGGTTTTTCAATCGTTATGCATACAAACTATTTGTACAAGAAATATTCTAGTTTGTTATACCATAGTAAGTATAAACCCTGAAAATAATGTTTTGTCAAGTTCCAAAAAAATGTGTGATTTGAGTGGATAGGAGTAAAATTTACCTCACCCACTTTATAATGGGAGATTTAGGCACATTGAAAATTGCGCTATGAATTATAGCAAATCAATTACCAATTTTTTTTTGTTTTTTTTGTTTTGTTTTTATCCTTGCAAACATAATTTTAGTTATAAAGCAAATAACACAGGGTCCACTATCTTATTAAAAAAAAACATTTCTCATTTTTTCACTTTTTGGTCTATTTTTATAAAAAAATTAAAAAAATCATTTGATCTAATGAATTCTTTTAAAACAAAACCATACTTCCATGAAAAGTTCATGCTTATGTTCTGAAAAATTGAAATACAACCGGATGTAACAAAATGCAAGCTACCTATAAAAACGGTGTATGCTGCAAACTATGCATCGGACAAAAAGTACGTCAGAATTCAGTTACAGTGGAGAATGTGTTATTCTTTCCCAAAATACGCGTTTACGTTAAAACTATATTGTCCACCGCAAACAGATTGGAGCCAGATCAGACACCGGGTAACCCGGCGTCTGATCAGGCTCCAAACTGTTTGCAACTCAGATAAAAATGAATTGTAAATAATATCTAAAAATTGACATTTTCTACGTTTTAGTGTTTTGCGTTTGCGTTTCGTTTCGTTGAAACGGGAAAGAATAATGTTTTCTCCACTGTACATAAGTATAAATGCGCAACATCCGTATAATTCCGCTATAATATTGCAATAGATTTATCTATATCTAAAGACTAAAGTTATAAATACTACAATTCGCCTGGTCGTTCACTGCAATAATATTGTCGGCTTTAATAGTTGATACTGCTGTCTGAACAGTGGGGATGCGGAGTTTGATCTGGGTTCAAACTGTTTGCAAGAATTACAAGTATTAAACCGCATGCATTCGACGTTCAACCCTTTCACCCTCAATGACGTCACAAAGCGCATTTGCAAACAGATTTGATCCTGATAACGCAGCTTCTGATCAGGATCAAAACAGTTTTCCACTAGTTTTTAAATGATGGCACTTTAATGTCTTAAATCTAATTTTGAAAACGATAATGCAGACTATATTTAAGAAGACGACGTCACAATATGGCGGTGAACGGGTAAAATCCTCACGATAGATTTAATCATAAAGAGGTAAACACGGAGTTTAGCACTGTCGAAAAGACTTATTTTCTCTCAATAAACGAGTAAAGCCTAAAATCTTTATAAACGTCGGTTTCAAACAGTTTGGAGATAGATCAGACACCGGGTAATCCAGGAGCTGATCAGACTAAACTTTCCTATTTAAATTAAAAGTAAACGTTAATATTTTTCAAAAAACGGCATATTAACATTTTCTCCATTTTATGAAATTGTATCTGAGTTTTGTTTCGTTTACACGAGAGATAATTTAACTCATTCACCCCTGAAGCTTCAAATGGAAATGTCCCGTTCCAATTAAGCATTGTCCATTTTTAACTATTAGGTTTTCTTATAATTTATTGTAAAATTAAATAGTGTAGACCCTGATCAGAGGGCTCCTGTAGGAGCCCTCTGATCTGGGATTACACTGTTTGCAAGGGACAATTATACTGTTCACAGGTACAGTTTGTAAATGACGAGTATACTCGTCACTAGGGTTGAATGTGTTAAGTCTTCCTCGCTATAGTTTTACGTACAGCTTACACTGGTTTATCCATCCGGCATCGTTTGGTCGCAACACAAACTGACTCACAGCGCACATTATATGTCCCACCAGATCTCAATATATAGTATTGCTAATTAGCTGATCGATATATACGTATAGTCTGGTTGGTTTATACAGATAGAAAAAGTCGTGCACGCTCACTGAAGCATGTTTAACCTCATTCGCTACATTGCCTTTGACTCGAGTGTACCGTAGGGTGTACTGGGAAATGAACAGTTTGGATCCAGATCAGATTAGCAGTTATTCGCCGTCCGATTTAGATCCAAACCGTTTTGACACTCATGATGGTTTCGTCAAAATTGCATAATAAAATAGTGAATTCGTTAAAGATGACAACTTTGACATCTTGGCGATAAAGTCGGTTATCATGAGAGTGAAGGGTGGAATTTGGCATGACATTACACGCATTTCAACTGAAAATATTTAGGGTTTTCAAAAAGCTTGTACTGGAACCATATCGTCTACTTTTCAATAATCTTTAATCAGTTGAATTTATAATCTAGATTCAAATTGAGCGCAAATGCTATTGTATTAGAACTTGGCTGTGGTGAGTTTATCATTTACATATTCAACCCCTAGCGACAATTATAGACGTCATTTAAGTGTTTAACAGTATATCTGAATGATACACTCGTTCTATGTAAAGAGTGTAGAACCTGACCAGGCTCTGCTTTTGCAATACTTTGATAATAAACTTATTTAAAATCTATTCACCATTTCTCTCAATGACGTCATAAAGTGCATTTGCAAACAGTTTTGATCATGACCACACAGCGTAAGCGGCGTCTGATCTGGATCAAAACTGTTTGCCACTTGCTTTGAAAATACGTCAGTTATACTGCCTTAAACCTTTACCTGATAGGCGACTACTTAAAGCAGGTTGAAAGTAAAGCAGAATGCGCCTTAGGGCGCATTCTGCTTTACTTTCAGCCTGCTTTAAGCTATCATGTGCTATATATAGAAAAGATTCCCCATAATACATATTCATTACCGATTAAATTGGAACTACTTTCTTCAGCGGATGAATAAATTATATCCGCTAAAAGGCGCTTCTATTGGGTAAAGGGTTAAATCTAACTTTTAAACGATATATCAGACACCAATATTGAAGTATACGACACTATGTAGGGGAAAGGGTAAAAACCTCACTATTAATTTGATCATGCGTAAGGGTTAAACATGAATATTAGTTTGGATTCTTATCAGATGTCGCATTATATCATACGTTAGTATTGTCTAGCTTGGCACAGAATGGATTGATATCGAACGGTACTCAAAACATCTTTAAAACCAGATTAATCTTCGGTGGCGTAAATATTTGCGTGCAAACTAACAATGTAGATCTACGAATGAACTGACAAAAAGGTTTCAAAGTCACCTGATGCTTGTCTGTTGAAACGTCTAACCCATTACCCCATAGCCTGTTTCTATTTTTGAAGATAGAAAGCAGAATGCGCCTTAAGGCGCATTCTGCTTTTCTTTCAGCCTGCTTTAAGCTATCAGCTGCTAGAATATAGAAAATGTTTCTTATGATTTTTATTTTTGACTGTTTAAATTGGAACTATTTTCTTTAGTGAAGGAATAAATTTAAGGCGTTAAAAGGCGTATTTATGGGGGAATGGGATAACATGTCTACTTGTAATTAAAAGTAAAATCAATTTATGACATGCCTCATTTGATAGCGGATTTTCTGCAAGTTTTTCTTAATTGTATCATTTGTATTTTATCCGATCATGTTTTCGATAAACTTGGACGTCATGTTCATTGTACACGTATACACGTTATGTCATAAAACAATACTTCTGGGGCCCGTTTCATAAAACTTCGTACGACAAATGTTGTCGTAAGTCAGATTATAAAAGTCTTAATTATTATTAATTTCTCATTCCAATCTTGTCTTGTGATATTTCTTTGGAATCGTCTTGAAAAGACGATTCCAAAGATATGTCACAAGACAGGATTAGATAGAGAAACCAGAAATTAAATGTATTTTAAGGTTTAGTCATACGACCGTTTTTGTCGTACGAAGTTTTATGAAACGGGCCCCTGGTTCAAATATAAATTGTTTCTGGATATTAAATGATTAAACCACTATTTAGTTGAAAGTACAGCAGGATATACCTTTAATGCGTGTCCTGCTTTACTTTCAATCTGCTTTATGTTAGATCCAAAGTTATTGAATAAAGAGTAAAGACAATTTTTTATTTTAAATTTCACCCTGCATAAAGCAGTTACAGTAGAGAAAACGTTATTCTTTCCCAATAAACGCGTTTACGCTAAAACTATTACTTCCATTGCAAACAGTTTGGAGCCAGATCAGACGACGGGTAACCCAGTGTCTGATCAGGCTCCAAGCTGTTTGTTAGCAAGGTTAATATCAACTTTCAGGATTGTGAAGTTGTTATTTTCTGCATTTTAGTACAATGCGTTTGCGTTTCGTTTGCGTTTAAACGGGAAAGAATAAAAGATTCCCCACTGTACACATTTTATACAATCATCGGTTCTCTTCAGTCAAGTAATATTTATTTAACAAGCTGTAGTGAGCTTTTAAAACCGACTTAACACCTTTTTACGCATTTAATTTATTCCTTTACTGAAGAAAATAGTTCCACTTTATACAGTCATGAATACGTGCCACATAAATATTTTCTTTATTCTAGAAGATGGTCGCTGAAAGCAGGATGGAATTAAAGCAGAAAGCGACACCATAGGGTTTAATTGAGAAATAAAGATTTTAGTTTTTGAAAACTACCCTTATTTGGAGCTCTGATCAATGTTAATGTTTTTGTCCTGATACATGACTAGTGTTCAATAAGCGAACATATCCGACACCTTAGCGCACTTAACCCATTACCCCATAGCATATGTCTAGTTTTGAAGACTGGTAACTACTTACAGCAGGTTGAAAGTAAACCAGAAGGTGCCTTATGTCGCGTTATAGCTTTAGGCAAACTTTAACAGAAATGAGAAATAAATCGAGAATGAGGGGCTTAAACCAGCTATTTGTAATTTTGTATACTAGATCTATCAACACTTTCTTTCAGGAAATATTGAATGAATGGTTTGTGTTTTACGGCCCATCGACACAAACGGTCATTTACAGCCGAAAATATATTTGGTGATGTAAATCATCTCATTTGATTATGTAAATGCTACTCCCGACCAACACTTTGTAAAATAAAATAGCTGATACACAATCGATATCTGTATAAATGAATAATTTAATATAGAGCTTTACAATTAGAATAGGTATTAATGGATTAAAAAATTAATTATATCTTGGTATTTCAATAAATTCAAACAGTTCCCAAAGGGAATCAGGCAATATCAGTAACCAATAGATCGGAAGTAGATGATACTCGATTTACACGGTGTCTCATCTGGATCTAAACTATTGGCAATAGGTATCACAAATTCGCACTCTTAATACAGTTTTATTACATAGTAATCTAAGACCTGTCTTACGACAATATTGACATAAGACAGAAATAAAATCAGAATGTTAGTAGCTAATCCGGTCTTGTTACATCTTTTTTTAATTGTCTTGAAAAGACGTTTCCAAAGAGATGTCACGAGACAGGATTTGATGGAGAAATAAAAAAATATGTTTTTTATGACCGTTCCTGTCGTAAGACGGGGTCTATAGGCTCATACCCGTACCGTGTCTTGCATACTCAGTACAGAGAAAACCCTACGATGGGGACTACTAAAAGATCTAACTTTACCATGCAATTAGTCAATCCTTTAGTAGCAAATTATGTATGTCCATTGCCAATACAATCCGAACATTCAATGGGGGCAGCGTTTTGTTTCCTCACATTAACATTTATATACAGTGGAGAAAACGTTATTCTTTCCCAATAAACGCGTTTACGCTTAAACTATTATTTCTACTGTATACACTTTGGAGCCAGATCAGACGCCGGGTAAACCGGCGTCTGATCAGGCTCCAAACTGTTTGCCACCAAGATAAACATGAATTATCAGAATTGTCCAAAAGTCGTACTTTTCTACGTTTTAGTGTTTTGCCTTTGCGTTTCGTTTCGTTTAAACGGGAACGAATAACGTATTATCCGCTGTGAAACCTTTGTAACCGTATATGTGAGGGGACAAAACACAATGTCCGGTTTAAAGGGATTTCCAGTTATAGGAGTTTTACAAAATGTAACCTATTACCAAATAGCTCGATTCTAGAATGGAAGATAACTGACTATTTAAAGATTGAAAGTAAAGCAGAATGCGCCTTAAGGCGCTTTCTGCTTTACTTTCAATCTACTTTAAGCTATCATCTGCTAGAATGTATCAACTATTTTCTTCAGTCTAGAAATAAACTAAAGATGTAAAAGGCGTATTAATGGAGCAATGGGTAAATGTAGAAAATGACAATTTGTTGACGCTTGACTTTATTTTGATATTAGTGGCAAATAGTTTGGAGCCTGATCAGACGCCGGGTTTCACTGGATTTTTTTAACCTAAACGCGTATATTGTGAAAAAAATGTATGCCACTGTATATGAACAATATGATATATACTAAATGATAAGATAACTAATCCACCATGTGGATTTAGTATTTGCAACAGTTGCCATCAATTCGCCCACAGGTTGTAGGGTTAATACATTCATAGTATGACAGTGGAGAATCTGTTATTCTTTCCCAATAAACGCGTTTACGCTAAAACTATTATTTCCAATACAAACAGTTTGGAGCCAGATCAGACGCCGGGTAACCCGGCGTCTGATCAGGCTCCAAACTGTTTGCCACCAAGATAAACATGAAAAATCAGAATTGTCCAAAAGTTGTTCTTTTCTACGTTTTAGTGCTTTGCGCTTGCGTAAGTTTGCGTTTAAACGGGAAAGAATAACAGATTCTCCACTGTAATTGCATAATAAAGCATGTCCCCACTCGTTCCATATCTTGCATACTCAAATTTACAGCTCTGGAAAAAAGACTGGGACCACTAAAATAGTCGATGTTTATCCTTATTGAACAACAGACGTTTTGCGTTAATAAATTATAAATGCTGTCCAAATAATCGATGATCCTGAAGCAAAAATGTTCCATATAACTGTTTGAAACCCATTAAGACAACGTGAAACTGCGTCTGATCTGGCTAAAAATTGTCACGGGGACGTTGACTAATTCTCGATTTTCATAAACCTGTTGTTTGTTATATTTTCATTGAACTTCTATATCGTTCCGTTTTCATATTTATATGTCCAAAACAAGTCAAATGGTAACTTCAAAATACATATACAGCGTTCCCTCTCTTCAACGACACCCAATGGGAGACTAAATATTTTGTGCGTTGTTCGGGAGTCGTTATAGGGAGGCAAATTGGCTTATATTTGCAAACAGCTTGAATCCAGATAAGACGCCGCGTATTGTCGTTTGTCACTCGTTTTTAAGTTTTCTGTCAAAATGCCAATTATGTTATTTTGAGAAAAACAGCAGACGACAAATTTAAGCAGACGGTACTGCAGCCATGAAAAGCGTTAGACATAATTGTCTTGTTTGGGGAACAGCAGTAAGGGTCGTTGTAAGGAGGGAGTCGTTGTGGAGATGGTCGTTGTATAGAGGGAGCACTGCAGTAATGTGCAAGTCACAGGAAACCTCCAGTGCAAACAGCATCCAAGTGCATATATATCATGTACAGTCAGGGGTTGCACTAAAGAATTTTTTCACGAAGTCCCGACTTCCAGTATGATGAAAATGGAAGTCCTAACTAAAATTCCAGGAAGTCCCAATCTTTCGAGCGCGAAAATGCTGTAATATATTGCCTTAAAAAACCTTTGATTTGTATGTATGACCTTAACTGTTAACATATCAATATTGCTTCTTTAATATGGTTATTTTTGCAATTACATGTATTTTTTAGACTTCAATGTTTCTTCAGTGTTTGGCTGCAGCTTAAACCCTTAATTCAGGTTTCATTGTACTTAAATCTTGTTAAAAGAGAGATCTGATACAGTTTATAATTCAAGTCTCACTTCAAAGTCAGCACAAAATATGTAAAGTAGGCACTTATAATTTTGAATAAAATGTACAGTAAAAAACCTGAAATAGAACTGCTAAATTTGTACAAGTATATTTCTTCAAATTACTATTAGTCCAATAGAAAAAACCAGAATGTAATTTCAACTCTTTGACAGCTTTCCTGCTTTTGGTAATATTTCAGATCCATATTAAATACTAGTTGAAGTACCTAGGAACCTGGCACCTGGCACCTGGCCAGGGTTATAATAGTAACTATAATCAGAGCAAATTTCAAAAATTTGACAGAAGACTTTTTTCATAATGCATATATTGTGTTAATTATTCATAGGGATTAAACGCAGTTTGTTATAAATTTTTATAAAGTATTTAGGTGTTAATATTATTAATTTCACAGTACAACATTCAACTTATCTGAGTTAATATTCTGAGAAAACATTTCTTGTATTTAAAAAAAAATCCCTGTACACACATTGCTTTTTAAATAATAATTTAGAAGTTTCATTTCAACTGGAAGTGTTGCAATCAACACAGCGGTAAGAGGAAAAATTGCAGAATTAATAGTTTAAGTGTAAACGCGTTTATTGGGAAAGAAAAACACATTATCCACTGTATTAGCGTATCCCACCTGCACCAAAACTTTAACCTAGATATTTCAGCTGGAAAAGCTGAGTAAAAACCAGATAAAGTATTAATAAAGAATCAAAATATATTTTCTGCTTTAAAGCCAGAATGTCGCCCAAATTTATGTTTAAATCGCGCAATTTCTTATATAAGAACATTTTCTATGTATTAAAACTAAGCGAAATCCGTTGTCAGGTGCCTGAAACATGCCCCCCTTTCTTTAAGAACCATACATAAATGTGCCGATTTCTTATCGAGATGGTTGGAAAAATAAGCTTTTTGTTTACATAACAAATCTTCGTGTCGGCTTCCGAGAGTTTCCGCAAGGTCGAATAAGAGTCACGAAATCGATCCGATTTTCCTGACTTGTCTGAGTTATTGTTTAGAACAGAATAGTTCATAACCATTAAGGCAACAGTGGAGAAAACGTTATTCTTTCCCGTTTAAACGCAAACGAAACGCAAAAGCATCGCAATAATACGCATAAATGGACAACCTTTAGACAATTCTGACCATTCATGTTAGTCTGAGCGGCAAACAGTTTGGTGCCTGATCAGACGCCGGGTTACCCGGCGTCTGATCTGCTCCAAACTGTTTGCAATTGAAATCATGGTTTTAGCGTCAACGCGTTTATTGGGAAAGAATAACATTTTCTCCACTGTAAGTAAGGTAACATCGACTACATCATCGTACACTTTCCTACTTGAGATAAGTATGGTTCCCGTGCAGCACGAGACCGCTGCGCTAACTTTACTGATATTTTATTCTTTCCCAATAAACGCATTTGTATACAAAACTATTATTTCCATTGCAAACAGATTGGAGCCAGGTCAGACGCCGGATAACCCGGCGTTTGATCAGGCTCCAACCTATTTGCTACTCAAATTAAAAAATAATAGTTAAAACTTCTAAAAGTAAATTCCCACAGTTTAGTGCAATGCGTTTGCGTTTAAACGGGAAAGAAAAATGTATTCTCTACTGTATACTGCGCACAATAAATACAGCTATCAATGTTTGTTGCTGGATGTAGGGAATACTCATCCCTTTTAAAGTTTTAGAATGTTCCAATCTAAAAATAACTGTCAAGTCAGAAGAAAACACTAATAATGAGCTATGAAAACATCTTTACCGGGCGCAAGCCGAACGAACTCGGAAAATCTCCGTCGTTGATCGGATGTCAACAGATTTAAAAGTCGATTTTCCAAATTCATGTGTTTGTCAGATTGATGGCCTCCATAATCATCGCGGATTACTTCTTTTTATATGTTTAGATTACGTATCTGCCTGAATTTTCAGGTTTAAAAAATGCGCTATTTTGGCTTACATACTGCGTTTAACTACATAACATCCGATTTCCATTTAAGTCTAGTCCCATTTGGATTATTTTGGTATAGTTTTCTGCGAAATACTGCAGAAGAAATAGTGCAGATCCTGATCAGAGGACTCATACGGGACATGAACCATCTGATAAGGGTTTACACGGTTTGCATAGGGCAGGTCTACTTTTCACAAAAGTACACTCTAAATGACGAGTTTACTCGTCGCTAGGGTTGAATGTGTTTACAGATTTGCAGTTGTATTCTGCAATAGATTGTCGCCTGAAGAATTTGCTTTAATTTTTTATTTGGAAACCTCTTAGTGTCAAACATTAGTACTTTGGAGCCGCCAGATGAGTTTGATTAACTCTGCGTAACGCGGCCAATATCCAAACTGTTTGACACTCAAATATTTCAATATTTCCTTAGTCAACATCTAAATTTTAAATTTGAGAAAATAAAAAGCAGATGGCAATTGTTTAAAATTCATGACGTTATGGCAGTGAATTTGTAAGCGTTCCCTGTAGGGCTTTTTTAATCGACACGAAAATATTAAATCAAACACTACTAGTATCTGATTAATCGATATGATTTCATTTATGTTTCTAAAGGTTTCAACGGTAAGTTTTACATTTCAATATTACATGCATTAATATGCATAATTTCATATGGCTGGGAGTACCCGTGTCTGTCCCATTAGTGCTGAAAAGTGTCTGTTTTTATTTCTTTTAACTCATTGCATGCTGGGTAATTTTTGTCGTCTGCAACCATTGTTGTCTGCTACTGTTCTAAAATAAAAAATTCAAAATTTCTTTTAAAAAATGGGTCAGAGTGTCAAACAGTTTGGATCCTGATGAGACGCCGCGTAACCCGGCGTCTCATCTGGATCTTAACTGTTTGTAAAGATAATCACGGTGGCAGATATATCCGCCGCTAGCATGCAAGTAGTTAAACTGTAGATTTAAGTCAAAACGTTTTAAGTTGTCACAGTTTGTATTCTGAACAGACGCGGATCAAAATCTGCGTCTGATGTAGATCCAGACTATGCAACGACTTTCAGGGTGTGGTAACGAGGGGATGGATCAAATCGAACCCATAAGGGGTGTTAATTTGCATTCTATTTTTTCGACATAGGGGGCTATATGGCCTCTCATTCCAAAGATCCATTTACTACAGGCATTCTGAAAATTAATCCATTGATCGATAAATCATTATCGACAGCAACAAGTCACAACTGTTCATAAACTTACTCTAATATTTCTTTTCAAAACAGGATCAAAGATCGCCGTTTGTCATCTCTTTTGATACTCTTTATCATGTATGTATATTACTTGATGCTTTTGCTGTTCATGTAATTTTTAACCAAAGCCGAAATAAAATTGAGTTGAGTTGAGTCATTTGGCGATATCTTATACTGTGGAGACTTTCCAAATTTTTTCACGGCTGCAATATAGTCTGCTTAAAATTTTCTTCTGTTTTTCTCAGTCACATAATGGACATTTTGACAGAATACATAATGACGCGTGGCAAACAGCTTTACGCGGCGTCCGATTCGGATTAAAGCTGTTAATATATCAGACAAAAAACGAAACGTCTGCTACAGGGCTGCCATAAGTTGACATAAAAAATAAGATTTCTACTTTTCAAGTGCGATTTTACGAATCTTACCTTTTCCCCCATCGACTGTTTCTAGTTTTGTTGACACGTGGCTGCTTAAAGCAGACTGAAAGTAAAGCAACATGCGCCTTAAGGCACATGCTGCTTTACTTTCAGCCTGCTTTAAGCTACTATGATCTTGAAAAAAATTCCGAAGATTTAGGAAACATCGGGAGAAATGGCAGCCCTGCTACTATTATAGTACTATAAAATATAGTGCTTTACTTCATAGCACCATATCTAAATATAAACTTCATATTTCCCCCTAAAGATTTCTTTTACTGATGCAGACATTTATTTTCTGTATCAAACACAGAATTGTCTATAATTGATACATTTGGCTCTCAATTCTCGCCAAGATGTTGAATAGTAAATGAAAGGCACCCACTTGTTAAATGTAGATGGGGTTTTTTGTTGTCTGGTAAATAAGAAAATTTTCCTCCCTAAAACAACTCCCGAAAAGACGCACAATATTTGTCTCCCATTGAGTGTTGTAGAGGGGGCGCTGTATAGTCTAAACTAAACGCAATGCATTAAATGGTTTACCCGGCGCCTGATCTGGCGCCAAGCTATCTGAAATGGGCATAATGGTAACAGTTTTTATCATTCACGCCTTCTACGCTGATAGAATGAAGTGCAGGCGTAAAAAGGCGTTTCTGTGACCGGAAATAATAAAAGTAGACGACATTCGTAATGCTATTGAGAGTTTTGTGTGATCAAAACTATTTGTTTTGTGCCAGAGTTGCCAATGAAACAATATAGATCTATTATTCATCAAAAAGTAAAATAGGACACTTGTCAAGTGTGTTCGAGTATTGAGCTTCGACGGGTATTAGCAGAACGGTGGCGCTTCCGGTATTGGTATTCATTGATTACAAATCTCTTAGAATCGGTTCCTTAAAGCGAGGAAGATACTTTCCTTTCCTTATAAATGTGTTTGCGCTAAAACAATTACGCCCATTGTAGACAGTCCGAGTTGGATCAGACGCCAGCTAACTCGACGGCTGATCTGCTTCCAAACTATTCGGATTGGAATGAAAGGCCTACATTTTTAAAAAGATTTTTTGAATATTTCAATAGTATGCGCTTGAGATAAGTTTTGTTTAAGCGGGAAAGAATACCATCTTTGGTCGATTCTATACTTTCTGTCAGCTTTAAGACAAGACACTTTATTCAGTTAGTAACTTGAATTAACAAATTCCTCGTTACACACAACATATTTTCACATTACCAAAGTGGTCACACAAACATGCTCACACCCACACACTAATACACTCAGACACACACGCGCGCACTCACAACAAAAACACACATACAGAAGACGAGTTATAGTCATTTCGTAACCGAGTCATTTCGTAACCGGTAAAATAAGTCATTTCGTAGCCGAATTTTTGGTCATTTCGTAACCGCGCAAAACCTAAAAGTCATTTCGTAACCGATTTTTTGGTCATTTCGTAGCCGACAAAAAAGTTGAATTAGTCATTTCGTAACCACCAAAAATTAAAAAA
Organism: Gari tellinella; assembly: GCA_922989275.2. Classification (NCBI taxonomy): domain Eukaryota; kingdom Metazoa; phylum Mollusca; class Bivalvia; order Cardiida; family Psammobiidae; genus Gari; species Gari tellinella. The sequence continues at coordinate 68,827,784 of OV277866.1, forward strand.
TGAATGGCCCCAAAGAAGGCATAAGTCATTTCGTAGCCTCGGAAAATTGTTAAAGTCATTTCGTAGCCGAATATTTTTTTCTTTGTTTTTTTTTATAAATTTTTTGTGCAGTTTCCTGAACTTATTTCAACAAAAATGTGCAAACGTGTAAAGTTAAGAAATTATGTAAAGAGTGTAATGGGGGCCAAATTGATTATAAACCTTGATTAATAGAATTATAATCAAGTTGTTGAATATTGTTTTAAATAGAAATAATATTACGTGTCTCTATGCAATTAAATTCATATGAGTGTTCTATTCTTTAAATTGGAACCGACATCCGACATAAATAGATATGGGCCGTGTCGTGACAAAACCTGCCTTAATGACATAGCGTCATAACGTCGGAAAACCCCGATAAAGTTTGACGTCATAATTTTCAGTAAAAGTGCCGCGCAATTTCACCTTGACATTCAATAGATCGGATTTTCTTAGTTCAATACCACCATAAATACCTGGATAAATGGACAACGATTTACTGCCTTAACCCGAGTACAATGATTACTTGCAAAGGGTTTGGATTCTGATCAGGCGTCGCGTAACGCGGCATCTGGTCAGGATCCAAACTGATTGACACTAAATTTTATACTCCTTAAATCAAAATACCTTACATTAAACGCAAACGAAAATTGTTCAAAGCTCATTACGTGAGGACAGTGAATGGGCTTAATCGTAAAACGAACGTAATATCACTGCCTGCAACAATTGACGTGTGCTACTATTATTATATAAGATTTTTCTAAAATTTCTCAAACTATTAGATAAGAGTCTCAATCAGAGTAAGTCCTGATGATAGGTAGCGTCACGCGCAGTCTAATCTGGATGTTAACTGTTTGCTACTGTTAGGGTTACGTGATGTTACGAACCAGTTACGACAAGTTGCGGATTGTTACGGATTATTTACGAGTTGTTTACGGAAAAGTCCATCCGTGGTCTATCGTAGAAAAGTTTTTGACATGTCAAAAAAAAAAGATTTTCGTCTTACGGAGGCTTACGGATGTCGTCGAGTTTTGCGTATGGTAACGGATTGTTTACGGACATCTGCGATGTATTTACGGATGTTAACGATTTATTTCCGGACGTTTGCGATTGACTACGGTTTGGAGATAAGAAACATGCGTGTATGTGAAGGCACCTTCATGAGTTGAAACGATTTACCTATTAAGAGAACTGACGCGTTTGACCATTTTAGGACCAAAAGGTATTCAATTTCTAATGTGTCGTCATTCGACAACTGGCATGAGGTGAGAGAACATCGACATGACTGAAAAAAATATTTCACAGAGATTTTTGTGGTCTTTTTGACAAGAGTATGCCTTTTTTACGGAAAATCTCAACGATAATACCACGGATGACTACGAACACGTTACGCGGGGTTTACGGATCATTGCGGGCTGTTTACGGAGGATAACGTGTTGTTACAACCGGTTTGCGATACTCAACGGATCGTTTTTATGAGTGATTTACGGAATAATAACTCCGTAGACAATCGTAAGAAACAATTTGACATAACAAAACGGGCATCTTCTTCCACGAATCCTTACGGATACTTGTGAGTTATTTACGGACACTAATGTATCATTTGCGGATGCTTACGATTGACTACGAGTTTGCAATCCGTAAGGAATCGTTAGCAAAATCCGTGTATGTGAAGGCTCCATAAACTTCTCTTATAATTATATATTTGAGTTTTCTTACAAAATTGTGCTTATAATGTTTCTTTTTGAGGTCACCAAAACCAAATTTGCTAGACGTTGATTTAGGTATTAATATTCTATGTAGATTTACTCGTTGATTGAAGATTGAGTACCACATGCAGGTTCCAGGCCACGCCAGATGTTTAGTAGACAGCGGCCTCACCAACATTAAAAAGCTATATAGGTATAATAAATTGAAAACTACTTGATAATAAGGCAAGTTCTTTCAAAGATCATTTTGATGGCCTAGGTATAATATTTAACAGTTATACAGCCATATCTGCGGTTGCAATACGCCGTGCTAAAGTGTCTTAACCTAAATAGGTTGGGTAACTCGGCGTCTCGAACGCACAAAAGCTTTTAGTCAATTTGAACCATTTACAAATTAAACGATTTATTGCTGCCTAAATGTGCTACATATTTTATTAGGTATAAATCTGTTTTTATAAACTTTTTTATTTTAGACGCTCCGACTGCGACACGCTTGTCCAGCTTTCAGAGAGACTTGTGGACATGTCGGCGTTCAGTAACCAAGGCGAATTTGTACACATGAATGTTTTTTTTCTCTCACAGGAAGTACCAGTACTTTAGGTTTGTATCCACCGAACCTGGCGTAGTTTCTGTACGGACGGGGCAGACGAAGAGGAAGCCTACTTCAATATCTTAAGGGATCCAGCCTACCGCTTCCCTGCCATGTAGTGCGACCAGCTGTAATGGATCCGCCGGCACTGAGCCAGGCGCGACAGGCATACTTGCACAGGATGTCAGAACAGTCTTTCAAGACGACACAATTTTTTTGTTGAATGATGTTACTGTATGATGTTATAATCAATGCCTCATGTCCGTTGTACATTATCGTTTCTAATTAATACATACCGATCGCGTACCGAGTCCGGGAAGTGCGAGTAGATCTGGAGGCGTTATGTAGACCCCGTTTTATATGATTTTGCACTATCGTAAAAATCACATGGGTCTACACGGCTTTCCCAGGACTTCACGTACTTTTCTGGACTCGGCTTGTAATCGGTATAGACAAATAAATCAATAGTCGTTTACTATTTAGTTATTATTTTTCGTAAAATTAGTTATGCTATATGATGGCTATAGACTAATTAATGTTGAGATCTTTAGAACAGTGATATTGACCGAGGATGAATAGGCCTTCTCGAACTTAGCCCTCGACCAATTTGACATTTCACAGGTCATCAAAACTATATACCGACCTCAACATTAGTCTATAAGTGAAAAGTATATCAAATACACAGGTCTAAGTCGTCCCCATGAAGTTTAAATCGATGTCCCGGAGCGAAAATTTTGTAAACGTTATTTCACTATGACGTCTATGAGTGCGTGACAAAGTTGACGTTGAATTGACGTCATGTTATCAGAATGTTACCTCATACCGCATTTTTAAAAACTTCATATCATTAGAAGTACATAGCGCATCATGATAAAAATAACATGGCTGGAAAGAGAATTAAATGATGTAAAAGAAAATGCAAAAAATCCAAAATCGATTTTTTTGTCATTAAGGCAGGTTTTGTCGTGACACGGCCCATATATAAAAGGTGTATAATTGATCATTAATCGCTCATTATATGTTACGCGTGTTTTAAGATGAAACCCAACACCGACACAAATTGGTTTCAGTTGGATGTTTAATTTATCGTTAATCGATCATTATATCACGAAGAGGTATATTGTCCACACCTTTAATTTTTCAATAGAAGTTTTGTCTCACCTTTTGGGATTGCTTTACAGTTGGATGTTTAATTTATCGTTAATCGATCATTATATCACGTGCAGAAAATTCCATCTTGAGCAGCCAATTGTACATAACGTTACATTGATACAGTGGAGAAAACGTTATTCTTTCCCGTTAAAATGCAAACGAAACGCAAACACAAATCACTAAAATGGAGAACGGACAGTTTTTTGAAAGTTCTGACTTTTCATTTGTTTCAGAGTGGCAAACAGTTTGGAGTCTGGTCAGACGCCTGATTACCCAGCGTCTTATCTGGCTCCAAACTGTTTGGAATGGAAAAAATAGTTTAAGCGTAAACACGTTTATTGGGAAAGAATAACGTTTTCTCCGCTGTACGCACCTTAGTTGAAATACAGGTCCAAAAGTATATATGAATAAGAGTTGAGTTTAAAGTAAATAAATGATTGCTGATTTACTTTTATTTTGCTTTAAGCAGTGATCTTCCTAATTGAACTGGCTATTTAGAATACGTAGGAATAAAAGATTGAACTAGTTGTGCATTAAATTCATTCTTGAGCAGCCGCTTGTACATAACGTTGCATTCATATGCACTTTAGCTGAAAAACAGGTCAAACATTTTTTTATTGGTATTTAAGACAGATGGCAGCTTAAAGCAAGGTGATTGCTTAATTGAATTACAGGTACAAGGGTAAATATGAATAAGATGCTTTAGTCTAATTTAGCGAGATAAGTGCAATGGACCGTGACAAATCCAATCGCTGTAGGAGTAGGTATTGGGTGTGGCTAATGAAGAAGATTTATTTGATTGGTTGAAAGGTGTGAGATATCAACTTGTAGACTTCGAACATTTAAAAATTGGTAGTGGGTGTGGCTTATGAAGAAGATTTATTATATTGGTTGAATGTTTTGAGAACAATAACCTGTAGACTTCGAACAATAAAAATTAGATATTGGGTGTGGTTTATGATATAGATGTATTTGATTGGTTTGAAAGAATAACCTGATGCAAACGAATTAATACGATTGTTTTTAATTTTTTATAAAATAAGTGAACTTTGTAGTTTCTTTGAAATATAAATAAGGTTACTTAGATTCAGTAAATCTTCATTTTTTGATGTAGACATTCGTTTCTAAGATTTATTTGATGCAGGCCATCTGTAATAAAATGCTTTTATGTATTAATATTAAATAGCTATAATTTGGTGTGTAATGCCTAAGATAGAAAACCGTTCACTCTTATCAGATACAGATCTTTATTCGGCATAAAATAGCATAAGCATAAGCATATTCATAAAAAGTTTACATTTATTATTTACAGCTAGGTCTAGCTTGTTAAAAATTATGAATATATTATGCATAGCAAATAGTGAACGTTCTGTTATTTTTTGCTGTGTTCGGAACCAATTCCCGTTTTTGAAAATGTTTATCCCAAGATATTTATCAATACATAGTTTCTTTTCTACCAGCTACAGTAAAACCTCTCTAAAACGGCCACCTGTCATTATTTCAATCAAATATTAACTCTTTGAACCCTAGTCACGCATATATGCGTCATTTGCAAACAGTGTATCCGTGATAAGTACACTTGTCCTGTGCACCTAAAGGAGCCACCTGATCAGGGTCTACATTGTTTGTTCTTTTGACATATACTGTGAAAGTCAACCCTAAAATGTAAAAAATGGACTAGACTGACTTGAAAATTGCACCACTGTATTTAACCGTCATTTTGTATTTATGCTGTCAACAGTTGAACTTATATGTGCGTATTGATTGTAATAACAAATAAACAGTGATTATTGATTACAAAGTCATTTTTCTTGTCATTTGTGAAATTAAAAGTGAAAAAAAAATTCCACATTTCCGGCACGTGCGGGAGGCGATAATTGCCTTGGTATGAGTGTTTGTCCGATGTGTAAACTGTTAAAACAACATACATTTACAAGCTAATGTTTGACACGCTTCACATACATTGAGCGATTAACGACCAATTATACATGTTCATTGTTAACAAATGGACCATTTAATTGAATTAAAGACAAGTAATAATATTCCTGTTTTAAAAAACATTCAACAACTTGATTACAATTATATTAATCAAGGTTATAATTATTTCGGACCCCAAACTTAACATATATTTTTTAACTTTGCATATTTGCACATTTTCGGTGAAATAATGTCAGAAAACTGCACAAAAACATTATAAAAAAAATAAAGAAAAAAATATTCGGCTACGAAATGACTTTAACAATTTTCCGAGGCTACGAAATGACTTATGCCTTCTTTGAGGCCATTCATTTTTTAATTTTTGGTGGTTACGAAATGACTAATTCAACTTTTTTGTCGGTTACGAAATGACCAAAAATTCGGTTACGAAATGACTTTTAGGTTTTGCGCGGTTACGAAATGACCAAAAATTCGGCTACGAAATGACTTATTTTACCGGTTACGAAATGACTCGGTTACGAAATGACTAGCTCCCACAGAAGACACATACGCACTCAAACTCGCGCGAAAGTGTACATAAGTATTTTAAGGCCTTTCGCTACCGGAAGTCGGTCTTGCGGGCGATCGGATATGCGTCTGGACGACACAGACTTTTTTCGTACGTGTTTATACTAGAAAATTTATATAAAGGAACTGTTGATATAAATTAGTATAATCCTTCATAGCGCAGTTAGTATAGTGGTTGACTATAGTGGTTGACTAGCAATCCAAAGGTCATAGGTTCGAGACCCATCCGATCCAAATATTTTTTTTAGTGTCCGATTTATTGACTTGTCAGTCCATAACGCAGGAATCAAGAGACATGTTATGTTTAGTCTTCGTTGATTAGTACTAGTGATGTTTACGGTCCAAGTATATGTCCACTTACCTGTACGTTTTAGTTTAATGACTTTCAAGTCAATTAAATCGGTATACATGTAAACGATTTGATCGAACTATAAAGCCACACCTTGAAGCTTATCAATACGCTAACCTTTTCAAGATCGATATTGCCCATTATAATTATGTTCAAACAATATAATAAACCTTGTATGCAAGTCCATGAATAAATAATAATGCATTTTAATGACAAAGTTTTAATTCTAAGGTAGGTAACTGTATCTAAACAACAAATATCCCACATTTTAATAAGAAAATATGTTATTACAACAAATCCTGACTGTAATATTTTCTAATTTTTTCAGACTGAATAGTTCATCAACCATATATTTGAATAAAATGAAAACAAATATACATTGAATGAGTCAGTTTTTTGTAATTCAATTTTTTAGCATTTTGCAAAATTTAAATAGCTGATAACATCTTTCTGAACACCTTTATTCAAAATGTTTTTAGCTTTTCTTGTAATGAATGTTGTGGACTACTTATTGGGCGAGAATTATAGTCATTAGCATTATTCATTTTTAAGAAAAATAAAATCATCAAAATTCTAGGTTTTTTGTCAGAAAAAAGACCTTAAAGACAAACCACACGATAAATTTTGCCTATATTTACACACATTGTTTCTTAGGCTATTATCATTCTTCATGACAATTTTCATAACAATCGTATGGAAACTACGCGCATATGCGAAGTACCTTAAATGATAGTATTTTCGAATATTTAGAATTTGAGGTTGAACTATTTTCATGAAAGATATTAAATGTTCAATTTGTGTAAATGTTTTGATAAAACTCGTATACAAAATCAAGGTAGTTCAGTGCAACCTTCCTCATATCAAAAGCTTCATAGACACACCTTGATAGCTTTAGTAAGGTTTAGGAATTATTTGATTTCATCAATTCTACATAGATCTACTTATAGGCACTTGGGTTTTCGTAAAAATAACGTTTTATATATTTTTCTTAATTCAATATACATCTAGTACATACCAATACAAAATGAAACTCATCTTTGTCATTTTTGTAACAAAACACACGATACATTTCCTCCCTTTCAGTTCTGGCTTCACCGAAACGCCCGGATTTAAGGAGCTATCTGTCAGAAGTTATGAAATATGGGAAAGGAGTTTCTAAAGCTCATATCAATAGATTTAAATATAAAAATTATTTCTATTGGATTTCAATTAAATGTTTAGAAAGTGAATAGCAAGGCTATTCTAGAAGTATGGCCAACGCGGTGTTGCACATTTCTACAACCTGCCTTTCGACGAATAACATGGTTATTTGCACATGATACGGATCCTAATCTGACGCAGCATCTGATCAGGATCCAAAGTTTTGCCTATCATTACGATAGCTTGAATTTAAAGATGAGAAATAAAATCAGACGACAATTGTATAAAGTAGATGACGCAATGGTGGTGGTGAAGGGGTGAAGTGTTTTCAGTACATCCTCTCAACGTCTGAACTTTTAACCCATTTATGCCCAGTGGATTTTTCCGTGTTTATATATTAGATTAGTCCATTTTTTATCAAAGGGATATTGAAATTTATATCAGCAAACAGTGTAGACGCTGATCAGACGCCGCATAATGCGGCGTCTGATCAGAGTCTACACTGTTTGCCTATGTCCCATATATGGCACCGTGGGCACAAATGGATTAAGCGGGAAAGAATAATGTCTTGCACTTAAATGTTTAATTACAACACCATGCAAGCTATTGTTGATTCATCAATCGAATGTCCTCAAATCTCCATCTCCATTATGTTTCGGAGTACAGTAACAGACAAATGGTAGATTTTATACTTTCTGTCGGCTTTAAGGAGCTATCTGTCAGAAGTTATGAAATATGGGAAAGAATTTTATAAAGCTCCAATCTATTTGAGAAATAAAATCAGGCGATAATTGTATAAAGTAGATGACGCCTTGGCGCTGAAGGGGTGAAGTATGTTCAGAACACCCTCTCAACGACTGAACGTTTAACCCTTCCCCCCATAAATACGCCTTTTTACCCCTTTTAATTTTTTCATCCACTGAAAATAGTTCAATTTATACAGTAATATATATCCAAAATATCAATATTCTAGCAGATGGTAGCTTAAAGCAGGTTAAAAGTAAAGCAGAATGTGCCTTAAGGCACATTCTGCTTTACTTTTAACCTGCTTTAAGTGGTAATCTAATCTTCAGAACAAGAAATAGGCTATGGGGTAATGGGTTAAACGAGCTTGCACTTGTTCTACGGTTTCTATATCGGAGACATGGCTGTTTTAGGATTATAAATATACTGCTCAAAATTACTGGCGTCAGTGAAACATAAGATGGATAGATATGCACCGTTTGTAAAAAATATACATTATGTCCATGTGCGCCATCTCTAGATCTATTTGAATGGCCACATACTCGGTCGTAGAGCATATAAAGTTTTTATGAGACAATTTTGAAACACTGGCGATTTGACATTCTGCACGCGTTGTAATGGTCTGCCAAACAGTGTCTGCAATCATTTTCAAAGTTGGTTTTATATTTATTTTAAGACATCAGTGTCAAACCGTTTGAATCCAGATGAGACGCCGAGAATCGGCGTCTCATCTGGATCCAAACTATTTGAAATTATAACAAACTTGACCGCACCGTGCAGATTTTCCAACCATTGTAGGTAAATCAGAAATCTGCAAGATCTTTCTGCTTTATTTCAATATTTTATTCAAGCTACAGCTGTGAAGACGTTATTGACGTTATTCTTTTTCAAATAAAAGCGTTTACGCTAAACCCTTAATTTTGATTGGAAGCAGTTAGGATAATCCGGTGTCTGATCAGGCTCTAAACTGTTTGTCATTCAGATTAAAATGAACGTTCACCGAGAGTTGCCCAAATATAGACACTTTCAATACCAACAAACAAATCCCCATCAGTATAGAATATGACTGATACAGTAGAGAAAACTCATTATTTTCCGTTAAAACGCAAACGAATGCAAACGTATTGCGCGAAAAGATAGAATGGACACTTTTTCGACAATTCTGCCTATTCGTGTTGATCTGATTGGCAAACAGTTTTGGCAAACAGTTTTGAGCCAGTAGCGCGTTCAAGTACCGTATCGATGCAATCAATTGCAACAGAAAACGGTAACAATTTACCTTTAACGACCGTTAGCCTGTTGCCGATTGCGAACGAAACGAACGGCCTCAGAGGTAGTTCGCCATCCCCAACAAGGAAAAACAAAATGGCTGCCAAATGAATTTAATACAACCGGCGAACAGTCCCGACTTAATTTCTCATCAATAAACCAACATTTTCCGATACTTAATGTATCAAACAAAGCAGCTTACATCTGAGCAGCTAAATCTTATTTTTATATGCGGTAAAATTGATGCATTTCAGTTGATTAGTGCACTTTTGCTTGTGTTATTTATATACGCACATAAATCGTTCGTACCCTTGAAAAGTTAATAAACATTGGGGCGCAATGAGTTATTATTGAAGAGTATCGGTGAACGTTAGATGTCGTACTATATGGGTGGTTTGCATCGGTTAACGTTACTGTTCGCTGATACGGTACTTGAACGCCTTACAGATAAGCATGCGGGTTACCCGGCGTCTGATCTGGCTCCAAACGGTTTGCCATAAAAAAACAACAGTTTTAGCGTAAAGACGTATATTGGGAAAGAATAACGTTTTCTCCACGGTACTACATGTACATGTGACGTTCTAGAGCGTCCTTTTGTTAGAAAGCAAAAGACACCTGATGTTGTCATGCCACTACATGTTTGTGAGTAATTATGCATGGAATACCGTTTTAACCCTATTTGTGAAACATAGAATGCTTTGAAATATGTTTGCATTTTTTGTCAATGTCACATTTATTAATTTTCTATGATAACCCCCAAAAATCGAGTTATCAAACTGTTTGGATCCAGATCAGACACCGCGTTACGCGGCGTCTGATCTGGATCTAAACCGTTTGTATATATCAGGAAGTCGCGGTCGGTAGGAACAGGCATTTCAATTAACAGTTATCACATTCAGCTACTTTAATGTCATAGCACATTAGCAATGCAGGACACGGGTCTCTAAATTCATAGTAGACTTCAGAACTTTATGATCGAGTCGTTTAGAGCTATTCAGCCAGAAATCCCCTATAGAATCGGCCCTGAATAACATTTAAAAAATGCACTTGAACCTTTTCATTGCCAGTTAGAACTTCTCTGCAATTTGCAAATACAGTGGAGAATCTGTTATTCCTTCCCGTTTAAACGAAACGAAACGCAAACGCAAAGTACTAAAACGTAGAAAAGTACAACTTTTGGACAATTCTGATAATTCATGTTTATCTTGGTGGAAAACAGTTTGGAGCCTGATCAGACGCCGGGTTACTGTAGTTTCTGTTTGTTGATGGTATAGGTAGTAATTTAAAAACGATCATTTTCAAAAGGTTCTCAAACAAAGTTTAATTTTGCATGTATATTTATGAGATATCTATAGGATAAACAAACAGAATATATCTTTCAGTAATTCATGTTTTACATGTGTAACTTGGTGAACAGTTGCGTCTCAACTGGGACTCGAAGCCTAGCATGCCAACGTTCTAACCACTAAGCTCCATTGGTTTTAGTAAAACCATTCGAACAGTTCACCATAATCTCTACCAGGCTACACACCCCCTCAACACGAAGAATTCGTCCCGAACTCTTACTTAAACACGCCACGAGTTTCTTACTTTTACATATATTTCATTTAAACTACTTTAAGGGTTATTTCACGCCCGTAAAGCAGTTTCACGAAAGAGGTTTTAAATTAACTCGATATCGCTTTACCGATTCAGTATTTTACAATTAACACTTTTGCTACAATGACGTCACCATGTATAAATAAGTTCTCACACGTCAATTTTATTTTGTTAACGAGTGGCTAACTGTTGTGATCCTGATGCGTAACGCAGAGTCTGATAAGCATCCAAACTATTTGCAAATAATCATTCGCGGCACTCGGGGTAAGGCAGTGAAAGGGTTTAAATGATCGAGGGCCTCAAATTCTAAAGAATAAATGAAGCTTTAATGAGTATCAAATTTCTAATTTTAATAGCAAGAGTTTTAGGTATCGGCACGTCCACTAAGTTAAAGTTTAAGAATATATTGGATTTATAGATAGGTAAACCCATTCATCTTCGTTGACAGATTCAGTGTTCAATTAAGTCTAGTCCATTTAGGACCGTTTTCTGCAATATTTGCAAACTATTATACATATACGAGGGGCATTTTGAAATTTGATAAAGTATCAGTAAATTGTTTAAAATCCACTTAACGTACTCAAACGCAAAAGAAACTGCATACCTCAATATTTTATATATTGCATAACTAAGACTTCGGATCTGCTTAAAATGCTGCACAGAGCATTGGCTATCATCAGTAAAAGAAATGAAATTAAATTAACGTTGACTTCGAGAGAAAAATGAAATCAAAAATGTTCAATACATGTTCAATGCACGTAGAGCGCGTGTAGTACATGCGAGTCGTCCAAAACATAGCGTGAACTATAATTCTTTGCTACATTGGCGATACTACACAATCAAAAGTGCATTATTACTCGTAAAAGGAACTTCTCTAGCGTAAATCAAAACAATTAACGTTCTAAAAATTGACGTTGACGTCACTTGCAAAAGCTGATTGTTCAGCCACTATATATACCCTAATTTCTTAACTAGTACATGACTATCAAATGAAAAATATATTCTAGGCGTATGGCTACATTAGCTGCTATTGTAAAGTAAAAGAAATAGAAAATGTAATCCGTCCTTTAGACGTTGAAAGATAAAATCCTTCTATAGCGAAACATTAGAATTAGAATACACTTTATTTCGGATTTAAACACAGTTTTATCATCCCTATACATTGTACAAAACAAACAAGTTATAATCAAAGTCAAGCAAACCACTCGAGCACATATCAAATAAAAAAAAAAAATAATGACATACGAAATATTACATTTCATTACGCGGAAGAAAAAATTTGAATACATGTATTTACTAAATATTAATATAAATATTCACCTATATGCCATAAAATGTTGAATGTGTGAGGGAAAGTTCTCATGTATTTGTTTATTCATGTAAACTGAGAAAATAAAGATTACTTTGACTAGGCTTTACAGTGGAGAATGTGTTATTCTTTCCCAATAAACGCGTTTACGCTAAAACTATTATTTGCAGTGCAAACAGTTTGGAGCCAGATCAGACGCCGGTTGACCCGGCGTCTGATCAGGCTCCAAACTGTTTGCCACCAAGATAAACATGAAATATCAGAATTGTCAAAAAGTTGTTCTTTTCTACGTTTTAGTGCTTTGCGTTTGCGTACGTTTGCGTTTAAACGGGAAAGAATAACAGATTATCCACTGTACCATCGTACATGTAGGTATATTACCCATTGGGTTGTTCAAACAATTTTGTCATTAGCACTTTTGATAATATTCATGTTGATACACCCTATAATTTCAATCCGATATCTTTAAATGCCATTTACGGGCCATTGCATTTTTTGCTTGACGTTTTACATGACGATGTAAACAGAACAGAACAGAACATACTTTATTCACTTGTACACAATCAGGTACCTCGTTCAATAACATACAATCATACATTACAAAACATACATACATGATCAATGTGGATACAGTATAGGTCTACTAACAAAATATACTTAGAAAGTACATAGAAAGCACTGCAGAATGCACTGCACTGAAGAGAGCACTGAGCATCGTACTGGTACTTTAGCTATGTTTAAAACATGTATGCATTTTGTACATTCGTATGTTATTAGTATTATGAAATACAGTGGAGAATCTGTTATTCTTTCCCGTTTAAACGTAAACGTACGCAAACGCAAAGCACTAAAACGTAGAAAATAACAACTTTTGGACAATTCTGATAATTCTTGTTTATCTTGGTGGCAAACAGTTTGGAGCCTGATCAGACGCCGGGTTACCCGGCGTCTGATCTGGCTCCAAACTGTTTGCACTGCACATAATAGTTTTAGCGTAAACGCGTTTATTGGGAAAGAATAACAGATTCTCCACTGTATGCATAATTTTAATATAGTAGCTTAAATAGTGTGACCGCGTGATCTACGTATGCTTTATGGCGTTACATCCTCGAAACAGTATTTCATAAATTATTATTTAATTCAAAACTAGATCAAGGACTTGTCTTTATGACATGTATAAGGGTAGTACGCATTTCAAATACTATCAAATTCATTTCAATCAGCCTGAGCGATGCTAGAAAATTGCGCTATGAAATATACATGCTTACAATACAACGCAAATATGGCCAAGAAAACGTTATAACGTTTTCTTGGCCATATTTTCGTTGTATTAATTGGAAGCATGTACAGTAAAACCTCGCTATTACGACCACTAAAACAAAGGCTAATTGAGTGTATAATAGACAGGTGACATCTTAAAGCAAGGTGACAGTGAAACAGAAAGCTCCTATAGGAGCTTTCTGTTTCACTGTCACCTTGCTTTAAGCGGTCACCTATCGTAAACACCCTAATAATTAACATAATTTAGTGGTCGTAATAGCGAGGTTTTACTGTATATGTTTCCCAATAAGCGCGTTTACGCTAAAATTAAAATTGCCATGCAAAAAGTTTGGAGCTAGATCAGGCGCCGGATAACCAGAGGTCTGACAAGGCTCCAAACGGTTTGCTACTCAGATTAAAATATACTCGGCCAAAAAAAGAAAGTGCTCACTTTTGTATTGTAAATTATCAACGTCTCGCATATATTTATTTTGTTTCATAGAAAGTGGCAAACGGCATGAAACCATTGTGGCTAAATAACTGTCTCATTGCGGTAAAAATCAAAGGTATATAACTTTTCCTGAAAACAGCACCTTTTCTTCAAAAAGGTTTTCCATAGAAGAGAAACAATGTTGTTCATATTCAGCAGCTATTCTTTTTCTTAAAAATATACATTGGACTTTAATTTATCACAATATTCACGGCGGTATCAAGACTACAGAGTCTTATAATACCGAACTACATCCCTTTGATTTGAAATAAGAATGAGCTTTAAGTGTTTCGTTTCAGATACAGGTGACGTTTAATCTGAAAGGTTTTACTGGAATACATTGGAAAATGTACGAGCCTTTAAAATCTCGAACAAAACTGGAGTCAACGAGGTACTTATAAATATATGGAGCTTTAAAATTTACTTAGTGTAAAGTCAATGTAAAAAAGTGGATACCTTTTTTGACTGAGTATAGATAGTTGGAAATTTAAAAAATAAAAGATGCCATTTTTAATAGTTTTGTATTTTGCGTTTGCGTTTCGTTGCTTTTAAAGGGACTCGCAACCGGATTGTGTACTCGTCAAAATAAAATACTCAAATAAAAGCAAATTTGTGGCATTATTTGGCTTCTGACATTAAAAAAATATGATCAGTCCAAAAAAAGTCTCAAGAATCGTCACCGAATCTTAGTTTTTTTAGATACTTTCCATCGTTTTTCTATAGCGTCTGCTGACGGTATAGTTGTTGCTTCTCTACACGGGCTCAGACAAACCCGAGCCGAATATGTATAAATCAATCGCTACCAGTGAAGTACGTTAATTCGCTACCATATAGATAGAGAGCCCCAGTAGCCGCATGGTTAAGGCGTTTGCCTTTGTTTTCATGTTTGTCTCCGCATGGAGGGTCACGGGTTCGAATCCCACCAGAGCTTCTTCCTTTTTTTTTTTGAAATGCATTTTTTAACAGAATTTATTATCCAAAACTAAATCTTACCCATTTATATAAGCATTTGACATGTATTTACAAATTACTATTTTTAATGCTAAATCCGGTTGCGAGCCTCTTTAAACGGGAAAGAATAGCGTTTTCTTTATCGTTAGTGCAAATGTGTAACGAGGCACGATATAATCAGAAAGCTACTTCACCCTTACATCTCCCTCCACTTTGGTCGTTGGGGGCACCAGTGATTGGTTTTTAAGGCATGTAACTGCTTAAATCAATTATAACAGTAAATTAGAATTATAAATGAGCATTCTGTTTTACCGTCACCTGTATTGTATACAACCAATTAGCCTTATTAGTGGTCGCATTAGGTTTTACTGTTTTTTGTAACATATGTTGTAAATTCAATAGGTGTGTGAAAGTATGTGCAACAAACACCCGGTCACGATTACTAACCGATGTTAAGCTATAAGTATTTGCTTTAAGTAAGGTGAATATAAAGCAGAAACCTTATATTTTAGTCCCGATGAACCCTAGCGTATACATCTCTTACAATGTACATGTCGATGGGAAGAGGGCACCTGTCCTATGTAAACAGGATTGCTACCGGTACATACAGTGTACACTGTAGTACTAGATGGTCGTTATTCTGTCTATTCAAATTGTGTATAATGCAAAACAGGAGTTCGTAAGGCATGTTGCATATATTCATATATTTAAAAAACGTCTTAACAGTCGTTGTATTCTTTAGCGAATGCAATATGCCATTAAATACATTTCCTGACCTACTTTAGTGAATGCCAGACTCCCCAGCCATTGCAATTTCCATGCAAAACTCAATATTTTTATGCTTACATGTATTACCGTAACTCACTGAGGCGTTTCATGCGAGGCCCGCACTATATATTTGATAGTTTGGTTAGTAACCCTATTAAAAAAAAAACTTGAGTGCGAGTATGTGAGGGCCTCTCTAGACAACTTGAGATTGGTGACATTAACTCTGCACACTTTACCCCTGCTTTACAGTTACTTTCACGCCTATCGAGAACAATGGGTGTGTCAATCAAAGGATTGAGGAAATGTCTTTAAAAACATTACATGACCTAACTTGGTGTTATCACCTAGCTCCGTAGAAAGTTTCAAAGCATGCAGCATGCTTTTAACGGTACAGATGTATAGGCAAGGAATCAGTCAGGTGTTTTATGTGAGGCCCGCGACTAGTAGTTGATAGTTAGGTTAGTAAAACCCATTGAAAAAACCCTTGATTCATTGTAGCGATAGGAGTGGTCATGATCAAAACTGTTTGCAAACGCCCTTTTTGGCGTCATTAAGAGTGAAAGGGTTAAAATGCAGCACACTGATTTTGAGTGTTTGTTTTCTTATCTTGTTACAGAATTAAATGAATCTTGAGATATGGTCTTAGTATTCTAATTTTCTTCAATAAAAGTCTCTTAATCTGCGACTGAGCACGATGTGCGTTTCTTTTTTGCACTGAGTGTATATGGATGATTACCAGGAACGCGTTTACATGTACACTCAGTACAAGAAGAGAAACACATTGTGCATACCTCAAGATCAATTTAATTATGCCACAAGTTTAGAAAAACATATACTTAAAATTACTATGCTGTATTTTAACCCTTTCACTCTTAATGACGTCAAAAGGCGCGTTTTCAAACAGTTTGGATCCTGATCAGACGCCGCGTAACGCGGCGTCTGATCAGGATCCAAACTGTTTGACACTCGTATATATATACTTTAAGTCATACTACTAAGTCTTACTTTGAAACGATCTTGCAAACAACAAAATTGAAGCAGACTACAATGAAACGGCGGTGGGATAAAAATCTCACGATTAATTTGGCAGCGAAAGAATTAACTAGTGCCTGCTGAAAACACCGCACCGATTTGTACAGGTTGTGATGATACTAATTCAATGATAAACCTCCCATTTTCAACATTGATAGCCCAAGACGGAACTACTGACTGTAATGAAGATTATTTCACAAATACGTTCCTTCTACACACAGATAATATTGTATAAAAGTGTGTGTTCCTTTTTGCACTGAGTGTACTTCTGTTTCTGAAGATACTGTAAAACCTCTTGCGATTACTACATTTCGTTAATTGTCTTGTGTTTAACCTTTTCACTCAATGACGCTTTAAAAAAGCGTTTGCAAACATTTTGGGTCCTGATCGTAACGCGGCGTCTAATCAGGATCCAAACTGTTTTACACTCGTTTTGAAATTTCTTCTTTCATGCTGCCTTTAGTAACTTTGGAACGACGTTACAGACAAAATTGAAACAGACGACAATGAAACGATGAAGGGGTAAACATAGAATAATTTGATCATGAAAGGCTTAAGGCAAACGACTCCATATACACTCAGTGCAAAAAGAAACGCACACTTTTATTACAATATTATCTGTATGTAGAAGGAACGTATTTGTGAAATAATCTTCATTACAGTCAGTAGTTCCGTCTTGGGCTATCAATGTTGAAAATGGGAGATTTATCATTGAATTGGTATCACCACAACCTGTACAAATCGGTGCGGTGTTTTCAACAGGCACTAGTTAACTCTTTCGCTGCCAAAGTAATCGTGAGATTTTTATCCTACCACCGTTTCATTGTCGTCTGCTTCAATTGTGTTGTTTACAAGATCGTGTCAAAGTAAGATTCAAAGTAGTATGACTTAAAGTATATCTATACGAGTGTCAAACAGTTTGGATCCTGATCAGACGCCGCGTTACGCGGCGTCTGATCAGGATCCAAACTGTTTGAAAACGCGCCTTTTGACGTCATTAAGAGTGAAAGGGTTAAAAATACAGCACAGTAATTTTAAGTATATTTTTTTCTAAACTTGTGGCAGAATTAAATTGATCTTGAGATATGGTCTTAGTATCTTAAAAAAGTCTCTTAATCTGCGCCTGAGCACGATGTGCGTTTCTTATTGTACTGAGTGTACATGTACATCGTATGGAACTTTCCGCTAGATGTCACTGTTTTCAACTGTCACCCGTCTTTAATACAATGAGGTAATGGGGGTAATGACTGGAGGCCAATAGTAAAGCACAAATCTCCCTGCTTCATTTTAAGCCTACAAAGGACAATCACCGGTCTTAAAACGCATATTGATGCCTTAACCAATTTACCGAGTGCAATGGTTATGAAAAATAACCAATGTGGACCGTGATCGGATAACGCGGCATGCCATCTCTGATCAGGGTCCACTATTTAACATAATATGATTTTAGTCGATTTACCTAAAACTAAAACTAGCAGACACCAAATGTTCAAAATAAAGTCAAGGCATTGAAAGGGTAAAGGGTCCTAAATCTTTATTTCGCAATGCTTTTTAACCCTTTCACTATAAATTACGCAAAAAGGCGTTTGCAATCAGTTTTGATCCTGATCAGACGCCGCTTTACGCAGCGTCTGATCAGGATCAAAACCGTCTGACATACGTTTTGAAATTTCTTCAGTCATATATACTTCCATAATTTTGACTTTAAAAGATAGTGCAGACCAAATATTGAAGCAAATAATGGCGGTGAAGGGGTAAAAACATCAAGATACATTTGATCATGAAAGGGTTAAATCATATAGTATATATAATATAACCTTATAATCAGTACCCGTCTGGCCAGGGCAAACTGTCCAACTTACATTTCCATATTAGGGAGTTTAGCCGCCATTCAAATTTTGAATAAACAGGCGATAAAGCAGGCAGCAACTTTGTGCAGGGCAACAGGGGCCCGTTTCATAAAACTTCGTGCGACAAATGTTGCCGTAAGTCAGGTTATAAAAGTCTCAATTATAATTTATTTCTCCATCTAATCCAGTCTTGTGACATCTCTTTGGAATAGTCTTGAAACGACGATTCAAACGAGATTAACAAGACAGAATTAGATAGAGAAATCAGAAAATAAATGGACTTTAAGTTTTGACTTACGACCGTTTGTCGTACGAAGTTTTATGAAACGGGCCGCAGTTATGCAGAAAGCTATTATTTGCAGTGCAAACAGTTTGGAGCCAGATCAGACGCCGGGTAACCCGGCGTCTGATCAGGCTCCAAACTGTTTGCCACCAAGATAAACATGAAATATCAGAATTGTCCAAAAGTTGTTCTTTTCTACGTTTTAGTGCTTTGCGTTTGCGTTTAAACGGGAAAGAATAACAGATTCTCCACTGTACCCTGCATTTAGCAGTCATGTCTTTATAAAGGGTTATTTAATTCTATCATTCTATGACTGGTGAACAAACAGAACGAATGTTTAGGGACCACATGTCTGCTCGGTTTTTAGTATTTTTTATGTAATTTTGAACGTTTCTTTCAGGTTCAACAGATAATCAAAATGATTCGTTTCAAAATGATCCATGCACGTGTTCAAATTCGTGCATTTCACTGGCCATCATGACGTCATGTAACTAGTCTAACACTCAGCTTCAATTATACGGTCTGCTAACAAAATATTCGCCTTAAAAGGTTTAGAATTCGAAATTTTAATTTCAAAACACATGTATGTTACTGAGTCAAACGGTTTGGATCGCGCTCTAAACTGTTTGGCAAAGTCAACTGTATATGGCGGAAAACGGATTTAAAGGCGTTTCTTTTAACCCTTTCGGCACCGAAGCCGCATAAAGACTTTGCAAACAATTTGGATCCAGATCAGACGCCGCGAAACGCTGATCAGGATCCAAACTGTTTTACACTCGTATCGATATTTCTTAAGTCATATTACATAGAACCTAACATTGAAACGATATAGCAAACGATATAAAATCAACAAACAAGCGGCGAAGGGGTAAAAACCTCACGATTAATTTGGAGCCGATAGAATTAATAAAAATATCAAAGACTTCCAATATTGTGTATCGTTTATAGACTAGTACTTGAAGAGGCCAAGCATCTACAGTGGAGAAAACGTTATTCTTTCCCAATAAACGCGTTAACGCAAAAACAACTATTTCCAGTACAAACAATTTGGCGCCAGATCAGACGCCACTAAGCCGGCGTCTGATCAGGCTCCAAACTGTTTGCCACTCAGCTAAATATCAATAGTCAGAAATATCAAAAAGTTATTTTCTACATTTAAGTGTATTGTGTTGCGTTTCTTTTTGCGTTTAAACGGGAAAGAATAACGTTTTCTCCACTGTATATTATGTCTCAGCAAGCGTGGGACGACGCATGAGTTTGTTGACCTTTCCAAATGTTATAACTCGGCACATGGTAGAACACATTTTCAATCAATTGCTACGACAATTACAGCGGAGAAAAAACCTTGCTTTCCCAATATATGCGCTTTTGCACACACAATTATATCTACTGATAAAACAGGTTGGTTGGTATAAAACGCCGAGTAAGTAAGACATCTGATAAAGCCCCAAACTGTTGGCAACTAAAGTATCTAAGTTTTCAAAACGATGCAATTTTCAACACTTCTTTTCAATGCGTTTCTTTTTCTGTTAAACTGGAAATAACGTCTTCGGCACTGTAGTGAATGTGTTTATTAGTTAACTACAAGTACAGTAAAGCCTCTCTATTACGACCACTAAAGTTCGTTAATTGTTGGGAGTTAAATGCAGGGGACTGCTTAAAGCAATATAACAGTGAAACAGAAAGCTCCTTTAGGAGCTTTCTGTTTCACTGTCATCTTGCTTTAAGCTGCCACCTGTTTTTTGTATAACCAATTTGCCTTCATTTTAAGTTAGTGGTCTGTATTTAATAAGTCTAAGACAAGTGGAGAAAGTAAAATTCAACTCCGCAAACCAAGTGCTGTGACAACTCGAGTCTAATCAGACGCCAAAACGTAGAGCAATGTTAAAACTCCAATAACACATTTGAATTAACTCCATTAAGTTTATGAAAACTATCCAGACACTTCAACAAAATAAATGAAGACTTACCGAAATGTGGGCAATGATTTTCTGCACCAGTATGTATGGCTGTTCCGCGCGCTATGTCCAAACTGTCTTTTCTCGGACAGCGAGTCTTTTAAATATTAGAAAAGTGCACGAGAACCACGTGTTTGTTGTGTATCTGTGTAGTCAATCAGAAGATAGCTATCTTTTTAACATTGCAATTATTGAAAAGATCCGCCCCAGGCGTTTGAGCAAATTAACGATTTTTTCATGTTTCTTACATGTAGAATGAAACGACGTAAATGTGAGGTGTACACTTTCACGAGCACAAGCCATGCTTCGAACCATACAGTGGAGAAAACGTTATTCTTTCCCAATAAACGCGTTAACGCTAGAACTATCATCTCCTTTGAAAACAGTTTGGAGCCAGATCAGACACCGGGTAACCCGGCGTCTGTTCAGGCTCAAAACTGTTTGACACCAATATAACATGAAGTATCAGAATTGTCCAAAAGTTGCAATTTTCTACGTTTTAGGGTGTTGCGTTTGCGTTTCGTTTCGTTTCAACGGGGAAAAAAATAACGTTTTCTCCTCTGTACCAACCATTTTACAGTAAACATGTATTAAGCCACCACTTCGTGTAGATGCATGTTTATCTTTAAAGGGACTCGCAACCGGATGGTGTACTTGTCAAAATAAAATAAAATACTCAAATAAAAGCAAATTTGTGGCATTATTTGGCTTCTGACATTAAAAAAATATGATCAGTCCAAAAAAAGTCTCAAGAATCGTCACCGAATCTTAGATTTTAAGATATTTTCCATCGTTTTTCTATAGCGTTAGCTAACGGTATAGTTGTTGTTGTTGCTTCTCTACACGGGCTCAGACATAAACTCGAGCCGAATTACGAAGTTGTATGCACTTTCGATCGCTACACATTGAAATACGTTAAATCGATCCGAGATAAACGGATAGTTCCGTGGTCCATTGGTCTAAGCGGTTTCCCCTATTTTGCCTTCTGTCCGCCAATGCCGGGCCCCGGGTTCGAATCCCACCAGAGACCAATATTTTTTTTTATTGAAATACATTTTTTTAAACAGAATTTCTTATCCTAAACTAATTCTTTACCATTTATATAAGCGTTTGACACATATTTACAAATTACTATTTTTAATGCACCATCTGGTTGCGAGTCGCTTTAAAGACAGGGGACCGCTTGATGCTGGGTTTACCTCATGAATAAGACTCATATGGGAGCCTTCTACATGGCAGTCTGCCATCTGTCACAAGTACTTTGTAGTGGTTGCTTAGCCCAGGTTTAACTGTATTAAAAATCACACTATATATGCAATCAATTTGGATCCTGATCAGACGCCGGATTACGCGGTGTCTGATCAGGATCCAATCTGTTTGACACTTATATTGATGTTTTTTTTCCAAATAGAATACCTATGTGTTTTAAGAATACAGGGCTTCCATAAATTGACTTGAAAAATCCTAAGATTTCCAAATTTGCATTTTTAAGTGCGATTTTACGAATAGTACCTTTACCCATAGCCTGTTTCTTGTTTTGGTGACATGCGACTACTTAAAGCAGGCTGTAAGTAAAGCAGAATGCGCCTTAAGGCGCATTCTGCTTTACTATCAGCCTGCTTTAAGCTACCGTGTACAGGAAAAAAATCCGAAGATTTAGGAAAAATCCGGAGAAATGGCAGCCCTGAGAATAAGAGCAGACGATGGTGATTAGACGACAATCAATTCTGTTTAATCCTTATCCTGCTGTGATATCGTCTGCTTTGAAATTGTCGTCCGCTAATTTTTTTTATATTTAATTTCATAATTTTCCTAAGCCAAGAAACATAAAATACCAGTGTCAAACAGTTTGACCCCAGGATCCAAACTGTTCGTCAAAAACAGCGAATTCGCGATCAATAGGCAAAGCGTTAAAATGGACAGATAGATATTCTTGTCCGAGTTATTTTTAGAACAGAACAGTTCATTATGGTAAATAGATAACAGGGTAAAATCGGATCTATATAGTCGCACACTTTCCAGCTTGAGACAAGCATGGTCCTCGTGCAGCACGAGCCAGTTGCGCTAATTTTACTGATATGTTATACATTCTTGATAAACGCGTTTATGCTAAAACTCATGTTCATTGCAAACAGGTTGGAGTCCTAAGATTCCATTTTTTATTTTTCAAGTGCGTCCACTTCATTAGGTTGAAAGAAAAGCAGATTGCGCCTTAAGGCGCATTCTGCTTTTCTTTCAGCCTGTTTTAAGGTACCATCAGCTAGGATAAAAAATCCGAAGATTTCGGAAAATCCGGAGAAATGGCATCCCTGCGAAAGCTTGTCAGTTTGCGTTTAAATTCCGCGTGTCCTACATGTACCTTATTGATACATGCATGAACAAATGGACAATAACAGTTGTATGTTCATGTAATTAAATTTAATTTGTCCATTTATGACGATTTTTGTGGGTTTTTTTTTTGGTTTTTTTAATTCAAGATTCAAACCCTTGATTAACCCATGAAGACTCTTCCACACAAACAGTTTAGACCCTGATGAGACACCGCGTTACGCCGCGTCTCAACGGGGTCTACACTGTTTGGTATTTCATAAGATATATTCTTCTCAGTGGGCAAAATCTGCAGTGCTTTTAGATCATCCTTTTAAACATGTAATGAAATCTTCCATCAAGCAAATAGAAGAGTTCATTGCTATATCCAGGCATACACGAGTTAGTCTCGTAAACACAGATAAGAGAAGAATTTATATAATTTTGTACCAAACTTGTTTTCTAATCCTTATACTTATATGTGAAAATGTATGTTTTGTCAGTCATGACTATCTATTTTGAAATAAAATACTGTTTAAACTAAACACATGTATTTATTTCCCAATTTTTCTGAACTGTCCGAGTAATTTTTTAGAACAGAATAGTTAATAATGGTAAATAGGTAAGCAAGGTTACATCGAAATTGTAATCGTACACTTTCCTACTTGAGATAAGTATGATCCTCGTGCAACACGAGACCCCTGCGCTAAGTTTACTGATATCTTATTCTTTCCCAATAAATGCATTTATATACTAAAACTATTATTTCCAAGAGGTTTTAGCCAGATCAGACGCCGGGTAACCCGGCGTCTGATCAGGCATCAACCTGTTTGCTACTTAGATTAAAATATAGTAAAAAATTCTAAAAGAAAATTTCCACAGTTTAGTGCAATTGCGTTTGCTTAAACGGGAAAGAATAATGTATCCTCTACTGTACATTATGCACAAAAATTACAGCTATCCGTATCTATAACTGGATGTAGAGAAAACTAATCCCTTTTAAAGTTTTAGAATGCTCCAATCTAAAACTAACTTGGACAGGTCAGAAGAAAACACTAATAACATGCAATACAATGATATTGTCATATATAGACCGATTTAATTGAACTTGCAGGATGGAGTTGCGATGTGGACCTTTACATTTAAACTAAGGGGGCAGCAGCACGCTCTTTTATTATTACAATTTACCATTGTCGTTTGCCGGTTTTTACAGGATATAAAGTGGACATTTGGACAGGAGGAAAACATGTATAATGAAGAATGACAAACAGCCTGAATCCAGATCAGACGCCGCGTTTCGCGGCGTCTAATCTGGATTTAAGCTGTTTGCAAATGTAAGACAGTATTAATGTCCCTCTCGTAACAACTCCCTCCGAAAACACAAGCAATATTTGTCTCCCATTGGGAGTTGTTGTAGAGAGGGAGCATTTTATATACCATTTTCACGTGGATATAGATGCACGCATACATTGTGTTTTCTCCAAGTTGAAAGTATCGGACAATACTGATATAATGCGGAACTACACGTACCACCCATAAAATCAAAAGTACATCAGTATATCTTTGCCAATGGCTAGCTCCGCCATGCCAGGTGAAAATATTGGCCGATAGCTGCATAGCATTGTATTGTCCAATTAAAGCAATCGAATAGCATAGATCCTGAAATAGGGAGCATTTCAAATACTTGGAGCCCTTACGTTTTAGTCGAACCCTATGCTATGACTACTCAGTAGAATCGTCTCTTTGTGAGGTACGTTTTTAACCCCTTCACTGCCTTACCCCGAGCACAATGGTTATTTGCAAACAGTTTTGATTCTGATCAGACGCCGCGTAACGCGGCGTATGATCAGAATCGAAACTGTTTGACACTCATGTAGTCAAAATACAAAAAAAAACTTTGAAAAATAAAAGCAGACGACAATTGTTTAAAATTAATGACGTCATGGCAGTGAAGGGGTTAATGAGTAGGCACATCATAGGGTTTAAGATGGACATAATTTAAAAAAAACAACATTTTGGCAATGTTAAGTTCAACGTGTTCTGAAATTCTGCTTCGCAGCTTCTTCTCACCCAGTGATCCGTTAACTTTTGCAACACCTAGTTGCGAATGTTCTTGTTCTCCTCATTTACTTCTCTCAACGTGAGTTTCAGCTTGGCTATGATAATAGTATGGTTATTTAACTCATGTCAGCTCTTCCAATTACCCTTACATCTTGCAATTGCCTTCCCTTGGAGATGATGGTGGTCAAACTGGTTATTTGTCTGACCATCTGGTGATTTCCAAGTCCATTTGTGAGTTTCTTTGTGAATTTCTTGTTTTTGTGAACAAGATTGTTTTCAATTCACAGTTCTGCTAGTCTCATTGTTATTTCGAATTCAAGGTCATTAATTGCGGTTTATAAGCGAGCAAAGTTCACAGATGCGGATCTTAGATTGGAAATGTATCTTGTATCACGCAGCAATGGAACCCCAACCTTATACTTTACCATTCAGTACGTCGTACTTTTCGTGTCAAAATTCATGTTATTTTAAAGAGCTATTCGCAGTACACTTCTCGAGTTATACGCAGTACAGTCATAAAAATATAAAGACCTATTCGCAGTTCACCATCACCTTTCTTCTTTAATCAATGTCAAAGCCATGTTTGCTCATACGCTGTATTAATCGCTTGCACAGACGTTACATATGTAATATGATATCAACAAATTCTTGAAAGTGTGTATAAGAAGATAAGCAATGTGATTGCGGGAACGTTTTTGTCTTACTCGTTGCTGTTTTTGTTGTACCAAATCGAGAATTATGCAATCAAAAAGGTATCCACGTATAGTTTTGGTAGGATTAGGAAGAGCCTACTAATTATTGTATCTTCCTATCAGTAAACTAAAAATAATACAATTCTAGATTCTTCCTCTTTACCACAAATATTGCATTTTATTAACATGCCCCTGTATCAATGGCCGTCTATTTATCGATTTGCTGATACCTCTTTCCGGAGTCGTTGCTATACGGGCGATTCTCAAGTTTTTGCATGCAGATGTTACAGGTTGTTGATTTCTTGTCGGCAGAACGAGTGAAATGCGATCGTACAGGCAAAGAAGTAGCCTGTGGCAGAGTTGCGTTTAAGTAAGAATTTGATCGTTATAGATCTACATCTTGTGTATAATAACAATCAAGCTTTCATGATCCCTTTAACTATAATGTTTGATCATTTTAATTAGTAGATACGTGATATTGGTCGTTTGCGAAAAGCGTCATATGGTCATATAAAAAATTAGGTCAAGGTCATACAGGTTGTAATACATGATTATCGGCTCCGTTTAAAAAATAATTTTCGACTGACAAAGTGTTCTTTCATAGCCAAATTTCATCTGAGATGGATAAGAATACTACATCTACATGTCGGCCTAGGAAGCAAAGCAAAATTTAAAGCAAGTGTTAAATAAACGACGAAAATCCAAACATAAGGCAAAGTATCCACTGGACAGCGATCAGACCAGTCAAACCGGGTCACAGACGGGTGGGGTGAGTTGCACAAATGTAAACAAACGCAAACTCTTTAATGAAAATGTGCTAATGTCCTCACCGATAAGTACACCGATGAATCTAACCCATAATATGACATTACTAGGGAAACCATACTCATCCCTTCGGAATGCAAATGGCCAAGAGCCAAAGCAGTTTTTTTTCAGACAGCATCATCAGCCGCTACGACCCCGCCCCATGGGCGATAGAGTTCATGGAAGACATTAAACAGTCAAAACAGTCAATTCCACAGATAAACAATATTGAATAAACAGTAGACAATATAAACATAAAAATAAACGCTTTACAGTCCTACCCACTACTGTATGTAAGAGCATGAGATTCATGCTCTGCTGTCAAGGCCTAACACTATGGAAATTTTGGCAAACTTACAGTAAAGTGTAGGACTGTTTAGAGACAATAATGAAATCCATGGAAAGCCGTAAAGTTGAGACAGAAAAGACATGTACTTTCATGAGTGCCACAACAGACATCCACACCTCTGAACTCGAGGAAGCAAAATCACAAATAAACAAACTCCAAAGCACATGCAAGAACCTCACCGAAAATTCAAAATCTTATGAAACAGAAAAACAACCGAAAACAAAAATCACAGATCTAGAATCTAGATCGATGAGAGACAATTTGCTCTTTTACGGAATTTCAGAATCTACTGGAGAAGACTGCGAAAACAAAATAAAGGTAATAATCGAAGAAAACCTTGGTTATACTGATGATATAGAGTTTAAAAGTGTGCACCGTATATTATAAAGTTGCATATCACATGCTTTGATAGACCTGTTGGATATGATGTATAAATGATGGAATATGTAACGAGATACTTAAAGCCGCATTGTGTTTTTGAGACACCTGCATAACACGGTTGTTTGGGGTCCCATTTGAACTACGTGGGACGTGATTCTTTCACAAAAACCGGTTTTATCTAAGAAATTCGCTTTTTAAATTTTATTCATAATATTTTGTGCTGCACAAATTAAAAAGCCTCCCTTGTGAATGGAAAGAAGGACAACTCTGTAAATACAGGGCTCCAGATAACGAAAGTATTTCGAAAACTAAAATCGTTATTTCTGCTTTTAAACCCAATGTTGTCATACTTATTAAAATTGTCTCGAAGAGACGGTTTAATCAGTAGTAACACCATAGCACGCGGTGCTGAAATGAGTGAGAAAATGTTAGATTAGTTCAGATTACTCTCGCTTACATCTATAGCTGGAGCACTGGAAATGACCCTGTTAACCCTTATTCTGCTGCAAAGACGTCTGCTTTCACATTGTCGTCTGCAAAATGTGTTCAGTTTAGATAAGTAAACAAACCTTAAGACGAGTGTCAAACAGTTTGGATCCAGATGAGACGCCGCGTTACGCGGCGTCTTTTTAGATTCAAATAGTTTGTAAATTCCGTAAAGTTACACCAGTAGGCACATGGTTAAACACTATGAGACCAATAACAACGTGTACATAATTATTCACTGGGTGTAAACGATTAAAACAAACTACGGAGAATATATACCTTGAGCTTGCTGAAAATGACTGTTTCAGCCTTGTCCGCTCTCTAACTCAAACACTTCGTTTTGGATCTTCACCAAACTTGCTACAAATGTTTATCAGTATCGAATCTAGGTCAGGTTCAATAACTAGCAAACTCACATAAGGTATGTCTGAGTCATTGCCCTTGAATAATTAAAAAATGAAATTTTTAGTCATTCAAGGGCAATAACTCCAACATGCCATGTGCGATTTTGGTAGTTAAGATGACTGACCTAGATTTTATATTAATAAACATTTTCAACAAGTTTTGTGAATATCTGATATAAACTGTATGTGTTAGAAACTAAAAATGCTGAAACATTCATTTTTAATACTTAAAGGGCCCAAACTCAGACATGCCACATGCGATTTTTGTAATAATCAAACTAGACCTAAATCTTATATAATTAAATATTTTCAGCAAGTTTAGTAAATATCCGATTAAAACTGTGTGTGTTAGGGTACAAAAATGACTGAAACAGTCATTTTGTATTAATAAAAAGGCATTAACTCAAATATACCTTATGCGATTTTAGTAGTAATCAAACTAAATCTTGATTTTATATCAATGAACATTTTCAGCAAGTTTGGTGAAGATCCAATAAACGTATTTGTGTTAGAGAGCAAAACTTGCTGAAAACAGTCATTTTTTAATACATAAAGGGCAAAAACTCAGATATGCCACATGCGATTTTAGTAATAATCAAACTATACCTAAATTTTATATGAATAAATATTTTCAGCATGTTTGGTGAATATCCGATAAAAGCTGTTCGTTTTAGAGTGCAAAAATGACTGAAAAAGTCGTTTTTTATTAATTAACAGGCAATAACTCAAAAATACCTTATGCGATTTTAGTAGTAATCGAACTAAACCTTGATTTTATATCAATGAACATTTTCAGCAAGTTTGTGAAAGATCGGATAAAAATTAGTTGAGTTAGAGAGCGGACAAAAAATAAAAAAGATAAACTAATTTACATTTCCGTAATATATATATCGTTATTGTCCGATACTTTCTACATGGAGAAACATAATTTATGCATGCATCCATATCAACATGAAGAGGGTATGTACAGTGTTACCTCTCTACAAAACACTCAATGGAAGACAAATATTGCGTGAAATGTTCGGAGGGAGATGTTATAGGGAGGGAAAATTAAGACTTTGCAAAGATTTGCAAACAGCTTGAATCCAGATCAGACGCCGCGTCTGATCTAGATTCAAGCTGTTTGTCACTCGTCATTATATTCCTTCTGTCAAAATGTCCTATAAGAAACAAACGACAGACGACAACGGTAAATTCTGAGAATAAAACGAACGTGTTGCCGCCCCTAAAGTTGAAATGCAATGGTCCTCATCGAATTCCGCCCTGCCAGGTCAATAAAATCGGCCTATACATAACTTGGCGTGAGTGTATATCATGATATGACGGAGTGTCACGTTCCTATTTCAAATGTGTATGGTCTTTGTACAACAAAATGCTTTTATTGTCAGCTTCTTCTGACTTGTCAGAGTTATTTTTAGAACAGAATAGTTAAAAATGGTAAACAGGTAAGCAAGGTAACATCGAATATATAATCGTACACTTTCCTACTTGAGATAAGTATGATCCTCGAACAGCACGAGACCGCTGCGCTAACCTTACTGGTATTTTATTCTTTCTTAATAAACGCATTTATATACAAAACTATTATTTCCATTGCAAACGGGTTGGAACCAGATCAGACGCCGGATAACCTGATTATAAATCAAGTTAAAATTTCTAAAAGTAAATTTCCACAGTTTAGTTCATTGCGTTTGCCTTTAAACGGGAAAGATAAAATGTATCCTCTACTGTAGATCTACATTACCCACAACAATTACAGCTACCTGTATCTCTAACTGGCTATAGAAAAAATGCATCCCTTTTAAAGTTTTAGAATGTTCCAATCTAAAAATAAATTGGACAGGTCAGAAGAAAACACTAATTAGTGTCACTAAAAAATTATTCGGGTATTTGTCAATTACTGTGAAACAGTTAGTGTTTGTGCGTTGGTGTTTTTATTGTTTTTTATCTTAAATTTTAGATCAATCTGGGAATTCGTCATTCAACTACAGTACTCACTCCTTACAACGACTCTCTCCTTTAAACGATGGGTGCCGCTGTTACACAAACAAGACAGTTATGTCTAACACTTTCACTGTTGCAACACCTTCTACTTAAAAGTGTCTACTGTTTATCTCAAACTTACAAATTGGAAATTTTGATAGAAGAAACGTAATGAAGAGGGGCAAACAGATTGAATCCGCGTAACGCGGCGTCCGATCTTGATTCAAGCTGTTTGAAAATGGAAAGTTATTTCCCTCCTTATAGAAACTCCCTCCGAACAACGTAAACTATCTTTGTCTCCCATTAGGGATCTTTGTAGAAAGGGAGCGCTTAGAAACAAGATCAGTTGTGATATCAAATAGATGATTAGTTTGTTGTCTCTGCAACATTATGGATAAACCCCTTCGTTGATATGACGTCATCGATTTTAATTTTTTTTAATCAATCGTCGTCTGCGTTTATTCCTCAAATATAAAATTATGGTATTTTGACTTTAACCCTTTACCTGATAGCCTATTTCTAGTACTTAAGATAGGTGACTACTTAAAGCAGGTTGAAAGTAAAGCAGAATGCGCCTTAGGGCGTATCCTGCTTTACTTTTAGCCTGCTTTAAGCTATCATGTGCTATAATATAGAGAATATTCCCCATAATACATATTTATTACTTATTAAATTGGAACTACTTTCTTCAGCGGATGAATAAATTATATCCGCTAAAAGGCACTTCTATTGGGGAAAGGGTTAAATGAGTGTCAAACACTTTTAATACTGATCAGACGCCGCATTGCGCTGCCTCTGACTTGGAACCAAGCTGTTTGCGAACGTTAACCCTTTCACTCTTAACCCTTATCCTGCGGTGATGCCGTCTGCTTCGAAATAGTCGTCTGCAAAACTTGTTAAATTTAGGTGTATACATTTTATAAGTAAAGAAATTTAAAGACGAGTGTCAAACAGTTTGGATCCAGATCAGACGCCGCGTTACGCGGCGTCTGATCTGGATCTAAAATGCTTGCAAAAATCAATAAAGTCGCGACCAGCAGGCAAAGGGTTAATGCATCTTTAAGAGCGTTTGCAAACCGTTTGGGTCTGATCAGGACCAAAACTGTTTTGACACTCTTGTCGATATTTATTAAGTTATTCAACCTGAAATCTTACTTAGAAAAGTGTCTTGCAGACAACATTTCTGAAGCAGACGACAATAAAGCGATGAAAGGGTAAAAATCTCCCGAATAATTTAATATTCAAACACATAAAAACACAAACACAAACACATAGCAGCGAAAGGTATAACATTAATAAGGAAAATGGTATGGGGTTGTATGTCTTAAGATCAACTTCAAACCTAGAATAAGCTGTTTTGTCGTCAAATATAATAGGATACTTTAGTAAAACTGAATAGTGTGGTGAATCGATAAAGTCTGAAATATTAATGCTTGAATCACAGTCATGCGTGACTATATTGACAATTGCAAACATTTTGTGTCCAAAAGACCCTAAGTATTTGGGACAGACATGAATAAGCAAACAGTGTAAACCCTGGTCAGACGGCTAACAAGAGAACCGTTTGATCAGGATATACACAGTTTGCCATTCTGTTTGCACATTTTGCATTAGCAACTATTTGGAGTAAAATCACTGGATTGCGTCCCTTAAAGACCTAGTAAAGAAGCCCCTACCCTTGGTTTATATGCCGTATATCTTTAAAGTCATCACTCCGAGTGTCGATGTAGGTAGGTTTTACTGTGCCGTTGACAAATTTTTCATTCCACATGTTTACTTATAAATGTAAATATCATGTATCACCAATCTTTTCAAGTATCATGAACTCATGACTTTTATCGATTATATAGCATAAACTACACAATAGTTGTGATAATTTATTGGTAGTGTATGTTGTACAGTCGCTAAATAAATAAATTAATAAATAATAATAATAATAATAAAAAGATACCATATTCACTGTAAAAAGGAACACTTCCGTCAGTATGCCAGTGACCTGATTTGTCTTGTGTTTTGTTTCGACAAGACCTGCCATGCTCACTATCGCTGATATTTACTCTTCATCTCTCATATCAAGTGATAACGATGTTTCTTGTGTTTCGTTTTGTCAAGTGATGTCTTTTCTAACTTGTGTGTATATGAGAGAGAGAGGGGGGGAGTGTTCACTTACTGTTATATAAATACAATCGTTTTATTTACAGTCGGGCCGGGGCGGGGGCTTAGTATTCGGGTGGGGCATGGACATCCTTTGAGCTTGTGGCTGCCTGCACAGGTCTGACGTGAAGCAGAAGGCCATTGGGCTTTCTACTTCGCTTCATTCCGGTGGGGGCTTTTGTCTATATCTGGAATGGCTCATCGTCTCGTATCTGTGTTGTCGCCGTCTAATGCAGGTCTGACTGTAAATAATAACTCCTCTAAAAGCTTTATACCCGTATAAAACTTCAGTTTGCTTAATTCAACAGCCATGCACTCCTACTCTATTCCAGATGTATGTGTGCATGTGATCTATATAAAAATGCGTTTGTTGTAATTTGTACTGTTTATATTGTATATGTGTATTTGTCATTGTGTCTGTTTACCAATGTATGTACTATGTAGCTCTCCATTATTGGAGGTATTAAAAGATATATACTATACGATCATATACTTTTATTCCACGGCCATTGTTGTTCAACAGTCACTCTTTGTAGAAGCATGGATACCTTTGGTGATTGCTTGATACAGACAAAAGTAAAGTTGCAAGCTTAGGGGCCTTCATGTTCTAGCAGGGCTGCCATTTCTGCCGGAGTTGTCCTAAGTATTCGGATTTTTATTCTAGCAGATCGTAGCTTAAAACAGACTGAAAGTAAAGCAGAATGCGCATTAAGACGCGTTCTGCTTTACTTTCAACCTGTTTTAAGCAGACATGGTCATCAAAACAAGAAACAGACTATGGGGTAAAGGTACGATTAGTAAAATTGCCCCTGAAAATATTGAAAAAATAGGGGGTTTATGATCAACTTGTGGAAGCCCTGGTTCTAGTGGTATACTCTCTGTGACTTACAGCACTTAGCTCCTCATCGCTGTCAGTTCGAATCTCGGTTTGGGCATTCGGATTTTTCATTGGGGTAAGCCTTCCAGCTGGCTTGCGCAAAGTCGGTGGTTCTACCCAGTTGTCGATTTCTGCATGAAACGGTGCATAAAAGTGCTTCTTGTTTCCTCCACCCGACCTGTAATTAGCTGGACGTTGAGATATGACTGAAATACTGTTGAAGCGACGTTAAATCCAGTTTTCTGCATGAAACAGTGCATAAAAGTGCTTCTTGTTTCATCCACCCGACCTGTAATTAGCTGGACGTTGAGATATGACTGAAATACTGTTGAAGCGACGTTAAATCCAAAATTCAAAAAAGGCAGAAAGCTGTAGGAGTGTTCAACTATACTGTCCTTCTACACTAAGCTGTCGTCTTGAATACTATAAAGTCATCTAATTTCGAGTGAGTTCTGAACCCATTCCTCCCTGAAACCTCAAATGGACAATTCTAGTTTTCAATTTAGTCTAGTCTATTTTTGACTTTGGAGGGTTGATTTTTACAATATACATGTATATCAAAATGACAAACAGTGTAGGGAGCTGTTTAAGTAGCCCTCTGATCAGGGTATACACTATTTGCATAGGACAAGTGTACTCCTTATATGTACACTGCTTGCAATTGACGCATATATGCTGACGAGGGTTCAAAGAGTTAACCCATTCACCCCTGGAAAATTAAATGAAATACTTATATCTCCAATAAAACATAGCGTAATTTTGACCGTTTATGGGTGTTTTAAAATATTATTGCTAAATGACAAACAGTGCAGACTCTGATAAGAGTACTCCTTTAGGAACCCTCTTATCAGAATATACAGTGTTTGCATAGGACAAGTGTACTTTTAACAAGTACACTGTCTGTAAATGAAGAGTAAACTCGTGGCTATGATTGAATTGGTTCACACAATTTTGACTGGCATATGCCTTTATATGTCAACTGTTTGTATTCGTATCAAATAACGTACAAAATTAGTGATATTAATTATTCCTGAGATACTATCAATTTTGCTTGGAGGCGTTATAATACACGTGAATCTCAATATTCCCAACTCGCTTAACTCATTTTCCCCTGAAATTTCCAATGGACAATTCCAGTTTGCAATAAAGGTTGGTATGTTTTAGACTATTTAGGGTTGGGGTTTTTTTGTAATAAATTTCCAAATGACAAACAGAGAAGTCCCTGATCAGAGGGCTCCTGCAGGAGCCCATCTGATCAGGGACTTCACTGTTTGCACAGGACAAGGGTACTCTTCACAGGTACATATTTGGTAAAGAACGCATATATGCGTCACTAGGGTTCAATGAGTTAAGTGGAACTTACCTGTATTTCTTCAATTAATTTTCGACGACTGGATATCGCTTTAGTCGAACACACTCTTATTTCAAAGTTAAAACGTGGAATAACCACGTTTTAACTTTGAAGTATGAGTATGTTCGACTTAAGCGATTTCGAATTATTGAGGTTAAACTGTCTATATCGATTCTCTAGATGTCTGTCAGCTGATGTTATTGTCATCACGTGATAATCATGGTATTTTGTGCAATACTATTGTGGCAAGTCTTCGAAGTTGAGCCTCAGTAATAACCCATTCACCGCCAAAGGACAAGGTTCACCAAGGGTCAAAATTGACCCTATACATCGTGAGTTTCTACCCTTTTATAGCCATATTGTTCTCTGGTTCAAACGTGTTGTCTGCAATATCGTTTGAACGTTAGATTTAATGAAGTATCACTTACGAAGGTTTAATACGAGTATCAAACATGTTGGGTCTTTGATCAGGATCTAAACCGTTTGTAAAGTCGACTATGAAAGGGTCAACACATTATCCCATGAAGCTTCAAATGGACAATTCCAGTTTCCAATTTAGTTTAGTCCATTTCCAGGGCTGTCGTAAGTTATTATTATTATTACTATTATACCAGATTTATATAGCGCTATTTTCACATAGGAGTTGGGTTAATAACTGACCAGGGCATTAGCTGCTTGTTAGGGCTTCTATTGTTATGAGATAGGATAGAAATATGGATATTTGATACCTGCATGTTGTTTTAACCAATTTATACCCAGTGGATTCTTCCATTTTTATATATTGGATTAGCCCATTTTTATCAAAGGGATGCCTGGTCAAAAGTTTCATTGTGTTTTATATTGAAATTCCTATCAGCAAACAGTGTAGACTCTGACCAGACGCCGCATTATGCGGCGTCTGATCAAAGTCTACGGTGTTTACCTATGTCCCATATATGGGATCGTGGGCACAAATGGGTTAACTCTATACTCCATAGATATATATCATAACAAATGTTTTCTGTCCTCTAGCAGATGGTATCTTGGAGCGGGCTTAAAGTAAAACATAATGCACATTTAAGCTCGTTATGCTTTACTTTCAACCTGTTTTAAATGGTCACCTTTCTTCAATACTAGAAATATACCATTGATTAAAGGGTTTAAAGTATCTTTGTTATGTTCCTTCTCTTTTGATATGCAATTTCACTGATCTACATGTATATTTTTGCTATTTGTTAAAACGTCGTTTTATTTGGGCTTTATATTGCCTCTGCCTATTGAAAGTTCATGTATAAATAACAAATCTTGAATTCTCAGAATGATACTTATACATTATTATTTTCAGCTTGATCTTTAAAATTATTTTAAAACAGAGTAGTCCCTGTGTAGTACTCCTACAGGAACTGTCTTTTCTGGGTCCACTCTGTTTGCAAAGGTTTGAAGAATATCGATTTGTAATTGTGTTCCCTTCTTACATGATTCGTGTTGTATATATGCTAATTTTGTTTGTGGACCATATTGAATTTTTTTGTTTGTTTGATACCAACTATGTAATTCACATGAAATAAAGTCGTTATCATCATTAATGAGATTAGCCCAAATAATCTTCCTCAAATCATATCTCATCATAACCAACTCGCCTAATTACTATATGAATGATCTATGCTGGGTCGCAGTGTCGTAAAACTCATCTTCCATCCCAACTATTTGACTCTCGTCTTAACCCATTACCCCATAGCCTGTTTTCCAGTTTTAAAAACAAGGTACTAGTTAAAGCAGGTTGAAAGTAAAGCAGAATGTGCCTTAAGGCACATTTTGCTTTACTTTCAGCCTACATTAAGCTATTATCTGCTAGGATATAGAAAATATTTCTTATGGTACATGTTCATCACTTTATAATTTAATATTGTTTGTGTGTATTACATTTGGTTAGCTGTGATTGGCTGTAATTTTTGTTTCATAACTCCATGAAAAAAATAAAAGTCAGGCCACGCCATGTCAGGACTACTTTCTATTAGTCCGACTACTCTCCACAAGCGCTGCATGAAGCAGGACGCCAAATGACGTCACTGACGTCGGCGTTACTACAAAACAACGTCGCGTTTTGGCGGAAAATGTATATGGCGGAGGGACTACAACCGACGTTTTAAAAGCGTTAAAAACGAACATTCGCGTCAGATTCTCTATTTTACTACTTTCTTAAATTCAGTAGTGATATTAAATTATAAGGAATAATTCGGAATATTTATTGTATTCATGGAGGTATGAAAAAAAAACCTGGTCACACTTTTGTATGAAACCGCTTCGCGGTTTCATACAGTGTGACCAGGTTTTTTTTCCATACCTCCATGAATACAATAAATATTCGAATTATTCCTTAAATAAAAAAGGAACTATCTTCTATAGTGGAAGAATAATTTAAATGCGTAAAAGGCGTATTTATGGGGTAATGGGTTAAGGATTCTTCAGGTAAAATTGCACAACTCTTAGTTTGACCTAGTTTTTCAGACGACAATTTCAAAGCAGACCATATAACGGCAGACGGACGGACTTTATTCTGTCATTATTGTTTAACTCTTTTTTTCAAATATAGTTTTAAATGTACATATATTTCTGGCTGAAAAACATGACAAGAGTAACTCGGATCGGATCTTGATTAGATACCGAGTTACTTGGCGTCTGATCTGGACCTAGACTGTTAACAAATGCTTTTTTTTTTTTCAGAAAAAAAAAAGATTAAACTGAAAAAAGAAATTGTTTATATATTTTTCTTGAACGCAAGTGTCTCTCTACGTATTATTCGTGTGTCGCCTTGAAGTGATGACCTCATAGTGCTATCTAACGTTACATTGGCTAATTAATTCTGTTATGTCGAAAATGATGATTATCTAGATCATATCTTAATAAATTACCCTGGGGCTTTCATTTGCGTATTTTATTACATCGGTGTGTTATTGGTGTGAATGTTTTATCTTTGCAATAAAGACAATAATGTA
Organism: Gari tellinella; assembly: GCA_922989275.2. Taxonomy (NCBI): domain Eukaryota; kingdom Metazoa; phylum Mollusca; class Bivalvia; order Cardiida; family Psammobiidae; genus Gari; species Gari tellinella. The sequence goes on from OV277866.1 coordinate 68,865,583, forward strand.
TTAACTCATTCAACAACATTTACAAACAGTCTAATTGCGTAAAATAAACTTGTCCTATGCAAACAGTGTAAACTCTGATGAGACAGTTTCTTAACACTTTTCACCATAGCCTGTTTCTGATTTTGAAGACATATTATCACCAATTAAAGCTGGTTAAAATAATACAACAGAGGGCGCATTCTGCTTTACTTTCAACAGAACAGAACATAACAGAACATAATTTTATTCAGAATTGTACAAAGTACATCATCTTAGTCACATTTAAATATACACAAACATATAACATCACGTGGCAATACGAGGATGAATACATCAGTTAGTTTTCATTGTAAGAATGTCTTAATCTAAGAGCATCTCTTATAACTAAATTATTCAAAACATGCTTATTTGTTGATTTCATCAATTCAATTAATTTGAACATTGAATGTCTTTAAAAAAAAGTATTTCAACCTACTTTAAGCTTCTATCTGCTAGGATATAGACAACATTACTTTTGGTACATGTTTATGCGGGTATAGATTTGAACTATTCTATTTAGTTGAGGAATGAATTAAATGCGCTAAAAGGCGCTTCTATCAAGGGAATTTAAGGCGCCCTCTGATCAGGTTCTGCATTTGTAAATGTAAAATAACCCCTGAATACTCAAACTTGTGCTTATCTTTATTGGAGACAAGAAGTTTCTATTTGATGTTTTAAAGTAAGATGAGCACGCGACCATAAACTGGAAAAGTATAGAGCTTTCTGAAGACAAGCGACTGCTTACATGTAACTCATTCACCCCTGAAACTTTTCATGGACAATTCCAATATCAAGATAAGTCTAGTCCATTTTTGACTATTTAGGAATGATTTTAATTATATATTTCAAAATTATAAACAGTGTAGACCCTGATCAGAGGGCTCCTGCAACAAAATTGAAGCAGATGACAATAAAACGGTGAAGGAGTAAAACAAAAACATCGGCTGTAAAAGGGTCACACTGTTTGCAAAGTCGAGTTCAGTCGCCTACGGCAGTGAGATGGTTAAATGTTTGTCCTTTTAAGGACACAGAATAGAACACATCGATACGAGTAATAACTGTTATTGAACGTTTATGAGGCTGCTCTTAAACACATACACCCTTGACAATCAAATGGACATTTCCATTTTTATTAATTCAGTCTAGTCCCACATGCATCTACAGGGCTGCCATTTATCCAGATATTTCCGAAATCTTGAATTTTTATCATAGCTTAAAGGAGGCTGAAAGTAAAGCAGAATGCGCCTTAAGGCGCATTCTGCTTTACTTTCAACCTGCTTTAAGTAATTACGCTTGGAAATAGAAAATTTGGAAATCTTAAGATGTTTATGATCAAGCTATGGCAGTCCTGCATCTACAGCATTTTATGTAGCTGTATTATATTATATGGTGTCTGGCAGTGTAGACCTAACTCGGATACAGAGCCTGGGATGGCAACAGTTTATTGGTCTGTATAATTTTGCAATGCAATAAGAAAGGTCTTCTCATGGCATGGCTCATATGTAAGTGGCGAAGACGTTATTCTTTACCCTCTAATCGAAAATAAAGAAACATGACAGCTTGTTGAGTTGAGTTGAGTTGAGTTGAGTTTTTCTAAGGAGTATTTACGTCCAGCCAAAACAATGTATTGATGCATCATCATATTCCTTACAGAACAGAACAACTTTTATTTCTGACTTGTACATGTGTACATCGTCACACAAAACATAATATACATATTTTTACAGTCACGCTACAGTATTTGTACAACCCTCTGTAACAAAGAAACCTAGTATAACAATACTCCCAGCCAACCTTTTTACAATACATGTAGATGTACATTGTCTCAGAACTATAACACAGACGCGCGACCAACCGGTTTCAAAGAGATCAGGGACAATCAAAAGAAACATGAGATTTACGTCCAACCAAAACAATGTATTTATGCATCATCCTGTTACTTGCAGTTATGATCAACATCGGTATAGTACTGTCATTTAAAATAACAGCTATTCTGAAAATGTTGACTCGTTATTCAGATATCAGTGGCAAACAGCTTGCAGCTTGTTCCCGGCGTGTGAACAGGCTGCAAGCTCTATGCAAAAGACGTGATATTTTAAGCACACACGCATTTATTGGGAAAGAATAATGCGTTCCCCACTGTAAGTGTAAAAAGGTACTAAAACAAAACGAGCAATTAAACATTACGTATATAGCTTTATTTCCTCCGGATTGAAGATACAATGTAACAAAAAACATAGATATGTATATACAGCATGTGGCAAACAAAAATCAATAAAGATACAGTCGAACTTCGATATCTCGAACTCGCTTAACTCGAACTATCCGATAGTTCGACACATGAACTGAATTCGTTCATGCATGGTTAGGTCGAACATACCCATATTTCAAAGTTAAAACGTGGCTAAGCCACGTTTTAACTTTCAAATATTGGTATGTTAGATTTAACTGAGTTCGAGACTATTGGTATATATTGAAATATTGGTATGTTCGATTTAACTGAGTTCGAGATATCGAAGTTCGACTGTACATAACATAACATAATCTTTATTTGGCATTAAAAAGTAAAATGGGATTATCATAGACAGTACAGATGTTATACATTCAAATGGTAGGTCATGTAAGTTTTAATGATAATCATTTACAGAGAAGGTTAAATGTTAACATAGAAATACAAGTGTGAGATAGAAGAGTACTGATTAGGATAAAAACTGTTCCTATTATTATTAACATATATAATTTTGTTGTGGTGCATTTCTTAATTTAAATGCATTATACAAGTATTTAGCCAGGTTAACTAGTTGTTTGATACTTTTACTGTTGAGTAGACTTTCTAGCTAGTTGATTGTCGGCCAACGACAAAAATATGGTTTCAAAACTTTCTTCTGAGTGAATAATAATTTGTACAAATAAGTAAAAAATGATATTCGTCTTCTAAGACCCCATATACATGAAAATACATGTAAAATGAAGTAGGTGACAATTTAGTATAGTTGAAGTAGGTGTCATTTAAGTAGTATCAAGAGAGCATAATACAAGCACAATGAACATTTTTAAATAGAGCACATATACTTCATTTTATGATAAAGTTTCATATGTTGAGATCAGTGTAATAAAACTAAAATAGCGGTATTGATTAAGTGGGGTTGTAGTTATTCAGTTCAACTTACGAACCAAGTATGAAAAAATTTGAATCTGACTCCAGCATAGATACAACATGGAATGTACAAGGAGAATTGCATACGTGCATATAAAAATATAATATATAACGCGTCATACTTTTGTTACATTATGGGAATTATGCAACTTGGACATACAGCGCTCCCTCTCTACAACGGCACCCAGTGGGAGACACAGATTGTGTGCGTTGTTCGGAGGGAGTCATTATAGAGAGGGAAATTGGTTTACATTTGCAAACAGCTTGAATCCAGAGCAGACGCCGCGTAACGCGGCGTCTGATCAGGATTCAAGCTGTTTGACACTCGTCATTAAGGGTTTTTCTGTCAAAATGACCAATATATAACTTTGAGATAAACAGCAGACGACGTTTTTAAACAGATGACATTGTAGTCGTGAATAGGCTGGAGATAATTGTCCTGGGTAGGAAACTTCGGCAATGATCTCTGTAAGGAGGGAGTCGTTGTTGGGAGGACCGTTGTAGAGTGGGAGCATTGTACTACGATCAATCTTGTCTGGAGCGACCGTACAGAAGACAATCCGTGGGTAGTTTTAAATACAGCTCGATGCCCAATGTAGGACCAAACCAATCCAAATGAAACATCATGTAAAAGCTTTCTGGACTGTTATACAGTGATCCCTCCCTACAACGACCCTCTCAACAACGAATCCCTCCTTACAACGACCCTTGCCTCAGTTCCCTAGACAGGACACTTATGTGTCACGCCTTTACTGCTACAATATTGTCATCTTAAACATGTCGTCTGCTATTTTTTCTCAAAGTTAGCACTTGCTATATTGGAGATTTCTTTAAAACTTAATTACGAGGGACAAACAGCTACAGATCAGACGCCGCGTTAAAAAAGTTTGATTACAGGCTCCAGATTTTACAAACACACATTTAACTCATTTTAGTAACCATATTTGAATATATATTTCCAGAAGAAGTATGTATGCGAATACTTGTTATATATATAAACTGTTTGCTGAAGTGTTATGAGCTGACAAAATCTTAAGTTTTGAGCACAGAGTTCGTTTTAAGTTTTATATCCTCGGGGACACAATTAGAAAACTTTATTCTCCTAGATGCAGCTATGGGGCAGTCGAGTATTAGATGATCTGCCAAGTTATAACCATTACAACTAATACTGCCCTTGTAAAAATGATCTTCATATCGAACCAAATATGCTATCAACTGTGCGAGTGTAAAAAAGTAATAAAAACAAAACGAGCAATTATAATTAACGTACTGTCCATCTATCTGATGAGTTGGAATGAGCGCTCTACTACTCTCGAGTAGAGTGTCATATATTGACCGACATTGGCCCAATAGCATTAGCGGTATTTATTAGGGTTGATTTTAACAATATATTTCAAAATGACAAAAAGTGTAGACCCTGATCAGAGGGCTCCTTAAGGAGCCCTCTGATCAGGGTTAACACTGTTTGCATGGGACAAGTGTAATCATCACAGGTACACTGTTTATATATGACGACTGTACTCTTCTCTATAGGGTTGAATGTGTTAGGGTATCCATTGCCAAGCATGCTAGGTAACTTACTATTGTAGATTGGATGTTGGTGTCAAACAATGCAGACTCAGACCAGACGCCGCGTCTCTAGATAACGCGCGGTCTGGTCTGTGTCTACACTGTTTACAATAAGTCCGGTTCGGTCATGGCACGCTGGTATATATACAGTGCTCCGTCCCAACAACGACCCTCTCAATAATGACTCCCTCCTTACAACGACCATTGTCTCATTTTCCTAAACAATTATGTCTAACCCTTTTATTGCTGCGATATCGTCTGCTTAAAATTGTCGTCCGCTGATTTTGTCGAAGTTACATAATGGACATTTGACAGAAAAAACCACTAAATGACGAGTGACAAAGAGCTTGAATCCAGATCAGACGCCGCGTCACGTGGCGTCTGATCTGGATTCAAGCTGTTTGCAAATGTAAGCCAATTATCTCCTCATAACGACTCCTTCCGAACAACGCACATAATATTTGTCTCCAATGGGGTGTCGTTGTAGAGAGGGAGCGTTGTACATGTACATTTCATACATGTATTAAATAGTCTGTTATCATGATGTAACCCCCGGTCACCAACATAACGAGAAAATAATACGTGTATTAGCGAGAGAATCTATGCACTATATCGGAATACAATAACATCAACAAAGCTACAAACTACATGTACTACGTACGTTTTAAATGATAAACATCACCACTGGCAGCTGGCTAGCTGGCGTTTATCTGTATATCATTATGATAAGTCTACCTTAACTCTTTCCTCCCTGAAACGTTAAATGGACAATTCCAGTTTCCATTTTAGTCTAGTCCATTTCTGACCTTTAAGGGTTGTTTTTGTCAATGTTTGGTATTATGACAAACAGTGAATACCCTGATCAGAGGGCTCCTTTCGGAGCCCTCTGATCTGGGTCTTCACTGCTTGCACGGGACAAGTGTACTATTCACATGTACACTGTTTGAAAATGAGGCCTATATGGGGGACTAGGGTTCAAAGGGTTAACACATGGCCCTAGTGACGAGTGTGCTCGTCCTTTACAAACAGTGTACCTCAAAGGAATACTAAAGTTTGGCCTTTTATGTAAACAGTGAAGACTCGAACGTGAAGGAGCCGTCTGCTCAGGGTGTAAAGCCGTTGGCCATAAATAAGTTCCCACCCTGGAAATCTATCATAAGTTTTTGATGTATTTGAGCTGTTTAAGATAAACAGGAACCTGTCGAATTAATTTCCGATCAGACTGATCAAGGGCTGCCATAAGTTGATATTGAAAGTTCTTAAGATTTCCAATTTTTCTATTTTCCAAGCCCTAAGGCGCATTCTGCTTTACTTTCAGTCTGCTTTAAGCTAGATCTACCACCTGTTAGGATAAAAAAAAAATCCGGAGAAATGGCAGTCCTGTCCCACGTATGCCACTTTACTAAACGGTCTTTAGAATCTATTCTTGAAACTGTCATGGCCCATTTCGTCTGTACGATGTCATGGTTGAATCTCTTCACAGAATTTTCTTAAAATACGAAATTATTTATGAATCGGTCATGGGTATATGGCCCCGTCACTGCCATGGCGTCATAGATTTTAAAGAATAGTGTCGTCTGCTTTTTATTTCTCAAATTTAAATAAACTCAGGTATTTTGACTTAAGAAATATTTTAGTGGATTAAAGGAGCCGCTTTATTTTCAAAGTATTCTGGCGCTATAGGGTATAAATATAAGTGAAGCTGAGCGTCCATCACTTCCGACTACCAAGTCATTCAAACCCGAAACACAAAATCTATTCTTTGGCACTCTTCATTTAGATCTATATAACTTAAGTTTTACAAGATAAAGCTATGAGTCAAGTAATCTCCACAAGATAGTTATATAATAATACACTATATAGGAAGTCCCGTCACATATTTAAACAAACCCTCTCTTTACCTACGCCTCTGATGCAGCATCGTGTCTACGCATTACATTTAGAGTTAATTAGGCTTAGTATTTTTTTTATCTTTAGACCTGGGTTCAAGTTTGAGTTGAGTCTGAGATCGTTCTCAAACATTTGATTGGTCAGATTTGAGCCTAGGCTTTGAGCCTGTCTAATGTGTTCAGAGTGATACAGATCTAGCTAATGATCTAGAATAACTTTACTTTACATTGTGTCGTGTTTGTCAATTCGGGTATTTGTAAATTACACAATTGTGAGTGAGGATCAGTCAGACTGATTGATCTGGAGACAAAAGGAGTAACATCGAGGCGTCCGGTTAAAATGTAATCAAAAGTCTGTCATTTTCTACATTCGTTAGATATCTAACGGGAAATAGTAACGTTGTCTCTACCTACAGTAATACAGAGTTCCCTCTCTACAACGCTCCTCCCAACAAAGACTCCCTCCTAACAACGACACTTGCCGCAGTTCCCTTAACAGTACAATCATGTCTTACGCTTTTAGTGCTGCAATATCGTCTGCTTAAAATTGTTGTCTGCTGTTTTTCTCAAAGTTACATATTTGACATGTTGACGGAAGAAAACATAATGACGAGTGACAAACAGCTTGAATCCAGATCAGACGCCGCGTTACGCGGCGTCTGATCTGGATTCAAGCTGTTTGAAAATGAAAGCCAATTTCCCTCTCTATAACGACTCCCTCCGAACAACGCATATATTTTTGTCTCCCAATGGGTGCCGTTGTAGAGAGGGAGCGCTGTACAATTTGGATGGTCTTTGGATACAAGGTTCATCTAAATCTATTAGCAGAAATGGTAACAAATAAAAGTCTTGCACTTAACTCATTTACCCCTGATACTTGAAATGGAAAATTCCAGTTTCCAATTAATCTAGTTCATGTTACATGTTTCTGGTTGGTTTTAATAATTTATTAAAAATGACTAACGGTGCAGATCCTGCAGAATGCACCTGGTCAGGGTCTTCATTGTTTGTATTAGACAGATGTACTCTTCACAGGTATACAGATAATGCAGATGCGGATGTGTTGCGCTGACCTGTTGAGTCTAAAGGTGAGAATGAAATAGGAACAATGTACTCTTTACAGGTATAAATTTTACCCAAAATCTAACCTTCAAATTTAAGTCAACCCAATTCCCCCCGGAACATTTATATGGACAATTCCAGTTTCCAGTTTAATCTAGTCCAACTTTATACATAATTATTTAGCATTGGTTTCAACAATGTACTGTAAAATGACAAACAGTGTAGGACATGATCAGAGGTCTCCTATAGGAACCCGCAGATCTGGGTCTACACTAATTGTATAAGACAAGTGTACTTTTCATAGGTACACAGCGTTGCTAGGCTTGAATATTAAAACCTACAAGAGACTTACAAATGTATTTTGAGTGTCCAATGAGATAACTCATATTTAACAATTTACAATGCGTGGATAGAGTAAGTTCCCTTGCAGTTTCCACTTGTCTGCAAGATGGGTAGCGTGTGTTTCCTCCTCTGTCATGTTAACCTTTGAACAGGATACAAAATGTATGACGCTATGTTCAGATTTCTTAAGCCAAAATGGCTTTATATTAAATTATTTTAAAGCCGACTTGGAAAAGGTGACGCCGCATATGACCGGTTCGTCTATGCGGGGAAATTCAATGCATTTACAGGTCCCCGCAAATGCGGCGAAAATGCACCCTTGCACCGCATTGACGATACCAAAGATGTGTACGACCCTCCCAACAACGATTCCCTCCTTACAACAACGTTTGCCCCTGTTTCCCAAAAAAGACCATTCTGTCTTACGCTTTCACTGCTGATATCGTCTGCTTAAAATGATCATCTGCTGTTTTTCTCAAAGTTATAGACCGATTTATTTCAACTGGCAGGGCGGAGCTAACTTTTGGCAAAGGTAAACTAATTTGCATTTGATTTTAGGGGTGACATGTATAATTCCGATATTAACACATGTGCGTGCAGCCATATCCACGTGAAAACGGTGTGTACAGTGCTCCCTCTCTACAGCAACACCGAATGGAAGACAAAGATTGTGTGTGTTGTGTGGAGGCAGTTGTTATAGGGAGAGAAAATTAAGACTTGGTTTACATTGACAAAACAGCTTCAATCCAAACCTGCATTCAAGCTGTTTGTCATTCTTCATTATATATACTAGTGTAATGTTGTGAAAAAACCGGCAGATGACAACAGTAAATTCCGATAATAAAAAAGCGTGCTTCCGCCCCTTAAGTTGAAATGCAATGGTCCGCATCGAAAGTCTGCCCTGCCAGGTCAATAAAATCGGCCTTTACTTATAAGTGGACATTTTGACAGAAGAAATATAATGACGAGTGACAAACAGCTTTCATCTAGAGCAGACGCATCGTTACGCGGCGTCTGATATGGATTTAAGCTGTTTTGCTATGTAGGTCAAGTTTTAATGTCCCCTCCCTATAACAACTTCTTCCGAACAACACGCCCAATCGTCGTCTTCCCATAGTTGTCGTTGTAGAGAGGGAACACTGTACAAACAATCTAGCGAGCCTGTATTACTACATGTATATAATTATACCATTGTACATGTGGAATACATATATGTATAGAAAGACATTCACTGGATTTGTATGTCCCCGAAAGGCGGGCATATATAGTGATCGTATTGGCCATCTGTCCGCCCGTCCCTCCGTCTGTCTGTCTGTCCGTCCGTCATTTCGTTTTATTTCTAAAAACAAAATTTCCAGTTTGAAGTCATTTTGACCGGTTCCCAAAAGTACATATAAGTTATTTATCTTGAGTTGTGGGTTATATTTTACCAACTAACCTGAAATGTAGGTTATTATTGGTTTAACTTTACAACATTCTCAAAAACAGGTACATGTAAACAATAGTTTCATGATTATGATAGAAAGTGCATAAATTAGTATCTTTGATTTTCATTTTAACCCTTTCCCCCATAGAAGCGACTTTTAGCGTAGATCTATTTAATTTATTCCTCCGCTGAAGAAAAATAGTTCCAGTTTATACCATGAACAATTATTACCATAACAAATATTTTATATATAGCCTAGCAGATTTTAGCTTAAAGCAGGCTGAAAGTAAAACAGAATGTGCCTTAAGGCACATTCTGCTTTACTTTCAACCTGCTTTAAGAGGTAACCTGTCATCAAAACTAGAAACAAGCTATGAGGTAAAGGGTTAAATAGTAATGTATTCGCCGTTTATATTCTACAAGTCTAGTTTGTAACCATGGCAAATAAGTATCTTTAGAATATTTGAACACATAACGTATTATTTATATACTCTTTCAATTTATTTTACTACATCCATTTTGATTGACTGGTAGGGATATCATCGTCATTAGCAAGTACATTATACACAAAGTTATGATCACAATTTCTGGTTAAAATGGGGTACATGTATATAGCAATTAATGATTGGGTACAGTACTGAAATTCTACAAGTGAATTATCTTTTGGAGTAAACCCCGTGCTGTTATACATGTACCTTACTGCGTTAATTAAACCATAATTATGAAGAAAATAATATTTTTCCCCAATGACTTCTTCTAAGTATTTTAAATACATGTATACAAAACTTCCGTCTTTATCTAGGATGTCTTTTACATGCATGTATCTTATTCCTCTATCGTAAAGTGTTGGTATATATATACCGCTTCTTCATTTATGAGACCAGGTTTTCCAGTGTGACCGCTGTAGCAGGGAATGCCTCCTTCCTAAATCTTCGTTATGCCATGATGATGATGATAATTTATGAGAAAATTACCATTATAGAATAATGGTATATTATATATTTGTTGTATATCTCCAACACTACTTTTTTATATAAAGCAAATATGCTTCTAGGACATCGATCCAAAATTTATTCTTTAATTATTCAATATCAATGTGAAGAACATGTTCCCCGAATTTAGGAGTGTTGTCATGACTACCAGGTTTTGCAATAGTTTAAAGTATTTACTACAGTGGAGAATCTGTTATTCTTTCTCAATAAACGCGTTTACGCTAAAACTATTATTTGCAGTGCAAACAGTTTGGAGCCAGATCAGACGCCGGGTTACCCGGCGTCTGATCAGGCTCCAAACTGTTTGCCACCAAGATAAACAAGAAGTATCAGAATTGTCCAAAAGTTGTTCTTTTCCATGTTTTAGTGCTTTGCGTTTGCGTACGTTTGCGTTTAAACGGGAAAGAATAACAGATTCTCCACTGTATCATAATAAATTATAGAATTCTTAAACTATTTCATTTTAAACTTCTTATGTAGTTTTCAATATGCTTAATTCTAACACCCTTCTGAAAAATCGTTTACTAGAACGTTTCGTTTTACTTTTGCTATACCGTCTGCTATAAATTAATAAAACATACGTGAACGTTTGTTTTTTTATGAAGTTCATTGTTGCGTTGGCAAGTTTAAAAACAAATGGGTAAGTATAGATGAAAGTTACGCTTTACTAACAGTTATTTTACCAATAGGAGTCAGTTTCTGTCTTTTCCAAAATGAAATGCATATTTTGTGTAATCTTTTTTTTTTTCATCAAAATTTATTTCGCATATAACATTTAAATCTACATCAAATGTATCCCTAATACTTTAAACTGACTAGCACACCCATACAGTTTCCATTTGTTTTTATTGACCTTGTACTGTACTTTAGAGAACCAATCCAAAATAACAATTGATTTTTCAAAATTGACATAAACCAGATATAGATTAAAATGTAATAATGAATTCTAAAACATTTTGCAAGGACTTTTCGGAGCCATCTAAAAATAAGAAGACGTCATCTGCAAATTGAAATGTTATATAAATCTCCCCCTTGGTTTGAATTCCATTGATATTTACAATTTCTTATTCTTATTGCTAAAATCTCCGCACACGGTATAAAACTATAAGACGTTATTGGATGCCCTTGTCTGCAGCCTCGCTTAGCTTGAATTTTTTTTGATAGAATCCTATTTAACTGCACACAAACATCAGCACTATACAGAAATAGTCTAATCCAATTTTTAAACATATCAAATCTCAACACAAAGTATAAAAATAAAAGACGATATTGGACCCCCTTGTCTGAAGTCTCGCGTAACTTGATACCCCATTAAACTGCACACTGCCATCGGTTTTGTACAGAAATAGTCTATTCCACCTTTTAGACATATTACATGTACAATTAAGTAAAATAATGACAACACTTTATCAATCAAATCAAATGATACTGAGTCAGAAGCGTTTTCAAAATCTATTAACTTTAATAAACCTGTAATATTGTTATATTCGCACTATTTCATAACATCATACAATAATCTAATATTTTTACCAATGAATCTACCTTTAACAAATCTAGTCTGATCGTGAGACACCAACGTATTTAAAACAGTTCTGATTCTTTTGATCTACTCCAAGACGCTTACTTATACAATACATTTAACAGTGTTAAGGGTCTCCAGTTCTTCAAATATTGCTTGGGTTTATTGTCTTTTGGTAAACATAATATTGTTCCTAATTTTATTTTTCAAGAAAATGAGTCGGCCATGAAAGCATGGTTTACGAATTTAACAATGAAATGTCCAAGTGCATTCCAAAATACTTTGTTTAAGATATGTGATGTTACGCCATCACATTCCGGGTTTTTATGATTCTTCATGTTTTTAAAGTATATGTATTTGACACTTCTTCAAAAATTAAGAGGCCGTCGAAACAGTTACTTATCAATTAACTTATTTACTTTACAGCCTTCGAATTCTCTATCTATTCATGTCTATACTTTGTTCACTGTATAACGTTTCATAGAAGTTACTAGTCTTGTACAGTGTTCCCTCCCTTCAACGGCTCTCAAAACAACGATTCCCTCCGTACAACGACCCTTGTCGCAGTTCCCTAAACAGAACAATAATGTCCAACCTATTCACGGCTGCAATGTCGTCTGCTTAAAATTGTCGTCTGCTGTTTTTCTCAAAGTACATTTTGACAGAAAATAAATTAATGACGGGTGACAAACAGCTTGAATCCAGATCAGACGCCGCGTTACGCTGTGTCTGATCTGGATTCAAGCTGTTTGCAAATGTAAGCCAATATCCCTCCCTCTAACGACTCCATCCGAACAACGTACAAAAAACGTAGTAAAACTTTCGAAGGCTAAGCAGTTTGGCAGAAAAAAGAGATATTTAAAAGCAGTCGACAACTTAACAGAAGATAAATGTAAGGCTGGAAGCTTTTAACCCATTACCCCATAGCCTGTTTCAAACTTTTAAGACAGAGGACCACTTAAAGCAGGCTGGAATTAAAGAAGAATGTGCCTTAAGGCACATTCTGCTTTACTTTCAGCCTGCTTTAAGCTACAATCTGTTGGAATTTAGTAAATGTTTCTTATACCTCACATGTATTATTGTATAAATTGGAACTATTTTCCTCAGTGGAAGAATACATTCAAGACATTAAAAATCGTATTTACTATATGATGGGGTAATGGGTTAAAGGACCTATCTGCATTATATTCGCCTTTCATTAAGCTACCAGTTTTCCTAATTATTATGATTTGCTATAAGGAAATATAATCAAAAGCTTTGCCTTGAGAACGATCTCAGACTCAATTCAAAACTTTTATAACCTTCAATGCGTAATTTGCCAAACATTACACCTGATGAACAGTATGTTATAATGCTTATAGAAACAGTGTAGACCCTGATCAGAGGGCTCCCAAAGCTTCTGATCAACGGGTGTGCTTTTCATAGACACACTGTATAGGATAAGTGTACTCGTCTCTAGGGCTTAATGGGTTAATAAAACTAGGGAGGACAAACTCACTACGGATCCTCACTATCATGCATGCCAAAAATTATACACAGGGCTGCCATAAGTTGACATGAAAAATCCTAAGATTTCCAAATTTGCATTTTCAAGGGCGATTTTACGAACCGTACCTTTACCCCATATCCTGTTTCTTGTTTTGTTGACATGAGACTACTTAACGCAGGCTGTAAGTAAAGCAGAATGCGCCTTAAGGCGCATTCTGCTTTACTATCAGCCTGCTTTAAGCTACCATGTAGTGGGGAAAAAATCCGAAGAAAGTTTAGGAAAAATCCGGAGAAATGGCAGCCCTGTGCATACAAAAAGTTTGTTTGGATCCTAGTCAGATGTCGATCTCTCGAAGTCTGATCAGAATCTATACTGTTTGATATTTATAACAATGATTCTCAAGTTCGGTAGAACTGCCTATCAGATGGTAACTGAGAGCAGACTGAAAGTGAATCAGGCTGAAAGTAAAGCAGAATGCGCCTTTATGCGCATTCTGCTTTACTTTCAGCCTGCTGTAAGTGGTTATATGTCTTTAGAACTAGCAAAAGGTTATGGGACAATGTGTTAATAGTATAACATATGTTTTAAAATTGCAAACAGTTTGTCTTTAGGGGGAATAACTTACTAACACGGGTTGAAAACATTTGGTCTTTTCTTAGCCGATTGCCCGTCCATTACACAATATTTCGTGCGCAATCAAAATAGCTGTAAGATAAAAGATAAATAGTTTAAAATTCATTCTCTCACTTGATTGTTTATCTAAGCAGTCATGGAGTTTATTGAAAATCTGTTGCAAAGGCGATTAGCACGTTGTTGACAACGTGTGAAAATCTCCCAATTGTTGAACTAAGACATACCGCACTTGCGAACTTTTGTCGGGTCGGGGGCTGATATACAAACACTGCCTCGCGCCTTCTGTCACCTGTATGGTAGCTAATTGATCAACTCTCCGGCTGCCTTTAACTCTATTGTTCGGGATAATCACGTCATTTGCTGGGTTGCTAATTCCAAGCACAACTGTCGTTGTTCACTCGCTAACAAACAACACTTAGCTATTGTTAGCCAAGTACATCTCAGCCAAATCTGCCAAACATACTTAATTAAACAAAAAAGCATTACTCAATATGGTATTGGATATAATTGAGCGGAAAATGGTTATAATAGCGATAGGCAGTTAGCAAGTTGAATCCGGTAAATTGACCCAAGCCTAGAGAACAATCAACAAAAATGTGTTAAGCTCAACAGTTACTAACTGTCATTAACTCAAGCTGTTCGCAATAGTATTTATGCCATACCTGGGTGGTACAGGAGTCATTTAGGCAGTGTATGTCCAAGCAGTCACATTTCACAGGAGTGGCTAGATGTCATAGAGTAATTCACTAAGGATCTTATAACCTGTACTGTTCTGTATTCTGTGGACCTAAGACTGGATTGGAATTTTATTTTTAATTCGTGTTTTGTGACGTTGGGCTGTAAACGTTATTACCTATAGTGATAGGAGATTTATTGACTTGTCAAGGATGCTGCTACCACAGAGATCATCCAAGCGTCAAAGTTTCTCCATCGACAGCCTGGCCATCAGCAGCCACGTGGAGGATGACACAGGCCGGGACACAGACTCACCATACCTCAACTACTTAGAGCAAGCCAGGAACCAGTCGAATGGCTGCAACTCAAATGGCAATCTTCAGAAGCAACTGCCGTCCTTGGAGCCTCAGATAAAATGTGCCAACTTTATATTCAGCCATCAAGCTGAGAACCAGATTTCATTTGAGAAATTTGGACATACCAAATATAGACAGACGTTGGCGCCCCACTCTACGTCTACGCCTAGAGAGACGCCATGCAAACGACGCCGTCTGTGCTCGACGTCAACTCCGCCGTCCTCGGCTGACGATTCTAATGAAGATAACAAGATGGCATTGGACAGTAGTATTATGACTAGCGACAAGTTGAGTCCAACCTCAGGATCAGTGGCTTCAGGTAAGATCATTTCATGTATTTATTAGATTTTCTGGCTTACAATAAAAGACCTAAGATTCCTAATTTTTCAAGCGCGATTTCAGGATAATAGATCAAGTACCCTTTATACGCCTTTCGCTGTCGTGCTCTATAACTTTACTATAACACTAACATAATTATGTAAACAGTTTGGATCCAGATCAAACATAACGCGGCGTCTAATCTGGATCTAAACTGTTTGACACCAATATCAATGTTTCCTAAGTATAAAACACATAAAATTCAAAATCGAAGTAAGAGAAATCCAAAGATTTCGGAACAAATCCATAATTTCGAAGATATCAGGAACTTACATTAGATTTTCTATAACGTTCCTGAAGAAATTAAGTAAATCCAGATTTTGAAAAATCCCGAGAAATAGCAGCATTTGATATTCAGATTCCAAGAGCTCGAGATTTTTTCCCATCTCCCCATACATAATCATTCTTCCTATTGATATCATTCTCAATAAACCTTTCATAACTTTGAATCATAACTTTGAATATTTCCTAACTTTGAACCAGGGCTGCCATAAGTTGACATAAAAAAGTCTAAGATTTCCAAATTTGCATTTTTTAATTGCGATTTTACGAATCGTACCTTTACCCCATCGCCTTTGTCTAGTTTTGTTGACACGTGGCTGCTTAAAGCAGACTGGAAGTATTTAAATATTTCATCATTGATGAAAGCAACGAATGGATAAAAATCCATTCACAGGATTTCCACCGATCTGCTATATCACGAATGAATTATAACTTATGCTTATTCATTCGTGGCTATATATATAGATTAATTAGTTTGAATCCCTATAATTAAGATGCTTACTAATTCGATACACATCTTTGATTGTTACACAATAAATAAACGTGTTACACACGAGTCTTCTTTAAAGGACAGATGTGTGGCTTATATCAAACCTCTCTATTACGACCATTGAAAAAGAAGGCTGATTAATTTGTATAAAATACTTCTACTTCTTAACTGGCCGCCCGCCTTTCACTAAATGAAGAATACGCAAATGTAAGTTGAACAGAAAGCTCCTAAAAGATGTCCGTCAGTAGCTTTCTGTTTTGAACACATAACCCATTTTTGTGGTCGTATTATAGAGGTTTTACTGTACTGTAGCGGTTCGTAGATCTTTCTTTCTCCCTTTTGGGAGAACCAGTTGTAAATTTCTGATTTTCTTTCATCTTGGTGATCTCAATAACGAATTTATTTCACATTCACACGACCTGCATGTACATAATTATTTTCCCATAAACGTTTACTAAATGTCTTTTTTTTCTCGTGCAGATCACGAAGGAGACAGCACGTGCTCGGACTCGTCTCTAAGGCGGAAGAAACTTCGCACGGCTTTCACGGGGGATCAGCTGCGAGAGTTGGAGAAACGTTACAAGACTCAGAAATACCTGACAGCCAGTGACAGGACACACCTAGCCAAACTCCTAGGCTTAAAAGACCAGCAGGTACATAACACCATTCTAAAGGAAATTGTGTCCATTTATATAGTCAAAAATATGAATGATAAAAAATATTTTCGATATTGTAGCAGATGGTAGCTTAAAGCAAACTGAAAGCAAAGCAGAATGTGCCTTAAGGCACATTCTGCTTTACTTTCAACCTGCTTTAAGTTGTCACTTCTCTTCAATACTAGAAATTTTATATAAGATATGGGGTAATGGGTTAACACTCTCAACCCTAGCGACGAGTACACTCGTCATTATCAAACAGTGTACATGTGAAAAGAACACTTGTTCTATACAAACAGTGAAGGCCCTGAACAGAGGGCTCCTCAAGAAGCACTCTGATCGGGGTCTGCAGGTTGTCCTTTTGCAATATAAAGGTTCATGTAGTGTAAAACCAACGCAAAATGGTGAAAATATGGACTAGACTTCCGTTATTTGAAACCGGAATTTTCCATTCAAAGTTTCAGGGGTGAATGAGTTTACCTCTTACTGTCATTACGTCATTTGCTTTAATGAAAAAGTCGTCCGCATAATCCATTAACTAAGTAATATCGCATTGCCTGTAAAAGGACAGACGCCGCGTTACTCCTGCTCTGATCATAATCCAGACCATTGTACAGTGAAGGCAGGTCTGCCATTTCTCCGGATTTTTCCCAAATCTCCGGATTTTTTCCCAGTACATGGTAGCTTAAAGCAGGCTGGAAGTAAAGCAGAATGCGCCCGAAGGCGCATTCTGCTTTACTTACAGCCTGCTTTAAGTAGTCGCATGTCAACAAAACAAGAAAAAGGCTATGGGGTAAAGGTACGATTCGTAAAATCGCACTTGAAAAATGCAAATTTGGAAATCTTAGGATTTTTCATTTCAACTTATGGCAGTCCTGTTGTACAGTGAAGGGGTTTATCCAGATCGCAAGGCCAATATCCAGTGCTCAATCACTACGGCCTATAAACTCATGGGGTCCGTTTCATAAAACTTGATACGACAAATGTTGTCGTATAGTAAGTCAGATTACAAAAATCTCAATTATTATTTATTTCTTCATCTGATCCCAAAGAGATGTAATAAGACAGGACTAGATAGAGACATCAGACCTTGCTTATATATTGGATTAGTACAGTTTTTATGTAAGGGGTGTCTGGTCAAATTTTTCATTTTTGATTTGTTTTATTTTGAAATTCCTAACAGCAAACAGTGTAGACTCTAATCAGACGCCGCACAATGCGGCGTCTGATCAGAGTCTACACTGTTTGCCTATGTCCCATATATTGGATCGTGGGCATAAATGGGTTAAAGCCGACTTGGACACGGAAGACATTATTACGGGGTATTACTGTTACAGTGGAGAATCTGTTATTCTTTCCCGTTTAAATGCAAACGTACGCAAACGCAAAGCACTAAAACGTAGAAAAGAACAACTTTTGGACAATTCTGATAATTCTTGTTTATCTTGGTGGCAAACAGTTTGAAGCCTGATCAGACGCCGGGTTACCCGGCGTCTGATCTGGCTCCAAACTGTCTGCACTGCAAATAATAGTTTTAGCGTAAACGCGTTTATTGGGAAAGAATAACAGTTTCTCCACTGTACCAGTTTCCAATAGAGTAAAATCCATTTTTGACTATTTAGGGTTGCTTTACAATGTATTTCAATGTCATTTACAAAGAGTGTAAACGTGAGGAGTACCCTTGTCCTATAGAAATAGCGCAAACCCTGATCAGAGGCTCCTACAGGCCTGAGCCCACTGATCAGGGTCTGAATTTTATGTTATTTTGCAATATGTTCCTATATGAATAAAACAAATCATGAATTAGTCATGAATAGACTTAAAGTAATTTGAAATTGGAAGATTCCAGTAAATGTTTCAGGGATTAAGTGAGTTTGTATGAACCGTTACATCAGATGTTGTCGTGAGTCAGATTATAAAAGTATCAATAAGTATTTGTTTCTCCATCTAATCCTGTCTTGTTATATCTCTTTGGAATCGTCTTGAAAAGACGATTCCAAAGAGATGTCACAAGACAGGATTAGATAGAGAAATCAGAAGAAATGAAATGGATTTTAAAGTTTTGACCTACTACCATTTTTTTCGTACGAAGTTTTATGAAACGGGTCCCAGATTTATTAAATCAGTGGACAATTTATTCAGATAAATCCTGTTATTAAAAGAGCAGACCTGTGTACACTTGAAGTCGTATGAACCCAGTCTTGTATTTAACAACCACTTGCTTTATTTAACACGCTCCTTCTAAATATTTATTTTCAGGTTAAAACGTGGTTCCAGAACCGACGAATGAAGGAGAAGCGACAGCAGCGGGACGACGATACCGCCCAGGGCTTCTGCCTGCCCACAGGGGGCGTGGACATCGCCCAACTAGCCGCACTGGGCGTCTATAGTCCTCACATCGGAGCCCAGTTGGGATCATCCAACCCCATAAACTTCCACTTCAACAGTCCTCCCTCACCCATGGAACCAAGGATACCCAGTCACCCAATTACAGGATCATCTGTGTCCCCGGTGCAGCATTCACCTCAAATAGCAAAACAGGGTGCCAGCCTATCAGACATGTACAGATCAGGACAATTTCTACAGAGTGCACAAATCGCTCCGCATCTAATGGCAAGCCCTATTCACCCGGCGTATCCCTCCGCGTTTACCTCACTGGCCCAATCAAGATATAGTGCATCACCGTACCACGCTCAGGTTTTAAAGGCAAGTCATCAATCAACGTAACGAATACAGAGTCGTAACGAATACAGTCGTACACGGTAGATACAGTGGAGAATCTGTTATTCTTTCCAAATACACGCGTTTACGCTAAAACTATTATTTGCAGTGCAAACAATTTGGAGCCAGATCAGACGCCGGATAACCCGGCGTCTGATCAGGCTCCAAACTGTTTGCCACCAAGATAAACAAGAATTATCAGAATTGTCCAAACGTTGTTTTCTACGTTTTAGTGCGTTGCGTTTGCGTACGTTTGCGTTTAAACGGGAAAGAATAACAGATTCTCCACTGTAACTCGACTTCGCTAAAGTCGAACTTTTCCATAATTCAAAGTAATAACGTGTCCAAAGTGCGTTTTACTTTAAGATACGGGTACAGTGGAGAAGACGGTATTCTTGCCTGTTAAACGCACACGAAACACAAAACCAATTTATTAAAATGTAGAAAATTACATTTTTAATTCCTCACGATAAACTTTAATCCAAATGGCAAACTGTTTAATACCAGGTCAGACGCCGGGCTACCCTGCGTCTGATCTGGCTCTAAACTGTTTGGAATAGAAATTATAGATTTAGCAAACACACGTCTATTGGTAAAGAATAATGATTTCTCCTCTGTGTGTGTGTGTGACTTAAATGGGATATAATAACGAATTAGATCGGATTCAACTGAAAAAACTACGAGAAAGTCGACTTCAGCGAGTTGGAGGTACAATGCATTTGGGGTTCCACAGTACATATATACTTTGATCTACATGTATATCTCTAACATCTAGTCCACGTTTTGAGAAAAAAACAACTGACAACTCAGACGCTGTGTTTCCATCGGACAGCAATTGATTTGGATCAACCCTGCCTGCAAATACAGTCGAACTTCGATATCTCTTAACTAGAACTTTCCGATAGTTCGACATATGAACTGCATTATTTCATGTTCGGTTAAGTCGAACATACCCATATTGCAAAGTTAAAACGTGGCTTAGCCGCGTTTTAACTTTGAATTACGGGTATGTTTGACACAACCGAGTTGGACATAACGAAGTTCGACTGTAGGTCTTTTCTTGCGAATCTGTGTAAACCCTTTCACTGCAAATGGCGTCATCAATCGCAGAACTAGATTAAACACCGAGTTACTGTTAGTCTGAATTGTTTTACAATTAATTAATGTTGAGCATCCCTAATATGATCTGGCCGCTGTTGGTCAATATCGGAAGGCTACGGAGAGCGATCGGCCGTTTTCGTTAACTATCGGCCCGTTGGACCGTAACGAAACTGGCCAATCGATGTACGTATCTAAGTATCGTTTCTTGCCCGATCTCATTAGGGGTTCTCAACCTTGGTCTGAGATTTCCAAAGTTAGGTGGCAACATCACCCGGTCGTCTTCTCCAAATTGACGTCTGCAAATTTCCCGCCAGATATCTAGTATTTGTCATTCAATATGAGTGACCAAATACTAATAGTATGGACCCAAATGAGACCTAGTTACAAACTGAACGATACTACGCGTCAGGTAGCTTTTCAGTAAACGGTATATGAATATAATTATGTGGAACAAAAGAAGAACCATCACAATCGCAGGAACTTGATACATTTTGATTTTGTTTTAACCATCTACCATAATGGTAATGTGCCAAGTAGCGTACATGTACCTGTGATCATAATCAGTGCTATGGCCTACAACACTAATAGTATACAGTTTGGATCAAGAAAAGATGCCGTGTATCGCGGCATCTGATTTGGATCCAAACTTTTGACACTCATATAACTGCTTTCTAAGACTTAAGAAGTAAAAGCTTAAGAAGTAAAACCAGACGATAATTATGTTTCTAGCAGACAACATTATTGTAGTAATTAAGTTTCATTTGACGCGTGATGACGTCATAATGGCAGTGATTTAATGGGGTTAAGCAATAAAAAAAGACTCATTGCTATAGTAAAACTCTCTATAACAACAACTAAAACGAAGGCTTATTAGTTATTAAAAAGACAGGTGACATCTTAAAGCAAGGACCCCGTAAAACAGAAAGCTCCTTAAGGAGCTGTCTGTTTTACGGTATCCTTGCTTTAGGCAGTCACATGTCTTCAACATCTAATAATGTACACAAGATAGTGGTATTAAAAGAGAGTAATAAGTGAATGAAGCCTGTGCTGCGACCTTGGAATTTTTTTACGAACCGCGTTTTAGACATTTTTTTTTTTTTTTACATTTGGCCCAATTCTGAAATAAATCTATGCAACTGTGCTGTTATAATTGTCTTTGTTTGTACATAGAAGAGATCAACCATATTTATTTACATACATGTATATTGTGTACATATAATATGAAACATGTTAAGAAATACATTTCTATTAAACATACATATCTATACTCTTGGCGTTTGTTATCAATGATATACTCCGGAGATTACAGTCGAAGAAAATTTATTTATTGAACAATTTACTCCAGATACTGTTTCTTATTTTGAAAGACAGGTGACCATTAAAGCAGATTGAAAGCAACGCAGACTGTGCCGTAAGGCAATGTAAGCCTTCATTTAGCTACCATCTGCTAGGATATAGATATTTATCATAGTACATATTTATGACGCCTGCTAAAGAGCCAAGGCGCACTCTGTTTTATTTTCAGTCTGCTTTAAGTTTACATTTGCTAGAAGAGAGAGGCCATTTCTAATAATACATATTAAATTAATGACTGGTTAATGTCGAGCTCTTCTCTGCAGTTGAGGAATACATTAATTGCACTAAAAGGAGATTCGGATTAAAACAAGTAGAAACGTTCTGCTTTTCTTTCAACCTGCCTTACTCATTCACATCTGGAATTTTAAGTAGAGAGTTCAAGTTTGTAATGGTGCTCCCTCTCTACAACGGCCCTCCCAACAACGACCTTCGCCGCTGTTCCCCAAATAAGACACTTTTGTCTAACGCCAGCACTGCTGCAATATCGTCTGCTATTTTTTCTCAAAGTTACATATAAGTGGTCATTTGGATAGAATAAATATACAATTTTATGAGAGATAAACAGTTTGAATTCAAGCTGTTTGCAAATGTAAACCAAGTCTTAATGTTCCTTCCATAAAACGACACCCTCCGAACTACAAACACAATCTGTGTCTCCCATTGGTCGTCGTTGTTGAGAGGGAGCACTAAAAGGAGATTGGTCAGATTTGAGCCTAGGCTCAACAAAACGCTTTATAACCTCGGAGCTAGTAAAGTCTGATCCTTCTATCGACTTCAGTAAAACCACTCTATTGCGGACACTAGTTAACAAGAGGGCAAACAGGGGCTTTCTGTTTTACTGTCACCTTGCTTTAAGCAGTCACCTGTTAGATATACCTTATAATTAACACAATTTAGTGGTCGTAATAGGTGTTACTATATTTATGTTGTGTCGATGGGCTGGAAAACACCATTCATTCATTACGACTATCTATGATTATCCGGCGTCTGATCTGTTTCCCAATTGTTTGCAATAGAAATAATAGTTTTAACGATAAACGTTTTTATTGGGAAAGAATACTGTCTTATTCGCTGTATTACAAGTTCGTATGTATCGTGCAGAAAACATGTAATGTAGAAAACTACGACATTACTTTCTGAATTCCTAGCTGTTGTTCCGGTTTAACACTTTGAGCCTTCTCGCGTATACAGTGGAGAATCTGTTATTCTTTCCCGTTTAAACGCAAACGTACGCAAACGCAAAGCACTAAAACGTAGAAAAGAACAACTTTTGGACAATTCCGATAATTCTTGTTTATCTTGGTGGCAAACAGTTTGGAGCCTGATCAGACGCCGGGTTACCCGGCGTCTGACCTTGCTCCAAACTGTTTGCACTGGAAATAATAGTTTTAGCGTAAACGCGTTTATTGGGAAAGAATAACAGATTCTCCACTGTACGATATATGCATCTATTGCGATTTGCAAACGTTGTACACTTATCCGATCACACACACTCGCATTATCGTGCATAGAGTTAAAGACATATAATGTAGAAAGCTCCGAAATGACTTTCTGAAATTATGTGAACACTTTGAACACTAGTCACGTATATACATTGTATATGCATATTTTTTCGGTTAATTTTGATGAGGGAATGTAACAAAGTTGTAAGATACCGTAAGGAAGTTGCGGCCCTTTTTGATTACCTCTTTCTATCCTAATGACGAGTATACTCGTCCTTTACGCATACAGAGAACACGCGTGAAGAGTACATATATAGCATATGAAAACAATCATGGTTAGTTAAACAACAATATCTTTTTTAAAAAAAAAAGATATTCAGCGGAATCAGTGGTTGAACTAATGTTAAAGATGGGTGTGTAAATTGAATGAAATTGAGGTTTTCAAAGAATATTTTATCTTGGATTAAAAAGCAAAAATACAAGAATACAATGGAAATACATGTAGTAACTTTTATTTAAAGTGCAAAACTAATACAAAACAAAACAATAATTTAACTCATATCCTAGCTACTGGTAGGAGATCCTAACATTAATCTATTGTTCTTTATATCAAACTACATTCATGGAGTTTCTTAAATCATACTATAACTAAATAAACTGCAGTGCGTGCTCATACAGATACAGTAGTCTGCTGTAGATTCTCTAACACCTCACTCTTGTAACTAAATGATGAAACAACACAATTGGGTTTAATTCAATTGAGGCCATTTATTATATTGCTATTAATGTATGGTAAATGTGTACAAATAGTTAACAATTAAAACAAGTTGGTAGTAAACCATAACAAAACACTTCCTCCCTCTGTATATCTATAAAATAGTTCAGATGTCATAGCGTTACGCAGAATAGTGGACACGCAGGTGGCCCACTTGCTCTCAATTTCGAGCATTAAAATAAGAAGGGCATTTTTACATAACTTGTAATAACTTTTTTCTGGACAGATATCGTTCCTGTGCAAACGGCCTGTGTTAGCTTAAACATTTTTCTTTATGATGGAATTTGTTTTGAAAAAATATTTTAATAAGATTTTGGTCCTTTTTTAAGTTTAAAAAGACACCTCTATATCACATTAAACAAAGAGTAAAATGCTGAAAATAAGCCTCGACACGGATAATATAACACGACCTTGTGCATTTATACAAATCGATATCAATTCTGTGCAAACGGGCTCGTATACTTGACTATTTGTTCTTTCTTTTGATATAAATTTAAGAATTGTAAGTTAATGTTAATTTGGTCCTTTTTCAAATTGAAAATAAAATTAATATGTTCAAAGAGTCGTCGGGAGCTTCCGTAAATACCGAGCGGTAAGAGCCGAACATTGACGGGCACGCAAGCTAGCGTAGGACAGTTTATCGATAATCTATCGGTGTCCACTATTCTGCCTAACGCTTAAAATAGAAGCATGATATGTCACCAGCACAGTAGTAAACAGAGTGCAAGCAATGTTCAGTCTGTGTCTCTTAATTTTACACTCTCGCAATTCAATTCTGATAAAACTGTTATCGTACATATACCAGCCTGGCTACTTATCCAATCAGACAATTCAGTTTTCAACAGGTGCTCTTAAACCTAAAATTCTGCTCAAATATGATTGGTTGAAAATGTTGGTCTAAATAGATACCATGCAGCATCGGGTCTCAGATCATTTCATTGCAGGTGACATTTCAAAGCAAGGTTAAGGTGAAAAAAAAGCAAGCTGCTCAAGGAGTTTTCTGTTTTTAGCTCTTCTTGCTTTAAGCAGTCACCTGCCATCGTAATTCAGTGGTCATTTTAGAGACGTTTAACTGTACATACACTAAACGACACAAATAAGTGTGCATGTATTATCTTTTAGATATCTTAATAACGCATCAACCTAATTAAGTCAAGTTTTCAGGATGTGTGCTTAAGAGACCATGTCTCACACTGATTTATATTTTATTTCATATCAATGAATAACTAACAAATGACATAGGTTAAAAAAGAACTGATGAATCACACGAAATAGCAAAAAAACTAAAAACCGATAGAACATGCTGCTTTACACCCTTGGTCGATTCTTACAATTAAAAATGAGACCAACGGGATCGAAAATTAAGGTTAAATAACCTGGGTCGATTCTTAACATAGAAAACCGACCCTGGGTTGATTCTTAATACCAAACACTTACATCGTGTCGATTTTTAACGCAGCGTTAAATTTCATCTAACACAGTGTTTGCGCCCTTTACATGTAGGCATTATTTGATAATACGTTTGATTATCGATTTTTCCGCTGCTGGCGTATGCTTAGCTAGGTAAATAGTATAAATCGGTTTGGAATCAAATTTTTTGAACAATTTCAGAACCCTGTGGATTTTCACCTAAGCGCGATGTTGCATAAATATTTTTGGACTTAATTAGAAAATGTTTCAAAAATATTGTGTTAAAAAATTAATTGCCTACATGGGCTATGTATTGAGTTAGATGGCACAATATAAGAGCAAGTAAAACTAATTTCTTACGAAATAGGAGAAACTATTTTGCAAAAAAAATTATGCCAATCTGTAGAACAAATACTTGTTATTATTCACGGGTGTGTTTATTATTTTCGTACAACAGATTGATTTGTAAATAAAAAAATAAGATGCAAATTTTGCATTGACAGAAACCGGCTTTACTTCAACCAACGGCTACGCCTCCTTGCGGGATAGATAACTTGATTTTTTCTGTTTTTCATACAAGCGTGAGCTATTCCATTACTTATCGTCAAGTGCAATTTTATTTTGCACGCTGCGTCGAATTCCACGTGCATGTTTATGTTTTAATTTGTTTGCGCACTGGATCGTGAAGATGTCACGCTTTTTAAAAAATAAATAGCACATTATAAGTAAGTAAGTAAGTAAGTAAGTAAGTATATTTGCATTGTTGTTTTTAATATTTGGTGAAAATCTGGTTGAAAACAAACCAGGAATTAACCAACAAATTACATTTTTATACATGCACACTTATAATTCCTTAAAAGAGGTCGAAACGACATAGGCCGAGACGACACTATCCGACATGACCAAGGACCGAAATGATCTGAGACCCGATGCGCATGCCCAAGTTGGCTTCCGGTTAACCGTAAATAAACGTGAAGGTGAAAATGGGAAGCAAAGTGATCCCAAGTGCTTTTGTGAAAAACATAAATCAAAATGGCATTGGACGACATGTTTGTCAGCTTCAGCGTATAACTTTTTCCTTTTGTAAATCACATCCAGGGAGTGTACAAGCTCGGTAAGACAAAAATCGACGAAAACGTCAACCGGTGTCGCACAAAATTGTCAAAAATAGATTGAAGAACACATAAAATTGATAGTCGACGCTTACTCTCCTCATCCTACTTGCAAGCACACTGGTTTTGTCTATTTCTTGTTCAAATTCAATTTAAATATACCGTTGTGTATAGGTCCAACATTTAGGGGAACTCATTTCACATTTTTAGGGGACAACCTTGCAGAAGCAAACCAGTCAGAACGCAAAATTTATTTATGGAAGAAGGCAAATATTGACTGCATGAAGGCCAAAACCCTAGAATTTCAGTCAAGATTCTTGAACATGTTTGAGGCACAGTCCTAAAGGGTTCACCAAATGTGGGTAGAGATCAAATCCTCACTGACAGATATCTTAAAGGTAGTGACTAGGGGTACGTGACCGTACCTCTAATATTTGAAATAAGCGGTACGGTCACGTACCCCTAGCGAGCCCTGTGAGGGTTGACTAGGGGTACGTAAGTCAAAAACACTATAACGCAACACTTTATTTTGTCTGCAGATACCTTAATATCGATGTTAATGTTAATAATATATCATTTCTACCTTAAATATGACTGTTTAACGCAGAAAATTAAAGAAACTTCATCAACAAAAAATTTCCAATCGGCAATTTTTTCACGGCAGCGAAAACTATATCTTTGAATTTAAAGAACGTAGACACATTTTTACAAGCATGTATAATTATCCAATACCAGCTTTGTTTAGAATTACTGCACTGTTTAATTGCGATCTATTGTCAGACTCAAATGTGTTTTCAAGGTGATTTTTGTCACAGGTCTGTCTTTAACCAGCAAACTTCTTGCATGAATCGATACCCGATGACAGCCGAAGTTTCGCTAATTTCTATATTCTTCTAAAGATCTACCACTTTCAACTTATATTCAACGCTAAGTTAGATAGCAACAACGGCAGTAATTTCGAACACGCCTATTATATAATTATAAGTTACATTTGAATCAAATTTATAAGAAAAAGAAGAAAAAAAACATTGGGGACGGATTTCAGATATCTGGCGTAGCCTATCTCACGATATTTAACACTATTATCACTATACCCTATATGCGGAATACTTCTATTCTTATCCCTGCGGTGAAAACAAGTTTGGGTGGAGAATATTTCTCGAAGTTTCTTTGTTTTTCTCCATTAAATATCCCCAAAATAAGGTAAACATGAGAGATTAGTAATAATACCATCATTAAAACGCATCTGCAGGCAAAATAATGACTCACGTACCCCTAGTCAACCCTCACAGGACTCGCTAGGGGTACGCTAATTTCTAATATTAGAGGTAGGGTCACGTACCCCTAGTCACTACCTATCTTATTCTTAAACGAAAATCCGTAATCCGCAGACTCTTCATCACAATTGTCTCTGCTGTAGAGGCTCTCATGTGGACTATATCTCACTGGTAATTTTCTCATATGCATGTTGTTGATATGGTGCGGATGTCGGATCAGGATTGCGCTTTAGGAGAGTCCTTACACGTGAACCTTCTTGTGCCATCAAAAATGACATCCTTACGCTTCAACCAACCATGGATTAATTCAAAAGTGAAACATATAACAAGACGGAAGAAAAAAAGCTACAGAAAAGCAAAGAAAACAAAGAATCAGTCTAACTTTACTGATACATTAATATTCTTTTCCAATAAACACATTTACGCTAAAACTATTATTTCCATCTCACTGGTAATTTTCTCATATGCATGTTGTTGATATGGTGCGGATGTCGGATCAGGATTGCGCTTTAGGAGAGTCCTTACACGTGAACCTTCTTGTGCCATCAAAAATGACATCCTTACGCTTCAACCAACCATGGATTAATTCAAAAGTGAAACATATAACAAGACGGAAGAAAAAAAGCTACAGAAAAGCAAAGAAAACAAAGAATCAGTCTAACTTTACTGATACATTAATATTCTTTTCCAATAAACACATTTACGCTAAAACTATTATTTCCATCTCACTGGTAATTTTCTCATATGCATGTTGTTGATATGGTGCGGATGTCGGATCAGGATTGCGCTTTAGGAGAGTCCGTACACGTGAACCTTCTTGTGCCATCAAAAATGACATCCTCACGCTTCAACCAACCATGGATTAATTCAAAAGTGAAACATATAACAAGACGGAAGAAAAAAAGCTACAGAAAAGCAAAGAAAACAAAGAATCAGTCTAACTTTACTGATACATTAATATTCTTTTCCAATAAACACATTTACGCTAAAACTATTATTTCCATTGCAAACAGAGTGGAGCCAGATTAGACGCCGGGTTATCCAGCATCTGATCAGGCTCTGAACTGTTTGCCACTAGGGTTAAATAGATAGTTTTCTGCAGTTTAGTGCATTGCGTTTGCATTTATATGGGAAAGAATAACATCTTTTCCCCGGTACATTATACAAATAAATACAGCTATCTGTAATTCTGTATCCCATGCTGGCTGTCACTTAAGGTTACCCATTGATAATCTTATTTTCAGTTTTAGAATGTTCCAATCTAAAAATAAATCAGGTCACTAATACCTGTATTAAAACAAAGTCATTCCCACCATATATAGTTAATAACAACTCCACTCATTCACCCCAGTACTAGTAATAGACGCTTCCAGTTGCCAATCAAACACTGTTACAGTGTAGATCCTGATCAGAGGGTCCCTGAAGAAGCCCTCTGATCAGGGGTTACACTGTATGCATAGAAAAAGTATACTCTTGACAGGTACACTGTTTGTAAATGAAGAGTAATTGAGTATACTTATTGCTAGGCAGTGGGGTTGAATGTGTTAATAGAACATTGATATGTTTTGTTTTTCCTTGCAGGGATTTTATTGAAAAGTATTTAGTTGACTTTTCCAAGGCCAACCCTGGAATAGTGGTTTACCTGAAGCCTAGAAGACACAGAACTCCAATGATTACTGCTGACTATGGTAAACCGATATGTCTCATAGTTATTGATGTAATATACTTAGAACCGCAAAACCCATTACCCAGTGTTACAGATAAGGTTTTGATGCAATTGGGTATTTACTCCCTGATATTTTTACAGAATTGGGTATTTGCAAATTTAATTTGGGTTTGGCAGTTTTGTTAATTGGGTATTATTCATAATCTGATAGGTATTCAAAATTTTCTTTGCTTTTTGATACACTTCTTTGCTTTTTGTTACTCCTTATTGTGAAAAACAATTGCCTTTTCCACAATTTTAACTGGGTAAATACCCCAATACGCGCCTTATCCGTAACCCTGCATTACCTCATAAATATGCCCTGTTAATTCCTCTAATGAAGATTTTCCACTATCCAGTATCCATGAATATGCACAATAAATATATCCTAGCAGACTGTAGCTTAAAGTAGGCTGAAAGTAAAGCAGAATGCACCTTAAGTGGCTACCCTTCTTCAAAACTAGAGACAGGCTATAGAGTAATGGACTAAATGCAATGAATAGTTAAACAGTGGTATTCTTATCTTAAGAACTGAAGGTGTAAAAGTGAGAAGCCATCCAATAAAATGGACATATGCAAACAGTGTAGACTCTTATCAGACCAAACACAATGTGGCCTCTGGTGAGAGTGAACACTGTTTGCAGCAATGCTGGTAGGAATTTCAATATAATGAAACAAAACGAAAATAAAAATCTAGACCAGACAGCCCTTAGATAAAAATGGACTAATCCAATATCATGTAAATATAGAAAAATACACTTGGTGCAAATGGGTTAAATATTTAAACCTTTAAGATTATTTGTCCTTAACAAATAGTGTATCTGATTACACTTGCCTTATTAATACAGTAACAGTGTAGATCTAAATCAGAGGGCTCTCAAAGGAGCCCTCTGATCAGGATCTTCACTGTGTGTCATTTTAAAATATTTGGTTAAATATACCCTAAAATGCCTAAATGTTAAAAAGTGATCTTGATTTCATGGGAAATTAAAGTTCGGATTATCCATAATTATGCAGTTTAAGGGGTGAAATGTTCCTCATAGTAATACCCTCGAAATTTATGCTTCTTCCCTGTCTTAACCAAGAGCCATATATATGTTACTCTTTCAACACCATGGACCTGTTTAATATATATATACTCATTACATTTGCAAACAGTATAGGCCCAGGGTCTACATTGTTTGCTAATTAAGAGCAGTATTTATCACACTACTCATAATTCCAAGTAGACTTGTTCATGTTTTGGTAACTTGCTAACTAAAAAAATCCACAAGGGAACCTAATAGCCCACAATAGTTAATTACTAATTAGTGTTGAAAGAGTGAAGAAACTTTTCCTACATTCTCTCTAGCGGCTGCTGAAAGAAAACCAAAAAAAAGCTCTCTGCTTTATTTCAAGCCTTCCTTGAGCAACCATTTCAAACACTGAACAAGTAGGACTGGTTTATAGCCAAATTAAAGGCTATGGTAGATCTTGTTGTATTTAAGGAATTCTTTCCAAATTGGTTTTTTTTTTGTTTCAGTAAATGGGTACACAGAGCAGATGTCCCTGAAGAGATTTGACAGTAACATGATAGCCCAATGGTTTGGGTATTTCAAGGGTCGCACTGGGGTCCAGATCAAGCGCCTGCGTAAAGACTGGCACACAGACACACCCTCCATTCAAGGGGTCTGGAGTCCTTTTACGTTTAAAGACACTAAGTTAAATGTAACTAATCTCAAAAACAAAGAACTATCGGAATATATACCTATGTATGCCACAGCCACAGAGAAAGTTTTGGAAATACACAAGGAACAGACAGAACTGCTGAAGTCTCGGGAAGAGTTTTCAGATTCTGCTAACATAGACAGTGATAGCACAACACATGCTCAGGCAGAAACAAATAGCATTGAACAGAAACAACCCATATCCACCTAAATTGTTTGTGAAACCCTTAACGTTTTTATCATGTTTCTGGTTTTAAAGACAGGTGACCACTTAAAGCAGGTTGAAAGTAATGCAGAATGTGCCTGAAGGCACATTCTGCTTTACTTTCAGTCTGTTTTAAGCTACAATCAACAAGAATATAGGAAATATTTCTTATACACATTCATGACTTCATAAATTGGAACTACAGTAAACCCTCTCTATCTGACACCTCTAAGTTAGTGTTCATGATAGAGAAATACACTGTATTACAAATAGTGAATAGTGATGCTTGTAATGAGAGGGATCCTATCACAGGGACCAGGCACAAAAATATACCCTCCGGCCCCTGTGGATCCTATATACACTGTTTAGAAAGAATTATGTACAGTAAATATCTCCAAATAACGACACTAAAAAGAAAGCTAATTGATTGTTAAATATACAGGGAAGCTTTAACCCTTTCCCTTTTAGAAGCGACTTTTAGCACATTCATTTTATTCATCCGCTGAAGAAACTAGTTCCAAATTATACCGTAATGAATATGTGTCATATTGAATACTTTCCTTATTCTAGCAGTTAATAGCTTAAAACAGGCTGAAAGTAAAGCAGAATGCGCCTCTAAGGCGCATTCTGCTTTACTTTCAACCTGCTTTAAGTAGTCTCATATCTTAAGTACTAGAAATAGGCTATCAGGTAAAGGGTTAAGCAAGTGACAGCTAAACAGATAGCTCCTCTGTTTTTGTCACATTGCTTTAAGCAGTCACCTGTCTTACAGGCTAAATTAATTTAGTGGTCATAATAGAGAGGTTTTACTGTACTTGGCCATTAACACTGCAAGGGTTAAGATGTATTCCTCCAATGAAGAAAATAGCTCCATTTTATACAGTATTGAATATGTAACATTAAGAAAATATTCCTATATCCTACCAGATGGCATCTTAAACAAGCTGAAAGTGAAGACACATTCTGCTTTACTTTCAGTTTCAACCTGCTTTAATTTGTCACTTATTTTCAAAACTATGCAAACCCCGATCAGAGGGTTCCTAAAGGAGCCCACTTATGAGGGTATGCACTGTTGGTGATTTTACTGTAAAAATAAACCATTTTAGTCGAAAATGGATTGGACTTTATTGAGTTTTCTTTTTGATGTTTCAGGGGTGAATGCTTTAGGCAGATGGCATTGATTGAGGTCAGGGCTCCAGATAAGAGCGAGTAAACTGAACAAATCCAGTATTTTCTCTTTCATTATAGCACCAAATCCTATGGTGTTACTACTCATTAGAATCGTCTCTTTGAGACGATTCTAATGAGGGTTGACACCATAGGGTTCATTTCAAAAATAAAGATTTTAGATTTTTAAAATACTCCCCTTTAGGCTTATCTGGAGCCCTGATTGAGCTTTTAATGAATTGATGTAGAGTTTTGTAAATGAGTGTATGGTTGTGTGCAAGTTGTTGTTAAATAGAAGTTAATGCATGTTAAATGCTACGTATGTATGAATAAAAGATGTTATTCTAGTACTTGTTTCAGTTATTATGATTTCCTTTATGGAAAATCCAATGTACAAAATCTACAGTCAACCTTGTATTATAAGGACCACATGGCTTTAACCCATTACCCCATAAATACGTTTTTACGCCTTTAATATATTCCGTCATTGAAGAAAATAGTTGCAATTTATACAGGCATAAATCTGTTTGATAATTTTTTTTCTATATTCAGCAGATGTAAGCTTAAAGCAGGCTGAAAGTAAAGCAGAATGTGCCTTAAGGTGCATTCTGCTTTACTTTCAACGTGCATTAAGTGGTCACTTATTTTCAAAACTAGAAATAAGCTATGCAGTAATGGGTTAATGGAGGATAAAATAATGCAGAAGGAGCTTTGTTTATTATCCCCTGCCGAAAGGCAGAGGGATACTGTTTTAGGTCCGTCCGTCCGGCTGTCCGTCCGAGCGCACGAAAGGTCCTTTGTTGGGTAGGGAGAACAATAGATTCCATTCATTCCGTGATTGCCCTATTGTTATTGTTGGGTATTTTTGTGTACTGTTGGGTACTTTTAAACAAAAAAAATACCCAACAAAAGTCCAACTGTGAGAACGTCCGTCCGTGCGTGCGTCCGTCACGTTTTCTGTCCGCAACTGTATCTCCGAAACCCATAAACAGATTTGGATGAAACTTGGTATACTTATTTGTCATCATAGGAGCACCGTGGGAAATCAAATTTGTTTCAGAAAATTTTAGAAATTTATGAGTTATCTGCCCTTTTTATGTTAAAAATGCCATATTTAACAGTTTTTACACTCTAGCAACTACAGTATTCAACATATTTTGTTTATACTTTCACACAATGTCTATAAGTACAAGTTCTTGCAGGTGTGCAATTTTTGTAAAAAAAGGATACTTGTGACAAGAGTTATCTGCCCTTGATGTACTTAGAAATGCTAGAAAATGCTTTATTTTGATATTGTTAAAATTTGTTTACATACTAGAGCCTATAAATATGCATGGATTTTGAAAACACTTTCTTGAATTATGTATGGCTATTAGTTTTCAAATGAATTTGATTATTGTTGAAAACGGAGAAATTAGTCCTGAGTTATCTGCCCTTGATAAGTAAAAAAA
The DNA here is from genome assembly GCA_922989275.2 of Gari tellinella. NCBI lineage: Eukaryota > Metazoa > Mollusca > Bivalvia > Cardiida > Psammobiidae > Gari > Gari tellinella. The sequence goes on from OV277866.1 coordinate 68,899,944, forward strand.
AAGCCATATTTAACTGATTTTACTCTCTGGCAACTACAATTATGAATGGATTTAAATGAGACTTGCACACGATGTCTATAAGTAAAGTTCTTGAAGGTGCAATTATTGTCAAAAAAAGATACTTGTGGCAAGAGTTATCTGCCCTTGATGTACTTAGAAATGCTAGAAAATGCTTTATTTTAATATTGTTTACATCCTAGTATCTATAAATATGCATGGATTTTGATAAAAAAAATTCTTAAACTATGTATGGCTATTAGTTTTCAAATAATTGTTATCATTTGTGAATGGATTTTGAAAAAAAATTTAAATCATATATGGCTATTATTTATAGAATGAGTTCAATTATTGTCGAAAATGTGCAAATTAGTCAAGAATACTCTGCCCTTGATGAGTTGAAAATGTGTTTACACTCTAGTAAATTCTACAGTTCTGAATTTTTTTAGCTCACCTGAGCCGAAGGCTCAAGGTGAGCTGTTGTGATCGCCCGCCGTCCGTCCGTCTGTCCGTCCGTTCAAATTTACTTCAAGCGACAACTCCTCTGAAACCGCGAGTCTGAGGAAAAAACTAATTTGCTCACGGTGTTCCTTGGATGCTTCTCTACAGAAATCGTTAAAATGAAACTTTAAAGTGGACTACTTATTGAAATTTATTAAAAAAAGTGAAAAACTTTAAACAAGTTTTTTGTAAAAAACCACTGTTCCCACACCTTAGATATTGCATGAATAGTATATTCTACTAAATCACTTTCAAAATTGTAAAAAATCAAAACCCTAGGGTCAAATTTGACTCAACTCTGGCCATATCAGTGCTTTATGATGCAGGTCTGACAGTAAAAACTCTCTAATGATCCGTTTTTATACAGACCCATTGTATCTTCCAGGCTAAGAAGCTACCCTTATACTAAATGCAACATTTTTGCAAACAGTTTGGATCCAGGTCAGATGCCACATAATGCTGCATCTAATCTGGATCTAAACTATTTGCCAAAATATAAGTTATTATTTTTTACATATTTCACATACAAACATTTGGAGCAGACAACAGTTCAGCATGATAATAGTCATTTCTCTCTGAGACCGTCTCCAATTGCATAACTGACCCATAGCTAGCTCTGAACTCAGGTCACTGAGATACATAACAGAAATGAAAGTGATGTCTGCTATTTTATGCTCAAGCACAACTTAGTTCGAGGCATATTACTTTTGGTCTGTCTGTTTGTTTGTTTGTGTTTTGTTTGTTTGTTTATCTTTCTGTCTATCAGTCCACAATTAATTCTTGGCCATAAACAGTATGGATCCAGGTCAGATGCCACATAATGCTGCATCTAATCTGGATCCAAACTATTTGCCACTCATTTACATATAGTTTCTTATATTTAGAAAATGTAAATAATGATATTTATTAACCTATTAACCCATACATATTCCTTTTTATGTCTTTAATTTATTCTTCCACAGAAGAAAATAATTTCACTTTATACAGTCATTGTTGTCTTTAACAATTGCTTCAAATGACATCTCCTCATATACCGCTGAAAAGATTTCAACCAAACTTTACACGAATCTTCCTTGGGTCAAGTTCTTTCAAAATTGTTCAAAGAATTAAAAACAATGTAGAACTCTGGTTGCCATGGCAACCAAGTGAAAAAATAAGGAAATCTTAAAAAATCTTCTTGTCTGAAACTACAAGGGCCAGATCTTAGACATTTGTCACATAGCATCATCTACAGGTCCTCTATCAAACTACAAACTATGCCCCTGGGGTCAAAATTGGCCCCGCCCGGGGGGGTCACAGTTTAACATAGAGTTATATAGTGAAATTTTCAAACGTCTTCTCCTCTGAAACTAATATGGCCAGAGCTTTGATATCTGGCATGGTGACACTTTTAGATGTCCTATACCAATAAGGTTCAAATGGTTCTGGTCGATTGCATATCATCTACAGGTCCTCTATCAAGTTTGTACAAATTATGCCCCTGGGGTCAAAATTAGCCCCACTTCGGGGGTCACAGTTTTCATACGTCTTCTTTTCTGAAGCTAATATAGCCAGAGCTTTGATATTCAGCATGGTGTTACTTCTAGATGTCCTTTATCTATTATTTTCAAATGGTTCCAGTCTGTTGCATCTGTAGGTCACAGGAGCTAAAAATAGATTTTTTCAATGGAAACTTAAAAAAAATCTTCTTGTCTAGAACCCTAGTACCCTGATCTTAGATATTTGGAACATAGCATCATCTACAGGTCCTCTATCAAGATTGTTCAAATTATGCCCCTCGGGTAAAAAACGACCCAGTCCTGGACATAAATCATTATCTCCATTTTGATGTACAGCTATTCTCAGGTGAGCGACATATGCCCCATGGGGCTCTTGTTTAATAATACTTGCACACAATTATAAGTTCTTGAAAGTGTTTAATTACTGTTGAATTTGAATCAAGAGTTACCTGCCCCTGTCATACTTAGATTTATAATGCTACAAGCGGCTTAATTTTTTGTATTGTTTAGGCTTTAACATGTACAAAATTGAATGGATTTTATAAAACTGTGTAAAAAGCTTTTGAATGTTGATCTTTAAAGACAGGTGATCACCATTTGCCCCTTCCCCCCACAATAAAATTTGCCACTTTCTTCTGGACAATCGCTGCGGCAGGGGATATCAGCTCTAAGGTGCTTGTTATTTATGTCCTGCATTATTCAGTACCTCGTTTTAAAGGGACTCGCAACCGGATGGTGTACTTGTCAAAATAAAATAAAATACTCAAATAAAAGCAAATTTGTGGCATTATTTGGCTTCTGACAATAAAAAAATATGATCAGTCCAAAAAAAGTCTCAAGAATCGTCACCAAATCTTAGATTTTTAGATATTTTCCATCGTTTTTCTATACCGACTAGTAGACGGTATAGTTGTTGTTGTTGCTTCTCTACACGGGCTCAGACATAAACACGAGCCAACTTACGAAGTTGTATGCACTTTCGATCGCTACACATTGAAATACGTTAAATCGATCCGAGATAAACGGATAGTTCCGTGGTCCATTGGTCTAAGCGGTTTCCCCTATTTTGCCTTCTGTCCGCCAATGCCGGGCCCCGGGTTCGAATCCCACCAGAGACCAATATTTTTTTTATTGAAATACATTTTTTTAAACAGAATTTCTTATCCTAAACTAATTCTTTACCATTTATATAAGCGTTTGACACATATTTACAAATTACTATTTTTAATGCACCATCTAGTTGCGAGTCGCTTTAAGACATTTCTGAATTGTCACTTAACTCTTTGAACCCTAGTCCTGCATATATGCTCATTTGCAAACAATGTACATATGAGGAGTACACTTGTCCTATGCAAACAGTGTATACCCTGATCAGAGGGCTCTTTAAGGAGTCCTCTGGTCAGGGTCTACTATATTTGTCATTTTGACATATAGGTAAAAATAAACCCTAAAAAAATAAAAATGGACTAGAATGAAAATTAGAATTGTCCATATTAGTTTTAAAGGGACTCGCAACCGGATGGTGTACTTGTCAAAATAAAATAAAATACTCAAATAAAAGCAAATTTGTGGCATTATTTGGCTTCTGACATTAAAAAAATATGATCAGTCCAAAAAAAGTCTCAAGAATCGTCACCGAATCTTAGATTTTTAGATATTTTCCATCGTTTTTCTATACCGACTAGTAGACGGTATAGTTGTTGTTGTTGCTTCTCTACACGGGCTCAGACATAAACACGAGCCGAATTACGAAGTTGTATGCACTTTCGATGGCTACACATTGAAATACGTTAAATCGATCCGAGATAAACGGATAGTTTCCGTGGTCCATTGGTCTAAGCGGTTTCCCCTATTTTGCCTTCTGTCCGCCAATGCCGGGCCCCGGGTTCGAATCCCACCAGAGACCAATATTTTTTTTTATTGAAATACATTTTTTTAAACAGAATTTCTTATCCTAAACTAATTCTTTACCATTTATATAAGCGTTTGACACATATTTACAAATTACTATTTTTAATGCACCATCTGGTTGCGAGTCGCTTTAAGGGAGGAAAGGGTTAATAGCTACACTTAGTGCAATCTACACTTAGTGCAAGATTTATTGTAATTTCTTGAAACAATCTGGAGAAATCCTGTATCAGTTTTTAGCCTGCTAGACGAATGTCCAGGAGAGCTTATAATGTTGTCCCCAGGCGGTTGGCTTCAGCGATCTTAATTGTTAACTTATGAACTCCTTGAGTTGAATACAGTCTCAGATGCCAAATATAAAGTCTCTATCATATGAAGCTCAAAAATGTATGGCCATGGTTATAGTTGTGTACAGACTAACAGACAGACGAAAAACAATATACATGTTATATTCCCCAACAAAGTTGTGCGAGGACATTTAATAATTGCAGTATCCACCGAAAAGACGGAGGATAACTGCAAGGGAACTAACTCCACCTATGTAATGTTTATAGTTAAACATGACTTATCTTCTTAGGAAATTCTTATAAAATGTATGTTACAGGGAGTACGTTTCAGGAAATCACTGGGACAAATAGAGTTTACACATAATTCCGTGCAAATTTAGGGATTCGTGAAATCAATAAGAAAGATGGCCATAATAGAGAGATTTACCGTTCGAGTTCCTGGTTACGCATATTCCCTGTAACATATATAGCTAAGTCTCATTCCAATTAAGCCTCGTTAGTTTTAACACGTTCAAGCCTAGCAGCACAGTGTACGTGTGAATAGTACACTTGTCCTATACAATCTGTGGAGAACCAGATCAGAGGGTTCCTATATGAGACCACTGATCATGGCCTACACTGTTGTTCATTTTACACTACATAGTTGCATTCAATGCTAAATAATTGTATATAAAGTTTGACTAGTTTAAATTGGAAACTGGAATTGTCCATATGAAGTTTCAGGGGTGAATGGGTTAAATTTGGCGGTTAAATCTGAGTAGAAAAAACCTGTACCCGAAAAGATTACCCTTGACATATGCAAACAGTGTAAGGAGCCCTCTGATCATGGTCTGCACTGTTTTGTTACTTGCAACTTATTGCATGATTTTGCAAACTAATTATAACAATTTTTATAATCTTGGTAATACTATTGAACGAATTTGCATGTTTCTATGTAACTCCAAAATGTATCGTGCTTCTAGTGAATGTAGTTATTTGGCTTTTCTCACTTTGTAGGTGAAGCGCTTTTGAACGCATGTAACACCTGTGTGAAAAGAGCGCTATATAAATCGGGTATAGTAATAATAATAATAACAATTCATGATTATTGTTATTGAAAAAAACACACGACCGTATAGTCATAACTGGACTAGACTTATTCAGAAACCGGAGTTGTCCATAGATAATAAATTATGCAGTAAAGCTCCTTTAGAAACATACATTTATAACATTCCTATAATTCCTTACTGTTAGCCATCTTAACATACTCAGCATTGACTATATACTCGACAATTACAGTGCAACTTTGAAGAGTAGAACTGTCTCATACAAGCAGTGGATACCCTGACCAGAGGCATCCGGCGTGGGACCTTCTGAACTTATTCTCTCTATCTCTTTTTTCTCCTTCTCTGTTTGTTCCATCTATTCTCACTACATGTATTTACTATGTGGTATAAATTAAAACTTAACACTAGTGTTTAATTTTCTAAAACTTTGTTAAGTTATCTTTTGAAAAGCTTTCTAAAGATAATCCAAATTCTGTTTCGTTTTCGCTATTCTTTCTCGACCATGTCTAGAGGTTTTTCCACTGTGTCTACAGCCAACAATCTGACAGTGTGCGGATAATTGGTCATGTGTTTGGTCCTCTTTCTGGTTTGGTACACTTAGCACACTGTCGGCTTTCTGGTTTTAGAATCGTGTCCGTGATTTTAGTTCTAGAGGTTTTAGTTTGGTGGTTGTATAGAAAAGGTTCAATTCGTGGTTTGTTTGGTAGATCTTAATGTAAATAAATATAATATTTATCTTCCATGTCTAACAGTTCCATTATTTTGACTGTTTTTTGTTGTGGAGATTTATTTTTATGACAGTATTTATGTTTATTAAACTTTCTTTTTGAATGGCATTCACCCTCTGGTTGTTTGTGGGATTGTTGAATGGGGCCGGGGTTTGGGTGCTCGTGTTGGAAACAAATCAGAAGAAACCCTGGCTGATATCGGCGCTACTACCGCGGCCAGGGTTTATCCTGCTTTGTTGGTGCTGCTGTATGTTGGTGGATGTTTGTGGTTCAAACCTGTTGCCTTTATCTGTTTGGGTTCTGAAAAATAAGAAATAGAGACTTTAGTTTGTGGTAACACATGACTACCAATAGTTCAACACAGTTGTCAAATGTGGTTTCTAGACCATTTTTAAAATAAGTTTTACAACCTTTTACATTGTACATGTAATTTTGACCAATAAATCTACATGCCGCACGTTTAGTGACGCTTACAATTTTGGTGGAAGTATTGATGGAATACAATCACAAGTTTGAAGGCCAAAGCCCTGCATGATACAACTGTAAACTTAATATACTAACATGGAATGTTCGTGGTCTTAAGTGTAAAGTTGGGTCATCTGATATTTTGGATTTTCTTAAGTCTTTTGATATTTTTGGAGTTCAAGAAACGTGGGATTTAGACTATGATTATGTTCATAACTGTTTTCAAGACTATGTAATGTTTAAGTACATGGCCAAAAAATCTAGAGCAGGTGGAGTTTTAGTGTGTGTCAAAGGTAACATTTCCAAATATGTAAAGCAGGTTTGCTGTGACTTTTCACAAGGTGTTATACTTGTATTAGGTAAAGCATTATTCCCATTTGATAAAGATGTTTTGTATGCAAGTCTATATATTCCCCTTGAAAACTCTCCAGTTTATGAAACATGTAGAACCCCAGTTTTGCAGCAATTGTTGAGTGACTTTGATTTATCTAAATATGAATTACTTCTAAGTGGAGATTTTAATGCCCGTACTTCTGACATTATTGACTATACAGTATGTAACGAAAAATATATCCCTGAATTTTGTGAATTTGTTGATATACTTGATGGCGATATAGGTATTGATAGAGTGACACTGGACACTATAGTTAATAAGGTCGGTCGTGAGCTTATAGAATTTTTCAAATCATATGGATGTTATATACTGAATGGTCGTTTTGGAAACGGCAGTGGAGACTTTACATTTATTGCAGGGAATGGAAGGAGTGTTATTGATTATTTCATTGCAACTAAATGTATGTTTGAATTTGTTGAGAACTTTGAAATATTGTCTAGATCCGAGAGTTGTCATTTGCCATTAAGTGTAAACATCAAGGCTCGAAATGAAATGCAGTACGACGATACCCATTCTAAAGAAGAGCAATATTACAATATTGATAATGCTAATCTTTACAATGATATCTTAGGCGAAAGCGTACTGAACGGGTGTTTTAGTAATGTAGACAATATGTTGAGTGACCCTGATTCTAATGTTGATACGATTGTGTCTGAGCTAGAAAATATAATTCTAGAAAGCAGCAATGTTTTTAAAAGGGTAAGGCGGGGGTAATTACAAGAAAAAACATAAAACAAGGTATGATGCTTCATGTCGTCAGGAACGTAGATTATAGAATCTACGTTCCTGATGTCGTGCTGCCAAACTGCATGCCAGAAAGAGTCTTCGGAATTTCAGAACATCTAGATCAGATAGTACATTACAGGAATACATTCAGAGTAAGCATCAGTATAAACGTGTGTGCAAACATAAACGATTCGATTTTAATAGGCAAAGCCTTAATTCCTTAGAATCAAACTTGAATAATTCTAGGGCGTTTTGGAAAGATATCAAAACCTATTTTGGGAAACCACGAAAGGAACCCAATATAAGCCTTGATCATTGGTATAAACATTTTAGCAACCTATTTTCAGTTGGTGAAAATAATGACCAGGATAGTGACGTTCAGTTTGAATCTGAAGATCAACATCTTGATGAAATTCAGGAGGCTCTTTTGAATTCAGAAATAACAGAGACTGAAGTTAGAGATGCAATTAAATCTTTAAATGTAAATAAATCTGTTGGTGGTAGATTATTACCTAAACATTTAGTTTATGGTTTTAATATACTACAGCCTTACATCGTTAGACTTTTCAATAAGCTTTATACAAAAGGCGTTTTTCCAGAGCAATGGACTAAAACTGTTATTGTCCCAATACATAAGAAAGGTGATATTAATTGCACCGATAACTACAGAGGAATTGCTTTAATAGATGTTTTGAGCAAAGTGTACATTTCTATATTGACAATACGTCTGACATTCTATACTGAAGTGTATAACAAAATAAGTGAATGCCAAAGTGGCTTCAGAGCTGGCTATTCAACTATTGATAATGCCTACATACTGTATTCTATAGTTACTAAATACCTGCGTATGAAAAGGAAATCACTGTATGTCACATTCATTGATTTTCAAAAGGCGTTTGACTCTGTAGATCACAGCCTTTTATACCACGTTCTGCTAAAGAATGACGTGCAAGGGAATCTTTTTAATGCTATAAAGTCTATTTACACATCTGTAAAATCATATGTAAGAACTAGCTCTGGGTCTACACGTACGTTTGAATGCCCGATTGGTTAACGACAGGGGTATAATTTAAACCATTATTGTTTGTTATGTTTATCAATTAACTACATCAGATGCTCTGCGATGAAGGTATACGCGGTGTGCAGTTATTTCCTGACTTAGTTAAGGTATTTCTTTTAATGTTCGCTGATGATATTGCGCTGATTGCAGATACTGTCATCGGGTTGCAAAAACAATTCAACGTTTTACAAGAGGTTTGTAAAGTCTACAAACTTAATTTGAATATCTCCAAATCCAAGGTTATTGTTTTCAAAAGAAGTGGTAGACTGGCAAATCGTGAAAAGTGGACATATGGAGGCAAAAAATTGATGTAGTAAGCTTCTTTACTTATGTTGGCATACATTTTACAAATCGTCTTTCCCTATATAAAATGGCTGAATCAACAGCTTGTAAAGCAAAAAAAAGCCCTGCTACGTCTTTTCAATTCATTGCATCAGTTTGCATGTTTGCCATATAGAACGTTTTTTAAGCTTTTTGACTCAAAGATTTCATCCATTTTGTTATACGGATCAGAACTGTGGGGTGTAACAGACATGCCAAGAGTTGAAAATGTACAAGTTTTTGCGTGTAAGCGGTTTCTAAAAGCAAACACTCATGCATGTAATGATGCTATATTAGGGGATCTTGGACGATACCCAATGGCGTATTTGCCGCAAAAAGGTGCATTAGATACTGGTTGAGAATTTTGTCATTGCCACGAAACAGGTACGTTAGGTTATGCTATGAAATGCTAATGCATTATGATAGGCTAGGCTATAAAAATTGGGTAACTAATGTGAGAACAAATTTATATACAAATGGTTTTGGGTATGTATGGGAATCTCAGCATGTATCTAATCATCATCTATTTATTTCAGAATATCTTCAGCGTCTTAAAGACCAGTTTACACAAAACTGGAGAAGTAGTTGTATAGACAAAAGCAAATTGAAGCACTATGTTGGCTTCAATTAACCTCATGTATTCATGTGAAAACATGTACTGAGCGAAATAAAGAATTTGAATTTTGAATTTGAATTTGAATTTGAATTTGCTTCAAGCAGGAGTTTATTTCTGAAAGATATATTCATGTAATTGACATTGCAAAATTTAGAACAAGTCTGGTAAATTTTCGATGTTCAGCTCATTGCTTGATGATAGAAAAGGGCAGGCACTATGGAATTTCACCAGACTTTCGAACTTGCCCTTATTGTGAAGGTTGTATAGAAGACGAATTCCATTTCATTCTTCACTTGTATGTCCGTTATATAGAAGTTTACGTCAAAAGTACATATCTGATACCTATGCAAAATATGAATCTATAGAAAAGTTCTATAGTTTGATGTCATCCAAAGATACAGATACTCTTCGCAATTGTGCCATGTATATCTATTATGCCTTTAAAGAAAGAAACACTCACCTTGAAATGTTTGCTTTAAATGTATTGTAAATGATGCTGGATAAGATTACAATGTTGCATTTTATCTCTACTGTCAACATTGACCTGCCAATACAGATTTTGAATAGGATGTCAGTTATGTACATTTTTTGTTGTTATATCAAAACATTGCTTGGTCTTGCATCGATATATGAGCCAACTATATATACCTCACACACATGCGTATGTATTGAGCTTTGTATTATATTATATATTTGTGTATAGGCCGGAGGCCTAATTGCATGATAAAATATTGAATTGACACCTGCAATGAAAGTTGGGACAGTTCCTCAGGTAAGTGATATAGGGTCATCATGGCAATATTGTTCTTAAAAAGCAATATGTGAGATATACAGCCTTAATGATATTATTTCTCCGCAGAAGACTATCCTTCCCAAAACATAAGTAATGCATATTCGTTATTGCCATTATATATTTTAACGAACATGGATAACCCTTCCAGTATATTTTGCATTTAGTTGCCGTTAGAACTTACCTTTCCTTGGTAGCCTGTTAGTGAGTCGTTGACTCGACTTGGCCCAATCTAGATCTTGGATCTTTGTCTTTGATTTATGTTTAGGACGTGTAGCCCTCACGGGATGGAAGTGCTAGTCTATTTGTTGGGATATCCCATTTAGAGTGGTAAACGATATAGAGTTTACAATACAATACAACACAACACAATACAACACAATACAATGCAATACAATACATAACAATATGTGATACAATACAATAACAATTATAATTCTATACTAATACCAATACAAATACAGATACAAATGCAATCAATGCAATGCAGTATAGTATAGTACAGTACAATTCAATACAATACATATACAATACAAATACAGTACAATAAAATACCATTACAACTACCATACAAATACAATAAAATGCAATACAGTACAATACAACACAATACAAAACAATACTGTAACAATACAACACAACACAATAAAATACAACACAGTACAGTACAATAGAACACACCACATCACAATACACCACAACACAACATAGTACAATTACAGTACAATACAACACAATACAAAACAACACAAAACACAACACAACACATTACAATACAATACAATACTGTTACAATTACAATTCAATACTAATACCAATACAAATACAAATGCAATCAATACAATACAGTACAGTACAGTGCATTATAGCACAGTGCAGTACAGTACAGTACAATATAATACAATACAATACAATACAAAACAATACAATACAATTCTGTAACAAATACAATACAACACAACACAATAAAATACAACACAATACAGTACAATACAACACAACACAATATAATACAACACAATACAGTACAACACAACACAATACAATACAATAAATTACAACACAGTACAGTACAGTACAATACAACACAACACAATACAACACAATACAATACAACACAACACAACACAACACAACACAATACAATACAATACAATACAATACAATACAATACAATACAATACTGTTTCCATTACAATGGCTCAATTCCGATGCTGAATACTACCTCTGCGAGTTGAGACCGGACGTTACACCAATGAACCTATAGAGGACAGAATTTGTAAATTTTGTGAGAATAACTCTATTGAAAATGAGCTGCATTTTCTGTGTTTCTGTCCTAAGTATAAGGAAGTACGAAAGCAGACATTTGGCAACGTAATAACAAATTAACGATTAATACAGAGCTCTAATACGGATAAATGGAAAATTCTTCTTACTGAGTATACCCGTAAAACAGCAAATTTTTGTTACAGGCATACTTAGTAAGACGAGATTAACTCTACAATAGGGCCTAAAGGCCTAAGAGCGCCAGTTTCCTCCCCTACTGCACTTTATCTGCTTTCTCACTAATTTATATATATGTGTATATACTTGACAATTCATAACAAACTGTTGCAAGATTGAATCAATTTATTTGAGTCAATTTATAACAAACGTTGAAACTGTTGCAAGATTGAATAATAAAAACTGATCAATGTTTCATATTAATTAACACTCTGAAACTTTACTATAATTTGTATGTTTATATTATTAAGGTGACATATTGGCCCATGGGGCCGGGTGATTACATGTGTTTACTTTTGATAATTTGTATTTTGTTATGTGAATATCACATGTCATTATAATAAACAATTGTTCTCTCTCTACAATTCAATACTAATACCAATACCAATACCAATGCAAATACAATACAATACAATACAATACAATACAATACAATACAATACAAAACAATACAATTACAATACAATACAATACAATACAATTACAATTACAATTACAATTACAATACAATACAATTACAATTACAATACAATACAATACAATAGTGAATACAATACAATACAATACAATACAATACAATACAATACAAATACGAAATACAAATACAATACAATACAAATACAATACAATACAATACAATACAATACAATACAATACAATACAATACAATACAATACAATACAATACAATACAATACAATACAAATACAAATACGAAATACAAATACAATAAAATACAAGTACAAACTACCATACAAAAAAAGTACAATTACAACTACCATACCATACCATACCATACCATACCATGCAATACAATACAATACAATACAATACAATACAATACAAAACAATACAATACAATGCAATGCAATACAATACAATACAATACAATACAATACAGCACAGCGCAGCACAACGCAACGCAACGCAACACAACACAACACATAAAAGGATAACATAGGCTCTGTACATAGAGCTTTTAACACCGACATGCATCACCTCCTCTGGAGTATTTTCACATAATTTGTGCTCGTGTCCAGCAAGTAACGTGCCATTAAAGCCAATACGTACAATAATGAATTAAAAAAACCATTAGTTCCAGTTAAAAAGCCTTTTATGCCAATCGCTCGCTTTTGAAGCGGGTCGATTATAGTTAGGACGAAACGATTTGGAACGAATCGTACAAAACCGACAGCTTTTCCCGCGGATTTTGTTACAGCGTACGTAGCAACCATAAAATTTGGATGTATCAATGCGCCAAAATCGCAACCAGCGATTTTATGCAATCATATGTTATAAGTTGGTAAATAAATGCCACATCTGCATACTTTAATCGTTTAATCTTAGATCGAAGCCGTAGAAGATAAGAAATATGAATACACATTTTGGAACTACTTTTTCATATGGACTATTGAACCAGTAGGTTACTCTGCATTCAGGATGACGGAGGTTTCTAGCTCTGGGATTTACGTGCAACCCCGGATTTTATCGTCTTACTTCCCGACGATTCCTCCAAGTGCACCGATTGCTTCTCTATCCTACCCAAGGTATCATTTTCATTGTCAGTCTTTTTAGTAATTCACTGAGTAGTGCAATAATGCTTGAAGAAATCACGTGGGTGGGGGTCGCAGTGATGGAATTTCAGGGTTATGGTTAGGGTGAATTTTAGTCACAGCTATTAAAGCCTATTTGGACATATGAGAGGAATGACAGTTAGCACTTTCCTCCATAGCCTATATCCACTGTCTTTTGATTAATTTAGGATATACTGAAAGTAAAGCAGAAAGCTCAATCTTGCTTTTAAACCTGCCACTGTATCCAAAAGTAAGAATGAATAATTGAATATGTAGAGAAATATAGACATCAGTGTTAATTTTAGGCCCTCGAGCCAAACGTCCAGACTTTTGGCTCAATGGTTAAAAAGCTCGCTTTCCAAGCGGCATGGAGGTCTCGGGTTCGATTCCCGGGCCCGGTCGCTATAATGAATGGCGTTGTCGGCAAACAGGTTTTTTCGCCCCAATCTGGTGATGACTATCCTTGCCCAATGGATGGATCACTTTCAGAAACGATGTGTGGTTGCTACCATAAGTCGAAAGGTATGATCTCTGAGAGATGAAAAGGTCTGTAAGCTCAAAATTAAGATGGGGATGTATGTAGTGACACAGCTGTGTATCTCTCAGTCTGTTGTGAGCAGGACTGCAGTATCCTTCAGGGGGATCTTGACCGACTGCAGGAGTGGGAACGTAAGTGGGATATGCGCTTCAATCCGGGAAAGTGCCAAGTCTTGCATATTACCAGATCAAAGAGTCCCACTTTGCGTGACTACTCCCTGCATGGTCAGACCTTAGAGTCTGTGGATGCTGCAAGGTACCTGGGTGTAGATATATTAGGGCTGCAACGGTTCAGGTACTTCACGGTTCGGTTCGGGTTCGAGTAGACCCCTTCGGTTTTCGGTTATTTCGGTTCGGGTATTAGGATAAGAACTTGATAAAATTAACCAGAAAAAAAATCTCATTTACTGGCACATGTCTACGCAGACAATAGATCTAAACACTTTTTCGAAAACGCTATCACTGTCATCTATAATTTTATCATATGTACGAGAAAGATGTGCATTTCTTTCTACCCTTTTAGGACAGATTGTAGCGAATTTAAGGCGTGGTTCGCCCCGACCTGTTTTTCATTGAAGTTTCGTAACTAAGCTTTGTCATTCTGGCTGGTCTTCCTTAAATGCCTCATCAGCCTTCTTTTTATAAGCGCAAAAAGAACTACCTAGCTCCAATTATATTATTATTTTACTGAAAAAGTCATTAATATTTCAGTTTAATTATTTACATCGCCATTCTCAATTTGCGGTCGCTAAGTAATAGACTGGTTACCCTTTTTCTGATGCTGATTCGACTTTGGTACCTTTGAAACTGGGCTATCAATCGTGCGCATGCGTTAAGTGCTGGATTTCCCGGAATTATAAATAGCCGATATGAAAAGAATGAGACGGACTAGAAGCGAGCTATTTAAATATACTGCAAGAAGAAAAGGTTAGAACTGATTTAACCTTACATTTTGGAACGTCTGACCATCAAAAATATACACGCAGACTGCACGCTGATTGGTAAATTAGCGGTCTAGTGTAATTTACCATACATCGGTGCACCGAACCGAAAATTTGCGGTGCAGACCCGAAACTCGAACCGTAAATAACCGAAATTCGGTGAACCGTTGCAGTCCTAAGATATATCAACAGATCTGAGTTGGAACCAACACACTATTAACAAAATCTCCTCGAATGCAGGCAGAACACTTGGATTTCTTAGGCGGAACATTGAAGTAAAGCACGAAAAGATCAGAGAGACAGCGTATAAGACCCTGGCTCAACCTCAACTGGAGTATGCCTCGATCTACTGTGTAGAGCCCATACACACAGAGGGGCATACACCAGATTGAAAAAGTTCAACGTAGAGCCGTCAGATGGGTTAAACATAACTACTCTAGATATGATAGTGTTACCCAAATGCAGTTAGGGTTGGGTTGGCGATCCCTAGAGAACAGACGTGCCGATGCTAGACTAACAATGTTTTACAAGGTAGTCCACGGCCTGGTAGCCATACCCTATCCCCAATATCTGAGGCATCCTGTGAGATTAACCCGCAATATGCACCCTCTTTCTTTTATGCAAATTCACACTGCCGTAAATTACTACCAGTTCTCCTTTTTCCCTGCAGTCATAGTTATGTGGAATAGCCTCCCCAGTGATATTGCCATGCTCCAAGACTTGAACCAGTTCAAGCAAGGAGTATTCACACTGAACCACTGTCACTAAATTCAGTCATTGTTTTTATCTTTTAATCTGTACATTCTGGTCTTTTAATTATTAATAACATAACCTTGTCTTACATTCTACTCATTCACTCCTATTACTCTTTTCACTTTTTTTTTTTTTTTTTTTTGTAATTAATTTTTTCTTACTAACTTGCACAGACGCCCAGCTGCATGATATAGGATAGATAGATAGATAGATAAATATAGGCAGTGTTAGGTCATCCTGACTTTTGGTTCAATAGTAAGAACACTCGCTTTCCAAGCGGGAGGTCTTTGTTTGGATTCCCAGGCCCGGTCACTATAAATAGATCTACAAAACTCATTCATTACATCCTTATGCAAGGGGTAAACGTGTTCTATATGTGAGAAAAAGTGACTGTACAGAATTGGCATTGTCTCAAGTCCAAATTATTTAGATGTTTCGCTTGCTCCTTATCATTTAATTTCCTTATCATGTAAGATTCAATGCCTAAAAGTTATTGGATAACTCGAAAAATCAAAACAAAAAAACATGTATGCAGTAAACCACATATATATAACCTCTACCCCAATCAGTCGGATACGGCAGCAGCGCCTAGCTAAGACACACAGTGCATAACAACAGACTGGTAGCTAAACAACTCAATAGAATTGCTTCACCACCAGCTATATTATATACACTGAATGTCCTAACTCTCTGAGCCAACCAGGGGAATTTACATCTAACCAATTATAGTCATTATGTAGGCCCCTGTTATGGGATTTTACCTAACATTATGCTATATAGTACATGTACATACACTACATATTCAGCTAAAATTCAGACGTCTGTTCAGCCAAAATTCAGACTTTTTTTTTCATGAGGGTATCCATGAGAAATATGATAAGATGTCAAAAGGTGTTTCTACTTGGGAAAGGATTAAGAAACCCTTGAAAAGACAATGCATGAATAGGCTTTAGATAGTTTCAAACTTTTTATTGATCAGGTAGCTCAATATAGGTTTATCCCTTAGGACTATGCTTGATACTAGTTTTTGTACATTTTGCAAACAGTATAGACCCTGATCAGAGGGCTCCTTAAGGAGCCCTTTGATCAGGGTCTACACTGTTTGCTTTACTTTTGTTTTTCTGATATATACTTTGAGAACAGTCCCAAAAACCAACATAAATTTGTATTTTTTTCAAAGGTGGAATATTCCATATGAAACATCGAGGGTAAACAGGATTATAAATTGTGTCACTAGACATGTTTATGGCACATATTGATCAGCTTAACTAGTGTTTTCCAATAACCACTTAGTGAATGGAGGATTATATTTGCACTAGAAAACCTAACACAAATTTTTCAATACAGGTTAATACAAATTAAAAAAAAAATGGTCACATTAGTCAATAACCTTTAGGAGGAATGTGTATGTACTTAATTTCTGTAATAATTTTCTGACCTGTGTTCAATTACGTTTATAAAGCCATTTATTATTGAAGCTTCAACTCTTTGAATACATGGACAGCAATCAGTCTTTGCCTAAACCACTTGCCTGAAGCCCAGGGCGCAAGGGATTTCTGATTTGGGCAAGTCAAATTTTCATCAGAATTTGGCGTATTACAGAGAGAAAAGCAGTTTTTGGTTAAGCTTTGGGCAAGTGGTCTCAAACAATTAAGGCAAAGCCTGCAGCAATAATTGTCTGCTACTGTTCTAAAATTAGATTATCAAAATAGGGTCAGATATCTTGGATCATGATGAGAAGCCGAGTTGTAACTCTGGGTCTAATCTGGATCCAAGCTATTGCAAACAGGGAATTGCAGTTTTGCTGCTACAGCACTCCCTCTCTTCAACGACACCCAATGGGAGACAAACATTATGTGCGTTGTTCGGAGGGAGTCGTTACAGGGAGGGAAATTGGCGAAACATTGCAAACAGCGGCGTCTGATCTGGATTCAAGCTGTTTGTCACTCGTCATTAAGTTTTTTCTGTCAAAATGTATATTATGTAACTGCAGATGACAGTTTTAAGCAGACGATATCGCAGAAATGAAAGTATGAGGCATATAATTGTATTATTAGGGGAACATCAGCAAGCGTCGTTGTAAGGAGGGAGTCGTTGTTGGGAGGGCCGTTGAAGAGAGGGAGCACTGTAATTGTACACATACAGTAAACCACTAAGTCAGGATTGCCATAAGTTGATATCAAAATTTTCAAATTTTCAAGCGAGATTTTCAGAATTATACCTTAAAAACCCATTGTCTGTTTCTAGTTTTAAGACGTTATGCTTAAAGCAGGTTAAAAGTAAAGCAGAATGCGCCTGATTTAAGTTTCCATCTGTTGGAATAAAAATCCGAAGATTTCGGAAAAATCTGGAGAAATGGTAGCCCTGCTAAGTTGTGTTAATTTATCAGGTGTTTAAGACAGGTGACAGTAAAACAGAAATTTCCTTCTTTAAGCTGTAAGCTGTCACCTGTCTTTTATATAACCAATTTGTATTATTTTTAGTGGTCGTAATAATTTCTGCATGGAACTCTATGGTAGGCTACTCATTAGAACCATTTCTTTGAAGCATTTCTAATGAAAAGTCATACCTAAGGGTTTGGTGCAGACATAAAGAGTTTAGTTTTTGAAATACTTCATTATCTGGGGCTCTGAATAAACAGGGCTACCATAAGTTGCTCATAAAAATCCTTAGATTTCCAAATGTTAAGCACGATTTTAGGAAACGCTCCTTTAACCCAGGGTTGGCCGGTAAAAACCGGGTCGGTTAAAACCGCCCCGGTCAATACTCCCTGAAGTGGTCAATACTGGTCAATACCGGTCAATACTCTTTTTCTGTTAAAATAAAGCTCTTGAAGCTTTAAAAGGGTTTTATTATAGTGTAATGATGTATTACAGATACACAGGAAGCTATTTCAAGTGTATATAGGGGGTATAGGAAGCACAAGGTGGATTTTTTAAATCTGAAAAGACCACCCTGGTCGATTGAACTGACCACATTTATTGCTTGAACTGACCGCTTGTGGTCGATTGAAATGACCACTTCCGGTGGATTGAATCAACCACTCTGGTACTGAAAAGACCATACTGGCCAATTGAACTAAATGTATGGTGATTCCTGAAGTATTTCTTGACTTCTACAACTTGCTTTATCACCTGGTCAGGAGTAATTTCCTGTCCCAGTTGATTCAGTAAGTGTGCAGAGCAACCATAAACTGTCAGGCTGGGTTCTGCTTCATCACAGATATCTTCTCAATATCTGTGACTATACTGAAGACCTTGCAGTCATACTGCTCAGCAGACTCATTGGTGGCTTCCTGGGCACAAATAGGGGTAAAACAAAGTGTTGGTGTATAATACCCCTGTCAGTGTATAATCACCCTGTATCAAGACATTTGATTGGTCACAATCAGATCTCTGCTACTCCCACTGCAGTGACATGGGGCAACATAACACATGATAATCTGTTTTGACAGCAATTTACAGGTGTCGCAAACTTGCAAATACTTATGAATATCCCATGATTGTAAATAATAGACATCAATGAAACTTCAACATTTAATTATTGCCAGACTATTGGTATATGACCTTAATATTTAATTATTTGCTGTAATATATTCCCAAAGTGGTCAATTGAAATTTTGAGTGGTCAATTGAGTTTTTTAATGGTCAATTGAGTTGTAAGTGAACAGTTGATTGAGTTGAAGTATTTAGTGGTTGATTGATTATGAGTATAGCTAGCCTTTTGGTTGGTAAACTCCCAAACTGATCCTAGGTGGTCAATACCGGTCGATTTTCAATTGACAAGGCCGGTCACTTCAATCAACCACTTTGTATTTCTGGTTTTATCAAATATTTACAAGATGTAATTCAAATATTTCAATCTTTAGATTAAATCTTTGATATGATCATTATTCCCAGTATGCTCATCATGACAATGTGTGAATAAGATAGGTAGGGTACTAGTACTTTATTTTATAAGTAGTTTGATTGAATTGGCCACATCAAATGGCCACATGGCAAAAGACCACTTGTGGTCATTAAAGTAAAACTTTGAAAAACAACATCAAAATATCAAACAGTTATTTAAAAATATCCTTAATAGTACAGTTTGTCTGTACTGTATATATTAAACAACAATTTACATTGCTAGGGGTATGATACATAGGTTATAAGTTGGTTCGAAGTGGTCAACTGACCAGTATTGACCGGTAATGACCAGTAATGACCGGTATTGACCGGTTAAAACCAGTATTGACCGCCCGGGTGGTCAATACTCTTATTGACCGGTCGATTGCCAACCCTGCTTTAACCCTTTACCTGCCAGACTCTATGAGTATGACACTAACATAATTATGCAAACAGTTTGGATCCAGATCAGACGCTGCAGAACGCGACGTCTGATCTTGATCCAAACTGTTTGACACCCACATCCAGAGAAAATTAAAAAAAATCCAAAGATTTCGGAAAAATCCAGGAGATATGGCAGCCCTGAATAAATACAAATTGTTATTGTCATTTCAGATCTGTACAAGTAGCTCCCTACTCAGCCCTTCAAGGAGTTGTTGTCGATGCAAGGGTCCCAGATAGGGTATGTTATAACATTAATGTTTGCAACTATGCATCCAATAGATTTGAATGTTAGATGGCAGCTTTAGACTCTGAACCATATATTGCAGGAACCTCTGTGACGTAGTGGTTAACCCTTTACTCAATAGATATTCCAGCAGCCATTAATTCTTCCACTGAAGAAAATAGTTTCATTTAATACAGTAACGAATGTGCAACATTAGCAGATGGAGACTTAAAGCAGGCTGAAAGTAAAGCAGAATGAACCTAAAGCACTGTCTGCTTTACTTCAAACTTGTTTTAAGTGGTTACCTGTTTTCAAAATAAAGACAGACTATGGAGTAATCTACTGGTTATATTTAGTTACAGTGGAGAATCTGTTATTCTTTCCCAATAAACGCGTTTACGCTATTAAAACTATTATTTGCAGTGCAAACAGTTTGGAGCCAGATCAGACACCGGGTAACCCGGCGTCTGATCAGGCTCCAAACTGTTTGCCACAAAGATAAACAAGAATTATCAGAATTGTCCAAAAGTTGTTCTTTTCTACGTTTTAGTGCTTTGCGTTTGCGTTTAAACGGGAAAGAATAACAGATTCTCCACTGTAGTTGCTTGGTTTAGAACTTCCATCTCAATTTTTCTTTTGTATGAGACAATGAATTGATGATAATAAGTTTGTTCACAGAAGTACCATTAGGCATTAATCCCATGAGGAAAATACACAAACAAATATGCACATGACTGACAGTATGACATGACAAGTTACAAAAATCATGCATTGAGGTACAGTCCTGATATGGCCTCGTTTGTAACCCATTGAACCATAGCAATGAGTATATTCATCTTCTATAAATATTGACCTGCCAAAAGTACACTTATCCGATAGCAAACAGTACAGACCCTGATCTGAGGGTTCTTACAGCAGGGTCTGCACTGTTTGTCTTTTTGCAATACCGGTTTGTTGTGGAAAACAACCATTTATAGTAAAAATGGACTAGACTTGTTTGAAACTGGAATTGTCAATTTGAACTTTCAGGGATGAGTGAGTAAACTCTTTCAACATCATGGACCTGTTTAAAATGTACTAATTATTTAATTAGCAAACAGTGAATACCCAGATCAGAGGGCTCCTATAGGAGCCCTCTGTATAGGAGCCCTCTGATCAGGGTCTACACTATTTGCTAATTTAGAGCAGTATTTATTAAACTACCCAGACTTACAAGTATACTAGTTCATGCTTTGGTAACTATAAAGATCCACAAGAGAAACTAATTTTCCGCAAGAGTTACTTAGTGTTGAACAAGTTTAAGGGGAATTAAACCTAAAAAAACGATAAACAATGAAATAATGATTCTAATGAGTAATGAGAAGTCTGAACATAGGGTTTGGTTCAAGACATAAAGCCTTTAGTATTTGATATACCTGACTTTTCAGAATTGAATGATTTATAAGTGCATGTAATTTGGTTTTAGCTGTATTTTTTTGCAATAATTAATGTATAATTAAAGATCTATTTTATGCTTTCCTATCTTAACTTGTTTAATTTATGTCTATTTCACAGTTTTTTGTTGATGTCGCATTTGTCTTTTATGTCTATTCAAGTAAAGAAATACAGTAAAACCTCTCTATTACGACCACTGGAAATAAGGATTATTTATTGTATAAAAGACAGGTGACAGCTTAAAGCAAGGTGATAGTAAAACAGAAAGCTCCCTACTGTCACCTTGCTTTAAGCAGTCACCTGTTCTTAACTCCTAATATCTAACATGATTTAATGGTCGTAATAGTTGGGGTTTACTGTATAAACAATACAAATATCAAACAGTTTAAGTACAGATCATAATTATGGGGAGTAATTCTGTGTCTAATCCTGATCCAGACTTTGTCAATCGATGTTACACTATGGGTAGGAAGACTTCAAGGTTTAATTACTGATAACATATCTTTGTCAGGGTCATTTGATTCATTAAACATTTTTTTCTTCATGGATATATTATTTTGTGGCTGAAATTCTGTGCAGCATTTTCTGTTCAGGAAAACCTGTTTATCTCTGTATTTGGTAATAAATTCTTATAGGTATCACAGAAAGGTTTCGTTTATTCCTCCACTTTATACAGTCAAGAATATGTACCGTGAGATATATTGTCCATATCCTAGTAGATTCGCTGTAACAGTAGCTTACAGCAGGCTGAAAGTAAAGGAGAATGCTGATAAAGGAGCATAGTTATTCTGCTTTTCTTTCAGCCTGCTTTAAGCAACCCCTCTGTCTTCAACACTGAAAAAAAGCTATAGGGGGTAGTCTGGTTTTAAGATTTCAATTCACATTGTCCTTTAATGTTAGATTAACTGCAAGTTTTACATGAAGAGAATATTGGCAGTTGTAATGTGATATTTATAAACTACTTTGGTTCCACATATTTCAATGTCAGATGTCCAGGTTGACAGATAGGACTTTTAACTGGTGTCATCACAGTACCAGATAAGTTCAAAAACTAAAATCTTTATTTCAGAATTAAACCCTATGGTGTCACTACTCATTAGAATCGTCTCTTCGAGATGATTCTAATGAGTAGTAACACCATAGGATTTGGTGCTGAATAAGTGATAAAATGTTTGATTTGTGGAAATAACACCCTCTTATCTGGAGCCCTGGTGTAATGTTCATGTTACATGACTATATAATGAAGAGAAAGTTCATTATTTCCAATTTAATTGAAGCTAAATGAAAGTGAAATGCAATGAAAATTTGAGAATGATAAAATGTTCTTTAAAGCCACTATATTACTCCCACATAAACAGAATCTAACATTTTTCTTACATGAAATTTATGTCACTATCGTAAGCGTTCCATATAAAAAGAAGTAATACGTGGTGATATTTGAAGCAATATTGCTAACGAACAGTGAAATTTGTGGAAACAAGTAATCAAGTTTGTTTATTTTTGAATAGCGACGAAAATTTACGGACATACTCGGTAAAGCTCATTTGCATAATTCTATACAACAAGTCGAGTGCTTTACAACCAACGAGAGACAACTCCTTTAAGTTTGGCCGTTAAACTGATGCAATGATACACATTGTCGCGGCCGAATCAATCACGTGACCTTTATGCGATCGATCGAGAGTTCTCGGAACCAGCCCGTAATCTTATTTGTAAACAAACCCGCTTATAATGTAAACCACCACGATAAGAATTCGACACATTTAGGTAGGATTCTTTACGAAGTGGGTGCATATGTCAGGCTTCTTACACTCGATTTCACTTAGTTTTAATACATAGAAAATGCACACATATAAGAAATTGCGCGTTTTAAACACCAATTTGAGCGGGATTGTGCCTTTAATACTTAATTGAAGCTAAATGAAAATGAAACACAATGAAATTTAAAGAATGATATAATGTTTTAAAAGTTATTATTATTCATTTTCAAGAATAAAACTTGTTTCAACCCATTTTCCCATACAAATGTCTAGCCCCTTTAAACCTCTCTGAAACTTCAAATGGACAATTCCACTTTTCTTTTTTGTTTAGTCCATTTTGGCCATTTATGATGATTTTTCCATGTTTTTCTTTTTGACAAACAGTGCAAACCCTGATCAGAGGGCTCCCTCTGATCTGGGTCTTCACTGTTTGCATAGGACAAATGTATTCTACACAGGTACACTACACTGTTTGCAAAGAATGTCCGATGACTAGGGTTAAAAGGGTATGGCACATCTACTTATACAGTGGAGAATCTGTTATTCTTTCCCGTATAAACGCAAACGTACGCAAACACAAAGCGCTAAAACGTAGAAAAGAACAACTTTTGGACAATTCTGATATTTCATGTTTATCTTAGTAGCAAACAGTTTGGTTACCCGGTGCTTGATCTGGCTCCAAACTGTTTAAACTGCAAATAATAGTTTTAGCTTAAACGCGTTTATTGGGCAAGAATAACAGATTCTCCACTGTACCCATAGTAATGAACCTTTCCATGTTTCTACCTTGTCCTGATAAAGAGCCATAGGAAGATGTTCATTGGCTGCTTCTATCCTATGACTGGTGATTGCTTGAAGAAATTCTAACATAAAGCAGAGAGCTCACTTAAGAGCTTTATACTTTACGTCTTGCTTGATTAACCCTTTGAACCCTAATCCCGCATATTGGCGTCCTTTGCAAACAGTGTACATTTGAATAATTCACTTGTCCTATGCAAACAGTAAAGACCCAGATCAGAGGACTCCTAGGAGCCCTCTGATCAGGGTCTTCTCTGTTTGTCATAATGCCAAACATTGACAAAAACAACCCTTAAAAGTCAGAAATGGACTAGACTTAAATGGAAACTGGAATTGTCCATTTAAAGTTTCAGGGAGGAAAGAGTTAAAGTAACCACTTATCTTAAACACTGAAAACAAGCTATATGACAGGAAATGTTTAATTGCATTTTTAATTTTTTTTATTTTTTTTTTATAAAAAACAAATTCTGTACCATGAGGAGGTTTAAACCCATTTCCCCATAGCCTGTTTCTAGTTTTGAAGATATATGACCACTTAAAGCAGGTTGACAGTAAACCTTAGGGTGCATTCTGCTTTACTCTCAGCATACTAAAGCTACCATCTGTTCTAAAGAATGTAGAAAATGTTTTATTTACTTTTTCATGACAATAACTACAGTAGAACTTCGATGTGTCGATGTTGAAGGGACCATCATAAAAAACTCGACACATCGAAGCCTCGACTCATGTTTACCTGATGTTCCCTCGATTTTTTTTTCTCAAATATACTCGATCTCCATAAAGCCGACATGTCCGTATGTTACCTGTTGATATTGATTATTTCCAATTAAAAACATTCGAACGTAATTATGTCTGCCTCGTATCGCATCCAAACTGAATGCATATTTACTAATTTTACCAAAAACGAATCTTAAAGATGTACGTTAAAAGCGAAAAATCGTTTCCCGTAACTCGATTTTCAGGGGGAAAAAACAACGGTATGGACGGATGTCGCTTTTTATCTGCACACCGGTTCTTGTACCCATTCCAGCATATACATTCTCTCGAAACGCTGGAACCAGATTCAGGGGAAACCCTTTTCTTAAAATAGTAGCAATATCTCCTTAGAGGGATATGGTTAATTGCATAACTATTGATGCTACACATTTCTGGATGGGTTCCGCGTGAGTTGTTCTTTGTCTATTACATACACATTCTCTTCCGGCATAAAAACATCGACCGAACTACGCATATGCTTTAACGTTAGGTTTATATTGACTTTACACAAAATGAAATAAGGGTGCTATGATTAAGTCCGTGACGAATAAAATATGGAAAAGAGTTGATGAATCAAGGAATACACGGGGCTTTTGATACATTCAGAAGGTGTTGGCCTGTTTGTCCTGGATAATTGGGTAGTCAGGTCATTCTGATTCACGACAATCAATCGAGTAAAGATGGTCACGGAGGTGTGAAAAACTCGACACACCATATGCCGGTCAGTCAAATTTTGTACAGTCGAACATCGACACATGTGTAGTGAATTTTGAGTGAAACAGTACGTACGGACCGAGAAAAAAAGTCGATATAGCGAAAAACTCGACTTATAAAAACTCGAGTCATACGTAGGTTTTTAATAAGGTTATATAGGGAGAAAAATTGGGACTTTAAGAAAAAATCGACACATCGAGAAACTCGACTCTTCGAAGTTCGACACATCGAAGTTCTACTGTATTTCTTTTTTCTTGAGTGGGGGAATAGATTACAGGCGTTAAAAGGCATATTTATGGGGTAATGGGTTAACTCTGAACCCTAGTCACGCATATATGCGTCATTTGCAAACAGCGTACCTGTGAGGAGTTCACTTGTTCTATGCAAACAGTGTAGACCCTGATCAGAGGGCTCCTTAAGGAGCCCTCTGATCAGGGTCTACACTGTTTGTCAACTTGACAATTTTGTAAAAATCAACCCTAAAACGTCAAAAATGGACTAGACTTAATTGAAAACTAGATTTGTCCATTTGAGGTTTCAGGGAGGAAAGAGTTAACCAACAGCTGATTTGAATTCAAACTGAAATTGACAATATCAGTGTTCGATTGACATGTTGTTAGTTATTTGTTGCCACAAAAAAGGTTTTATGATACATGTTAGTGGCTTGCCCTTGCAAACTCGTTGTCTTAATTAAATGTTCTGAGTGATTTATGGAATCCTAAATAAGTAATAAAAACAAGAACAGACCAAG
This sequence comes from Gari tellinella, assembly GCA_922989275.2. Lineage (NCBI taxonomy): Eukaryota > Metazoa > Mollusca > Bivalvia > Cardiida > Psammobiidae > Gari > Gari tellinella. Next base: position 68,926,356 of record OV277866.1, read on the forward strand.
TTCATTACAATAAAACCAAGATGTCATTACCATTAGAAGAAACTCTGAATATGGAAAGCAGGTAGCTACTAACTCATCAACCACTGAAAATCATAATGAGCAAATCCACTTTCCAATTCAGTCTGGTCTATTTTTGACTATTGAAGAATGTAAATATTTTACAACATATATTGCAAATTAACAAAAAGTGCAGTTCCGGATCAGAGAACTCCTGTAGGAGCTCTCTAATTTGAGCTCACACTTTTTGCATAGGACAAGTGTACTCTTCACAGTTAATGCTGTTTGTAAAAGACATGTAAATGAACCACTAGGGTTCAATAAGTTGGCCCTTTCCTCCACAGAAATGCCTAAGGATGCCTTAATTTACTCCTCCACATAACAGTCACGGCTAAATATTTGTTTATATTGTTGACTTTCATCTTTCTTAACTCATTCCTCCCTGAAACTTTAAATGGACAATTCAAGTTTCCACTTAAGTCTAGTCCAATTCTGACTTTTAAGGGTTGTTTTTGTCAATGTTCGGCATTATGGCAAACAGTGAAGACCCTGATCAGAGGGCTCCTAGGAGCCCTCTGATCTGGGTCTTCACTGTTTGCATAGGACAAGTGTACTATTCAAATGTACACTGTTTGCAAAGGACGCCAATATGCGGGACTAGGGTTCAAAGGGTTAAGCAGTCACCTGCCTCAAACACTGTCAGATATAAGTGGTTTTACATTTGGGCTATGAAAACAGAATGAAAGAGTTAACCATCTCACTCATATATAAATGCCTTTGACCTTGTCCTTATAGATCAATGGGTCAATTTCAGACTAAACCCAGTCTATGCTAGAAACAATTTAAAGTATAAAAATATTATGAAAACAGCCAGTGTACCCTCAATCAAAGGGCTGACCAGGGCTCTATAAAGAACCCTCTGATCAGGGTCTCCACTGTTTTACTGTTACTTTTCTGAAATATTGTCTTAAAAATAGCTCTGAAATCATCATAAACTCACAGGTCCTCTTTCAGAAATGGAATAATCTGTTATGAAAAATTCAGCAAATAAGTGGTTAAAGCAGAGAAAATACCATAATTTTGCAGACAATATTTATTTAGTCTTTAACCCTTTCCCTAATAGGAGCGCCTTTTAGCGCATTCAGTTTATTCCTCCGCTGAAGAAAATAGTTCCAATTTATACAGTCATGAATATATATCATTAGAAATATTTTCTTTATTTTAGCAGATAGCAACTGTTACCGCAAGAGCGCGTTTCTTGCGTTTTTGACGCAACAAAATCACCTTTGACGCAACTAAATTCAGCAAGTGCGTTTTATGTGACGCAAGTCAATTCTGCCGACTAACTGAAACAAAATATGTTATAATCGTCACATTCATTGAAAGCACGCAGCCGACGCCGGAGTAAATACATATGTATGAATTCCGTGTTGGACGCATGTCGATTACGAAATTGACAGAGTGCGCTAACGGCCATTTTGATTGTTTTGACGGGTGCATTGTGGGTATTAGAGTTCAGTTCGACTGGCATATAAACTCACTCGAGTAATTAAAAGTCGAAAATTGAAAAGGGCGAAATATATTAAAAACTATGACGAGTCCGTCTATGTTATTTAATTAGATCCTCAGATCTAATATTATTACGTTTGAATATACTTTTAAATTGTTTCCTTTGAAAATGATTTAAACTTCCGTAGGTACGGCTAATCGCCAGAATCGGTCGCCATTGTTGTTTGTTAATTGAACTCACTTTGCTAAAAGTAGACGCTTGAAAGCGTTTTACAGGCTCAAACATCGTCTGCTAGAAAGTTTTTAACGTAGAACATTTGACTTCATTCTTCATCTCTTCAGCGCCCAAACAAAAAGAATGAAATGCACAGATTTGTGGTAGACTTTCTATGTCATTTACTTTAAGGATCAATTTACCTTCGTCCGTATTGCCGTTCGCCCACCTGTCTGTCAGTTTCATTTTACGATAAATATTATAGGTAGATTTAAGTGACACTTAGGGTATCGAATCCTTTTATATTTGACAAATGTTGTTGTCTGCATAAAGGCTTGACACATTGATGCAGGAGACATTGCCCTGAAAAATGGAAAGCCTCCAAGAACAGAAAACTGTTAGCTTGTTTGAAGTAATAGTGAAAAGCACTGACAGTACACATAGAACTACTTCACTGATGAGGTGTTATAACTTATACAGGGTTCACCCTGGCTTAAAATTTTCTTGCGCCAGCACTTGCGCCAAATGAAAAAAGTTTGCGCCAAAATAATATTTTTGGAGCCAAATTTTTCGCCATTTTTTTCTGTATGTTATACATACATGTGATATTTTCTTGGACCCAATTAGGGAGATTTGGTAATTTTAATAGGGAGATTGGGGTGCCAAATAGTAATCAGTGAAATTGAATAGATAAGTCTATAGACCACTAAGACAGAGACACTTTTCACCCAGATATACTATATACTTTTTATAATACTGACATGGGCCTATTATTCTAGCATCTAGGCTGAAAGTTAAGCAGAATACTCTTCAGGAGCATTATGTTTTAGTAAAAGTTTAAGCCTGCTTTAAGCTAGATCTAACATCTGCTAGGATATAAGAACTATTTCTTATGGTTCTTATATATATTATTCATTCATGACTAGTAAAGGTAAACTGGAACTATATCTATTTTCTTGAGAGAATGAATGAAGTAGTTCAAATGGTCTAGATTTCTATCTATGGAGTAGATCTAGACAGAGTAAGCAACTTAACAATCTGTTATTCATTAAAATATGCAAACAGTATGGATCAAGATGAGACGCGCATCATCTTATATAGATACAAACTGTTTGACACTGATATTTTCTGAAAAAAATGCACAAAAATTAACTCAGAGAATTGTTGCAGATGACAAAGGTTGCAGACGACAAATTCTGCAGACGATATTTACTAGCGCCATAAAGTTGGTGTGGTTTTAACAACGAAATAACGCGTCTTAATTTTCTACCGCGAAAACTGATTGCAACTCAATTTTACGAGCGTAATTGGTTGTAAAACCTAACTTAATAATTATACATTTGCACAAATCGTATGTAACAAACAGAAGAATTTAGGTCCACTGTTTAATTTTAATTGATTGTTAGAAAACGGCGCTGGGGAATACTTTTTAGACTAACAAAATATACGTAGTTCTCGTAGCAAATGTTACGGCGCCCCGTCATTTTGTAAAGCACAGAATTATACACTGATATATAATTCCGTGTGTAAAGGTACATGTATCATTTTCGAAGTATTTTTCTGTTACGTTAATAAACAAAGTTTTTTGTGGTGGAAATCAATTCATGAATGATAAATTCTGATCAGCTTTCATATAAAATGTGTGCTTGTCCAGAACTTACGGAAAATTATCTGATTTTAATCCGACCCGTATCGGCGACATAAATCTTTGGCCTTCGCATCACCGCTTCTAAAAATTGTCGTTGAAAAGGTCTCCGATTCGGGGCGAACCTGTCAATCACTTTTTTTGATAACCAATTAGATCTACAACACATTAAAAGCAATCTCGGCGCGTGTGGTCAAACATTGTTTGACAGCCAGCCATTACACATGCCGTTATCGACGATTGCGTAACGTGTTTACACGCATCAGTAGCGTTTGGTGATAGGCTAAGCTTGTGTATGGATTAGCCGAATTCTGAAGCCAATTTTAAGATTTTTAGAGTTGGCGAGAAAATAAACTGTACAATTATGCGGCGACAATTCCGAAATTTCTCGGCGCCAGACACTTTCGCCGATTCGAAATTTCTGTCGCCAGAATTATTTTATTTGCGCAAATGGCGCCGTTGGCGATGCCCAGCGGGAACCCTGCTTATAGAAGTTCTGTTATAGTTAGACCGTTTGTCTCTCAGTTCTATTAATTAAGACTTTTACAAGTGTGAAATAAAGACACTGAACAATACAATAACTACTTTATTCAATAGTTCTATCTAGAGTCTAGTCTCTAGATCTATTAACGTCAAAAAACTTCAAACTATCCTGTGACCCCCTAAATTTCCAAATGACCCCCACATTTTCATCAAGGGGGTCAAGAATGACCCTCTAAAATTTCAGTCCTGCAGTAACACTGAGATAGTGGCTTAAAGCAGGCTGAAAGTAAAGCAGAATGCGCCTTAACCCTTTGAACCCTAGTCCTGCAAATAGGCGTCCTTTTCAAACAGTATACATGTGAAAAGTGCATTGTCCTATACAAACAGTGAATACCCAGATCAGAGGGCTCCTTATAATATACGGAGCCCTCTGATCTGGGTCTTCACTGTTTGTCATAATGCCAAACATTGACAAAAACAACCCTTAAAAGTCAGATATGGACTAGACTAAAACGGAAACTGGAATTGTCCATTTAAAGTTTCAGGGAGGAAAGAGTTAAGGCACATTCTGCTTTACTTTCAACCTGCTTTAAGTGGTCACCTATTTTCAATGCTAGAAATAGGCTATGAGGTAAAGGGTTAATGGATTCAGCAAACAAAGTTGGGCAGTGAAAGGGTCAAAGCTACATTAACTCTATCAACTTGTTTATATACATAATGTATATATAAGATTAGCACCAATATAGCCAAATTAAATATTTGCCTATTGAAAGCACACTATGGATTTTTCAAGCACATGTGAGATTTTAATACCTGGTTGAAAAGGAATATGTTCAGATTTAAGTGTTAAATAAATACTCCTTCTAGGTTTATCGGTAGAGTTTATATATCGAAGAGATTAAGACACTTGACCTGTAATGCATAGCCCTTGTGCTCTTGTGATTTCAGTTTAGCTATAGATCAGGCAATTCTAGTTATATTTCCATATCATTACCATAGTAACTTAGATCTTAAACACAAGGCACTGTCAACAAGATCATTTCTGTATAGAAATATAATGTATAATGTTTCCAGTCTAGGAAGATTGTATTGAACATTAAGGGCAAGTTGTGAAAGATCATTATGAACTGCTTTTATAGTTGTGTTTGTACAAAAAATGTAACATATCCGATCAAAAGATTTTACCTTATCCTGCACAGAAGCCCCTTATAAGGATGTTTAACCTATTACTCCATAGAATCGTATTTTAGCGAATTTAATTGATTCCTCCACTGGATGAAATGGTTCCAATTTATACTGTCATGATCATGACATTGTATCATAAGAAATATTTCTGTTATCCTAGCAGTTCTATGGTAGTTTAAAGCAGGTTGAAAGTACTATCAACCTATTTTAAGTGGTTATGTGTCTTCAAAACTAGAAACAGACTAAGGGGTAATAGGTTCAAAAACCCTTAACTTATGGAAACATATTTGGTGCCTTTACCTATAGAAATGCTTTTTCATTATTCTACCATGTATTTGAACCATTAACACTTTCTTTCTTCATCCTTAAAGGAGAGAGCTTTATGTATGCTGAGAGTAAAGCAGAAAGCTTCTGAAGGAGCTTTTTGCTTTACTTTTAGCATGCTTTCAACAGCACTTGCTGTAACACTGATTGAAAGTTATGGGGGAAAGAGTTGAGGTTACATGGGCTCCATTTGGCCTGTCTGTACTTGGTCCTGTTAACCCATTTCTCCATTAATACGCCTTTTAACACCTTTAATTTATTCCTGCACTGAAGAAAAAAGTTCCACTTTTACAGTCATGAATATACATCTTAAGAAACATTTTCTATATTCTAGCAGATGGTAGCTTAAAGCAGGCTGAAAGTAAAGCAGAATGTGCCTTAAGGCACATTCTGCTTTACTTTCAACCTGCTTTAAGTGGTCACATATCTTCTATACTAGGAATAGGCTATGGGGTAATGGGATAAATGTTTTCAACCAAGGGTCCATTTATAAGATTATATAGAGATGGCAGCTTAAAGCAAAACGCTAGTAAAGCAGAAATGTTCTGCTTTACTTTTAGCTTGCCTTTTAAACCATTCCTCCACAGTAATTTAGTAGAAACATAACTTTAAAATTGAGTGATGCTATTAAATACAGTTGGCAGGTTAAATCAGCATGAGAATAAAGTATAAGCTCCATACAGGACCTTTCTGATTTACAGTCATTTTGCTAGATGACACTTGGCATAACCCATTTATCCCCAGTGACACTTGAAGCACAACTATGCATACTTTACAAACAATGTGCAAGTGAAGAGTACACTTGTCTAATGTAAACAGTGTAGATCCTGATCACATGGCTCCTATAATAGGAGCCCTCTTATCATGGTCTGCCCTGTTTGTTATTCTGCAAATATTGTTGAAATGTCCTTAAAAGTTTAACAACGGACTAGATTTAACTGTAAACAGGAATAGACTGTCCGTTTCACATCTCAGGGACCAATGAGTTAAGGCACAGACATACTATATAATTATACATATTGGTTGGATATAACTGATTTCGGAGCTTCAGATAAGGGGAGTATTTAAAAAAATAAAATCTTTATTTCTGAATTGAACCCTATGGTGTCCCTTCTCATTAGAATCGTCTCTTCGAGACGATTCTAATGAGTAGTATTACCATAGGATTCGGTACTAAAATGAATGAGAAAATGTTGGATTTGTTCGGTTTACTTTCGAACCCTGTGATTTGCACTAATGGCTATGGTGGAGAGACTAAATACAGATTAGATAATTGGAGAGGAAAATGATCAGACAGTGTATTACCAGTAGTAATGCTAATGAAGCAAAGCTAAACTCAGTCTTCTTGAAACTTTTAATGGACAATTACAATTTCCAATTAAGTCTAATCCACTTTTGACTATTTAGAGTTGATTTTATCAAAACATTGCAAAATGACAAACAAGGAGTCTTCTGATCGTGTGACAAGTGTATATTACTTTGTCCTGCATTTGGCATTCATTTGTCAAAGTTAGATTAAGAAATAGTTTCTATATTCTAGCAAATGATAGGTTAGAGTAGGCTGAACGAAAAGTAGAATGCGCCTTAACCCTTTACCACATAGCCTGTTTCTAGTTTTGAAGATAGATAGTTTTGAAGATAGATGGCTACTTAAAGCAGGTTGAAAGTAAAGCAGAATGTGCCTTAAGGCACATTCTGCTTTACTTTCAGCCTGCTTTAGGCTAAAATCTGCTAGGCTATATAAAATATGTGTAATGGTAATTGTTCATGAGGGTATAAACTGGAACTACAGTAGAACTTCGATGTGTCGAACTTCGAGGAGTCGAGTTTCTCGATGTGTCGATCTTTTTTTAAAGTCCCAACTTTTCTCCCTATATAACCTTATTAAAAACCTACGTATGACTCGAGTTTTTATAAGTCGAGTTTTTCGCTATGTCGACTTTTTTTCTCGGTCCATACGTACTGTTTCACTCAAAATTCACTACACATGTGTCGATGTACGATGGACCGGAATTTTGCGTGTCGAGTTTTTCACACCTCCGTGACCATCTTTACTCGATTGATTGTCGTGAATGAAAATTACCTGACTGCCCAATTATCAAGGACAAACAGGCCAACACCTTCTCATTGTGTCAACGGCCCTGTGTATTCCTTGATTCATCAACTCTTTTCCATAGACTTTATCGTAGCGCCCTTATTCAGTTCCGTGTAAAGTCAAATATAAACCGAATGTTAAAGCATATTCGTAGATCGGTCGATGTTTTTTTTTATGCCGGAAGAGAAATGTGTGTGTAAAAGACAAAGAACAACTCACGCGTAACCCATCCCGAAATGTGTAGCAGCAATAGTTATGCAATTATCCTTATCCCTCTAAGGAGATATTGTTACTATTTTAAGAAAAGGGTTTCCCCTGAATTTGGTTCCAGCGTTTCGAGAGAATGTATATGCTGGAATGGGTAAAAGAACCGGTGCGCAGATAAAAAGCGACTTCCGTTCATACCGCTGTGTTGTTATTTTCTGAAAATCGAGTTACGGCAAACGTATTTTCGCCTGACGATTCGTTTCAAGTTGAAGTTTTTGTAAAATGAGTAAATATGCATCCAGTTTGGATGCGATACGAGCATTACATAATTGCATTTTAATGTTTTTAATTTGAAATTATCGATATCAACAAGTAACATACAGACATGTCGGCTATATGGAGATCGAGTATTTTTGGGAAAAAAATCGAGGGAACATAAGGTAAAACATGAGTCGAGGCTTTGATGTGTCGAGTTTTTTCTGATGGTCCCTTCAAACTCGACACATCGAAGTTCTACTGTATTTTCTTCAGCGGAGGAATAAATTAAATACGCTAAAAGTCGCTTCTATGGGGGAAAGGGTTAAGGCACTTTCTGCTTTACTTTCAACCTGCTTTAAGCAGTTACCTATCTTCAATACTAGATACAGGTTATGGGGTAATGGGTTAAGCAACCAGTATCAAAGTAGTGTGGATATTACTGTTTATTACATGTAGAAAGCTTCTACATAAGCTTTACTTTGAACCTGCTTTAACCAATCACATACCTAAACATATTCTGCTGACTAACCATGAGGATGAGTATAAACTGTTACATGTCAAAATGGCAAAAAAATATTATAATTACAAAATGTATCACAGATTTCCATTATCAAACATGCTTTCCATATTCTATACCTTGTTATAATCCTCTTGAAATAATTTTCATGTAAACTTAACTGTACAGGCAATGTGTATGAGTATAATTGGCAAACAGTGTTGACCCAGATCAGAGGGCTCATGAAGAACTGTCTGATCACAGTCAGCAATGTCTGCCATAAATTTAAATAATTTTGGGACAAACCCCTCAAGAAGCCATTTAAACTTGGTAGTTATTTTAAAACAGGGCTCTAGATGAGTAGAGTTTTTCAAAAACTAAAATCTTTATTTCTGCATTAAACCCTATAGTGTCACTACTCATTAGAATCGTCTCTTTGAGACGATTCTAATGAGTAGTAACACTATAGCTTTTGAGCTAGTATTAAGGAGAATTTTTTTGTTTAGTTCAGTTTACTCCATCTTATCTGGAGCCCTGCATTTAGAAATTTAAAGACCCCATTTGGACAGTCAGCTTAGTAAGGGTTTAGTATTGAAATAGTATGGTTTTCTCTTCTAGTGTATGATTTGTATGCCATTTCATGATTCAGATTAATTCAGATTTAATTTGGGTTTGATATGGTAAGAGGAAAGAAAGCAGACAGTGTGTTAGCTTTATAAATACTAATGAGGCAAGACCTCACTGAAGCAGGCATAGACTGTTGTAATAATATCACTGATTTTAACAGTTATTTCACAACCAACACTGTTTAACACTAAAATTGTGTTCAATATTTTTATGCCCTGGGGATAGAGGTCTGCAGGTCTACTCACAACATTTACCCATTACGCAATAACCTGTTTCTAGTACTGCTTAAAGCAGGTTAAAAGTAAACCAAAATGCACCTCAAGGTGCATTTTGCTTTACTTTCAGCCTGCTTTAAGTTTGTATCTACTAAGATATAGAAAATTTTGATTTTGGTATATATTCATGTCTATATAAGGTCGGACTATTTTCTTCAGTGGAGGAATAAATTAGAGGCTTAAAGAGGCATTTTATTGGGGTATTGGTTAAGTTTTGTCATATCGTTTGAACTACATGATAGAGACTTCATAATTGGCATGATAGACTTTACTTCACTCGAAAAGTCCTTGAGCTAATTATAAGCTTGGTCATGTCAAGACAAAGGTCAAGGTCATTTAGAGGTCAGATAGATTGAAATTGATATTGCTTGTATACATATATAAGTCTTGACCTACATGTGACAGAGACATCATAATTTGGCATGTTTACTCAAAAAGCACTGGCATGTACTAGCTAGCTCTTATGCACTGTGCAACTTCTAGTCATGCCTGGCCATGGTCATGGCACACATCACAAGACATGATTAAAAAACCAATCTTGTTCAAATTAAGATTTAACATCTTTTGAACCCTTTCCTCTATTGTAAGATTGCACGTTACTTATTTTCAAGTGATATAGTATAATAGTATTACAGTACTTCTGTGTAAAAGGCAGCTTGCTACTGGATAAAATACTTGCAAGTTCGACTTCAGCGAGCTCATTTTATGACGAGTCATATATTATGTTAGTCTTAAGTATTTCTGAAAATTCACATTATATGTTAAAGTATACTTTTTGACTTAGTATTAAATTTTGTCTGTGTTTACAGCATCCAGTGAGTCCACGATGTCGTGTGAGGAGGCAAGTTGGTCACACCAACAGATGGCGCCTGCCGGAGTCACTGGGCAGCGACCTACTGGGCAGCTCTCAGGCCATCAAAGCCGTGACCATGCCATACAATCAGACCATGGTCAATATTATAACAGGTATACTTTCTTGCGTTGTTTTAACCCTTTACCCCATAAATACACCTTTTAAGCTTGCCTGTACAAGGTACAAGACAAACTTACAAGTGCTTAACTGACCCAGGGTGTTGTTGACGGCGTAAACAATTTTTAGAAAATGCTCATAACTTTTATGTCCCTTGATATATACACATTACAGGGCTCCAGATAAGAGGTAGTTATTTCAACAAATCAAACATTTTCTCACTCATTTTAGCACCAAATCCTATGGTGTTACTACTCATTAGAATCGCCTCTTCGAGACGATTCTAATGAGTAGTGACACCATATGGTTTAATTCAGAAATAAAGATTTTAGTTTTTGAAAAACTACCCTTATCTGGTGCCCTGCATTACCAGTGGACAGTGCGATACAGAGTGATATATTTAGCTGGAGACGTTATTGGTGGAAATAGCCGATCTGACGAGTGCCTTGGCACGAGTCTGATCGGTTGTTTCCACAAAAAACGTCGAGAGCTGTATGCAACACTCTGTAGCGCTCTGCCAACTGGTGATGTGTTTATTATATGCCTTGAATACACACCAGAAACAACTAAATCGTTGTTTAAATAATTTTATATCCAAAATTTATTAGTTATTTGAAGCAGAAAAAGATTTTTTGTATGCCACAAAGAGATACGCGGCACATGTACATGTACCTAAATGACGTCACGCCAAATCGAAAGGGATGTCAGAGTAAAATACAAAGTGGCTGAAACAAGGTGGCTGATACAGACTCTTGTATTTTACTGTGCAGATACACGCGGAAACCCTCGATATCATATGAAGGCATATAATAAATTGCTTTTATACTTTGTATGCTTATGTATAATGTATATGGACGAAACCCTTCCATGTATGCAATTAAGGTTATCCCACTGAACTTAAAATAGGTCGGGTTTAGGTTGCAAAATCTGTGTTTAAGTTTCGAAAAATGCTTATAGCTCCTATGTCTCTCGAGATACGATGGTGCTTCAAAAAGTAGCCTTACTTGATAAATGTCCAACTTATAAAATGTTTTCTATATCCTAGAAGATGGTAGCTTTAAAGCAGGCTGGAAGTAAAGCCGATTGCACTTAAAGGTGTATTATGTTTTTCTTTCAACCTGCTTTAAGTGGTCCCTGTCTTCAATACTAGAAACAAGCTATGGGATAAAGGGTTAAACTATGGCTATATTTGACATTTATAAGCAAATCAGAGATATCAAGGTTTGACTGTAAGCCTGTCCCTCATAGAAGCGCCTTTTAGTACATTCATTTATTCCTCCATTGTAGAAAATAGTTCCTATTCATATAGTCATGAATTTGTATCATAAGAAATAGTTTTATACTCTACCAGATGGTAGCTTAAAGCAGACTGAAAGTAAAGCAGAATGTGCCTTAAGGCGCATTCTGCTTAACTTTCAATCTGCTTTAGGTAGTCATTAACTTTCGAAACTAAAAACAAGCTATGGGGTAAATGGTTAAGACTGCTTGCTCTATTAGGACAACTTTCATTTCTCATCCATATTATTCAATGGTTTTACATGTGATTATGTTTCAATTTTTAATGTCATGAGGTAACTCCCATGGTATCTTGTGCGTGTATCGATATGAATTTTAAAAAGAGCTTTAATTGGCAGTCTGTCAACTTTAAATGACATTGAGACAAGAACGACGAATTCTGAATTATAATTTATCATTTTGTTCCTAACATTGAACAAGTTAGCCCTTTTCCTACTGGTTACATGTTTGCTGGTTTAAGCAAACACAAATGTAGAAGAAGCAAACAGTTTGGATCCAGATCAGATGCCACTTAATGAGGCATCTGATCTGAATCTAAGCTGTTTGACACTTGTCTTTAGGTTTCTTCAGGTTTAAAAATGCACAAATTCTAATATGATGGAATTTGGTGATGAAAATTTCAAAGCAGATGATATTACGGCAGGATAAGGGTTATAGAGCTTTGTAATGATGAATACAGTTATTGCAGTCTGCTTCAAATTGTCTGTTGAAATTCTAAAATATATCTGCTCATGTTAACAGAAGTATTCTGCTTTACTTTCAACCTGCTTTAGGTTATCACAAGCGATGGAGTAAAGGATGAACTCGATTCAAACTGTTTTATAAATTCAAATTGATTTCATTAATAGATCATTTACTTCAAATGCCATTTATAATAATGTATCATTTTGTTATAAAATTGTCATTAAAGATGTACCCAATAGACCATAATATGCAGGCCTCAATAATTTAGGCATTTAGGAAGAAGAACAATTGATATGAGTGTCATAAAGTTTAATCGAGTTGATGGAGTGAAACATGTTGTCTTCTTGAAAAAATCTATCTGTCTTCTAAATACCACAGAACTCTTCTATTACGACTACTAAAAAGTAGGTTAATTGATTGTTTGAAAGACAGGTGGCAGGCTGGCATCAGAAAGAAAGGTGAAAATAAATACTTTCAAGTTGCTTTAACCCTTTTCTCCATGGCCTGGACACATGTGACTACTTAAAGCAAGCTGAAAGTAAACCAAAATATGTCTTAGGCCAATTCTGCTTTACTTTCAGCCTGCGCTTTAGGTGCATTCTGCTTTATTATACCCCCACAAACAGAGTTTGAGGGGGGTATACTAAAATCAGCCTGTCGGTCGGTCGGTTAGTTGGTTGGTTGGCCGTCAGTCGGTTGGCCGTCGGTCTGTCTGCAAAATCTTGTACTTTCAACTCCTCCTTCAGTTTCAACCCGATTAATTTGATATTTGGCATCTAAATGTTACTCAGGTGTAGTAGATGTGCAAGACAAAAATTTCAGGTCTCTGTGACCTTGACCTTGACCTTTGGCCTTGAAATTGGTCTTGAAATTGGTAGGCAAAATCTTGTACTTTCAACTCCTCTTTCAGTTTCAACCCGATTCATTTGATACTTGGCATAAATGTTACTTAGGTGTACTAGATGTGCAAGACACAAATTTCAGGTTTCTGTGACCTTGACCTTTGGCCTTAAATTTGGTCTTGAAATTGGCAGGCAAAATCTTGTACTTTCAACTCCTCTTTCAGTTTCAACCCGATTCATTTGATACTTGGCATAAATGTTACTTAGGTGTACTAGATGTGCAAGACACAAATTTCAGGTTTCTGTGACCTTGACCTTTGGCCTTAAATTTGGTCTTGAAATTGGCAGGCAAAATCTTGTACTTTCAACTCCTCCTTCAGTTTCAACCAGATTCATTTGATACTTTGCATAAATGTTACTCAGGTGTAGTAGATGTGCAAGACACAAATTTCAGGTCTCTGTGACCTTGACCTTTGGCCTTGAAATTGGTCTTGAAATTGGTAGGCAAAATCTTGTACTTTCAACTCCTCTTTCAGTTTCAACCCGATTCATTTGATACTTGGCATAAATGTTACTTAGGTGTACTAGATGTGCAAGACACAAATTTCAGGTTTCTGTGACCTTGACCTTTGGCCTTAAATTTGGTCTTGAAATTGGCAGGCAAAATCTTGTACTTTCAACTCCTCCTTCAGTTTCAACCAGATTCATTTGATACTTTGCATAAATGTTACTCAGGTGTAGTAGATGTGCAGACACAAATTTCAGGTCTCTGTGACCTTGACCTTTGGCCGTGAAATTGGTCTTGAAATTGGTAGGCAAAATCTTGTACTTTCAACTCCTCTCTCAGTTTCAACCCGATTCATTTGATACTTGGCATAAATGTTACTCAGGTGTACTAGATGTGCAAAACATAAATTTCAGGTCTCTGTGACCTTGACCTTTGGCCTTAAATTTGGTCTTGAAATTGGCAGGCAAAATCTTGTACTTTCAACTCCTCCTTCACTTTCAACCTGATTCACTTGATACTTTGCATAAATGTTACTCAGGAGTAGTAGATGTGCAAGACACACATTTCAAATCTCTGTGACCTTGACCTTTGGCCTTGAAATTGGTCTTGAAATTAGCAGGCAAAATCTTGTACGGCGAACTCCTTCACTTTCAACCTGATTTACTTGATACTTGCCATAAATTTTCCAAGTTTTTATGATGGTGGCAGCACCCTGCCATTGTCAAACCTCATTGAAAACGTCTGCAGAGTGTGACAGAGTGCTACATAGTGGGGGTATTTATCACCTTTAGTGATAGCCGTTCTAGTTTTAGCCTGCTTTAACCCATTACCCCATAGCCTGATTATAGTTTTAAAGACAGGTGCCTACTTAAAGCATTGAAAGTAAAGCAGAATCCCCTTACTTAGGTGCATTCTTCTTTATTTTAGCCTGCTTTAAGCTACCATCTGTTACGGTATTAACTAAGGAATCATTTCTTAGTCATGCAAATTAAGTATTCTATAAAATTGGCCTTTTTTAGTGGAATGATTAATTAAATGCATAAAAATGTGTATCTATGGAGTAATGTCCGGTTAGGCAGTCATCTGCCTTCAACTGAAAATGTAAACATGATAACATTAGTGGTTGTTATAGAGGGTTTTTACTGTATATCTAAAATAATTTGTCATCCCTATTGATGTGTTAGTACATCAAGTGTCAGTTACTGGGCATCTCATCAAGACTCGAACTATTTGCAAAAGTCATCAAAATATACTACAGTTCTCCCTCTCTACAACACACCCAATTGGAGACAAAGATTGTGTCAGTTGATGGGAGGAGCTGTTCAAGCTGTTTGTCACTCCTCACTATAGTTCATCTGTCAAAATGTCCACTAATATGTGATGTTGAGAGAAAAAAAGCAGACAACGCTTTTATGCAGACGATATTGCAGCAGTGCTAGAGTAAGGCATGGAACAGCTTCAAGGGTTGTTGTAAGGCAGGGGTCGTTGTTAGGAGGGGCGTTGTAGGTAGGGAGCACTGTAAAAGCACAAGAAAGGGTTACAAATTTATCTAATGACATTTTGATGCAGATGACGTGTGTCAAAGGACATATATGGATTTAGTGAGGAAATAACTCTTGGCTAAGACTTAATCCATTAATCTTGCACTGAGATCAAAGTGTTATGCCAGGGACTGCCACTAATCTAACTTCAAAGCAACTTGACACTGATTGATGCTCCAGACTCAACTCTTTACCTTATAGAAGCGCCTTTTAGCGCATTTCATTTAACCCTACGCGGAAGAAAATAATTCCAATCTATACAGTCATGAATATGTATCAGAAGGAATATTTTCTTAATTCTAGCAGGTGGTAGCTTAAAGCAGGATGAAAGTAAAGCAGAATGCGCCCTAAGGCGCATTCTGCTTTACTTTCAACCTGCTTTAAGTAGTCACATATTTTTAAAACTAGAAACAGGCTATGGGGTATAGGGTTAACTCTCTTCCGTTTCCATATTTTTGGACTCCTTATAGAGTTAAATCGTTATGAATTTAGTCTGTTCCATTTTGAAAATTTACGGAAGCCAGGTAGAGTTAAATCTTTATCAATGAATATACAGTTTAACTGTACTCACTACATTTGCAAACGGTGTAGACCCTGATCAGAGGACTCCTATATTAGCCCTCTTAGCAAAGTTAGCTAATTTAAAGCAGTTTCTATTAAACTTCACAGAATTCCAAGTAGACTGGTTCATGTTTTGGTAAATAAAAAGATCCACATGTGAACTTTATTACCCACAAGAGATACTAAGTGTTGAAAGAATTAACAGGACAGGGCTTGAACTTTAGATTTTTTCCCACTTGCATTTTTTTGCAAGTGCCCATATTTTCTACTTGCAAAACCATGTTCCATCTGGCATTTTCAATACGATTATCTACAAATTGATGTTTCACATCATTTTTATCAAATTATAAGATAAACATTACTTTGTTGAACTTTCATTCTGTATCTCATTCTGTGCTAGATATTCTGTGGACATATGTAAATAAAGTTTCAAAAATAATATCTACTGTACAATTACTATTCTTAACTCTAAATAAGTCTTTATTTGCAGTCCATCCCATATACCGTCTTTAGCTATGCACTGTGCACACTTTTATCATAAAATTTTCTGCAATTTGGGGGTGCGTACAATACAGGGGAACAAGACTCTAAAGCCTACCTTGACCAACGGTTAGCGCCCATAGGCCGATGTGTTAAGATTGCGCAATACGCTGCAGGGCTTTAATTGACACCTCCCATAGCCGGGGATTAGGGCTGTTTATTGGAGATGACACGCTACTGACCCCAATTATAATCAGTTATGATTGTCCCGGTGTAAACTGTTGATGTTATGACACTTGATTGCTTATAAGTTATTAAAATTAGTCTCCGATCTGAGAATGCAAGCCCTCATTATTTGAAGCTTCTTTCGAGGGAGCACGTTAGTCGTTACGTACAGTATCTAATACAATCTAAATCGGTAAGGCATTTTGAACTGAGAGAGAAATAAAGAAAATAAACAAGTTGTTATTCATAATTATTGCGTGAAATCGCTCAAAAGGAAGTAAACTTAGCTCTGGTTACATCGTAGAAACAAAGCGTCACTGTATAAACACCCGCAATTTCCGGGCCCGAACTGCGCATAATCGAACTTACTATTTCCGGATTATTCTTTTGATTTGCGGCACTCGATTTTCAGAGCAAAACTTTTTGTAACTTTTTCGGAACATTCGTATTCTACCGTATTTTTTCATAATTCAATAAATGCTAGTGATGAAATAATTCGATACAATAAATGTTTAGTATTTATATATTTTAATCCTAATAAACGCATCTACAAACTTAGACAGAATAATGCGGGGTGATTCTAATCAGGAACATATTCCGTTCCTGTTCTAATGTGACGCTAGAAATGAAAATTAAGTATGCCCATAAAAATATGTCTGGTTTCGTTTCCAGCATTTGAAACACAGTCGCAACTTATTTTTTGAAACTTCGAAGGGCGGATTTCACCCCTGACTATCAGAATACTTGTAATTATCACATATTTAACGGATTTTCTTGGTCCTAAAATATGCCTACGGAACTCTCTTCATTTAAAAACAACTGGGTTCAGCAGGAGAAATCGTGCGTACGACGGCTGACCAAAACCTTGGGAAAAGTTTTTTTCCAGACATTTAACCCTGAAAATAAGGGTGCGTGTTATACACAGATGCGCACAACGGTAGTCAATTTTCATTCAAAACAGCAAGGTTTACAGATTAATTAAACACGGGCTTTGTTACTGGGTCGTTTTGTCAATTTTCAGAGCTTGATGTTTATGGATGATTTTTTTTATCTTTGGTGAAGACAGTCGGCAGACAGTATACTATATTTCGAAAATGCTTTCACTATCGTCCATAATATTATGTTTGAGAAAGATGTGCATTTCTTTCTACCATTTTTATGACAGATTTTAGCGATGCCGTGGTTCGTCCCATTTTTGCACAAAACAATAAAACCCAATTACTTCGTGAGTTTCGTAACTTGGTTTGGGCAAGCTTGTAGCCTGTTCTTCCTTAATTGTCTCGTCAGCCTTCCATTCATAAACGCTAGAAGGACGAGTCGACTGGAAAACGTTGATATTTTAGTTTAATTTTCATCGCCATCACCGGCTAATAGACTGGTTCCCCTTTTTCTGATGCTGATTCCGGGTTGGTACGTATGAAGCCGGGCTATCAATCATACGCATGCGTTAAGTGCTGGGTTTCCCGAAGTTATAAATAGCCGATATATGAAATGAACAGATGGGCGACAAGCGATGATTATTTGAATTACTGCAAGATTAGAAGGGTTAGACACTGTGTTCATCTTTACCAATTTAACCTTACATTTTGGAACGTATGAACATCAAAATATATACTCGCAATTTTTTTCAAGTGCTGAATTTTTCAGCTCGCTTTTTCAAAATTCCACTCGCATTTTGCGAGTTCGCAAGAGCGAAGTTCGAGCCCTGCAGGAGAAGGGCTAAGAATGAAACATATTACATCATTTAAACTTCTAAAAGGCCAATGCCTGCAAAGAATATTCAAATTAGACGTTTCCATGAAGATATAAACAAACAAAAACCCTTCAAAATAGAATAAATTGAAGAATAATGGCCAGACAACCATCTGAATTCTGAATGAATAATCTCTTATGGTTTAGATGTTTGCTTTTTGAACCCTTTATCCAACAGTCTAGTTTTAGTATGGAAGATAAGTGTCCACTTTAAGCAGTTTGAAAGTCAAGCAGAATGTGCCCTAACCCTTTACTCCACAGCTTGTTTCTAGTATGGGATATAGGTGACCACTTAAAGCAGGTTGATAGTAAAGCAGAATGTGCCTTAAGGCACATTCTGCCTTATTTTCAGCCTGCTTAAAGCAATAATCTGCTAGAATATAAAAAATGATTCTTATGATGCATATTTATGACTGTATAAAATTGAACTATTTTCTTCAGCGGAGGTATAAATTAAATGTGCTAAAAGGCGTATTTATGGGGTAATGGGCTACCCGGCTGTACTTTTTCCAAGGTTCAGTGTAAAATTTCCATGGAATATGAATAATTTACGTGGAATTTACATGGAATTCTAAAAGTTCCATGGTTATTCGTAACAATTTCCAAGGTTTTTGTTTAGTCATCCAACATTTCCAAGGTTTATGCATGCTTATGAACAAAAAAACCACGTAAATATCAAGAAAAAACCTTGGAAACTCTTAAAACCTTGGCAAAAGCTCGGAAAAATTGGACTTTGGCAAAAATAAACACGGAACAATCTCGGAAATAAGAACTTAACCATTTTTTAGCACGGAAAATCCTTGTAAAATAATAACTTAAACAATTTGCACCTCGTAATATTTGCTACAATTGTAAGTTTCACAAAACAGTGAATATTATACACACCCAGGACACCAGCTCACAACAATCAGAGGTCAGAGATTTAAGTTGTCTGTTTATCTATACTTTAAAATGTGAATGTGGCAAAAATTAAAGACTCCAAACCAGTTCAGACTGCTGACAAAAGATTCATGGTAAGTTACATAACTTACATAAATACAATTTTATCATGATCATAATATATCTTGGATATTTACATGATACAAACAAAAGCATGTGGTACCCCACCCACTAGTAGTTAACTATTCCTTGTATACTTTTCCATGGTATTTTGTCGAAACCACGTAAAATGGTTCTAACATTTCCATGGTTTTTAGGAAAAAACCACGGAAATAACAGAGTAAATATTTTACAAGGATTCCTCGTAAACTTTTCCGAGGATTTTTGTTTCCGTGGTTTTTTGGAGAAAACCTTGGAAATTAAATATTTTACAAGGATTCCTCGTAAACTTTTCCGAGGTATTTTGTCAAACCATGTAAAAACCAAGGTCTTGTATTTTCTAAGGTTTTCTCGTCTTTTTTTCCAAGGTTTTTGTAATATGACCGTCCGAATACTCCGTGGTTTTTTCCATGGTTTTTTTTCATAAAACCTAGGAAAAAGTACAGCCGGGTAAGGCGTATTCTGCTTTATTTTCATTCTGCTCTAAGTAATATCTGCAAGGATATTGAAAAACTTTCTAATGGTGCAAATTCCTAACTGTATAAATTGGAACTATTATTTTCTTTGAAGGAATAAATCAAAGGCATAAAAAGGTATATTATTGGGTTGATGCACTTTGGTTGGAATACTTAACCATTAGCATCTTCAGCAAGTTTTGCCAGAAAAAGATAAATAAAGATAAATTGAATAGTTTAATGTTTAAATCTATTTCTCTCCCAAGCCCTTTGCTGTTACTACTCATTAATATTCATTATTGTCTTGATAGTTAATTCTAATGAGTAGTGACAATATAGGGTTAAATTATAGAAAATTAAAGCAGAAATATGTTCGTTTTACTTGATCTGAGACGAAATAAAGTTTTGTTCTGTTTTGTTTTGTTCTGTTCTGATCTTATCCGGAGTCCTGGCTCGGAGGTTATAAAGCTTTTGACTTGAGTCTAAACTCGTTCCAAATCATTCGATTAGTCAGATTTGAGCCTATGCTCAAATCTGACCAATCAAATGCTAGGGAACACACTCAGACTCAACTGAAACGCTTTATAACCTCGGAGCCAGCTGAGTCACTGGAATTGGAAAGTTTTCAAAGTGTCAGACAGCTTGGATCCAGATCAGATGATGAGATAGTAAGTGTCTCATCTGGATCCACACTGTTTGCAATTGGTACAAGACTCTGGATAAGAGGGCAGAACTTTTAAAGTTTTATAACGTTTTCTTCTTTATGTCTTTACAAATTCTATGGTGTGACTACTCATTGAAATTGTCTCTTTGAGAAGCATTAAATGAGAAGTGTTTGGTGCAGACATAAAGATTTTAGTTTTTGAAATACACACTCCACTTACAAAGCTCCTGATAAGGGGAGTATTTCAAAAACTAAAATCTTTATTTTTGCACTAAATCTTTGGTGTTATTACTCATTCGAAGAGATCATTCTAATGAGTAGTGGCACCATAGGATTTGGTGCTGAAATGAGTAAAATTGTTGATTTGGTTCTGGTTACTCCCTCTTGTCTGGAGCCCAACATTTATCTGCATCCCTGTGATGATAGAAAATTCATCCATAAGGTTACTGAATACTGGGTCATAAAATAAAACTTGACATTTTCAAAAAATACTTTGAAGGACAGCAGACTGTCACATGAGAAATGTTACTTGTAAAATATTCAATAAAACCTATTTAATGTGAGCCTTTGAATTGTGGAATTTTATACATATCTGTGGTGTATATATTGCAATTCTGTTTCATGCTACATTGTACTACAATACCTGCATAAACCAGCCAAATGAACAGAAAATCAAGTTATAAATATATCTATTTGCTGGACAAATGTAATGCAAAACTTTCTGCATCACTTTTGTTCTGGATTGAGCAGTATTCTGTATTCAGAAAGTCTGACTTTTCTTCATTTGATGGTCACTGACCACATACAGTCAAACTTCGATATCTCAAACTTGCTTAACTCAAATTATCCGATAGTTCAACACATGAACTGCATTATTTTATGCTCTGTTAAGTCGAACATACCCATATTTCAAAGTTAAAACGTGGCTAAGCCACATTTTAACTTTGAAATACAGGTATGTTCTATTTTACCCGAGTTCGAGATATCGAAGTTCGACTGAATTTCAAATTTCTCTCATTACAGCTGAAAGTGCACAGATGAATATGAATCTGGACGTGACACAGCCATACAAATTTCGCCAGACCCCTGACCGTCCCTATACAGAACCTGCAGCCCCATGTAAACCTTTGAAGAAGGAGTTTATGCAACCTTTGGCAGTGACCCCACCGGAGATCCCCGCCTCAGCCCCTGTCATTCTAAGAGGGTAAGAATAAAAGATATAAATAATATGATATAAATAGAGCTCCAGATTTGGGGAGCATTTCAAAACTGAAATATTTATTTCTGCATTAAACCTTATGTTGTTAATCCATCATTAGAATTGTCTCTTTTAGAGGATCTAATGATTAGTTACAGCATAGGTTTTGGTGGTGAAATGAGCGAGAAATTGTTTGACTGTTCAGTTTACTCCCTCTTATATTGAGCCCTGTATAATATTGGATAAAATAAGAGTCATTTGGGCTGAAAGCAGACTATAACTTGGTACTTTTACTATTTACAACTCAGTTTGCACCTTTAACCCATTACCCCATATAGCCTTAATTTAGTTTTGAAAATAAGTGACCACTAAAAGCAGGTTGAAAGTAATGTTTTACTTTCAGCCTGCTATAAGCTACCATCTGCTAGAATAAAAAAGAAAAATTCTTATATATATTCAAGAAGGTACAATTTGGACCTAATTTCTTCAGTGGAGGAATAAATTAAAGGCTTAAAAAGGTGTATTTATGGGGGAATGGGTTAAGACAAAAATTACCTTGTGATAAAAGCAATTTCAGTAAATTTTAGGAGAATAACAGCAGTTATACATGGTTTCCCAATGTTAGGATATTTATGTATTTCGAGAGTATTTCGAAAACTAAAATCTTTATTTCTGCATTGAACCCTATAGAGTAAATACTCATTAGAATCATCTCTTTGAGACAATTCTAATCTCTTCAAGACAATTCTAATGAGTAGTAACACCATGTAGGATTTGGTGCTTAAATGAGTGAAAAAATGTAGGATTTGTTCAGCTTACTCCCTCTTATCTGATGCTCTGATTAACCCTTTACCTGATAGTCTATTTCTATTATTGAATATAGGTGACTTCTTAAAGCAAGTTGAAAGTAAAGCAGAATGCGCCCTAAGGCGCATTCTGCTTTACTTACAGCCTGCTTTAAGCTATCATGTGCTAGAATATAAACAAATATTGCCTATAATAGATATTCATACCTGATTAAATTGGAACTATTTTCTTCAGCGGAGGAATAAATCATATTCACTAAAAGACGTTTCTATTGGGGAAAGGGTTAACAGTAAAGGTGAGAAAAGGCATTATAGGTATAATGAGGGCAAGCTTCAACTCATTACTCCATAGCCTGTTTATAGTTTTGAAAACAGACGACCACTTAAAGCAGGTTAAAAGTAAAGCAGAATGCGCCTTAATGCGCATTCTGCTTTACTTTCAGCCTGCTTTAAGCTGTCATCTGCTAAGATAAAGAAATATTTTCTGATAGTAGACAATCATAACTTAATAAATTGGAACTATTTTCTTCTGTGGAGGAATAAATTAGAGACGTAAAAAGGCGTATTTATGGGGGAATGGGTTAAGTTGGTCTAATGACGGCTTTCAGATAGCTATAGCCGGTCAGTGTTAGTGTTTTATGTGTTTTGAATATTTTTTTAATGTTTTTTGAAACAAGATTATAATTTATATTTTGAGTGACTTTTAAACAACACATTTACTGAGTTATTATAAACGTGCCAGACAGTTTTTGAAAATCTTTCCTAAGAAATGAGTTTAAAGCGGTTTTAAATTTCCAAGTGGTGACAGTTTGCTTGAAAACCACTTGTCTTGTCTGGCTTCAGTCACAGTTAGTTTATAAGATGCTTGAGCCCTGTACTTGCTATAATGTTGTTGACTTCAACAGGGCTGCCATAAGTTGATCATGAACTTTTTTAAGATTTCCAAATTTCAATGTTTCAATCACAATTACTTAAAGCAGGTTGAAAGTAAAGCAGAATGCGTCTTAAGGTGCATTCTGCTTTACTTTTAGCCTGCTTTAAGCTACCATTTGCTAGGATAAAAATCCGAAGATATCAGAATAATATGGAGAAATGGCAGCCCTGCTTCAGAACTAGTGATTCAGAGGTCCCAATAAGGGGAGTGTCTACAACACTAATATCTGTATGTCTCCATGGAACCCAGATGATGTGATTGCTCATGATCAGAATTGTCTTTCGTTCATGATTTAACCAATTGCCCCATAGATACATTCAATTTAATCCTCCACTGGAAAAAAAATAGTTCCTTGACATACATTCTTTAATATGCACCATAAGAACTATTTCCTACATCCTAGCAAATGGTAGCTTCAAGCAGGCTGAAAGTAAAGCAGAATGTGCCTTCAGGCACATTCTGCTTTACTTTCAACCTGCTTTAAGCAACCAATTCCGTCTTCAAAGCTGAAAACAAGCTATGGGGGGACGGGTTAAAGGATTCACTTGCTGTAGGGTGTTCAAGTTGTCATTTATTTTGGTAGACGCATGCTATTTAGTTCTTGAAGCATCATTATTTTATATTTTAAAGTGTCAGTTCCACACTAGACGTGGCGTTGAAACTTTTTTCTTCTGAAACATCAATAAATTCAAA
Organism: Gari tellinella; assembly: GCA_922989275.2. Classification (NCBI taxonomy): domain Eukaryota; kingdom Metazoa; phylum Mollusca; class Bivalvia; order Cardiida; family Psammobiidae; genus Gari; species Gari tellinella. The sequence continues at coordinate 68,950,318 of OV277866.1, forward strand.
TTCTAGTCTA